>OX371176.1:42748475-44117012 GCA_947310635.1 Leptodirus hochenwartii
ACTGCGTTGCGGTTCAATCGGATAAATTCGCGGAATTCGTCGAAAACACGTTGAAGGCTATACTATGGAAAAATCGTCGATTTTCGCGATCGTTTAAAAAATGCCGAAAATAGGCTAGAACGACTATAAATGGTCCTGCTAACGTTTTTACTGCGTTGCGGTTCAATCGGAGAAAGTCGCGGAATTCGTCGAAAACACGTTGAAGGCTATACTATGGAAAAATCGTCGATTTTCGCGATCGATTAAAAAATGCCGAAAATAGGCTAGAACGACTATAAATGGTCCTGCTAACGTTTTTACTGCGTTGCGGTTCAATCGGAGAAATTCGCGGAATTCGTCGAAAACACGTTGAAGGCTATACTATGGAAAAATCGTCGATTTTCGCGATCGTTTAAAAAATGCCGAAAATAGGCTAGAACGACTATAAATGGTCCTGCTAACGTTTTTACTGCGTTGCGGTTCAATCGGAGAAAGTCGCGGAATTCGTCGAAAACACGTTGAAGGCTATACTATGGAAAAATCGTCGATTTTCGCGATCGATTAAAAAATGCCGAAAATAGGCTAGAACGACTATAAATGGTCCTGCTAACGTTTTTACTGCGTTGCGGTTCAATCGGAGAAATTCGCGGAATTCGTCGAAAACACGTTGAAGGCTATACTATGGAAAAATCGTCGATTTTCGCGATCGTATAAAAAATGCCGAAAATAGGCTAGAACGACTATAAATGGTCCTGCTAACGTTTTTACTGCGTTGCGGTTCAATCGGAGAAATTCGCGGAATTCGTCGAAAACACGTTGAAGGCTATACTATGGAAAAATCGTCGATTTTCGCGATCGTTTAAAAAATGCCGAAAATAGGCTAGAACGACTATAAATGGTCCTGCTAACGTTTTTACTGCGTTGCGGTTCAATCGGAGAAATTCGCGGAATTCGTCGAAAACACGTTGAAGGCTATACTATGGAAAAATCGTCGATTTTCGCGATCGTTTAAAAAATGCCGAAAATAGGCTAGAACGACTATAAATGGTGCTGCTAACGTTTTTACTGCGTTGCGGTTCAATCGGAGAAAGTCGCGGAATTCGTCGAAAACACGTTGAAGGCTATACTATGGAAAAATCGTCGATTTTCGCGATCGTTTAAAAAATGCCGAAAATAGGCTAGAACGACTATAAATGGTCCTGCTAACGTTTTTACTGCGTTGCGGTTCAATCGGAGAAAGTCGCGGAATTCGTCGAAAACACGTTGAAGGCTATACTATGGAAAAATCGTCGATTTTCGCGATCGTTTAAAAAATGCCGAAAATAGGCTAGAACGACTATAAATGGTCCTGCTAACGTTTTTACTGCGTTGCGGTTCAATCGGAGAAATTCGCGGAATTCGTCGAAAACACGTTGAAGGCTATACTATGGAAAAATCGTCGATTTTCGCGATCGTTTAAAAAATGCCGAAAATAGGCTAGAACTACTATAAATGGTCCTGCTAACGTTTTTACTGCGTTGCGGTTCAATCGGAGAAAGTCGCGGAATTCGTCGAAAACACGTTGAAGGCTATACTATGGAAAAATCGTCGATTTTCGCGATCGTTTAAAAAATGCCGAAAATAGGCTAGAACGACTATAAATGGTCCTGCTAACGTTTTTACTGCGTTGCGGTTCAATCGGAGAAATTCGCCGAATTCGTCGAAAACACGTTGAAGGCGATACTATGGAAAAATCGTCGATTTTCGCGATCGATTAAAAAATGCCGAAAATAGGCTAGAACGACTATAAATGGTCCTGCTAACGTTTTTACTGAGTTGCGGTTCAATCGGAGAAAGTCGCGGAATTCGTCGAAAACACGTTGAAGGCTATACTATGGAAAAATCGACGATTTTCGCGATCGTTTAAAAAATGCCGAAAATAGGCTAGAACGACTAAAAATGGTCCTGCTAACGTTTTTACTGCGTTGCGGTTCAATCGGAGAAATTCGCGGAATTCGTCGAAAACACGTTGAAGGCTATACTATGGAAAAATCGTCGATTTTCGCGATCGTTTAAAAAATGCCGAAAATAGGCTAGAACGACTATAAATGGTCCTGCTAACGTATTTACTGCGTTGCGGTTCAATCGGAGAAAGTCGCGGAATTCGTCGAAAACACGTTGAAGGCTATACTATGGAAAAATCGTCGATTTTCGCGATCGTTTAAAAAATGCCGAAAATAGGCTAGAACGACTATAAATGGTCCTGCTAACGTTTTTACTGCGTTGCGGTTCAATCGGAGAAATTCGCGGAATTCGTCGAAAACACGTTGAAGGCTATACTATGGAAAAATCGTCGATTTTCGCGATCGTTTAAAAAATGCCGAAAATAGGCTAGAACGACTAAAAATGGTCCTGCTAACGTTTTTACTGCGTTGCGGTTCAATCGGAGAAAGTCGCGGAATTCGTCGAAAACACGTTGAAGGCTATACTATGGAAAAATCGTCGATTTTCGCGATCGTTTAAAAAATGCCGAAAATAGGCTAGAACGACTATAAATGGTCCTGCTAACGTTTTTACTGCGTTGCGGTTCAATCGGAGAAATTCGCGGAATTCGTCGAAAACACGTTGAAGGCTATACTATGGAAAAATCGTCGATTTTCGCGATCGTTTAAAAAATGCCGAAAATAGGCTAGAACTACTATAAATGGTCCTGCTAACGTTTTTACTGCGTTGCGGTTCAATCGGAGAAAGTCGCGGAATTCGTCGAAAACACGTTGAAGGCTATACTATGGAAAAATCGTCGATTTTCGCGATCGTTTAAAAAATGCCGAAAATAGGCTAGAACGACTATAAATGGTCCTGCTAACGTTTTTACTGCGTTGCGGTTCAATCGGAGAAATTCGCCGAATTCGTCGAAAACACGTTGAAGGCGATACTATGGAAAAATCGTCGATTTTCGCGATCGATTAAAAAATGCCGAAAATAGGCTAGAACGACTATAAATGGTCCTGCTAACGTTTTTACTGAGTTGCGGTTCAATCGGAGAAAGTCGCGGAATTCGTCGAAAACACGTTGAAGGCTATACTATGGAAAAATCGACGATTTTCGCGATCGTTTAAAAAATGCCGAAAATAGGCTAGAACGACTATAAATGGTCCTGCTAACGTTTTTACTGCGTTGCGGTTCAATCGGAGAAATTCGCGGAATTCGTCGAAAACACGTTGAAGGATATACTATGGAAAAATCGTCGATTTTCGCGATCGATTAAAAAATGCCGAAAATAGGCTAGAACGACTATAAATGGTCCTGCTAACGTTTTTACTGCGTTGCGGTTCAATCGGAGAAATTCGCGGAATTCGTCGAAAACACGTTGAAGGCTATACTATGGAAAAATCGTCGATTTTCGCGATCGTTTAAAAAATGCCGAAAATAGGCTAGAACGACTATAAATGGTCCTGCTAACGTTTTTACTGCGTTGCGGTTCAATCGGAGAAATTCGCGGAATTCGTCGAAAACACGTTGAAGGATATACTATGGAAAAATCGTCGATTTTCGCGATCGTTTAAAAAATGCCGAAAATAGGCTAGAACGACTATAAATGGTCCTGCTAACGTTTTTACTGCGTTGCGGTTCAATCGGAGAAAGTCGCGGAATTCGTCGAAAACACGTTGAAGGCTATACTATGGAAAAATCGTCGATTTTCGCGATCGTTTAAAAAATGCCGAAAATAGGCTAGAACGACTATAAATGGTCCTGCTAACGTTTTTACTGCGTTGCGGTTCAATCGGAGAAATTCGCGGAATTGGTCGAAAACACGTTGAAGGCTATACTATGGAAAAATCGTCGATTTTCGCGATCGTTTAAAAAATGCCGAAAATAGGCTAGAACGACTATAAATGGTCCTGCTAACGTTTTTACTGCGTTGCGGTTCAATCGGAGAAAGTCGCGGAATTCGTCGAAAACACGTTGAAGGCTATACTATGGAAAAATCGTCGATTTTCGCGATCGTTTAAAAATGCCGAAAATAGGCTAGAACGACTATAAATGGTCCTGCTAACGTTTTTACTGCGTTGCGGTTCAATCGGAGAAAGTCGCGGAATTCGTCGAAAACACGTTGAAGGCTATACTATGGAAAAATCGTCGATTTTCGCGATCGTTTAAAAAATGCCGAAAATAGGCTAGAACGACTATAAATGGTCCTGCTAACGTTTTTACTGCGTTGCGGTTCAATCGGAGAAATTCGCGGAATTCGTCGAAAACACGTTGAAGGCTATACTATGGAAAAATCGTCGATTTTCGCGATCGTTTAAAAAATGCCGATAATAGGCTAGAACGACTATAAATGGTCCTGCTAACGTTTTTACTGCGTTGCGGTTCAATCGGAGAAAGTCGCGGAATTCGTCGAAAACACGTTGAAGGCTATACTATGGAAAAATCGTCGATTTTCGCGATCGTTTAAAAAATGCCGAAAATAGGCTAGAACGACTATAAATGGTCCTGCTAACGTTTTTACTGCGTTGCGGTTCAATCGGAGAAAGTCGCGGAATTCGTCGAAAACACGTTGAAGGCTATACTATGGAAAAATCGTCGATTTTCGCGATCGTTTAAAAAATGCCGAAAATAGGCTAGAACGACTATAAATGGTCCTGCTAACGTTTTTACTGCGTTGCGGTTCAATCGGAGAAATTCGCGGAATTCGTCGAAAACACGTTGAAGGCTATACTATGGAAAAATCGTCGATTTTCGCGATCGTTTAAAAAATGCCGAAAATAGGCTAGAACGACTATAAATGGTCCTGCTAACGTTTTTACTGCGTTGCGGTTCAATCGGAGAAATTCGCGGAATTCGTCGAAAACACGTTGAAGGCTATACTATGGAAAAATCGTCGATTTTCGCGATCGTTTAAAAAATGCCGACAATAGGCTAGAACGACTATAAATGGTCCTGCTAACGTTTTTACTGCGTTGCGGTTCAATCGGAGAAAGTCGCGGAATTCGTCGAAAACACGTTGAAGGCTATACTATGGAAAAATCGTCGATTTTCGCGATCGTTTAAAAAATGCCGAAAATAGGCTAGAACGACTATAAATGGTCCTGCTAACGTTTTTACTGCGTTGCGGTTCAATCGGAGAAATTCGCGGAATTCATCGAAAACACGTTGAAGGCTATACTATGGAAAAATCGTCGATTTTCGCGATCGTTTAAAAAATGCCGAAATAGGCTAGAACGACTATAAATGGTCCTGCTAACGTTTTTACTGCGTTGCGGTTCAATCGGAGAAAGTCGCGGAATTCGTCGAAAACACGTTGAAGGCTATACTATGGAAAAATCGTCGATTTTCGCGATCGTTTAAAAAATGCCGAAAATAGGCTAGAACGACTATAAATGGTCCTGCTAACGTTTTTACTGCGTTGCGGTTCAATCGGAGAAATTCGCGGAATTCGTCGAAAACACGTTGAAGGCTATACTATGGAAAAATCGTCGATTTTCGCGATCGTTTAAAAAATGCCGAAAATAGGCTAGAACGACTATAAATGGTCCTGCTAACGTTTTTACTGCGTTGCGGTTCAATCGGAGAAAGTCGCGGAATTCGTCGAAAACACGTTGAAGGCTATACTATGGAAAAATCGTCGATTTTCGCGATCGTTTAAAAAATGCCGAAAATAGGCTAGAACGACTATAAATGGTCCTGCTAACGTTTTTACTGCGTTGCGGTTCAATCGGAGAAAGTCGCGGAATTCGTCGAAAACACGTTGAAGGCTATACTATGGAAAAATCGTCGATTTTCGCGATCGTTTAAAAAATGCCGAAAATAGGCTAGAACGACTATAAATGGTCCTGCTAACGTTTTTACTGCGTTGCGGTTCAATCGGAGAAAGTCGCGGAATTCGTCGAAAACACGTTGAAGGCTATACTATGGAAAAATCGTCGATTTTCGCGATCATTTAAAAAATGCCGAAAATAGGCTAGAACGACTATAAATGGTCCTGCTAACGTTTTTACTGCGTTGCGGTTCAATCGGAGAAAGTCGCGGAATTCGTCGAAAACACGTTGAAGGCTATACTATGGAAAAATCGTCGATTTTCGCGATCGTTTAAAAAATGCCGAAAATAGGCTAGAACGACTATAAATGGTCCTGCTAACGTTTTTACTGCGTTGCGGTTCAATCGGAGAAAGTCGCGGAATTCGTCGAAAACACGTTGAAGGCTATACTATGGAAAAATCGTCGATTTTCGCGATCGTTTAAAAAATGCCGAAAATAGGCTAGAACGACTATAAATGGTCCTGCTAACGTTTTTACTGCGTTGCGGTTCAATCGGAGAAATTCGCGGAATTCGTCGAAAACACGTTGAAGGCTATACTATGGAAAAATCGTCGATTTTCGCGATCGTTTAAAAAATGCCGAAAATAGGCTAGAACGACTATAAATGGTCCTGCTAACGTTTTTACTGCGTTGCGGTTCAATCGGAGAAAGTCGCGGAATTCGTCGAAAACACGTTGAAGGCTATACTATGGAAAAATCGTCGATTTTCGCGATCGTTTAAAAAATGCCGAAAATAGGCTAGAACGACTATAAATGGTCCTGCTAACGTTTTTACTGCGTTGCGGTTCAATCGGAGAAAGTCGCGGAATTCGTCGAAAACACGTTGAAGGCTATACTATGGAAAAATCGTCGATTTTCGCGATCGTTTAAAAAATGCCGAAAATAGGCTAGAACGACTATAAATGGTCCTGCTAACGTTTTTACTGCGTTGCGGTTCAATCGGAGAAAGTCGCGGAATTCGTCGAAAACACGTTGAAGGCTATACTATGGAAAAATCGTCGATTTTCGCGATCATTTAAAAAATGCCGAAAATAGGCTAGAACGACTATAAATGGTCCTGCTAACGTTTTTACTGCGTTGCGGTTCAATCGGAGAAAGTCGCGGAATTCGTCGAAAACACGTTGAAGGCTATACTATGGAAAAATCGTCGATTTTCGCGATCGTTTAAAAAATGCCGAAAATAGGCTAGAACGACTATAAATGGTCCTGCTAACGTTTTTACTGCGTTGCGGTTCAATCGGAGAAAGTCGCGGAATTCGTCGAAAACACGTTGAAGGCTATACTATGGAAAAATCGTCGATTTTCGCGATCGTTTAAAAAATGCCGAAAATAGGCTAGAACGACTATAAATGGTCCTGCTAACGTTTTTACTGCGTTGCGGTTCAATCGGAGAAATTCGCGGAATTCGTCGAAAACACGTTGAAGGCTATACTATGGAAAAATCGTCGATTTTCGCGATCGTTTAAAAAATGCCGAAAATAGGCTAGAACGACTATAAATGGTCCTGCTAACGTTTTTACTGCGTTGCGGTTCAATCGGAGAAATTCGCGGAATTCGTCGAAAACACGTTGAAGGCTATACTATGGAAAAATCGTCGATTTTCGCGATCGTTTAAAAAATGCCGAAAATAGGCTAGAACGACTAAAAATGGTCCTGCTAACGTTTTTACTGCGTTGCGGTTCAATCGGAGAAAGTCGCGGAATTCGTCGAAAACACGTTGAAGGCTATACTATGGAAAAATCGTCGATTTTCGCGATCGTTTAAAAAATGCCGAAAATAGGCTAGAACGACTATAAATGGTCCTGCTAACGTTTTTACTGCGTTGCGGTTCAATCGGAGAAAGTCGCGGAATTCGTCGAAAACACGTTGAAGGCTATACTATGGAAAAATCGTCGATTTTCGCGATCGTTTAAAAAATGCCGAAAATAGGCTAGAACGACTATAAATGGTCCTGCTAACGTTTTTACTGCGTTGCGGTTCAATCGGAGAAATTCGCGGAATTCGTGGAAAACACGTTGAAGGCTATACTATGGAAAAATCGTCGATTTTCGCGATCGTTTAAAAAATGCCGAAAATAGGCTAGAACGACTAAAAATGGTCCTGCTAACGTTTTTACTGCGTTGCGGTTCAATCGGAGAAAGTCGCGGAATTCGTCGAAAACACGTTGAAGGCTATACTATGGAAAAATCGTCGATTTTCGCGATCGTTTAAAAAATGCCGAAAATAGGCTAGAACGACTATAAATGGTCCTGCTAACGTTTTTACTGCGTTGCGGTTCAATCGGAGAAAGTCGCGGAATTCGTCGAAAACACGTTGAAGGCTATACTATGGAAAAATCGTCGATTTTCGCGATCGTTTAAAAAATGCCGAAAATAGGCTAGAACGACTATAAATGGTCCTGCTAACGTTTTTACTGCGTTGCGGTTCAATCGGAGAAAGTCGCGGAATTCGTCGAAAACACGTTGAAGGCTATACTATGGAAAAATCGTCGATTTTCGCGTTCGTTTAAAAAATGCCGAAAATAGGCTAGAACGACTATAAATGGTCCTGCTAACGTTTTTACTGCGTTGCGGTTCAATCGGAGAAATTCGCGCAATTCGTCGAAAACACGTTGAAGGCTATACTATGGAAAAATCGTCGATTTTCGCGATCGTTTAAAAAATGCCGAAAATAGGCTAGAACGACTATAAATGGTCCTGCTAACGTTTTTACTGCGTTGCGGTTCAATCGGAGAAATTCGCGCAATTCGTCGAAAACACGTTGAAGGCTATACTATGGAAAAATCGTCGATTTTCGCGATCGTTTAAAAAATGCCGAAAATAGGCTAGAACGACTATAAATGGTCCTGCTAACGTTTTTACTGCGTTGCGGTTCAATCGGAGAAATTCGCGGAATTCGTCGAAAACACGTTGAAGGCTATACTATGGAAAAATCGTCGATTTTCGCGATCGTTTAAAAAATGCCGAAAATAGGCTAGAACGACTATAAATGGTCCTGCTAACGTTTTTACTGCGTTGCGGTTCAATCGGAGAAATTCGCGCAATTCGTCGAAAACACGTTGAAGGCTATACTATGGAAAAATCGTCGATTTTCGCGATCGATTAAAAAAGCCGAAAATAGGCTAGAACGACTATAAATGGTCCTAGCTAACGTTTTTACTGAGTTGCGGTTCAATCGGAGAAATTCGCGCAATTCGTCGAAAACACGTTGAAGGCTATACTATGGAAAAATCGTCGATTTTCGCGATCGTTTAAAAAATGCCGAAAATAGGCTAGAACGACTATAAATGGTCCTGCTAACGTTTTTACTGCGTTGCGGTTCAATCGGAGAAATTCGCGCAATTCGTCGAAAACACGTTGAAGGCTATACTATGGAAAAATCGTCGATTTTCGCGATCGTTTAAAAAATGCCGAAAATAGGCTAGAACGACTATAAATGGTCCTGCTAACGTTTTTACTGCGTTGCGGTTCAATCGGAGAAATTCGCGGAATTCGTCGAAAACACGTTGAAGGCTATACTATGGAAAAATCGTCGATTTTCGCGATCGTTTAAAAAATGCCGAAAATAGGCTAGAACGACTATAAATGGTCCTGCTAACGTTTTTACTGCGTTGCGGTTCAATCGGAGAAATTCGCGGAATTCGTCGAAAACACGTTGAAGACTATACTATGGAAAAATCGTCGATTTTCGCGATCGTTTAAAAAATGCCGAAAATAGGCTAGAACGACTATAAATGGTCCTAGCTAACGTTTTTACTGAGTTGCGGTTCAATCGGAGAAAGTTGCGGAATTCGTCGAAAACACGTTGAAGGCTATACTATGGAAAAATCGTCGATTTTCGCGATCGATTAAAAAAGCCGAAAATAGGCTAGAACGACTATAAATGGTCCTAGCTAACGTTTTTACTGAGTTGCGGTTCAATCGGAGAAATTCGCGCAATTCGTCGAAAACACGTTGAAGGCTATACTATGGAAAAATCGTCGATTTTCGCGATCGTTTAAAAAATGCCGAAAATAGGCTAGAACGACTATAAATGGTCCTAGCTAATGTTTTTACTGAGTTGCGGTTCAATCGGAGAAATTCGCGGAATTCGTCGAAAACACGTTGAAGGCTATACTATGGAAAAATCGTCGATTTTCGCGATCGTTTAAAAAATGCCGGAAATAGGCTAGAACGACTATAAATGGTCCTGCTAACGTTTTTACTGCGTTGCGGTTCAATCGGAGAAATTCGCGGAAATCGTCGAAAACACGTTGAAGGCTATACTATGGAAAAATCGTCGATTTTCGCGATCTGATTAAAAAATGCCGAAAATAGGCTAGAACGACTATAAATGGTCCTGCTAACGTTTTTACTGCGTTGCGGTTCAATCGGAGAAATTCGCGGAATTCGTCGAAAACACGTTGAAGGCTATACTATGGAAAAATCGTCGATTTTCGCGATCGTTTAAAAAATGCCGAAAATAGGCTAGAACGACTATAAATGGTCCTGCTAACGTTTTTACTGAGTTGCGGTTCAATCGGAGAAAGTTGCGGAATTCGTCGAAAACACGTTGAAGGCTATACTATGGAAAAATCGTCGATTTTCGCGATCGTTTAAAAAATGCCGAAAATAGGCTAGAACGACTATAAATGGTCCTGCTAACGTTTTTACTGCGTTGCGGTTCAATCGGAGAAATTCGCGGAATTCGTCGAAAACACGTTGAAGGCTATACTATGGAAAAATCGTCGATTTTCGCGATCGTTTAAAAAATGCCGAAAATAGGCTAGAACGACTATAAATGGTCCTGCTAACGTTTTTACTGCGTTGCGGTTCAATCGGAGAAATTCGCGGAATTCGTCGAAAACACGTTGAAGACTATACTATGGAAAAATCGTCGATTTTCGCGATCGTTTAAAAAATGCCGAAAATAGGCTAGAACGACTATAAATGGTCCTGCTAACGTTTTTACTGCGTTGCGGTTCAATCGGAGAAATTCGCGGAATTCGTCGAAAACACGTTGAAGGCTATACTATGGAAAAATCGTCGATTTTCGCGATCGATTAAAAAATGCCGAAAATAGGCTAGAACGACTATAAATGGTCCTAGCTAACGTTTTTACTGAGTTGCGGTTCAATCGGAGAAATTCGCGGAATTCGTCTAAAACACGTTGAAGGCTATACTATGGAAAAATCGTCGATTTTCGCGATCGTTTAAAAAATGCCGAAAATAGGCTAGAACGACTATAAATGGTCCTGCTAACGTTTTTACTGAGTTGCGGTTCAATCGGAGAAATTCGCGGAATTCGTCGAAAACACGTTGAAGGCTATACTATGGAAAAATCGTCGATTTTCGCGATCGATTAAAAAATGCCGAAAATAGGCTAGAACGACTATAAATGGTCCTAGCTAACGTTTTTACTGAGTTGCGGTTCAATCGGAGAAAGTTGCGGAATTCGTCGAAAACACGTTGAAGGCTATACTATGGAAAAATCGTCGATTTTCGCGATCGTTTAAAAAATGCCGAAAATAGGCTAGAACGACTATAAATGGTCCTAGCTAATGTTTTTACTGAGTTGCGGTTCAATCGGAGAAATTCGCGGAATTCGTCGAAAACACGTTGAAGGCTATACTATGGAAAAATCGTCGATTTTCGCGATCGTTTAAAAAATGCCGAAAATAGGCTAGAACGACTATAAATGGTCCTAGCTAACGTTTTTACTGCGTTGCGGTTCAATCGGAGAAATTCGCGGAATTCGTCGAAAACACGTTGAAGGCTATACTATGGAAAAATCGTCGATTTTCGCGAACGTTTAAAAAATGCCGAAAATAGGCTAGAACGACTATAAATGGTCCTAGCTAATGTTTTTACTGAGTTGCGGTTCAATCGGAGAAATTCGCGGAATTCGTCGAAAACACGTTGAAGGCTATACTATGGAAAAATCGTCGATTTTCGCGATCGTTTAAAAAATGCCGGAAATAGGCTAGAACGACTATAAATGGTCCTGCTAACGTTTTTACTGCGTTGCGGTTCAATCGGAGAAATTCGCGGAATTCGTCGAAAACACGTTGAAGGCTATATTATGGAAAAATCGTCGATTTTCGCGATCGTTTAAAAAATGCCGAAAATAGGCTAGAACGACTATAAATGGTCCTGCTAACGTTTTTACTGCGTTGCGGTTCAATCGGAGAAATTCGCGGAATTCGTCGAAAACACGTTGAAGGCTATACTATGGAAAAATCGTCGATTTTCGCGATCGTTTAAAAAATGCCGAAAATAGGCTAGAACGACTATAAATGGTCCTGCTAACGTTTTTACTGCGTTGCGGTTCAATCGGAGAAATTCGCGGAATTCGTCGAAAACACGTTGAAGGCTATACTATGGAAAAATCGTCGATTTTCGCGATCGTTTAAAAAATGCCGGAAATAGGCTAGAACGACTATAAATGGTCCTGCTAACGTTTTTACTGCGTTGCGGTTCAATCGGAGAAATTCGCGGAATTCGTCGAAAACACGTTGAAGGCTATACTATGGAAAAATCGTCGATTTTCGCGATCGTTTAAAAAATGCCGGAAATAGGCTAGAACGACTATAAATGGTCCTGCTAACGTTTTTACTGCGTTGCGGTTCAATCGGAGAAATTCGCGGAATTCGTCGAAAACACGTTGAAGGCTATATTATGGAAAAATCGTCGATTTTCGCGATCGTTTAAAAAATGCCGAAAATAGGCTAGAACGACTATAAATGGTCCTAGCTAATGTTTTTACTGAGTTGCGGTTCAATCGGAGAAATTCGCGGAATTCGTCGAAAACACGTTGAAGGCTATACTATGGAAAAATCGTCGATTTTCGCGATCGTTTAAAAAATGCCGGAAATAGGCTAGAACGACTATAAATGGTCCTGCTAACGTTTTTACTGCGTTGCGGTTCAATCGGAGAAATTCGCGGAATTCGTCGAAAACACGTTGAAGGCTATTCTATGGAAAAATCGTCGATTTTCGCGATCGTTTAAAAAATGCCGGAAATAGGCTAGAACGACTATAAATGGTCCTGCTAACGTTTTTACTGCGTTGCGGTTCAATCGGAGAAATTCGCGGAATTCGTCGAAAACACGTTGAAGGCTATACTATGGAAAAATCGTCGATTTTCGCGATCGTTTAAAAAATGCCGGAAATAGGCTAGAACGACTATAAATGGTCCTGCTAACGTTTTTACTGCGTTGCGGTTCAATCGGAGAAATTCGCGGAATTCGTCGAAAACACGTTGAAGGCTATACTATGGAAAAATCGTCGATTTTCGCGATCGTTTAAAAAATGCCGAAAATAGGCTAGAACGACTATAAATGGTCCTGCTAACGTTTTTACTGCGTTGCGGTTCAATCGGAGAAATTCGCGGAATTCGTCGAAAACACGTTGAAGGCTATACTATGGAAAAATCGTCGATTTTCGCGAACGTTTAAAAAATGCCGAAAATAGGCTAGAACGACTATAAATGGTCCTAGCTAATGTTTTTACTGAGTTGCGGTTCAATCGGAGAAATTCGCGGAATTCGTCGAAAACACGTTGAAGGCTATACTATGGAAAAATCGTCGATTTTCGCGATCGTTTAAAAAATGCCGAAAATAGGCTAGAACGACTATAAATGGTCCTGCTAACGTTTTTACTGCGTTGCGGTTCAATCGGAGAAAGTCGCGGAATTCGTCGAAAACACGTTGAAGGCTATACTATGGAAAAATCGTCGATTTTCGCGATCGTTTAAAAATGCCGAAAATAGGCTAGAACGACTATAAATGGTCCTGCTAACGTTTTTACTGCGTTGCGGTTCAATCGGAGAAAGTCGCGGAATTCGTCGAAAACACGTTGAAGGCTATACTATGGAAAAATCGTCGATTTTCGCGATCGTTTAAAAAATGCCGAAAATAGGCTAGAACGACTATAAATGGTCCTGCTAACGTTTTTACTGCGTTGCGGTTCAATCGGAGAAATTCGCGGAATTCGTCGAAAACACGTTGAAGGCTATACTATGGAAAAATCGTCGATTTTCGCGATCGTTTAAAAAATGCCGATAATAGGCTAGAACGACTATAAATGGTCCTGCTAACGTTTTTACTGCGTTGCGGTTCAATCGGAGAAAGTCGCGGAATTCGTCGAAAACACGTTGAAGGCTATACTATGGAAAAATCGTCGATTTTCGCGATCGTTTAAAAAATGCCGAAAATAGGCTAGAACGACTATAAATGGTCCTGCTAACGTTTTTACTGCGTTGCGGTTCAATCGGAGAAAGTCGCGGAATTCGTCGAAAACACGTTGAAGGCTATACTATGGAAAAATCGTCGATTTTCGCGATCGTTTAAAAAATGCCGAAAATAGGCTAGAACGACTATAAATGGTCCTGCTAACGTTTTTACTGCGTTGCGGTTCAATCGGAGAAATTCGCGGAATTCGTCGAAAACACGTTGAAGGCTATACTATGGAAAAATCGTCGATTTTCGCGATCGTTTAAAAAATGCCGAAAATAGGCTAGAACGACTATAAATGGTCCTGCTAACGTTTTTACTGCGTTGCGGTTCAATCGGAGAAATCCGCGGAATTCGTCGAAAACACGTTGAAGGCTATACTATGGAAAAATCGTCGATTTTGCGCGATCGTTTAAAAAATGCCGAAAATAGGCTAGAACGACTATAAATGGTCCTGCTAACGTTTTTACTGCGTTGCGGTTCAATCGGAGAAATCCGCGGAATTCGTCGAAAACACGTTGAAGGCTATACTATGGAAAAATCGTCGATTTTCGCGATCGTTTAAAAAATGCCGAAAATAGGCTAGAACGACTATAAATGGTCCTGCTAACGTTTTTACTGCGTTGCGGTTCAATCGGAGAAATTCGCGGAATTCGTCGAAAACACGTTGAAGGCTATACTATGGAAAAATCGTCGATTTTGCGCGATCGTTTAAAAAATGCCGAAAATAGGCTAGAACGACTATAAATGGTCCTGCTAACGTTTTTACTGCGTTGCGGTTCAATCGGAGAAATCCGCGGAATTCGTCGAAAACACGTTGAAGGCTATACTATGGAAAAATCGTCGATTTTCGCGATCGTTTAAAAAATGCCGAAAATAGGCTAGAACGACTATAAATGGTCCTGCTAACGTTTTTACTGCGTTGCGGTTCAATCGGAGAAATTCGCGGAATTCGTCGAAAACACGTTGAAGGCTATACTATGGAAAAATCGTCGATTTTCGCGATCGTTTAAAAAATGCCGAAAATAGGCTAGAACGACTATAATTGGTCCTGCTAACGTTTTTACTGCGTTGCGGTTCAATCGGAGAAATTCGCGGAATTCGTCGAAAACACGTTGAAGGCTATACTATGGAAAAATCGTCGATTTTCGCGATCGTTTAAAAAATGCCGAAAATAGGCTAGAACGACTATAAATGGTCCTGCTAACGTTTTTACTGCGTTGCGGTTCAATCGGAGAAAGTCGCGGAATTCGTCGAAAACACGTTGAAGGCTATACTATGGAAAAATCGTCGATTTTCGCGATCGTTTAAAAAATGCCGAAAATAGGCTAGAACGACTATAAATGGTCCTGCTAACGTTTTTACTGCGTTGCGGTTCAATCGGATAAATTCGCGGAATTCGTCGAAAACACGTTGAAGGCTATACTATGGAAAAATCGTCGATTTTCGCGATCGATTAAAAAATGCCGAAAATAGGCTAGAACGACTATAAATGGTCCTGCTAACGTTTTTACTGCGTTGCGGTTCAATCGGAGAAAGTCGCGGAATTCGTCGAAAACACGTTGAAGGCTATACTATGGAAAAATCGTCGATTTTCGCGATCGATTAAAAAATGCCGAAAATAGGCTAGAACGACTATAAATGGTCCTGCTAACGTTTTTACTGCGTTGCGGTTCAATCGGAGAAATTCGCGGAATTCGTCGAAAACACGTTGAAGGCTATACTATGGAAAAATCGTCGATTTTGCGCGATCGTTTAAAAAATGCCGAAAATAGGCTAGAACGACTATAAATGGTCCTGCTAACGTTTTTACTGCGTTGCGGTTCAATCGGAGAAATTCGCGGAATTCGTCGAAAACACGTTGAAGGCTATACTATGGAAAAATCGTCGATTTTGCGCGATCGTTTAAAAAATGCCGAAAATAGGCTAGAACGACTATAAATGGTCCTGCTAACGTTTTTACTGCGTTGCGGTTCAATCGGAGAAATCCGCGGAATTCGTCGAAAACACGTTGAAGGCTATACTATGGAAAAATCGTCGATTTTCGCGATCGTTTAAAAAATGCCGAAAATAGGCTAGAACGACTATAAATGGTCCTGCTAACGTTTTTACTGCGTTGCGGTTCAATCGGAGAAATTCGCGGAATTCGTCGAAAACACGTTGAAGGCTATACTATGGAAAAATCGTCGATTTTCGCGATCGTTTAAAAAATGCCGAAAATAGGCTAGAACGACTATAAATGGTCCTGCTAACGTTTTTACTGCGTTGCGGTTCAATCGGAGAAATTCGCGGAATTCGTCGAAAACACGTTGAAGGCTATACTATGGAAAAATCGTCGATTTTCGCGATCGTTTAAAAAATGCCGAAAATAGGCTAGAACGACTAAAAATGGTCCTGCTAACGTTTTTACTGCGTTGCGGTTCAATCGGAGAAAGTCGCGGAATTCGTCGAAAACACGTTGAAGGCTATACTATGGAAAAATCGTCGATTTTCGCGATCGTTTAAAAAATGCCGAAAATAGGCTAGAACGACTATAAATGGTCCTGCTAACGTTTTTACTGCGTTGCGGTTCAATCGGAGAAATTCGCGGAATTCGTCGAAAACACGTTGAAGGCTATACTATGGAAAAATCGTCGATTTTCGCGATCGTTTAAAAAATGCCGAAAATAGGCTAGAACGACTATAAATGGTCCTGCTAACGTTTTTACTGCGTTGCGGTTCAATCGGAGAAAGTCGCGGAATTCGTCGAAAACACGTTGAAGGCTATACTACGGAAAAATCGTCGATTTTCGCGATCGATTAAAAAATGCCGAAAATAGGCTAGAACGACTATAAATGGTCCTGCTAACGTTTTTACTGCGTTGCGGTTCAATCGGAGAAAGTCGCGGAATTCGTCGAAAACACGTTGAAGGCTATACTATGGAAAAATCGTCGATTTTCGCGATCGATTAAAAAATGCCGAAAATAGGCTAGAACGACTATAAATGGTCCTGCTAACGTTTTTACTGCGTTGCGGTTCAATCGGAGAAATTCGCGGAATTCGTCGAAAACACGTTGAAGGCTATACTATGGAAAAATCGTCGATTTTGCGCGATCGTTTAAAAAATGCCGAAAATAGGCTAGAACGACTATAAATGGTCCTGCTAACGTTTTTACTGCGTTGCGGTTCAATCGGAGAAAGTCGCGGAATTCGTCGAAAACACGTTGAAGGCTATACTATGGAAAAATCGTCGATTTTGCGCGATCGTTTAAAAAATGCCGAAAATAGGCTAGAACGACTATAAATGGTCCTGCTAACGTTTTTACTGCGTTGCGGTTCAATCGGAGAAAGTCGCGGAATTCGTCGAAAACACGTTGAAGGCTATACTATGGAAAAATCGTCGATTTTCGCGATCGATTAAAAAATGCCGAAAATAGGCTAGAACGACTATAAATGGTCCTGCTAACGTTTTTACTGCGTTGCGGTTCAATCGGAGAAATTCGCGGAATTCGTCGAAAACACGTTGAAGGCTATACTATGGAAAAATCGTCGATTTTGCGCGATCGTTTAAAAAATGCCGAAAATAGGCTAGAACGACTATAAATGGTCCTGCTAACGTTTTTACTGCGTTGCGGTTCAATCGGAGAAATTCGCGGAATTCGTCGAAAACACGTTGAAGGCTATACTATGGAAAAATCGTCGATTTTCGCGATCGTTTAAAAAATGCCGAAAATAGGCTAGAACGACTATAAATGGTCCTGCTAACGTTTTTACTGCGTTGCGGTTCAATCGGAGAAATTCGCGGAATTCGTCGAAAACACGTTGAAGGCTATACTATGGAAAAATCGTCGATTTTCGCGATCGTTTAAAAAATGCCGAAAATAGGCTAGAACGACTATAAATGGTCCTGCTAACGTTTTTACTGCGTTGCGGTTCAATCGGAGAAATTCGCGGAATTCGTCGAAAACACGTTGAAGGCTATACTATGGAAAAATCGTCGATTTTCGCGATCGTTTAAAAAATGCCGAAAATAGGCTAGAACGACTATAAATGGTCCTGCTAACGTTTTTACTGCGTTGCGGTTCAATCGGAGAAATTCGCGGAATTCGTCGAAAACACGTTGAAGGCTATACTATGGAAAAATCGTCGATTTTCGCGATCGTTTAAAAAATGCCGAAAATAGGCTAGAACGACTATAAATGGTCCTGCTAACGTTTTTACTGCGTTGCGGTTCAATCGGAGAAATTCGCGGAATTCGTCGAAAACACGTTGAAGGCTATACTATGGAAAAATCGTCGATTTTCGCGATCGTTTAAAAAATGCCGAAAATAGGCTAGAACGACTATAAATGGTCCTGCTAACGTTTTTACTGCGTTGCGGTTCAATCGGAGAAATTCGCGGAATTCGTCGAAAACACGTTGAAGGCTATACTATGGAAAAATCGTCGATTTTCGCGATCGTTTAAAAAATGCCGAAAATAGGCTAGAACGACTATAAATGGTCCTGCTAACGTTTTTACTGCGTTGCGGTTCAATCGGAGAAATCCGCGGAATTCGTCGAAAACACGTTGAAGGCTATACTATGGAAAAATCGTCGATTTTGCGCGATCGTTTAAAAAATGCCGAAAATAGGCTAGAACGACTATAAATGGTCCTGCTAACGTTTTTACTGCGTTGCGGTTCAATCGGAGAAATCCGCGGAATTCGTCGAAAACACGTTGAAGGCTATACTATGGAAAAATCGTCGATTTTCGCGATCGTTTAAAAAATGCCGAAAATAGGCTAGAACGACTATAAATGGTCCTGCTAACGTTTTTACTGCGTTGCGGTTCAATCGGATAAATTCGCGGAATTCGTCGAAAACACGTTGAAGGCTATACTATGGAAAAATCGTCGATTTTCGCGATCGATTAAAAAATGCCGAAAATAGGCTAGAACGACTATAAATGGTCCTGCTAACGTTTTTACTGCGTTGCGGTTCAATCGGAGAAAGTCGCGGAATTCGTCGAAAACACGTTGAAGGCTATACTATGGAAAAATCGTCGATTTTCGCGATCGATTAAAAAATGCCGAAAATAGGCTAGAACGACTATAAATGGTCCTGCTAACGTTTTTACTGCGTTGCGGTTCAATCGGAGAAATTCGCGGAATTCGTCGAAAACACGTTGAAGGCTATACTATGGAAAAATCGTCGATTTTGCGCGATCGTTTAAAAAATGCCGAAAATAGGCTAGAACGACTATAAATGGTCCTGCTAACGTTTTTACTGCGTTGCGGTTCAATCGGAGAAATTCGCGGAATTCGTCGAAAACACGTTGAAGGCTATACTATGGAAAAATCGTCGATTTTGCGCGATCGTTTAAAAAATGCCGAAAATAGGCTAGAACGACTATAAATGGTCCTGCTAACGTTTTTACTGCGTTG
The DNA here is from genome assembly GCA_947310635.1 of Leptodirus hochenwartii. Lineage (NCBI taxonomy): Eukaryota > Metazoa > Arthropoda > Insecta > Coleoptera > Leiodidae > Leptodirus > Leptodirus hochenwartii. The sequence continues at coordinate 42,767,872 of OX371176.1, forward strand.
CGGTTCAATCGGAGAAATCCGCGGAATTCGTCGAAAACACGTTGAAGGCTATACTATGGAAAAATCGTCGATTTTCGCGATCGTTTAAAAAATGCCGAAAATAGGCTAGAACGACTATAAATGGTCCTGCTAACGTTTTTACTGCGTTGCGGTTCAATCGGAGAAATTCGCGGAATTCGTCGAAAACACGTTGAAGGCTATACTATGGAAAAATCGTCGATTTTCGCGATCGTTTAAAAAATGCCGAAAATAGGCTAGAACGACTATAAATGGTCCTGCTAACGTTTTTACTGCGTTGCGGTTCAATCGGAGAAATTCGCGGAATTCGTCGAAAACACGTTGAAGGCTATACTATGGAAAAATCGTCGATTTTCGCGATCGTTTAAAAAATGCCGAAAATAGGCTAGAACGACTAAAAATGGTCCTGCTAACGTTTTTACTGCGTTGCGGTTCAATCGGAGAAAGTCGCGGAATTCGTCGAAAACACGTTGAAGGCTATACTATGGAAAAATCGTCGATTTTCGCGATCGTTTAAAAAATGCCGAAAATAGGCTAGAACGACTATAAATGGTCCTGCTAACGTTTTTACTGCGTTGCGGTTCAATCGGAGAAATTCGCGGAATTCGTCGAAAACACGTTGAAGGCTATACTATGGAAAAATCGTCGATTTTCGCGATCGTTTAAAAAATGCCGAAAATAGGCTAGAACGACTATAAATGGTCCTGCTAACGTTTTTACTGCGTTGCGGTTCAATCGGAGAAAGTCGCGGAATTCGTCGAAAACACGTTGAAGGCTATACTACGGAAAAATCGTCGATTTTCGCGATCGATTAAAAAATGCCGAAAATAGGCTAGAACGACTATAAATGGTCCTGCTAACGTTTTTACTGCGTTGCGGTTCAATCGGAGAAAGTCGCGGAATTCGTCGAAAACACGTTGAAGGCTATACTATGGAAAAATCGTCGATTTTCGCGATCGATTAAAAAATGCCGAAAATAGGCTAGAACGACTATAAATGGTCCTGCTAACGTTTTTACTGCGTTGCGGTTCAATCGGAGAAATTCGCGGAATTCGTCGAAAACACGTTGAAGGCTATACTATGGAAAAATCGTCGATTTTGCGCGATCGTTTAAAAAATGCCGAAAATAGGCTAGAACGACTATAAATGGTCCTGCTAACGTTTTTACTGCGTTGCGGTTCAATCGGAGAAAGTCGCGGAATTCGTCGAAAACACGTTGAAGGCTATACTATGGAAAAATCGTCGATTTTGCGCGATCGTTTAAAAAATGCCGAAAATAGGCTAGAACGACTATAAATGGTCCTGCTAACGTTTTTACTGCGTTGCGGTTCAATCGGAGAAAGTCGCGGAATTCGTCGAAAACACGTTGAAGGCTATACTATGGAAAAATCGTCGATTTTCGCGATCGATTAAAAAATGCCGAAAATAGGCTAGAACGACTATAAATGGTCCTGCTAACGTTTTTACTGCGTTGCGGTTCAATCGGAGAAATTCGCGGAATTCGTCGAAAACACGTTGAAGGCTATACTATGGAAAAATCGTCGATTTTGCGCGATCGTTTAAAAAATGCCGAAAATAGGCTAGAACGACTATAAATGGTCCTGCTAACGTTTTTACTGCGTTGCGGTTCAATCGGAGAAATTCGCGGAATTCGTCGAAAACACGTTGAAGGCTATACTATGGAAAAATCGTCGATTTTCGCGATCGTTTAAAAAATGCCGAAAATAGGCTAGAACGACTATAAATGGTCCTGCTAACGTTTTTACTGCGTTGCGGTTCAATCGGAGAAATTCGCGGAATTCGTCGAAAACACGTTGAAGGCTATACTATGGAAAAATCGTCGATTTTCGCGATCGTTTAAAAAATGCCGAAAATAGGCTAGAACGACTATAAATGGTCCTGCTAACGTTTTTACTGCGTTGCGGTTCAATCGGAGAAATTCGCGGAATTCGTCGAAAACACGTTGAAGGCTATACTATGGAAAAATCGTCGATTTTCGCGATCGTTTAAAAAATGCCGAAAATAGGCTAGAACGACTATAAATGGTCCTGCTAACGTTTTTACTGCGTTGCGGTTCAATCGGAGAAATTCGCGGAATTCGTCGAAAACACGTTGAAGGCTATACTATGGAAAAATCGTCGATTTTCGCGATCGTTTAAAAAATGCCGAAAATAGGCTAGAACGACTATAAATGGTCCTGCTAACGTTTTTACTGCGTTGCGGTTCAATCGGAGAAATTCGCGGAATTCGTCGAAAACACGTTGAAGGCTATACTATGGAAAAATCGTCGATTTTCGCGATCGTTTAAAAAATGCCGAAAATAGGCTAGAACGACTATAAATGGTCCTGCTAACGTTTTTACTGCGTTGCGGTTCAATCGGAGAAATTCGCGGAATTCGTCGAAAACACGTTGAAGGCTATACTATGGAAAAATCGTCGATTTTCGCGATCGTTTAAAAAATGCCGAAAATAGGCTAGAACGACTATAAATGGTCCTGCTAACGTTTTTACTGCGTTGCGGTTCAATCGGAGAAAGTCGCGGAATTCGTCGAAAACACGTTGAAGGCTATACTACGGAAAAATCGTCGATTTTCGCGATCGATTAAAAAATGCCGAAAATAGGCTAGAACGACTATAAATGGTCCTGCTAACGTTTTTACTGCGTTGCGGTTCAATCGGAGAAAGTCGCGGAATTCGTCGAAAACACGTTGAAGGCTATACTATGGAAAAATCGTCGATTTTCGCGATCGATTAAAAAATGCCGAAAATAGGCTAGAACGACTATAAATGGTCCTGCTAACGTTTTTACTGCGTTGCGGTTCAATCGGAGAAATTCGCGGAATTCGTCGAAAACACGTTGAAGGCTATACTATGGAAAAATCGTCGATTTTGCGCGATCGTTTAAAAAATGCCGAAAATAGGCTAGAACGACTATAAATGGTCCTGCTAACGTTTTTACTGCGTTGCGGTTCAATCGGAGAAAGTCGCGGAATTCGTCGAAAACACGTTGAAGGCTATACTATGGAAAAATCGTCGATTTTGCGCGATCGTTTAAAAAATGCCGAAAATAGGCTAGAACGACTATAAATGGTCCTGCTAACGTTTTTACTGCGTTGCGGTTCAATCGGAGAAAGTCGCGGAATTCGTCGAAAACACGTTGAAGGCTATACTATGGAAAAATCGTCGATTTTCGCGATCGATTAAAAAATGCCGAAAATAGGCTAGAACGACTATAAATGGTCCTGCTAACGTTTTTACTGCGTTGCGGTTCAATCGGAGAAATTCGCGGAATTCGTCGAAAACACGTTGAAGGCTATACTATGGAAAAATCGTCGATTTTGCGCGATCGTTTAAAAAATGCCGAAAATAGGCTAGAACGACTATAAATGGTCCTGCTAACGTTTTTACTGCGTTGCGGTTCAATCGGAGAAATTCGCGGAATTCGTCGAAAACACGTTGAAGGCTATACTATGGAAAAATCGTCGATTTTCGCGATCGTTTAAAAAATGCCGAAAATAGGCTAGAACGACTATAAATGGTCCTGCTAACGTTTTTACTGCGTTGCGGTTCAATCGGATAAATTCGCGGAATTCGTCGAAAACACGTTGAAGGCTATACTATGGAAAAATCGTCGATTTTCGCGATCGTTTAAAAAATGCCGAAAATAGGCTAGAACGACTATAAATGGTCCTGCTAACGTTTTTACTGCGTTGCGGTTCAATCGGAGAAAGTCGCGGAATTCGTCGAAAACACGTTGAAGGCTATACTATGGAAAAATCGTCGATTTTCGCGATCGTTTAAAAAATGCCGAAAATAGGCTAGAACGACTATAAATGGTCCTGCTAACGTTTTTACTGCGTTGCGGTTCAATCGGATAAATTCGCGGAATTCGTCGAAAACACGTTGAAGGCTATACTATGGAAAAATCGTCGATTTTCGCGATCGATTAAAAAATGCCGAAAATAGGCTAGAACGACTATAAATGGTCCTGCTAACGTTTTTACTGCGTTGCGGTTCAATCGGAGAAAGTCGCGGAATTCGTCGAAAACACGTTGAAGGCTATACTATGGAAAAATCGTCGATTTTCGCGATCGACTAAAAAATGCCGAAAATAGGCTAGAACGACTATAAATGGTCCTGCTAACGTTTTTACTGCGTTGCGGTTCAATCGGAGAAATTCGCGGAATTCGTCGAAAACACGTTGAAGGCTATACTATGGAAAAATCGTCGATTTTCGCGATCGTTTAAAAAATGCCGAAAATAGGCTAGAACGACTATAAATGGTCCTGCTAACGTTTTTACTGCGTTGCGGTTCAATCGGAGAAATTCGCGGAATTCGTCGAAAACACGTTGAAGGCTATACTATGGAAAAATCGTCGATTTTCGCGATCGTTTAAAAAATGCCGAAAATAGGCTAGAACGACTATAAATGGTCCTGCTAACGTTTTTACTGCGTTGCGGTTCAATCGGAGAAATTCGCGGAATTCGTCGAAAACACGTTGAAGGCTATACTATGGAAAAATCGTCGATTTTCGCGATCGTTTAAAAAATGCCGAAAATAGGCTAGAACGACTATAAATGGTCCTGCTAACGTTTTTACTGCGTTGCGGTTCAATCGGATAAATTCGCGGAATTCGTCGAAAACACGTTGAAGGCTATACTATGGAAAAATCGTCGATTTTCGCGATCGTTTAAAAAATGCCGAAAATAGGCTAGAACGACTATAAATGGTCCTGCTAACGTTTTTACTGCGTTGCGGTTCAATCGGAGAAAGTCGCGGAATTCGTCGAAAACACGTTGAAGGCTATACTATGGAAAAATCGTCGATTTTCGCGATCGATTAAAAAATGCCGAAAATAGGCTAGAACGACTATAAATGGTCCTGCTAACGTTTTTACTGCGTTGCGGTTCAATCGGAGAAAGTCGCGGAATTCGTCGAAAACACGTTGAAGGCTATACTATGGAAAAATCGTCGATTTTCGCGATCGATTAAAAAATGCCGAAAATAGGCTAGAACGACTATAAATGGTCCTGCTAACGTTTTTACTGCGTTGCGGTTCAATCGGAGAAATTCGCGGAATTCGTCGAAAACACGTTGAAGGCTATACTATGGAAAAATCGTCGATTTTCGCGATCGTTTAAAAAATGCCGAAAATAGGCTAGAACGACTATAAATGGTCCTGCTAACGTTTTTACTGCGTTGCGGTTCAATCGGAGAAATTCGCGGAATTCGTCGAAAACACGTTGAAGGCTATACTATGGAAAAATCGTCGATTTTCGCGATCGTTTAAAAAATGCCGAAAATAGGCTAGAACGACTATAAATGGTCCTGCTAACGTTTTTACTGCGTTGCGGTTCAATCGGATAAATTCGCGGAATTCGTCGAAAACACGTTGAAGGCTATACTATGGAAAAATCGTCGATTTTCGCGATCGATTAAAAAATGCCGAAAATAGGCTAGAACGACTATAAATGGTCCTGCTAACGTTTTTACTGCGTTGCGGTTCAATCGGAGAAAGTCGCGGAATTCGTCGAAAACACGTTGAAGGCTATACTATGGAAAAATCGTCGATTTTCGCGATCGATTAAAAAATGCCGAAAATAGGCTAGAACGACTATAAATGGTCCTGCTAACGTTTTTACTGCGTTGCGGTTCAATCGGAGAAATTCGCGGAATTCGTCGAAAACACGTTGAAGGCTATACTATGGAAAAATCGTCGATTTTCGCGATCGTTTAAAAAATGCCGAAAATAGGCTAGAACGACTATAAATGGTCCTGCTAACGTTTTTACTGCGTTGCGGTTCAATCGGAGAAATTCGCGGAATTCGTCGAAAACACGTTGAAGGCTATACTATGGAAAAATCGTCGATTTTCGCGATCGTTTAAAAAATGCCGAAAATAGGCTAGAACGACTATAAATGGTCCTGCTAACGTTTTTACTGCGTTGCGGTTCAATCGGATAAATTCGCGGAATTCGTCGAAAACACGTTGAAGGCTATACTATGGAAAAATCGTCGATTTTCGCGATCGTTTAAAAAATGCCGAAAATAGGCTAGAACGACTATAAATGGTCCTGCTAACGTTTTTACTGCGTTGCGGTTCAATCGGAGAAAGTCGCGGAATTCGTCGAAAACACGTTGAAGGCTATACTATGGAAAAATCGTCGATTTTCGCGATCGATTAAAAAATGCCGAAAATAGGCTAGAACGACTATAAATGGTCCTGCTAACGTTTTTACTGCGTTGCGGTTCAATCGGAGAAATTCGCGGAATTCGTCGAAAACACGTTGAAGGCTATACTATGGAAAAATCGTCGATTTTCGCGATCGTTTAAAAAATGCCGAAAATAGGCTAGAACGACTATAAATGGTCCTGCTAACGTTTTTACTGCGTTGCGGTTCAATCGGAGAAAGTCGCGGAATTCGTCGAAAACACGTTGAAGGCTATACTATGGAAAAATCGTCGATTTTCGCGATCGATTAAAAAATGCCGAAAATAGGCTAGAACGACTATAAATGGTCCTGCTAACGTTTTTACTGCGTTGCGGTTCAATCGGAGAAATTCGCGGAATTCGTCGAAAACACGTTGAAGGCTATACTATGGAAAAATCGTCGATTTTCGCGATCGTATAAAAAATGCCGAAAATAGGCTAGAACGACTATAAATGGTCCTGCTAACGTTTTTACTGCGTTGCGGTTCAATCGGAGAAATTCGCGGAATTCGTCGAAAACACGTTGAAGGCTATACTATGGAAAAATCGTCGATTTTCGCGATCGTTTAAAAAATGCCGAAAATAGGCTAGAACGACTATAAATGGTCCTGCTAACGTTTTTACTGCGTTGCGGTTCAATCGGAGAAATTCGCGGAATTCTTCGAAAACACGTTGAAGGCTATACTATGGAAAAATCGTCGATTTTCGCGATCGTTTAAAAAATGCCGAAAATAGGCTAGAACGACTATAAATGGTGCTGCTAACGTTTTTACTGCGTTGCGGTTCAATCGGAGAAAGTCGCGGAATTCGTCGAAAACACGTTGAAGGCTATACTATGGAAAAATCGTCGATTTTCGCGATCGTTTAAAAAATGCCGAAAATAGGCTAGAACGACTATAAATGGTCCTGCTAACGTTTTTACTGCGTTGCGGTTCAATCGGAGAAAGTCGCGGAATTCGTCGAAAACACGTTGAAGGCTATACTATGGAAAAATCGTCGATTTTCGCGATCGTTTAAAAAATGCCGAAAATAGGCTAGAACGACTATAAATGGTCCTGCTAACGTTTTTACTGCGTTGCGGTTCAATCGGAGAAATTCGCGGAATTCGTCGAAAACACGTTGAAGGCTATACTATGGAAAAATCGTCGATTTTCGCGATCGTTTAAAAAATGCCGAAAATAGGCTAGAACTACTATAAATGGTCCTGCTAACGTTTTTACTGCGTTGCGGTTCAATCGGAGAAAGTCGCGGAATTCGTCGAAAACACGTTGAAGGCTATACTATGGAAAAATCGTCGATTTTCGCGATCGTTTAAAAAATGCCGAAAATAGGCTAGAACGACTATAAATGGTCCTGCTAACGTTTTTACTGCGTTGCGGTTCAATCGGAGAAATTCGCCGAATTCGTCGAAAACACGTTGAAGGCGATACTATGGAAAAATCGTCGATTTTCGCGATCGATTAAAAAATGCCGAAAATAGGCTAGAACGACTATAAATGGTCCTGCTAACGTTTTTACTGAGTTGCGGTTCAATCGGAGAAAGTCGCGGAATTCGTCGAAAACACGTTGAAGGCTATACTATGGAAAAATCGACGATTTTCGCGATCGTTTAAAAAATGCCGAAAATAGGCTAGAACGACTAAAAATGGTCCTGCTAACGTTTTTACTGCGTTGCGGTTCAATCGGAGAAATTCGCGGAATTCGTCGAAAACACGTTGAAGGCTATACTATGGAAAAATCGTCGATTTTCGCGATCGTTTAAAAAATGCCGAAAATAGGCTAGAACGACTATAAATGGTCCTGCTAACGTATTTACTGCGTTGCGGTTCAATCGGAGAAAGTCGCGGAATTCGTCGAAAACACGTTGAAGGCTATACTATGGAAAAATCGTCGATTTTCGCGATCGTTTAAAAAATGCCGAAAATAGGCTAGAACGACTATAAATGGTCCTGCTAACGTTTTTACTGCGTTGCGGTTCAATCGGAGAAATTCGCGGAATTCGTCGAAAACACGTTGAAGGCTATACTATGGAAAAATCGTCGATTTTCGCGATCGTTTAAAAAATGCCGAAAATAGGCTAGAACGACTAAAAATGGTCCTGCTAACGTTTTTACTGCGTTGCGGTTCAATCGGAGAAAGTCGCGGAATTCGTCGAAAACACGTTGAAGGCTATACTATGGAAAAATCGTCGATTTTCGCGATCGTTTAAAAAATGCCGAAAATAGGCTAGAACGACTATAAATGGTCCTGCTAACGTTTTTACTGCGTTGCGGTTCAATCGGAGAAATTCGCGGAATTCGTCGAAAACACGTTGAAGGCTATACTATGGAAAAATCGTCGATTTTCGCGATCGTTTAAAAAATGCCGAAAATAGGCTAGAACTACTATAAATGGTCCTGCTAACGTTTTTACTGCGTTGCGGTTCAATCGGAGAAAGTCGCGGAATTCGTCGAAAACACGTTGAAGGCTATACTATGGAAAAATCGTCGATTTTCGCGATCGTTTAAAAAATGCCGAAAATAGGCTAGAACGACTATAAATGGTCCTGCTAACGTTTTTACTGCGTTGCGGTTCAATCGGAGAAATTCGCCGAATTCGTCGAAAACACGTTGAAGGCGATACTATGGAAAAATCGTCGATTTTCGCGATCGATTAAAAAATGCCGAAAATAGGCTAGAACGACTATAAATGGTCCTGCTAACGTTTTTACTGAGTTGCGGTTCAATCGGAGAAAGTCGCGGAATTCGTCGAAAACACGTTGAAGGCTATACTATGGAAAAATCGACGATTTTCGCGATCGTTTAAAAAATGCCGAAAATAGGCTAGAACGACTATAAATGGTCCTGCTAACGTTTTTACTGCGTTGCGGTTCAATCGGAGAAATTCGCGGAATTCGTCGAAAACACGTTGAAGGATATACTATGGAAAAATCGTCGATTTTCGCGATCGATTAAAAAATGCCGAAAATAGGCTAGAACGACTATAAATGGTCCTGCTAACGTTTTTACTGCGTTGCGGTTCAATCGGAGAAATTCGCGGAATTCGTCGAAAACACGTTGAAGGCTATACTATGGAAAAATCGTCGATTTTCGCGATCGTTTAAAAAATGCCGAAAATAGGCTAGAACGACTATAAATGGTCCTGCTAACGTTTTTACTGCGTTGCGGTTCAATCGGAGAAATTCGCGGAATTCGTCGAAAACACGTTGAAGGATATACTATGGAAAAATCGTCGATTTTCGCGATCGTTTAAAAAATGCCGAAAATAGGCTAGAACGACTATAAATGGTCCTGCTAACGTTTTTACTGCGTTGCGGTTCAATCGGAGAAAGTCGCGGAATTCGTCGAAAACACGTTGAAGGCTATACTATGGAAAAATCGTCGATTTTCGCGATCGTTTAAAAAATGCCGAAAATAGGCTAGAACGACTATAAATGGTCCTGCTAACGTTTTTACTGCGTTGCGGTTCAATCGGAGAAATTCGCGGAATTCGTCGAAAACACGTTGAAGGCTATACTATGGAAAAATCGTCGATTTTCGCGATCGTTTAAAAAATGCCGAAAATAGGCTAGAACGACTATAAATGGTCCTGCTAACGTTTTTACTGCGTTGCGGTTCAATCGGAGAAAGTCGCGGAATTCGTCGAAAACACGTTGAAGGCTATACTATGGAAAAATCGTCGATTTTCGCGATCGTTTAAAAATGCCGAAAATAGGCTAGAACGACTATAAATGGTCCTGCTAACGTTTTTACTGCGTTGCGGTTCAATCGGAGAAAGTCGCGGAATTCGTCGAAAACACGTTGAAGGCTATACTATGGAAAAATCGTCGATTTTCGCGATCGTTTAAAAAATGCCGAAAATAGGCTAGAACGACTATAAATGGTCCTGCTAACGTTTTTACTGCGTTGCGGTTCAATCGGAGAAATTCGCGGAATTCGTCGAAAACACGTTGAAGGCTATACTATGGAAAAATCGTCGATTTTCGCGATCGTTTAAAAAATGCCGATAATAGGCTAGAACGACTATAAATGGTCCTGCTAACGTTTTTACTGCGTTGCGGTTCAATCGGAGAAAGTCGCGGAATTCGTCGAAAACACGTTGAAGGCTATACTATGGAAAAATCGTCGATTTTCGCGATCGTTTAAAAAATGCCGAAAATAGGCTAGAACGACTATAAATGGTCCTGCTAACGTTTTTACTGCGTTGCGGTTCAATCGGAGAAAGTCGCGGAATTCGTCGAAAACACGTTGAAGGCTATACTATGGAAAAATCGTCGATTTTCGCGATCGTTTAAAAAATGCCGAAAATAGGCTAGAACGACTATAAATGGTCCTGCTAACGTTTTTACTGCGTTGCGGTTCAATCGGAGAAATTCGCGGAATTCGTCGAAAACACGTTGAAGGCTATACTATGGAAAAATCGTCGATTTTCGCGATCGTTTAAAAAATGCCGAAAATAGGCTAGAACGACTATAAATGGTCCTGCTAACGTTTTTACTGCGTTGCGGTTCAATCGGAGAAATTCGCGGAATTCGTCGAAAACACGTTGAAGGCTATACTATGGAAAAATCGTCGATTTTCGCGATCGTTTAAAAAATGCCGACAATAGGCTAGAACGACTATAAATGGTCCTGCTAACGTTTTTACTGCGTTGCGGTTCAATCGGAGAAAGTCGCGGAATTCGTCGAAAACACGTTGAAGGCTATACTATGGAAAAATCGTCGATTTTCGCGATCGTTTAAAAAATGCCGAAAATAGGCTAGAACGACTATAAATGGTCCTGCTAACGTTTTTACTGCGTTGCGGTTCAATCGGAGAAATTCGCGGAATTCATCGAAAACACGTTGAAGGCTATACTATGGAAAAATCGTCGATTTTCGCGATCGTTTAAAAAATGCCGAAAATAGGCTAGAACGACTATAAATGGTCCTGCTAACGTTTTTACTGCGTTGCGGTTCAATCGGAGAAAGTCGCGGAATTCGTCGAAAACACGTTGAAGGCTATACTATGGAAAAATCGTCGATTTTCGCGATCGTTTAAAAAATGCCGAAAATAGGCTAGAACGACTATAAATGGTCCTGCTAACGTTTTTACTGCGTTGCGGTTCAATCGGAGAAATTCGCGGAATTCGTCGAAAACACGTTGAAGGCTATACTATGGAAAAATCGTCGATTTTCGCGATCGTTTAAAAAATGCCGAAAATAGGCTAGAACGACTATAAATGGTCCTGCTAACGTTTTTACTGCGTTGCGGTTCAATCGGAGAAAGTCGCGGAATTCGTCGAAAACACGTTGAAGGCTATACTATGGAAAAATCGTCGATTTTCGCGATCGTTTAAAAAATGCCGAAAATAGGCTAGAACGACTATAAATGGTCCTGCTAACGTTTTTACTGCGTTGCGGTTCAATCGGAGAAAGTCGCGGAATTCGTCGAAAACACGTTGAAGGCTATACTATGGAAAAATCGTCGATTTTCGCGATCGTTTAAAAAATGCCGAAAATAGGCTAGAACGACTATAAATGGTCCTGCTAACGTTTTTACTGCGTTGCGGTTCAATCGGAGAAAGTCGCGGAATTCGTCGAAAACACGTTGAAGGCTATACTATGGAAAAATCGTCGATTTTCGCGATCATTTAAAAAATGCCGAAAATAGGCTAGAACGACTATAAATGGTCCTGCTAACGTTTTTACTGCGTTGCGGTTCAATCGGAGAAAGTCGCGGAATTCGTCGAAAACACGTTGAAGGCTATACTATGGAAAAATCGTCGATTTTCGCGATCGTTTAAAAAATGCCGAAAATAGGCTAGAACGACTATAAATGGTCCTGCTAACGTTTTTACTGCGTTGCGGTTCAATCGGAGAAAGTCGCGGAATTCGTCGAAAACACGTTGAAGGCTATACTATGGAAAAATCGTCGATTTTCGCGATCGTTTAAAAAATGCCGAAAATAGGCTAGAACGACTATAAATGGTCCTGCTAACGTTTTTACTGCGTTGCGGTTCAATCGGAGAAATTCGCGGAATTCGTCGAAAACACGTTGAAGGCTATACTATGGAAAAATCGTCGATTTTCGCGATCGTTTAAAAAATGCCGAAAATAGGCTAGAACGACTATAAATGGTCCTGCTAACGTTTTTACTGCGTTGCGGTTCAATCGGAGAAAGTCGCGGAATTCGTCGAAAACACGTTGAAGGCTATACTATGGAAAAATCGTCGATTTTCGCGATCGTTTAAAAAATGCCGAAAATAGGCTAGAACGACTATAAATGGTCCTGCTAACGTTTTTACTGCGTTGCGGTTCAATCGGAGAAAGTCGCGGAATTCGTCGAAAACACGTTGAAGGCTATACTATGGAAAAATCGTCGATTTTCGCGATCGTTTAAAAAATGCCGAAAATAGGCTAGAACGACTATAAATGGTCCTGCTAACGTTTTTACTGCGTTGCGGTTCAATCGGAGAAAGTCGCGGAATTCGTCGAAAACACGTTGAAGGCTATACTATGGAAAAATCGTCGATTTTCGCGATCATTTAAAAAATGCCGAAAATAGGCTAGAACGACTATAAATGGTCCTGCTAACGTTTTTACTGCGTTGCGGTTCAATCGGAGAAAGTCGCGGAATTCGTCGAAAACACGTTGAAGGCTATACTATGGAAAAATCGTCGATTTTCGCGATCGTTTAAAAAATGCCGAAAATAGGCTAGAACGACTATAAATGGTCCTGCTAACGTTTTTACTGCGTTGCGGTTCAATCGGAGAAAGTCGCGGAATTCGTCGAAAACACGTTGAAGGCTATACTATGGAAAAATCGTCGATTTTCGCGATCGTTTAAAAAATGCCGAAAATAGGCTAGAACGACTATAAATGGTCCTGCTAACGTTTTTACTGCGTTGCGGTTCAATCGGAGAAATTCGCGGAATTCGTCGAAAACACGTTGAAGGCTATACTATGGAAAAATCGTCGATTTTCGCGATCGTTTAAAAAATGCCGAAAATAGGCTAGAACGACTATAAATGGTCCTGCTAACGTTTTTACTGCGTTGCGGTTCAATCGGAGAAATTCGCGGAATTCGTCGAAAACACGTTGAAGGTTATACTATGGAAAAATCGTCGATTTTCGCGATCGTTTAAAAAATGCCGAAAATAGGCTAGAACGACTAAAAATGGTCCTGCTAACGTTTTTACTGCGTTGCGGTTCAATCGGAGAAAGTCGCGGAATTCGTCGAAAACACGTTGAAGGCTATACTATGGAAAAATCGTCGATTTTCGCGATCGTTTAAAAAATGCCGAAAATAGGCTAGAACGACTATAAATGGTCCTGCTAACGTTTTTACTGCGTTGCGGTTCAATCGGAGAAAGTCGCGGAATTCGTCGAAAACACGTTGAAGGCTATACTATGGAAAAATCGTCGATTTTCGCGATCGTTTAAAAAATGCCGAAAATAGGCTAGAACGACTATAAATGGTCCTGCTAACGTTTTTACTGCGTTGCGGTTCAATCGGAGAAATTCGCGGAATTCGTGGAAAACACGTTGAAGGCTATACTATGGAAAAATCGTCGATTTTCGCGATCGTTTAAAAAATGCCGAAAATAGGCTAGAACGACTAAAAATGGTCCTGCTAACGTTTTTACTGCGTTGCGGTTCAATCGGAGAAAGTCGCGGAATTCGTCGAAAACACGTTGAAGGCTATACTATGGAAAAATCGTCGATTTTCGCGATCGTTTAAAAAATGCCGAAAATAGGCTAGAACGACTATAAATGGTCCTGCTAACGTTTTTACTGCGTTGCGGTTCAATCGGAGAAAGTCGCGGAATTCGTCGAAAACACGTTGAAGGCTATACTATGGAAAAATCGTCGATTTTCGCGTTCGTTTAAAAAATGCCGAAAATAGGCTAGAACGACTATAAATGGTCCTGCTAACGTTTTTACTGCGTTGCGGTTCAATCGGAGAAATTCGCGCAATTCGTCGAAAACACGTTGAAGGCTATACTATGGAAAAATCGTCGATTTTCGCGATCGTTTAAAAAATGCCGAAAATAGGCTAGAACGACTATAAATGGTCCTGCTAACGTTTTTACTGCGTTGCGGTTCAATCGGAGAAATTCGCGCAATTCGTCGAAAACACGTTGAAGGCTATACTATGGAAAAATCGTCGATTTTCGCGATCGTTTAAAAAATGCCGAAAATAGGCTAGAACGACTATAAATGGTCCTGCTAACGTTTTTACTGCGTTGCGGTTCAATCGGAGAAATTCGCGGAATTCGTCGAAAACACGTTGAAGGCTATACTATGGAAAAATCGTCGATTTTCGCGATCGTTTAAAAAATGCCGAAAATAGGCTAGAACGACTATAAATGGTCCTGCTAACGTTTTTACTGCGTTGCGGTTCAATCGGAGAAATTCGCGCAATTCGTCGAAAACACGTTGAAGGCTATACTATGGAAAAATCGTCGATTTTCGCGATCGATTAAAAAAGCCGAAAATAGGCTAGAACGACTATAAATGGTCCTAGCTAACGTTTTTACTGAGTTGCGGTTCAATCGGAGAAATTCGCGCAATTCGTCGAAAACACGTTGAAGGCTATACTATGGAAAAATCGTCGATTTTCGCGATCGTTTAAAAAATGCCGAAAATAGGCTAGAACGACTATAAATGGTCCTGCTAACGTTTTTACTGCGTTGCGGTTCAATCGGAGAAATTCGCGCAATTCGTCGAAAACACGTTGAAGGCTATACTATGGAAAAATCGTCGATTTTCGCGATCGTTTAAAAAATGCCGAAAATAGGCTAGAACGACTATAAATGGTCCTGCTAACGTTTTTACTGCGTTGCGGTTCAATCGGAGAAATTCGCGGAATTCGTCGAAAACACGTTGAAGGCTATACTATGGAAAAATCGTCGATTTTCGCGATCGTTTAAAAAATGCCGAAAATAGGCTAGAACGACTATAAATGGTCCTGCTAACGTTTTTACTGCGTTGCGGTTCAATCGGAGAAATTCGCGGAATTCGTCGAAAACACGTTGAAGACTATACTATGGAAAAATCGTCGATTTTCGCGATCGTTTAAAAAATGCCGAAAATAGGCTAGAACGACTATAAATGGTCCTAGCTAACGTTTTTACTGAGTTGCGGTTCAATCGGAGAAAGTTGCGGAATTCGTCGAAAACACGTTGAAGGCTATACTATGGAAAAATCGTCGATTTTCGCGATCGATTAAAAAAGCCGAAAATAGGCTAGAACGACTATAAATGGTCCTAGCTAACGTTTTTACTGAGTTGCGGTTCAATCGGAGAAATTCGCGCAATTCGTCGAAAACACGTTGAAGGCTATACTATGGAAAAATCGTCGATTTTCGCGATCGTTTAAAAAATGCCGAAAATAGGCTAGAACGACTATAAATGGTCCTGCTAACGTTTTTACTGCGTTGCGGTTCAATCGGAGAAATTCGCGCAATTCGTCGAAAACACGTTGAAGGCTATACTATGGAAAAATCGTCGATTTTCGCGATCGTTTAAAAAATGCCGAAAATAGGCTAGAACGACTATAAATGGTCCTGCTAACGTTTTTACTGCGTTGCGGTTCAATCGGAGAAATTCGCGGAATTCGTCGAAAACACGTTGAAGACTATACTATGGAAAAATCGTCGATTTTCGCGATCGTTTAAAAAATGCCGAAAATAGGCTAGAACGACTATAAATGGTCCTAGCTAACGTTTTTACTGAGTTGCGGTTCAATCGGAGAAATTCGCAGAATTCGTCGAAAACACGTTGAAGGCTATACTATGGAAAAATCGTCGATTTTCGCGAACGTTTAAAAAATGCCGAAAATAGGCTAGAACGACTATAAATGGTCCTAGCTAATGTTTTTACTGAGTTGCGGTTCAATCGGAGAAATTCGCGGAATTCGTCGAAAACACGTTGAAGGCTATACTATGGAAAAATCGTCGATTTTCGCGATCGTTTAAAAAATGCCGGAAATAGGCTAGAACGACTATAAATGGTCCTGCTAACGTTTTTACTGCGTTGCGGTTCAATCGGAGAAATTCGCGGAAATCGTCGAAAACACGTTGAAGGCTATACTATGGAAAAATCGTCGATTTTCGCGATCTGATTAAAAAATGCCGAAAATAGGCTAGAACGACTATAAATGGTCCTGCTAACGTTTTTACTGCGTTGCGGTTCAATCGGAGAAATTCGCGGAATTCGTCGAAAACACGTTGAAGGCTATACTATGGAAAAATCGTCGATTTTCGCGATCGTTTAAAAAATGCCGAAAATAGGCTAGAACGACTATAAATGGTCCTGCTAACGTTTTTACTGAGTTGCGGTTCAATCGGAGAAAGTTGCGGAATTCGTCGAAAACACGTTGAAGGCTATACTATGGAAAAATCGTCGATTTTCGCGATCGTTTAAAAAATGCCGAAAATAGGCTAGAACGACTATAAATGGTCCTGCTAACGTTTTTACTGCGTTGCGGTTCAATCGGAGAAATTCGCGGAATTCGTCGAAAACACGTTGAAGGCTATACTATGGAAAAATCGTCGATTTTCGCGATCGTTTAAAAAATGCCGAAAATAGGCTAGAACGACTATAAATGGTCCTGCTAACGTTTTTACTGCGTTGCGGTTCAATCGGAGAAATTCGCGGAATTCGTCGAAAACACGTTGAAGACTATACTATGGAAAAATCGTCGATTTTCGCGATCGTTTAAAAAATGCCGAAAATAGGCTAGAACGACTATAAATGGTCCTGCTAACGTTTTTACTGCGTTGCGGTTCAATCGGAGAAATTCGCGGAATTCGTCGAAAACACGTTGAAGGCTATACTATGGAAAAATCGTCGATTTTCGCGATCGATTAAAAAATGCCGAAAATAGGCTAGAACGACTATAAATGGTCCTAGCTAACGTTTTTACTGAGTTGCGGTTCAATCGGAGAAATTCGCGGAATTCGTCTAAAACACGTTGAAGGCTATACTATGGAAAAATCGTCGATTTTCGCGATCGTTTAAAAAATGCCGAAAATAGGCTAGAACGACTATAAATGGTCCTGCTAACGTTTTTACTGAGTTGCGGTTCAATCGGAGAAATTCGCGGAATTCGTCGAAAACACGTTGAAGGCTATACTATGGAAAAATCGTCGATTTTCGCGATCGATTAAAAAATGCCGAAAATAGGCTAGAACGACTATAAATGGTCCTAGCTAACGTTTTTACTGAGTTGCGGTTCAATCGGAGAAAGTTGCGGAATTCGTCGAAAACACGTTGAAGGCTATACTATGGAAAAATCGTCGATTTTCGCGATCGTTTAAAAAATGCCGAAAATAGGCTAGAACGACTATAAATGGTCCTAGCTAATGTTTTTACTGAGTTGCGGTTCAATCGGAGAAATTCGCGGAATTCGTCGAAAACACGTTGAAGGCTATACTATGGAAAAATCGTCGATTTTCGCGATCGTTTAAAAAATGCCGAAAATAGGCTAGAACGACTATAAATGGTCCTAGCTAACGTTTTTACTGCGTTGCGGTTCAATCGGAGAAATTCGCGGAATTCGTCGAAAACACGTTGAAGGCTATACTATGGAAAAATCGTCGATTTTCGCGAACGTTTAAAAAATGCCGAAAATAGGCTAGAACGACTATAAATGGTCCTAGCTAATGTTTTTACTGAGTTGCGGTTCAATCGGAGAAATTCGCGGAATTCGTCGAAAACACGTTGAAGGCTATACTATGGAAAAATCGTCGATTTTCGCGATCGTTTAAAAAATGCCGGAAATAGGCTAGAACGACTATAAATGGTCCTGCTAACGTTTTTACTGCGTTGCGGTTCAATCGGAGAAATTCGCGGAATTCGTCGAAAACACGTTGAAGGCTATATTATGGAAAAATCGTCGATTTTCGCGATCGTTTAAAAAATGCCGAAAATAGGCTAGAACGACTATAAATGGTCCTGCTAACGTTTTTACTGCGTTGCGGTTCAATCGGAGAAATTCGCGGAATTCGTCGAAAACACGTTGAAGGCTATACTATGGAAAAATCGTCGATTTTCGCGATCGTTTAAAAAATGCCGAAAATAGGCTAGAACGACTATAAATGGTCCTGCTAACGTTTTTACTGCGTTGCGGTTCAATCGGAGAAATTCGCGGAATTCGTCGAAAACACGTTGAAGGCTATACTATGGAAAAATCGTCGATTTTCGCGATCGTTTAAAAAATGCCGGAAATAGGCTAGAACGACTATAAATGGTCCTGCTAACGTTTTTACTGCGTTGCGGTTCAATCGGAGAAATTCGCGGAATTCGTCGAAAACACGTTGAAGGCTATACTATGGAAAAATCGTCGATTTTCGCGATCGTTTAAAAAATGCCGGAAATAGGCTAGAACGACTATAAATGGTCCTGCTAACGTTTTTACTGCGTTGCGGTTCAATCGGAGAAATTCGCGGAATTCGTCGAAAACACGTTGAAGGCTATATTATGGAAAAATCGTCGATTTTCGCGATCGTTTAAAAAATGCCGAAAATAGGCTAGAACGACTATAAATGGTCCTAGCTAATGTTTTTACTGAGTTGCGGTTCAATCGGAGAAATTCGCGGAATTCGTCGAAAACACGTTGAAGGCTATACTATGGAAAAATCGTCGATTTTCGCGATCGTTTAAAAAATGCCGGAAATAGGCTAGAACGACTATAAATGGTCCTGCTAACGTTTTTACTGCGTTGCGGTTCAATCGGAGAAATTCGCGGAATTCGTCGAAAACACGTTGAAGGCTATTCTATGGAAAAATCGTCGATTTTCGCGATCGTTTAAAAAATGCCGGAAATAGGCTAGAACGACTATAAATGGTCCTGCTAACGTTTTTACTGCGTTGCGGTTCAATCGGAGAAATTCGCGGAATTCGTCGAAAACACGTTGAAGGCTATACTATGGAAAAATCGTCGATTTTCGCGATCGTTTAAAAAATGCCGGAAATAGGCTAGAACGACTATAAATGGTCCTGCTAACGTTTTTACTGCGTTGCGGTTCAATCGGAGAAATTCGCGGAATTCGTCGAAAACACGTTGAAGGCTATACTATGGAAAAATCGTCGATTTTCGCGATCGTTTAAAAAATGCCGAAAATAGGCTAGAACGACTATAAATGGTCCTGCTAACGTTTTTACTGCGTTGCGGTTCAATCGGAGAAATTCGCGGAATTCGTCGAAAACACGTTGAAGGCTATACTATGGAAAAATCGTCGATTTTCGCGAACGTTTAAAAAATGCCGAAAATAGGCTAGAACGACTATAAATGGTCCTAGCTAATGTTTTTACTGAGTTGCGGTTCAATCGGAGAAATTCGCGGAATTCGTCGAAAACACGTTGAAGGCTATACTATGGAAAAATCGTCGATTTTCGCGATCGTTTAAAAAATGCCGAAAATAGGCTAGAACGACTATAAATGGTCCTGCTAACGTTTTTACTGCGTTGCGGTTCAATCGGAGAAATTCGCGGAATTCGTCGAAAACACGTTGAAGGCTATACTATGGAAAAATCGTCGATTTTCGCGATCGTTTAAAAAATGCCGGAAATAGGCTAGAACGACTATAAATGGTCCTGCTAACGTTTTTACTGCGTTGCGGTTCAATCGGAGAAATTCGCGGAATTCGTCGAAAACACGTTGAAGGCTATACTATGGAAAAATCGTCGATTTTCGCGATCGTTTAAAAAATGCCGGAAATAGGCTAGAACGACTATAAATGGTCCTGCTAACGTTTTTACTGCGTTGCGGTTCAATCGGAGAAATTCGCGGAATTCGTCGAAAACACGTTGAAGGCTATACTATGGAAAAATCGTCGATTTTCGCGATCGTTTAAAAAATGCCGAAAATAGGCTAGAACGACTATAAATGGTCCTGCTAACGTTTTTACTGCGTTGCGGTTCAATCGGAGAAATTCGCGGAATTCGTCGAAAACACGTTGAAGGCTATACTATGGAAAAATCGTCGATTTTCGCGATCGTTTAAAAAATGCCGAAAATAGGCTAGAACGACTATAAATGGTCCTGCTAACGTTTTTACTGCGTTGCGGTTCAATCGGAGAAATTCGCGCAATTCGTCGAAAACACGTTGAAGGCTATACTATGGAAAAATCGTCGATTTTCGCGATCGATTAAAAAAGCCGAAAATAGGCTAGAACGACTATAAATGGTCCTAGCTAACGTTTTTACTGAGTTGCGGTTCAATCGGAGAAATTCGCGCAATTCGTCGAAAACACGTTGAAGGCTATACTATGGAAAAATCGTCGATTTTCGCGATCGTTTAAAAAATGCCGAAAATAGGCTAGAACGACTATAAATGGTCCTGCTAACGTTTTTACTGCGTTGCGGTTCAATCGGAGAAATTCGCGCAATTCGTCGAAAACACGTTGAAGGCTATACTATGGAAAAATCGTCGATTTTCGCGATCGTTTAAAAAATGCCGAAAATAGGCTAGAACGACTATAAATGGTCCTGCTAACGTTTTTACTGCGTTGCGGTTCAATCGGAGAAATTCGCGGAATTCGTCGAAAACACGTTGAAGGCTATACTATGGAAAAATCGTCGATTTTCGCGATCGTTTAAAAAATGCCGAAAATAGGCTAGAACGACTATAAATGGTCCTGCTAACGTTTTTACTGCGTTGCGGTTCAATCGGAGAAATTCGCGGAATTCGTCGAAAACACGTTGAAGACTATACTATGGAAAAATCGTCGATTTTCGCGATCGTTTAAAAAATGCCGAAAATAGGCTAGAACGACTATAAATGGTCCTAGCTAACGTTTTTACTGAGTTGCGGTTCAATCGGAGAAAGTTGCGGAATTCGTCGAAAACACGTTGAAGGCTATACTATGGAAAAATCGTCGATTTTCGCGATCGATTAAAAAAGCCGAAAATAGGCTAGAACGACTATAAATGGTCCTAGCTAACGTTTTTACTGAGTTGCGGTTCAATCGGAGAAATTCGCGCAATTCGTCGAAAACACGTTGAAGGCTATACTATGGAAAAATCGTCGATTTTCGCGATCGTTTAAAAAATGCCGAAAATAGGCTAGAACGACTATAAATGGTCCTGCTAACGTTTTTACTGCGTTGCGGTTCAATCGGAGAAATCCGCGGAATTCGTCGAAAACACGTTGAAGGCTATACTATGGAAAAATCGTCGATTTTCGCGATCGTTTAAAAAATGCCCAAAATAGGCTAGAACGACTATAAATGGTCCTGCTAACGTTTTTACTGCGTTGCGGTTCAATCGGAGAAATTCGCGGAATTCGTCGAAAACACGTTGAAGGCTATACTATGGAAAAATCGTCGATTTTGCGCGATCGTTTAAAAAATGCCGAAAATAGGCTAGAACGACTATAAATGGTCCTGCTAACGTTTTTACTGCGTTGCGGTTCAATCGGAGAAATCCGCGGAATTCGTCGAAAACACGTTGAAGGCTATACTATGGAAAAATCGTCGATTTTCGCGATCGTTTAAAAAATGCCGAAAATAGGCTAGAACGACTATAAATGGTCCTGCTAACGTTTTTACTGCGTTGCGGTTCAATCGGAGAAATTCGCGGAATTCGTCGAAAACACGTTGAAGGCTATACTATGGAAAAATCGTCGATTTTCGCGATCGTTTAAAAAATGCCGAAAATAGGCTAGAACGACTATAAATGGTCCTGCTAACGTTTTTACTGCGTTGCGGTTCAATCGGAGAAAGTCGCGGAATTCGTCGAAAACACGTTGAAGGCTATACTACGGAAAAATCGTCGATTTTCGCGATCGATTAAAAAATGCCGAAAATAGGCTAGAACGACTATAAATGGTCCTGCTAACGTTTTTACTGCGTTGCGGTTCAATCGGAGAAAGTCGCGGAATTCGTCGAAAACACGTTGAAGGCTATACTATGGAAAAATCGTCGATTTTCGCGATCGATTAAAAAATGCCGAAAATAGGCTAGAACGACTATAAATGGTCCTGCTAACGTTTTTACTGCGTTGCGGTTCAATCGGAGAAATTCGCGGAATTCGTCGAAAACACGTTGAAGGCTATACTATGGAAAAATCGTCGATTTTGCGCGATCGTTTAAAAAATGCCGAAAATAGGCTAGAACGACTATAAATGGTCCTGCTAACGTTTTTACTGCGTTGCGGTTCAATCGGAGAAAGTCGCGGAATTCGTCGAAAACACGTTGAAGGCTATACTATGGAAAAATCGTCGATTTTGCGCGATCGTTTAAAAAATGCCGAAAATAGGCTAGAACGACTATAAATGGTCCTGCTAACGTTTTTACTGCGTTGCGGTTCAATCGGAGAAAGTCGCGGAATTCGTCGAAAACACGTTGAAGGCTATACTATGGAAAAATCGTCGATTTTCGCGATCGATTAAAAAATGCCGAAAATAGGCTAGAACGACTATAAATGGTCCTGCTAACGTTTTTACTGCGTTGCGGTTCAATCGGAGAAATTCGCGGAATTCGTCGAAAACACGTTGAAGGCTATACTATGGAAAAATCGTCGATTTTGCGCGATCGTTTAAAAAATGCCGAAAATAGGCTAGAACGACTATAAATGGTCCTGCTAACGTTTTTACTGCGTTGCGGTTCAATCGGAGAAATTCGCGGAATTCGTCGAAAACACGTTGAAGGCTATACTATGGAAAAATCGTCGATTTTCGCGATCGTTTAAAAAATGCCGAAAATAGGCTAGAACGACTATAAATGGTCCTGCTAACGTTTTTACTGCGTTGCGGTTCAATCGGAGAAATTCGCGGAATTCGTCGAAAACACGTTGAAGGCTATACTATGGAAAAATCGTCGATTTTCGCGATTGTTTAAAAAATGCCGAAAATAGGCTAGAACGACTATAAATGGTCCTGCTAACGTTTTTACTGCGTTGCGGTTCAATCGGAGAAATTCGCGGAATTCGTCGAAAACACGTTGAAGGCTATACTATGGAAAAATCGTCGATTTTCGCGATCGTTTAAAAAATGCCGAAAATAGGCTAGAACGACTATAAATGGTCCTGCTAACGTTTTTACTGCGTTGCGGTTCAATCGGAGAAATTCGCGGAATTCGTCGAAAACACGTTGAAGGCTATACTATGGAAAAATCGTCGATTTTCGCGATCGTTTAAAAAATGCCGAAAATAGGCTAGAACGACTATAAATGGTCCTGCTAACGTTTTTACTGCGTTGCGGTTCAATCGGAGAAATTCGCGGAATTCGTCGAAAACACGTTGAAGGCTATACTATGGAAAAATCGTCGATTTTCGCGATCGTTTAAAAAATGCCGAAAATAGGCTAGAACGACTATAAATGGTCCTGCTAACGTTTTTACTGCGTTGCGGTTCAATCGGAGAAATTCGCGGAATTCGTCGAAAACACGTTGAAGGCTATACTATGGAAAAATCGTCGATTTTCGCGATCGTTTAAAAAATGCCGAAAATAGGCTAGAACGACTATAAATGGTCCTGCTAACGTTTTTACTGCGTTGCGGTTCAATCGGAGAAAGTCGCGGAATTCGTCGAAAACACGTTGAAGGCTATACTACGGAAAAATCGTCGATTTTCGCGATCGATTAAAAAATGCCGAAAATAGGCTAGAACGACTATAAATGGTCCTGCTAACGTTTTTACTGCGTTGCGGTTCAATCGGAGAAAGTCGCGGAATTCGTCGAAAACACGTTGAAGGCTATACTATGGAAAAATCGTCGATTTTCGCGATCGATTAAAAAATGCCGAAAATAGGCTAGAACGACTATAAATGGTCCTGCTAACGTTTTTACTGCGTTGCGGTTCAATCGGAGAAATTCGCGGAATTCGTCGAAAACACGTTGAAGGCTATACTATGGAAAAATCGTCGATTTTGCGCGATCGTTTAAAAAATGCCGAAAATAGGCTAGAACGACTATAAATGGTCCTGCTAACGTTTTTACTGCGTTGCGGTTCAATCGGAGAAAGTCGCGGAATTCGTCGAAAACACGTTGAAGGCTATACTATGGAAAAATCGTCGATTTTGCGCGATCGTTTAAAAAATGCCGAAAATAGGCTAGAACGACTATAAATGGTCCTGCTAACGTTTTTACTGCGTTGCGGTTCAATCGGAGAAAGTCGCGGAATTCGTCGAAAACACGTTGAAGGCTATACTATGGAAAAATCGTCGATTTTCGCGATCGATTAAAAAATGCCGAAAATAGGCTAGAACGACTATAAATGGTCCTGCTAACGTTTTTACTGCGTTGCGGTTCAATCGGAGAAATTCGCGGAATTCGTCGAAAACACGTTGAAGGCTATACTATGGAAAAATCGTCGATTTTGCGCGATCGTTTAAAAAATGCCGAAAATAGGCTAGAACGACTATAAATGGTCCTGCTAACGTTTTTACTGCGTTGCGGTTCAATCGGAGAAATTCGCGGAATTCGTCGAAAACACGTTGAAGGCTATACTATGGAAAAATCGTCGATTTTCGCGATCGTTTAAAAAATGCCGAAAATAGGCTAGAACGACTATAAATGGTCCTGCTAACGTTTTTACTGCGTTGCGGTTCAATCGGATAAATTCGCGGAATTCGTCGAAAACACGTTGAAGGCTATACTATGGAAAAATCGTCGATTTTCGCGATCGTTTAAAAAATGCCGAAAATAGGCTAGAACGACTATAAATGGTCCTGCTAACGTTTTTACTGCGTTGCGGTTCAATCGGAGAAAGTCGCGGAATTCGTCGAAAACACGTTGAAGGCTATACTATGGAAAAATCGTCGATTTTCGCGATCGTTTAAAAAATGCCGAAAATAGGCTAGAACGACTATAAATGGTCCTGCTAACGTTTTTACTGCGTTGCGGTTCAATCGGATAAATTCGCGGAATTCGTCGAAAACACGTTGAAGGCTATACTATGGAAAAATCGTCGATTTTCGCGATCGATTAAAAAATGCCGAAAATAGGCTAGAACGACTATAAATGGTCCTGCTAACGTTTTTACTGCGTTGCGGTTCAATCGGAGAAAGTCGCGGAATTCGTCGAAAACACGTTGAAGGCTATACTATGGAAAAATCGTCGATTTTCGCGATCGACTAAAAAATGCCGAAAATAGGCTAGAACGACTATAAATGGTCCTGCTAACGTTTTTACTGCGTTGCGGTTCAATCGGAGAAATTCGCGGAATTCGTCGAAAACACGTTGAAGGCTATACTATGGAAAAATCGTCGATTTTCGCGATCGTTTAAAAAATGCCGAAAATAGGCTAGAACGACTATAAATGGTCCTGCTAACGTTTTTACTGCGTTGCGGTTCAATCGGATAAATTCGCGGAATTCGTCGAAAACACGTTGAAGGCTATACTATGGAAAAATCGTCGATTTTCGCGATCGTTTAAAAAATGCCGAAAATAGGCTAGAACGACTATAAATGGTCCTGCTAACGTTTTTACTGCGTTGCGGTTCAATCGGAGAAATTCGCGGAATTCGTCGAAAACACGTTGAAGGCTATACTATGGAAAAATCGTCGATTTTCGCGATCGTTTAAAAAATGCCGAAAATAGGCTAGAACGACTATAAATGGTCCTGCTAACGTTTTTACTGCGTTGCGGTTCAATCGGATAAATTCGCGGAATTCGTCGAAAACACGTTGAAGGCTATACTATGGAAAAATCGTCGATTTTCGCGATCGATTAAAAAATGCCGAAAATAGGCTAGAACGACTATAAATGGTCCTGCTAACGTTTTTACTGCGTTGCGGTTCAATCGGAGAAAGTCGCGGAATTCGTCGAAAACACGTTGAAGGCTATACTATGGAAAAATCGTCGATTTTCGCGATCGATTAAAAAATGCCGAAAATAGGCTAGAACGACTATAAATGGTCCTGCTAACGTTTTTACTGCGTTGCGGTTCAATCGGAGAAATTCGCGGAATTCGTCGAAAACACGTTGAAGGCTATACTATGGAAAAATCGTCGATTTTCGCGATCGTTTAAAAAATGCCGAAAATAGGCTAGAACGACTATAAATGGTCCTGCTAACGTTTTTACTGCGTTGCGGTTCAATCGGAGAAATTCGCGGAATTCGTCGAAAACACGTTGAAGGCTATACTATGGAAAAATCGTCGATTTTCGCGATCGTTTAAAAAATGCCGAAAATAGGCTAGAACGACTATAAATGGTCCTGCTAACGTTTTTACTGCGTTGCGGTTCAATCGGATAAATTCGCGGAATTCGTCGAAAACACGTTGAAGGCTATACTATGGAAAAATCGTCGATTTTCGCGATCGTTTAAAAAATGCCGAAAATAGGCTAGAACGACTATAAATGGTCCTGCTAACGTTTTTACTGCGTTGCGGTTCAATCGGAGAAAGTCGCGGAATTCGTCGAAAACACGTTGAAGGCTATACTATGGAAAAATCGTCGATTTTCGCGATCGATTAAAAAATGCCGAAAATAGGCTAGAACGACTATAAATGGTCCTGCTAACGTTTTTACTGCGTTGCGGTTCAATCGGAGAAATTCGCGGAATTCGTCGAAAACACGTTGAAGGCTATACTATGGAAAAATCGTCGATTTTCGCGATCGTTTAAAAAATGCCGAAAATAGGCTAGAACGACTATAAATGGTCCTGCTAACGTTTTTACTGCGTTGCGGTTCAATCGGAGAAAGTCGCGGAATTCGTCGAAAACACGTTGAAGGCTATACTATGGAAAAATCGTCGATTTTCGCGATCGATTAAAAAATGCCGAAAATAGGCTAGAACGACTATAAATGGTCCTGCTAACGTTTTTACTGCGTTGCGGTTCAATCGGAGAAATTCGCGGAATTCGTCGAAAACACGTTGAAGGCTATACTATGGAAAAATCGTCGATTTTCGCGATCGTATAAAAAATGCCGAAAATAGGCTAGAACGACTATAAATGGTCCTGCTAACGTTTTTACTGCGTTGCGGTTCAATCGGAGAAATTCGCGGAATTCGTCGAAAACACGTTGAAGGCTATACTATGGAAAAATCGTCGATTTTCGCGATCGTTTAAAAAATGCCGAAAATAGGCTAGAACGACTATAAATGGTCCTGCTAACGTTTTTACTGCGTTGCGGTTCAATCGGAGAAATTCGCGGAATTCGTCGAAAATACGTTGAAGGCTATACTATGGAAAAATCGTCGATTTTCGCGATCGTTTAAAAAATGCCGAAAATAGGCTAGAACGACTATAAATGGTGCTGCTAACGTTTTTACTGCGTTGCGGTTCAATCGGAGAAAGTCGCGGAATTCGTCGAAAACACGTTGAAGGCTATACTATGGAAAAATCGTCGATTTTCGCGATCGTTTAAAAAATGCCGAAAATAGGCTAGAACGACTATAAATGGTCCTGCTAACGTTTTTACTGCGTTGCGGTTCAATCGGAGAAAGTCGCGGAATTCGTCGAAAACACGTTGAAGGCTATACTATGGAAAAATCGTCGATTTTCGCGATCGTTTAAAAAATGCCGAAAATAGGCTAGAACGACTATAAATGGTCCTGCTAACGTTTTTACTGCGTTGCGGTTCAATCGGAGAAATTCGCGGAATTCGTCGAAAACACGTTGAAGGCTATACTATGGAAAAATCGTCGATTTTCGCGATCGTTTAAAAAATGCCGAAAATAGGCTAGAACTACTATAAATGGTCCTGCTAACGTTTTTACTGCGTTGCGGTTCAATCGGAGAAAGTCGCGGAATTCGTCGAAAACACGTTGAAGGCTATACTATGGAAAAATCGTCGATTTTCGCGATCGTTTAAAAAATGCCGAAAATAGGCTAGAACGACTATAAATGGTCCTGCTAACGTTTTTACTGCGTTGCGGTTCAATCGGAGAAATTCGCCGAATTCGTCGAAAACACGTTGAAGGCGATACTATGGAAAAATCGTCGATTTTCGCGATCGATTAAAAAATGCCGAAAATAGGCTAGAACGACTATAAATGGTCCTGCTAACGTTTTTACTGAGTTGCGGTTCAATCGGAGAAAGTCGCGGAATTCGTCGAAAACACGTTGAAGGCTATACTATGGAAAAATCGACGATTTTCGCGATCGTTTAAAAAATGCCGAAAATAGGCTAGAACGACTAAAAATGGTCCTGCTAACGTTTTTACTGCGTTGCGGTTCAATCGGAGAAATTCGCGGAATTCGTCGAAAACACGTTGAAGGCTATACTATGGAAAAATCGTCGATTTTCGCGATCGTTTAAAAAATGCCGAAAATAGGCTAGAACGACTATAAATGGTCCTGCTAACGTATTTACTGCGTTGCGGTTCAATCGGAGAAAGTCGCGGAATTCGTCGAAAACACGTTGAAGGCTATACTATGGAAAAATCGTCGATTTTCGCGATCGTTTAAAAAATGCCGAAAATAGGCTAGAACGACTATAAATGGTCCTGCTAACGTTTTTACTGCGTTGCGGTTCAATCGGAGAAATTCGCGGAATTCGTCGAAAACACGTTGAAGGCTATACTATGGAAAAATCGTCGATTTTCGCGATCGTTTAAAAAATGCCGAAAATAGGCTAGAACGACTAAAAATGGTCCTGCTAACGTTTTTACTGCGTTGCGGTTCAATCGGAGAAAGTCGCGGAATTCGTCGAAAACACGTTGAAGGCTATACTATGGAAAAATCGTCGATTTTCGCGATCGTTTAAAAAATGCCGAAAATAGGCTAGAACGACTATAAATGGTCCTGCTAACGTTTTTACTGCGTTGCGGTTCAATCGGAGAAATTCGCGGAATTCGTCGAAAACACGTTGAAGGCTATACTATGGAAAAATCGTCGATTTTCGCGATCGTTTAAAAAATGCCGAAAATAGGCTAGAACGACTATAAATGGTCCTGCTAACGTTTTTACTGCGTTGCGGTTCAATCGGAGAAATTCGCGGAATTCGTCGAAAACACGTTGAAGGCTATACTATGGAAAAATCGTCGATTTTCGCGATCGTTTAAAAAATGCCGAAAATAGGCTAGAACGACTATAAATGGTCCTGCTAACGTTTTTACTGCGTTGCGGTTCAATCGGAGAAATTCGCGGAATTCGTCGAAAACACGTTGAAGGCTATACTATGGAAAAATCGTCGATTTTCGCGATCGTTTAAAAAATGCCGAAAATAGGCTAGAACGACTATAAATGGTCCTGCTAACGTTTTTACTGCGTTGCGGTTCAATCGGAGAAAGTCGCGGAATTCGTCGAAAACACGTTGAAGGCTATACTATGGAAAAATCGTCGATTTTCGCGATCGATTAAAAAATGCCGAAAATAGGCTAGAACGACTATAAATGGTCCTGCTAACGTTTTTACTGCGTTGCGGTTCAATCGGAGAAATTCGCGGAATTCGTCGAAAACACGTTGAAGGCTATACTATGGAAAAATCGTCGATTTTCGCGATCGTATAAAAAATGCCGAAAATAGGCTAGAACGACTATAAATGGTCCTGCTAACGTTTTTACTGCGTTGCGGTTCAATCGGAGAAATTCGCGGAATTCGTCGAAAACACGTTGAAGGCTATACTATGGAAAAATCGTCGATTTTCGCGATCGTTTAAAAAATGCCGAAAATAGGCTAGAACGACTATAAATGGTCCTGCTAACGTTTTTACTGCGTTGCGGTTCAATCGGAGAAATTCGCGGAATTCGTCGAAAATACGTTGAAGGCTATACTATGGAAAAATCGTCGATTTTCGCGATCGTTTAAAAAATGCCGAAAATAGGCTAGAACGACTATAAATGGTGCTGCTAACGTTTTTACTGCGTTGCGGTTCAATCGGAGAAAGTCGCGGAATTCGTCGAAAACACGTTGAAGGCTATACTATGGAAAAATCGTCGATTTTCGCGATCGTTTAAAAAATGCCGAAAATAGGCTAGAACGACTATAAATGGTCCTGCTAACGTTTTTACTGCGTTGCGGTTCAATCGGAGAAAGTCGCGGAATTCGTCGAAAACACGTTGAAGGCTATACTATGGAAAAATCGTCGATTTTCGCGATCGTTTAAAAAATGCCGAAAATAGGCTAGAACGACTATAAATGGTCCTGCTAACGTTTTTACTGCGTTGCGGTTCAATCGGAGAAATTCGCGGAATTCGTCGAAAACACGTTGAAGGCTATACTATGGAAAAATCGTCGATTTTCGCGATCGTTTAAAAAATGCCGAAAATAGGCTAGAACTACTATAAATGGTCCTGCTAACGTTTTTACTGCGTTGCGGTTCAATCGGAGAAAGTCGCGGAATTCGTCGAAAACACGTTGAAGGCTATACTATGGAAAAATCGTCGATTTTCGCGATCGTTTAAAAAATGCCGAAAATAGGCTAGAACGACTATAAATGGTCCTGCTAACGTTTTTACTGCGTTGCGGTTCAATCGGAGAAATTCGCCGAATTCGTCGAAAACACGTTGAAGGCGATACTATGGAAAAATCGTCGATTTTCGCGATCGATTAAAAAATGCCGAAAATAGGCTAGAACGACTATAAATGGTCCTGCTAACGTTTTTACTGAGTTGCGGTTCAATCGGAGAAAGTCGCGGAATTCGTCGAAAACACGTTGAAGGCTATACTATGGAAAAATCGACGATTTTCGCGATCGTTTAAAAAATGCCGAAAATAGGCTAGAACGACTAAAAATGGTCCTGCTAACGTTTTTACTGCGTTGCGGTTCAATCGGAGAAATTCGCGGAATTCGTCGAAAACACGTTGAAGGCTATACTATGGAAAAATCGTCGATTTTCGCGATCGTTTAAAAAATGCCGAAAATAGGCTAGAACGACTATAAATGGTCCTGCTAACGTATTTACTGCGTTGCGGTTCAATCGGAGAAAGTCGCGGAATTCGTCGAAAACACGTTGAAGGCTATACTATGGAAAAATCGTCGATTTTCGCGATCGTTTAAAAAATGCCGAAAATAGGCTAGAACGACTATAAATGGTCCTGCTAACGTTTTTACTGCGTTGCGGTTCAATCGGAGAAATTCGCGGAATTCGTCGAAAACACGTTGAAGGCTATACTATGGAAAAATCGTCGATTTTCGCGATCGTTTAAAAAATGCCGAAAATAGGCTAGAACGACTAAAAATGGTCCTGCTAACGTTTTTACTGCGTTGCGGTTCAATCGGAGAAAGTCGCGGAATTCGTCGAAAACACGTTGAAGGCTATACTATGGAAAAATCGTCGATTTTCGCGATCGTTTAAAAAATGCCGAAAATAGGCTAGAACGACTATAAATGGTCCTGCTAACGTTTTTACTGCGTTGCGGTTCAATCGGAGAAATTCGCGGAATTCGTCGAAAACACGTTGAAGGCTATACTATGGAAAAATCGTCGATTTTCGCGATCGTTTAAAAAATGCCGAAAATAGGCTAGAACTACTATAAATGGTCCTGCTAACGTTTTTACTGCGTTGCGGTTCAATCGGAGAAAGTCGCGGAATTCGTCGAAAACACGTTGAAGGCTATACTATGGAAAAATCGTCGATTTTCGCGATCGTTTAAAAAATGCCGAAAATAGGCTAGAACGACTATAAATGGTCCTGCTAACGTTTTTACTGCGTTGCGGTTCAATCGGAGAAATTCGCCGAATTCGTCGAAAACACGTTGAAGGCGATACTATGGAAAAATCGTCGATTTTCGCGATCGATTAAAAAATGCCGAAAATAGGCTAGAACGACTATAAATGGTCCTGCTAACGTTTTTACTGAGTTGCGGTTCAATCGGAGAAAGTCGCGGAATTCGTCGAAAACACGTTGAAGGCTATACTATGGAAAAATCGACGATTTTCGCGATCGTTTAAAAAATGCCGAAAATAGGCTAGAACGACTATAAATGGTCCTGCTAACGTTTTTACTGCGTTGCGGTTCAATCGGAGAAATTCGCGGAATTCGTCGAAAACACGTTGAAGGATATACTATGGAAAAATCGTCGATTTTCGCGATCGATTAAAAAATGCCGAAAATAGGCTAGAACGACTATAAATGGTCCTGCTAACGTTTTTACTGCGTTGCGGTTCAATCGGAGAAATTCGCGGAATTCGTCGAAAACACGTTGAAGGCTATACTATGGAAAAATCGTCGATTTTCGCGATCGTTTAAAAAATGCCGAAAATAGGCTAGAACGACTATAAATGGTCCTGCTAACGTTTTTACTGCGTTGCGGTTCAATCGGAGAAATTCGCGGAATTCGTCGAAAACACGTTGAAGGATATACTATGGAAAAATCGTCGATTTTCGCGATCGATTAAAAAATGCCGAAAATAGGCTAGAACGACTATAAATGGTCCTGCTAACGTTTTTACTGCGTTGCGGTTCAATCGGAGAAATTCGCGGAATTCGTCGAAAACACGTTGAAGGCTATACTATGGAAAAATCGTCGATTTTCGCGATCGTTTAAAAAATGCCGAAAATAGGCTAGAACGACTATAAATGGTCCTGCTAACGTTTTTACTGCGTTGCGGTTCAATCGGAGAAAGTCGCGGAATTCGTCGAAAACACGTTGAAGGCTATACTATGGAAAAATCGTCGATTTTCGCGATCGTTTAAAAATGCCGAAAATAGGCTAGAACGACTATAAATGGTCCTGCTAACGTTTTTACTGCGTTGCGGTTCAATCGGAGAAAGTCGCGGAATTCGTCGAAAACACGTTGAAGGCTATACTATGGAAAAATCGTCGATTTTCGCGATCGTTTAAAAAATGCCGAAAATAGGCTAGAACGACTATAAATGGTCCTGCTAACGTTTTTACTGCGTTGCGGTTCAATCGGAGAAATTCGCGGAATTCGTCGAAAACACGTTGAAGGCTATACTATGGAAAAATCGTCGATTTTCGCGATCGTTTAAAAAATGCCGATAATAGGCTAGAACGACTATAAATGGTCCTGCTAACGTTTTTACTGCGTTGCGGTTCAATCGGAGAAAGTCGCGGAATTCGTCGAAAACACGTTGAAGGCTATACTATGGAAAAATCGTCGATTTTCGCGATCGTTTAAAAAATGCCGAAAATAGGCTAGAACGACTATAAATGGTCCTGCTAACGTTTTTACTGCGTTGCGGTTCAATCGGAGAAAGTCGCGGAATTCGTCGAAAACACGTTGAAGGCTATACTATGGAAAAATCGTCGATTTTCGCGATCGTTTAAAAAATGCCGAAAATAGGCTAGAACGACTATAAATGGTCCTGCTAACGTTTTTACTGCGTTGCGGTTCAATCGGAGAAATTCGCGGAATTCGTCGAAAACACGTTGAAGGCTATACTATGGAAAAATCGTCGATTTTCGCGATCGTTTAAAAAATGCCGAAAATAGGCTAGAACGACTATAAATGGTCCTGCTAACGTTTTTACTGCGTTGCGGTTCAATCGGAGAAATTCGCGGAATTCGTCGAAAACACGTTGAAGGCTATACTATGGAAAAATCGTCGATTTTCGCGATCGTTTAAA
Organism: Leptodirus hochenwartii; assembly: GCA_947310635.1. Lineage (NCBI taxonomy): Eukaryota > Metazoa > Arthropoda > Insecta > Coleoptera > Leiodidae > Leptodirus > Leptodirus hochenwartii. Next base: position 42,801,509 of record OX371176.1, read on the forward strand.
AAATGCCGACAATAGGCTAGAACGACTATAAATGGTCCTGCTAACGTTTTTACTGCGTTGCGGTTCAATCGGAGAAAGTCGCGGAATTCGTCGAAAACACGTTGAAGGCTATACTATGGAAAAATCGTCGATTTTCGCGATCGTTTAAAAAATGCCGAAAATAGGCTAGAACGACTATAAATGGTCCTGCTAACGTTTTTACTGCGTTGCGGTTCAATCGGAGAAATTCGCGGAATTCATCGAAAACACGTTGAAGGCTATACTATGGAAAAATCGTCGATTTTCGCGATCGTTTAAAAAATGCCGAAAATAGGCTAGAACGACTATAAATGGTCCTGCTAACGTTTTTACTGCGTTGCGGTTCAATCGGAGAAAGTCGCGGAATTCGTCGAAAACACGTTGAAGGCTATACTATGGAAAAATCGTCGATTTTCGCGATCGTTTAAAAAATGCCGAAAATAGGCTAGAACGACTATAAATGGTCCTGCTAACGTTTTTACTGCGTTGCGGTTCAATCGGAGAAATTCGCGGAATTCGTCGAAAACACGTTGAAGGCTATACTATGGAAAAATCGTCGATTTTCGCGATCGTTTAAAAAATGCCGAAAATAGGCTAGAACGACTATAAATGGTCCTGCTAACGTTTTTACTGCGTTGCGGTTCAATCGGAGAAAGTCGCGGAATTCGTCGAAAACACGTTGAAGGCTATACTATGGAAAAATCGTCGATTTTCGCGATCGTTTAAAAAATGCCGAAAATAGGCTAGAACGACTATAAATGGTCCTGCTAACGTTTTTACTGCGTTGCGGTTCAATCGGAGAAAGTCGCGGAATTCGTCGAAAACACGTTGAAGGCTATACTATGGAAAAATCGTCGATTTTCGCGATCGTTTAAAAAATGCCGAAAATAGGCTAGAACGACTAAAAATGGTCCTGCTAACGTTTTTACTGCGTTGCGGTTCAATCGGAGAAAGTCGCGGAATTCGTCGAAAACACGTTGAAGGCTATACTATGGAAAAATCGTCGATTTTCGCGATCATTTAAAAAATGCCGAAAATAGGCTAGAACGACTATAAATGGTCCTGCTAACGTTTTTACTGCGTTGCGGTTCAATCGGAGAAAGTCGCGGAATTCGTCGAAAACACGTTGAAGGCTATACTATGGAAAAATCGTCGATTTTCGCGATCGTTTAAAAAATGCCGAAAATAGGCTAGAACGACTATAAATGGTCCTGCTAACGTTTTTACTGCGTTGCGGTTCAATCGGAGAAAGTCGCGGAATTCGTCGAAAACACGTTGAAGGCTATACTATGGAAAAATCGTCGATTTTCGCGATCGTTTAAAAAATGCCGAAAATAGGCTAGAACGACTATAAATGGTCCTGCTAACGTTTTTACTGCGTTGCGGTTCAATCGGAGAAATTCGCGGAATTCGTGGAAAACACGTTGAAGGCTATACTATGGAAAAATCGTCGATTTTCGCGATCGTTTAAAAAATGCCGAAAATAGGCTAGAACGACTAAAAATGGTCCTGCTAACGTTTTTACTGCGTTGCGGTTCAATCGGAGAAATTCGCGCAATTCGTCGAAAACACGTTGAAGGCTATACTATGGAAAAATCGTCGATTTTCGCGATCGTTTAAAAAATGCCGAAAATAGGCTAGAACGACTATAAATGGTCCTGCTAACGTTTTTACTGCGTTGCGGTTCAATCGGAGAAATTCGCGGAATTCGTCGAAAACACGTTGAAGGCTATACTATGGAAAAATCGTCGATTTTCGCGATCGTTTAAAAAATGCCGAAAATAGGCTAGAACGACTATAAATGGTCCTGCTAACGTTTTTACTGCGTTGCGGTTCAATCGGAGAAATTCGCGGAATTCGTCGAAAACACGTTGAAGGCTATACTATGGAAAAATCGTCGATTTTCGCGTTCGTTTAAAAAATGCCGAAAATAGGCTAGAACGACTATAAATGGTCCTGCTAACGTTTTTACTGCGTTGCGGTTCAATCGGAGAAAGTCGCGGAATTCGTCGAAAACACGTTGAAGGCTATACTATGGAAAAATCGTCGATTTTCGCGATCGTTTAAAAAATGCCGAAAATAGGCTAGAACGACTATAAATGGTCCTGCTAACGTTTTTACTGCGTTGCGGTTCAATCGGAGAAAGTCGCGGAATTCGTCGAAAACACGTTGAAGGCTATACTATGGAAAAATCGTCGATTTTCGCGATCGTTTAAAAAATGCCGAAAATAGGCTAGAACGACTATAAATGGTCCTGCTAACGTTTTTACTGCGTTGCGGTTCAATCGGAGAAATTCGCGGAATTCGTCGAAAACACGTTGAAGGCTATACTATGGAAAAATCGTCGATTTTCGCGATCGTTTAAAAAATGCCGAAAATAGGCTAGAACGACTATAAATGGTCCTGCTAACGTTTTTACTGCGTTGCGGTTCAATCGGAGAAATTCGCGGAATTCGTCGAAAACACGTTGAAGGCTATACTATGGAAAAATCGTCGATTTTCGCGATCGTTTAAAAAATGCCGAAAATAGGCTAGAACGACTATAAATGGTCCTGCTAACGTTTTTACTGCGTTGCGGTTCAATCGGAGAAAGTCGCGGAATTCGTGGAAAACACGTTGAAGGCTATACTATGGAAAAATCGTCGATTTTCGCGATCGTTTAAAAAATGCCGAAAATAGGCTAGAACGACTATAAATGGTCCTGCTAACGTTTTTACTGCGTTGCGGTTCAATCGGAGAAATTCGCGGAATTCGTCGAAAACACGTTGAAGGCTATACTATGGAAAAATCGTCGATTTTCGCGATCGTTTAAAAAATGCCGAAAATAGGCTAGAACGACTATAAATGGTCCTGCTAACGTTTTTACTGCGTTGCGGTTCAATCGGAGAAAGTCGCGGAATTCGTCGAAAACACGTTGAAGGCTATACTATGGAAAAATCGTCGATTTTCGCGATCGTTTAAAAAATGCCGAAAATAGGCTAGAACGACTATAAATGGTCCTGCTAACGTTTTTACTGCGTTGCGGTTCAATCGGAGAAATTCGCGGAATTCGTCGAAAACACGTTGAAGGCTATACTATGGAAAAATCGTCGATTTTCGCGATCGTTTAAAAAATGCCGAAAATAGGCTAGAACGACTATAAATGGTCCTGCTAACGTTTTTACTGCGTTGCGGTTCAATCGGAGAAATTCGCGGAATTCGTCGAAAACACGTTGAAGGCTATACTATGGAAAAATCGTCGATTTTCGCGATCGTTTAAAAAATGCCGAAAATAGGCTAGAACGACTATAAATGGTCCTGCTAACGTTTTTACTGCGTTGCGGTTCAATCGGAGAAAGTCGCGGAATTCGTGGAAAACACGTTGAAGGCTATACTATGGAAAAATCGTCGATTTTCGCGATCGTTTAAAAAATGCCGAAAATAGGCTAGAACGACTATAAATGGTCCTGCTAACGTTTTTACTGCGTTGCGGTTCAATCGGAGAAATTCGCGGAATTCGTCGAAAACACGTTGAAGGCTATACTATGGAAAAATCGTCGATTTTCGCGATCGTTTAAAAAATGCCGAAAATAGGCTAGAACGACTATAAATGGTCCTGCTAACGTTTTTACTGCGTTGCGGTTCAATCGGAGAAAGTCGCGGAATTCGTCGAAAACACGTTGAAGGCTATACTATGGAAAAATCGTCGATTTTCGCGATCGTTTAAAAAATGCCGAAAATAGGCTAGAACGACTATAAATGGTCCTGCTAACGTTTTTACTGCGTTGCGGTTCAATCGGAGAAAGTCGCGGAATTCGTCGAAAACACGTTGAAGGCTATACTATGGAAAAATCGTCGATTTTCGCGATCGTTTAAAAAATGCCGAAAATAGGCTAGAACGACTATAAATGGTCCTGCTAACGTTTTTACTGCGTTGCGGTTCAATCGGAGAAAGTCGCGGAATTCGTCGAAAACACGTTGAAGGCTATACTATGGAAAAATCGTCGATTTTCGCGATCGTTTAAAAAATGCCGAAAATAGGCTAGAACGACTATAAATGGTCCTGCTAACGTTTTTACTGCGTTGCGGTTCAATCGGAGAAAGTCGCGGAATTCGTCGAAAACACGTTGAAGGCTATACTATGGAAAAATCGTCGATTTTCGCGATCGTTTAAAAAATGCCGAAAATAGGCTAGAACGACTATAAATGGTCCTGCTAACGTTTTTACTGCGTTGCGGTTCAATCGGAGAAAGTCGCGGAATTCGTCGAAAACACGTTGAAGGCTATACTATGGAAAAATCGTCGATTTTCGCGATCGTTTAAAAAATGCCGAAAATAGGCTAGAACGACTATAAATGGTCCTGCTAACGTTTTTACTGCGTTGCGGTTCAATCGGAGAAATTCACGGAATTCGTCGAAAACACGTTGAAGGCTATACTATGGAAAAATCGTCGATTTTCGCGATCGTTTAAAAAATGCCGAAAATAGGCTAGAACGACTATAAATGGTCCTGCTAACGTTTTTACTGCGTTGCGGTTCAATCGGAGAAATTCGCGGAATTCGTCGAAAACACGTTGAAGGCTATACTATGGAAAAATCGTCGATTTTCGCGATCGTTTAAAAAATGCCGAAAATAGGCTAGAACGACTATAAATGGTCCTGCTAACGTTTTTACTGCGTTCCGGTTCAATCGGAGAAATTCGCGGAATTCGTCGAAAACACGTTGAAGGCTATACTATGGAAAAATCGTCGATTTTCGCGATCGATTAAAAATGCCGAAAATAGGCTAGAACGACTATAAATGGTCCTAGCTAACGTTTTTACAGAGTTGCGGTTCAATCGGAGAAAGTCGCGGAATTCGACGAAAACACGTTGAAGGCTATACTATGGAAAAATCGTCGATTTTCGCGATCGTTTAAAAAATGCCGAAAATAGGCTAGAACGACTATAAATGGTCCTGCTAACGTTTTTACTGCGTTGCGGTTCAATCGGAGAAATTCGCGGAATTCGTCGAAAACACGTTGAAGGCTATACTATGGAAAAATCGTCGATTTTCGCGATCGTTTAAAAAATGCCGGAAATAGGCTAGAACGACTATAAATGGTCCTGCTAACGTTTTTACTGCGTTGCGGTTCAATCGGAGAAATTCGCGGAAATCGTCGAAAACACGTTGAAGGCTATACTATGGAAAAATCGTCGATTTTCGCGATCGTTTAAAAAATGCCGGAAATAGGCTAGAACGACTATAAATGGTCCTGCTAACGTTTTTACTGCGTTGCGGTTCAATCGGAGAAATTCGCGGAATTCGTCGAAAACACGTTGAAGGCTATACTATGGAAAAATCGTCGATTTTCGCGATCGTTTAAAAAATGCCGAAAATAGGCTAGAACGACTATAAATGGTCCTGCTAACGTTTTTACTGCGTTGCGGTTCAATCGGAGAAATTCGCGGAAATCGTCGAAAACACGTTGAAGGCTATACTATGGAAAAATCGTCGATTTTCGCGATCGCTTAAAAAATGCCGAAAATAGGCTAGAACGACTATAAATGGTCCTGCTAACGTTTTTACTGCGTTGCGGTTCAATCGGAGAAATTCGCGGAAATCGTCGAAAACACGTTGAAGGCTATACTATGGAAAAATCGTCGATTTTCGCGATCGTTTAAAAAATGCCGAAAATAGGCTAGAACGACTATAAATGGTCCTAGCTAACGTTTTTACTGAGTTGCGGTTCAATCGGAGAAATTCGCGGAATTCGTCGAAAACACGGTGAAGGCTATACTATGGAAAAATCGTCGATTTTCGCGATCGTTTAAAAAATGCCGAAAATAGGCTAGAACGACTATAAATGGTCCTAGCTAACGTTTTTACTGAGTTGCGGTTCAATCGGAGAAATTCGCGGAATTCGTCGAAAACACGTTGAAGGCTATACTATGGAAAAATCGTCGATTTTCGCGATCGTTTAAAAAATGCCGAAAATAGGCTAGAACGACTATAAATGGTCCTAGCTAACGTTTTTACTGAGTTGCGGTTCAATCGGAGAAATTCGCGGAATTCGTCGAAAACACGTTGAAGGCTATACTATGGAAAAATCGTCGATTTTCGCGATCGTTTAAAAAATGCCGGAAATAGGCTAGAACGACTATAAATGGTCCTGCTAACGTTTTTACTGCGTTGCGGTTCAATCGGAAAAAGTCGCGGAATTCGTCGAAAACACGTTGAAGGCTATACTATGGAAAAATCGTCGATTTTCGCGATCGTTTAAAAAATGCCGAAAATAGGCTAGAACGACTATAAATGGTCCTGCTAACGTTTTTACTGCGTTGCGGTTCAATCGGAGAAATTCACGGAATTCGTCGAAAACACGTTGAAGGCTATACTATGGAAAAATCGTCGATTATCGCGATCGTTTAAAAAATGCCGAAAATAGGCTAGAACGACTATAAATGGTCCTGCTAACGTTTTTACTGCGTTGCGGTTCAATCGGAGAAATTCGCGGAATTCGTCGAAAACACGTTGAAGGCTATACTATGGAAAAATCGTCGATTTTCGCGATCGATTAAAAAATGCCGAAAATAGGCTAGAACGACTATAAATGGTCCTGCTAACGTTTTTACTGCGTTGCGGTTCAATCGGAGAAAGTCGCGGAATTCGTCGAAAACACGTTGAAGGCTATACTATGGAAAAATCGTCGATTTTCGCGATCGTTTAAAAAATGCCGAAAATAGGCTAGAACGACTATAAATGGTCCTGCTAACGTTTTTACTGCGTTGCGGTTCAATCGGAGAAATTCGCGCAATTCGTCGAAAACACGTTGAAGGCTATACTATGGAAAAATCGTCGATTTTCGCGATCGTTTAAAAAATGCCGAAAATAGGCTAGAACGACTATAAATGGTCCTGCTAACGTTTTTACTGCGTTGCGGTTCAATCGGAGAAATTCGCGCAATTCGTCGAAAACACGTTGAAGGCTATACTATGGAAAAATCGTCGATTTTCGCGATCGATTAAAAAATGCCGAAAATAGGCTAGAACGACTATAAATGGTCCTGCTAACGTTTTTACTGCGTTGCGGTTCAATCGGAGAAATTCGCGCAATTCGTCGAAAACACGTTGAAGGCTATACTATGGAAAAATCGTCGATTTTCGCGATCGATTAAAAAATGCCGAAAATAGGCTAGAACGACTATAAATGGTCCTGCTAACGTTTTTACTGCGTTGCGGTTCAATCGGAGAAATTCGCGCAATTCGTCGAAAACACGTTGAAGGCTATACTATGGAAAAATCGTCGATTTTCGCGATCGTTTAAAAAATGCCGAAAATAGGCTAGAACGACTATAAATGGTCCTGCTAACGTTTTTACTGCGTTGCGGTTCAATCGGAGAAATTCGCGCAATTCGTCGAAAACACGTTGAAGGCTATACTATGGAAAAATCGTCGATTTTCGCGATCGTTTAAAAAATGCCGAAAATAGGCTAGAACGACTATAAATGGTCCTGCTAACGTTTTTACTGCGTTGCGGTTCAATCGGAGAAATTCGCGGAATTCGTCGAAAACACGTTGAAGGCTATACTATGGAAAAATCGTCGATTTTCGCGATCGTTTAAAAAATGCCGAAAATAGGCTAGAACGACTATAAATGGTCCTGCTAACGTTTTTACTGCGTTGCGGTTCAATCGGAGAAATTCGCGCAATTCGTCGAAAACACGTTGAAGGCTATACTATGGAAAAATCGTCGATTTTCGCGATCGATTAAAAAAGCCGAAAATAGGCTAGAACGACTATAAATGGTCCTAGCTAACGTTTTTACTGAGTTGCGGTTCAATCGGAGAAATTCGCGCAATTCGTCGAAAACACGTTGAAGGCTATACTATGGAAAAATCGTCGATTTTCGCGATCGTTTAAAAAATGCCGAAAATAGGCTAGAACGACTATAAATGGTCCTGCTAACGTTTTTACTGCGTTGCGGTTCAATCGGAGAAATTCGCGCAATTCGTCGAAAACACGTTGAAGGCTATACTATGGAAAAATCGTCGATTTTCGCGATCGTTTAAAAAATGCCGAAAATAGGCTAGAACGACTATAAATGGTCCTGCTAACGTTTTTACTGCGTTGCGGTTCAATCGGAGAAATTCGCGGAATTCGTCGAAAACACGTTGAAGGCTATACTATGGAAAAATCGTCGATTTTCGCGATCGTTTAAAAAATGCCGAAAATAGGCTAGAACGACTATAAATGGTCCTGCTAACGTTTTTACTGCGTTGCGGTTCAATCGGAGAAATTCGCGGAATTCGTCGAAAACACGTTGAAGACTATACTATGGAAAAATCGTCGATTTTCGCGATCGTTTAAAAAATGCCGAAAATAGGCTAGAACGACTATAAATGGTCCTAGCTAACGTTTTTACTGAGTTGCGGTTCAATCGGAGAAAGTTGCGGAATTCGTCGAAAACACGTTGAAGGCTATACTATGGAAAAATCGTCGATTTTCGCGATCGTTTAAAAAATGCCGAAAATAGGCTAGAACGACTATAAATGGTCCTAGCTAACGTTTTTACTGAGTTGCGGTTCAATCGGAGAAATTCGCGCAATTCGTCGAAAACACGTTGAAGGCTATACTATGGAAAAATCGTCGATTTTCGCGATCGTTTAAAAAATGCCGAAAATAGGCTAGAACGACTATAAATGGTCCTGCTAACGTTTTTACTGCGTTGCGGTTCAATCGGAGAAATTCGCGCAATTCGTCGAAAACACGTTGAAGGCTATACTATGGAAAAATCGTCGATTTTCGCGATCGTTTAAAAAATGCCGAAAATAGGCTAGAACGACTATAAATGGTCCTGCTAACGTTTTTACTGCGTTGCGGTTCAATCGGAGAAATTCGCGGAATTCGTCGAAAACACGTTGAAGACTATACTATGGAAAAATCGTCGATTTTCGCGATCGTTTAAAAAATGCCGAAAATAGGCTAGAACGACTATAAATGGTCCTAGCTAACGTTTTTACTGAGTTGCGGTTCAATCGGAGAAATTCGCAGAATTCGTCGAAAACACGTTGAAGGCTATACTATGGAAAAATCGTCGATTTTCGCGAACGTTTAAAAAATGCCGAAAATAGGCTAGAACGACTATAAATGGTCCTAGCTAATGTTTTTACTGAGTTGCGGTTCAATCGGAGAAATTCGCGGAATTCGTCGAAAACACGTTGAAGGCTATACTATGGAAAAATCGTCGATTTTCGCGATCGTTTAAAAAATGCCGGAAATAGGCTAGAACGACTATAAATGGTCCTGCTAACGTTTTTACTGCGTTGCGGTTCAATCGGAGAAATTCGCGGAAATCGTCGAAAACACGTTGAAGGCTATACTATGGAAAAATCGTCGATTTTCGCGATCTGATTAAAAAATGCCGAAAATAGGCTAGAACGACTATAAATGGTCCTGCTAACGTTTTTACTGCGTTGCGGTTCAATCGGAGAAATTCGCGGAATTCGTCGAAAACACGTTGAAGGCTATACTATGGAAAAATCGTCGATTTTCGCGATCGTTTAAAAAATGCCGAAAATAGGCTAGAACGACTATAAATGGTCCTGCTAACGTTTTTACTGAGTTGCGGTTCAATCGGAGAAAGTTGCGGAATTCGTCGAAAACACGTTGAAGGCTATACTATGGAAAAATCGTCGATTTTCGCGATCGTTTAAAAAATGCCGAAAATAGGCTAGAACGACTATAAATGGTCCTGCTAACGTTTTTACTGCGTTGCGGTTCAATCGGAGAAATTCGCGGAATTCGTCGAAAACACGTTGAAGGCTATACTATGGAAAAATCGTCGATTTTCGCGATCGTTTAAAAAATGCCGAAAATAGGCTAGAACGACTATAAATGGTCCTGCTAACGTTTTTACTGCGTTGCGGTTCAATCGGAGAAATTCGCGGAATTCGTCGAAAACACGTTGAAGACTATACTATGGAAAAATCGTCGATTTTCGCGATCGTTTAAAAAATGCCGAAAATAGGCTAGAACGACTATAAATGGTCCTGCTAACGTTTTTACTGCGTTGCGGTTCAATCGGAGAAATTCGCGGAATTCGTCGAAAACACGTTGAAGGCTATACTATGGAAAAATCGTCGATTTTCGCGATCGATTAAAAAATGCCGAAAATAGGCTAGAACGACTATAAATGGTCCTAGCTAACGTTTTTACTGAGTTGCGGTTCAATCGGAGAAATTCGCGGAATTCGTCTAAAACACGTTGAAGGCTATACTATGGAAAAATCGTCGATTTTCGCGATCGTTTAAAAAATGCCGAAAATAGGCTAGAACGACTATAAATGGTCCTGCTAACGTTTTTACTGAGTTGCGGTTCAATCGGAGAAATTCGCGGAATTCGTCGAAAACACGTTGAAGGCTATACTATGGAAAAATCGTCGATTTTCGCGATCGATTAAAAAATGCCGAAAATAGGCTAGAACGACTATAAATGGTCCTAGCTAACGTTTTTACTGAGTTGCGGTTCAATCGGAGAAAGTTGCGGAATTCGTCGAAAACACGTTGAAGGCTATACTATGGAAAAATCGTCGATTTTCGCGATCGTTTAAAAAATGCCGAAAATAGGCTAGAACGACTATAAATGGTCCTAGCTAATGTTTTTACTGAGTTGCGGTTCAATCGGAGAAATTCGCGGAATTCGTCGAAAACACGTTGAAGGCTATACTATGGAAAAATCGTCGATTTTCGCGATCGTTTAAAAAATGCCGAAAATAGGCTAGAACGACTATAAATGGTCCTAGCTAACGTTTTTACTGCGTTGCGGTTCAATCGGAGAAATTCGCGGAATTCGTCGAAAACACGTTGAAGGCTATACTATGGAAAAATCGTCGATTTTCGCGAACGTTTAAAAAATGCCGAAAATAGGCTAGAACGACTATAAATGGTCCTAGCTAATGTTTTTACTGAGTTGCGGTTCAATCGGAGAAATTCGCGGAATTCGTCGAAAACACGTTGAAGGCTATACTATGGAAAAATCGTCGATTTTCGCGATCGTTTAAAAAATGCCGGAAATAGGCTAGAACGACTATAAATGGTCCTGCTAACGTTTTTACTGCGTTGCGGTTCAATCGGAGAAATTCGCGGAATTCGTCGAAAACACGTTGAAGGCTATATTATGGAAAAATCGTCGATTTTCGCGATCGTTTAAAAAATGCCGAAAATAGGCTAGAACGACTATAAATGGTCCTGCTAACGTTTTTACTGCGTTGCGGTTCAATCGGAGAAATTCGCGGAATTCGTCGAAAACACGTTGAAGGCTATACTATGGAAAAATCGTCGATTTTCGCGATCGTTTAAAAAATGCCGGAAATAGGCTAGAACGACTATAAATGGTCCTGCTAACGTTTTTACTGCGTTGCGGTTCAATCGGAGAAATTCGCGGAATTCGTCGAAAACACGTTGAAGGCTATATTATGGAAAAATCGTCGATTTTCGCGATCGTTTAAAAAATGCCGAAAATAGGCTAGAACGACTATAAATGGTCCTAGCTAATGTTTTTACTGAGTTGCGGTTCAATCGGAGAAATTCGCGGAATTCGTCGAAAACACGTTGAAGGCTATACTATGGAAAAATCGTCGATTTTCGCGATCGTTTAAAAAATGCCGGAAATAGGCTAGAACGACTATAAATGGTCCTGCTAACGTTTTTACTGCGTTGCGGTTCAATCGGAGAAATTCGCGGAATTCGTCGAAAACACGTTGAAGGCTATTCTATGGAAAAATCGTCGATTTTCGCGATCGTTTAAAAAATGCCGGAAATAGGCTAGAACGACTATAAATGGTCCTGCTAACGTTTTTACTGCGTTGCGGTTCAATCGGAGAAATTCGCGGAATTCGTCGAAAACACGTTGAAGGCTATACTATGGAAAAATCGTCGATTTTCGCGATCGTTTAAAAAATGCCGGAAATAGGCTAGAACGACTATAAATGGTCCTGCTAACGTTTTTACTGCGTTGCGGTTCAATCGGAGAAATTCGCGGAATTCGTCGAAAACACGTTGAAGGCTATACTATGGAAAAATCGTCGATTTTCGCGATCGTTTAAAAAATGCCGAAAATAGGCTAGAACGACTATAAATGGTCCTGCTAACGTTTTTACTGCGTTGCGGTTCAATCGGAGAAATTCGCGGAATTCGTCGAAAACACGTTGAAGGCTATACTATGGAAAAATCGTCGATTTTCGCGAACGTTTAAAAAATGCCGAAAATAGGCTAGAACGACTATAAATGGTCCTAGCTAATGTTTTTACTGAGTTGCGGTTCAATCGGAGAAATTCGCGGAATTCGTCGAAAACACGTTGAAGGCTATACTATGGAAAAATCGTCGATTTTCGCGATCGTTTAAAAAATGCCGAAAATAGGCTAGAACGACTATAAATGGTCCTGCTAACGTTTTTACTGCGTTGCGGTTCAATCGGAGAAATTCGCGGAATTCGTCGAAAACACGTTGAAGGCTATACTATGGAAAAATCGTCGATTTTCGCGATCGTTTAAAAAATGCCGGAAATAGGCTAGAACGACTATAAATGGTCCTGCTAACGTTTTTACTGCGTTGCGGTTCAATCGGAGAAATTCGCGGAATTCGTCGAAAACACGTTGAAGGCTATACTATGGAAAAATCGTCGATTTTCGCGATCGTTTAAAAAATGCCGGAAATAGGCTAGAACGACTATAAATGGTCCTGCTAACGTTTTTACTGCGTTGCGGTTCAATCGGAGAAATTCGCGGAATTCGTCGAAAACACGTTGAAGGCTATACTATGGAAAAATCGTCGATTTTCGCGATCGTTTAAAAAATGCCGAAAATAGGCTAGAACGACTATAAATGGTCCTGCTAACGTTTTTACTGCGTTGCGGTTCAATCGGAGAAATTCGCGGAATTCGTCGAAAACACGTTGAAGGCTATACTATGGAAAAATCGTCGATTTTCGCGATCGTTTAAAAAATGCCGAAAATAGGCTAGAACGACTATAAATGGTCCTGCTAACGTTTTTACTGCGTTGCGGTTCAATCGGAGAAATTCGCGCAATTCGTCGAAAACACGTTGAAGGCTATACTATGGAAAAATCGTCGATTTTCGCGATCGATTAAAAAAGCCGAAAATAGGCTAGAACGACTATAAATGGTCCTAGCTAACGTTTTTACTGAGTTGCGGTTCAATCGGAGAAATTCGCGCAATTCGTCGAAAACACGTTGAAGGCTATACTATGGAAAAATCGTCGATTTTCGCGATCGTTTAAAAAATGCCGAAAATAGGCTAGAACGACTATAAATGGTCCTGCTAACGTTTTTACTGCGTTGCGGTTCAATCGGAGAAATTCGCGCAATTCGTCGAAAACACGTTGAAGGCTATACTATGGAAAAATCGTCGATTTTCGCGATCGTTTAAAAAATGCCGAAAATAGGCTAGAACGACTATAAATGGTCCTGCTAACGTTTTTACTGCGTTGCGGTTCAATCGGAGAAATTCGCGGAATTCGTCGAAAACACGTTGAAGGCTATACTATGGAAAAATCGTCGATTTTCGCGATCGTTTAAAAAATGCCGAAAATAGGCTAGAACGACTATAAATGGTCCTGCTAACGTTTTTACTGCGTTGCGGTTCAATCGGAGAAATTCGCGGAATTCGTCGAAAACACGTTGAAGACTATACTATGGAAAAATCGTCGATTTTCGCGATCGTTTAAAAAATGCCGAAAATAGGCTAGAACGACTATAAATGGTCCTAGCTAACGTTTTTACTGAGTTGCGGTTCAATCGGAGAAAGTTGCGGAATTCGTCGAAAACACGTTGAAGGCTATACTATGGAAAAATCGTCGATTTTCGCGATCGATTAAAAAAGCCGAAAATAGGCTAGAACGACTATAAATGGTCCTAGCTAACGTTTTTACTGAGTTGCGGTTCAATCGGAGAAATTCGCGCAATTCGTCGAAAACACGTTGAAGGCTATACTATGGAAAAATCGTCGATTTTCGCGATCGTTTAAAAAATGCCGAAAATAGGCTAGAACGACTATAAATGGTCCTGCTAACGTTTTTACTGCGTTGCGGTTCAATCGGAGAAATTCGCGCAATTCGTCGAAAACACGTTGAAGGCTATACTATGGAAAAATCGTCGATTTTCGCGATCGTTTAAAAAATGCCGAAAATAGGCTAGAACGACTATAAATGGTCCTGCTAACGTTTTTACTGCGTTGCGGTTCAATCGGAGAAATTCGCGGAATTCGTCGAAAACACGTTGAAGACTATACTATGGAAAAATCGTCGATTTTCGCGATCGTTTAAAAAATGCCGAAAATAGGCTAGAACGACTATAAATGGTCCTAGCTAACGTTTTTACTGAGTTGCGGTTCAATCGGAGAAATTCGCAGAATTCGTCGAAAACACGTTGAAGGCTATACTATGGAAAAATCGTCGATTTTCGCGAACGTTTAAAAAATGCCGAAAATAGGCTAGAACGACTATAAATGGTCCTAGCTAATGTTTTTACTGAGTTGCGGTTCAATCGGAGAAATTCGCGGAATTCGTCGAAAACACGTTGAAGGCTATACTATGGAAAAATCGTCGATTTTCGCGATCGTTTAAAAAATGCCGGAAATAGGCTAGAACGACTATAAATGGTCCTGCTAACGTTTTTACTGCGTTGCGGTTCAATCGGAGAAATTCGCGGAAATCGTCGAAAACACGTTGAAGGCTATACTATGGAAAAATCGTCGATTTTCGCGATCTGATTAAAAAATGCCGAAAATAGGCTAGAACGACTATAAATGGTCCTGCTAACGTTTTTACTGCGTTGCGGTTCAATCGGAGAAATTCGCGGAATTCGTCGAAAACACGTTGAAGGCTATACTATGGAAAAATCGTCGATTTTCGCGATCGTTTAAAAAATGCCGAAAATAGGCTAGAACGACTATAAATGGTCCTGCTAACGTTTTTACTGAGTTGCGGTTCAATCGGAGAAAGTTGCGGAATTCGTCGAAAACACGTTGAAGGCTATACTATGGAAAAATCGTCGATTTTCGCGATCTGATTAAAAAATGCCGAAAATAGGCTAGAACGACTATAAATGGTCCTGCTAACGTTTTTACTGCGTTGCGGTTCAATCGGAGAAATTCGCGGAATTCGTCGAAAACACGTTGAAGGCTATACTATGGAAAAATCGTCGATTTTCGCGATCGTTTAAAAAATGCCGAAAATAGGCTAGAACGACTATAAATGGTCCTGCTAACGTTTTTACTGCGTTGCGGTTCAATCGGAGAAATTCGCGGAATTCGTCGAAAACACGTTGAAGACTATACTATGGAAAAATCGTCGATTTTCGCGATCGTTTAAAAAATGCCGAAAATAGGCTAGAACGACTATAAATGGTCCTGCTAACGTTTTTACTGCGTTGCGGTTCAATCGGAGAAATTCGCGGAATTCGTCGAAAACACGTTGAAGGCTATACTATGGAAAAATCGTCGATTTTCGCGATCGATTAAAAAATGCCGAAAATAGGCTAGAACGACTATAAATGGTCCTAGCTAACGTTTTTACTGAGTTGCGGTTCAATCGGAGAAATTCGCGGAATTCGTCGAAAACACGTTGAAGGCTATACTATGGAAAAATCGTCGATTTTCGCGATCGTTTAAAAAATGCCGAAAATAGGCTAGAACGACTATAAATGGTCCTGCTAACGTTTTTACTGAGTTGCGGTTCAATCGGAGAAATTCGCGGAATTCGTCGAAAACACGTTGAAGGCTATACTATGGAAAAATCGTCGATTTTCGCGATCGATTAAAAAATGCCGAAAATAGGCTAGAACGACTATAAATGGTCCTAGCTAACGTTTTTACTGAGTTGCGGTTCAATCGGAGAAAGTTGCGGAATTCGTCGAAAACACGTTGAAGGCTATACTATGGAAAAATCGTCGATTTTCGCGATCGTTTAAAAAATGCCGAAAATAGGCTAGAACGACTATAAATGGTCCTAGCTAATGTTTTTACTGAGTTGCGGTTCAATCGGAGAAATTCGCGGAATTCGTCGAAAACACGTTGAAGGCTATACTATGGAAAAATCGTCGATTTTCGCGATCGTTTAAAAAATGCCGAAAATAGGCTAGAACGACTATAAATGGTCCTAGCTAACGTTTTTACTGCGTTGCGGTTCAATCGGAGAAATTCGCGGAATTCGTCGAAAACACGTTGAAGGCTATACTATGGAAAAATCGTCGATTTTCGCGAACGTTTAAAAAATGCCGAAAATAGGCTAGAACGACTATAAATGGTCCTAGCTAATGTTTTTACTGAGTTGCGGTTCAATCGGAGAAATTCGCGGAATTCGTCGAAAACACGTTGAAGGCTATACTATGGAAAAATCGTCGATTTTCGCGATCGTTTAAAAAATGCCGGAAATAGGCTAGAACGACTATAAATGGTCCTGCTAACGTTTTTACTGCGTTGCGGTTCAATCGGAGAAATTCGCGGAATTCGTCGAAAACACGTTGAAGGCTATATTATGGAAAAATCGTCGATTTTCGCGATCGTTTAAAAAATGCCGAAAATAGGCTAGAACGACTATAAATGGTCCTGCTAACGTTTTTACTGCGTTGCGGTTCAATCGGAGAAATTCGCGGAATTCGTCGAAAACACGTTGAAGGCTATACTATGGAAAAATCGTCGATTTTCGCGATCGTTTAAAAAATGCCGAAAATAGGCTAGAACGACTATAAATGGTCCTGCTAACGTTTTTACTGCGTTGCGGTTCAATCGGAGAAATTCGCGGAATTCGTCGAAAACACGTTGAAGGCTATATTATGGAAAAATCGTCGATTTTCGCGATCGTTTAAAAAATGCCGAAAATAGGCTAGAACGACTATAAATGGTCCTGCTAACGTTTTTACTGCGTTGCGGTTCAATCGGAGAAATTCGCGGAATTCGTCGAAAACACGTTGAAGGCTATACTATGGAAAAATCGTCGATTTTCGCGATCGATTAAAAAATGCCGAAAATAGGCTAGAACGACTATAAATGGTCCTAGCTAACGTTTTTACTGAGTTGCGGTTCAATCGGAGAAATTCGCGGAATTCGTCGAAAACACGTTGAAGGCTATACTATGGAAAAATCGTCGATTTTCGCGATCGTTTAAAAAATGCCGAAAATAGGCTAGAACGACTATAAATGGTCCTGCTAACGTTTTTACTGAGTTGCGGTTCAATCGGAGAAATTCGCGGAATTCGTCGAAAACACGTTGAAGGCTATACTATGGAAAAATCGTCGATTTTCGCGATCGATTAAAAAATGCCGAAAATAGGCTAGAACGACTATAAATGGTCCTAGCTAACGTTTTTACTGAGTTGCGGTTCAATCGGAGAAAGTTGCGGAATTCGTCGAAAACACGTTGAAGGCTATACTATGGAAAAATCGTCGATTTTCGCGATCGTTTAAAAAATGCCGAAAATAGGCTAGAACGACTATAAATGGTCCTAGCTAACGTTTTTACTGAGTTGCGGTTCAATCGGAGAAATTCGCGGAATTCGTCGAAAACACGTTGAAGGCTATACTATGGAAAAATCGTCGATTTTCGCGAACGTTTAAAAAATGCCGAAAATAGGCTAGAACGACTATAAATGGTCCTAGCTAATGTTTTTACTGAGTTGCGGTTCAATCGGAGAAATTCGCGGAATTCGTCGAAAACACGTTGAAGGCTATACTATGGAAAAATCGTCGATTTTCGCGATCGTTTAAAAAATGCCGGAAATAGGCTAGAACGACTATAAATGGTCCTGCTAACGTTTTTACTGCGTTGCGGTTCAATCGGAGAAATTCGCGGAATTCGTCGAAAACACGTTGAAGGCTATATTATGGAAAAATCGTCGATTTTCGCGATCGTTTAAAAAATGCCGAAAATAGGCTAGAACGACTATAAATGGTCCTGCTAACGTTTTTACTGCGTTGCGGTTCAATCGGAGAAATTCGCGGAATTCGTCGAAAACACGTTGAAGGCTATACTATGGAAAAATCGTCGATTTTCGCGATCGTTTAAAAAATGCCGAAAATAGGCTAGAACGACTATAAATGGTCCTGCTAACGTTTTTACTGCGTTGCGGTTCAATCGGAGAAATTCGCGGAATTCGTCGAAAACACGTTGAAGGCTATACTATGGAAAAATCGTCGATTTTCGCGATCGTTTAAAAAATGCCGGAAATAGGCTAGAACGACTATAAATGGTCCTGCTAACGTTTTTACTGCGTTGCGGTTCAATCGGAGAAATTCGCGGAATTCGTCGAAAACACGTTGAAGGCTATACTATGGAAAAATCGTCGATTTTCGCGATCGTTTAAAAAATGCCGGAAATAGGCTAGAACGACTATAAATGGTCCTGCTAACGTTTTTACTGCGTTGCGGTTCAATCGGAGAAATTCGCGGAATTCGTCGAAAACACGTTGAAGGCTATATTATGGAAAAATCGTCGATTTTCGCGATCGTTTAAAAAATGCCGAAAATAGGCTAGAACGACTATAAATGGTCCTAGCTAATGTTTTTACTGAGTTGCGGTTCAATCGGAGAAATTCGCGGAATTCGTCGAAAACACGTTGAAGGCTATACTATGGAAAAATCGTCGATTTTCGCGATCGTTTAAAAAATGCCGGAAATAGGCTAGAACGACTATAAATGGTCCTGCTAACGTTTTTACTGCGTTGCGGTTCAATCGGAGAAATTCGCGGAATTCGTCGAAAACACGTTGAAGGCTATTCTATGGAAAAATCGTCGATTTTCGCGATCGTTTAAAAAATGCCGGAAATAGGCTAGAACGACTATAAATGGTCCTGCTAACGTTTTTACTGCGTTGCGGTTCAATCGGAGAAATTCGCGGAATTCGTCGAAAACACGTTGAAGGCTATACTATGGAAAAATCGTCGATTTTCGCGATCGTTTAAAAAATGCCGGAAATAGGCTAGAACGACTATAAATGGTCCTGCTAACGTTTTTACTGCGTTGCGGTTCAATCGGAGAAATTCGCGGAATTCGTCGAAAACACGTTGAAGGCTATACTATGGAAAAATCGTCGATTTTCGCGATCGTTTAAAAAATGCCGAAAATAGGCTAGAACGACTATAAATGGTCCTGCTAACGTTTTTACTGCGTTGCGGTTCAATCGGAGAAATTCGCGGAATTCGTCGAAAACACGTTGAAGGCTATACTATGGAAAAATCGTCGATTTTCGCGAACGTTTAAAAAATGCCGAAAATAGGCTAGAACGACTATAAATGGTCCTAGCTAATGTTTTTACTGAGTTGCGGTTCAATCGGAGAAATTCGCGGAATTCGTCGAAAACACGTTGAAGGCTATACTATGGAAAAATCGTCGATTTTCGCGATCGTTTAAAAAATGCCGAAAATAGGCTAGAACGACTATAAATGGTCCTGCTAACGTTTTTACTGCGTTGCGGTTCAATCGGAGAAATTCGCGGAATTCGTCGAAAACACGTTGAAGGCTATACTATGGAAAAATCGTCGATTTTCGCGATCGTTTAAAAAATGCCGGAAATAGGCTAGAACGACTATAAATGGTCCTGCTAACGTTTTTACTGCGTTGCGGTTCAATCGGAGAAATTCGCGGAATTCGTCGAAAACACGTTGAAGGCTATACTATGGAAAAATCGTCGATTTTCGCGATCGTTTAAAAAATGCCGGAAATAGGCTAGAACGACTATAAATGGTCCTGCTAACGTTTTTACTGCGTTGCGGTTCAATCGGAGAAATTCGCGGAATTCGTCGAAAACACGTTGAAGGCTATACTATGGAAAAATCGTCGATTTTCGCGATCGTTTAAAAAATGCCGGAAATAGGCTAGAACGACTATAAATGGTCCTGCTAACGTTTTTACTGCGTTGCGGTTCAATCGGAGAAATTCGCGGAATTCGTCGAAAACACGTTGAAGGCTATACTATGGAAAAATCGTCGATTTTCGCGAACGTTTAAAAAATGCCGAAAATAGGCTAGAACGACTATAAATGGTCCTAGCTAATGTTTTTACTGCGTTGCGGTTCAATCGGAGAAATTCGCGGAATTCGTCGAAAACACGTTGAAGGCTATACTATGGAAAAATCGTCGATTTTCGCGATCGTTTAAAAAATGCCGAAAATAGGCTAGAACGACTATAAATGGTCCTAGCTAATGTTTTTACTGCGTTGCGGTTCAATCGGAGAAATTCGCGGAATTCGTCGAAAACACGTTGAAGGCTATACTATGGAAAAATCGTCGATTTTCGCGATCGTTTAAAAAATGCCGGAAATAGGCTAGAACGACTATAAATGGTCCTGCTAACGTTTTTACTGCGTTGCGGTTCAATCGGAGAAATTCGCGGAATTCGTCGAAAACACGTTGAAGGCTATACTATGGAAAAATCGTCGATTTTCGCGAACGTTTAAAAAATGCCGAAAATAGGCTAGAACGACTATAAATGGTCCTGCTAACGTTTTTACTGCGTTGCGGTTCAATCGGAGAAATTCGCGGAATTCGTCGAAAACACGTTGAAGGCTATACTATGGAAAAATCGTCGATTTTCGCGATCGTTTAAAAAATGCCGGAAATAGGCTAGAACGACTATAAATGGTCCTGCTAACGTTTTTACTGCGTTGCGGTTCAATCGGAGAAATTCGCGGAATTCGTCGAAAACACGTTGAAGGCTATACTATGGAAAAATCGTTGATTTTCGCGATCGTTTAAAAAATGCCGGAAATAGGCTAGAACGACTATAAATGGTCCTGCTAACGTTTTTACTGCGTTGCGGTTCAATCGGAGAAATTCGCGGAATTCGTCGAAAACACGTTGAAGGCTATACTATGGAAAAATCGTCGATTTTCGCGAACGTTTAAAAAATGCCGAAAATAGGCTAGAACGACTATAAATGGTCCTAGCTAATGTTTTTACTGAGTTGCGGTTCAATCGGAGAAATTCGCGGAATTCGTCGAAAACACGTTGAAGGCTATACTATGGAAAAATCGTCGATTTTCGCGATCGTTTAAAAAATGCCGGAAATAGGCTAGAACGACTATAAATGGTCCTGCTAACGTTTTTACTGCGTTGCGGTTCAATCGGAGAAATTCGCGGAATTCGTCGAAAACACGTTGAAGGCTATACTATGGAAAAATCGTCGATTTTCGCGATCGTTTAAAAAATGCCGGAAATAGGCTAGAACGACTATAAATGGTCCTGCTAACGTTTTTACTGCGTTGCGGTTCAATCGGAGAAATTCGCGGAAATCGTCGAAAACACGTTGAAGGCTATACTATGGAAAAATCGTCGATTTTCGCGATCGTTTAAAAAATGCCGAAAATAGGCTAGAACGACTATAAATGGTCCTAGCTAACGTTTTTACTGAGTTGCGGTACAATCGGAGAAATTCGCGGAATTCGTCGAAAACACGTTGAAGGCTATACTATGGAAAAATCGTCGATTTTCGCGATCGTTTAAAAAATGCCGAAAATAGGCTAGAACGACTATAAATGGTCCTAGCTAACGTTTTTACTGAGTTGCGGTTCAATCGGAGAAATTCGCGGAATTCGTCGAAAACACGTTGAAGGCTATACTATGGAAAAATCGTTGATTTTCGCGATCGATTAAAAAATGCCGAAAATACGCTAGAACGACTATAAATGGTCCTAGCTAACGTTTTTACTGAGTTGCGGTTCAATCGGAGAAATTCGCGGAATTCGTCGAAAACACGTTGAAGGCTATACTATGGAAAAATCGTCGATTTTCGCGATCGATTAAAAAATGCCGAAAATAGGCTAGAACGACTATAAATGGTCCTAGCTAACGTTTTTACTGAGTTGCGGTTCAATCGGAGAAATTCGCGGAATTCGTCGAAAACACGTTGAAGGCTATACTATGGAAAAATCGTCGATTTTCGCGATCGTTTAAAAAATGCCGAAAATAGGCTAGAACGACTATAAATGGTCCTAGCTAACGTTTTTACTGAGTTGCGGTTCAATCGGAGAAATTCGCGGAATTCGTCGAAAACACGTTGAAGGCTATACTATGGAAAAATCGTCGATTTTCGCGATCGTTTAAAAAATGCCGAAAATAGGCTAGAACGACTATAAATGGTCCTGCTAACGTTTTTACTGCGTTGCGGTTCAATCGGAGAAATTCGCGGAATTCGTCGAAAACACGTTGAAGGCTATACTATGGAAAAATCGTCGATTTTCGCGATCGTTTAAAAAATGCCGAAAATAGGCTAGAACGACTATAAATGGTCCTAGCTAACGTTTTTACTGAGTTGCGGTTCAATCGGATAAATTCGCGGAATTCGTCGAAAACACGTTGAAGGCTATACTATGGAAAAATCGTCGATTTTCGCGATCGTTTAAAAAATGCCGAAAATAGGCTAGAACGACTATAAATGGTCCTGCTAACGTTTTTACTGCGTTGCGGTTCAATCGGAGAAATTCGCGGAATTCGTCGAAAACACGTTGAAGGCTATACTATGGAAAAATCGTCGATTTTCGCGATCGTTTAAAAAATGCCGAAAATAGGCTAGAACGACTATAAATGGTCCTAGCTAACGTTTTTACTGAGTTGCGGTTCAATCGGAGAAAGTCGCGGAATTCGTCGAAAACACGTTGAAGGCTATACTATGGAAAAATCGTCGATTTTCGCGATCGTTTAAAAAATGCCGAAAATAGGCTAGAACGACTATAAATGGTCCTAGCTAACGTTTTTACTGAGTTGCGGTTCAATCGGAGAAATTCGCGGAATTCGTCGAAAACACGTTGAAGGCTATACTATGGAAAAATCGTCGATTTTCGCGATCGTTTAAAAAATGCCGAAAATAGGCTAGAACGACTATAAATGGTCCTAGCTAACGTTTTTACTGAGTTGCGGTTCAATCGGAGAAATTCGCGGAATTCGTCGAAAATACGTTGAAGGCTGTACTATGGAAAAATCGTCGATTTTCGCGATCGTTTAAAAAATGCCGAAAATAGGCTAGAACGACTATAAATGGTCCTAGCTAACGTTTTTACTGAGTTGCGGTTCAATCGGAGAAAGTCGCGGAATTCGTCGAAAACACGTTGAAGGCTATACTATGGAAAAATCGTCGATTTTCGCGATCGTTTAAAAAATGCCGAAAATAGGCTAGAACGACTATAAATGGTCCTAGCTAACGTTTTTACTGAGTTGCGGTTCAATCGGAGAAAGTCGCGGAATTCGTCGAAAACACGTTGAAGGCTATACTATGGAAAAATCGTCGATTTTCGCGATCGTTTAAAAAATGCCGAAAATAGGCTAGAACGACTATAAATGGTCCTAGCTAACGTTTTTACTGAGTTGCGGTTCAATCGGAGAAATTCGCGGAATTCGTCGAAAACACGTTGAAGGCTATACTATGGAAAAATCGTCGATTTTCGCGATCGTTTAAAAAATGCCGAAAATAGGCTAGAACGACTATAAATGGTCCTAGCTAACGTTTTTACTGAGTTGCGGTTCAATCGGAGAAATTCGCGGAATTCGTCGAAAATACGTTGAAGGCTGTACTATGGAAAAATCGTCGATTTTCGCGATCGTTTAAAAAATGCCGAAAATAGGCTAGAACGACTATAAATGGTCCTAGCTAACGTTTTTACTGAGTTGCGGTTCAATCGGAGAAAGTCGCGGAATTCGTCGAAAACACGTTGAAGGCTATACTATGGAAAAATCGTCGATTTTCGCGATCGTTTAAAAAATGCCGAAAATAGGCTAGAACGACTATAAATGGTCCTAGCTAACGTTTTTACTGAGTTGCGGTTCAATCGGAGAAAGTCGCGGAATTCGTCGAAAACACGTTGAAGGCTATACTATGGAAAAATCGTCGATTTTCGCGATCGTTTAAAAAATGCCGAAAATAGGCTAGAACGACTATAAATGGTCCTAGCTAACGTTTTTACTGAGTTGCGGTTCAATCGGAGAAATTCGCGGAATTCGTCGAAAACACGTTGAAGGCTATACTATGGAAAAATCGTCGATTTTCGCGATCGTTTAAAAAATGCCGAAAATAGGCTAGAACGACTATAAATGGTCCTAGCTAACGTTTTTACTGAGTTGCGGTTCAATCGGAGAAATTCGCGGAATTCGTCGAAAACACGTTGAAGGCTATACTATGGAAAAATCGTCGATTTTCGCGATCGATTAAAAAATGCCGAAAATAGGCTAGAACGACTATAAATGGTCCTAGCTAACGTTTTTACTGAGTTGCGGTTCAATCGGAGAAATTCGCGGAATTCGTCGAAAACACGTTGAAGGCTATACTATGGAAAAATCGTCGATTTTCGCGATCGATTAAAAAATGCCGAAAATAGGCTAGAACGACTATAAATGGTCCTAGCTAACGTTTTTACTGAGTTGCGGTTCAATCGGAGAAATTCGCGGAATTCGTCGAAAACACGTTGAAGGCTATACTATGGAAAAATCGTCGATTTTCGCGATCGATTAAAAAATGCCGAAAATAGGCTAGAACGACTATAAATGGTCCTAGCTAACGTTTTTACTGAGTTGCGGTTCAATCGGAGAAATTCGCGGAATTCGTCGAAAACACGTTGAAGGCTATACTATGGAAAAATCGTCGATTTTCGCGATCGTTTAAAAAATGCCGAAAATAGGCTAGAACGACTATAAATGGTCCTAGCTAACGTTTTTACTGAGTTGCGGTTCAATCGGAGAAATTCGCGGAATTCGTCGAAAACACGTTGAAGGCTATACTATGGAAAAATCGTTGATTTTCGCGATCGATTAAAAAATGCCGAAAATACGCTAGAACGACTATAAATGGTCCTAGCTAACGTTTTTACTGCGTTGCGGTTCAATCGGAGAAATTCGCGGAATTCGTCGAAAACACGTTGAAGGCTATACTATGGAAAAATCGTCGATTTTCGCGATCGATTAAAAAATGCCGAAAATAGGCTAGAACGACTATAAATGGTCCTAGCTAACGTTTTTACTGAGTTGCGGTTCAATCGGAGAAATTCGCGGAATTCGTCGAAAACACGTTGAAGGCTATACTATGGAAAAATCGTCGATTTTCGCGATCGTTTAAAAAATGCCGAAAATAGGCTAGAACGACTATAAATGGTCCTAGCTAACGTTTTTACTGAGTTGCGGTTCAATCGGAGAAAGTCGCGGAATTCGTCGAAAACACGTTGAAGGCTATACTATGGAAAAATCGTCGATTTTCGCGATCGTTTAAAAAATGCCGAAAATAGGCTAGAACGACTATAAATGGTCCTAGCTAACGTTTTTACTGAGTTGCGGTTCAATCGGAGAAATTCGCGGAATTCGTCGAAAACACGTTGAAGGCTATACTATGGAAAAATCGTCGATTTTCGCGATCGTTTAAAAAATGCCGAAAATAGGCTAGAACGACTATAAATGGTCCTAGCTAACGTTTTTACTGAGTTGCGGTTCAATCGGAGAAATTC
Source organism: Leptodirus hochenwartii (assembly GCA_947310635.1). NCBI lineage: Eukaryota > Metazoa > Arthropoda > Insecta > Coleoptera > Leiodidae > Leptodirus > Leptodirus hochenwartii. Next base: position 42,826,979 of record OX371176.1, read on the forward strand.
GCGGAATTCGTCGAAAATACGTTGAAGGCTGTACTATGGAAAAATCGTCGATTTTCGCGATCGTTTAAAAAATGCCGAAAATAGGCTAGAACGACTATAAATGGTCCTAGCTAACGTTTTTACTGAGTTGCGGTTCAATCGGAGAAAGTCGCGGAATTCGTCGAAAACACGTTGAAGGCTATACTATGGAAAAATCGTCGATTTTCGCGATCGTTTAAAAAATGCCGAAAATAGGCTAGAACGACTATAAATGGTCCTAGCTAACGTTTTTACTGAGTTGCGGTTCAATCGGAGAAAGTCGCGGAATTCGTCGAAAACACGTTGAAGGCTATACTATGGAAAAATCGTCGATTTTCGCGATCGTTTAAAAAATGCCGAAAATAGGCTAGAACGACTATAAATGGTCCTAGCTAACGTTTTTACTGAGTTGCGGTTCAATCGGAGAAATTCGCGGAATTCGTCGAAAACACGTTGAAGGCTATACTATGGAAAAATCGTCGATTTTCGCGATCGTTTAAAAAATGCCGAAAATAGGCTAGAACGACTATAAATGGTCCTAGCTAACGTTTTTACTGCGTTGCGGTTCAATCGGAGAAATTCGCGGAATTCGTCGAAAACACGTTGAAGGCTATACTATGGAAAAATCGTCGATTTTCGCGATCGATTAAAAAATGCCGAAAATAGGCTAGAACGACTATAAATGGTCCTAGCTAACGTTTTTACTGAGTTGCGGTTCAATCGGAGAAATTCGCGGAATTCGTCGAAAACACGTTGAAGGCTATACTATGGAAAAATCGTCGATTTTCGCGATCGATTAAAAAATGCCGAAAATAGGCTAGAACGACTATAAATGGTCCTAGCTAACGTTTTTACTGAGTTGCGGTTCAATCGGAGAAATTCGCGGAATTCGTCGAAAACACGTTGAAGGCTATACTATGGAAAAATCGTCGATTTTCGCGATCGATTAAAAAATGCCGAAAATAGGCTAGAACGACTATAAATGGTCCTAGCTAACGTTTTTACTGAGTTGCGGTTCAATCGGAGAAATTCGCGGAATTCGTCGAAAATACGTTGAAGGCTGTACTATGGAAAAATCGTCGATTTTCGCGATCGTTTAAAAAATGCCGAAAATAGGCTAGAACGACTATAAATGGTCCTAGCTAACGTTTTTACTGAGTTGCGGTTCAATCGGAGAAATTCGCGGAATTCGTCGAAAACACGTTGAAGGCTATACTATGGAAAAATCGTTGATTTTCGCGATCGATTAAAAAATGCCGAAAATACGCTAGAACGACTATAAATGGTCCTAGCTAACGTTTTTACTGCGTTGCGGTTCAATCGGAGAAATTCGCGGAATTCGTCGAAAACACGTTGAAGGCTATACTATGGAAAAATCGTCGATTTTCGCGATCGATTAAAAAATGCCGAAAATAGGCTAGAACGACTATAAATGGTCCTAGCTAACGTTTTTACTGAGTTGCGGTTCAATCGGAGAAATTCGCGGAATTCGTCGAAAACACGTTGAAGGCTATACTATGGAAAAATCGTCGATTTTCGCGATCGTTTAAAAAATGCCGAAAATAGGCTAGAACGACTATAAATGGTCCTAGCTAACGTTTTTACTGAGTTGCGGTTCAATCGGAGAAAGTCGCGGAATTCGTCGAAAACACGTTGAAGGCTATACTATGGAAAAATCGTCGATTTTCGCGATCGTTTAAAAAATGCCGAAAATAGGCTAGAACGACTATAAATGGTCCTAGCTAACGTTTTTACTGAGTTGCGGTTCAATCGGAGAAATTCGCGGAATTCGTCGAAAACACGTTGAAGGCTATACTATGGAAAAATCGTCGATTTTCGCGATCGTTTAAAAAATGCCGAAAATAGGCTAGAACGACTATAAATGGTCCTAGCTAACGTTTTTACTGAGTTGCGGTTCAATCGGAGAAATTCGCGGAATTCGTCGAAAATACGTTGAAGGCTGTACTATGGAAAAATCGTCGATTTTCGCGATCGTTTAAAAAATGCCGAAAATAGGCTAGAACGACTATAAATGGTCCTAGCTAACGTTTTTACTGAGTTGCGGTTCAATCGGAGAAAGTCGCGGAATTCGTCGAAAACACGTTGAAGGCTATACTATGGAAAAATCGTCGATTTTCGCGATCGTTTAAAAAATGCCGAAAATAGGCTAGAACGACTATAAATGGTCCTAGCTAACGTTTTTACTGAGTTGCGGTTCAATCGGAGAAAGTCGCGGAATTCGTCGAAAACACGTTGAAGGCTATACTATGGAAAAATCGTCGATTTTCGCGATCGTTTAAAAAATGCCGAAAATAGGCTAGAACGACTATAAATGGTCCTAGCTAACGTTTTTACTGAGTTGCGGTTCAATCGGAGAAACGACAGGTATATACCTTTGCTTTTTTTCGATAATTTTTCGAAAATTTTGATGAAAAACGACAGGTATATACCTTTGCTTTTTTTCGATAATTTTTCGAAAATTTTGATGAAAAACGACAGGTATATACCTTTGCTTTTTTTCGATAATTTTGATGAAAAACGACAGGTATATATCTTTGATTTTTTTCGATAATTTTTCGAACATTTTGATGAAAAACGACAGGTATATACCTTTGCTTTTTTTCGATAAAATTTCGAAAATTTTGATGAAAAACGACAGGTATATACCTTTGCTTTTTTTCGATAATTTTTCGATCATTTTGATGAAAAACGACAGGTATATACCTTTGCTTTTTTTCGATAATTTTTAGAAAATTTTGATGAAAAACGACAGGTATAACCTTTGCTTTTTTTCGATAATTTTTCGAAAATTTTGATGAAAAACGACAGGTATATACCTGAGCTTTTTTTCGATAATTTTTCGAAAATTTTGATGAAAAACGACAGGTATATACCTTTGCTTTTTTTCGATAATTTTTCGAAAATTTTGATGAAAATCGACAGGTATAACCTTTGCTTTTTTTCGATAATTTTTCGAAAATTTTGATGAAAAACGACAGGTACATAGCTTTGCTTTTTTTCGATAATTTTTCGAAAATTTTGATGAAAAACGACAGGTAAAATCGATAATTAGGTATCGACAGGTATATACCTGTCAATTTTCATCATAATTATTATTTCCCATTAGAAAATGTCCCATTCAATCATTTTTTCACGTTTAATAAAAATTTATAATCTTAGCATGGACAGTCCATATAAAAATGTTTCTAAATGCTGACTTTGAAATTGAACACGCAATTAACATCGCGTATTAATTTACAGTTGCTGATCGTGTTAGTATCGCCATCTACATATTTTAATATTAGATGTGTGTGCGACAACGACGATAAACACGCACACAGATTACACACTATTTATTCTCGACAAAGGCGGCGAGGAATTCAAGTCTAACTACATGGTTCTGTGAATGCAATCCCATCTTTGCACATGCTATTTTATATGGGCAGTTTCAATGGCACCTTGAACGATAAGTTGAAGTGAAGAATATAAACTCAAAAAAGTTGATTGCGTTGGTTGAAACGAGACTTTCGCCGTTTTCTGAGAAAGTTCTCGCTCTAGTGGACTATTCGTTATCAAGAAACGCGTTCTTATTATCCGAATTTTATCTATACACTAGTACACCTACTGCCAAGAATATGGCAAATCAGACATAAATGTATAGTTTAAAAACTGAAAAAAGAAAATACAATTATTGACCGATTGTTTGAAGACGCTATTGTGTATTTTTTTTGTAATTCATAAATCCAACATAATTTGCTATAAAATATTTGACAAAAATCAAAATAAAATATTTAAAAAATTAAATATAAGAAATGTATGTGAAAAATAATTATTTATATATATAGCATCGCCAGGTCCCGCCTAGAATAATTTTAAGTCAGACACTTTAAGCCACAATTATTGACTATTTCTTTGACTCGATTGTACATTACAAATGGCCGCTAGTTAAAGAGTCCGCAATCCTAAAGATTGGTTGGAAACAGCACGCCATGCCGATCTATCCCGAGCTAATCCCTTCATCTCCCTATAGCTATTCATCTCAACGTCTTCAACTATCTGACTCACATACTCCAATCTAGGCCTACCTACCCCTCTCTTTCCCTCCACTCTACCTTCTATGATCAATTGCATAATCCCCCCATGCCTAAGGATATGCCCTACTAATCTGTCTCTCCTACGCTGTAACACTCTCCAGATACTTCTCTTCTCCCCTACTAACTCTAGTACAGCTTCATTTGTTACTTTATCTTCCCAACCAATCGTCATCATTCTCCTATAACACCACATTTCAAGTGCTTCTAATCTACGCTTCTCTTCCTTTCCTATAGTCCACGCCTCACACCCGTACAGTGCTACACTCCAAACATATACCTTCAGTAATCTTTTTCTAATACCCAAGTCAATATTTGATCTTAAAATCTGTTCTTTTTCTACGAATGCCTTCCTACCCTGTGCTATCCTACACTTTATATCTACCTTGCTTCGATTATCTTTTGTGATTCTACTGCCTAAATAACAAAAATCTGACACTTCTTCGATTCTATTATCTCCTATTGAGATCCTCATTTTTCTACTGCATTCCTTTTTGTCACACCTTATCACTTTAGTTTTACCTATATTTATTTTCATGTTAAAATCCCTAGTCAATACTGCCTGCATACCATTCAATACCCTTTCTAAATTCTTTTCGCTTTCTTCCAATATAGCTATATCGTCGGCGAATCTCAGCATATATATTTTCTCTCCCTGTACATTCACACCTACACTATACTCTTCTTTTACTTTGTTTATTGCATCTTCTATATATAGATTAAATAATAACGGTGAGAGTGTACATCCCTGCCGAACTCCCTTCCCTATTTTTGCTACCTCTTCTTCCCCCTCAATTCTAACTAAGGCAGTTTGGTGTTTATATAAATTAAAAATTATTCTCCTATCCTTATAATCTATACCCGTTTCTTTTAAAATTCTAAACATTATGTCCCAATCTACATTATCAAATGCCTTTTCTAAGTCTACAAAAGCTATGCAAGTTACCTTTCCTACCCTCTTTCTTTTTTCTACTACCGTTCTTAGTGCTAGAATCGCCTCTCTCGTCCCTCTGTTTTTCCTAAAACCAAACTGATCTTCTCCTAGCCTTTCCTCTACTTTATTTTCTAATCTCCTATAAATAATCTTTAACAATATCTTCGATGCATGTGATAGTAGGCTAATGGTCCTATAGTTCTCACACAAATTAGCTCCTATTTTCTTTGGCATTGTTACTATTCTACTACGCTGAAAATCCTGTGGTACTTCTCCCTTCTCATATATTTTACAAACTAACCTGTATAATCGCTCCTGCATTTTTTCCCCTGCGTGTTTTATTAATTCGGCTGGTATCATATCAATCCCCGCTGCTTTGTTATTCCGTAAATCATTTAATGCTCTATGAAACTCTGACCTAAGTATGCTAGGACCTAAGTCATCCTCATCTATCTGTTCCACATTTTCTAGCTCCTCCATGTCCTGCCTACCTTTATATAAATCTTCAAGATACTCCTTCCATCTTCTAGCTTTTTCCTTATTTTCTGTGAGTTCCTTACCCTGCTTATCACATATAATGTTACCCTTTGGTTTTACTTTAGAAAAATGTGACTTAATTTTCCTGTAGCCCAAATCTACTTTACCTCTTCTCATATCCTCCTCAATATCCTCACAATTTCCTTTTATCCACTCTTCTTTCGCTAGCTTGCATTTCCTATTAATTAAGTTCCTTAGTTCCTTATATTTTTTCTGTCCTGCTTCTGTGTTTCCTATTTTAATTTTCCTTCTTGCTTCTATCATTTCCACTATTTCTTCCGTGATCCATTCCCTCCTACCTGTCCTTTTCTTTGTGCCTAATACTTCATTTGCTGCTGTAGTTAACCCATTTCTGATTTCCCTCCATTCGCAATCTATGTCGCTCCTTGATGTTCCATTAGCCATGATTTCTACTTTCTGCTTGTACTTTTCACATACATCAGCTAATTTTAACCTATCGACATCTACTCTGACCTGTTTAGACTTCTGTAATTTCTTGAATTTGACCTCTGAGTCCAGGACTACTAAATTATGGTCACTATCAATATCTGCTCCAGGGTAACTCTTACAATTCTTAATCTGGTTCCTAAACCTCTCTTTAACCAGTATGTAATCTATCTGATACCTCCCTATATCTCCTGGCATTTTCCACGTATATATCCTGCGCTTGTGATTCTGAAAAAGCGTGTTTGCTACCACTAGCTTATTCCTAATACAAAACTCTACCAATGGCCGCTATGCATTTGTTATGATATAAAAGTCTATATGAATGTAGAGGAAAATTAGTCATTCTTAATTTTCAATTTCCGACCAATTTAGCAAAACACTTAAATTTTGAACCAAATGGGCAAAAATAGACATAATCATAACCGGTTTTCACCGAAACGCGGTTTTCACCGAAAACCAGTTCTCGCCGAAAATCGGTGAACCGGGATTGTCTTGGTTGCCGGTTTTCGATAAAAAATAAACCGGTGCACCAGTTTACCGGAACCATTCCCAGCACTAGTATATGGACTTGCAACGTCTATGTATACATTATCATTGCAACCACCTATAATTGATACGCATTTTTATATAGAGTTGCTCTGTCTATAGTAATTTGTCAATACATATACTAAATCATTATTTCTATTCAACTATTCTCAGCAAAAATCGTACCAAAATTGATTTTATTTCTATAACCTACCACTTGACTTGTTCGGAAATGAACTAGCAGTAACCAATAACCTATATTTCATTGCAATGTTTACATCGTGACAATGTTAACATAAACAGGACTTGTGGAGCGATAATTTCCGCATTTTATTGTTTTCATTCACACGAAATGCAACGTCGTGTTGTTGTTACCGGTCTGGGCGTCCTTTGCCCTATCGGCCTGTCTCTCACCGAATCTTGGCAGAATCTCATTGCCGGCAAATGCGGTATCACTCGCCTCACTGCCCCCGAATACGCCACCTTACCATGTCGCATCGCCGCCCTTTTACATAACCCTGACGGGACTCGTTTCGCATTAGATCGACACTTCAGTAAAACAGAATTTAAAAGTATAAGCCCAGCGTCAGCTTATGCGTTGTTGGCGACTAAGGAAGCGTTGTGGAGTGCAGGTATTGTAAATGCGATGGGCGAATGTGTGTGGGATGAAAGAAGCAGGGACAGGGTTGGGGTTGCTGTAGGGATGGGTATGGTAGATCTCGTGGATGTTCGCGCGACATGGGAGGCGTTAAATAAAGGATATAGACTAGTAAGATTTGAGACGCTTACATAGATCTTTTTATATTATAAAAATTAAATTTCGGATTGTTAGATTTTATCTAATATATTTCTTTCGTATCCCCATTATTGTAATTATAAAAGAGATGGAATTTTCATCGGCTTGGCTGGGACTAAGAAAAGAAAAGAAAAGACAAGAAGACAAGAAAGGAAAATGAAAAGAAGACAAGAACACAAAAGAAGACAAGAAAGGACAAGAAAAGACGACTAATTCATCAATTCTTTTATTACATTTTTACACACATCAAGGCTTAACACTATAGTCAAGAGTCAAGGGGGTCTTTAAAAAATTAATCTATCGACTTCGAAACTTGTAGAAAAATTAGTCATATTTTCTTGTATACCTATCCCAGCCAAGCCGAGAAAAATTCCATAATTCTTATAGTTATATTTTATGTTAATTGTTAAAGTGGCCACTTAAAAAAAAAAATTAAGTTTTTTTTAAAGTGAATTTTTAATTTTTATAGTGAAAATTCAACTCTGCCTAATGGTCTTAGTCCCTGATTGATCCTTAACTGTACAGAAAAACTCGCTCGCATATTTTCGGAGTTAGCTTTCAGCAATGAAAAAATAATGGTTTATGTTTTAGGTGAGTCCATTTTTCATACCTCGAATTCTCGCTAATATGGCCGCAGGACAAATAAGTATAAAATATGGCTTTAGAGGCCCGAATCATTCAGTTTCGACAGCATGCGCAACGGGCGCACATTCTATTGGTGACAGTTTTCGTTTTATCAGAAACGGTGACGCTGATGTCATGGTGTGTGGCGGTAGTGAAGCATGTGTCTCGCCATTAGCGATAGCCGCATTTTGTAGGTATGTAAGCGCTAAAGAATTTAAAAAATCGTAAAAGTGGAGTAAAATGAATTCACATAAATACCAGAAAAAAATACTCTAAAGATTAAAGGATGTTGATTGTTTTTCAAAGATTACGCGCTTTAAGTACATCTTTCAACGAACAACCGGAGAAATCCTCACGACCTTTTGATAAAGATCGGGATGGTTTCGTAATGGGAGAAGGAAGTGCCATCTTGATTCTAGAGGAATTGAGTCACGCCCTCGCGAGGGGTGCTAATATATACGCTGAAATTTTAGGGTACTCTCTAAATTTTTAATATTTGTTTCGTCGCTACAAATAACATTCGAAGCAATAATTTTAATAAATCGTATTAGTTATGGTCTTTCGGGCGACGCAAGTCATTTAACGGCACCCAGAGCGGATGGAACGGGTGCTATTTTGGCAATGCAACGTGCCATAACCGATGCACATTTGCATTCGAATGATATTACCTATGTAAACGCCCACGCCACCTCAACGCCCTTAGGAGATATCATTGAAAGTAGGGCGATACGCGCGGTTCTGGGCAGTGTTGCCGTATCTTCAACTAAAGTATGATAATAAAAATAAAATGAATATAATTCAATTGTAAATATCTACTAATTTACAGTATAATAATAACAATAAAACACTAAATGCAATAATAAATGTTATGCTACTGAAGATGGTGGCTTGGCCTCCGAAACGCGCACATTTAGCTAATAAATGCCTTCGTGTTACGTTTTTTTTTGGTGACATACATTTTAACGCCGTAATGACAAGTTTAAAATATTTTACAAAAATTAATGCAGAATGTGTCAAAACACATAAAACTTGTCAATTTCACTTTCAATAGTTTTGCAATTTAGAGTCCAATGATTTTTTGATAAATAAAATGTAGTGATGTAAATTTGCCGCCCCAGCTGTTCCAAGCATTCAAATTTAGGTATTAACTATTGGCAATGTTCATCTTTGAAATTTTTTAAAAGTTAAATACTATGGTTATAACCTCAAGAATCTATAATTACCTAATCTGAACCTTTCTGTGTTGAGAATATTACGTCCTTACTTTTTTGTGAAAAAAATTAATGGCAAAATATACGTTGCTCATGGGCAATTAACATGGCAAAGGCTTCCTTAATCAAAATATGTACTGTAAATGAAGGAAAATATATCGTTATCTAACTTTTAATAGGGTGCCCATGGCCATTTATTGGGTGCTGCTGGCAATTTAGAGGCTGTCTTTACGGTGAAAGCAGTTCAAGAAGGCATGATACCTCCTACTCTGAATTTAGATCAAGTGGACGATGAGGGTGGACTGACTTATGTCCGAGTAACAGATGATAAGCGCTGGTCGACAGGAAGGAAGGGCGTAAGAAGGGTGGCGTTGAAAAATGCATTTGGGTTTGGGGGAACAAACGCAAGTTTATGTATAGGGCAATATATCGCTGAATAAATAAGAACACTATAAAAGTTATTACATATTATAAAAATAGCATAGAATTTAACTCAAAACCATTGTAAGATGGAGTTGCTTAGCTTTCAAAATTCGAATCTAGTATATCGTCAGTGATGTGACAATACCTCCTATCTGCTTTGAACTTTTAATTAGCGGAGATTTTTTAACATGCGCAATGAACATAAGAATCAGTTTGAAATCATTTCTCATTTTTCGTGATAGGAGATATTGTCACATCGCAGATAATATGCCTTCATTTACGGTTTTGTTATTGATTATAAATAAAATATACACATGTTAAACCTTTTCACAATGTAAATATGGTTAAGTTTCAAATAAAAAATACGTCAACAAAAAAATTCTTACCTTCTCTCAAAACTTAAAATTTAAAAGAATTTTTAAATATGATTTATGGGAAAAATAACTAACAAGTAACAACTCTGTGCAAGTATAAAAATATAATTGAAATTTAGAAGATATAAAGGATAGCAACAATTAATTATGTAAAACTATATTGTGTATACTGTTTGGACTAAGTGTTTAAAGTTGCAAACCGGCAAGAAAACTAACATGAGTACAGTCTTTATTATTATATTAATTGACGAAAAGGATTATGAAGTTGTAATAAATAAAAAATGGCAACGAAATAATAAACTCAGCGCAAACAATAAATCAACAAATTTTAATACATATAATTAAATAATATAATACGATAGAAAATTATTACGAAAGTAGAATGAAGAAACAGTAACCCATAAACTACCGAGAATTAAAATAAATTCGAAAAATAAATCTAATATAAAATAAAATTTAAATTTCTAAGTCTATCCGTAACGCTTTCAATATAATTATTCTATTATACTTTTTTGCTCAAAGTTAAGAAATTATATTTAAATAATATTATTAATACCGTCACTAATTTCTACATTCAAGTGAGGTTTGCAAGTATTATTAATTAGTACTATTAATTTATTATAATTATTGAATTGGTTCTAAAGCTGTATTATTAAAGAACGCTTTCGAATATAAATTGTTCATTTTATATTAATCAATAACTGAAACAGTTTCTTCTGCAAACTGTAAGTAAAGTAGCTCTAGAACACCTTTAGTGTCAACTGAAATACCATTTGTAAGTGTCCTTTAACGTGTAGAATCGTTATAAAACATCCAATTTCTTATACATTTATAATTCTCAACACTATCCTTATAATGCAAAAAAATATATATAGTTCTCATAAAATAATCTAAATGAATGAAAAAAACGTCAATACGGCATTCTTTAATCTAACATGTGTCAATTTGGCAACATTGTAATAAAATGAAAGAATGTTAAATAGAGTGGTGTTATTGATTCAGGTACCTTTGGATCAAAATAACATCAATTGAAAGTTAGTTAGCAATGTTAATTAATAATTGCATTTAAATAGGCGATTAGATTCATGTAAATTGCCACTGTAGTCGCTAACGTAGTTAGAGTTCAAATCAGCATTAATAAGTAATTAGTATTATCATAGCATAAACTACAGTTGTGATACAATACAGTACGCCATAGAAACTGAATACCGTGTAAAACACGGTTTACTGTTTAAACAGCGCTGACGTCTGTAGTTTCGATACGAGTTGGTATAGGAGAGGTTACTACAACGGCTGCTGAAGCAGCATGCTGTTGTTCTTGTTGGCGGTGTTGTGGTTTATCTGGCAACGGCTTCATGACTCTAACGTCGAGGTTCGTCTCGGAATCAGGACCAATGCGCATATTCTATTAGGGCATTACAATATGCACGAGCATTTAAGAAATTGATAGGTATAAAACATTGTTATGGATTGGGTAGAAGATTGTAATATAAGAGATTAGAAAGGTTTATTAAAGTGGAAGAAAGGCCAGCGAACGATCCAATCGGTTTCGGGAAAAACAAATGGACGAGTCACTATTTTAGCGTCCAAAGCAGTTTCACTCGTCAATATTTCTTTAATTTTAAGAACTTTGCTAAGATTAGTACTAAGATATGTACTAATTTTAATTAAATTTCCAACTTAATCTAAATGTAGAATGAAATAATATATAACATAACTTCTTTATCTTCAAGATAAACCAGACATTTATACAGTGCAATGAGGGTACGATGCGCGTGTGGGAAAAAAAATGAACCCCCCTTCGCCAGCTGTATCATTTTGATGATGCCATTGTTTTATTATTATTTTAGAAATATAAAAAAAATCTATTGTTTATGTTATGGGATCAGATTGCAAACAGTTTGAAGCCAGTGCAGCATATCATCAGTGATGCGACAATACTTCCCATCTGCTTTGAAATTTTAATGGGTTGGGAGATGTTATGAACATGCGCAATAAACCTGAGGATCAGTTTGACATAAAATCTCATTTTTCGAATTTTTTTAAGATAGGAAGTATTGTCATATAGCTGTCGATATCTGAGATCTTGGGGATATCAGGAACATATGGGAAGGGTGGTAAGCCTGTTACTAAAGCGGATCGCTATTCCGCTAAAGCTTAGTTAATTGTATCCCAACTAAGAATGGTACCGTGTATAGAGGATAGGTGGCGCTGAGCTACGGTGTCCCATCCTAGCACTGACCCTAGCGGGACGTTACTTAATTCTGGTTATCGATGCTTAATGCATAACCCACATAGGCCACTCGGCTTGAAAAAAAATTGCGCCCCTAACGTAGTTATACCTATGGCGGGCGCCGCCTTCGCCACGCCCTGGTTACGGTGCTGCATTTATATTTTTACCATGGAGACTGGATTAAATTATTTTACACTATAGGAAATATTGGTAAGTGTAAAACGAGTTGATTTGAATAAAAAATGGATCATAATAATAATAGCTCAATAAATTGAAATTTTTAAGCTCTATTATGAATGAAAAATGGACAAATGTAAGGTAAAGACTTAAAAAAGCAGGAATAGCTTATAAGAATAAGAGATTTTGTTCAATATACATAAACAACAAACCGTTTTAGTTAAAATTGAGGTGGAAGTGGTAGTAAGAATATGGAGTAAAAGTAAAACGGAATCAGACAGGGATGTACACATAGCCATTATTAGCCATCTATACATAAAATATGCAATGAATAATTTTAAACAAGAGTGCTGTGCACTCATCAAAATTCGGGAAGAAAGCCGATATGTTGAGAATATCAAGATTAACTTTCAAGAAAAGAAAGTAGGCGAAAGATGGAAGTTAAGATATATAAGAAAGATGAAGCGATTGATATTTAGGAAGTAAGAGTATCAAAACATAATTGAAGTAAACTAAATATAAAATGCAGCATAGTACCTATAGAGCATTTGGAAGGTATTGCAGAAAAGAAAAATACTTATATCTAAAAGGACATATTTTAATCACAGGGCTATATGCAACTAATTAACGAAGGTGATTCACTTTTTTTGGCGTATAATTAAAAGTAAGCTTACGATTCTAAATATTTAGTAATAAAATATTTTATCAATAAATTATTATTTTTACCGGCGAAGACTATTATAAATCGAATGGCACTAGTTTATATTATACCTGTAATATTTCAATAACATCATCCAAAACAAATTGCTTCACAGTGACATGACCGCCATTAACCCCTTCCTTTTCTTGTCCCACGGCGATATCATCTGTGCTTCGCCTGCCATTTTCCACCCTTTGTTTATTATTACTCTCCAGATCTTGATTATCCTTTAAACTTTTCTCTTCATCTTCCCCATCAGTGGTCGGAGTAGCTGCATTCAGAGATGTGTTCTGGTTGGAGTTCGGATTGTCTCTGTGCTGACGAAGTGGTCGCGGCTTCGTGTAGTGTAATAGGCAAAAGCCTTTATAACCGACCCAGGTGATCACTTGTGGTTTGATCCCTCGCTCAATTAGGGCCTGCTTTAAGTCGCGGACACGAACGGAACGTTCAATATTGCTCACCTGTATAAAGCAAATTAGGGAACTTACGATCATGTAGTTAATAGAACATACGTAAAATAGTGTAATTATAAGTATGGATTAATATATTTTTAATCACGCTAGAGGATTAGGAAGTTCTTCGAAATAAATATACAAATTTTGGTTTTGTCACTTTAAAAAGATAATGCAATTTCTGAATAGAACATGAATATTGTACACTTGTACAAGATTTCATCACGCTACATAACGTAGTTACGACAAAGTTAATTATTTTGCATATGCTATATTACTTACTATATCGCCTTACGTAACGTATAATTAAGCTACTAGCATTAATTAAGTAATATGTATTTACGTAATGAATGCTATTAGTCCGTGACGTGAATGATAAAAATAAGAAAATAAAGTAAAGGATTAAAAAAAAAAACTGTTAGAAGTAATTAAAATAATGTTTACGATTTAAGGCTCACTTTAAGGGAAAAATCGATGATGTGAGGTGGAAGACGTCTAAAAGGTCTGAAGCGGTTATTGCCTTGACTATTTGCACGACCTTGGCGTTGATTGGGTTGTTGAGAATTCGAACTGGCGGCTCCTTCTCGACCCTTCAAAAGAAGAATATTCAAAACAACGAAGAAATTTAAAAACCATTTAAGACTAAGCATACAATCTTAATGTTTTCGAATTAATTCGTAAAAAACGTACTCTTTCGGTACTGCTATCTGTTACATTATTAGCATCTTTAGGGGCTCTGGGTCTGTGGAAAAATCGACGAGGGGGGATTCTACGCCTCTGTGGCTTCACATTCTCTTTACCGTCACTGGGTGGAGCTCCGTCCTTCTATAAATAAACAATATCATATTAAAGCAACAAAGAAACTTTTAAATTACTACGTACATTATCTTGTGCGGTATTATTAGATGCAATCGTGTCCGTATTGTTGCGTTGTGGTGGAGGAACATTGCGGCGCCTGCGCAAAAACCGGCGCCGCAGGCGAGGCTCACGGGATTCAATGTCCGTATCCTCTTCTTTTAATGTTACATCAATGTCTGAACTGTGAAAGGAACATATAACAAATGAATCCCTATTTATTTACAATTCTATATACATAATAATGATGAAATGAAAAGATTTTAAGCCGATTTTTTTTACAATTGCAAAAGTAAAATTATACAATCCATATATTATTGTACATAATAGCTAGTAATTATAATGATTGCGTCATTCTAATTATCCCACTGATTAAACAAGTTGTAATTTATTGCGAATATGTTTATTATCATATAGGATAAATTTAATTACAGTATTCTCAATTTTATTGAAATAATTACGAAACAATTTATAAACCATATTTCATCAATTTGATAAAAATTATGTTAAAAATTGTAATGTTTATCACATTTAGCGAAAATTATTTATCACCGATTGGCGAAAATTTTGGGTTTTACATTCAAGCGAAACATTCGTATTTGTTTAATGATATTTTGAAATAAAATTTTATTGGACGAATTTTGATATAATATTTCATACTGTTATATTCCATATCCTATATCCAGCATCTATTCAAATAACTACACGAAGTGTTATCACAAGCTAAAAATAACTGTTTTAATTACGTATCATAGTTAAATTATATAAAAATGTTAACAAAAGTGACGATAAAACTAAATATATTGTAACAGCATTTATGCAAGTGCCTTTAAAAACTAGTATTAAAAAAAAAATTCTAGATGAAACTAGATTTAAGGAATATTTAAGTCATTTCAGATTATATAGAAAAGATAAAAGTACTGTAGCCGAGCATATTTTTGATTCAGGTCATCCTTTTGAAATTAGTTCATTTAATTTGCTTAAATGTGTTTAGAATTATTCGGAGTTGAATGCTATGAGAATATATACATCCATAAATCTAAATCAAATTTAATGAATTCGGATTCAGGTCCCATTTCATCTTATCTATTTAATGTATTAAATAAAAACTAATTTTAATTTTGATTATTTTTGGTTTGGCATTTCGCGTGTGTGTGTGTGTGTGTGCGTATATCAATCACGATTAGTGACAGAGGTATTATATTTAGTTTTTATCTTGTGCTACTGAAGATGTCTAATATATCTAACTAACGCCTTCTATTACGGTATTTGGGTGATATTCTATACAATTATTCAAAGAAACGTTTTATAACCACAATTAATTTATTAAAAATATCTACGCATCAAATTCACCATTTTTTGTTGATAATTTCTTTAAAATTCCCGATTGTGCTCCCTAACTAAAATTTGTTCATTGTTATATTCGAGAGAATAAAATTAAAAAGAGATATTACAAAAAGACTTACCGTTGTTGTTGCTGCCGCAGATATTGCAATACTGGCATCAATGTCAAACGCCTATTGGATACTAGTGGCCAAAAGACTCCCTTAGGTCGTGCGGGGCGTTCATCACTGTTCACACCAATATCAACTATGCCCGTGGGCGTTACAATATAATCCACACTGACATCGTGTTCATTAAATAATTCATCAGGCAAATCATCAAAAACCTTAGACAATAAGGAGATAAATACATAAAGAAATTTTAAATAAATACCTAATGAGATGGTCAACATGTTTTAAGTAATAACACGTCATCCCTGAAGTATTATGTGTCATGGACGAAGAATCATTAATATTTTTGCTAATATTTGGAACCGGATTCGCTTTGTGCGATTGTATTAAGGAATTGTATAAACAATTATAATAAGGAAACAATTGTATTAAGGAAACAATTGTATTAAGGAACAATTGTATAGCAATCACGATTAGTGACAGAGGTATTTTATTTAGTTTTTATCTTGTGCTACTGAAGTTGGGGGCATAGCCTTCGAAATGCACATCTAGCTATTTAATGCTTTGAGTTACGGTATTTGGGTGATATTCTATACTATTATTTAACACCGTAGTGATAATTTTAAAAAGTAATAAAATGAAACAGCACCATTAAAGTAACATAAAATTAATTGTATGAAATGTTTCTTTCTTCTGTAACTAATTTGTAATATTACTAAAATAGTGTTATACTTTTGGTGAACCATTGAGAGTGATCTATTTATTGATAGAACCATCTATTTATAGAACATATAGAACTATCTTTTATTATTATTATTATTTTAATAAATATTAAATAATAAATTATTATGTACATTATATATATATATTATAATGTACTAACAATTTGTTAACCGTTATCAAATAAATAAATAAACAAATAAAACAACTTAGGAACGAAATGACACCCGCCGTATTTACCTGACAATCATGCACAACTGTAACAACCTTCGTGTCTTCGTTCAATGTGCCCAAGGCGCCCAATATCCCGTACTCGAGATCGGCGTAGCCACCTCTGCCCTTGCCGATGTGGCGACCGTTGGCTCGTGATACTGCCACCGCGCCAACCACAACTAGATCCAATTGGGGAAGTGCCAACGTGGGAGATTCGACAGTGTCGTCATCTGAAGTTGGTGTCGAGATAGGGGAAGGGATTGTGTAAGGGATAACAGTTCCATTTTGTTCGAGACCACGACGATTCACAGCGTGTTTCAAAGACTGTACCACACAAGTGAAAAATCATGAGTAAAAAATTGTAATACAGGAAACATAGCTAAACATGTACCTTATGTACCTAAAATAAATTTAGCGATTGCAAAATTAGCGTCGAAAATTTTAATGGTCCCCGCTGAACGTTATAAACAAAAACTCATTTTGTTCATTTATGGATAAATAATTATTGTAATTTGTTAAGTGCAAAGTTGTTTGCAACTAGTATGTTTATATAAATAAGGAAAAGTAACATGATTTCTATTCATTATAATGTGACTCATAGTTCAAGTAATTAAAAACTATAAAATATTCCATACTCATAACAATAGTAATAATATTCTATATTATAATAGTAATAAGATACAAAATATGTACTAGTCACACTACTAATATTAAAGTTTTTTTTGTTGAGGATGGACGCTGTAGGCTCTCCCATCCTTCTTAGCCTTACATTACCGTATAGGCAAACACTTTATACTTTATACTTTTACAAGGACTTTGCATTTGACATACACAGTTAGCATGATGCTAACTTGTGTCCGGACCATGGATATGATATCCGTGGTCCAGAGGGGATTTTGTTTCCAGAAAAAAATCCAGAAACACCCCAACCGGAGCGGGATTCGAACCCACAACCTCCGTGGTGCCCCTGTCTTAAATAGTATTCTGTAGTATGCTATTAAAAATATGAAAGTCAATAAAACGTGGCAGTTAGAATCGCAAATATGGCAAAATAGTAGATTAATGGAAATATAATTTGTTAATTAAGTTGATAGCCATTTATTTAATACATATAATCAAAATCAAAATTCGTACTTTCTATATATTCCTTTTACATAAATTGTCCAAACCCAAATGAGGTACATGTTTAGGTTATCTATTTTATATATCAGAAGGTATAGATACAACCGGTACACTGAAAGGAACACTTACTTTTATAAGAAATTAAGTACGGTTGTGAGAACTCTTATAGTATGTTCAGTGTAAGGGTAATTAGTGGATGATCTAACTGACGATAAAATTATATTGTGTGCAATTGTTTTATTATAAAAATGAATCATTGTCGATTATAGGGAGTGGAGTGTTTTCAGACTGAATAACGTTTTGCATAGTTACGGGGACCCAGATTTCTCAGACAGAATAGCATTCTATATTGGTATATGTAAAGAAGTTTCATAAAATTTTGTCTGGCTTGACAAGAGAATTGTGACCTTTTCTGTAACCTCGGTTTAAACCTTAAAAATAAGTATAGATCCCCTATATTATCTGTGTATAAATGAGGTATGAATAAAAATAATATAAACTATTTGATAATAGCAACATGGTAGTGACTGAAATTGGTGGTAACACCTAAGCCAAAAACCTTTTATAAATAAAATTTAAAAATGGTCAGAAAAATCAGAAGACCTAATATAAATAATACCAACATTACGTCTCATTACGTGTTTTTATTAATTTTTTTATTAATATTAATAGAGAAAGTGATTGTAGATGTTGAAGCTGTTGGGTTTTATTCGAGATTTTATCTTTACAGATTACGTAACGTAAGTATGTTTCCTGTATAGCCTTTGTACATGGTATCATTACGAAACACTTCAAATGGACATATAAAGCAATCTCAATGAACAAGAAAAACGTCTTATTTTAACCAACCTGCTGTTGTTGCAGCTCCTTTCCTACCACCGTCACCTTGCATCCCTCACCCTCTGATCGCTCCTTCTCTTCTCCCTTAGCCACCTTAACCAGTCTCCTGAGGAAGCCGCCCTCCACCCTAGGCACTGCCACATACAGTTCCTTTCCATCCCGTAGCACGGCCGCCCGAACCGATTCCTGAGCCTTGTCCGCATTGACGCATACCGTGCGAGCGTTCTGCCATACCGGTAATGAGCGCAGGTGCTGCTGTACGGCTTGATCACCGCCGCGGATATTTGGAATGCGACCACGCGCGGGCAGCGGAAACTGGGCGAGGCGATGCTGTTGCAAGTGCTGCCAGACGCGCTCGCGATACGATTGCTTAGTGGGTGGTTGTGTGGTGGGGAGCGGTGTTCGATTAGGATCGGACAAGGATTGTTGTTTGGTGGTGGGTGGAAGGGTTGCCGTGGTTGTGGCTGCATATAAAAAAGTAGTATGTTTGTTCAATGAATTTCCATTATTCGGCATTTTCAAAGAAACTATATTATTGGGTGAATATTGGGATTCGGTGAATAAGGGGTGGCCAAATAATAAATGGTGTAGGATAGTGGTGGCGAACCTTTTTACGTGCGCGTGCCAAAAATGCCCAAATAATATTTATCGAGTAACTGGTGTGCCGGGCAGTTATTAATAGGGATATAATTTATATGTAAATTAATTATTGCAAAATTTTATAAGTTTAAAAAGTAACAAAATTTCATAGAAAATGAACACATAACTTATACAAAAATCGATAACATTTTTGCTGTTGTACATTGGATGCCAAATGTATGCTATATTGCCATATATGACTATATCATGCCATATCTGGTTAATATATCATCACATTTAATAATGTACACGCCGAACTAGTCATTCATTCTATTTCTTGAACTATCTTGAACTAATCAGTCATTCTATTTCTTGAACTATGTTTTATGAAATTTAGTGTGGAAAACAATGACTCACAAACATAAGTAGAGGAGAAAATTGATAATAAATAAATTTTTTTAAACAACTAAAAGTTTCAGGAATAGTATTCCAAGTTATCTTTAGCATCCTTTTTAAGTACGCCCAATAATCGATCGTTTTCAATTATTTGCAATTGATTTCTCAAATTGACAAACTTTTGTTTCCATATAGAACTGGATTGAAAAATGATTAATTGCTTGATTAATTAATTCATTAATCTATATCCTCCAAATTCAGCCATTCGAAAATCTAAAAATTGAGTTTATACATTGATATTGTGTCTGGTGCAAAATAAATTTTGAGGTTTCTGCAAATTGCCTGAACTGTATAAATCTTGAAGAAAATTCGTCAACTATCGACTGAATAACAGCAGAAAATTCTTGTGTCAATTTAACTTTATCTGGCTTTTCATGAGATTCTAGATCTGCAAAGAATTTTTCTATATTTGGAAAATATTTGAAGGTGTTAGAAATAACATTACGGTTGAAAATTTGTAATTTAGCTTCGAATGCTTTGATCAAATCACTGTCTTTTTAACACCTTGCAGTTTCACATTTAATTCAATTAAATGTGAACACGTATCAGTAAAAAAACATTAATTTGGAAAGCCATTCGACATCCATTAATTGATTATATTTTCTCGTTATGTAAAAAAAGTCGAACTTCATCTAAACACTCAACGAATCTTTGAAGAACTTTTCCTCGACTTAACCATCGCACGTTGTTGTACAGTTTACCTCATTCAATAATTCTATAAATTTCCGTCAATTTAAAAAAGAGCGCGCAGATATAAAATCGACTAATTTAAAGCGTAGAAATGATGATATGTAAATTCACGTGTCGGTAAATTTTTCGTACGTGCCACCTCTGGCACGCGTGCCATAGCTTCGCCATATCTGGTGTAGGATAAATGATGTATAATTAGACAAGTATAAATAATTGTACGGATGACAAAGTAATTACAGAGTTAAATTCAAACACAATTTCTCAATTGTTTTCATTTCATTATCAATGGCTACATGCGCCCCAATGACATATTTCAATTCTGATAAAACACCCAACTAGTATGCATGTGTAAATAGTTAACGATTATATTCTTATTCACCTTATCGTCAGTTTATAAAACACAACACACATTCATTTAAAAATATTTAAATCCTACGCATAAAATGATATTATATATCAAAAATATATATATCGTTTTACTATCAAAATAAATTTTATACATGTCAAATATTTGCGCCCGGATTGTCAAAAATGTCAATCTACATTACTTCTTCCGTCTAAGTAAAAAAATAATAATTTCCTTTAAAGAAATCTAAAACAGCATATCTATTTTAAATGTGTACGATATTTAATTTTATAGAATTGAATCAACTGAACATTATTAAATTTCACAATTCCTCGACAAATATTAATCAAAAATACCGTGTGTAACTCACCAACGTTTTCGCACTGCGAATCCGACGTGTCTGCATTATTTTCAGTATTCTGCTGTTGAATGGGTTGGGGCGAGGACGTCATATTTAATTTCACTCTTTATACGGGCTTAATAGTCACAATCTGGAGACGTCTTCTCGCTTCGCATGCACGCCGGCAAATGGATGGACGAGTGATAATGATGGCCGCTCGAAATCGTTTACGACAACCAAATTCAAACGTACGATTTAGCAAAATCACCGCAACTGATAGCGCAGATGAACGAATAGCCAACGTGAGATACCAGCACAGTTGTTACCACGAAATACAATGTTCTTATCGTGCGATTTTTAACATTATGTCCTTGTGTTTACACTGTTCCAAGGAGATTATGAGAGATTAACACAATACGAATAATTGAAGATTTTTCAAAATTTTGTTATGGTGAGTGTACTAGTGGTTACCATGACGTATTGTTTTTATTTCCAAGGACGGTAAGATCACTTCTACAACGAAAATACAATACAAAAAATGCTATATATGATGGTTATAGAACATTATTGTGTCAAATGATCATATTGGCGGCCATCATAGTATTTGAACGAAAGAGAGCGGAAAATGTTCTCACTAATATTAAAAGCAAGTTAATAGGGCTGTTAATTCACGAAAGTATTTCAAAATTATTAAATGGCATATTATTTGCTATTACAATTTATTGTATAATCTCAATTAAACTAGATTTAATATATTTGATTATTTAAAAGTAGTTTCTTCACTATGTTACCTAATGCTGTATGTCATTCAAATCCCACTGCAAACATACCGAAAGAAACGTGCTGTAAAAAACACGAACTTGTAGAAAAGTGCCACCTATACGGACTTTTAATACAACATTCAAATTTAAACAAATAAACAACAAAGTAAACTAAAAATTATTACGCAATTGCCGTGGAATAATCCATACTTTATTATTGCATTTTACACGTATAAACAGTTGTATATTATCGTATATAAAATATAAGTAATAATAATTATCGCTTATCTACGCGCTAATTAAGTAAACTGCGCTCGTACTGTCGATGAATATCATTTTAAACATGATAATTTTTTTTATTATTGTGGGATCAGATTGCAGCATCACAAAACTGCGATTATGAGCATATCTGAGATCTTGGGGATATTATGAACATATGGGGATGGGTGGTACACAAAGGTGCAGCATTTTTTCAATTTGATATTTTGCATAAGAGTAAGAATATGTTCAGTATTAGAGAAATGTAGTCATTGCTGCTATAACGCAGAACCGATCAAATACAGAATACTGTATATTTTTATGACATTGTTTGTGACATATGCAACGGCGTTAACATCAACTTGAATGCGGCGTCTTTAAGATTAGCTCCCCTCAAATTCGCCTCGTGCAAATCACTTCCGCTCAAATCGCAACTTTCCAAATCAGCCCCAGCAAAAACTGCTGCTCTGAGATCACAATTCTGCAGATTCGCGTTTTTCAAGGTGGCCACCCTTAAATTAACGCCACCCATATCAGAACCTTCCAAATTAGCTCCCTTGAGATTTACTCCTTCCATATTAGCCCTACTGCCAGCTGGATCCTTAAGGTTGCAATTCCTTAACATGGCGCCTTCCATATTCGCACAAAGACTTTTAACACCTAATAATTGAGCGTTATCCAGGATAGCGTGACTTAAATCGGATCTTTCTAAACAGCACCAACTTAAATTAGCTCCGGTCAAATTGCAACCTCGCATATTGGCGTACTTGAAGTTAATGTAACGTAAATCCAAACGGCTTAGATCAGCACCAGCTAAATTTACTCCTTGAAAACGTAATTCTGATGTGTATGGACAACGAATTAGCGTGTCTACAATGTCTCTTCGTGTTAAAGCCATTTGATCACGATCGATACTCTTCTGAGTAACCAATGTCTCCAATTGCGGAATGATCGACTCTATACCAAAAAATCTGGCTTCCTCCAGAATTCCCGCTGGATTTATGCATTCATCAAACACTAATTCTCCTGTGCGAAGATAATTTAACATTGGCGCAAAGTACGCTGGGTCTCGATCTATAAGATATGCTCCTTTAGAGTCTCTATTGCTAGGGGTGAATAAATACCCGCCATTTTTGTCCTCGGCAAACATCCGTGCCAACATCGAGGCGGGCTCATTAGGATGTACAAGCGTACCCCTAGAAGTTGTGAAATAATGACCGCCAACATTTAAAGTCACCCATTCAGAATTATTGATTGAATTTTCATTTTTAAATGGGCTAAAATCATCCCCTTCGGATATGTACAGTGTATCATTATCACGAATGCAATTCACATCGCTCAACTCGGCACCATTGTCAAGATAAAGGCGATAGTGATGTCCACTTTGTCCTGTTTGTGGCGAAGATAGTTGAAACTTGGCACTGATGCTTTGAATGAAATCGTTGAATGTCACAGAATGCGGAAGAGACACTACCTGGGATAATATTACTCATTTGAAAAGAAACGTCATTGTAAAGACTAAAATTTGTTTGGCTGAATTGTGACTTACCTTAGCCCCTTTATTGCAGCCGTTTTTATAAACTGTAACTCGCCTAGAAATGTTTTGTTGCATTTTATGCTAGTATATGAGAGAAAAAGCTGTAATTAATTCCAGTTTATGCCAACACAGTTCGAGAAATTGATTAATAATAAAGCGCCAACGATTTGAGTTGACATTTCCTACATAGTAACTGTCACACCCCCCCCCCCCCGCGCCATTATCACGCATATATTATTTGATTTAAATCGTACTACCAATGGCGAGAGTGGCCGTCCCTTGACATTAGGATTGCATCAAACCCACAATATTAGAGTTCAAGGACATGTTTAGAATGACGAGTTGCGCTGAGAGTTGTTTGCTTTAATCGTATTTCATAGTCCAGAAAGTTTTAAGATAAGTGTAGAACAAAATTGATAAGTATCAACAAAATTGGTTTAATTCAGAAACAGAAAGTTATAAAGATTGTATATGATGATAGTCTATACACGCAAAACTGCAATAGTCTGATACAGTGTTGCCACCTGTCCGGGTTATATGTTGCGTGTCCCCGGGAAAGCCCAAAAATGTCTGGCTTTAAAGAAAATTTAACAAAACGTTAATAATTACCTACTTCTTTTTTTTTTTTTACATTATTACGAATTATTTTTTATTTACTTTCGTTGATTACGAATTATCATAGTTTTGAAAGTGAAAAATTGTTAAATATTTAGGATTGGCAGTAATGGGATGGCAAATATAGTAATCCCGAGTATTGAATATTGAACGGTATTTTTATTGTTTGCCCTTGGTACAGGGTCGACAGTATTACCAATATTACCAATACTGCTGCAATAGTAATTTATAGTAATTCATACGTTGAAGGCAAAATTTCAGTTATGGGTTCATTGTGGTGGGATAAGAGGAACTGTTTGACACCTGATCACGTTAAAGCAGAGCTTTAACTCTTAATTTGCAATAATTTAAAAATTGAATGTGATGACTCGTGGTACGATAATAGGTAATATAAAGCTTTTAGAAGCGGCACGGGGCAATATGAAATATAATTACAAAGAGAAGAAATAAATACTATAACAAAATTTCTTGATATATATTTAAATAAATGTAACCTACATAAATGTAAATAAAAAATAACGTCATATACAAAGGTGTTTTTTTTTTGCTCGCTAATTTTTGTTCGCGTGAACGATATTGGAAAGGTGGCAACACTGGTCTGATATAAAAAAAAACTATTATATTATCATAGTCGAATATTCAGCTGCGCAATATGGTAGTGCAAAATTTGCGGAAACCAGAATGATAAAAGAATTTTTATTTTGTTGTTTGGATAAATACATGTATTTCATATTAATACGCTATTTTTGTAATTGTCAGATGATTTTAATTTATTCCAATGCGACTGCCTGCTTTGCATCTACGTCATAAAAGTTGCTAACTCGATTTACCAGTAAATACAAAGTAAATTGAGTCTAAAATACAAATACACACGACAACGAAAATCTGTTGATGTGTAAAATTTAGGAGGTTGATATTTAAATTTCCAAATTTAATTTTTATCGACAAGATTACATTCATTATCAAAAACCAGAAAATATTAATTAAACGTTCAAAAACCGCATCCTAAATAGAAAAATAGCAAAATCGGTACCAAGAAAAAATTAATGTTTAGTCGTAATTTGTCGAATTTTATAAATTGTCGAAAAGGTTTTAATTTTTATAAATAATGAATTCTACTTGTAACAATTTTCGTTGTTTCAGCATTTTCTAGACATTATATAATTCGCTCTAGAAATTCACCTTCATAGGTCAAAAGAACTGTCAAACTCTTATCAATAACAGACATTACTGTCAAATCTCATACGTATACTGTATGTTGTGTTTTGTTGCTTCATTCAAGGACTGTATGTTAAGTAGGTTTTTTATACAATGAATAATGAATTTGGCTAAAGCATGTAGTTTTGTTGAGAAAAATTCGATATGTATTAGTGTGCAGGCGCGATAGCAGAAATGTAGAAATGGCACAAGATATAATACCGCGAATTGTATTGGCTCGGAAAGGCCGAACTTTGGGTTTTGTGCGGGTTCACTGAAATCAATATTTCATGGATATGTGCAAAATCGGACAAATATACAGTTGTGCGCGCATCACTATAACCAGAACAACAGGAATTGATGAGATCTAAAATACCGGTGTAATCTCAAATCAAATGTCTCTATTATTATTCCGCGAATCAATATTCCCTACACAAAAGGGGTTGATGTCCACTCGTGAAACAAATTTACGCACAAGAGCCAGTAGTAAAGAGTACGCGACTATATCATGTGTACCTTAGTCTGGAAAGACTGACTAAGACTGACAGTAACACCATATTACAATTTTTTATTATATACCCACTTTCCTGTGATAATTTTAATAAATAATAATGGAAGGGAATTCGATATCACTACTCTTAGTTACAGCAAATGTGGGCTCGATTTTTGAGGAAGTAAGTATATCAACAAATTGAATCGTATAACTAATTGTGTCGCTTGCTAAATAAAATTGAATACATTGTAAATGTTGCGCTAATGCATATTTATAATAAATAGAACTTAATTGTCGCAACGATCTCAGTAAACGATGTTGCCCCTTAGCTGTATGTACAATGTTTCATATATAAATACTTTAAAATAGATTTAAAGTAATCCAATCAAATAAACGAAATCAATTAAACATACAGTACGTTGTTGTGTACGGATTTCTAATGAAATCCTTGGGAATTGTTGGAATTTCATTGATCTGTGTTTATTTTTAGATAGAGTATTTAATATCAGATAAGAAAGAATAATAGGAATTTAAGTAGATACTCCAGTCAATTAAAATATTTTCATATAAATATTGTACACGGAAGAATAATACTGCTCGACCAATAATCGACCTTCTGATTAAGTTACGCAAACCAACAAAAATATTATATAATAATTACCGACGTACTTCACAATTAACGAAATTGTTGCTATTTCAAGCAAATTATTACACATTAAATTATCCGTTAAATAGTATTAGAAATAAAAACCTAAATACTTGAATTTCTATTCCGAATGTAACCCTACAATATGTGGGGTAGATATGTTTGTATTATTATTCTACGACGCTGTAAAATTTATATCAATATTATAAGACCAATCAACTACACATTACATTTTGAAAGAACAACTTTACGCCAATATAACCGCCAGTGAATATAACTTTCAATAGGT
Source organism: Leptodirus hochenwartii (assembly GCA_947310635.1). Lineage (NCBI taxonomy): Eukaryota > Metazoa > Arthropoda > Insecta > Coleoptera > Leiodidae > Leptodirus > Leptodirus hochenwartii. Next base: position 42,853,932 of record OX371176.1, read on the forward strand.
ATAAACGTCAAAAATGTCATTTTCATTCAGCATAAAATGTACAAGTACATTCGATATTAGTTAAACAGTCCGCAATCCTAAAGATTGGTTGGAAACAGCACGCCATGCCGATCTATCCTGAGCTAATCCCTTCATCTCCCTATAGCTATTCATCTCAACGTCTTCAGCTATCTGACTCACATACTCCAATCTAGGCCTACCTACCCCTCTCTTTCCCTCCACTCTACCTTCTATGATCAATTGCATAATCCCCCCATGCCTAAGAATATGCCCTACTAATCTGTCTCTCCTACGCTGTAACACTCTCCAGATACTTCTCTTCTCCCCTACTAACTCTAGTACAGCTTCATTTGTTACTTTATCTTCCCAACCAATCCTCATCATCCTCCTATAACACCACATTTCTAATGCTTGTAATCTACGCTTCTCTTCCTTTCCTATAGTCCACGCCTCACACCCGTACAGTGCTACACTCCAAACATATACCTTCAGTAATCTTTTTCTAATACCCAAGTCAATATTTGATCTTAAAATCTGTTCTTTTTCTACGAATGCCTTCCTACCCTGTGCTATCCTACACTTTATATCTACTTTGCTTCGATTATCTTTTGTGATTCTACTGCCTAAATAACAAAAATCTGACACTTCTTCGATTCTATTATCTCCTATTGAGATCTTCATTTTTCTACTGCATTCCTTTTTGTCACACCTCATCACTTTAGTTTTACCTATATTTATTTTCATGTTAAAATCCCTAGTCAATACTGCCTGCATACCATTCAATACCCTTTCTAAATTCTTTTCGCTTTCTTCTAATATAGCTATATCGTCGGCGAATCTCAACATATATATTTTCTCTCCCTGTACATTCACACCTACACTATACTCTTCTTTTACTTTGTTTATTGCATCTTCTATATATAGATTAAATAATAACGGTGAAAGTGTACATCCCTGCCGAACTCCCTTCCCTATTTTTGCTACCTCTTCTTCCCCCTCAATTCTAACTAAGGCAGTTTGGTGTTTATATAAATTAAAAATTATTCTCCTATCCTTATAATCTATACCCGTTTCTTTTAAAATTCTAAACATTATGTCCCAATCTACATTATCAAATGCCTTTTCTAAATCTACAAAAGCTATGCAAGTTACCTTTCCTACCCTATTTCTTTTTTCTACTACCGTTCTTAGTGCTAGAATCGCCTCTCTCGTCCCTTCGATATAATCTTCATTTATCATAAACCGCATTATTTATACTCCCATTTGCAATTCTGTTTATACCGAATGCAAGATGTGCTCAGCGGTTTTATGTTCATTATATCTTGTGACTTTGTGCCCAGTTCCAAACACACACACATATATATATAATTTTAATATACGGCCCAAACACTTCACGAAATCTTTGCTGCCCAGAATCGTTTTCTTATTTTATTAGCCCACGCAGATGTTGAAGATCTGGGCAGAAGAGTTCCTAGCAACTGTTGCTCGACTGGATCCCAGATTCATTGCTCTACACTGTCAGGAGGTTGGCGGCAAAAATTATGAAAACAGTATGAAACACGTCAATGACTTTGTCGAACTCATTATGTCCAGTAATGAGCTTAGACTGTTTGATAAGGTTCGCGTTTACCTCGATGAGGACTACAGTTCTGCAGAACACTTTACAGTAGGTTGCACCTGATAATACACTTACGGGATGTTCTAAATCTAAAGCAGAGGTTCAAAAAAAACATTCTGTTATATCTTAAAAAATAACATTTTCTCAGTTGTCACTTGTTTAACTTGATATTGCGGAAAACTTTAATATCTTAATTAAATTTACGTAATTAAACAAGACGTTGTTTATTGTACGTTTACTTATTATTACGTTTTTGTTATTATTTAGTCGCGTTCATAATTGTGTAATTTGTAACATGCCGAATGACCTTTGTAAAAACGACCAAATCCTGAATTTTGCAAATTTCATTACAAAAAATATCACCTTTTTTCGACTTAGAAAATCGCTACTTATTCACAATGTTGGTATTGTATTGGTTTCGTTTTTAATGATTTTTTATAATCAAGTTTGTAACTATCACATTAGTGTCCTGCAAGTAATTATTGTTTCAGGCATTAGGTAATCTCTATTTTATCCATGAATCTGTAGAAGATGTGCTGATCTGGAATTTTAAGGATCTGCAATTTCAGCCCGCAGAGGGCGCTGAAATCAACTCAGGTAATATTGAGACTGTTGTAACTAAGGAAAAGGCGAAATTTCCACAGGATTTCTTCCCGGAAGTAAGAACATATTTCACTTTTAAAAGTAAATTATTGTTTTTATTTTTCTAATCTATATTAACTTTTGCAGTGCAAATGGTCAAGAAAAGGATTTTTACGCACACGTTGGTCACTTAATGGAACAGTGTTTGACTTAATAAACATTCACTTGTTTCACGATGCTAGTAACTTTATATCGATGGCTACCTATCCTTCAGTTTATAGTCAGAATAGAGAAAAAGCATTACGTCACACTTTACAACGCTTTCACAGTGACATCTATGGATCTGTGCCGTATTTTCTATTTGGTGACTTCAACTTCCGCACGGATAATCAAGCTGTTGTAAAAGTAAGTTCCTTTTTAAAATGCTAACTTAAGCAAATAAAGAACGTATTTATCGATGTAAAACAATTTGTACCTTTCTCGTCCAAAGCATAAAAGGGCCTTTTTCTTTTAGCCCATTCATTTTTATTAAGTTTTGGTGTACTTAATAATTTTTACTGCAGATATAATTACTTAGAAAGATAGCAGAAACGGTAGGGGTAGGTAGGCCTAGATTGGAGTATGTGGGTCAGATAGTGCAGGACGTTAGGATGAATAGCTATAGGGAAATGAAAGAGTTAGCTCAAAGGTGTTCGATGTGGCGTGTTGTCTCTATTATTTGAGTACTATCCAATAGAAGGAAATGCTCTTTTTGTTTTGTTCTTGTAGAAATTAACGGAAGGCTTAATACCAGTTCAAATTCAAAATAATAAAAAAACAGAATATACAAAAGTCCAATATACCAATGATGACAGCGAAACTGTACTTACTGTGGGAAAAAAGGAATTCAATCATTTAGATCATCAAAATATATTTTTGGAAAATAATGAATATTGGGTAAGTACAAAATTAATATGCAAAATGAAGATGTAAAGCTAAAACTAATATAATACTAGGGCCTTGTCTTCTTGATTTGACTTGACTTGCATCGTTGTTTCATTACCATTTGCCAGCATTTCAGTTTAAAATATTATATCTTAAATCAGATCGATCGATCTCATCATGGAAATTTCAATGAACAAGTATACATTTTCTAGCTAAAAGAGTTCGATAAGGAACCGAATGCTTTCACAACGACGCTATGTGAATTCCCCGTGCATTTCCCCCCTAGCTACCCATACGAGGAAAATGTCGACGGTGGCGGTACCTATATGAAAACACGATGCCCGGCGTGGTGCGATCGGGTGCTGTTAAGTCACACAGCTAAGGAACTCTTAGTAGAAGCCTGTGCCGACGGAGAGAATGAAGGTAATGGTAGCGATGGTAAGAGGGTGGAGTATGGGCTCATTGGAATTGAACGATGTATGGGCGACCATAAGGTAAGGGGAGCGTGTTTTAAAAATGAGTGCTACTAATATGTATAAACAGATAAATATAATAATTAGAAGCCATGGAAAACTGAATGAAAAAATAATTGAACTGTTGCAGGCTCACTTTGTAATAATTCATATTAAATGAAATAAGTCATAATAAATTATTTTGTTTTAATATCAGGAAAAAAAAAATTATAGACACTAGTTTCGAGCAAAGTTTCAAATGAGGTTTGAATGACCTAAGTTTGTTATAGAATTTATACATCTGACAAAATATGATTATACAAGAGAATATAAATAGTATCATATAATAAACATTCGAAGTACGTGAGGATTACAATATGTCGAAGAGTTTGGAGCGTATTAAATCTAGTTGATCGTTGAGGATAACGTAATCTGAGTTTTTCATATATTTAAGTATTTCTATGGATTCTAGGTAGCTAAGTTTTAGGCCGTTATTATGCTGCGTTGCGTTTTAGACTGCGGGATTAAATTCTGTAGACATTTTAATATGTTATATATACCGCACAGCGAAATGAGTGCGTTTTGAAATTAAAGAAGTTTTTAACGAATAACGAAGTATATTGAAATTTCATACTTCGTTTATCAAGAATATTTTCTGTTCTTTTCTCAATAATTGCATCTTTGTTTCATTTCGAGCTTTGTTTCGAGTTTCATGTCAATTGAAAATATATTTTCGTGATATTAAATCAAAGTAGTTTTATTACCCATTTCATTGAATACCTAGTGTGTAAGTAAAAATATTCAATCGACATTTAAATTGGTGGAGATCTTGTTCATGACTTTTATTTATGGGTATTTCGATAAATCCGTAAAATCATCATTTTGATATATGTGATTGAAGTGATATGTGCCTTTCGATATTTCTGCCATTTTCGATACATTTGTTAATAGTCTGAACTCGATTACAACCACAAGATAAATCGGCAAACAACTTGGCGAAAATAATTTAGTGTTTAAATTCGTGAACATTCGTTGAACATCACGTCATGATTTTTTGTACCATTGCAATGCCAGTAATATGCGGTAAACATATTTTTTTTTTATATATTTCGCCTTGTATAGGAAATCAATGTAGTAGAAATATGGCAACATGTATTTTAGACGTATACATCAATCTGAAACATCGCATATTTAAAAAAATTTATATCAAGTATAAATTTTCTTTATGCGAATTTTTATAGTAGGGTTTTATAAATCACTCGCTAATTACAATTTATATGAGAAAAGTATATGTAGTTATTGAAAAAAATTTTTTTTAATTATTTTTTCAATGTTGTGCAGCCTGTGTATTTGGACTGTTACTTATCACTGTCACAAAAATGAACAAGGTATTACAATATTAGGCGTAATAGATAGTGCAATCATTAAAATCTTTCCATTTTCGTAAATATCCACCTTTGTATAGAAGCAAAAGATTTTTTATCTGCTTAAGTAGCAATAGGAAGTTTATTATTAATACTCTCAGCATGGTAGTTGATACCCATATAATTTGTGTTTAAATAAGAGTGTAATGTAATATTGTAAAAGTCAGAAGGTACAAATGTTGTATATTACATTTTGTTAGCAAAAATGTAACTGTAAAACCTCTTTCAAAGCGTCGTAAGACATATTAGTAAAAATTTCAAACAATTCATAGTTTCGTATGAGCTGCGTTTCTATTTAATATGAAGTATATGTAATCAGTGGACAACAGCATGTCCGAACTGTTAACCACCAGCGCGCAACCGTTACCGTGCCGTAGCGTAGAAATCCTATTTGTTTGTTTCTTAGCACTTATCTCTAAAATTAATTATACATATATAATGCCTGTGTACCAGAAAAATGTACACCCCTCAACGTTCGCACTACGTTACATTACGACACTGTGAATTGGGCTTACAATTTAAAACTTTGAGCCTGGTGGGTTCCACCATAAACATTTTCATGGTATGAACTTTGACCATGTGTTCACGATGGGACTCTTCAATTTTTAGTAAACTTAAACTTACAAGTAGTTATTTGGAAAGTACATATTTATTCATTATTTTTAACTAAATCATATATTTACTGCGTACTTACATATTTACTTAGTAGAAAAAAGAAAGAGGGTAGGAAAGGTAACTTGCATAGCTTTTGTAGACTTAGAAAAGGCATTTGACAATGTAGATTGGGACATAATGTTTAGAATTTTAAAAGAAACGGGTATAGATTATAAGGATAGGAGAATAATTTTTAATTTATATAAACACCAAACTGCCTTAGTTAGAATTGAGGGGGAAGAAGAGGTAGCAAAAATAGGGAAGGGAGTTCGGCAGGGATGTACACTTTCACCGTTATTATTTAATCTATATATAGAAGATGCAATAAACAAAGTAAAAGAAGAGTATAGTGTAGGTGTGAATGTACAGGGAGAGAAAATATATATGCTGAGATTCGCCGACGATATAGCTATATTGGAAGAAAGCGAAAAGAATTTAGAAAGGGTATTGAATGGTATGCAGGCAGTATTGACTAGGGATTTTAACATGAAAATAAATATAGGTAAAACTAAAGTGATGAGGTGTGACAAAAAGGAATGCAGTAGAAAAATGAGGATCACAATAGGAGATAATAGAATCGAAGAAGTGTCAGATTTTTGTTATTTAGGCAGTAGAATCACAAAAGATAATCGAAGCAAGGTAGATATAAAGTGTAGGATAGCACAGGGTAGGAAGGCATTCGAAGAAAAAGAACAGATTTTAAGATCAAATATTGACTTGGGTATTAGAAAAAGATTACTGAAGGTATATGTTTGGAGTGTAGCACTGTACGGGTGTGAGGCGTGGACTATAGGAAAGGAAGAGAAGCGTAGATTAGAAGCACTTGAAATGTGGTGTTATAGGAGGATGATGAGGATTGGTTGGGAAGATAAAGTAACAAATGAAGCTGTACTAGAGTTAGTAGGGGAGAAGAGAAGTATTTGGAGAGTGTTACAGCGTAGGAGAGACAGATTAGTAGGGCATATTCTTAGGCATGGGGGGATTATGCAATTGATCATAGAAGGTAGAGTGGAGGGAAAGAGAGGGGTAGGTAGGCCTAGATTGGAGTATGTGAGTCAGATAGTTGAAGACGTTGAGATGAATAGCTATAGGGAGATGAAGGGATTAGCTCAGGATAGATTGGCATGGCGTGCTGTTTCCAACCAATCTTTAGGATTGAGGACTCTTTAACTAACTTACATAATTCATAACCATTACGATCTCGGAAAGTACCATTAACGAAACTGCATTGGTTATTGTATTTCCGGAAATATATATTAAAACCAATATCCTTAAAAACAATGAATTTAATTGTGCGTATTGTACGTAGCCTAAAAAATATTAATGGTGATAAAAAGTTGATTCCGTCCATAGTAACCATCCAGAATCAACAATTAAATTCAAGTACTTTGTGTATAGGTTTTACGATATTTTCGGAACTGCAATTGTATTGTGATTTCCCCAGTCGTCGAAATCATAACAGTTAACAATTATAAATCCACCGCATATATTCCACGGACCTTTGTTAATATAAAATTTTGATAAGAAATAAAATTGATTAAAATCGTTTTTCCGACAGCCAGTGTACTTCCGCGCAGCGCTCCGTCCGCATGCAGGTACATTACAATGTTGCGATCCGCACGCTCTATACGCCTGTTCTGCCGTATCAGCAACGCGTCCACCTAGTGTTGCATGCCAGTGTTGCCGCACGTTTGCTAGTGTCGTTAGCATAAGAGTGATTGATATGAGCGATTACCTAACGGATATTAAACGAAGTTATCCCGACATTAAGACTATTGACGCACGTTTGTTACACGAACCAATCACACGAGACATGTTAACGCATGAGCCTTATACACCAGAGAGCGCTGACAGTCACTCACCCGTATTTAGTTCTCGCAAATTATTGGTTAGTAATTTGAATGACATTACATGTGATGTTATAAGAAGAGGATCTGTTTCCCCAGAGCAGTTGAAAAACAAATTGACGAGTTTGGTTATGGAATCTCTACGGAACAGTAATGTTAATATATCATTATTAACCGCTAAAACTATAAGTGACACTAGTTCAAGTGATTTTGACATGTGCGATGAAAGTAAAACACCAGAAATCAATCGAACTAGAACTGATAGTACTGCATCAACTAGTGTACATAGTAGTAGTAATTTGCAAAGAAATAAAGACAGTAGTTCAAATGTAGAGTTGGCATGTATATCAACCAGGACAAATTTAGCGAGTCCAGTGCAATATTCATTCCGGGGTAGAAGTAAAAGTGAACTGTCGCCTATCAAGTATGTCAAACTTACAGATGAAATTAAAACACGCATAAATCGTCGACACGTTACAAATGCAGCAATATTACTAAGTGACGAAACTGGAAATTCGTCGCAATCTCTAGCAAGATTGCAAAGTCATCATAGTTCAAGTGATGAAGATTGGTTTGAATTTGATTTACCACAAAAGAAGAAAAAGAAAGAAGCCATTTTCGCTTTGACAGTTGATAGTAATGACATTGCGGACAGTAATGACAATACGAACAGTAATGACTTAACTAGAGCAATGACATCCACAGAATTAGTAGAAGACATGCGCAAGCGCAAAGGAATTATTAAGAATGATAACAGACGTAATTGTTGTTCTATTTTGTAAATTTCTGAACTATTTTAGTTTTGGGTTTAAGTTTTTTTTTTTTCAATTTGATTGACTATATATGTTTCAGTAGAGATTGCGTATTTTTTAAAAACTAATAAGCGATACGTAATTTAAAAGTAAGATTTTGTTGTGATTTTTAAATGATTTAAATTTATAAAAATAAAACTTAATTGTCTATTGATATGGAGTTGACACTGAAATATGTATACTGCACTGTAATATTTATTTCAGTTTTTTATTGTTGTAGTCGCTTTTGTGTTCAAAATGTGTCTGCATTTTTAGTCGAATTTCGTTTTAAACTGTCTTTTAAAACTGCGCTATTCAATCTTTATTTTTAGTTGTCCAGTAGTGCCTGATTTATGCATTTGATACTCGGAGTTATTTAAAAATTAACGGTTGTAAATAATATACTGTTGATATTTGACAGGCAATAGGGCGGAAGTTTTGATGGAAAATCATCACGTGGCCACAGAGGATGGCCTACTAACCCGCCCTTTGATGGTAAATTCGAGATATATCTGTATAAGTAACATAGATAACCCCGTTAAAGTGTTTAGGGAAACTGCCGTTTGATGAATGTTAAAACTATGTTAAATGTGTTAAAAATGTAACCAAACTGACAAAATATATAATCTCTAATCTCCCAAATGGGGGATTAAAAGAGTAGGCAAGCTCGAAATACATTACTTGATAGTATACGTTGAAAATTTACTTATTGATGTAAAATCACAACAAAAAATTCTACCCTAAAAATCTAGTCCATTCTATAGATATTTATTTTAAAATGAAAAAGACTTAGTTTAGGTATTTAGTTTCTTTCATATAAAATTGTGTTATTCATCTCTTCAATTTGAAGATATATATTATGACGAAAACGATTCAAAAATACGTAAATAGATATTATATTATAATAAATTCAATTTGAAACAAAGAAACTTTTGTTTTGCTTCCGTGTTACATTCATATAATAAAGTAACGAAATCTTTATTTAATGTTCCCTTTCTTCATTATATATATCCTCAATGTACCTGTAAATATTTACTATTATTTGTTATTCGAATAAAAAATTCGAAATATATAGTTTTTAATTTAAAGAATCTTGTACTATAATAATGAAAGTTTAATTTATAAATTATCTGTAGATGTGTTAGCCTAAAGGAAGACATCAAAACATTTTAATAATCGCTATACCAAGTAAATAAGAATTGCCAACTTAGTATAAAAATAAATATTGTTGTTGTTGACTTGAGAAATGATCTTAAATATATCGGGTGGTTTTATTTTACCATCAGATGTATTGAAAATATGTGGATAATTGTTGTGTCTTTTATTGATGTAAAATATTAACGGATGTGTTAGAAATGTAAGGGCTATAATATGCCATACAGGATTTTTTATAGAACCAAAATATGGGTTATTCATTGAAAGTTGACGCCATTGACTTTCAGTTATTTTGTATTGCATTATATGGAATATCTAAATTCAGGGTATATGTTTCGTTGAATAACACTGAAATGAAATGAATCGTAATTAAAGATACATTTTTAAATAATGCATAAGTCTTGTATTCACATATTTATTAAAGGAATAATTGTTATGTGTGCTATGCGTGTATTTTAAATAGAAGTTTATGGTATAAGATTTGACAGGGTATTCTATTACTCGTTCTAAATTTTAATAAAAATAATAAAGTAAAGCAAATTAAGATATACAAATTTACCGAAACAAGACTAACTTAATTGTTTAGAATACCACCAAAATACCGTAACTCAAAGCATTTAAAGCTATATGCGCATTTTGAAGGCTATGCCCCCATCTTCAGTAGTACAAGTGAAAAACTCAATAAAATACCTTTGCCACCAACCGTGAGTGCTATACAACTAATTATATTTTAAATTGCAACTATACAACTAGTTGTATAGCAATCACGATTATTAACGGGAGTATTTTGTTTTGTTTATATCTTGTGCTAGTGAAGATGGGAGTATATGCTTCGAAATGCGCATACAGCTATCAAATGTTTTAAGTTCATGGTATTTGGGTGATGTTCTTTACAATTATTTAACACCGTAGTGACAATTTGAAAAAGACTAATTTAGATTTTGAAACACGTATTTTTTACTCAATACATTGATCCTAAAATTTGTACCTTGTATTGGTATAAAAAAATATATTACAATATTTTTAAAAAAGTTTAATGTTGAAATTGGGAAAATAATTAGCGTGTATTGATGTAAAATTGTTAAATTACGTTTTATCCTTCGAGTTTGAAATGAAATCACGTGCTAATTTTTTTTTTATAAAGAGATAATGCGATTTTTCTAGTCATATACTACTGAAACGCAAATAAGTAAATTTTACACAATTTAACTGATCTCATATAATATTAGATATATAAGATAAACTGGAGAAATCAGATACCCAAGAAGTATATTGAAGCACTCTGAGTATCCTTTAAATAAACTAGTCATTTTAGGGGTTTTTACTTAAACATCTTTCATTATTATTCTTATGCGTTTTTATAATACATTTTAATATAGATTACATAATTTACGTCAATTAAAAAAGAAGAAAAACGTATAATTGTTGGACGAATTCTATCATTTTCCTCCGTGAGAAAATATTTACAATCAAATTAAAAATGAATGTCATATTATTTTAAAATGTGTATTCTATGTTTGTTGTCGAATAATTGTGAAAAATATAATAAAATATACATAAGTAGACAGAGATTTAATATTTACTGTTTTTTTTGTGGTTTATATTTTTATATATTCATTTTTGTATTTTAATGAAATTTTCTTCCATTTTAATTACGAAGAACGTTATTCCACAACACTAAAAAGAATCAAATCAAAATATATATTTCTGATTTTTATATTATTTGTATATTTGACACAATTATTTAATTCTCATTAATTTTATAAATTTAATTTGAAAACATTTTTGATATGTTAAAAAGAATTCTAGCTTTTGGGAAATTTCGTTCAAAATCGTGAACGTGTTTTTTTTAAAGATATATATGTGTATATGTATGTACATACATTCGGACAACAAATCTCCTAAATTTAATGACTAAAGAATAATACCATATACCTATGTTCCTATTATAAATCCATTCTCTTGGTAAGAAAATCACTCAGTCCGAAATATTTTATTCAAAGAAAATATTCAAAATGATTATATATAATATAGTATTTATGAGATACATGCATATTTCGGTGGCTAAGTTCTCATCTTCAATAGCACAACATTCAGATAAATAATACATTCGATTTGCTATACGTGATCGAATAATCAATTGGAATGAAAAAAATACGTTGTCCGCAACTTTTAACCCATTAAGAACAGATATTAAAATAATTTAACTTTTCCCACTGGTCCAAAACTTTTACACATGAAATGAAAAAGCTTGGCCTTCAAAAGCTTATAAATGCTTTGAATTGCTTTTTTAGGTTCGATTTATACAATTATTTACGGTTATTAATATTAATTTTACCATTCAAATCGAATTTCAAACGTTAAAGAGGTGTATATTTTTCTGGCTCTAAATAGTTAATGACTTATTTTAGTTTTCATTATTGCAATAATTATTTTACGTATATTATGGAGTTAATATTAAGGAGTATATTACGGCTTTGCATATAATTTTTCTCACTTTGAAATTTTTATTAGGGTATACGCTCAACAAACGCCAAAATTGAGAGAAAAAGCTTCCCATGGAAGTTTTTTTTGTTTCCGTAAAGTGTCATGCAAAACCAATAGCAATTTCGAGTTGAAATGACATTTAAATTGGTTTAGAAACACTAGAAATATCGTTTCATTTGCCGCATCCGAATTTTATTACGTCTACGATTTACGTATATTAAATTTTATTAGTAAAATTTAAGACTACCATATAAAAAAGGGATAGGATCAGACACGAGAATAATAATTATAATGTTTAGTTTTAACAAATAGCGTATTAATTAGTATTCCATTTACTACCACCGATTTATATTCCGCATACCCTCTAAAATAAACAAAAAACCACATGTCGAATGATTCCTTGTATTATGTAAATACCACCGAAGTAATTCGATCTACAGCACATAAAACCGAAAACGATCCTCACTTTCTTAATTTATCATAATCATCGCATTATGGTAAAATATTGGAATAATAATCTAACCTGTCCGTTGTCCATTATTCATTGAAATTAATCGATAATCTGGGCCCAGGGTTGCTATTTGCATTTCATCGTGAAATCTTAATATAATCGTTTCCTCTTATCTTGCTGCTGCTGATAGAACATTATTCCAAGGACGACGCAGGTAACAATGGCAATGGCGCCAACTAACATCAGAAGGAATAGTTTAAAGCCACCCAGCGTAGACGGTTTTGGGTCATCCACGTGATCGCGAGGTGGTTCGAAATAAACGGCAGATGGTAGGATGTGCGAACGGTCTTCGGATGTTTGAGGCTGAAGCAATTTAAAAAAAAACATGATCTGGTCATTACATGATTTTTATTTATAGATAATTACAAAATATTGTCAATTTTGCCCTATTTCGCAATTTAATTTTTCATCTGAACTTGTATCGCCCTATCATAAGAGCCTATCAAACCTATCAAAACTACATCCAATCTGCAATGAACAAGTCCTTAAAAACCCTTAATAAACTTCCTTTCCTCACTTCCACCAAAGAAGTTTATAAAAATACAAACCAGCTTCTATTAAATGAACTCATAATAGTGGAAGACGTCAAATACATTTACTTGATAAAGATCGACTTAATAAAATATTAAATAAAAATTCACGAAAATTAAAAAAAAATACATAACCATATAACAAGAAGAACTGAAGATATCCATCTAAAATTGATACATACGAATCGAGGAAAACAATATCACATAGAGCAGTCACACACTTCAATAACGTACCACAGAATATCAGAAATACAACACCGGCAGCATTCAAACAGAATCTAAAGAACCACATAATAAGTAATAGAACAAGAAAAGCAAAAACAAAAACATAACTTTCTTTACGCAATATTAGAAACTTACTTAAATGTTTTTGTTATTACATATTTTAAACAAACCTGTTAGCACGCCCTCTCATACCAGCGAGAAGCTGCCTGAGGGGTGGTCTATTATAAGTTAGATCCAAATATTTGTTATTTTATAATACTGTTTTTTTTATTGATATAAATTTAATTTAAAAAAAAATTCCCGATAGGTTAATTCCCGTGCGTTGACTTAAAACTAATTAGCCCTTTTAGGTGACACTAGGAGCTTAAATTTTATGTTTATTTACTGATGGTTTAAGTAGTTTAGACTAGGGCTGAGATCTTCAAACGTGTCCAGGTAAGGGAGTCTTTTATTGGTATATATATATCGTAAGAGATATAAGTAAAGCAAAATCCATTTGAAAAAGTTTAAAAAGTGATCATTCAGCGAGATTTAGCTGATTGCGTATACGAAATCAAAAATGTATTTTTTAAATGGATTTAAACGCAATATCTATTGAATGAACGGTGATTTTTTTCGTTACTGTATAAAAAAACAGATGCTTGTTATCATGAAGTCGGTGTTTACATTCCTTTCTTTGTTGTTTTGCGTATTGTTGATATTTTTCTCCAGTTGTTTTGTCTACAGAAACATATATGACAAGTGATAATTGAATTTAACTTTGGCAAAGTTTTATATATTTACATGATTAATTTTTTTAATCAGTTTAATGAAATGTACGCATTGTTTTTATAATTGATATGGGAGTAATTAACAACAGTAGTCATCAACCATATTAAAAGACATGAAACTTTTTTACTTATTTGTTAACTTACATCAGTTGGTAAATCCAATTCGTACATTTTGACAGATAAGATGTCATGGTTGTCAGTTAACTGTCCAGTAGTAGCTGACATGCCAAAATAATAGCCCGTTGGCAGCCTTACACTGCTAACTTGAAAACATTGCTTCCAATTCGCTTTATTCTCAATATCAGTGGAAACTATTTCATAAATAAACAAAATATACGTATTATATACAAAGTACCCCTATATTTAAATTACTATGAACAAAAAATAAATAAACAGATTGCTATGAAATGGTTAATAATCCTTTGTTGAAAGACAAAATACCTCGACTAGAAAATTGGTTGGTAACTCTTAAATAATATAATTTTATAGGCCACTAAATACCAATTTTATGTTAATTTACTATTTTGTACTTGACTCGTATCTTTGTTACTTAGATTGTTACATGTAATAAAGTATGTACTTTTGCCCAAAAAAATATGGTAAGAACGACAAATGTATTGGGAACGCCACTGGTCGACAGAGTTGAAGAGAAGAATCGCCTTCTCTTCGCGGAGAATGCCGATTATGCCTCGCTATCTGCGCGACCCGAGGCAAACTTACGAGTGACAAACTGTACATTGTTACATTTATTTATACTAGGAAAGAGACATTTTATTTGTAACAATTGTTTGCCCTTCCAACTTTTTGATAACTGATTTAAAATTCAAACATACTTAGGGGCCCACATATTTGAACTATGTTAAAATACTGAACTTGAACTATGAACTTCTTACCTGTTAAAACATCATTTTCATATCTAATGAATAGGTACGTATCAAAATCTAGATTTCTAAATTTAGCCTCACATCCGGCAATTTGAGTGTGTGTCCCGTCCCGATCATGGTCATAATGTAAAGTTCCATTATTAACCATGCCAGAAATATATGGATGTTGATGCTACAAATGCGACATAAATCTTAATTATTAGTACTATAAATAGACACTACTTACATTATGAGCTCCATTGTGATTACTGTATGTATCCAAAATAATTGCCAAACCATGAAAGTAATCATTGTTCCCGAAAACAGTTCCGGGCAATGACCTGTCCCTAGCGTACCAAATCGCAAATCCATCACCAAATAAATCTTTTCCTTTGCCGTGCACTTTAAATTGCACATGTAGCTCCCAATTTCGCGACTGTACCGGCTACAAGCAAAAGCTGAATTACGTTATATTAGGCAAACTATACCATTTTGGCAGCAGATACTAACTATAGAATTCCAAATCATCCCTGAACGACTTTGTTCATCTGGGGTCAGTCTTATGTAGTTTGGGGATACCATGGTGAACCCACTGACGTCCCAGTTTGGGATCGTCATACTACCAGCTAAAACCATCAATATATTTGTAGCGCTATTGTTTCTGATTAATATTCATGCGAGTGACGACATAAATATGATAAATAGGACCGTTAATTGTAATACTTACAATGGTAAGGCTTGACAAGGGAATGTTCCCTTTTCATAAAGTCGTTTGTGTTCCACTGGGCGCTTATTGTGTGTAGAAGGACTAGAAATGTAATTGATCTGCCCGTGAACATTTTTATTACGTATATTTTGTTTTGCGAGAGTTGCTATAAATAATTGATTCGAAGACGATTGGGTGTTTACGTTGTAGAAAATTGTAGGAAAATGATGTGGCGATATAAATAGAGCCGGCAAAATATAAAGTTATGTGACAATTCTATACGTTGTCATTTCTCTCATAAAATTATAGTGACTAAGAACCAACGTGCAATTGAACTTGTGAACATGCACCTCAGATATTGCATAAAATTGTTTATTTAATAAAATATAAAAAGATTTTATTATTTTAGCGTAATAAATTTTAGTTTGAGTATTTATAAAACAATTTTCATATAAAAAAATATATATAACCATTTTAGTATTTCTTGTATACTATTAACTTAGCTACACGCTGACATTTTTTCAATAGATTATAGCTAGCTTAACTATAGCGTCGCGATGCATTTCGCTTCAATATTGATTTATTTTTAATATTAGGGCACACATTAAATATTACTACAAACGCGTTAAAGGATCATGGTAGCATTCAAATTCTACACAATTCTCCATTTTTTTACGGTCCTTATTTGTATTCCCATAGTTTTTACTGAAAATGTCCTTATGACGGAAGTTTTTGAAATCAAAGTGAATCCTTTACTGTTCAATTGGACTTATGAAGGTAGATTTTACATTTTTAACTGTACACAAAACAGTTGAATACACATAATTGTTTTAGTTAAACAGTCCGCAATCCTAAAGATTGGTTGGAAACAGCACGCCATGCCGATCTATCCTGAGCTAATCCCTTCATCTCCCTATAGCTATTCATCTCAACGTCTTCAACTATCTGACTCACATACTCCAATCTAGGCCTACCTACCCCTCTCTTTCCCTCCACTCTACCTTCTATGATCAATTGCATAATCCCCCCATGCCTAAGAATATGCCCTACTAATCTGTCTCTCCTACGCTGTAACACTCTCCAAATACTTCTCTTCTCCCCTACTAACTCTAGTACAGCTTCATTTGTTACTTTATCTTCCCAACCAATCCTCATCATCCTCCTATAACACCACATTTCTAATGCTTGTAATCTACGCTTCTCTTCCTTTCCTATAGTCCACGCCTCACACCCGTACAGTGCTACACTCCAAACATATACCTTCAGTAATCTTTTTCTAATAGCCAAGTCAATATTTGATCTTAAAATCTGTTCTTTTTCTACGAATGCCTTCCTACCCTGTGCTATCCTACACTTTATATCTACTTTGCTTCGATTATCTTTTGTGATTCTACTGCCTAAATAACAAAAATCTGACACTTCTTCGATTCTATTATCTCCTATTGAGATCTTCATTTTTCTACTGCATTCCTTTTTGTCACACCTCATCACTTTAGTTTTACCTATATTTATTTTCATGTTAAAATCCCTAGTCAATACTGCCTGCATACCATTCAATACCCTTTCTAAATTCTTTTCGCTTTCTTCTAATATAGCTATATCGTCGGCGAATCTCAGCATATATATTTTCTCTCCCTGTACATTCACACCTACACTATACTCTTCTTTTACTTTGTTTATTGCATCTTCTATATATAGATTAAATAATAACGGTGAGAGTGTACATCCCTGCCGAACTCCTTTCCCTATTTTTGCTACCTCTTCTTCCCCCTCAATTCTAACTAAGGCAGTTTGGTGTTTATATAAATTAAAAATTATTCTCCTATCCTTATAATCTATACCCGTTTCTTTTAAAATTCTAAACATTATGTCCCAATCTACATTATCAAATGCCTTTTCTAAGTCTACAAAAGCTATGCAAGTTACCTTTCCTACCCTCTTTCTTTTTTCTACTACCGTTCTTAGTGCTAGAATCGCCTCTCTCGTCCCTCTGTTTTTCCTAAAACCAAACTGATCTTCTCCTAGCCTTTCCTCTACTTTATTTTCTAATCTCCTATAAATAATTGTTTAAAGTATATTATATATACAAGAATTGTATTTTTTTTTATAGATTTTCATGATCAATATGTATATCAACCTTCTTTACTAAATGCGCCAGATCTCCCTGGATGGATAAATTATATATATAGTCATAGACATAATGCTGGCTTCCTATATGGAGTTCCTCCTGTAATTCATAAAGATCAAATCATGATAGAAATCATTGCTTTGAATAAGTAAAAGTAGTATAATAAAAAAAATTCCAGTTTTAAACAAATGTAATCTTTCATCATAGGAAAAATTATGAAACCCGACGTCACGTTTTGCCTATTTTTATAACAGAAAAACGAAATCCGGCGAAGAATGAAGTTCAAATGAAAATTGACAATTTGAATGTAGAGGATATGTTTGAGATAGAACGGATGGATAGATTGAAGGACGTTTTTAGGCGTGCTTTGTGGAAGGACAGTGATGATGATATCTACGTAACGTTCCTGGAGTCAGCCGTTGATCTGGGCGCAAGGTTACCGTTGGATCCAAAGCAGGGCGACGGGTACGTATAATTGATTTACTGAGGAAATAAAAAACAAATATCTGAGCACTGAGATTGCAAAACATCAGAAATATTGCACTGGGTGTAAAAATAGAAGTGTTTTAATTATCGATTCATTTTTAGAGTTGTGATTAGGATTGGAAGCACTGCTCGACTGTCAAACGAACTAATTGAACTACAAGAGGAAGTACGACCATTATGGAAATTGTTTCCATGCCCTAGAGATCTTAAGCGAACTACCGTTGAACGTTTATTTCGTGAAAAAGGATTTGCTTTAGATTGGTGCGCATTTCGATTGGTAAAAAAATCTTGTTCTTAATCATTCGCCACATTTAATTCAATAAATCAAAGCGCAATTTATTTATAATTTTATAATTATATTTTAAATATATTGTTCCGTCTTTGGTCTTTTTTTGTCAATTTGTATACGATGTTATATAATATAGTTATAAATTTGAATTTAAATGTTAGCACAAATTGAATGAATTCTGTTAGCTTGAAGATAATAACTCGGCAATGCCGCAATCAAGTCCTACCAATTTTGACACCGGTGTATCGCAATCGGATTATATAAACGAAGATGACAACACTGTTCAGATAAATGATCAATTTTTTGAGGACCAATGGAATGGCGTCTCCATTGAGGAATTACCAATTAGAAGTTATGTGAACGAATTTGCCTTCACTATCGTAATTCCAGTACTATTATTGACATTTCTCGCGTTGGTACTGTCGTTGATACTTTGCTTCCACCACGAAGGCATGTAAGTTGTATCCGTTGCACAAGGTAAAAGGAAAGTTAAAAAGGAAAAGAAAGTATTGAATGAGCTTCTCCAATATTGCGAACTGTTAAGAGAAAAAAATAAGTTTTGCAAATATATATTAATTGTTGACATAAGATTTGAAATATTTACTTATTCTTATACAATTATTTTGCAGTTACGATCCGTTAAGCGAAGATTATTTTGCGAGTATTTTTCATATTTGTACAGATTATTTAAACAGGTAATAAAAAAGGTCAGCTTTGTTCTCAGTTGCGCAAGTGAAAGCTCTAAAAAGTCGGCTTAATTTGTTATAACGTTGTATCTCGTTCCGATTTTTTTTAAAGTTTCGTTTTAATAATAAGTTTTGTTTTCGTTACTTATCTGATATTGATTTTATATAAAAAAGTATTTTCTGTCGATATTTTAAGTATGTTTATGTGGTACTAAAATCACTAATATTTTATTAAGCTGTAAAGAATGATAGCCATAATTACACATGATGGAACTTAAAAAAGCCGAATTTTCACAAACGTGTTTTTGTATTGAAAGCAACAAGGAACACACCTTAAAGTTATCGTTTACCGATTTTTATGCATATTCTTCAAACAATTTTACCTTCCTAACGAAGCTTTATTTAAAAGTTATTTTTATATATTTTTTGCAATTCGAATGAATTTTGTCAAAAAAATTCTATCTATTCTTTAGATCTAAGCACACGATAGCAACACCGCTCGATCACTTACAGCCCTACAGCGGACAACATTGTGTTCTAACACAACCACCAGGAATAGACACCCACTTTATAAGTAACAACATTGCCAGTTTAGGTACCACAGGAGACGTTGATATGGACGGAAAGGGTAGTGGGGAAACATTGCGACGTTGCCAGGTACGCGGAAATGCCAGTGCAAGTGGAAAAGGCGGAATTATAAGTCCAAATGCTACAACAGTGGCAAGAGGTAAAAAAAATCCACGAGCAAATGCAATGTTAAGAAAAAAATATATTATACTCATTTTGTCATACTCATCTCAATCTTAAAAGTTTGTCAAATAATCTGTTCTTAAGAGATTTTAAAACTATATAGGTCAATATTTTTAGGTATGCATTGCAGACCGAGCCCTCCTCCATATGTCAAGCCAACACCTGAAGAATTTTGACAGTTGCCAGTGTAAACTATTTGTTTTTTAAGACCTTTTATCATAGATTTTTTTATTATCTTTAGAATTAACTTCGTAATTTATAGTGTACTGTTGTTTAATTCTATAACTTTAAGAAACTCTTCGGTCTAATATAGAAGAAAACCATAATTAATAGTATTTCTATAATGTTTAAATAAATGAAAATGGTTGCTTAATAGCAATACATACGGATTCTAATTAATAGCAATAGTAGACAATATAGAATGAAAAATAGAAATGTAGATAATCATAAACATAAATTAAATAAAAACAATGAGGTACATACGCAACTCTTTTAGTTTTCTTTTATATTCTATGCACAATTTTTAATTAGTGCAATTACATGTAAGGCATTGGCGGAGTCTCTCAATAAAAGTGTTACTGGTTTCTGAAAAATATAAGTAATATTTATTTTGTTTTTCACAAACTTGTACAAATGGTCATTTATTCAAATAGTAGCATTATTTGGAATTTAAACATTTCCACTCACCCTATATAATGTATAGAATTAATTTATCTTCTATTATTAATATTTTACATACACACAAAATATAAATCGATTACAGAAATTCGTCAAACTTTTGTGTCGTATATTACAATGCATAATTATTTTAAACATAGGTACTAGGTTGAGATGCTTCATGTCCGTCAGACATCCTTATCGTTAGACGAATTCATTGGATTAAATGTAACAATGTCAACAGTAAATAGAGTCAAAAGTAATATAAAAGTTATTGTTCTGTTAAATGTTATCCTTCAGTTAAAGAACATGATCAGTCATTAATAGTTACTTATTGATTTTTTTTAAATAATTACAATGATTCGTCCAGACTTTTTGCATCGTTTTCAAGCATTTCCGGAACCACTTAATGATAATCGAAACAATATTCCCGCACAATGTAAAAGATATCTAAACTATTCACTTACTTTGAACTGTTATTAAGTATTTCTCAGTCGTCTCCATTCTAGGGACATTTTCTGTCTATTTGGCTCTTTCCTAACTCTTCATATTCCTGCATCGAAACCCACATCTGTTGAAATGTGCCAATGCTGGCTAGAATTGAACCACCAACCCAAGAACCGAAACGTCGTTCTACTGACCCATTGGCGGCAATCATCTTCAGGCGCATAGAGCCAGGAGTACGAGTGCCCAAATCGCGACTCAAACGATCACTAAAACCCTAAAAAGAATGATATAGCGGGTGGTTTAATACCGACGCGATAGAATTTCCGGCTTAAACTAATTCAAGAAGACATTCCACAGCATATTCTTAACTATCGATGGGAGAAATGGTATATTTTGGAAATAATTTTATTTCTAAACATATATAAACTATTTTTCATAGCGATACTTGTATATTATCGCAGCGCCAAAGGATATTACTGTGAACTTTTGTATAATATAATACATAAAGATAAAAAGAATGGAATATGTAACAAAATTTTATACCTGTATTAGTGAATTTCCGCCTGTTAACACAACTGAACTGTATAAAGCCGGACGGACATCTACATCACACATTCCCGCACTTGTAGCAGCTACAAATACATTTTAAATAACTTAAGAAGATAAATAATAGCCCACGTTGCAATATGCTGTAAAGTAATTTGTTTGGAAGATTAATTGGGGAATTGTCAGAAGTTATTGTTAATATATATTGTCTATTCGGTACCTATGTGTCCGCATCCTAACATAGCGTGGTCGAATAATGCCTCGGCCAATTTGAACCGTTCACAACCAAAATCTTGATGGTATCCCGTAGGAAACTCGTAATGTACTGATGGGATGGCTTGAGCTATCCTTTCATCGTACGGTGCCTCTGACACCTAATCAATTTTCGATTAAGGACTAAGAAAATCTTTTACTTAGTTATAAATTTGTACTTTAAGATTAATCTCAACGTGCCATACTCCATCTGATATGTTATGCTATACTTTATATCTAATTTACTTCCTAAATAAGAAAATATATTTATTTTTGTTAGTATTTGCTTTTTCTTCTAGTTTTGCTTTTGAAAATGTGTTCTATAAATATCTATCTTACAAAACATAAATAATAGTGAAAAGTACTGACTGGAATACACAATATTAGTGAAATAGTACATCAACTTAATCGTACCTGTAACACAGTATGCAAAAAGTCCATAACTGTTCGTTTGCCCATATATGTCATCCATGTGTTCGTAGGTGGAAAGTTTAGTGTCCTCTTGGTAAATTTGGGTCGATCTCGCTCCCGAATCGCCTCTTTGGCAGAAATTATGGCCGCTGGTGTTAAATCGATACCCAGGCCGTCAAGCATCTCCCGCGCCCTCAAGCACATATAGTCACCCCCGAGGGGAGACTTTACCACGGCATTTCCAATAACATAACCATCCAAGACGGGAACCGCAGATGTATGTGTCGCGCCTTAAAAGGATTCAAATATAGCTCTACCTGGTTGAATAGTAGATAATATTCCAATCACTTACCACTGTCTATTACCAAAGCGGTTGGTCGACCATTGGCAAATGCTGCAAGCACAGCATTTTTAACCAAGAAAAACGCAGGCACTTTATACTTTTCAAACATAATCTCCATTAATCTTTCCCTCTTCGGCCTCTGATTCCACGGAGACTCCGAAAAGAGTACGGGATGATGCTCAGAATTTGCACGAATGATCTTTTCATAAGCGTAATCAAGAACTTTCTCAAAATGATCCCATTTTTCTATCATGCCGTCCTTCATGTAACTGTGCAACTCAACGTTTTGTCTTGGAGTGTGTAAAAACGTTGTGTCGATATAATATTTCGTAGAAAAAATATTTGCCTGGGCCGAATTTGAGGTGCTAGATGAAGCGATATTGCTTCCATCTGGTTTGACTTCTAACTCTAGTTTTGGTCCCTCAGGAGCGACGCCAACCATAGCAGGAATTTCGCATTTTGGAGTATCTTCTTGTGCATATCCGACTCGCAACGAATGGTGCCCTGGATCAAAAACTAACGCACCGATCTCATCTCCGCCATATAACATACCCGACATGGTTTTGTTTGAATTATGATACAAATTTATGTTTTTTTGCGTCACCGGTGTTTGGAATTTGGATCTAACCAAAAAACTTTAAGAAATAAGATAATAAACAGACGCTCGGCTGTTTTTAGGCTGTATTCGAGGATACTGTTAAGTTCACCCCGTACCTCGGAACAATTCGCTGCACATTATTCCTTCGTTTTTTTCATATTTAAAGATAGTCCGCGGCAAATTCAAAATATTAACGTTATGCATTTTCAGCATTAGTTTCAATGCACAATATTACAAATACAAAACGGATTAAACATTAATAAGAAATTTTTTTAACGTTTCAGAATACATTTCTCAAATATGTGGGTCAAATAAAATAATTCATTCTATTTTAAACCATATAAAATGTATTTCAAATGTAAATACTATAAAAGATTATTCGGTGAGAATAATATTCTTACTATTCAATCACTATTCATTAGGACTATGTACTTTTCTTATATTAAAAGCAATGTAAACATCTACGTATTAAATAATGCCATTCAAACCTACAATACTAGAATTAAAGACAATTTACGAGTTCCATTCAGCAGACTGTACATAGCCAAACAAAACCCACTAAATTGTGTGGAAATATATATCAGATTGCCCTGTTCGTTGAGGGAAAATGGATATAGAATAGCCAGATAAGACAGTTGCATTGTTCTGTGTAGTTACGCATGTACGATTTTGGCACGTGTTTCTCCAAGAATATATTTAATAGAAATAATTTAATAAAAATTAACAGTGTTAGTTCTTTATTGAAAATAGAATTTTGTAGACTTTCACTTGAGGACAAAGTAAAAATTAAAGAATTAGGTAGGCCATTGCCTGATTTAAATTGATCACAAACTTGTACAAGGAGTGTTTATATCAATGAATCAAAAGAGCATGGAATACATCGAATACGACATTTCCCGGTAGTCTGGGGTTCTAGATTCACCTTACGTATATTCCTCAAGTGACGATTTAAACTTGATCTGTGATTAAAACTATTATTGCATTGATTTCACTGGAAACTATCGATTACTTTGGAACTCTAGCAACTGGAATGCCGTTAAACCTTAAATACTATAATACAATCCAATTCCCGAAGTAGTTACTCGGGAGCCGAATTGTTCCGAGGTACGGAGTGAACTTAACGGTATGTATTCTCGCGGAACTTCCAAAAAGAAAATGACATGTACAGGATTATAGGTTATGGGTGTTTTCATTGTTGTGTTATGAAAATATAATACTAACAGCTGATTATTTGGTAATTTTATAAAAAAAAAAACTATTTTTAATAATGTCCGATAAAAATATCGATAAGTACGATATAAATGGGCCAAACTTTGATTCTGACTTATATCTTGAAAAGCTCTTTAAGGTTCGTAATGTTGTAAGATGTTTATGATGAAAATAAATTGAAACATTATAGGAAAGCACCTTACGGCAAATAATGGACCAAGAATCTGATATAGTTAAAGATACACAAACTCTTCGATCTGTAATGCAAACGTTGGTGTATGAAAATTATAATAAATTTATATCGGCTACAGACACTATAAAAAAGGTATTGGAAAGCCCCAATTTTAATACGTTATGTCGTACACACCAATAATTACAATCCATTACGTTTTCTTTTTAGATGAAAACTGATTTTAAAAAGATGGAAACAGAAATGGATTTACTCGCATCGAATATGGAATCGATTATGTCCTCTTCCGATCAAATTTCATCCACTTTACATGACACTAGACAGCAGATTAGTAAACTATCAGGGGTACATTCACTGCTTAAGAAATTGCAGTTTTTATTTAAGCTGCCAGCTACATTAAAAACTCAATTAGATGAAGAAAATTACGAACAGGCTGTTCACGATTATTTACACGCTCAAAGAGTACTTCAACAATATGGTGAGATTTAATTTTATAAATGCAAATCTTGTCTTAAATAATACATATTTAATTGCACATCAATACTTAGTTAGTTAAAGAGTCCGCAATCCTAAAGATTGGTTGGAAACAGCACGCCATGCCGATCTATCCTGAGCTAATCCCTTCATCTCCCTATAGCTATTCATCTCAACGTCTTCAACTATCTGACTCACATACTCCAATCTAGGCCTACCTACCCCTCTCTTTCCCTCCACTCTACCTTCTATGATCAATTGCATAATCCCCCCATGCCTAAGGATATGCCCTACTAATCTGTCTCTCCTACGCTGTAACACTCTCCAAATACTTCTCTTCTCCCCTACTAACTCTAGTTCAGCTTCATTTGTTACTTTATCTTCCCAACCAATCCTCATCATCCTCCTATAACACCACATTTCGAATGCTTGTAATCTACGCTTCTCTTCCTTTCCTATAAACTATTAATAATACTTAACTGCATATAATAAGACAGCAACCGTCACCATGGATATAACGCTGGTATAATAAAATACGTTAACTTTTACCTATGAATAAGGCACTTGTAGTTCGACAAAATAGGAACAGGATAACAAAGCATGTGGAGTATCCTTTAAAATGATTAATTACACCTGAGAAGAAAATGGACCATTAAACAATTCTGTATTTTAAAAATTATCACTACGGTGTTAAATTATAATATAGAATATCACCCAAATACGGTTATTATAATTATTATTATGATTATTATATTTGCTTGTTACGGTATTTGGGTGATATACTATATTCTGTATTTTGTTATGTATTTAATATCTAATCTCTTTAGCAAATAAAAATACTGATATTGCAGGGGATCTCCCATCCTTACATGGTATCCAATCAGATTGCGCTCAGATCTTACAACAGATCAAAGTTTCACTGCATAATCAACTGACCGCAGCCCACCAACAAGCGCAACGACTCAATGAAAACAAATCGGTACATTCTGCTCAATATCCTTCTCCTGCGTTGGCGATTGATCTGCTCCTCAAGCTGGGCGAACCAGCACGAGAACTATGCGTGGAGTACTTGGCTTGTGCAGGTGTCCGACTGGACGAACAGATAAACGAATTAAGGGATGAGAGTGATCGCAGAGATGTCGTGGAATTGATCGATATGGGCTGCGATGGTGTGGTAGGAGAAATGTGTGTGATAGTGGCTAGTTGGTGGGAGATGGTGAGAGGAGTAGTCAGGGGTAATGGAGAAGCGAGATGTAATAATGATATTGAAAACAGGTGAAAGCGTAAAAAATGCGACTTGCTTTATTCCAATCGTATAAGTCGGATTTTTATGCGAGCGTGAAATAATACTATCCTATTATCTATACACAGAACCTTCACATAAAAAATAATATTAAGTTAATTAAGGTAATTCAGGAATGTAACAAGTTTCAACTATTTTATAAAATTACGAATAAATGTCTAGTACAATATTTTAACATTAAAAACAATAATTAAATCAAGTGTTAACTTGTACTTCATAGTAAATGGGTTTGAAAAATAACTTAGTTATAATACCACTTAAAATTTTTAAATGGTATAATAACTAAGTTCTTTTTCTTCAAATCCATTTATTAAAGATAATGTTCTTCATTTATCTTTCTAGCGAAATTTTTGAAAATTTCGCTGCCACAGACTTGGAAACCTTCATAGAATCTAAAATGAGTAAGTATTTTTCAATGATACAAAATAAGATTGAAATGGAGACTGAAATTGGAGATACTAGCGTATTGGTAGCAGCTCTAGATCGATTCTATAGAAGATTGAATGCTATGCACTCATTGTGTCGAAACATCGACTTTGCAAGGTAAAATATAGGTGTCCATAAATTCACGCTTTTACAATGAATAAAATATAACTATAAAACATAAATAAACGTTTGAATTTTTTTAGCAAAGGGATAGAAATAATCATCACTGCAAGTAGAAAGCAATGTAAGGTTCATTTACAAGCCTTAAAATTAAGCCTGAATCAAATACTGACTAAAGTACGTCAAAGTTTATCTTCGCCAAAGCTAAATAATCAAGAAGAGAATTTAAAAAATCTAACCGAATTATTGAATTTATTGACACTTACTACGGTAGAGAAAATCAAAGGCGTATTGCAAGATCTGGCGGTGAGTGAGGAATTAAAATCAAATGCTATTTTGAAGAACTTTCTTTTATAATACAGAGAATTAAAGAAAATCTATTTCAGACCTTTATCCACAAAGATATAAACTTTGCTAAAAAAACACAATTTAAAGATAGTTTCTGCATTGATAATGTAAGGGAAGGTTTGATAGTGTGCTTTCTACATCATCTAACGGCAACGTGTCGAACGTATTGCATTTATAATGCAACAGACCCCAAAGTTCCACCTACTCTACTTTTGATTTTATCAAAATTCTGTTTGGATATACAAAATGGACATCTGCACTTTATAGTACGTTAATAGCAAAAGAAAATGTATTTAAGTGATAACTTTAATAGCCTAAAAACTTGACCGTTGTCAGCCACTAACATTGCTGACAACCGAGTCTATACCCACGGTTGCATTTTGCGGTTATCGCTTGAAACATTTATTTTCTAAGACACTTCGTATATTATACGCATTCTTTACAAATAATTCTCTTTATAGCTTTCACAAACAGATGAGCAATTTTCAATACCCACTAAAAATTCGTCCGCTTTAACAACGGAAGCGGAACTAAGTGGAACAATGCGTGAATCAGCTCAAGAAATGTTAAATTGTTTCGTTAGGATACAAGGATTAAATGTCTCTCAGGTATATAAGGGTATATATATATATATATGTATAATTTAGTATTATATTTAGTTTATGTGTTGAGTTATTGAAGATGGGAAAATAACTCTCAAAATGGTCATCTGGCTATTAAATGCTTTGAGTTACAATTTTTGAGTGATATTCTATACAATTCTTCTCTTTAAAATTGTTTTTGTAGTGACCGTTACTGTTTTAAAAAATACTTTTGATTTGTTTTTTAATATTTTATTGCCTATATAGAACTTTAATTATCTTAATAAAAATAATTCATTAATATTATAATTATTAGTATGATTAAATTTGAAATAGATCTAGGATATGCAAGCGAAAAATGTGGATAAGAATAGGAAATGATAGAATTGAAGAAGTGTCAAGACTTTTCTTATTTATGAAGTAGGATCACAAAGCATAACCGAAGTAAGGTAGATATAAAATATAGGATAGCACGGGGTAGGAAGGCATTCGTAGAAAATGAGCAGATTTTAAGATCAAATATTGACTTGGGGTATTAGAAAAAGGTTACTGAAGGCATATGTGTGGAGTGTTGCATTGTACGGGTGTGAGGCGTGGACTATAAGTAAAGAAGAGAAACGTAGAATAGAAGCATTCGAAATGTGCTATAGGAGGATGATTAAGAATTAGCTCAGAATAGATCGACAGATGGCGTGCTGTTTCCAACAAATCCTTAGGATTGAAGACTATTTAATTAACTAGGATATTGTCATTTTTTAGATGCTACGAAAGAGTGTGGAAACACGCGATTGGTTACATACTATTGAACCTCGAACAGTGCGGGCGGTAATGAAGAGAGTCGTGGAGGATATTGCGGCCGTAGATAGTACAGTGGCGTTACTGTACGAAGATCAAGGCATAAATACGGAACACAGCAGTGATAGTAGTAGAAAAACGCATAGGTAAAAGTGGCGATGTGCTTATAAAAATGATCATTATGTAAATATAAGAGAGTAATGAATGTTTAAAAAGATTTAATGTAATGAAATTTGCACAATGATTCTTATTATTTTCAGCATTTCAATATCCAGGCATCAGTACAGATCTAACTGGTCCAGTTATACGCCTAGCCACTTGGAGTCTGCATTAGTTTCAAATATGCACAAATTATTCAGTGAAAGAATTGAAATATTTTCCTCTGTCGAATTTAGTAAAATTTCTATCCTAACTGGAATTATTAAAATTAGTTTAAAGGTAATCAAAAAAGGAACATTGAGAATTGCTAGGGCTCTACATGTTCGAATAGATTTGACGATTAATTATGTTTTTAGACTTTTATGGAATGCGTCCGTTTAAAAACTTTTAGTAAATTTGGTCTGCAACAAATTCAAGTTGATACACATTATTTACAGTTATATTTGTGGAGATTTGTGGCAGATGAAAAGTAAGTTGAATACAATGGGTGATTCATATTTTTGATAAACAAAACAAGTTGTTAATTTAAAATTAAATGTACATATTACAACTTGAAGAGGTAGCAAAAATAGGGAAGGGAGTTCGGCAGGGATGTACACTTTCACCGTTATTATTTAATCTATATATAGAAGATGCAATAAACAAAGTAAAAGAAGAGTATAGTGTAGGTGTGAATGTACAGGGAGAGAAAATATATATGTTGAGATTCGCCGACGATATAGCTATATTGGAAGAAAGCGAAAAGAATTTAGAAAGGGTATTGAATGGTATGCAGGCAGTATTGACTAGGGATTTTAACATGAAAATAAATATAGGTAAAACTAAAGTGATGAGGTGTGACAAAAAGGAATGCAGTAGAAAAATGAGGATCACAATAGGAGATAATAGAATCGAAGAAGTGTCAGATTTTTGTTATTTAGGCAGTAGAATCACAAAAGATAATCGAAGCACGGTAGATATAAAGTGTAGGATAGCACAGGGTAGGAAGGCATTCGTAGAAAAGGAACAGATTTTAAGATCAAATATTGACTTGGGTATTAGAAAAAATTACTGAAGGTATATGTTTGGAGTGTAGCACTGTACGGGTGTGAGGCGTAGACTATAGGAAAGGAAGAGAAGCGTAGATTACAAGCATTCGAAATGTGGTGTTATAGGAGGATGATGAGGATTGGTTGGGAAGATAAAGTAACAAATGAAGCTGTACTAGAGTTAGTAGGGGAGAAGAGAAGTATTTGGAGAGTGTTACAGCGTAGGAGAGACAGATTAGTAGGGCATATTCTTAGGCATGGGGGGATTATGCAATTGATCATAGAAGGTAGAGTGGAGGGAAAGAGAGGGGTAGGTAGGCCTAGATTGGAGTATGTGCGTCAGATAGTTGAAGACGTTGAGATGAATAGCTATAGAGAGATGAAGGGATTAGCTCAGGATAGATCGGCATGGCGTGCTGTTTCCAACCAATCTTTAGGATTGCGGACTCTTTAACTAATTACAACTTGCAAATTTTGTAATTATATCTATTAGTATTTTCCAGCAACGACAATTTTTTTAAATCTATTTCTATTCGTAACAACAAAAATCAGAAAATGAGAATTTAGGCAATGTCGATGTCAAAAGAATATCATTTTATATTAGTCAAACTATGAAGAACTGAAAAGAATAATATTTTTCAATTTAGTCATAGTTTATATTTTGTACATTATTTGTTTATAAATCTCCACATCACATTTTCTCATTTTTAGTCTGGTCCATTTTTTATTGGATGAAATATTGGGATCAGCTGTTCATAGATGTTTAGATCCTATTTTAATGGAGCCCAGTGTTGTAGACATTATATGCGAAAGGGGATAATACATTTAACTAATTCATACGCTGAAGACTTTCCCTTTTTATAACTCATATTGCAAATGTTTATAAGTATTTTTCCCATCAGTTTCCTTTCATGGCAATTTTTACCAAATTAAAATTATTGAAAAATATTCAATTTGGTGTAATATTGTTTTATATTAAATATTTATATGTATATATGTACTGTCATTTCTTAATTAAAGTATACTTTTAAACGTGTATTCAAAATAAGTATAAATAAATTAATAATTTACTGACTGCTTATTTCGGCATAATTATTATAGATTTTTGTATTAAGGATGGCTTAAAAACATGAAATTCTGTTTAAAAGGGTAGCGTATTTTCATCTACTATTCTATACTATAAATATTCAATCATTTTAGTAACTACTACGATAATTCCAATAGTTTCTATCTTCTCTAAATCAAACGCAGAATTTTGCAAAGCATAAACAAAATAATTACAGATTAATTTAATATTTGAGTAACAGATTTGTGTATTTGTCTACTATAAATGACTTCATTAATGTATTGAAATATAATAAATATTAGAGTGTATAATAGAGAATGAATAAAATTTTGGGGGGTAAAATAAGTAATGCACCTAGTGTATTACGTTTACGCTTATTTTTCGAGACATTTATAAAATTGATGAAAAAGATTCCTTCAAGTATATTAGTCTCAAATACATGGAAAATGGTAAAATAAATAAAATCAAATCAAATGTAAAATCCCATAAATATTTTAATATTAGCTTAAATAATAATTTGGTAAGAATACTGAATATTTATTGCTGTAAACAAAGCAATATATATTTTTTTAATATAGGAACCACAAGCGAAATATTGTGGTACACCAAATACTTGTTTATAATCGTCAACAAGAACAACCCGTCCTTATTATTGCAATATAATGACACTGTATTTTGCATTGATGTACAATGTACATAATTATATTAGGGTTAAAATTATATATAAAAGATGTAATTGATTAAAAAGTTATTGTAAAATATATCGTATATTGCTAAAATGGAAATTAAAGCAGTAAAATAATAGAACAAATTTTTATTCATTCCATAATTTTTTAATCGCCATCGCAAAGCAAAAACGTTCTTTTAAGCACATTATAAAAATGTTTATGATAACTCTTCGCTTTTAAAGCAACCGATAATGCTTAACATACGTTCCACTTATTTATGTAATATTAATATTATTTTTATTAATTAGGAAATAATCTGGAAAATTGTGCATAAGAATTTTTACCACGTTATTAAACAAATATAATACTTTTAAATCAATTGATTTAACTCTTTATATATCCTAAAACAAACTTTAATTGTCAATAATAAAAACAACATCCTGTATTATAACAAAATCTAATATTTGCTAAATCTTAGTTGCTTTAATGCAGCTTATATATGTATATTTTTAAATGATAGCAATATACGAAAACAATATTTACATATTCAAGAATTCTTTCTATTGATAAGATATGAACAATATTTTTATATGCAGAATACATTAGGATGCGGTTTCAATTTAAGGGTATAAATTCTAAGGAGTACAGAAATAAATGTCAGTTGATAAAAATATTTCACAAAGAGTACTTCAAAAAGCAATCAGGGGTAAGTAATTTAAATACAATTTTTTAAGATATTATTTATTTTCTAATGTATTGAAATATAGTATGGAAAATAAATTGATTTTTTACATTGGATTGGGTTGTTATATATAAATGATTGGTCTGAATTTTTTTTTAGTATTAAGTAGTTTTGCCGTAGGAGATTTTATTTTATTCTCCATGGTTTAGACTACTTGATAAAACGAAAAAAAGAGTCAACAACATGCAGAGCAACTATTTACTACTATTAATGATTTTAACGTTATTGGAGTATTGGGCTAAATTTTTCAAAATATTAAGTAGTTCTGCCGTGGAAGATTATATAGAAATTCTTCATGGTTAAATTACTTGGTATAGAGGAAACGAAATCATCAAACCACCAATAATTACTTATTACAGTCTCTTTTGTAAAATGTTTCAGTATTTCCTGGAGAACTAGGATGGGTCCCAAAAATATACAAATCCAACACGAATTGTATAGTAAGTTGCCATATTTTTTTAATTATAAATTATTATTTTTAATTAATAAATTTTATGAATTTATAAAATCAAAATATCTGTAATGTAAATCTGTTATGTTCTTTTTAGTTAATTTATTATTATTACTTAATTTATAGGGGACTATAAAATAAATAATTATTTCTTCGATTTATATTCTGACCTAACCCGGAATCAATCCGTCCCTGATAAATACCATACAATAATATTAATGAACTCAATGAAACTCGTAACTTCACAGTGCCTACACGTTTATTTTTAAATACCATTTCCTATTTAAGTTGGTTTCCGTTGCATAGCTTTAATTCTACTTCAAAAACATATAATAGCCCTAGGATTTATATAAGAAATGGCCACCCTTCTCGTGTTAACGATAATAGGGGCATCTAAAATGAAGAATAATATCGATCCGAATAAAATTTTATTCAAACCTAGTAAAAATCGCTAAAACTATATTTATTTTTATTTGTTCGAGCCAAACTGTAACTGTCCATTTAACATTTTCAATTTTGGTCAGTGTCAGGTATTAGTCAATACCTTAACATGTCAAAACATAAATCATGTCTTCTGCGCTGCAATATTTTCCGAATGTCTCCCCTTTCTAACCGACTACATCTTCACTTGTCACTTTATCTGCCCAACCAATCCTCACCATCCGCCTATAGCACCACATTTCAAATGCTTCTATTCTACCCTTCTCTTTCCTATTGTTCACGCCTCACACCCGTACAATGCTATGTTCCACTTCTGCCAATGCTCATCTTCTTACATTTGTTTTCCTAATATTTATTTCCATGTTTTTAATTCTAATCATTCCTACCTGCATACTATTTTCACATCTTTTCTGCACTATACTCTAGTTTTTTTTATTAATTACATTGTAATTCTTTGCATCTTTTGGTACCAATAAATTAAATAAAAATCTACTAATAAAAATAATTTAAATAATAACAATCAAGGTGATCATCCCTGCCTGACTCCTTTGTTTATTTTATAGAAGCCAATATAAATTTTATTTAATTTAAGGAGTATTTGGACCCCAATAACTATGCATTATGATTAGATGTGCTAATTTAAAATTTGTCACACTGTAGAAGAAAGATAATAATATTAAGAGAGGAGAGGAAAGCTTGAATGGAATCCTTTGTCATGACATATTATATTATACAGAACAGAATAATGATATGAACTAAAGCTACAGCATAGTAATATCTACAATACACAGTGATAAAAAGGTAAAGAACTTAATATTTAATCGAGAATTTTTTATTGCAAGTATTTTTGGGATTGCGTCAATGTCTAACAAAAAAATAATATTTTTTAGCACATGGCATAAATTCTTTTCTAACTTTCATTTTGAAACTATTAGTCGAAGGTCCTACAGGAATATAGTTCCTGTCTACGAAAGCAATCAGGATTTATTGTGAAGGGAGGGAAATATAAATTATTAGTTAAAGAGTCCGCAATCCTAAAGATTGGTTGGAAACAGCACGCCATGCCGATCTATCCTGAGCTAATCCCTTCATCTCCCTATAGCTATTCATCTCAACGTCTTCAACTATCTGACTCACATACTCCAATCTAGACCTACCTACCCCTCTCTTTTCCTCCACTCTACCTTCTATGATCAATTGCATAATCCCCCCATGCCTAAGAATATGCCCTACTAATCTGTCTCTCCTACGCTGTAACACTCTCCAAATACTTCTCTTCTCCCCTACTAACTCTAGTACAGCTTCATTTGTTACTTTATCTTCCCAACCAATCCTCATCATCCTCCTATAACACCACATTTCGAATGCTTGTAATCTACGCTTCTCTTCCTGTCCTATAGTCCACGCCTCACACCCGTACAGTGCTACACTCCAAACATATACCTTCAGTAATCTTTTTCTAATACCCAAGTCAATATTTGATCTTAAAATCTGTTCCTTTTCTACGAATGCCTTCCTACCCTGTGCTATCCTACACTTTATATCTACCTTGCTTCGATTATCTTTTGTGATTCTACTGCCTAAATAACAAAAATCTGACACTTCTTCGATTCTATTATCTCCTATTGTGATCCTCATTTTTCTACTGCATTCCTTTTTGTCACACCTCATCACTTTAGTTTTACCTATATTTATTTTCATGTTAAAATCCCTAGTCAATACTGCCTGCATACCATTCAATACCCTTTCTAAATTCTTTTCGCTTTCTTCCAATATAGCTATATCAAATATAAATTTTGATTAGCTTAAAGATATTTTACTATTTATAATATATCTTGAAATTTGAATAGTTTAAAAGTGAGACTTTTACAAAATTAAAGACACTTAAACTGAGTTTAATCTAAAGATTGAAGAATTTTGATACCGGAAGATATATTTGTTATTTTTTTTCCCAAAAATTATTCTTTGAACGACAATTTTTCAAGAACTATCTATTCTTTGAAGCAGAAGTTCTTGCATATGTTTTTCTAACAAAAATGTTATAGTTTATTACCTCGGTATATAGACAGAAAATCTTCTGAAACATTAAAAAAATCTTATTTATTAGCGAATTATTGAAATGTAGGAAAGTACCTTCTAGTATTCAAAAATCAGAGCGGAACTTATCAAATTTTCTTGAAATTATATTGATTAGTATTGTAACTATACCACATTTGCATGATGCAATAAACAAAAATAAATCACTTCATCCCAACCTCAACCAACAACAAGCATAATATCAGCTACATGATTGATATAATACATATTGTTGAAGTGCAAAATTTGACGACAATACTTCTAACGAAGTCACAGCAATGGGTGAGTGGCTTAACAACACGTGCATAGAATTATATAATTTAAAATGGAATAAATAAGTTGAAGCATTGCATATAGTTGAATAAGTCCTATACAGGAGGGTGTATGAAATTTACGACAATCGATTTAGAAGAGCGAGGGAATTTAATTAAAGCGTTGAAAAAGAGCAACCAATACATCTCACGATTTTAGTGTGACTAAAAAGTTGACTTTTTGATGGTAAATTTTTGCATCTGTAGATTGACAAAATTTATTAAATTTAATATTTTGAAAAAATATTTATCTAAGTATTTTGAAATATATCATCAAAAAGAGAAAATATATAATATCGCAAAGAAAGGCATTCGTAGAAAAAGAAGTAAATTTCAAGGTCTATTGTTGACGTAAGTATTAATTAGGAAAGGCATACTTGTGAAGTATAGCATTGTGTAGTTGTAAGGCGTGGACTATACGATGGGAAGAGAAGTGTAGAATAAAAGCATTCGAAATGTGGTGCTATAGGAGGTGGATGAGGATTGGTTGGGAAGATACAGCGACAAATGAAGTCGTACTAGAATTAGTGAAGGAGAAGAGAAGTATTTGGAGTGCAGGAGAAGTATTACAGCGTAGGAGAGATAGACTAGTGGGTCATATTCTTAGACACGGGGGTATTATGAGAAGAGACGGGAAGGGAGGGGGATTGGGGGAGAAGAGAAGAGCAGGGGGTGGAAGGGAGGGGAATGGGGGGATGGAAGGGAAGGGAAGAGAGAAGAGAATGTACTCACTCAAATGTACATTAATGTCACTCACTGGGATTGATATTTTGTTTCTAGAAACAAAGTGACAATTGTATAGAAATACAAGACATTTAAAAAGATTTCAAAATTCATATCACATTGGTAATTCTTACTATACTCTCCAATTTGATTTTTCAATAGAAATTGAACAGTTTGCAAAATCAACCCTTTAATAATGCAACATACTGGTCTGTGGCTCATCATGAAATCTATCATTTCATCCAATGAAATAACATTCTATTTTTTGTCACAAAAATACCATCGATTTTGTGGTAGATTTTTACGCGAATAAGAATGTGAAAAATCACATTCAATGATAGTTTGGATGAAAATTCGATTCATAGACATTTTGGGAAGGATATGCATCGAATGCTATTTTCCATAATTCACTTAGCATTATTTGTTATAAAAAACAATTATTATGTTTTTAACTTAAAAAATATTTTAATAACTACTTTTTTCATATTAATTTTTATTTAATTTATTTTCTATTTATTATAATATAACGAGAGATTACTCAGAGGGCTATCCAAAGAAAAATTTTAATATGTAAAAAATTTCCTTAGGTTCGGAACTTCATAAAACTTTTCAATTATTCAATTTACTTAATTAAATTATAAATTTCATTCAGTCTCAGCTTTTTATATATACTCTATATTTCTGCACCATCGTATTACAGACAAACGTACAACAATATAACCATATAGTATATATTTTTCTATAATACAGGGTAATATATTGTTTCAAAAAAAAATTCCATTAGCTAACGCCATTGACAAAATAATCAAAAAAATGAACAGGTAACTTAATAATTCTAATATTAGAATACCATCCAAATAATGTGACTGGTGCTAAATGCGCATTTCGATGGCCCGATATTCAACAGTTGATAAATAATCATAATTCTGGACACAAATTTATGATTGTGTAGCACCATTTGAAATTGAATCAAGTGTCAGATTGTTGTGTAGCCGATAAAGGTGGTTTAGTTTTCGAAATGCGCATCTAGCTGTGCCTGTAGGTGCGGCTTGATGATATTTTATATAAATTAATAAAGTGTTTGCAAATGTACAAAAAATACTTCAGTTTCGGATTAGTGTTAAATAGCACAAAGTTGTTTAACATTAACAAAGTAAAGCATATAATGGGCTAGTATAAATGATGTATTTTTGAGTCATCCTGTATAAGATGTATCAACAGGCTGCCACAACACAAAAAGGAAATAATCTCTTAATTTATAAAACGGACTAAATTGACATCAACTAAATGAGACTGAAGTAAAATTCGTATATAACTGTCTCTCCTATGTGGTATACGTTGCTCATTGCTGGCAATCTAGCATTATATGTATCATTATTGTAAAGAGGAATATGAAGTCTGTACATATTATGTGGGCCTCGACGTATAAAACCACAATTTAGATTCATTAAGCCGGTTAGTGCGTTGGCAACTGTTTCACACAACTGTCTGTAGTCATATTTGTATACATCCCCAAGTACTACAGAAGGGCTTACATGTCTTGCCATTATTTCTGTTTGTGAATGTTGGTGTTTAAAACAGTCGAGGATTTCATATTCATTCTTTCGTTGCCATATTCTTTTAACAAACTGTCCAGAACGGACTGAATTCTAACGGCGTAAAAGCAAACAAAAAAAAAAGTAAGTTTTGGATTTAAAAGTTAAGGGGGTCGTGTAGGTAATCCAAAATGCAAAATGTAACTTTGATTACACTTTATATCGTAGATATTAAAAGATAATGTTAAATTTAGTTGATTATAACATTCTAAATCGTTCTAAAGAACGTAGTTTTTTTTAATATGTATTCTGACAGAGAAGAGAAAATTATATTTGCACCCTGTTCCGATCTTTTTTGTCGGACAATAAAATTTCGGCCTCTTTAAAAAAACGTTATTTAGAGCAAT
Source organism: Leptodirus hochenwartii (assembly GCA_947310635.1). Lineage (NCBI taxonomy): Eukaryota > Metazoa > Arthropoda > Insecta > Coleoptera > Leiodidae > Leptodirus > Leptodirus hochenwartii. The sequence continues at coordinate 42,892,117 of OX371176.1, forward strand.
TTGGACACAGGTATTGTAGAAAATTTCATCTAAAATAATTGCGATGTAAAAAAAGTCAAAGCTATATTACTTGTATTACTTATAACATCCCCCTTAATTTATCACATAAATTTTATAATTTTCCTCATTCAGTACTATATTTTTTATTAATTAAAGTAAGTTAATCGTAGTGACGGGAATTAGTCTTTTGCAGTAATTTCTCATTGTGCTAAGTGCAAACGAAAAAGTGTACTTTAAAAGTAGTTCGAAAGTAATCACTTTTGTTAAAAATGTTATGTGAAGTCGAAAATTTCTTTTGAACAGGTGAGGCATTTTTTTTTTATAAATTTATTTAAAAAAATTCTGTTCAAAAGAAATTATATATATTTTTTATTGTAATGATATTTACAATTAAAAATTTCCAAAAATAAATTCAACATGCGATATAAAAATAATCTATTTGTGTAGTTTCAGATATTTCTGCAGGAATGTATTAAGTTAATTTAAAAGTATCTTAGTAAAAAAATGAACATTTTTTTTAAAGAACTACAATCATATTTGCAAAGAATTGTTACTACTTTAATTATGAAAAAAAAAACTGTGTCCGAAAGTACTTCACAATGAAGTTAGAGCTTTAATTGCAGTTGTAAATTACATTACATGTGTTATATAAGCAAAAGTCCACTTAAATAAAAATGTAATATAAATTTTAATCTTTTTAAAAGGATATTTAAGTATATATTTTTGCTTCAGAACAACAAAAATATATATAAATAAAATGTGGCAATATAAAAACAACAAAAAATCTTTAAAAAATATAGTCTTTTGCGAAAATGTTAAATCCAGTTATTTCATTGGAAATGCGTTTTTCAATATTGTTTCGAAGCTTAAAACAGACTTATTCCTTCCCTGTTTTTAACGGTTAAATATGTACACTTATATCAACAGGACCCTTAACCTTTCGTTTATATAGAAAACGCATAGTATATCAGTTTTGTATTTGTTCCATAGGTTTATGTTTCAAGTTGATGGCTTATCGGAGTTTTAGTTTGACCCCAAGAAAATTCGAGATATTCAGAAGACAAAACCAAGCGAGATTAAGATAGCATTGTCGTTACACTTGTCCAGAAAAGAAGTACAATTCAAAAAATGCATTGGAAAATAGAAAGCAGCGTTCCCGAATAATGATAAAAATGCAGAAAAGGATCTAAATTTGAGAAGCCATTTGTTTCTTGAAACAAAAAATCTGTTGCGGGAAAAAGGTGAGTTTGTATCTTTTAAAATGAGGCAGCTGACAAAATTGCATATGTCTACATAAAACTTGTAAATATTTCGCTAATTTGTCGAAAGATTATAAATTTCTTAGTAAAAATGTAAGAATTTGTGTGAAAATAGCAAATATTTAACATTATTGTAAGAATTCAGTTTAGTAAAAATCAAAATGTACATACAAGTGAATAAAAAAAAGAATGTTCCTACATTAATTTAGATTTTTCAATTTTTAACAGACTGCAACAAAGAGAACTGCAAGATCTACAATTTAGAGTATTTAAAAAAAATGCAAAAGATACTTCTATGACTAATATTGCTAGTTTTAATAGTTACAGTAAAGAAAACACTTACTGCATTTAAATTGTAGTATATATATTTAAAAAAACGGACATTTGAAGCCATACTGGTAGAAAATTTCATGTTATAAAAGGGAGCGTGATGCGAAGCATATGGAGCAAATCGGAGGGTAAATCTTATGCGGGTAAATTAGTCATTATAGGGAGATAAATATGAAGGAGCAAAATCGAAATTGCACGAAGAAACTTCAAAATGATTTAAATGCGAAGGTTACGCAAATCGATTTTTTTAAATCTCTTATCGTGGTTTAAGACTTTACTGAAAATCAAAAACAGTGTTCTGAAATTGTAAAAATATATTATTGTACGAAGTATTTGCTAAATAAATAATGCAATGTGTAGTAAATGAAGGATAAAGAGTATATGTAGGAAGATTTCTATAAATTATATTTTCTTTCGACGTGTGGTACAAACGTAGAACACCTTTACAGTGTTCAAACCAATCATTCAATTTATGAGTTAGACTAAATGAGTGTGGAATCAGTTTTAGAAAAGACTGTATTAAATTCACGTATAAATTACGTATATTATATCCATTGGAATGGATAATACTGGACGTGGACATCAGGGTCATATTAGTTAACCTCAAGCTTCGTATACACAAGTGAGAATATTGTCATAGTGTAAATGATTCTTTTCATTCCGAATTGCTTTCATTATGAATTGGAATTGTATTCAGTTTAGTGTGCAGTCAGAGTCAGCTTAATTCACTTCGCAAGGGATTCATATTGCTTGCTAAATATTGTTAAATCTTATTTTTAAACGGTAAAGCATTGATATCCCCTGTTTAGATTATATTTATGAAATTTATAAAGCATTTGCATATAAAAAAGTAAGTTAATGTTGAAACATTAAACGAATCACTAAGTATATGATAATAAATAATTGATAAGGAATATTATGGAATCATATTTTTAACAATTTAACAAATAATTTTTTTGTTTTGGTCATTTACAATTTTTTTTTGTTGCAAGTCATGTTTGGGGAAAGTAAAAATAGTTCCGAAAAAGATCTGTTATTATAAAACTTGTTTTTTTAAAAATAAATTAATTAGATTCGGTATTTTTCACATTTTTATAAAATTTCGTTCATTCTACATATAATTTTATATTAATCGTTAGCCTCATTTTTTTCTTTCTACTAACTTATGTTTTCTTTCGTTTACAGAAATAACTTCCTTACATTTATTTTGAAGTATGGAATCCTTATAAATTCATATATCAAGATGGTGTGAAAATTAAATTGTAAACAAGAAGTAATGGTACTAATGTTTTACTAGTGCTCGATTAGGCCATATATACCAAGTGTTTGTCCTGTTCCTAAGTACTAGTGCCGCAGGAGTAACATCATATCCTCCTGCTGCTCAAGTGCTTATCAATTGGAATAAACAAAAACTCAACATTACACCAACACGGTTTACAACAGACTCTTTTTAGAGTTTTTTTTCTTTTGATGTGTTGGTTTACCTACTACAATGAGTTAACGTGGATTATGAAATATTTATTTATATTTATTTATTATTATATTATGAATCTAATTTATTAAAAATGTATTTTGTAAATTTTAGTAGCTATTTTTTAAATATTATATGTGCAAGATTTTTCTTTAAATTGTATCTTTACAATAGATTATTTTTTAATTAAGAGCAAAATAAAACTTTTTTTTTGCAAGTATCAAAGTTTCAGGGACGAGCATAGTGAATCTGTCAAATACAAATGTGTGACAAAATGCCGTCCATTTCGAAAAAACATGCTATTTTATTAAATCTTCATTATTGCAATAGTAAAGAAATTTTTAAACATTTGAATTTTCAACATACGTTGCGTGAAGCGGCTTTAGTGTCGACACTAAATCCATTTTCTGTGATAACTGATACCGTTATATAATCGACGCTAAATTGGTTCAAATATGTAAAGAATATATGTAATTATTACGCATAAAGCAAGTTAGTTTAGTAGCGAAGATGATACTTTTTTTGTACTATTAAAACAACCTCTACATGGGGTTGTTCAATAGTATGTTGACCGGTCAAATACCCTTGTAGAAAAAATATCATTTTATTACACAAAAATATTTTTAACATGAAAATTAAAGCAAAAAATGTCAAATCATAACAAATATATAAATATATAGCTTACTCTGTACGGTGTGTTTATAATTTACCTCCTGTCCTTTCGTCTTACATCAAATTAATAACACTAACAGAGGTAGAAAGGGACGGTTGTCCTTTCAAAACTTTGTCTCTTAATTTCTATAAAAAAGAGAAAAAGTTTCGCGTTAATCAACATTAAATAGAAGTAACAAAGGGTATCGAGGTTCGATAATATTATTCCATATCCTTGGCGAATTTATATTTAATCTTTATGGTCAATATATTTGTAGCATTTTCGGTTTCTATTGGGTTCGAATATTTTACCTTATTAAATATATCACTTAAAAGTCTATTCGCTTTTTTCAGTTGTCTCTCCTTATTATCGAACAATCGCTGCTGAACCTCCGGTAATTTTTTGTAATTTTTTGCAGTTAGACGTTTCATCTCTTTCGTAGAAAAAAATCGCGGTTTTTCTAAAATAATACAGAAAGTCTTAAAAAAAACTGTGAAATATCGCACGTAAGAATATTTTACAATAACATAAACGTGTAAATTAACATAAACCTCCACTTCAAAAATGACTGCCCTTTTGAGAGATGGATTTTTTAATTATTTCTAACTCACAAAAAATTACAATAAAATTGTATTGTTATTGTCGATGAATAGTTGTCATTTCCGTTGAGCTTTCAATCCTACCATCTAGCAATTATAACAACACCTCTCTTTTCTTCTACTTTACCTTCTAGAACTAGTTGCACAATACCCCCATATTTTCTATCTTATTTATAGGATCTTTTATATATAACAAAAAGTTTAGTTGGGGTCGTATGAAATATTACAGCGGTTACCGCCCATTTCACTACAAGTTGTATTAAAAATACAGATACGTATTGCGACAGCCAAGTAGCTTTCTTCAGTATATTTCACTAGGAAACTCAAAGAAATTTTGCTAGAAAATGATACCGATGATACAACTGTCGAAAACTACACACAACTTATCAAGTTGTAAATGAATCAAAAGTTCTTTACAGTGTAAGGAAAGTTGTATAGACAGAGTGCTGGAACAGCCATGGGAAATTGCTTATCACCATTTATATCTTATAATAAGTATAATTATGAGCAGATTGGAAACAGACCTTGAGAAAAGTCACACATATTTTCCTAGAGTTTCGTTAAGCTACGTTGATGACATTGTAGTTGTATTTGATACATCTATTTCTTCTATTGATCATTTCTTAACGCATATAAACTTTTTATAGCGCAGCGACTTTCTTTTCTCGATGTCTAGATTCTAAAAGCTCAAAATACTACTCTCGAATTAAATATCTATCGAAAACCTATACAAACCGATATTTATATCAGGAATGATAGTTAACATAACAGACAGTATAAATACCCATCTTTTAATTATTCCTTATTAATAGAGTGTTAAATCTCCCTGCAACTAAATATAGATTCAAAGCAGAGATGGTTAAAATAAATGAGATTGCAATAAACCACGGCTTTCCCTTAAAAAGTATTAACAATAATGCTTCACTCTTTAAAACGTAAACAGTTTCTACAAGAACTTCGTCAAGATACATTACCACTATGCATATGCTAAAAATTTGCAAACAACCTTGAGGCAGTTTGGTCGGACAGTTGCACACACACACAAATGATAATAGCCTTAGAAATCTACTAAGAAATCCCAAATACACGGTACCACAACTACAAAAATCAGGCTCATCTCGCATAGTATAAATACTCGCATAATTTCTTATTTTCTTCACTTGGAATTAGCCACTCCTTGTGAAATACACTGAGGAAGGTAGCTTGGCTGTCAAAATACGTATCTGTATTTTTAATACAACTTGTAGTGAAAGGAGCGGTAACCACTATAATATTTAATATCTTATTTATAGAATAAATAATAATAATAATAATAATAATAATAGTGACAGTGACTAACTAACAACTTTTATTTTATGTCGTGATTACTTACGAATGGTAAAACCATTATTCTGAGGGTTGTGCCCCTTAAGCAACACTGGCACACCGTTAGTCATAGCTAGCAATTGCTTGTATTTCTGGCATCTTTCTTCCCGCATATAAGCCAACTCTATTAAACATTTCCGTCTTTGTTCAGCAGATTCTATGAAAGTGGGGCGGTTGGTACTTAAATATTCCTAATAAAAAAAAAACAGTCAAAAAAGTATTAATACACTAGATCATTTAAGTTTAACTGGTTTATATTTCTTAAACTTACTTGTAAAGTCTTCGTAATTTTTGTTTTGTTTTTCTTAGGTTTCTTATTCGACATCCCACCATTATTCTCCTTTTCTCTCTCAACTGCATCATTCTCCTTCCAATTGCCCTCTTTCTTTTCAATGTCCAATGAACCGTTTGAAGCACTTCTATATCGTCTATTAGGAATTTTAAGTAAAACTTCTTCTTCATATCGACCTAATATTTTTTCTTCGGATTTATCCTTTGTTATATCCTCTTCAGTCGCTGTTTCTAATTTTAATGTGTAAGAAATTCCGCCCTGTTTATGTCTATCATAATTTTTTATTGGCGACTTCCTTGATTTAGTCAAGTTGTGCTGGTGTTTAGCAGATTTTAGAGGAAGGTTACAATTGAGACATTTATTGTCTTGTTGATGCATTTTCATATGAGGGGGACATGCACATGGTTTTGAATTATGATATTCGAGGTTTTGTAGTTCGTTTATGGTGCTTTTTATAGCTTGGATTTGTTCGGTTTTCAGTAAAGTGTAGCAATTGCAAATATGGTTAGGGTACATGTAAAATGGCTGACGATTTTTCCATAAAGAATATTGATGTATTTGGAAACAAGTCTGACATAAAGGGTGATGAATTGCCTGCGCAAATATATTATCTGCGAAATTAAGCAAAAAGATTGTGGGTTATATTGCAATAGATATCAGCGACTATTAAGTAGGGTTTTAGTAGCTATTTATATTAAGAATGCATAGTAATATATTTTTGCTCGAGAGGGAAGAATGCAATCCATCGAGAGCAACAATAGCAGTTTGATGGCACAACAAAACGTAAATTAAGTTTCTATGATTAATCCGTAAGTAGCTATGCATGTGTTCTTAGCAGTACTTGCTCGCTACGCGTCAAATGAGTGTCTTTTAGTAAACGCGAACTTTATGTGGAAATAAACGAACTCAAAAACTTCATATAAAATTTGAATTTTAAAACACAAGACTAAGATTTGACGTACTATATCGGATACATAAGGAAATATGTATAAACCTACCTAACGAAATATTATTGGTCCGGCAGCACTGGCAAATCTTCATTGTCACATCCATACTTCTACTAACGCTTGACGTATCCGAAATTATCTTTGATTCACTGGAATTGCTTTGAGAATCGTCTCTTTCCTTCGGTATAGTGTGATTTTTCTCATAGTTCAATTGTCCTTCCTTATTCTTTATAACCTGTGGATTGCTTTTCTCTTTTTTTGATTTTTCTTGAGAGGATGCGTTCTTATTACTGTTGCTTCCCTCAAAAGTCCCTTCAACTGTGTTTGAATCCATGATAGCGGCATCAGGGTGGTCTTTGTTCTTAGCACCGCTTGGAATTGAATTAATAAGATTTTCCGAAAAGTTGTTTTTCCGGTGTCTTTCTAAAGATTCATCCTTCATGACATTATTTTCTATTCTTCTATCGATTTTATCAAAATCGTTCGCTGGTTTTGGTACAAACACGACAGACGATAGGTTTTCGTCAATTATTCTTTCTTTAACAACTGGAAGTTCTCTAGTGTAAGCCAACCGGAAGGCATCTGAAATGTTACCGTGTTGTTCGTTAGAAGATGACTGTTGATGTTTCGGAGAAAGTTGGTATTCATCTGTGCTAGACTCTGCTTTTAAGCCGATCTCCTTTTGATGCAGTTTTCCTCTGGGGGAGGAATCGGGCTTTCTATATATATTATTGATGGCATGCCCTTTGTGTTGAATAATATTTTGCACATCGCTATTTGTAGTTTTAGGTAGGTCAGAACTAAATTTACGGCGACTCCAGTTATCACTCTCCATAGTATCGGCAATTAATTTCTTCATATAATTTTCTAATGATAACGTTTGGCTACCTGTACTTCTTTTCAATCCTTCTTCATTATCACGAGCCTCACCTTTTTTAGAAAGCTTTCTTTGCGTGTCTGTGACTTCCTGGTCCTCTTTCAATCGAACTTCAATAGTTTGTGTTATCTTGTTACGTTCACTTGCATTGATCGTAATCGGTACTTCTGATAATATAGAAGTTGTACCAGTCAGCGAAGATTTCGTTGTATCAGTCGTTGATTTTAGACTTGAGGATCCGACAGAATCCGAGGATCCCAAAACTAGATTTCTATTAATGGATGGTTTAATTTCAAAAGAAGCGACTTGATTATGCGATAATACTGCGCCTGACACCGGCTTTGATGTTTCTTCGGAGCCACTATGCTTTACCTGTCTCATTTGGTTGTCTTTATCGTTGCTAAGTTTTTTTTTTTTATTCTGTATTAGACCTTCTCTCTCATTTTGCTTATCTTTACTATTTTGAGATAAATGAATGTTTCTTACTTCAAAATCAACATTATGTACCTGCGCGATTTCTATTTTATTCACTCCAAAATTAGACGATTTATTTTTGATTAATTTTTCCTGATGTGACTGTAAGTCTACAATTGGTATTTCAAACACATACCTTCGTACAGAAGTCGTTGGACACTCGTTACTTTGGTATAATTCACTAGAAATAAATTTCGCGTTATTAGAAATGTCCGTGTAGCCTCCGATGATTTCTTCCTTTGGAGAAATTGTAGGGGCATTGCGATTGGAAATTTCTGATTTGACTGAATTTTTTGCCGATCGTCGCTTTGGAAAGGAACTCAACGATGTCGGTGCGGAAGTACTTTTCGGTAGAATACCGATTTTTTCTTTATTTTGGGAACACCCAGACTGCTTCATATTACTTTGTACGTTAGGAAGGTTTTGTGCTTTTTCCGAAGCAACAATAGCTGCTCTAGTTGGTAGCAAATTACAAGCAACGCCAGTGGAGGTACAAACAGGATTTTTAATTCCAAGATCAATATCTTCCTGTAATTTTTCTTCGTGAGAATTCAGTTTTGGAACTATTTTCTCTTTATACGTCGGTATTGAGGTTTTTTGTTGGTCTTCATTTGAAGTTGGCATTGCGGATGTCGATGAGGGGACGGTCCTTTGATAATTTCTGGTATATTGTTGATGACGAGGACAAGACAAAGTATTTCCTCGATGGTTACATTGATTACGATCGCAATAAACTTGTCTAACTTTATATTCTTCCTGGTTGTGATTACACCGCTGCAATTTAATATAGTGATGATCCGGTGTCTTACTATGACTGATAACATTCGGTATATTCGACCTACTATTACAATTACAAGATTGTCTATTAGATTTATTACTATTCTTATCTGTAGTAATCATATAAACGGCGGTGCTTTGTGTCGTACTTGGCTTATATTCCTTTTTCTCTAACAGTGATTTTAATTTCGATAAGTGATTGATTTCGTTACTAATCCAATTCAATTGTGATTGTCTCTCGCGTTGGGCAAACCCCACCAACTCATCTGAATCCTCGGTAATGGGTATCTGTGTTTCAATTAGCCGTTCCGAAGCAGTTTTATCATCTTTCCAACTTTGGCTACTGCGGTTTGTATCTTGCATTTTATCAACACTGGAATCAGTAGTGTAGCTTGGGAAGACGTGTCTACTATGGGGTCGAAATAGATCACTGCTAGAATTATCATTATCATCACCTTTTGTATGTCCAACGAAAAATTCGTTGTTGGTCAATGTAAACCGCGGGTTCCGTTGTAAGCGTGGGTAAATGTTCGTCATATCTTGCAAATTTGTTTCAGATTTAATTTGTCGTTGAGCTAATATTAATGGAGGCTCTATTTTGGATTGTTTTTGGTACTTTTCTTCTCCCACTTCACTAGTGTTAGATTCATTTGTAGTTTTATTTGTACCAGAGGAACTTGTCATGCTAGTTTTATCATCTATATATTTGCTGTCGACAATTTTACGTACAATTTTTCGAATGTAATACTTTTTAGCACCTTCGTCATATTTCTTGGAACTCAACAACCTAGTCAATAACTCCACACTTTTCTCAACATCTGAAATTAAATTTTTTGATAATTTTGCAGATATCTTTTCAGATTTCGATTCACTTGAAGCGGTTTCTGTAGGAGTAACAATTGTCAAGTCAGATTTTGCTATAGAATGTTTCAATTTATTTGAGAAAAATTTTTGTACAATTTCTTGCACATTGACAATTTGATTATTTGCTTGAACTTTGGCCACTGGAGGTACTTCAATTGGCACAATATCCTCAAAACTTTCAGATTTCTTTTCCTGACCAATGGCGGAACCAGAGGGATACTCGAAACTATTGCAATCGACTATTTTAGAACTGTTATCGCTACTAGAGCTCTCTTCTTTATCGGAAATGTAATGATCCAAATTAATTAATTCTCTCTTAGGTGACTGTACATTGTCAGTTTGGATAGCAATAGAAACATTACCCTTAAGAGATTTATTAATGATGTATTCTACAGAAGCTGGTTTGGTAATACATAAATTTTGCTGTTTCTGTATTAAATACTTCTGAAAATACTTATTTCTATTCACCAGCGTTTCATTTAATTTCTGAAGATTTTGCAAGTCGTCGAAACTTGAACTTTTGGATTTTATGGGTGTTTTTGGTTTAATAAATATAGCATGTTTACGTGGAGGTTTATGGGGATGTATCAGTACGGGAGTCTCATAATAAATAGTGTCTTTGGAACTTTGTTTTTCGCTGATGTTTGGTGTAGATTCTGCGAGAGGTGCGGAATTAACTAACATGGGTACATAGATAATATGTTTATCGATAGTATTCGATTTATCAAATTCTGAACTAGAAGATAACGTATAAATATTTTCTCGGGGATTAGAAGATACTATCATGGAAGAACTTTGATCGGAAGAGCTATCTCTACAATTCTCATTATCATTTGAAACAGTTGTGTTGGAAGTTGTTAAATTTAGTGGTATTTTTGTAGTACAATCAGTAGATAAATCCGAATTTTTACTAGCAATATTATTCTGAGGTGTTTCAGCAATACGTCCATCAGGACTATGACGTAGAAAATCTTTTTGAATGTTACGCTCCAATGTATTTAATGTAGGAAGAGAACAGCTCCTAAATAAGCTCCTATTGGCTGCCTATAATAAATAACAAAGATTTGATCTTACAATAAAAATAATATTCGATTAAAATAAATCTATTGTGTCAGCATGACACTATAGCATTTTTGGTGGCACAGCAATCAACAAGTAATACAAACTCTCGTGTAGCTTTCCGAATTAAGATGAAACTGTTGCATTGAAGTGTAGCATCATATTATATATATTTCGTAATTAAACATAGTCCCTTTCATAACTGTATTTATTACTTGTTGCTTGCAGCAGCCTGAAGAAGAGAGCTTAACTAACGTTTGAAGTGTGAATTTAGCTTACATGTACTTTGAGTTAGATTTTTGGTAAATTTATATACAGCTATTTTAAATGAAGACAAATTAGAATAATAGTTTTACAAACATATTTTATACCTCACAATTTTCATAACCAATATCCGCCCCATTATCCCATTCCAATTTTCTATTCGATGCAACGGAACTCGTTGGAGATACTTGTCCTCTATTATCTGAATTGATATCTGTAATAATAATAGTCGGTGCAATAACATTGGTCATTGCATGATCCTGACCTATTAAAGGGGGCCTGCGAACTATGTCGTAACTTTGACTATGTTCCGCAATATCACCATGTTCGCGTTGTTTCTGCATAATTTCCGAAAGTACCGTAGCGTTGGCAACTTCCCCACATAAATACCGAGGCAACTGGACATTTTGCGAATAGTCACGGTAATATTCTAACACTTGGGACGAAAGCGGAGTATCTTTTTCTACAGGAGTTTGTTGTTCCTCCATTATTATGAAAGGACACAATTGAATTTATTGAGTGATCAAATACTATAATTTATATTAACTGCTTCTGTGATTAGGAATACCCCTACATTATTACCGTTAGTTGAGATATCAATAACTAGGACAAACTGGTACTATAACGTATTCTTTGGACAAATTATAAACTAAGAGAAAGCAGAAAAAGTATAATACATAACCTTAACAAACAAATATTAGTTGGCGTATGTCACGGTATGTATGGTTGCATATCCTACAGAAAGAATACTTACTTTTCATATTTATCATAATTTATTGAACAAAATTAATTTTACAATTGTTCAATTCAATTTAGGTGGGCTTTTGAATTTGATGTAATTAACAGAAACTTGAAACTTCATTTCAATTTTATTCTTATAAGAAATAAAAGTAATATTAAGGAGACAGGCAAGGAAAGTGCAGGCTATGAAATTGCATGGATATGAGTATGCACTTAATCAAATCCCTACTGAAAAATATAAGCAAATAATAAAATTGAAGAAGACAAAATAATAAGTGAACATTAGCGTAATAATGAGGACGCAAGTTTGGAGCGATTTTTAACTATTGGGTAGCTGTGATACCATTTCCATAGACATAATAATAAAAGTAAAGTAAAATATATTTTTATGGAAAAAATTATTCTTTGTACACGGGCTCTTCATTGCAATGAGACTTCCTTGGAGCAGGCCTGAACTAGTACGCCACTCGTTCCGTTTTTTTGTTTTTTGGAATTTTGAATGCGGACACGAAACAAATTTATATAGGAATTTAATACAATGTCCAATGTTTGTCGAAGACACTGCATTTATAGCAACGAGACTTTACAAAATATATCTCATCTATCGTCAGTTAGTCTTCAATCATAAGCTAAGTCATTAATTTCTCTATACTATTTACCCCAACATTCTGCAATATCAAACTTACGTACTATAATTTGGGTACTATAATACTTACCCCTCCATTCTCTTTTACTTTATCTTCAATATCCGATTGCATAGTACCCTGTGTCTAGGAATATAATGTACGTTATAATACCTTCCAAATGCTTTTCTTTTCTTGATCTAATTATGCCATGTCTCAATTTATCCTTTAACACTCTACCTAACTATCCAATTTCATATGCTTCCATTCTACGATTCACTTTTTATTCTATTGGTCACGTCTTATTGAAGTACAATGCTAAGCTTCAAAAATATACCGTTAAAAGTCTTTTATCAACACCCAATAAGTCAATATTAGACCTTAAAATTCGCTCTTCTTCCACGAATACCTTCCTATTATGCGTTATCCTATATTTTATACCTACTCTATTTCGATTATTCTTTGTAATTGAACTTCCAAAATTACAAAAAACATATACTTTATATATTTAATTAAGTTCTATTAAACCTTCGTCTTCTGCCCGCTTTCTCTCATTCACACCTCATCACTTTTCTTTTACTAATAATATATTGGGTTGGGGAGAAAGTTCGGTAGGGTGCAACACATGTTGCATTATTTTATCGATTTTTTGCTTCTGATGAATTATATAATATTCATTAAGTAGAACTCTTTCCCCTCTACAAAACTGTGCCAATCGCGATTTTAAGAAATTTAGTTTTTAATAACTTTCGCGACGTCAAAATGGAGTATCCAAACGGTAAAAATCAACATTTTCGACACCTGCTATTTTTCGCTTTTCATCGTGGTCAAAACGCTGCTGAAACAGCCCGAGAGATTTGTAAAGTATACGGAGAAGGTGTCATAGTTGAGTCTACAGCACAAAAATGGTTCGCAAAGTTCAAAAATGGCGATTTTGACATCGCTGACAAGCCCCGTAGCGGAAGACCCTCGGAATTCGACGAAGAGTGTCTCAGAGCACTTTTGAAGGAGGACGGTCGCCAAACAAGTCGTGAATTGGCGGAAATAATGAAGTTCGATCATAAAACCATCCTAAATCATCTTCATTCGATGGGATTTGCCGAAAAATTGGGATCTTGGATCCCTCACGAGCTTAACGAAAGCCACAAAGAAAATCGCCTTCAAATTGCTTCTCAACATCTCGCCCGTCATCGAGCAACCCACGGTCATAAACAGCGCTTTTTGTACCGAATCGTCACGGGAGATGAGAAATGGTGTTTGTACGTAAATTTGAAGCAAAGAAGGGAGTGGGTGGCTCCTGGAGCGACTCCAAAGCCGAGGGTCAAGCCTGACCTCCATCCAAAAAAGACCATGATCTGCGTTTGGTGGGACTGGGAGGGCATTCTGCATTGGGAAATTCTGGAAAGGAATGCCACGGTCAACAAGGAGCTCTATATATCCCAGCTACACCGCGTGAATGAGGCTATTCGACTCAAAAGACCCCATCGACAAGGCCAGACCATACTCCTTCACGACAACGCAAGGCCCCATATTGCTCAAGTCGTAAAAGCCGCACTCCAAGAGCTCGAATGGGAGGTCCTTCAGCATCCACCATATTCTCCGGACCTTGTACTAACGGATTACCATCTTTTCCGCTCTCTCTCGAACCATATGAGGGGCGTTACCTTGGACAATGTAGAGGGCCTTAAAAACTGGCTCAACAACTTCTTCGATACCAGACCGGTCGATTTTTGGCGTAATGGCATCGAAAAATTGGTCAAAAGGTGGGAGGAGGTCGTAAACAGCAACGGCGAATATATCATTGAATAAGTTATTGTTATAACAATAAATTATCGTTAAATAAAAGACTTTGATAAAATCTCTACGAACTTTTTCCCCAACCTAATATATTATCATATTATAATACATAGTAATTATATCCTAATTATCATTTATTACCTGTTCTAAATTCTGCTTCCTTTCTTCTAAGATAGCTATGTCATCGGTGATCCTCAACATATATTGATCTATTGCGGTACGTTGTTTAGACAAATTGAAAATAATTCTCTTATCCTTAAAATCTAACCCCGTTTCTTTCAAGATTCTAAACTTTAGACCTCACAATCAAAAGTGTCAAAAGCCTTTTCTAATTTTTTTACATATTATATAAGTTGCTTTTTCTACTCTCATTCGTTCAACTATTTTTCTTTTTAACGCTTAAGATAACTTTAAGAAGAAATAGAAAAAGGTGGGGTCGACGTACTACCTCCTTCAGTTCTCCTGTACTTTTATATTTATATATTATGCCAACAAATTGTTGTTAAATTTGCTTCTTTCTACGAATGCTTTCCTACCCTGTATTATCTTACACTTTATTATCTGCACTATTTCAAATATATTTGTAACTTTATTTCTTAACTAGCAAAACGCTTAGTCTAAGCTAAAAAAAAAAAGCTAAACAAAAAGAAATCGTTTTTTATCATAGTATAGAAAAATTACTATTCAGGAACTAGCAACCGATTTGGACTTCAGCTAAACTTTGCTCCACTTTATTTTCTCTTCTAAATAATCCCTAACAATATCTTCGATGCATGCGATAGCAGATTAATGCATCTATAGTTATCACTTGAATTAGCTCCCACTTTCTATCGCATTGTCACTACGTTACCACGTTGGAAATTTTGTGGTACCTCACCATTGTTATTATTCTACGAAGCAGCTTTATCGATCCTAAGATTTTTACCGCAATTTAAATAAAAACCTTTGCAGAAATACCCTATGGGAAACTAAGATAAATTTGCTGGCGGTAACATGTATAATAGTTTCAATATATGGATCTTTAAATGTGCAAATGAAGTGTAAATGGATAGACTTGTTTTGAGAAGTGACGCCCTGACAGCTATAAAAAATAAATACAATCATTGTTTAAAAATGCATTAAAATCGCGTTAATCAATCAATTTGTTTGATAATATATAATTTCAAAATCATGAGTGAACTACATGAATCACCGTCGGATAATCCAAGCGAATCGACGACCTGTTATCATTGCAAGTGTGCAAATGCGGCTGCGCGTGATTTCGCCAGACATACCGTAGATCCTGAGATATGTTACGCGGAGCAGTCTGTGGAAGATCAATCGCTCAACGATTCTGGATCGCATCGCCAAGCCACGAATATTGTATGGCACAATCTCAGTCCGCCGAAACATCTTGGTGGGTCTCAAGTAGCACCCATTGTAACTGCCAGACATTTAGATATAATGAGGGCGAAATTGGCTGGTAGGTTCGATAGGAATAAAAAGAGTGGTTGTAAAAGGATTTCTGGCGATGAATAATTTTTGCAAAGAATATATTAAAAAATAAAACTTTTAATCATTGAAATATCGATTGTTTCATTGTGGGTTAAAAAAAAATTATAAATACAATAAGGCATGTATATCATACAATATATATAATACAAAACGAGGACAATTTCGGGATACTTGTACTTATTTAAAATCTTTGTTAGCCATGAAAGAGGCGTTTGCCAAAAGTTTTCGTCTGGCCCTTTGAAAATCCTCTAAATCTTGTAAGAATTGTTCACGTTCGCACCGTTCGGTTTTATCTAAATCTGCTCCAGACCTAAAATTACAATAGGACAAATATTAATTTGAGTCCGGTGACACTCAATCGAACTAAGATTAACAACTTACTGATGGTGCATTCCATAATTTCCACTATATCCACAATCTGCATAGCCACCAGACGAATCGCACTTTTTGTTTTTCTAATAGTCAAAGTAAAACGAATATAGTGAATTTAAATTTTCTTTCCATATTTATGTGGAATTTGTGTTAACTTTACCTTCTTCTGGTCTTTCTTATCTGGTGGCATGGTCTGTCCGTAATTATTGTCTGACCTCTGTGAATGCTGACTAGAACGAATATCGCGAGATCCCATGCCGCTCCCAATACTTTGAGGACCAGTGCGCCCCCCAGATATTGCACTGGCATATCGTTGGTCGGTCAATTCGTTCTGTGATTTGCGCTTTGCCACCACAATTGGTTGTCGCTGCAAATTGGATGGGATCTCGATGATGGTGGTCTCACCAGGGTTGATCATACCTTTAGGTATGACCACTTTTTGCACTTGGTTCTTAGGCGACTTCTTACAGCAAGGCATCGCTGTGACGATTGTCTTCTTTCTATCGTACAATTAATCAACTGGAAATTTGGGGTTGGTGATGGTGACAAAGAGCAGCGTTTGACGCATATTGGTCATCCAAACACTATTGGTGTATACCAGAGACTGTGCCAAAACGTCTTATTAATTTAATGACGCGGGCATTTTTGTCACTGTTGTCAACGTATTATAATAATCGCACAATCTTTATTGTGATCAAGTCAACTAATTGACGTCACAATTCTGAAATATATATATACATTTTAAAGTAAAACTCGATTATATCATTTTGACCCACATATATTTTGACAATTTTTCCTTGATATTTGTATGTGGGAGAGCTTCGTACAAATCTTAAATGCTTATTATACCAACTAACTTTTTCAATAACAACAGCAACATTTTATCATAATCCAGCCGAAAATAATTTTAAATTTTATTGGTATTTTCTAACCACTTTTCACACTTACGTTACTACCCAGTTACTATGTTAAGAAGCGATTGGAATTGCATTGCTTGCTTTGCATTTAGAGCGACAAGCAGCAAAAGTACTTTACTGTTCTGTTCATTACCATGAAATCAATTTTTATAACATTTTTTTCCGAAATGCTAATATTAGAATTAATAAAAACTAAGATTACATCTTTGATTTTATTTTCATACGATACATATATCTGATTATGATTACATTGTCTTATTAGGCGGATGGGCTTTCATGTAATTTACGTTTGGTGTACTGCTTGGTCGATTGAACGCATTCGCATCGAGACTGCGATTTCGTGCTCGAGTAGGAGAATCGATCTTATCATATGTAATCACAGTCCTTGATTTATTATTCTTGACCACCTTACTTGGTACAGGTCTCGATTTTGATGAGCCACCAGACTTTATAGCCTGCAGTAAGGCATTTCCTAAAATTTCTAATATACCCTCTGCTGTAAGGGGTTGTTGACCGCCACTTAAATCGTTCAGTCGACCAGATTGTCGAAATGACTGTGAGCTATCCAAACGGTCAACATCCAATACACCTAGGCTTGATTCTGGAATAGATCTACGGGCACTGGCATTTGAACAGGCAGTCGATCTTGACGATTCCACATATCCAGATCCTAATATGCCTAAACTAGATGGTCCAGATGATCTTGTACTGTCAATATATCCTGAACCCAAAATGCCTAGACTTGATTGTTCCGTTATCGATCCAGACCCTAAGGATCCCGTATTCCTATAGCCCGTAGATTGTGTACTGTTAAAATAGTTAGAATCCAATATACCTAGACTTGACTGGTCTGCTGGTAGACATCTACAGTTATCCAATCTCGAATCTTCTGTGCCTCTTGTACTATTATAATAGCTTGAACCTAATATACCTAGACTCGATGGATCTGTTGTTCTTGTAGTATTCATATATTCAGATCCTAAGACACCCAAGCTCGTATCCTGTGTATTTCCTGTACTATTATAATAGCTTGAACCTAATATACCTAGGCTCGATGGGTCTGTTCCTCGTGAACTATTCATTAACTCTGATCCCAAAAGTCCTAAGCTTGTATTCCCTGTGAATCCAGTATCGTCAAAGCAGCCTGAACCCAGAATGCCTAGACTTGATTGATTTGTTGTTTGTGTAGTATCAATATATCCCGATCCTAAAAGTCCCAAGCTTGTATCTTCTGTGCCTCTTGTGCTGTTCAAATAGCTTGAACCCAATATACCTAGACTTGATTGATCTGTTGGTCGTGTACTATGCAAATATTCCGATCCCAGGAGTCCCATGCTAGTATCATTTGTGCCTCTTGTACTGTTCATATAACTAGAACCCAAAATGCCTAGACTTGATTGCTCTGTTGGTTGTGTACTATGTAAATATTCAGATCCCAGGAGTCCCATGCTAGTATCATTTGTGCCTCTTGTACTGTTCATACAACTACAACCCAAAATGCCTAGACTTGATTGATCTATTGGTTGTGTACTATGCAAATATTCAGATCCCAGGAGTCCCATGCTAGTATCATTTGTGCCTCTTGTACTGTTCATATAACTAGAACCCAAAATGCCTAGACTTGATTGATCTGTTGGTCGTGTACTATGTAAATATTCAGATCCCAGGAGTCCCATGCTAGTATCATTTGTGCCTCTTGTACTGTTCATACAACTACAACCCAAAATGCCTAGACTTGATTGATCTGTTGGTCGTGTACTATGCAAATATTCAGATCCCAGGAGTCCCATGCTAGTATCATTTGTGCCTCTTGTACTGTTCATATAACTAGAACCCAAAATGCCTAGACTTGATTGATTTGTTGGTCGGGTACTGTTGAAATATTCAGACCCTAAGAGACCCAAGCTAGTATCATTTGTGCCTCCTGTACTGTTCATAAAGCTGGTATCCAATATACCTAGACTTGATTGATCCGCATCTCCTGTACTGTTCAAATATTCTGACCCCAAGAGTCCTAGACTCGTACCATCTGTGCTTCTTGTACTATTATAATAACTTGAACCTAGTACACCTAAGCTCGATTGATCTATTCCTCCAGTATTATTAAAGCGAGGTATGCTGATTGACTGTGTTGAATAAGGAGAATTATCTGCCCAGCTTGTGTTAAAAGACTGCTCCGGTGAAGGTCTATCAAAAATAGGGCTAGGTGGAGGCAAAGATTGTCTTCTAAAATTGATCTGCCCTAGACTTGAATTCAGAGGTGGTACATTTGGAGAATTACAACGAAGTTGATCTGGACTCCATTGATCCGTATATCCACAAGGAGCAATATCCCTTCCTCGGCTCTGAGGCGTTTGCCTATGACGTGTTGGTGCAACATCAGATCGAAATCCACGATTCATGAAACCGTAAGATTCATTAGACAAATCCATTGTGTTATCAACCATAGGTCTACTATTTACAGGGGTTGGTGGAACATCATATCGAAATCCACGATTCATGAAACCTCCAGATGCATATGAAATATCCGTCGCTTGATTGCCCGTTGAAGAGCTATAACTATCAGATAGATTGAATCGTGGTATGCGCGCGCCTTTTTCTCGCAACCTGGGCATTCGTGGATTGGGCATTTTGGGTTCATAATCGGAATCTATAGAACAACCTGGACTAAGTTCAAATCGAGGTGCGGAAACGCCCATATTCTGAATTCTTTGGTGTCTATAAGAGGACGTTGGGTACACATAATCCTCATCTATCGAACAAGGTCTAACTGGGCAGCATATGGGTGAGGGTAATGTCGATTTATTCACTGAAGACTTTTGTGGTAACGAGCGATCACCACCAGTTATGGATCGTGCTATTAACACAGATTCGTTTACAGATTCTGGTGGAATTTGAATAATAGTCGTTTCATGTGGGTTTATGAGACCCGGTCGAACGATTATTCGCCTAGACATGGTAGTAATGAAATATCTATTTGTTTTTGTACTGGAATTTCGTCTCTGAAAGATTAATTTAAGCTAAATTCTGATGAAATGAAAAATTATGCGTGACATTATCATAAGACATATCGAAAATATAAGTTGACGAATATAATAATATGCGAATTTGGCATATTGTTATCAAATTATTGGACTAAGGGGGCGGTTGGTAGCACCTGTCGATAAAATGTTTTTGTATGTACTTTACCATTCACAAATTTTTGTTACAATTGGACGTAAACCTTGCAATGATGACACACCTTACACTGATATAAATTTCTTATCCAGTCGTTCAAAATATTAGCTTTTGGCAGAGAGCTTCGAAGTAGAAAAATATTTTAACACAAAAGAAGCCCATGAAGCGCCACCACATAAGAAGCTCCAGAAGCTCCACCATAAGAGGTTGGACTCTCAGGGGCAGTGGTTATGGGAGTGCGGTGTCGACAGATCTGACGTGCGCGCATCCCTTAAGGTACGGGATGAACAGCTCCTGGCTCCGCCCGGGTTTGTGTGCGGCCGTATATAGGCTGCGCCGCCCGGACCAGAGTGCCCTGCTCACTGGGGCAATGCAGTGATAATTCGAGTTGTGGTTGGGGAGTGAAACCTAAGTCCGAGTCACAAGTAGTCAGGAGTTACGGGTTCGTCGTGGGTCCAAACCCACTTGTGGGTGCGCTACCTGCTTGTGCTGTAATGAGGATTCTCACGTACCTGACTGCGAGTAACGCTGTTAGAAGTCACTCTCGGTGACTGTCCAACTTTACGGGGGTAGACCAGGGGGGCTCCCCCCCCCCCCGCGGTTGTAACTATGACTCTCTTAATGTACTTTACCATTGACAAATTTTTGTTACAATTGGACGTAAACCTTGCAATGATGACACATCTTACACTGATATAAATTTCTTATCCAGTCGTTCAAAATATCAGCTTTTGGCAGAGAGCTTCGTAGTAGAAAAATATTTTAACACAAAAGAAGCTCCATTTATTTTTATTTTTTGTAAATTAACTAACGTAGCAAATACTATCAGAATCTACCATTGCATAATCTATAATCTTTTCTTAATGTATATTGAAAATATTACACCATAAAGAGATTTTTGTAAAAAGATATACCACGTTTCTCAAGGAAATGATGAAAATCGATTATTAGATCTGTGTGAATGGGGGCCAAAATATATACAGTGGTTCTTCAGATTTATGTACAATATATTTTCTGAGAAAGAAAAAAATGTGTTTGTTTAAAAAATAGTTCAAGTATAGAGGTACCGTTATGCGCATGGTGATTTTATAAAATGGAGGATAGGGGGATTATTATACAAATTGCCAGAAATGTGCTATATATAATTTACAGTAAGTATATGTATTATTTTTTATGACTTGAACAATTAGCCTGACAAGATGTAGGATCAGGTTTCGAATCATTTAGTGATTCTATTTTAGACACAACTTTCCTCCTGGACTGTTGCCATTGAGATAAGTTTCGACTTAATTGCGTAAACTCTTCTTGTTCGATACGTTCTAAATCTAAGCTTATGTTTCCACTAGCACCCTTACAGACACAATTCTGGCTCCCCGTAACTGGCGTTACAGAATGAGTGGCACTGGCTTCCGTCGCTATGTCATATCTGCCCGCTTGAAACACATTTACAGGTTCATCAATCGGCGTCCCACCAGCACCTTCTTCATCTGATCTATTTGACAATTGTGACTTCTTTTCTTTACATGGATTTCCAATATCTTCGCATTTAGAACCTCGATTAAGAGAATATTCCGCATCATCTTTTGAATGTCCATTTTTACCTCCCCTTTTTTTGCAAAAACAAGGACCTTTCTTTGCGCTGCTACTGGTTGGACCAAGTATAGGTGAAGAGGTAAACTGGGGATTTAAAAGGTTAGCTCTATCCGAGGGGACATAATTGGAATTAAGTTCATTTCTTGAACTAATGCCCCTTTGTTCTGAAGTATGAGTTGGTATATCCTCAGGAATATCATATACTTCTTCACATTCTTCGGAGACCACGCTACCGGCGCTAGTTGTTTTCCGTATTATTTTCTTCTTCTTCGATGTAGGTGTTAAGCTTCCATCTTCAATTAACGAGAAGTAGTCTCTTGATGGAGGTATTGGTGAGTTATGGTTACGTCCGCTTACATTAGGTTGATTCATCGATCTTTGCAATGATGGACACAGTAGTTCTCCTCCAATTTCATCTGGAGGAAAACCACCGCTCATATCTGTGTAATTGCGACTACTCCCCTGTGATGACTTTGTTTGTGACGGCAAATATCGTGGTGTTGGTGTTGGAAATTCCGAGCTATTGTAATTGCCGCTAGAAACTTGGCCTCTGCTGCTGCATGCATAGTTCCTAGAATCGGTATTAGTATAGCCACTAACGTGACCAACTAATCGAGGTGTAAACGGATATGGAGATCCGTGCGCTCTGCCAGAATTGGACCCGGCAGTAGTATTATATGTAGCTTCTGTATAAGGACTACTATACGAAAATTGACCAGTCTCACGTGGTGACCTTGGAACCGATGATCCATGTGCTTTAGCTGATCTAGATCCTTCTGTTGCATAATAAGAAGCTGATCCTGCGGATGTGCTAACAGGATCTGATAAGTGAGGAATCTGACGCGGCGACCAGGGAATTGCTGCGGGATATTTTACAGAAATATTTGCTGGACGTGACGTTGACCACATAGATGATCCGTGGGGGGAAGATCCACCTGATGCTTCATATCCCGTTAATCCTCCGCCATTCTTATTACTGCCACAAGTGACATTATGACATACACCACTCATACCAGATTGATGAATATACCCTCCTCGACCACTGTGTGGCATAATGGCACCTGGTGCTGTTTGGTTTTCCAGCCTAGGATCCGGTAATCTGGCAGGGCTAAATGAACGCCCAAAAGCCGCTGGCGCTGATTCATTTCCTCTTGAGATTCGCCCTCCTCCTCCTCTTGATATAATACTCGTGTTAATTGCACCCGGGGCCGTTTGATTATCCGTTCTGGGATCAATGTCTGGTACTCTGCCGGGATCGAATGAACGACAATATGCAGCTGGCATAGACTCTGTGCCAAATGCTTGTGGTGAATATCCGGAATTATATGCAGATCTGGGTGATGTACGCATACTATTATATGATCTATTGCCGCTAGTATTAAATGCTATATGATTCTGCATGGGCCGTGGTGACTGTTGGGTTGAATCTGGACGCGCAGATGGTGGGAAAGCATAGCACGGGCTCTTTGGTGTTGATGAACCCCTGTCTGTGCGGATCCTGGCCGGTGCGGATGTAGCATCGTAATTCTTGGCGTGATAATTCTTATACATAGGCGGTATCGAAGACTGAATAGGTATGGACTGATCGTACCCTTGATATGAGTTATACGTATTTGGGCCGCTACTACCATGACTCTTGGGACTCACTCCGGG
Source organism: Leptodirus hochenwartii (assembly GCA_947310635.1). Lineage (NCBI taxonomy): Eukaryota > Metazoa > Arthropoda > Insecta > Coleoptera > Leiodidae > Leptodirus > Leptodirus hochenwartii. The sequence continues at coordinate 42,915,714 of OX371176.1, forward strand.
TGAAGAATATTGTCCGGGTGTGTCATACAATAAACTATCGTTTTGAAGTTCTGGATCATCAGGATCAGTAGATGTGCGGGTGACCTTAGTACGCTTAATAACCCGAGTACCTCTACCACTAGGCATATGTAGACTATAATCGTCTTGATTTTCGGGTCTAAGAGGTATTTGTGAAGAGTTGGCATTGATACCGCGTCCAAATTCTTCCATTTGCGATGTAGATAGACTATCATCTAATTCCTTGGAGCCTGGACATATCCGGCCTGAATTCCCGCATAGCCCTCTACTGTTCATTTTACTTGGTATTTATATAGCAGTGTTGAATTTACTAAATTTACTGTTGTAATTTAACTAAAAATTTATCTTAAATATGATTTTGAATGACACGAATAATCAAAATGTACAACAATGAGCTCATGTAAAGGTTTTATTATATTGTTTTAACGTCATATACATAATAAATCAGTATTTTAGTTAGGGCTTATTGTGAAGCAAGGCGTTGTTGATAGTTTGGTAGTACTAAATACTAATTTTCTGCGTGCTTTCTGGAATTCCTTTAAGTCGCGATGTATTTTGGAATATTCGAACTTTTCGACTAAGTCTAGCAAGTCCGCCACGTGTTCTATCTTCTTATTTTTAACTTTGGTGTCGCGAACATTATGGGTGGCTTTGTTAACACTGGAATAAGGGCTTCTCATTAACATTTGCCGAGGCTAAAATTTCCAACATTAAATCGGGCATTGTTTAAATAAAATTTCTACTATATTATTACTGATTCTTGTGGTTGTGGTCTGTTATCACGATCCTCTTCAAATTTGCGTGTATGAACCACCTCATTAAATAAATTATCTAAATTCACAAATTATTCAATGAAATTATCCAATTTGTTTATATTTTTACACTCACTGTCAGAATGATAAGTACTATGAATGTATTCATAATCGTGTTTATGGTCACCTTCCAATAATTCTTCTTCGCTTTCTATGTTATCCTCTTCGGCTTCATCGACATTTTCCTCCTCTTCAGATGTGTCTTCGTCAGTAAGTTCATTTTGTAGCTCAGAAGCACGCCGTTTTTTAATCGCCCGTGCAAAATATTCATTCCACTCTGGAATGCTCCGAATACACACACTCTCAATATAATTATATTTATCCAATTTCTCCGCGTTGCTATGACGTTGTTGCAATATGTTAGGCTCCGCAGACTCCATACTGTTATTCACATTAGCTAACATCTTAGGTTTGATGATAACAGTATCCACGGCTTTTAGCTCTGCGGGAATTTCAATTATTGTCACCTCCTCGGGATTTATCATCCACTTGGGTATAACGACTTTTTGTGTTGACATGATAGAAGCCAAAATGTAAAATAGAAAAGAAACTGAACAATTTAACACAAATTAAAATAAATTTTAAAAACGAACTGACACGTGTCTTTCTGAAAGTATTGCCACGTCACTATTATTTTGTAATTTTTAAAGTTGCGAAATTTCATTGTTAAAAGATCAAAATTTTATAGTGTAAAATGGCTTCAGTTGAAAGTAAATCGTCCAAACGAAGTCGACAGAGTTCTATAGGACAAGAAGTAGATCTTCATGTGACTAACCCAGAATTATTCAAAGCAAGTCCACGACCTGGTGGGTTTTTAAAAATAAGAGTGCCCCCACGCGGCGAAGACTATGATTATAATTTATACAACAACCCTAATTACGATGAATCAGAAGACTGCCGCTGCTCTTCCGATCCCAATATATGTATTACCATAAATAAACCTGAAAATGAGAGTATTATGTTGACCCATTCCAAACATGGACAGAGTGTGAAATTGCCTAGCTTACCTAGAATGAGTCCAGGAAGAGAATTTCGCTTGAAACGAGCTGTAGAATCTACAGATTGGACAATCAAGGGTATCGATGAAACAGATACAATGATTGAGATTTCGAATCCAATACAAGATACATTGAATATGCTGGCGGTTACGATGAGTACAATAATGATGATGTCAGCCCAAGTTCCAGATATAGAAGAAGTGTATTTAGATTGGGCAACACAGTATTTAAATTGTATTGTGGATGAAAACGATGAAGAATTTAATCGACCACCAAATGTGCAAGGCGTATTAAATCATATATTGTTCTTAAAAATGGGAGGTAAATAGACACGTTCAAGTACATCAAAAAAATTCAAGCTTTCAAATGTTCAATACACTTCGCATATTAACTTCTTAATAGGTAAAGTTTCTGGCAATGATAGTAGTATCCATTCCAAATCGGCGAAAGGTTCACCACCTTCCAGTATGAAGAAGAGTATAGATAATCAAAGTGGCGGCGCTGGGGGATCAGCTGCCGGTGGATCAGCAGGCGGCGGATCTGGAACGAGGGGAGGCTCCGCAGGGGGCGGATCTGGAACGAAGGGTGGCTCCGCAGGGGGCGGATCTGGAACGAAGGGAGGTTCCGCAGGAGGCGGAGGGGGTAGTGCCGCAGGGGGCGGAGGGGGTAGTGCCGCAGGTGCTGGAAGTAATAGACCAGGCAGTGGAGCAGGTACTGAAAGTAATTAGTACTTAAGTCAATAACTTCCTACCTTACGTTTTATTTTTATTCTACCCTACCCTGTGCTATCTTACTTAATTATATAATTTATATCATATAACTTCGATTGTCCTTTGTAATTCCACTTCTTAACTAGCAAACGTCTTAGATATTATTTATTTGTCATCTGCTATGGATATCCAGCACAATTTTATTGAATTAAATCATAGTTGTTTGATGCATCTGAGAACCATACTTTGCATTAGATAGTATGGTTGAAATGACCGAAGAGAAAGATCTGTTAGTAATCGTGTATTGGTCACAGCTGTATGTGTATTAGTTCTATATTTAATCTTTAGATTTGTTAGCTTGATGAAGTCATTGCAGAAAATAACGAAACGTGGCGGCGAACTGGCCATAGTTATATTTTATTTTGTAAATTGGTCCACTTACCCGATATCTATTTTTCTTTAAAATCATCAAAGTTTTCACATTTTTCCTTTTTTTAAACTTATTTCTTCAAGGTTAAACATTCGTCAATAAAAATTTAAAATTCGAATATGTCCATTGGTTGATTATTAAAATGAATTCTATTGTTCATAAATAAATATAAAAAGTTTTTAATAAATACTGAATCAATGAATCAAAAGAATTTAAATTGTTTTGTATAATATAGCGGTATATCTACCACATAAAAAAATCTGTACACGTTTACATGTGAAAATAAAGTAGAGTTATTGATATTTTCAGATATCGATGAGATTAAGGGACAATTTCAGTGTACACAATTTATTTATTTGCTGCTCTAGTAGTTTCGGCTTCCCCAAGCCATTCTCAAGCGCAATGTGTATAAAAAAAAACAACTGAAAAATAATTTTAAAAAACTTGAAGAACGCCTAACTTTTTAGCGCAATATACCATTGTTTTTTTTCTCTGGCCTTTAGCATGATACTTGGTGAATTAATTAATATCTTGGTCAATTAATCAATATCGATATCCAAGTCTCTTGCGGATTTGAATGAATTTCTTAATTCGCAATATATATATATTTTCGATGTTTGTATATTGTTAAAGGTGCAGAACTAATATTGAGCATACAAAACTAGTTCTCATCTGAGCAATTTTCGGGTTTTGAGTGTAACATAAAATGATTGTATACAGGTTCCCGGCAAAGTTCTGGTAAAGGTGTTTCGATATCCGAAAGATCCGAAAGCGGTGCGAGGGGTGCAGGATCCATTGGCAGGAACAATTCCACGATACCTGCCACAATTAAGAGCAGATAATCTACCAGTTACTTTTCACTTGTGTGTAACTTTATTAACTCTATAAGCTGTGTTAATAAATGCTATACTACTGTTATAAGTAATTATTAAAATAGTAGAAAAATATTTGAATCACACGTCAAGAAAGATATGTCATGGAATTAGATCATAAGTATCTTTAAAGTTTCAAATGACAATGTCACCAATCGAGTATAGAGAATAACCTGTATCGGTATTCTGCACCGCTATTTCTAAAAAATTAAAGAATTTTTGTAAAAAGGAAAATTAATTGCATTTATTTGATTATCAAATGTTTAATTCCCCATACAGCATTTAAATATTTCCAGAATATTCCCGAATATACCAAAGAATATTCTATAAATATTTTATTTCACATTGTAAATATACGTTGTATATTATAGGAATGTTATAATGTGTCGATTTTATATATTCTATGAATACTCTTATAGAATATTCATAGAATATATCTTTGAAAATGCATTGTATGTTAATTAAATATAAAATAATTCCGAAACTTCGATATTTTTAGATAAATGCATTTTGGCCTTACTAGCAGCATTTCGTATCAGCACTGAACCTGAAACCTGAACCTTTAAAATTATAAAATGTACTAAAGAGTCACTCCTTTAATCATAATAAAAAATAAAAACAATTATAAACGTAAGTTAATATATAATATCACCCAAATACCGTAACAAGCATTAAGTAGCTAGATGTACATTTCAAGTGCTATGCGTCCATCTTCAGTAGCGCAAGTAAAACTAAATCTGTCACGAATCGTGATTGTTATATTATTAAATAAATAAGTCAACATGACAAAAGTACTTCAAAAATTCCATATAATATGACCTATAAATCTTTTAAAACAATACAAATTAACAATTAACGAAAATATTGGTTTGTGAAATCTAAAATAACCAAAAATATATAAATAAACAAAATAAAAATACTTTTAAAAGTAGTTCTTATTAAATAAATTAAATAGACAAGAAAAATTGGGCTTGAATCTAAGTTCATTCAAATTTGATTTGGATTTATGCATGTATATACTTACATAATCATTTAACTCGGAATAATTCAAAACATTTTTAAGTAATTTAAGTGAACTAATTTGAATAGGATGGCCTGATTCAAAAATATGCTCGGCGACAGCACTTTTATCTTTTCTATTTAATCTACAATGAGCTAAATGCTCCTTAAATCTAGTTTCAATGGATCTACGTGTTTGTCCTATATATACTTTAGGACAACTAACAAGATATTTCGTAAATACCCGATTTTTTACTGAAATCAATCAAATCTTTTGGATTTCCTAGAAAATTAGCAAGACTATTAGAATTATTATATGTTATTTTAAAATTTAATTTATTTAAAATACAATCTAAACAACGTGCAATTATAGGATCAAATGGTAATTTAACAAAATTTGGAGTTGAATTATTACTTTGTTCCAAACTACTAATATTTCTGATATCTCTTGTTCTTTTAAATTTTCTTAATGTGTTTTTATAATTTTAGAAGAATAGCCATTTTGTACTGCTCTATTTCGGATATTATTTAATTCAATATTATATTTATCATCAGATAAAGGAAAATTTTATATGCGCTTAAATTAAAAATTAAAAGCAGCATATTTATGTTGACGACAATGATTTGAATCGTTCTCTATATAGCAGTCCGTATTTGTAGCTTTTCTATATATATCAAACTCTAATATATTATTATTTCTAATCCCCAGTAGCTATAGACCCATCAGCCTCCTCAACACACTATCCAAAATCCTAGATTCTATCATACTAGACCACATCCACACACACATCCACACTCACAACATCCTTCCAAACCACCAATTTGGCTTCAGGAGACAACACTCGACAACACTACAACTCCTCAGAATCATAGACCACATACAAACCGCACAAAACAACAAACAACACACCGCAATACTATCCCTAGACTTAGAAAAAGCCTTCGATAATATCCCACACAAAGCACTAACATTCAAACTTATCAAACACGAATTTAACACAAGACTATGTAAACTCATACAGAACTACCTACAAAACAGAACCTTCAGAGTCAAAATTAACAACTCCATATCAAACACATTTCTCCTAAGTGCAGGAGTACCGCAAGGCTCAGCCCCAGGTCCAATCCTATTTAACCTATACATAGCGGATATCCCATTCCCGAAAGATCACAGGATCATATACTCACAATACGCAGACGACACAGCCATACTAACAACATCAAAGAACATTCAACTACTAACTAAAATCCTACAAAAAGAAACCACACAACTCACAGAATACTACGAACACTGGGGACTAACAGTAAACCCAAAAAAACCAGAATTAACGCACTTCACACTTAGAAGCAAACACCAACACAACGAACCCAACTCAAAGTAAACCAGAACTGGATCAACTGGACGGACGACATAAAATACTTGGGACTCACACTTGACAGAAGACTGCAAGTGTGAGTCCACACTAATAACACATTCAAAAAATTCAACAAACACACTAATAACACCGTCAAAAAAAGCCATCCCAAAAAAAATGCACCAACTCATCCCTATAATAATAACCCTTCCACAACACAAGAACACTATCCTACTATACAAAACATACATCCTCCCCATCCTATCATATACCGCACCAGCCTGGATTAACACATCAAAACATAATATGGACATGCTCCAACTAATACAAAACAAATTCCTTAGACTAGCCACCAGACTACCCATGTATACAAGCATCAAAACACTTCACGAATAGACAGCAGTGAAATACCTACAAAAACAACTAAACTAAACAAACCTAAAGTTCAACAAAAATATCAAACACATCAACATCCCAACACTCGAAAGACTAACAATATAAACCGCATCACACAAACGAAAGACCAGCTAACAAACGCTACAATCTCTAACATAACAGCCATGTAATTACAAATATTTAAAAGCCACTAACTAACTAATACGTCAAGAACACAGATTCACGCCAAGACCACACTATTAAAAACAGACAAAACACCGGAGAAAGAAACAGACGTTTGACACTCCACACATCTATATCAATTTTCCTGTATACTACACTAGGCTTCTCTGTTGGGACGCTAAAGAATTGCGGTCCGGAGTAGCTTAAACCAACGATATATTCTTAGCTGTAGAAGCAGCGTGACGTCATGTTGCCTTAGTAGTTTCTTTGCGGCTCATACGATACGCGAACCAAAGAAACAGATGATATACTACATACGGTCGCTCTCACTCTATCACTTGCAACGGATACCACAACGGAATGCCACACCGTGTTGTGTTGAGTACTATCGCAACGCAAGCTTTATCTTTTAGGAAAAATAATGCCGAGTTAAAATATCACAATACAATTATATATCTACGGTGATGCGCTCAATGTTCAGGGGGGGCGCGCGGTCGTGCGGTCTGGAAAGAAACCGCCACTGCATTTGACCAAATTATTGGAATTGTTTTCAATTACATATTGAGATAAACTGAGCATCTCTAGTTTATCTCTATGATTAAGGATAATTCATAATTCAGAGGTAGACACGTGCACAAGCTTAAAATCCAATCACTTTACTACTAGCTCTTCAGATTAATTACGGTTCATCAGGGATATCTGTTTCTATTAAGCAGGCTCATCGTATAGAATTTTAAGTAGCGGACGAGTCGGGGTACGATATACAATCATCATTTTTGTTACATCATTATATTTTTTACGCTAAACTAACGGATTGGTTTTTCGCTAGAGTTTCATCTACTTTATTGTCTAACCTGCTATAAATAATCTGCTTAACAATATCTTCAATGCATGCGATAGCATACTAATGATCCTATAGTTCTCACATGAATTAACTCCTACCTTCTTCGACATTATCACAATGCTATGGTATGTTTTCCCTAAACTATACCGAATTACTTATTTTTCCCATTCAATATTTTTAGATCAATAGCACAGTTTGAATTTGAATTTATTGATTCACAATTTTTTGCTTTCTTTACTGTTTAGATTTGAATGAAAACAAAAAAATATTTTAAAAGATTTGCGTCAACCCTTTCATAGACTACGACCATCTTTGAGATTTAATATCTTGAATCGCTACATCAAAATATAACATCCTAGTGATTTAGGTCAGGGCAAATAAAATTAAACTATTTACATTACTACACTCGAAATTTAGTAAAGAAAAATTAGTAGCAATATTATCAATGTTTGTAACACAATAACAACGTAAATAAACGATTCTTAATGGTATATGTAAATATATGAAAACTTATTTATACATATTGACGTTATGTTAATATATTTATATTTGTACATTGTTCTTGTATACAAAGGGTCCATGCTTTGATGGGCGGGACTTAATCGTCACTTAATTTGAGCATTCAGCAAAGAGGTTGATCATAACCAATAGTTGCCGAAACAAGGGAGGCATGCGTAAGTTTTATTGATTTCGTTGTCCAAATATTGCCCCGTGTATTGCTCGTGCAACATAGGGAATAAAATGTTATATAACTTACTATAATTAATTAAAAACCTATAACGATATGTGAATTATTTTAAATAACGATTTTATAAAACGATATTTCTATTTTTCAGATCCCCTCCTTATCCTTATGTTGTATGTTGTAAATGTAATAGGTAAATATATTACTTATGATATAATCGCAAAATATGATATAGTATGGAATATCGTTTTTTAAACAAAAATGAACAAGCTATACATATACAATTTTTAGAAATTAATTTCGGAAAATAAAAATAAAAATATGTTTGTTCACATTATAATTAAAGGCGATGTTCAGAATTTTATATCAGAAAATACAAAAATCTAATGATGGTCCTAATGGCCAAGAGCTGTGATGGCAACCATTCTTCTAATGTTAAGATTGGCAGTTTTCTATTTGCGCATTAATCCCATGTCATAAACTACGACCCAGCGCGGCACCCTTAATCCTACTATTCGTTTGCGCACACGTATAGGCAGGTATACGGACGGCTGGCTACCTCTGGTTATAAAGGGTATATCTATACCTCTATCAGTACTGTACCTACGACAGTACCTACCGTTTTGTTTTTTATAATGTGGAACAAAAAGAGAATGTATTTTTCATTGTGTCATTCTTAATAATGGGTAAAATAAAAATAGATTTGCATTGTAGTTCACCAATTTCACATATATTTCAATACATTTATTAAAACACGGTAGAAAAAAGTATATAAGTCAATATACAATATTATAGGTCAGGTCAGGTCAGGTCAGGCGTTCCGGGTACTATATACTACTTAGTACCTGTGTGCGCAGTTGATGTATCTATTTTTGGTCGGAGTTTTGTTGTTGGCGCAAATAGAGAATCTTTTAATCCGGAAATAAAATTTATGCGCAGTTAAAGACCAGCCGTTAAGATTGTGTATGTCGGTTCTAAATGTAATCTTTCGATGTGAATAATAACTAGATACTTTTCTATTCATAATTTTATAGTAATCGTATATGAAGAGCGTAAAGGGTTCTCATAAGCGCGGAAATGCTCTAAAATTGACTAAACCGAAACAAAAAGATTAAATCCTCCTCTCTTATATATGACATGCTTAAATATTAGACACTAATTTTATACACGTATGTATACTGAATACCTTTATTTAGTTTCAAGTCACATTTAAATTTAGGTTCCTTCGGATATATCAAATATCCATCATCGACTTCCTGTCCATTCGAAACTATACGCATATAATGAAATATAAAACCATTATAATGGCCGTATAAAGATAATTTCGCTAACAAATAGACAATAAGGGCACTTGGAAAAATATTATGTTTAAAACAAGGATCTCTCATTATACACGTACCATGCTGTTTAACTGGTTAACTTGTATATAATACTGCATATAGAGACCATTCACCAAATATATATGAACCGGGTGATAAATGATTTTTGCCGAATCTTCTTCGATGTGGCATTTTATCCAAAGTAGGCATATTGCACAGGCCGTACATTGTTGATAACGCACAAGAACTACGTACTTCATTAGTGTACAGTGGCGGCTCGTGCCATTTCAATCTGGGGGGGGGGGGGGGCATTTCTTAAAAAATAACATAATAGTCAGAAATCTTACCTAAAATGGATGCAAAATGATTAAATTCAATCATTTCTTGAAAGTGAATTCCACTCTTCTATCTTTCATTGATATAAACTTTTCTAAAACTTTTTCGTTAAAATTGTTAATAGCTCGCACCACATTTTTATTAATACACATCATCGCCAACGCGTTTAAAGGATCATTACCCATAGCATTTCGCAAAAAAGTCTTGATTATTTTAAGTGTTGAAAAACAACGCTCTGGTCAACAGCAGTGGTCATCGGAGTTGTTAAAATAATTTGAAGTATTTTTATAGTTTCCGGGAAAGTATCACTGAGATTATTTTGTAGCAATAACGAAAGAAAATTTGTGGCTCCAATTATTTGATAAAAATCCGGACGCGAGTAAATGAATTCTAATTCTGTTTTTAATCTGGTTTTATTCAAAAATGGATATGCATGATACACGGTTTCCAAAAGGTCCACTGGAAATTGTTTAGAAAATGTTGGCATCCATTTCGTGTTAAATAACTCAGCGGCTTGTAGATGGCCACGATATGAGAATCTGTCCTTCATCTGTGTTATAATTTTTTTTGTAAATGTCTCTTGTAAAATGCCGCGTAAATGTCCAGTTTTGAGCACTCCTTGCACAAGTTTGCGATAAATTTAAATCGGGCAATGGCCTACCTAATTCTTTAATTTTTACTTTGTCCACAAGAGAAAGTCTACAAAACTCTATTTTCAATAAAGGACTAACATTATTCATTTTTATTAAATTATTTCTATGAAATATATTCTTGGAGAAATACGTGGCCAAATCGTACATACGTACATACACAGACAAATGCTACTGTCTTATATGACTATTCTATATCAATTTATATATATACTACTCTCTGTTCTCTCTCAACTTCTCTAGGACGTTAAAGAAGCACGACATCCAATAGATGATATACTACATCGGTCGCCTGCACTCTATGATACACTCATCTCATTGCATATGTACTGTATATATGTAGTTAACTTGTACTGGCATTGGATAGCCGCTGGGAATCTATGATACATATTAGACGTGAAGCAAGGAGCGAACCGAAGAAACAGAAGATATACTGCATACGGTCGCTCTCACATATTGATTGCAATAGAGTCAGATGAGTGCATATGCATTTAACCTGTACTGTGTGGCTGGTTGGCGCTGGACACGCAGCGGCACCAAATTAGCGATATATCTATACCACGCGTACGATAGATACAGATAGATACAGCATCGGTCGCTGCTCTGACTTGCAACGAACACACAACGAATGCGACACCGTGTTGTGTTGATTGTTATCGCGGCGCAAGCTTTATCTTTTAGGAAATATAATGCCGAGATAAAATATCGCAAGACAATTATATATCTACGGTGATGCGCTCAATGTTCAGGAGGGGCGCGCGGCCCTGCGGCCTGCATAAGGAACCGCCACTGTTAGTGAAATATAGCGAAATAATATTTGAAACTGATTTGAAGTACATACATAACCGAGTTTTGTGAACCTCCAAATGTCCTCCTAATTGCATATTGTCATTCGTTAATAGTTATATGAAATTTAAAAATAACAATGTAAAATATATTTGATAAAAATGAAACAAGTAAAAGTTAAAGAAAATATTTGCATTACTAGTTATATATTAACGTCAATATTGCTTAAAATTGGAAAGTTTTTTTTTACTTTTTATACACACATTGGGAAAATAGTTTAAATTCGAAGTTGTAGTTAAAATTGATAAAACAACAATGCTCGACAAAAATAAATGTATATGATTCTTCATACTCTACTTCCTATAATTCCTTACGAATTTATTAGTCTAGTGTGTGTCCTGAGTCTAAAGATATCGAACCGAGGATCTTATTTATATCCGACGGCTTACGAAACGTTAGAATCCTTACATAAAGATGTATTCTCAAAAGTTTAATATTTTCGTTATGTTAAAAAAATGTTTGTTTTTGATATGTTTTGTTTATAAACGCAATAATAATAAAATAATACACAGTCAGAACGATTATTTTTAGAGTTTGATAAAAATTTCAGTTTGATATTCAATCGGTCCTCCTCCTTTTTAAATAAACCTTTCAATTAAAAATAATCTCATATTACCCTAAAAATCCTAAATAAACCACTAATTCAAAGATACCTTCCTATAAACTAATAAAACCTCAATTTACTGAGGTCCTGCCCTCCTAAAATATACCCTTCAACTAAAAATAATCTCATTCCACTCCCAAAATCCTAAATAAACCAGTAGGGTCAGGGGGTTAAAGGTAAATATTTAAATATATTACAAAAATGTCAAGAAAATCTAATTACATTTATTTACATTTTTTAACGTTTCGTTTACAATTACCCCACAATGGATGGGATATGAATTTTATGTCGGACTTTTGGGGAACTCTGTATATTCTTAATTTTAATATATATTTTTATTTTAATATATTTTAATATATGGAAATTTTTGTTTCCATATGTGATTTCAACAAAATTGCTTATTTTGGGAAATAATTTGTAGAGAATTTGAAATGATCTTTTATAGAAGAGGAAATAATGAGAACTTTGATTGCCATCCCCGAAAACGTTAGTTATTTAAAAAAAACACATCTATATTTTGCCCTATATAATATAAGTTACAATTTTATAAGAGACGGGTTCAGAAATATATTGTTTAATTAATCTAGTTTGACGTGTATATTCCTAAAAATAATGAACTCTAAGTTTAATATAACAACAAAATTCTTATTATAGTATATTAAAGAACGAATTTCATAAAGCAGGTTTTATTGTACAAGTTCAAATTTAGAAAACGAGGTGCTCAGCACCGAGTTTTCTAAAGAACGAGTGTTATAAATGACTTATGAAATGAGTTTTTTATACTATTTTTTCTAATTTGCGTCTTTTATACCCTTTTTAAAAAAATCGAAATTTAAAAATTTAGGGAATTTTTTGACTGTTGATAGTAACTGTTGGCACATTTCGACATTTGAAATAAATTGTCAAATAAATTTATATTAACCTATTTGTTGCTTTCTATTGTAGTTTGACGTTTGATAACTGGCAAGCAGAGCTACCAACATTGAAATAGTAAATTGCCCTATGCTATAAGCGAACTCAAATTCGCTATAAACGAACTCATTTGGGTTCGTTAATAGCTCTATTAGAAACGCAAATTAGAAAAAAATATTATTGACATTTATTTTTATACGACAACGTTTTAATTTCTTTATGAGAGACTACGTTAATTTTTTAATTCGTCTTAAAAAATTCTACAAATTTTTCCCTACTAAAAAATGCCCGGCACATTATCAATTCCATGTACATTGTTTGTATTTTTTTGTTGCATTTTGCATAGTTTTTGGATATACCTCTGCACATCGTATTTGTTTAAAACACACCTGCATTTAAAATGATCTACCATTACTATTATTTCAATGTCCCAAACATTGAAACGTCTCTTTTTATTTCGAACCATACCTTTATCCCGCTTGGACCTCAATCCTTTTTGCAAACAAGATTTCATTTTATTACTCTTGCACACGTTCCTCCCTTATCAATCAGGTAACTGATCAAGCGAAACATCACATATACCTGTTACCTTATTCTTTCGAATGATGTAAATAAAATCACCGCAGCGGTAAATTTAATCACTAAACATTAGGGCAATTGCGATTATCAATCGTTTAAGAGAGGGTGAACGTGTTTAACATGTCCACAATATGTTACAATATATAAACGAAGATTTAATCCCTACTGTCGTTCTTGATCCTCATTCTGATTGCTTTCATAAGCTGAGGCACGTGTGGTCGCCAGATACAATCATCAAACAGGTGGTATATAAAGCCCTTTTACCACAGATTACACTAAAGTAATCATATGGACAAAAAAATCAATTAATAAACATTCGTTTCTTTACCTTATGTAATTTTTGTCGCTTCAAATTTTGGCTTCCTCGCTTAGAAAGAGAAATGATATTGCAAAGTGCAAGAATATTTAGTCATGTACTAAGTATTTTTTGCAAGTCCTATATACCTATAATGATTATTAAGTAAAATTAAAATCAATGCGATTTAAATTATTTTACTTTTCTGTGTTTTCTTATTTCCCAAACCATAAGAGATGTAAAAACTAATTTGATTAAAAATATTTTTTTTTTAAACTCCTTTTAACTATATTAATGTGAATAGATGTTTCTGTTTGTAATACCAAAGTTAGTTCCGGTTTGTCAAACTTTGGGGAAGGTTTTCTTCAGGAAAATTTTAATGCTGGCAATCGATTCTTTGCATATGTTTAGGACATACTTTTTTCTAAACCAACTAACGATGGCAAACTGTAAGTCACTTTGAGGACCTAGTTCGTAGTTCGTAGTTCATTTCAATGTACCGTTCACGAACTATAGCTCGTGAACTACTAACATCTTTTAAAAATGAACTAGTTCACGACCTATATGAAATACATGCATATACTGAAAATAATCTCTTTTTTTCTCAATATAAAAATATTAAATGGTAAAAAATAAATAAATTGAAATATTACAATACTTATTTTGAATTAAGAGTGAGGAAGAAAAAACAACAATATTTATAATTTATACAAAACATATATATAAGGAAATATAATTTCGTTCCGTTCCCCAACACACTTAATCAATAAATAAATGTTAATACTGTATATGTAATGTATACTATACTGCATCGTTTACGAGCCGTTGTGATTCATGAACGGTTTAGTACACGATGGGTTCAAGACCTAGTACGAGTACATCAATACGTACATAGTAGTTCATAGTTCACGTACTAGGTCCTAGTGACCTATAGGTCGTTGCAAAACATCGTCACAGTACGCCCGTCATTTGATTGAACCGTTCAGAGTGAACGGTTCGCGAGTGAACTACACATCGCTACTTTGCATACCCAACATAAAAGACGACACATATTTGTGAAAAGAATACGAACATTTATGTAGACACGCGGTATAAGATATTATCTTCTAAAACAGAGGTTTCCAACATCTTTCTAGCAATAACCCCATGAAAGAATGATTTTTAGTAGTTTTCCTTCGAATTTTTGATATTTCCCTATAGATTTTGCATAATATATCAAAGGAATTATTAAACAAAATTTTACAAAAAAATTAAATTCAGCAATTCCTTCGCTTCGCTAAGTATGTATAGTTAATATAAATTATTAAATCAGTTCTACAAATTCCCACATTATTGTTATTATTTCAAAACATATTATTAAATAAATCATAGTTAGTTAAAGAGTCCGCAATCCTAAAGATTGGTTGGAAACAGCACGCCATGCCGATCTATCCTGAGCTAATCCCTTCATCTCCCTATAGCTATTCATCTCAACGTCTTCAACTATCTGACTCACATACTCCAATCTAGGCCTACCTACCCCTCTCTTTCCCTCCACCCTACCTTCTATGATCAATTGCATAATCCCCCCATGCCTAAGAATATGCCCTACTAATCTGTCTCTCCTACGCTGTAACACTCTCCAAATACTTCTCTTCTCCCCTACTAACTCTAGTACAGCTTCATTTGTTACTTTATCTTCCCAACCAATCCTCATCATCCTCCTATAACACCACATTTCAAGTGCTTCTAATCTACGCTTCTCTTCCTTTCCTATAGTCCACGCCTCACACCCGTACAGTGCTACACTCCAAACATATACCTTCAGTAATCTTTTTCTAATACCCAAGTCAATATTTGATCTTAAAATCTGTTCTTTTTCTACGAATGCCTTCCTACCCTGTGCTATCCTACACTTTATATCTACCTTGCTTCGATTATCTTTTGTGATTCTACTGCCTAAATAACAAAAATCTGACACTTCTTCGATTCTATTATCTCCTATTGAGATCCTCATTTTTCTACTGCATTCCTTTTTGTCACACCTCATCACTTTAGTTTTACCTATATTTATTTTCATGTTAAAATCCCTAGTCAATACTGCCTGCATACCATTCAATACCCTTTCTAAATTCTTTTCGCTTTCTTCCAATATAGCTATATCGTCGGCGAATCTCAACATATATATTTTCTCTCCCTGTACATTCACACCTACACTATACTCTTCTTTTACTTTGTTTATTGCATCTTCTATATATAGATTAAATAATAACGGTGAGAGTGTACATCCCTGCCGAACTCCCTTCCCTATTTTTGCTACCTCTTCTTCCCCCTCAATTCTAACTAAGGCAGTTTGGTGTTTATATAAATTAAAAATTATTCTCCTATCCTTATAATCTATACCCGTTTCTTTTAAAATTCTAAACATTATGTCCCAATCTACATTATCAAATGCCTTTTCTAAGTCTACAAAAGCTATGCAAGTTACCTTTCCTACCCTCTTTCTTTTTTCTACTACCGTTCTTAGTGCTAGAATCGCCTCCCTCGTCCCTCTGTTTTTCCTAAAACCAAACTGATCTTCTCCTAGCCTTTCCTCTACTTTATTTTCTAATCTCCTATAAATAATCTTTAGCAATATCTTCGATGCATGTGATAGTAGACTAATGGTCCTATAGTTCTCACACAAATTAGCTCCTATTTTCTTCAGCATTGTTACTATTCTACTACGCTGAAAATCCTGTGGTACTTCTCCCTTCTCATACTTCTCCCTTCTCCCTCTCTCTAATAAATCATATCTATTATAATTTATTTTATTATTTAGTATTTCTATTGTCTGAATTTTTTTTATATAAGTATATAAATAATAAGTATTTGATTTGTGCATCGATCCCCAGGGGATGTATATCGACCCCTATTGTGGTCCTCGATCTAAAGTAGTAGTACTATATAGTTATAAGTGATATATAGACAGATATAGATACAAGAGCTTGTATCTATCTGTTGTTTTATCCCGGCCAATAAGTGGTCAGATAATATAGTCGCAAATAATATAGATATCTAGAGCGTATGAGTCCTTGTTGAACTCAATATGGTGATTAGTTCCGTAATGGTCCTTGAGAGTGTAGGCAATCGAGTTGTTCATGTCAAGTTGATACTTTCCTTCAGGGTGGTTTATTAAATATCAGTGATAAGTTCGCGGTATTAGAAATGTGTATTATAAAAGTGAAGAAAACCAAAGATATATACAAACAATTAAATATAGTTGCAATTTAATCGTGAATAAAAATTAAGTTGATTTAACAGTCAAACGTTCTTGGACTACATTGTATCATAGTAAGTAAAAATAAGGAGAAGTTTAATTAAATTTTGAAACGTGTTGTAAATAAAAAAATTGGAAATATCTGCTAGTGAATTTAAAATTATTGTACTTATTTGCAACGGCGGTGAGTTTGTCCAAAATTAAATTAGTCGCTAATGGTGCTAATAAACTACTCTGAAAAGGTTTCGTTATAAATGAAAAAGAAAATTTAGAATGCAATCTAAAGTTTTATTTTTAGATTTTTTGAAGCAGTTGTGATCGCGTTTTCAAGAAAATCCCTATATATATTTCACATGGATTTAAATAAATATATAACGAAATTGAAGCTATTAAAAGCTTCAAATTTAATAAAAAATCTCAAAAAACTCGGCGTTTCGATGCGGAATTCGAACTTGACACTGTCTGGTGGTCTAATGCCTCGACGGATGGATTTATTGAAATATCTTCACTGTGTGAAAATGACGAATTCGTTGTAGAATCTGCATAAAACTTCAAGATATGTAAATATAAAAATAATTTTTTTAAGCATTTCAATTCGCATATTCCGCACTTGTTTTATATTCAGAGCAAACAATTATTTTCATAACACAAAAATCCCAATATGAGCACCAATATTGCCAAATTATGAACAAATTCTTAAGAAATTAAATACGGTAAATTCACTCCAAAACTAAATTAAGGTATTTTTTTAATTTCTTCCTTCACTTGTATAAGGAAATAAACATGAAAATCACATAGACCTGCAATATTATAATTATAAAATTTGTTTTGGATGGCAATAGACGTCAATTGTATAATTGGTCTTCTTCAATTTAGCAAAGTTGCATTTTTATAAATAGATTTTCGATTTGCAGGATTGACGATTTTGAACCGCTTTATTTTCCAAAAACGATCAAAATATCGTCCATGTAATTAATAATTTTATAAGTATAATTAAGAAGAGAATAAATATATGAGAAGGGAGAAGTACCACAGGATTTTCAGCGTAGTAGAATAGTAACAATGCCGAAGAAAATAGGAGCTAATTTGTGTGAGAACTATATGACCATTAGTCTACTATCACATGCATCGAAGATATTGTTAAAGATTATTTATAGGAGATTAGAAAATAAAGTAGAGGAAAGGCTAGGAGAAGATCAGTTTGGTTTTAGGAAAAACAGAGGGACGAGGGAGGCGATTCTAGCACTAAGAACGGTAGTAGAAAAAAGAAAGA
The DNA here is from genome assembly GCA_947310635.1 of Leptodirus hochenwartii. Taxonomy (NCBI): domain Eukaryota; kingdom Metazoa; phylum Arthropoda; class Insecta; order Coleoptera; family Leiodidae; genus Leptodirus; species Leptodirus hochenwartii. Next base: position 42,934,047 of record OX371176.1, read on the forward strand.
GGGTAGGAAAGGTAACTTGCATAGCTTTTGTAGACTTAGAAAAGGCATTTGATAATGTAGATTGGGACATAATGTTTAGAATTTTAAAAGAAACGGGTATAGATTATAAGGATAGGAGAATAATTTTTAATTTATATAAACACCAAACTGCCTTAGTTAGAATTGAGGGGGAAGAAGAAGTAGCAAAAATAGGGAAGGGAGTTCGGCAGGGATGTACACTTTCACCGTTATTATTTAATCTATATATAGAAGATGCAATAAACAAAGTAAAAGAAGAGTATAGTGTAGGTGTGAATCTACAGGGAGAGAAAATATATATGTTGAGATTCGCCGACGATATAGCTATATTGGAAGAAAGCGAAAAGAATTTAGAAAGGGTATTGAATGGTATGCAGGCAGTATTGACTAGGGATTTTAACATGAAAATAAATATAGGTAAAACTAAAGTGATGAGGTGTGACAAAAAGGAATGCAGTAGAAAAATGAGGATCACAATAGGAGATAATAGAATCGAAGAAGTGTCAGATTTTTGTTATTTAGGCAGTAGAATCACAAAATATAATCGAAGCAAGGTAGATATAAAGTGTAGGATAGCACAGGGTAGGAAGGCATTCGTAGAAACGGAACAGATTTTAAGATCAAATATTGACTTGGGTATTAGAAAAAGATTACTGAAGGTATATGTTTGGAGTGTAGCACTGTACGGGTGTCAGGCGTGGACTATAGGAAAGGAAGAGAAGCGTAGATTACAAGCATTCGAAATGTGGTGTTATAGGAGGATGATGAGGATTGGTTGGGAAGATAAAGTAACAAATGAAGCTGTACTAGAGTTAGTAGGGGAGAAGAGAAGTATTTGGAGAGTGTTACAGCGTAGGAGAGACAGATTAGTAGGGCATATTCTTAGGCATGGGGGGATTATGCAATTGATCATAGAAGGTAGAGTGGAGGGAAAGAGAGGGGTAGGTAGGCCTAGATTGGAGTATGTGAGTCAGATAGTTGAAGACGTTGAGATGAATAGCTATAGGGAGATGAAGGGATTAGCTCAGGATAGATCGGCATGGCGTGCTGTTTCCAACCAATCTTTAGGATTGCGGACTCTTTAACTAACTAATTAAGAAGAAACATTTAGATAATAGTCTGCCAAAATTTGCTCTGAACACGTGTATCTAAGACATGTCGGTTACGTAATTGAAATAAAATCCGATTAAAAGTTTGTAAAATAATCAGGTTTTTGCGCAGATTTCTCTCACATTTGTGTGATTAAACGTACGTTATGATTGACTTATTTTGGGTTAAAACTATATTCTAAAACTAAAACTAACTTCATTATATTACTTGAAGGATTTTGTTTTGGATTACAAATATCTCAAAATATAAATGCAATTCTATACGAAGAATGATAAAATAAGAATAAAACATTATTACATTCCAATACTTCGATGCTTTTTAAATAGCTCTTGTATTTATGCGAATGTACGAAATCAGCTGATAATTGAAATGGTCAACAAACATAAGCAGTTTCTTCTAGATGAACATTAGAAACATTTTAAGGCCAGCGTCTCCTCATACGAAAAGCATGGATTCGGCAGCGTGTCTAGCATTTTCCCAATTTTGATTATTTTTGTACAATATTTTTAGAGTATGTTCCTATAGGATAGGGCTTTTTAACGGTACATTTCTTATATTTTTTAATTTACAATAACATGTCGAAAAACAAATCATAACTTTCATTGAAAAAAGACGATTTTTCAGATGTTATTTTACCGAGGAAATTAGTGAAAAATTTAATAAAATGTTGGACCGTTCCATAGCTAGACATCTTGTTTACAATCCGTAAAAATTGTGTAATTTAATTTGCTTTCATTTAATAATGGGCTAACGTTAGTAACCTCTTACCATCCAGCATAAAAACATGAAATTACTTGCTTTGGGCCACTTTTAGCATAGCGTAGTGTAATGAATTCATAATAGATGGGGCTGGTTTACTTATATAGTATACATAAATACTATACTGATATGTGTTACAAAGAGTACTGAAAAAATATTTATAACAAACATTCACAAGACATTTTCATTCCCGTTACTCAAAGTATTAAAAAAGAAAAATAATTTTAAACCTAGATCTTATATGTAAATAGGAAAATGGCAACATTGCTTTCAATGAACTAATTATCCATATCTATTAGACTATACCTATGCCTATACTGCCAATATCTTGTGAATCAAAAATCTACTCATAAAAATATTACTTAAACAAGACGAATAACACATTTAACGTCAATAACAATCCTGAACGGATAATATTATTATGGATTTATTAACATTCACTATAATAATGATATTAATCAATTATCATGAATTTTCTACTCAAAATGTATGCATAAGTAAACAAAAACGATTATTCCTAACTTTTACAAATTTCTCTTGTAAAACTGAGAAATAAAATGTATGAGTACCAAAATAAATGAATATATAATCCTAATAACTTGGAAATCACTTCTGATGATTAATTCAACATAATTATATTGTAATAATAACAATTCTATTGAATTGAATAATTAATTAGTCCAGTAAGAGCTGATCCTATATTAAGAAAATATCTAAAAGAGCAACTGTTATGGCTTCTAGCCTGTATTTAATATCACCCACAGACTAATATTAGGACAGCATCTAACATTTCAAATTAAGAAACGACTAAAAGATTATATTTACCCATTTGCCTTTCATTACTAGACCAAAAACAAATCAACCTTATTGTTTTTATTGAGTGCTTAAAAAAACTAGCCGTTGTATAAAATATCAACAAAAATCCGTAACACTAAACATTCATTATAAAAGATGATGCGCATTTCGAAGGCTAAGCATCTATCTTCAGTAACACAACTACAAAAACAATTGCTTCATTTGAAACTATTTCTACAATTACATAAAATTGTACGAAGATTGAGACATGTTTTGCGAAATTCGCATTTAGTTGATTAATGTCTTCACTTGCAGTATTTGCATGATATTTTATGCAATTATTTAAGATGCTGTGATTAATTTGATATAAACCAAGCAAGTCAATTTGAACTTCTAAGCAAAAAAAACATTTTTTTGTCAACTCCCTATTGAAATGTTGATGAAAACCATTGAATTGTACAAGTTACTTCTTCGGTATTTTTTTATGTTGGTTCGATCATTCTTCAGTTGGCTATGGGCAGCCATATTGGTGTAGTGTGTAAGTGTATACATATACGTGGCAAAGTGGGGGCGGTTAGCAACCGACACAATCGCCACAGCCACCGCCACCGCCCTCCCGTTCCTAGGCAACGTAGCAGAAAGTACAGAAAGCTGCCAAACTAATTACACTGATTAGGTGGTATTAATATATAGAAGCTTTCTGCTATGCTGAATTCAGTGACACTTGGCAGGAATGAGAAAAGATTGCAAAGGCAGCGTTGCCCAACTAGTGACAAGCGGCCAAAAGTTTTTCTAGCACACGAACAAATTGAAGATTTTAATTTTTTTTAACAATCATCTGTATTCCAGTTCATATTTTTTTAAGAAAGCAACGTAGGGATCATTCAATCATAATTAATTTCGAATTTTATAATCTTTAATTTTGATTAAAAAAATCTTGGTATGATATTAAATATCACAATAAGAAGCGTGATAAAATAATAAGTGTAAAATGTATGGGGTATATAAAAATATAAAATTAACAAAAATCAAGAAAAATTTAGCTAGTTTATATCTGTAAAGGTTTGGGTACTGAGTGACACGGAAATATATCAAAAAATGAAATTTTTCGGACTCCAAATAAATTATATGTTTGGAAGTAAACATTTTGCGAGCGCGCATTTTTTTATACGAAATATATAAAATTAAAATAACGAAACTGTTTGAAAGATTCCTCAAGAATTTAAAAAAAAATTATAACAAATACTTCGGCTTGCAACATGAAATGTTGATATATGGGCATAAAAGAAATTATTATCCAACAGCAACCATAAGTCCAATTCCTTTTGGCTGTACTTTCCTATTTTTTTCATATGCCAATAAATTGATTTATTATTATTATTAATATTCCCTTTTAAATAATAAATTTCTATAATTTCGATAGTGTGTGAGGAGGCTGATGGATCTATAGCTACTGGGGATTAAAAATAATAATTAGAGTTTGATATATATAGAAAAGCTACAAATACGGACTGCTATATACAGAACGATTCAAATCATTGTCGTCAACATAAATATGCTGCTTTTAATTTTTTAATTAACCGCACATAAAATTTTCCTTTATCTGATGATAAATATAATATTGAATTAAATAATATCCGAAATAGAGCGGTACAAAATGGCTATTCTTATAAAATTATAAATCACATATTAAGAAAATTTAAAAGAACAAGAGATATTAGAAATATTAGTAGTTTGGAACAAAGTAATAATTCAACTCCAAATTTTGTTAAATTACCATTTGATCCTATAATTGCACGTGGTTTAGATAGTATTTTAAATAAATATAATTTTGAAATAACATATAATACTTCTAATAGTCTTGCTAATTTTTTAGGAAATCCAACAGATTTGATTGATTTCATTAAAAAATCGGGTATTTACGAAATATCTTGTTCTAGTTGTCCTAAAGTATATATAAAAGACAAACACGTAGACCAATTGAAATTAGATTTAAGGAGCATTAGCTCATTTCAGATTAAATATAAAAGATAAAAGTGCTGTCGCCGAGCATATTTTTGAATCAGGTCATCCTATTCAAATTAGTTCACTTAAATTACTTAAAAGTGTTTTGAATTATTCCGAGTTAAATGCTTATGAAAGTATATACATGCATAAATCTAAATCAAATTTAATGAACTTTGATTCAGGCACAATTTTATCTTGTCTATATAATTTATTTAATAAGAACTATTTTTTAATTTATTTTTTATTTTGTTTATTTATTTATTTTTGGTTATTTTAGATTCAAATCAATATTTTCAATTATCAATCATCAATTATCAATATTTAGACACAAATCAATATTTTCGTTAATTGTTAATTTGTATTGTTTTAAAATATTTATAGCTCATATTATATTCTATTTTTGAAGTACTTCTATCCTGTTGACTTATTTATTTAATAGTATATCAATCACGATTCGTGATAGGTATTTTATTTAGTTTTATCTTGTGCTACTGAAGATGGGGGCATAGCCCTTGAAATGTACATCTAGCTACTTAATGCTTGTTACGGTAGTTGGGTGATATTCTATATTAATTAATATTCCACATTAAATTTACTAAATATATTTAATAAAGCTTAGAAAGTTTATATGGGTTTATCATTTTTAGAATAAGTAAAAGAATTGTGGTTTTTGATGTTTAATATAATTTTTTTCACATAACTGCAATAATTTTTTGACTAGATATATTGTACTGACTTTTTAATTAACTGTCCTATCATATTCCTGTTATTTTGATCCGCGAAATATTTGCAAAAGAAAAAATGATCCGCGGTCTTCCATAAGTTGGACAACTCTTCCAGATATAATAAAATCTCTTCATTGCTTTTTATATATTTTGGTTTCCATAAAAAATATATATGCTGAGATTCGCCGACGATATAGCTATATTGGAAGAAAGCGAAAAGAATTTAGAAAGGGTATTGAATGGTATGCAGGCAGTATTGACTGGGGATTTTAACATGAAAATAAATATAGGTAAAACTAAAGTGATGAGGTGTGACAAAAAGGAATGCAGTAGAAAAATGAGGATCACAATAGGAGATAATAGAATCGAAGAAGTGTCAGATTTTTGTTATTTAGGCAGTAGAATCACAAAAGATAATCGAAGCAAGGTAGATATAAAGTGTAGGATAGCACAGGGTAGGAAGGCATTCGTAGAAAAAGAACAGATTTTAAGATCAAATATTGACTTGGGTATTAGAAAAAGATTACTGAAGGTATATGTTTGGAGTGTAGCACTGTACGGGTGTGAGGCGTGGACTATAGGAAAGGAAGAGAAGCGTAGATTAGAAGCACTTGAAATTTGGTGTTATAGGAGGATGATGAGGATTGGTTGGGAAGATAAAGTAACAAATGAAGCTGTACTAGAGTTAGTAGGGGAGAAGAGAAGTATTTGGAGAGTGTTACAGCGTAGGAGAGACAGATTAGTAGGGCATATTCTTAGGCATGGGGGGATTATGCAATTGATCATAGAAGGTAGAGTGGAGGGAAAGAGAGGGGTAGGTAGGCCTAGATTGGAGTATGTGAGTCAGATAGTTGAAGACGTTGAGATGAATAGCTATAGGGAGATGAAGGGATTAGCTCAGGATAGATCGGCATGGCGTGCTGTTTCCAACCAATCTTTAGGATTGCGGACTCTTTAACTAACTAACTAAACAATATTTAAAAACAATATAAAAAAAAGCGCAGTATTTTGCAAAATCATCAATAACTTACGAAAATGTAAAATATAATGGCATTAAATATTGGCGCGTGTATTAAATTAAACATGGTGTGAAAACAGTTTGTCAACAGTTAATTCCAATTTGTCAATTGTCAATTGTCAATTCCAATTTGTTAAAATTCACTTGGAAATCCATGAGTTTATATAATTGTTCAAAAGGTCCTCTTTCAATTTTTATTTATTTTTTATTAAACAATAAAATTCTATACTTAAAAGTTTATTTTACAGGTTTATTTACTAGACCAGTGAAATATAAAAATCCTAATCAAAATTACTTATGTAAAAATCACTTTTCACATTTACACGTAAATGTGCGTTTAAAACTATTAAAAAAAAAAATTGGTCGATGTTTTAATTTTCTAAATTGTATGATTTATAGAATATTTTGATCACTTTACTCAAAAAATTCTCAATTCTTTATCAATATTCGTAAATATTACAATAACTTACTTAACGTACTTTAACAAAAAAATAATTAAAACAAGAAATTAAAAGGCGACATAAGAAACTTCACCGTTTATTTAAAATGTTTAATGATGGTTTTCTAAAGGAAATTTTAAGTTTCGTTGAGGAAATAATAAAAATGATAGCGGAACGGTGAAATTGTATTTCTAGTCATTAAATTACATTTTCAGTTTTTATTTAAAAGCTATAAAGCTTTATTTTGTTTTGTTACAAAAATCAAAATTATTTCGATTTCGAAAATAGCAGTGATAATTATTACCTAATTAAATTAATATCGACCTAATTGATTTTTACGTATTTCCAAAAAAAAATTGCAACGAAACACTAATTTTAAACTAAACTAATTTATTGAAGAAAAATCTATAAAATTTCCTTGTGTAAAATCACTCGCTATATATTTATACATTTGCACATACCAAATTTTTGAAAATTTTGTAAAAAAAAATTGTTTTGTTACAAAAATCGAAATTATTTCGATTTCGAAAATAGCAGTGATAATTATTACCTAATTAAATTAATATCGACCTAATTGATTTTTACGTATTTCCAAAAAAAAATTGCAACGAAAACACTAATTTTAAACTAAACAAATTTATTGAAGAAAAATCTATAAAATTTCCTTGTGTAAAATCACTCGCTATATATTTATACATTTGCACATACCAAATTTTTGAAAATTTTGTAAAAAAAAATTGTTTTGTTACAAAAATCGAAATTATTTCGATTTCGAAAATAGCAGTGATAATTATTACCTAATTAAATTAATATCGACCTAATTGATTTTTACGTATTTCCAAAAAAAAATTGCAACGAAAACACTAATTTTAAACTAAACAAATTTATTGAAGAAAAATCTATAAAATTTCCTTGTGTAAAATCACTCGCTATATATTTATACATTTGCACATACCAAATTTTTGAAAATTTTGTAAAAAAAAATTGTTTTGTTACAAAAATCGAAATTATTTCGATTTCGAAAATAGCAGTGATAATTATTATCTAATTAAATTATCTAACCCAATTCATTTTTAAGTGTTTCCAAAAAAAAATGGCAATGAAAACACTAATTTTGAACTAAATTGAAGAAAAATCTATGAAAAAATTCTCAACAAAACCTTTTTGCATTTATGCACTTATTAAATTTGTGCGATGCTTTTCTATAAACAAAGTATTTCTCAATTAAAAAATATTTGACATATAAAACACTAACCGCAAACCAAACAAATTTATTTCAAGAAAAATCTATTAAACTCACGTTCTGCAAAAATATATATATATATAATACCCATATATAATATGCCCATCCACCAGTTTTCGAATGCTTTGTATAAAAATTATTAATTTCCAATTTCCACCATAACATTTTTTTTTATTGATAAAATAGAATCATGTATCCCCCATGGTCACATGGCGACATTTCCAAATGACCCACGCCTACATGTACCTTACTTAACCTCGATGCGAATAAATCTACGGTTCATGAATTTTTGTTGCGATATTCGCACATAAAAAAGCGGTCACATTTGTCTTCGTATCGCCCTTGCCTCATCACAAAAGGGACAACGAAAAAAATCGTAGGACGAAAACGAAAGCACGAACCATCCTCTTTGAACGTCAAAACAAAAACTTGAAAGAAAAGAAACTTCTTCGAAATTACAACGATTTATGCTTTTTTTTTTTTAATTCGCGTTATTTTCTTAATTGTTGCACTGTCAAATTATGTTGACACATCCATCAAACAAAACCACATCCCATTTGGCCGGTTCAAATTTTGCATCCCCCCCCCCCCCCAAATCATCCCTAAATCATCGAATACAATATTCTGCTTTTAAATAATAAATAATAAAAGCTTTTAAATAAAAAATATTGCTTTTAAACAATAAACATCAAAAGAGTAATTGTATATATTTTTTAAATTGTGTATATATTTACCAATTATCTACTTTGTTTATTTGATACCCGTGATAACATATCGTTCTTAAACAAAATTTGACAACAAAGTGGTAAAGTAGCAAAGAATCAAAGTACATATTTGCAAAAAAAAAAAACAAAAGAGTACACAAAAGAAACCGAATCAAAAATATATCTACGATTTAAATTTTTAACTACAAATGGTACTTTATTTTTTTACCACTTCTAAGATAATAAAACACACTTAATAGAAATATTAGATAATATTGTAATAAAAACTGAATCTTCCGACCGTGCGTGTGATCTTATCAAATTAAATCGAAAATTATCACACACTTAAATAATTATCCTTATCGTCGCGTAATTAGCCTTTTGGATAGAACAATGATTGAAAAAATCATCGTTCAATCGTTCAATTTGTACATTTCAATAAGCACAAATATTTGGAAATATTTACCAAAATCATGTCGCTATCAATATTCAACATATTTTCCTCAAAAAAAAAGTCGAACAAAAGCAAACTTAACGCCGACAAAAGTTCGCCGAAGATACCAAAATGCGAGAGTTCTATGGAAGACCCTAAGATCGGTGAGTCTGTTAGAAAATTATCAACATCAATGAAAGGGCGTGTCAAACCAATTAACGGAAGAACAAGCATCACTGACAAAAATCCCTTCAATAACCAGAACAATGACCAAGAAAATACAAGCACAGTTCCAAATGAATATAAAACCGAACGAGCTCAACAACAACAACTCAGAGATCAAACGAAGGGCCATGTAAATGGAAAAGGACACAATCAAAAACGAGACAGTATAGAAGAGAACCTTACTGGTGACGAGGTGGCTTTGGAGATATGGAAAATTGCAGACGCAGCTTCGGAAAACATGGCCAAGTGAATGTAATGTCCAAAGCTAGAAATCATCCTGTCAGGAAGTTACTGAATTTTTTTCGAAACTATGGAATGCTCAACTATAATTGACATTTATCCATTATGCGTATTAAAGAGATTTTTTTTTAATAATCGCATCGGTTATTTTGAAAAGATATTATCTCCAGAGCCGTAGGTAGGATTTTTGTTATTGCGGTTTTTTTTGCGAAAGATGTATTAAGAAAAAAATGTATATTTCTACAAAGAAGTAATGCTTTTGTATATATATATATATATATATATGTGTGTGTGTGTGTGTGTGTGTGTGTATATAGTCTAAAGGAAATTGATTTCATACTTAAATCAATTGATAATCAAAATCAAAAAGCATTTTGATAAAGACTACATTGATTTATAATATAGAATATCACCCACATACCGTAACAAGCATTAAGTAGCTAGATGTACATTTCAAGGGCTATGCCCCCATCTTCAGTAGCCATTTTTGAAGTACTTCTATCATGTTGAATTATTTATTCAATAGTATATCAATCACTATTCGTGACAGAGGTATTTTATTTAGTTTTATCTTGCGCTACTGAAGATGGGGGCATAGCCTTCGAAATGCGCATCTATCTACTTAATGCTTGTCACGGTATTTGTGTGATATTCTATATTATAATTTAACACCGTGGTGATAATTTTAAAAATACATTGATTTGTCTAAAATGATATGTCTAGCAATTTGTTATGTCATTTTTAGTACGCAAATTTAGAAATTTTGAAAAAATAGGGACTGCTTTTTTACTGGGCACTTTTAGGTTCACAATTAATATAAAATATAAATATATATAACAATAGAACGTGATGTAAAAACTCAAAATCGGTTTATTACATGAAAAATGAAAATCTAATAAATTTTTGCATAAAAATAATTTTGACTATTATAACATTGGTATCAAATGAAAGCAGATTCTTGAACTATTTACCCAATTACGCAAATATGTAAAATGGACAATATATTATGTAATTTAAATTTACAATAAATCTCATTCGAATTGTTTAATAGGCTCTTTTTAAATGATCTATTCAGCGCTTGCCCACATTTGGCACCGGGGCTATTTTGGCCATATTCTATATGTACGGCTCTGATCAACTACATGTAAAGTATTGTAAGTTTAAAAAAAAACTAAAATCGCTGGACGATGCAATATAGTGTGTACATATTTCTGAAGAATTAATGAAATTGTAAAATATAACCAAGTTGTTTACTTTAATTTTGTATTTTTTAAGTTTTAGTTGTTATAGTAGTTGTTTGATGTTAACTCATTGTACTAAAGCAACGACAAGATGAAACTCGACAGTTTAAATTATTTATTAGCATTAGTTAATTATTTTATAAGTGATAATTCTCTTTTCTATAATAGGAAGGAATAATTTTAACAGCAAAATTTATAATAGTATATTATAATTAAGAATTAATAGAAAATTCGTTAAATTGTGACGTATTGATATCCAAAATTGTAACTAATGACGTTATGAATATTATTTTTCACCAAAATATACGAGATACCACGAAGTCTATTAATTTTCTTTATGTAAAAAATTCATAAAAACGCGTTATCGCAAGCTTTTGAATATTTATATTAATTTATTTGGAAAAATACGTGTAAGTAAAGTTTATTTACACATTTTTATAATAATTCAGCAAATGAGTTTAAATTTGTTAATTATTTGTATTAATAAAATAATAGAAAACGATTTTAATAAGATTTTAGAATTTAATCTCATCAATTGGACCGCATCTATAAATAATATTAAATATCTCAAATATTAAATAAATTTCGATTGACGAAGAAATACTTTAATTCGAATATGGCTTTAACTATATTTAAATTTCCCATTATATTTCTTTAATAAAACATTAACTCCACTGATCAAAAGCAATTTTTCTTTTCCTTCAGATTCAACAAAACCAAACCAACGTCACTACTAAAAACTTTTACGCAATTAATGACGTCACGACTTTCAAACCTACCTTAAAAAGTGGAAATACTTGAATTTTGTTTTAGAACATTTCAGACATTGCAGATATATTTTAAAAGAATTTATCGAAGCTTTAAAATAAAATCTCAAAATCAAACTTGCTACAAATACAAGGATCAATTTGGGGTGAAAATATAAATTTTAAAAGTGAAAATATTTTTGTGCAGTTAAACAATGATGATAGAGAATGGAAGTGAGTACGACAAGAACAGATAAAGGATCTTCTACAATATGCGGACAAAATTATGTGCAATGATGTAAAAATGAGGCAAACAAAGAAGTAAAATATTTCTTTCTTAAGAGCAACAAAGATACTTGAGAGGAAGAGACACCTCCTTTATTTTCCTATAGAAAAGAGGACGAATATGTTGGATATTCGATAAACAAAACAAGGACGAAGTATTTCGTAGAAACACCTGTATCAAGCAGTAAGAAAATGACAGGTAGCTCGTTATCAGCCCACCAAACAAGGACACCTTATCAGTGAGGAGGCGTAGACATTCCCCGATACGGAAAAATACCAATAACACTCAAGAAACCCTTACAGTTACCATGGATACAGCTACCTACATCCCAAACAACCCTCGATTTGGCTTGCTACAATTCGAATGGCCAACGGTAACTGCCTCAACTGAAGAATACTCATTAGACACTCACCAATGCAGCCAAGATATCCAACAGTCAACAGATGAAGACAATCAAATTAACTTAGTAACCAATCGTGATTCTAGTGTAAGTGTGCCCGATGTCAGTTTAGACTTAGATTGTTGTTGGTCCTCCGAGCCGGATATGATACTGGGTGGAAGTGCCATGGGGTTCGACTTGGAGCCATTACCGACATTGTTTCCGTTTAGTCCATTGGGTTGTCTAGGCCCAGGGCAACCGCAGGATGGCGCCGCATTCATGCAACAAGGAAAGGGACACGGCATTACTGCGACGCTTTACAAGTGAGTATTTAATTTTTCAAGAATCCTTGTACATTTTTATCGTGTATGGATTTGTCTTTGGCTTGAAAACCGGAATTTTCATGAGACGCAAATCCGACGTATATTTTGCAGTTTCAATTTCGGAATTTTTTTTAAATATATATTCAAATATGCCTAATATATTCACATTAATATTTTGTTTATTATATTTCATTGAACCCGCTTTTTTCATTGTCTATATTATTATATGTTCTTATATCCATTTCCTAAATTCCACTGTTCAATTGAAGATATTTTCTTTCAATTTCTGAATCTGCGCCATTTGGGCCATTACAACATACCTACAAAGTACACACTTAACAACACTATGATTGTAATGTTTACATGTATCCTGTTTATATTTTAATTTTTGTACTATGTTGCACAGATTCAGGCTGAATCAAGACTAGTTAAAGAGTCCGCAATCCTAAAGATTGGTTGGAAACAGCACGCCATGCCGATCTATCCTGAGCTAATCCCTTCATCTCCCTATAGCTATTCATCTCAACGTCTTCAACTATCTGACTCACATACTCCAATCTAGGCCTACCTACCCCTCTCTTTCCCTCCACTCTACCTTCTATGATCAATTGCATAATCCCCCCCATGCCTAAGAATATGCCCTACTAATCTGTCTCTCCTACGCTGTAACACTCTCCAAATACTTCTCTTCTCCCCTACTAACTCTAGTACAGCTTCATTTGTTACTTTATCTTCCCAACCAATCCTCATCATCCTCCTATAACACCACATTTCAAGTGCTTCTAATCTACGCTTCTCTTCCTTTTCTATAGTCCACGCCTCACACCCGTACAGTGCTACACTCCAAACATATACCTTCAGTAATCTTTTTCTAATACCCAAGTCAATATTTGATCTTAAAATCTGTTCTTTTTCTACGAATGCCTTCCTACCCTGTGCTATCCTACACTTTATATCTACCTTGCTTCGATTATCTTTTGTGATTCTACTGCCTAAATAACAAAAATCTGACACTTCTTCGATTCTATTATCTCCTATTGTGATCCTCATTTTTCTACTGCATTCCTTTTTGTCACACCTCATCACTTTAGTTTTACCTATATTTATTTTCATGTTAAAATCCCTAGTCAATACTGCCTGCATACCATTCAATACCCTTTCTAAATTCTTTTCGCTTTCTTCCAATATAGCTATATCGTCGGCGAATCTCAGCATATATATTTTCTCTCCCTGTACATTCACACCTACACTATACTCTTCTTTTACTTTGTTTATTGCATCTTCTATATATAGATTAAATAATAACGGTGAAGGTGTACATCCCTGCCGAACTCCCTTCCCTATTTTTGCTACCTCTTCTTCCCCCTCAATTCTAACTAAGGCAGTTTGGTGTTTATATAAATTAAAAATTATTCTCCTATCCTTATAATCTATACCCGTTTCTTTTAAAATTCTAAACATTATGTCCCAATCTACATTGTCAAATGCCTTTTCTAAGTCTACAAAAGCTATGCAAGTTACCTTTCCTACCCTCTTTCTTTTTTCTACTACCGTTCTTAGTGCTAGAATCGCCTCTCTCGTCCCTCTGTTTTTCCTAAAACCAAACTGATCTTCTCCTAGCCTTTCCTCTACTTTATTTTCTAATCTCCTATAAATAATCTTTAACAATATCTTCGATGCATGTGATAGTAGGCTAATGGTCCTATAGTTCTCACACAAATTAGCTCCTATTTTCTTCAGCATTGTTACTATTCTACTACGCTGAAAATCCTGTGGTACTTCTCCCTTCTCATATATTTTACAAACTAACCTGTATAATCGCTCCTGCATTTTTCCCCCTGCGTGTTTTATTAATTCGGCTGGTATCATATCAATCCCCGCTGCTTTGTTATTCCGTAAATCATTTAATGCTCTATGAAACTCTGACCTAAGTATGCTAGGACCTAAGTCAATAAATATATAAATATATAAACAAGACTATAAATAAATAAATAAAAATATCATTTTAAATAAATCAGCCTGATTATTTAAGAATACGGAACCATATGCTTTCTTTAAAATATATCACAATTCTGAATCGAATTTAAACCATTCTCTCAAAAGTAGTATTGATTTATAATGATTTTAATGTATGTCATTCTAATGATCATTTAAATTTTAAAGGACACAAACACAAATTATACGGAAGCAATATTTTCAGAAAAATACATTACGTAATAAAATGTCGTAAATTCATATTATAGACATCTTTCTAATAGATTGTGAAAAGTAACTGAACAAATATCACTGCCATATATAATTACATGTATCAAACAATATTTAAATAAAAATTCAAAAAGATTTGAAATATCATGAATGGTCAAACATTTTTCTATTATAAAAAAAATGTATGTCCCACCTCCATACTTATAAGAGATTATTTAATTGGTATACTTTTAACTGTATTTATTGCACAATTAATTACTTTATCAATAAATTATTCTACCGTATAATAAAAATATTATCCTGTCGCAGAACTGAATCATCTCCAGCAACGTCTCCTAACAATGATCAATACAATCTTCTCACCACCGCCTCTTACCCTCCACACCATCAATATTACTCAATGAGTAATCACCGTGCAACGACGGAACCCTTACCTCTCACCACCTCACCTTGTCACTCACACGGATCAAGTACAACTCCAGACAATATCAACAGCAGCCCTCCTCACCAACACCACAAAGCAGGAGAAGTGGCAGCGGACGTACTACTATCCCTCAAGCATGCGGTTATGCACCCGGGGGACGTGCAAGGAATCGTGCACGGGATGCAATGCACTGGTAATCCAGTTGGAGCATATGTTGGAGGTGGGGAAGGGTACTATGGAGAAGTTGGAGGGATTACAGGTAGCGGAGGTGGTAGTGGAGGTCCGTATGGATCGGGTGAAGAAGCAGAAAGTGAGTAATGTCGAAATATTGCTACGTGGATGTTGAACAGTTTTATGATTAGCTGATCAGGGCATTCTAAAAATATAAACTGACGCTTTGCATCAGAAAAAAAGAAATGAAACGATGTATTATTGAAATGTATTAATGAAATATTTTATGCGACATATAAGTAGTGTGTCATCTGTTATTTTGTCATAATGGAACGATGTTGAAAATTATAAGCAGTTGAAAGTTTGTAGGGTTGTAGGTTACAGTTGTAGGGCATTTTCATTAAAATGGTGTCTCAACAAATTAAATAATATCGACAATATTCCTTAGAATTTCTCACAAAATGTTATTTCATGTTATCTCATAAATGTTAAATTAGTTAATTATCAATTTTGTCATATTATCAAGGTAGGTAGGCTAACAAATATGAAATAGCATAGCTTTGGACAGCCCAAATAAAGAATGTATTGAATAAAAAATCCCAATTTTAGATAATCCTGGTTATCAAAATGGTCATCATCACCATCACCATCATCATCACCACCAGGGGTCGCCCTTGTTCCCAAGCATGTCAGTTAATGTGTCTATGAATATGACAATGCACGGGTACCACACTGGTGGTACTAACGGAAACTATTGCCCTACAACTACAGAAATCAACTACCCTCAAGTAAGTCTGAATTAATCAGTCAGTCATCCATCCTAGGGAATGGTTGAAAACAGCACGCCACGCCGATATTACCACAACTCTATTATTTCCTTTAAAACTACATACATGACCCACATACTACAAACTAGGCCTACCTACCCCTTCCTTTCCCTCTACTCTATCCATGTTTAAGAATATGACCTCTCCTCTCCTCTACTAACTCTAGCAAAGCTCATTTGCAACTTTATATACCCACGCAATCCTCATCATCGTCCAAAAACACCACATTTCATAATATTCTATTTAACGTTCGAATTCCCTTTCTATTGTCCACGCCTCACAGCCATACACTGCTTATAGATAATTATCACTAAATTTATACTTCCTAGGTCCAATGGACAACTACGCCGCACCACCAATGCCCCCACCACCACCACCAAAGACTCCTATCCCCACCACCACCATACAATACAGGCACCACATATTCTATAACAGCCGACTTTCGTCCCGCCCCTCAAATATCTACCCTTGACATAACTAATAACCCACAGCATCTGCAAACAACCGGCAACAATTGTGCGGTTGTTGGGTCCAGTGCCACACCAATGGTACTGGGAAGGAGTAATTTAAATGGTGCTGGGTTGGGCCAACATCAATTGATGATAGGTGGTGCCCTAGGTGGAGGAGCGTATAAGGTAGCTGGTGCGAGATTGAGTAGGAAGGGTAGTACCTTGAGCGTGGTTAGTGGTGGAGGGTGCTATAGTGATGGAGAAGAGTGTGAAGGAAAAGAACGAACGGTTTCGTCGGGAAGTGGTGGACATAAGAATAATATTTGTAGAATATGTGGTTAGTAGAATTATAAATTCAATCTTTTCTTGTCCTATATACACCAAGCAATTGCGCTCGTACTTCTCATATATAAAATAGCAACTTACAATCAATTTTATTGTCCGTTTTCCTAGTAACTAACATTTCCAATGTGAATTACACAAATGAAAAACTGTTGGTGACCACTGCGTAATATTTAATTATAGATTATCCTTAAACCTGTTGACTGAGGTATTATGTATTAATTGAAGACTTATTCATGGCTTCACTACCTCTACGTCAAATTTTAATTTACTACCACAAGAAACGAATCCATAATTGGTAGCAATATTTGGGGCTGGGTCACTATTTAATGCTTTCAAATTCTTTTAATTTTTTGAGGGTCATGTGCAAACTCCATACCTCCGTCCCAAATTCAAATTCATAGTACATTTGGAAGTGCCTAAACAATTTCAAGACACAAGTTAGGCACAACAAATACTATCACTTACGATCTAATCAATTGTACTTTAAAAATCTTTAAGACAACCTTAGCCTTTCGATATAAACTTTCTTTTAAATAGCTGAATATAATACTTACTTTCTTTAACATGGCCCGACTTCACGACACACGACTTCACCGCACAATTCTCCTTTATCAAATAAAGTTCGATAAAGAGAATTATTATATAGTTTTTTTTTTATAATTATCACTACGGTGTTAAATTATAATATAGAATATCACCCAGATACCGTAACTTAAAGCATTAAGTAGCTAGATGTACATTTCGAAGGTTATGCCCCCATCTTCAATAGCACAAGTAAAACTAAATAAAATACCTCTGTCACGAATATCAATCACGATTCGTGACAGAGGTATTTGATTTAGTTTTACTTGCGCTACTGAAGATGGACGCATAGCACTTGAAATGTACATCTAGCTACTTAATGCTTGTTACAGTATTTGGGTGATATTCTATATTATATTATATAGTTAGTATACTTTCTAAAAAATGAGAATGAAACGAAACATACCAGTTTAAGTTGTGCTTAATCACGAAAATAAACTACTTTTTAGGTTAATTCCTTTAACTTCATAATAAACTTCTTTTCGCGCGAGATCATAATATATAAAATAATTTCCAAATTTTCCAACAAAATTATATTCACACTGACCCTCAAAAATATTACTACTAAAATGCGTGATATATCGAATTATTGACAACATTCTCGAACAGCACAATATGTGTTAGAAAACTTTGTTAAAATGAAAGACATTTAATTCGAATGAAAACGGTTTTCGTAGCGTATCAAACTTTTTGTAATTTTGTAAAAAAAAATTGCACAAAATTTCGAAAATCAAATATATATGTATATATATTTGATTATTATATATTATTATATATATTTGTTAGTTAAAGAGTCCGCAATCCTAAAGATTGGTTGGAAACAGCACGCCATGCCGATCTATCCTGAGCTAATCCCTTCATCTCCCTATAGCTATTCATCTCAACGTCTTCAACTATCTGACTCACATACTCCAATCTAGGCCTACCTACCCCTCTCTTTCCCTCCAATCTACCTTCTATGATCAATTGCATAATCCCCCCATGCCTAAGAATATGCCCTACTAATCTGTCTCTCCTACGCTGTAACACTCTCCAAATACTTCTCTTCTCCCCTACTAACTCTAGTACAGCTTCATTTGTTACTTTATCTTCCCAACCAATCCTCATCATCCTCCTATAACACCACATTTCGAATGCTTGTAATCTACGCTTCTCTTCCTTTCCTATAGTCCACGCCTCACACCCGTACAGTGCCACACTCCAAACATATACCTTCAGTAATCTTTTTCTAATACCCAAGTCAATATTTGATCTTAAAATCTGTTCCTTTTCTACGAATGCCTTCCTACCCTGTGCTATCCTACACTTTATATCTACCTTGCTTCGATTATCTTTTGTGATTCTACTGCCTAAATAACAAAAATCTGACACTTCTTCGATTCTATTATCTCCTATTGTGATCCTCATTTTTCTACTGCATTCCTTTTTGTCACACCTCATCACTTTAGTTTTACCTATATTTATTTTCATGTTAAAATCCCTAGTCAATACTGCCTGCATACCATTCAATACCCTTTCTAAATTCTTTTCGCTTTCTTCCAATATAGCTATATCGTCGGCGAATCTCAACATATATATTTTCTCTCCCTGTACATTCACACCTACACTATACTCTTCTTTTACTTTGTTTATTGCATCTTCTATATATAGATTAAATAATAACGGTGAAAGTGTACATCCCTGCCGAACTCCCTTCCCTATTTTTGCTACCTCTTCTTCCCCCTCAATTCTAACTAAGGCAGTTTGGTGTTTATATAAATTAAAAATTATTCTCCTATCCTTATAATCTATACCAGTTTCTTTTAAAATTCTAAACATTATGTCCCAATCTACATTATCAAATGCCTTTTCTAAATCTACAAAAGCTATGCAAGTTACCTTTCCTACCCTCTTTCTTTTTTCTACTACCGTTCTTAGTGCTAGAATCGCCTCCCTCGTCCCTCTGTTTTTCCTAAAACCAAACTGATCTTCTCCTAGCCTTTCCTCTACTTTATTTTCTAATCTCCTATAAATAATCTTTAACAATATCTTCGATGCATGTGATAGTAGACTAATGGTCCTATAGTTCTCACACAAATTAGCTCCTATTTTCTTCGGCATTGTTACTATTCTACTATTTATATATATATACACGACTAAAATATTTAAAGTAAATAAAAAATAGACGTATTATAATATCTCCCTCTCTGAAGGGAGACACACCTACTCTATATATATTCTTTTATATCTTTTTAAGGAAAATCCTACGCTCGACCTAGCACCCTCAAGACCCATTTACGAACGCACAGCGGTGAGAAGCCCTACCGTTGCTCTGACTGCACTAAATCCTTTTCCCAAGCTGCCAATCTGACTGCGCATGTACGTACCCACAGCGGGGAGAAACCATTTCGTTGTCCCGTTTGCGATCGACGCTTTAGTCAAAGCAGTTCTGTTACTACGCATATGCGCACACATAGTGGAGAACGACCGTATAGATGTCGGTAAGACAGAAGTCTATTTATGCATCAAAATGCATAACGATCAATCAATATTTGTGAAACTAGTCAGCTTAAAAAAAAAAGGATTCGTCAAGGAGACACATGTTATATAAAAATATATTTGTTCTTTTTTTCTTTCTAGATTATGTCGAAAAGCATTTTCAGATAGCAGCACTTTAACCAAGCATTTGCGCATTCACAGTGGGGAAAAACCGTACGAGTGTAAATTATGTTTATTGCGATTTTCGCAAAGTGGTAATTTGAATAGACACATGAGAGTGCATAATAGTGGAACTCAAAGTTCAATAGGTGTCGTTTAGTGACAATTTTACAAGAACATGTCTAATTTCAAATAAATTAAATTATAAAAACTATTAAGCTTAATGATATTACGTGAGTTAAAAGTGGTTGAAAGCCGGTATTCAGGCATTAGCTAAGTGTATTTAAAGACAGCTTATACTTTACAATGGGTAATAGTTGAACGTGAAATATTTTTTGGAAACAGTATTTTAAGTAACTGGTAAATATTCCAAATATTTGCTTCATAATGTGAATGTGATTTCTACTATGCAACGAATGTTCATATTGCATTTCACTCTCTTTATATTGTACAGAGTGCTTTATAAGACAGTAATATAATATAAGTGCATTTAAGCTTTAAGTATGAATATGATGTCAGTATTAAACAAATTATAGTTGTTATAATTCAATAATGTTCTAGTCACTTTATATTATAAATACAAATTGTTTAAATAAATAGTCACATTTTTCAAAAAAAAATTCAAGCCCCTGCGGTACATGGAAAAATCAAGACAAAGATCAATTGAAAAAAATAAAAATAAACAACAACAACAACCAATTGCTCCAGGTAACTAAGACATTAATATATTCCTTTAATATTTATTCGTTACTTTACAATTACAGAGCAAATATTTGCGACCAATTTTGATATAAAAGTCAGTCGCTATACAAAATATAACAAATATAATAATAATAAACCCATTTGTGGAATGTTTTAGCGATTTCTATTCGAAATGCTAAATCTTCTTTCAGAAGTATTAAAGTAGAACAGTTTTTTTAAATCCTCGTAATAAAACTGTCTACTTATTAAAAACTTAGAAATTTTGTTACAACAAAATGTTTTTTGACAAAATCTTAAACTTTTAACAAAGTTATATTTCAGCTATATTTAATTTATTTTTCAACACTCTAAA
Organism: Leptodirus hochenwartii; assembly: GCA_947310635.1. NCBI lineage: Eukaryota > Metazoa > Arthropoda > Insecta > Coleoptera > Leiodidae > Leptodirus > Leptodirus hochenwartii. The sequence goes on from OX371176.1 coordinate 42,955,433, forward strand.
TTACCTTTAGCACTTAATTTCAATAGTGGAAATTTAGAAATAATTTGTTGTAATTAACTATTATATCTTTACTTTAAAAACATTTCAAATTCTATGTTTCAAACCTTTGAATTCTATAATAATAATAAATGTCTTTTCAATTATTCAAATCAATCAAAACACTAAAACTTGTATAATAAAAAAAAACAAGTAACTATAAAATAAAAACGAAAAATAATAAAATAACCGTAAGCCAGAATACTGACCCTTGACGTAAGTTTGACAATGCCACTTGTGACAGCTGTCGTTTGACTGTATTTTGATAAACGTTTTTTTAAAGTATTTAAAAATATATAACCTCAAAAATACAAATAAAAATTTACTTGCGTAATGCAGTTGATCGCCACCTTCTTAATGGCAATCATATGTCAAATTTTAAAGTGACAGATCTAATAACATCGTAGTGATATTTTTTTTTAAATGACAGTTCTACTTTTTATTTTATACATATAGTTGAAAATTCTTGCAAATTTTCATCACGATTTATGCTATTTCAATTAATAGATCACTATTTTGACAATCATCGATTAATAACAATTCTACAAGTACTGTGCTTTCCTTGATGATTTTATAAATCGTTCTATTTATTTGTGACTTGTAACATAATGTAATATAATTTTTTTCATTCGATATTTCTGTCCGATTCTTATTGTATTGAGAAAAGATCTGTCAGAATTTGACATATGGCACTTAACAGTTGTTTAATTTAGGTTTTGCGTAAGAAGTTTGGGAACGCAAACGGGCCCATTGACGCACAATTGCGCAAAACGCTTTTGTAATGTTTCGCGTAATTCTAAACGTTTCTCCGTTACTTGATGATTTTTTGTCTTAAATTCGTTCATTTCTTCTTGAGTTATATAACATGCGTCATTGTCACAATACATTGAATCCTACCAAAGAAGGAAAATGTCAATATTAAATTCAATTTAAAACAAATTGTTATCGTGGTAATTGTAATGGGGGAAAATAAGATGGAAAAAACGTGATATTTATAAAAAAAAAAAAGTAATTAGTCAGGTTTTTAAATAAAATAATATTTTTTACTAATTTAAAAGATCCTTTTTTAATTAAAAAGAATTAGATTTTTTTTAAATCCTGAAAAGAAGTCCATCAAATTTCATAACATTCTCATTTAGATCTAAACTCACCTCCAACATTTCCATCAAACTCAATGGTTGTCTACCCCCAGCACCAGTACCTCCGCCACTGTGCAAAATACAATTATGACACTCCCCTCCACATTTGCCCTCTCCACCACACAGGTGCTGTCTGTGCTCCCTGTGCTCATCGTCTTCATCCCAGCAGCCTTCACCTCCTCCGCCATTGCTTCCCACGCTACCAATGCTGCCATCTATTGGTGAACTTGAAGACGCCGAACAACTACCCCTACTCATCCTGCCGCTACTTCTCTCTCCTATTATTCCCCCGCCGCAACAACTCACTTTCCCACTGCCTATAGCTGTAATATTATTTTCCTTATGGTTATTGTTCTCGGGCATGTCGCAACAATCGACAACGCTATTACTTGAGCTCGAGCTACTTGTTAAATTAGAACAACTATCAAACGTAACACATTCAGTTAAAATGGATATTTGGTGCGCATCGGTGGATTTATGGCAACAATCATTAGAACTATTCCCATTTGAGTTATTGCAGTGTGCTGTATTTCCGTTTAAGCACATTTTATTTGGCTTTGATATTTTCTTGTCCATTTTTTTGTTACTAGCGCATTTGCATTTGTCTATTCCATTGGAAATATTAATTTTAATATCTGGCCTAGTGATGGTTTTTGCCTTGAAGCTTGAAGTGGTGCTTCGGTCGTTTTTTTCACAGCAATGATTTAAATCTTCATGTTCAGAGAAATCTACTTCGAACTCGACATCGTCCTCAAATTCTTCATCCTCGAATTCATCATCATCGTCCAGGAAAGTCTTCATAGTGCTTTTGTGGTACAAGTTCGTTTTGTGAATTGATTTGCTGTTTAATACAACATTCTGATCTAAAGAAATATGGTCTAAATTATCCTCTTCTTCTTCTTCGTCATCATCATCTACCGGCTTTTCTTGCGTTGCCTTCTTGCGTTTACGACGCAGCTTCTTCTGTTCCTTACGTTGTTGCTTCTGTTGTTCTTCGCGTGTAAGTTCCGCGTACAAGAGTTCAAGCTGAGATACACCTAAAAAGTAGATTTTGGATCAATTAATCCATTAAATGAACAATCACTTCCATATTATATTGCATTAAATATTGATAAAATGTAACAAAAATCTACTGTTCGCATTGCAGAAAGATATCGAACACATTGGAAAAAATAACATCATTAGGTGCCGCAATAAAAAGAAGTAATCTTGGAATTAGATTAGTCAATTTATTGTACAACGGTTTTGTGTTACCTCACTTAAATTACGGCATTACTGCATGGCAAAGTACGAATACTCGTTGCAAAATGCTACAAAGAAAACTAAATATCACTATAAAATCAATTTCTACACTGGAACAACAGTACCCAAAGTATACAATACAACAAAGCATCTTACCATAACAGAAATTATTGACTTCGAAAATGGGATATTGGTAGATAAAATTGTGTCAGGGGCTATAAAATCTAACATTAACAAAACTAGAAATGCGAACAATGTACATTTACCTACCGTAAGAACTAATAAAGGATGGAAGGATATAACTTTTGGGGCCATACGATATAACCATTTACAACAAGCGATAAAAGTTTCTAGAAATATAGGTATATAAAAAAAAACTTAAGTTACACATAATAAATAATAGATTACGTAATTAAGTTAGGAAAATTAAAATAAATGTAATGCAGATTTGAATAGATAGGAAGTATGTATAATTGATAAGTCACTCTTTTATAATGCAAGGTATTAGTAATTAAATTAAATGTATAACTACTAAAGCATTCTCTCTAACACCAGCGGATATCTACTGAATAAGATGTATATCTAATGTATATCTATATCTAATTGTAAATTAAACTAGATTTGTAAACCAAACTACATAATAAGACTGTTTAATAAAAATAAAAAAACAAGCTGAAAAGGGCTATGAAAGTTTTTTCGATTTTTTTCATAAAATTGACTCAAATTAATTCAAATCTTCATAAAGCTGTTTTTCGACGTGATAATAAAATAAAAATATATAGTAATATATTAAATAAAAAATATAATAATACATTATTACATCAGTTCTCATTTTGGTAATACACCAAAATGAGAACTGAAATACTGATTGTAGAATGGGGCCTAAAAAATGCCTATTTTGCTGCCTACGGAATATTACGCTGTACAGTGCAAATGATTACCTTTCTTGCTTTCAACGACTGTTTCAAAACGACGCCACAAAGCATCGACGGCCACCGCGGCGAGAACACGGCAAGTGCACTCCTCTTCTCTGAGGCGCATATGGACTCGGTTCAGACGTTCGTACATGCAAATACCGATACAGGTCAACACTTCTTCTTGGGCAATTTCAAGCGTTTTAGCATGCCGTTCACGTCTACTACCTGAAATGCAACGAACAGATGTACATTTAAATGAAATTCGTCCCACTTTATTATCGATGAACTTACCGAATAGTTCAGGTTCAGCCCTGCCGATCAATTTTCCGATGTAATCAGTCTTGGTAGACGGTAAATGAATATGACGCTCGGGTAAACAACGTCTAATACCCGAATACAATGATGCAGTATAACCGCGTTCTTTCGTAGGTTCTGGCTCGTCAATTAATAAACTATAAGCTGCAAATATACAAAACAATTGTTGGTTTGAAGAATACTACCACAGAAGATATTTAAGCAATGTCTATTAATGTGTAATATTGATTTGTAAATTTAAAAAATAATAATATTGAAGTTATACGAGAGATCATTGAACAGGCATAAGGCGTAAAAATAGGGAAGAAAGAGAAGTGTAAAATAGAAGCATTTGATATATGGTACTATAATCAATTGCTTTATAATTAATCTCTATCAAACAAGAACTTATTGGTTCAATTATTTATGTTTAACATTTTGTGAACTGAAATGAAATATTAAGCAAAATAAGCATTACCTTGACTGATGGAAGTACGGATATCATGAATATAACCATGGCTTTTAAAGAAATGATATCATTTCGCATTGAACAAGTTTAGTTAGTATGCAGTTCAACTTACACATAGTTAGTTAAATAGTCCTTAATCCTAAGAATTCGTTGGAAACAGCACGCCATACCGATCTATCCTGAGCTAATTCTTTCATCTCCCTATAACTATTCATCCTACACGTCCTCAACTATCTGACCCACATACTCCAATCTAGGCCCACCTAACCCTCTGTTTCCCTCTAATTTACCTTCTATAACTAATTGCATAATATGTCTAAGAATGTGACCTACTAGTCTATCTCTCCTGTGTTGTAATACTCTCCAAATACTTCACTTCTCCCCTAATAACTCTAGTACGGCTTCATTTGTTACTTTATCTTCCCAACAAATATTCATCATCCTCCTGTAGCACCACATTTCGAATGCTTCTATTCTATGTTTCTCCTTTTCTACGAATACCTTCCTACCCTGTGCTATCATACATTTTATATCTACCTTAATTCGGTTATTCTTTGTAATCCTACATCCTAAATAATAAAAGTCTGACACTTCTTCTATTCTATCATCTTTTATTCTTATCCTCATTTTTCGCTTGCATTCCTTCTTGTCACTCCCCATCACTTTGGTCTTGCCTATATTTATTTTCATGTTATAAGCCCTAATAATAATTATAACTTAATTAATAGGAAATGCAAGCTAGCGAAAGAAGAGTGGATAAAAGGAAACTGTGAGGATATTGAGGAGGATATGAGAAGAGGTAAAGTAGATTTGGGCTACAGGAAAATTAAGTCACATTTTTCTAAAGTAAAACCAAAGGGTAACATTATACGTGATAAGCAGGGTAAGGAACTCACAGAAAATAAGGAAAAAGCTAGAAGATGGAAGGAGTATCTTGAAGATTTATATAAAGGTAGGCAGGACATGCAGGAGCTAGAAAATGTGGAACAGATAGATGAGGATGACTTAGGTCCTAGCATACTTAGGTCAGAGTTTCATAGAGCATTAAATGATTTACGGAATAACAAAGCAGCGGGGATTGATATGATACCAGCCGAATTAATAAAACACGCAGGGGAAAAAATGCAGGAGCGATTATACAGGTTAGTTTGTAAAATATATGAGAAGGGAGAAGTACCACAGGATTTTCAGCGTAGTAGAATAGTAACAATGCCGAAGAAAATAGGAGCTAATTTGTGTGAGAACTATAGGACCATTAGCCTACTATCACATGCATCGAAGATATTGTTAAAGATTATTTATAGGAGATTAGAAAATAAAGTAGAGGAAAGGCTAGGAGAAGATCAGTTTGGTTTTAGGAAAAACAGAGGGACGAGAGAGGCGATTCTAGCACTAAGAACGGTAGTAGAAAAAAGAAAGAGGGTAGGAAAGGTAACTTGCATAGCTTTTGTAGATTTAGAAAAGGCATTTGATAATGTAGAGTGGGACATAATGTTTAGAATTTTAAAAGAAACGGGTATAGATTATAAGGATAGGAGAATAATTTTTAATTTATATAAACACCAAACTGCCTTAGTTAGAATTGAGGGGGAAGAAGAGGTAGCAAAAATAAGGAAGGGAGTTCGGCAGGGATGTACACTCTCACCGTTATTATTTAATCTATATATAGAAGATGCAATAAACAAAGTAAAAGAAGAGTATAGTGTAGGTGTGAATGTACAGGGAGAGAAAATATATATGCTGAGATTCGCCGACGATATAGCTATATTGGAAGAAAGCGAAAAGAATTTAGAAAGGGTATTGAATGGTATGCAGGCAGTATTGACTAGGGATTTTAACATGAAAATAAATATAGGTAAAACTAAAGTGATGAGGTGTGACAAAAAGGAATGCAGTAGAAAAATGAGGATCTCAATAGGAGATAATAGAATCGAAGAAGTGTCAGATTTTTGTTATTTAGGCAGTAGAATCACAAAAGATAATCGAAGCAAGGTAGATATAAAGTGTAGGATAGCACAGGGTAGGAAGGCATTCGTAGAAAAAGAACAGATTTTAAGATCAAATATTGACTTGGGTATTAGAAAAAGATTACTGAAGGTATATGTTTGGAGTGTAGCACTGTACGGGTGTGAGGCGTGGACTATAGGAAAGGAAGAGAAGCGTAGATTAGAAGCACTTGAAATGTGGTGTTATAGGAGGATGATGAGGATTGGTTGGGAAGATAAAGTAACAAATGAAGCTGTACTAGAGTTAGTAGGGGAGAAGAGAAGTATCTGGAGAGTGTTACAGCGTAGGAGAGACAGATTAGTAGGGCATATCCTTAGGCATGGGGGGATTATGCAATTGATCATAGAAGGTAGAGTGGAGGGAAAGAGAGGGGTAGGTAGGCCTAGATTGGAGTATGTGAGTCAGATAGTTGAAGACGTTGAGATGAATAGCTATAGGGAGATGAAGGGATTAGCTCAGGATAGATCGGCATGGCGTGCTGTTTCCAACCAATCTTTAGGATTGCGGACTCTTTAACTAACTAAGCCCTAGTCATTACTTCCTGCATACCATTTAATACATTTTCTAAATTCTGCTCCTTTTCTTCCAAGATAGTTATACCGTCGGCGAACCTCAACATATATATTTCCTCTTCCTGAATTTTCACACCTACACTATACTCTTCTTTTACCTTGTTTATTGTATCTTCTATATACAGTTTTAATGTGTTTAACAATGGCGAAAGTGTGTATATGTATATATGTATATATTGACGGAAAAATTAACAGCTATTAAATAATGAGCTAAATAGCATACCCTTCAGCACTTTAGTTCTGCACTCAGAACAAAATCTATGTTTGCGCAGATACGTGTCCAGTGTTGCTGACAAGCAACTAGCCTCTATGATACACACGTTCCGACGACAATCTGGGCGCATGCACTCCCACACCTCCCTCCAGGCACTGGTTAACAGCTGTCTGGAGCGTTGCGAGTCCAGCGAGTGCAGCAAACAACGGTGCGACTTCTTGTGGCGACGAGGTTGAGAGTCGACTAGTTTGTCCAAGCGAGAACTGATGGAGCAAATAGACAAATTGAAAGCAAATTAAGATACAGGGGAAATGAAGAAAATATTGGGTACATGGTACATGGAAGCCGATTTTGTAATGGAAACGATTTTTAAGAGTTCCTACACATATATATCCAAGTTTCTGTATCAGAATTAAAATTAAAAGCATCTAATATAGTGATTTTAGTGCAATAATGTTTATATATTAATGTTTTCTTTAATATTTTGTATTTACTTTCATATAACAATTTTACTACAATTTTCTTATTTACTAGATTACGAGAGATTTATTAATGATATTAACAAGTGTAATGGCAACTATTGTAAAATTTAACGAGGAATAACAATAGTAAATAATACTAACGTTTATTAAAAACAAAAATGTACAAATGTATGATTAATTGAAGTATGAATCAGTCTCGGAATGAACCACGGACACATTGCTTGTTTGTTTATTTTATTTCTTTAGGTTGAACAATTTGTTTGTCTCAAAATGAGATATTCACAAAAAAAAAAATTTAAACAAATGAATAGTCGGCAGAAATATATACGGTTATATAGTGCAAAATATTTAAATTGACTACTTGTAAATGTAGCAGAATTTCTCTAGAAATCTATTAAAGAAATGTTACGAAGTATTTTTCTTCAATGTCTATATCGATATCGGTAGAAATTTTCTCTATTGATCAAGTATCCGGATACGCTTCGGTGTCTCTAATTTCGAGTATTCTTATATTTAAAAAATCTATGAATCCAAAAAGAATTTCCTCCTGAACAACTCACCTATGACCGTGGAATAGACTACTGAGGAACTGCGCCGAATTTTTCTTATCCTCTTTGACCGTTATTATTCCATCATCCTTAACCACAATGGGATCCAGAGTTGGGTATCCATACTTGTATAATTGATAGTATAATCTCTCAACGCTAAAAATAAAGTTACATCAACAATAACTACAAACTATCAAATCAAATATAATGGGTTCGAAGAACATTAAGTAATGGTCGATTTATTTAGAATTTTGAGATAATTAGATTTAAAAAAAAAGAAATATTTTTATGCGAAATATTTCTCAATAAATAAGGCAAAATTATTTAAATTATATAAAATTAGGTATTACTCTACCTCCGTCTGCACCCAACACAAGGTACACTTTGGTTTAAAACGTGCAAAATCTCCGGTCTAGTTACTTCTAAAGCACTATTCAGTTCTTCCTGTGTAAGCAATCCAATTTTTCGACTGATATCATCAGTTTCTTTTCCTTTAACGTGATGACCATCCGAAATTAGACCCAAGTTCTTTAAATCCATCACCATCTATTAGATATAACTCAAAACGTTTAAATCTCCAAGATAACAATCAGAAAAATCGTAAAAAAATAAGTACCTCGTGGCTTAAACGATTTATTCTTATATGTCAAATTCGTTATTAGGGATAGGTATACGTATGAATATAGGGATACTTATGAAATGATTTTATCAAACAACATTAACGAGCAGGTCTTTATGTAATACTAAAAAATTAAAAATTGTTAGGTGGCTACCTTTTTCATTGAGTAACGTGCAAATCCCATCAATTTCTAATTTTATAAGGACGAAATAAACAGCAATTTGGTGAAGTATGTTATAATCAAAGCAATGTGGCCAAAACGTGTATTGTCACTTAATACGTAGAGAAAACATTGTAACTATATAGTATATAAACATTGCTATTATGGTACAATTAATTAAGGAGACAAAATAAAAAATTACCGTGAGAGTACCATCTACAACGAGGGGTAGTTGTCTACGACTTAAGGGTTGGTCATTTTGAAACACGTCCACTAATTTCGCCATTTTCAAGTAGAAAACTTATGCCACACAATAATAAACTATTACTAAATTAACAATCGATGATCCCACTATCCCACCAGGACACACTTTTGCACGATTAATATAGAAAAGTATAGAAATTATACGGTATATTCAGGAAGTTCTTTCCACTCACTCAATTACACTGCCATTTGCAATTTCCATTTGACAGAGGTATTGACGACTTACGTTTTACCATCACGCTTACACACAACGTACGTTAACACATGATTCGGATTATGTAGGCAACATGCGGGACCAAAAATATCCTGTGATTTAAATCGTTACACAAATTTAAAAAAAGTGATATTATAGATGAGTTTTCATGACACAACTGTGAATAAAGTATTTTGAACTTAATTGTTTTTAATTAAATGGAGAATTTCAGAAACAAAAATCATATGTTCTTAAATACCAAACAACTATTTGAGCTACATTTAGTTAATTGTATAGAGCATCGCCCAAAAACCGTAACACAAAGCATTTATTAGCTGGATGCGCATTTCGGAGGCTATGCCCCCATCTTCAGTAGCATAATAATAGAACAAATAAAGATACCTCATCGGGATTGCTATACAATTGTTCTCTCTATTGGTTCTATTAGAATTGAGGGGGAAGAAGAGGTAGCAAAAATAGGGAAGGGAGTTCGGCAGGGATGTACACTCTCACCGTTATTATTTAATCTATATATAGAAGATGCAATAAACAAAGTAAAAGAAGAGTATAGTGTAGGTGTGAATGTACAGGGAGAGAAAATATATATGTTGAGATTCGCCGACGATATAGCTATATTAGAAGAAAGCGAAAAGAATTTAGAAAAGGTATTGAATGGTATGCAGGCAGTATTGACTAGGGATTTTAACATGAAAATAAATATAGGTAAAACTAAAGTGATGAGGTGTGACAAAAAGGAATGCAGTAGAAAAATGAAGATCTCAATAGGAGATAATAGAATCGAAGAAGTGTCAGATTTTTGTTATTTAGGCAGTAGAATCACAAAAGATAATCGAAGCAAAGTAGATATAAAGTGTAGGATAGCACAGGGTAGGAAGGCATTCGTAGAAAAAGAACAGATTTTAAGATCAAATATTGACTTGGGTATTAGAAAAAGATTACTGAAGGTATATGTTTGGAGTGTAGCACTGTACGGGTGTGAGGCGTGGACTATAGGAAAGGAAGAGAAGCGTAGATTACAAGCATTAGAAATGTGGTGTTATAGGAGGATGATGAGGATTGGTTGGGAAGATAAAGTAACAAATGAAGCTGTACTAGAGTTAGTAGGGGAGAAGAGAAGTATCTGGAGAGTGTTACAGCGTAGGAGAGACAGATTAGTAGGGCATATTCTTAGGCATGGGGGAATTATGCAATTGATCATAGAAGGTAGAGTGGAGGGAAATAGAGGGGTAGGTAGGCCTAGATTGGAGTATGTGAGTCAGATAGCTGAAGACGTTGAGATGAATAGCTATAGAGAGATGAAGGGATTAGCTCAGGATAGATCGGCATGGCGTGCTGTTTCCAACCAATCTTTAGGATTGCGGACTGTTTAACTAACTAACTAACTATTGGTTCTATTATTCTACTACTGAAGGGGGCATAGCCTCCGAAATGCGCATCTATTAAATTAATGAACTATTGTTATTGGTCGATTTGTTGTTCACGTTATTTGATGTAATATATATAATAATGTATAAAATATCACTTTTTAACTTTGTTTTGTTCTTTCGGAGTGAAGAAATCTTGTATATATAAATTTGCTTGTTCCAAATATTCCGCTTACTATAAAGGATTCAGTAAATATTTTATTTCCAATGGTCTTATTCATCGCAGTCTCAACGAAGATTTTTTTGTGGCAAATATGGATTTCTGCTTTGAAATTTTAAAAAAGCAACAAACATAACTAAAGCATTCTTAACATGTGTTTAAAATATTGCATCCTGACGTTTCTATACAACATTTTCTTGTCATAAATCACCAAACTTTGAACATTTAACATAGCAAAGGGCCCCCTAATGTAACCGCAATTCAATATACACTACTAATACGCAAATTAATTTAAATGAATGCGAAAATATAGAAAAGTGGAATTTATATATTGCGGAATTTTATTTTGTTATAATTAAAAATATAAAATTATATTTTCTTTACAAAAATATTACAACCATAGAAATTAAATTATAAATTCAAACTGTCAGGTTTGTCTAAGTCAAATAAGTCGCAGGCACCCTCAGTATCCATTAGACTAAAATGAAATTCCTGTCGTAGTGGCATTGGGTTTAAGGATATAAATGGATCTATATCTAAAACATTAGCATTAAATCATATAAATACAATATATTGTACAGCTTATACCATTATAATTATTCCGCTTTAAATTTCTCGTGGAAGTCTGCAAAACAATTTCCGCTTCCGTTAAAGCCTCGTTGCCAAATATAATTATAGGCGTTTCTGTTGGTTCAGATTTTATTTTGTTCGGCGTTTCCTCGTGGATTTCTTCTTTTACATCCTTGTTAAGAAGTGTTAGAGAATAATTGAAGCATCGTCATATATATTTTTGTGTATAGAAAAGCAACAAAAGTTTAACAAAAACAGATTAATCTTTAAACTTACATACTCGCTTACATAATAACTTACAGTTGATTGTGGAGTAGAATCAGGTAATGTCAAATCCAATTCATCATCAAAAACAAATACACCTATTGGATTTGTTCGGGATTGTACATTTAAATGTAAAATGTCGGCCGACGCCTACAAGATAATGTGAGTTAGTATATTGGGGTGCCAGGAAAAGCAAGGATGAGCCTTATATCTTATAAGGCTTATTATTTGATGGCATTCCTTTTGGCTGTACTTTCCTAATCTAGCATATGCCAATAAATTGATTTATTATTATTATATTCTTAAAATACGATGTAAATTACAAAAGTTGCATTAAGTATATCACTTGAAATTAAGTCTTGTAAATTGCTGCTCAAAAACTATGCCTCATAAATAAATTAAACGGCTCCTTATACGTGTGGAAGAATCCTATTAATTTAACTTACAGAAAATGAGAAATTCGTATTCAAAGGTGGCTTAACAAACAAACTTCTACTTTCCATCTCATGCTGTCTTTTCAGATCTTCCGTTGTAACATAGAGATATTTTTTACTATCCATATCTCCAGAAATATTACGGATACTTTGCTCTATCCACATCCTATGTGCATCCAACTCAGCTTCGTGTTTTTTCAAGCGATCTAGTTCCGACTTTAACTGCGATACTTTACCAGTTAATTCGGCACGATTTAATTTTTTTTGCTTATTATCTTTAATTGAGTACGGTCTAAAAACAACATATTAACAACTTCTTTGCACAAGATTTCCAGATGTGACTTACTTCCATTGTATGCTATTCTTGCTTTTCTTTTCAATTAAACCAATCCCTTCCAAGACATTTGTAATATCATAAATGCGTCGTTTCTGGCGTACTTCTAATATATCCGCAGCCTACAATATAGTATAGATTATTGTTTGATTAAATTTCACTATATTCTTACATTTATTTACCACTTTTAAATCCAAAACACCACCATTAGCCATTTGGAGCAGGTTCACGAATTTCACGGTTAAGAGACCCAAAGACTTTTCGAACCTACTTTGAGGTTGTTGTGTATCGTTGTCGGTCATTCCAGATGTTGATTGTTACTTGCGAAAATCCGACTCACAATCTATTTGCGAAAATGTGGGAAATTTTCAAATTTCGAGCAATTATGTTTGTTTTTATTCTCCATGGGCAAATTAGTTGATATACACATATTAGAGGTCGCCCCTGAGCACGTCAATTGTTTGAAAATTTACTTTATTATAATTTTAATTATGTAGCGTAGGTAATTGGTATTTTCAGGATAATTTAAGTTTTTGAAATTTCTATTAAAATATTATTCACATTTGTATTAAGAACATACTTTATTCCCAAAAAAATAGTTTTTTTAAAAGAACACGTCATATTACATCTGTCAAGTTATTGTCAACATAACACAATTTCGAATGGAGGTTATCTTAGAACAGAAGTGCCGACGTTATTTCAAATGATTTTTCCAAACTTGGCTTAAATTGGCATAAGAACGCATACTACAATGATATTTAATATCCCTAGAGTATTTTCTGTAAAATTTCCAGCCACTGTGAAATTACTCAAATTTAAATATTCATGGGTAAATAGCAAACATCCTAATGTAAATAGATGCTTTTGGTATACTAAGCTTCCTTTTTAAAATATGTGTTATATCAATTCCAGCCTTATTTGGTCAAGGTAAGGCAAGGTAAACCATTATATATTACATCGCGGCAGTTTTGTACCGAAACACCCGATAGAAAACCTGGAGAAGGTAGAGGCCCCATAACCTGGAAAAGTGCCGCTATAACTGCTGTTATTGGGAGTGGTCTAATGGGGTACATGTTGTACCTAAAGTATAAGAAGGAAGAAGGTAAGAATTTTATCTTGAAAATGTTAGCATTTCATGTGAGACTGATATTGATTGGTCTTATTTTGTGGGGGGCATTAATATTTCCAGCTATAGAGAAAGACAGGCACCGTATGCTTGGTAAAGCTGCAATTGGGGGTAATTTTGAATTGGTAGATTCCAAAGGAACTCTCCGGAAAAGTGACGAATTTCTAGGCCAGTGGTTATTAATTTATTTTGGCTTTACGCACTGTCCAGATATATGCCCAGATGAGCTCGAAAAAATGGCCGAAGTCGTTGATATTTTAGGTATGTTTTTAAAGAAAAAATTTCTTAGGGCGAGAATGTAAATTGTTGTAATTGATTTTAATTTTTAGACAAAAATAAAGACGTGCCCGATGTACAACCTTTGTTTATTAGCGTAGATCCTCATAGGGATACCCCTGATATTGTGGGAAAATATTGTGCAGAATTTTCACCCAGATTTTTAGGTAACAAAATTTACGTAAAGGTTATACGTCAAATAAGTTAAACGAAACGATAAAAATTCAAAAAGTCTTTCAAATAAATATCGTGTAACTTAATTTAATAAAATATCAATCAAATATCGTAACTCAACGCATTTAATAGCTATATGCGCATTTCGAAGGCTATGCCCTAATTTTCAATAGCACAAGTTAAAAACTAAATAAAATACCCGTCACTAGCCGTTATTGCTATACAATTGATTTAAAAATTTAACATGACAGAAACAATGAATACTAACTTTATAGAGTTTGTATTCACTCTATAGACAATGAATTTACGAAATACCAATAACGATTAAGACATTAGATACAAAACAATATAAAAAGCAACTGGAAAATTATATCATTAAACAGCAAGATGATCTATATTCCAAATATTTTGCCTAATATTGTACAACATATACCTGTAATAAAGTATAATTTATTCATTATCATGATTACTATTTTTCTTAACCAAATTGATTTACTTTGAAATATCACGGAAGAAATATATCAAATAAAATATTTTTATTAATATATCCAATATTTTGCATTGTAAATTAATAGAGGATCATAAAGGATGACAAATCCTACGATTTCTTCATTTCTTTAATTCGTATTTTCAATTTCTTCCAACCAAATTTCATTTATTTTTATAGAAACACAATTTCTTTTACATTGTACTTATATAAAAAAAATAAACAATAATATTTGAAATGTTTATATATATTATCTAGAAATGAAATAAAATTTACTTTACTTCACAGAAGCTTTTCATTCTATGACTTTGAAATGCGCATCTAGCATCTATTAAATGCTTTGAGTTACGGTATTTGGGTGATATTCTATACAAATATTTAACACCGTAGTGACAATTTTTAAAACCTGTTACTTAGGTTTGACGGGCACCGAAAGTCAAGTAGCTCAAGCCTGTAAAGCATATAGGGTGTATTTTAGCGCCGGTCCAAAAGACGATGACAAAGATTACATTGTGGATCACACCATTATTATGTATTTGGTCAACCCTAGAGGAGAGTTCGTAGATTATTATGGACAAACTAGAAATGCCGAGGATATCTCTAGTAGTGTTTCAATTAATATGACTAAATACAAAAAAGCTGTCAACAAGGGTTGGTTTTAAAATGTATAAGATCTATTTTAAATACAGATACCACAGAAAATGACAATTCAAACTAAAATTTTTATATTTCCAAAATAATCGCTACTTGGAATATTATATTTTAGTTCCAATTTAGAACTTTTATTATTTATTAGTTTGTATATCAATGTTAATTAAAAATAATATTCATGAAATTGTTACTAATTCAAAGCCACTGAATTATTATTAGTATAAATTATATTAGCTCATTGGATTACTTATTGAATGCAAAAGTGTTGTAATTAAATATATTTGCATATTTGAAAATTTTGTACATATACATAAGTGTTACATTTTTTACTAGTAAAATGATCTTAGTGTTACAAAAAACTTTTTTTTTCCTTTCTGATGGTGCATCCATTTTATATCTTTCAGGGCAAAAAATAGAGCTAAAAATAAAATGATAGTATAAAAGAAAATGATAGATACAATATATCATCGTTATCACGATAATACCTCATATGTGAAAAATCTTGTACTAACGTTTCTGGACTATAAAAAATATTTTTAAAAATCGGTACAAACTAAAAATTTACTCATCTAGTTTTAGAATAAAATCCTGAAATCAATTTTACATCCATAGAAGATATAGTGATGGCAACAAAGCGGTTTACAAATATTCCTCTTCAAATTTTCAATTCAAATATATACATATGTAGTATTTTGGATAGGTGTTAATTTTGTTGTTAAAACTGAATACTCAATGTGACCGATGGGACCAATATCTAATTATATATTAAAAAAAAATAACCCAAGTATTTAGGGGAAATTGATTGAGTATGCTATTTTAGTATTTAACTTTTTTTTATAACTCCTTCAAAGAGTGAAATCATTTCTGCTTACGCGTCCTATATTTTATATTTACTTACAGCGGGATATAAATTATACATGCACTTTGACATAAAATAAGTTGCTTGGCATTTATCATCATAATTATCTAAAAAAGAATTAAGCGCATGTTTTGAAATATAATAATTGTGTAATTTATTATCTACGTGGGATATATAATATAATTTTTTTTAAATTCTTGTACTGACCCGTTCCCTTGCATTTTTCTACGGCATCGAGAATAGGACCGTGATAATTTTCTGGTAGTTGGGGTAGCTGTTTGATAGCGGTCTCATGGTCCATTTTACCATTTTTACCAACCTAAAAATTGGAAGAGATAATAAAACGGCGTTGTTGGACTTAGAAAACTACGTAGAAAAGATGTTTCCATTTTGTACAGAATACTTATTTTAGTATTAAAATACGAAATAACTTACCAGTTTTAATCGTACACATAAGCAATATTGATAGCACTAGAACATGTAAAAACATTTCGTTAGAAGCTATAAAAAGAAATTTTTAAGTAAATATCATTACTTGTAAATTTCTGTCGTTATCATCCCAATTCCCTTGGTGTAAATTCTCGATGGCTTCTACAATATTTTAAATTAAAGATACAGTTTATAGAATGTTAAAAAATAACCATATACCATCAGATACTTTTGACTTAGGTTGACAGATATTCCGTATAACTTTACCGGCAGCTTTTAATTGGGATGGGGTCATCTGAAATCGTTCAATATATTAAATTTAATAATTGAAACTAAAGAAAAGTATAAATAGTACTTACAGGACAAGTAATGAATTCTAAAACTTCTAAGAATATCAAAAGAATTGAGTATTTCTTAAACATTTCCATTTTATTAAATAAATTCGAAAGGCTAAAATATTATTTTGTTATCTAAGTACGGCTCTTGTGTTTTTGAATAAAATATTAAAAAATTACTAATATTGAATTTTTCAGTTTGCACTTTAGATATTCTGTGTATAAGAAAATATTTTTCATAACAAAATGAAGCAAGTAAGTCAATTTCATTTTTTTTCCCTAGTATTTATATGTGATTTTTACTAATACATCTTCCTAGCCGTATATTATTTTTAATTGTTACTTTAAAAGTGTTTATTTTTCAAATTCTTAATTTATGACACGCAAGGGAATACACAACATAGTATAGGAAATAAATGATTTTTTTTTTAAATATTTCATTAGAATATTTGGATACTTTAATTATAAAGTAATAAATATAAGAATTATTATTGATAATACCAATGATACTACTATTTTATGAAATAAAAAATAGAAATACTACATATATTTGAGTTAACTATATAATAATTCCATTAAATGAAGAAAGATTCGAATAACAATTAAACTGCTCCATTAAGGTAGAAAATAGTTCTAGAAAAGAGAAATGAATAATTTAATTTCAGATATTTTCAAATCTTATTCTTTAATATTTAATAATTGTCTAACCTCTGGATTATCGAAATATAAGCATTTAGCGAATTGCCACGACCCGGTACATTTGTCAGTAGCATCGACTGGAAAATAATATGTAATAAATGACAAATAAAATCAAAATTTCAATATCTACGTTAATAATTAATCAGACTGTTAAATCATAGTCGTCTAATAGATAAATAGTCGTCCGTTAAAAATCATTTATTAATTTGAATAATTAATTATTTGTCCGTTACACATTTAGTTCTTATCATTACAAAATTTGTTTCTAAGCAAATTTTAAAATTTAAATCTTTGAACTTCTGGGTGTAGTTAATTTTTTTTTAAATTCTCCAGAGTGTTTTTTTTATAAGATATACTATACTATAAAAGCTTCTTTTTGAAAATATTTTTTAAAATTTTTTATGGATACGGACATACATACTAATACCCTCACGCCTATTTTTATAAATAATTTAGGTACAATATTATCAATAATTGTATATAAGTAAACATAATTATCGTGGAAACAATACCAGTGGCGGCTCTTGACATTTCAATCGACGGGGGCGCATTTCTTAAAAAATAACATAGTAGTTAGAAATCTTACCTAACATGGATGCAAAATGATTAAATGCAATTATTTCTTGAAAGTGGTAATCCGCTCTTCTATCTTTCATTGATATAAACACTCCTTGCACAAGTTTGTGATAAATTTAAATCGTGCAATGACCCACCTAATTCTTTAATTTTTACTTTGTTCTCAAGAGAAAGTCTACAAAACTATATTTTCAATAAAGAACTAACACTATT
This sequence comes from Leptodirus hochenwartii, assembly GCA_947310635.1. NCBI lineage: Eukaryota > Metazoa > Arthropoda > Insecta > Coleoptera > Leiodidae > Leptodirus > Leptodirus hochenwartii. Next base: position 42,973,621 of record OX371176.1, read on the forward strand.
CGTTTCAATTAAATATATTCTTGGAGAAACACGTGGCAAAATCGTACATACGTAACTACACAGAACAATGCAACTGTCTTATCTGGCTATTCAATATCAATTTTACTGTATACTAAACTAGGCTTCTCTGTTGGGACGCTAAAGAATTGCGGCCCGCAATAGCTTAAAACAACGATATATTCTTAGCTGTAGCAGCAGCGTGACGTCACGTTGCCACAGCAATCCGGGCCGCTATTTTGTTTGCGGCGCTACGATACGCGAACCAAAGAAACAGACGGTCGCTCACTCTACCACTTGCAACATATAGGATGAGTGCATATGCACTTGTCTCATACTTGCTCGCCGCCACACCGTGTTGTGTTGGGTGCTATCGCAATGCATCTTTTAGGAAAAAGAATACCGAGTTAAAATATCACAATAAAATTATATATCTACGGTGATGCGCTCATTGTTCAGGGGGGGCGCGCGGCCTCGAAAGAAACCGCCACTGGACAATACCCCAACCATAAATCCGCCACTGGGTAAGTATCAATACATTTTATATTTAAAAAATGATGTTAAATGATATCAATATTACATACCCCCCGCTGTTTTGCATTTCTCAATTGATTTTTCAGTTGGAGAAACCCGAACAGATGGTAATTTGGACATTTGTGGCAATGCTAGGTTTATATCGAAATGTCCACTTTTATCCACCTGGAGGTTTAAGAAAATTCAATACATAAATAATTAAGAGCAGCATCTCCATATTAGGAACAAACTTCTGCCAACATATACCACTAGTGGTATATGACAATAGTTTCTCTGGTCGTTTGTAAACGAAAGCAAATTAAAATACGCATTTTTTACTGATTGTATATAAGATGTGGAAGCTATGGAACGGTAAACTTTTTTCTTATTTTTTCACTAGCTTCCTCTATAAAACAACGTCTGCAAAATCGTATTTTTTGATGAGTTATGATTTTTTTTCGACATGTTATTGAAACTTAAAAAACATAAGAAATATACCGTTCAAAAGCACCATCCTTTAGAAACTCTAATCTCCTTTAGAACTTCTTAAAAATTATCACTATGGTGTTAATATTAGTATAGAATATCACCCAAATACCGTAACAAGCATTAAGTATCTAGATGTACATTTCAAGGGCTATGCCCCCATCTTCAGTACGATAATGATATATATGACTGCTTTTCGTATGATAAGACACTAGTTTTAAAGATTTTTCAAAAATCCGTGACATAGAGAGTATGTATAGATAATTTACTTACCAGTTTCATTATTGATAAAACGCAATGCATATAACACTAAAAAATAAAAATAAAATGTGTATTGTAAATCATTTTATATTTAGATAAAAATTTAATAAAGATTTTATCTCGTAATTATGATTTTTTTACCTTATCTACGATATATACATTCAAGATTTACTAATGCAAAAAAGAAATATTGAAAACTTACTTTTGCCGTTTTTTCTTCATCCCATGTGCCAACGTGCATATTACCAATTAGTTCTGAAAAAAAAAATTGTATAAATCATAAAATTTGTTTTAATATTACCATCTGTAATTTTAGTCTTCGGTTGGCAATTATTTCTGTATAGTTTCCCAGCATTTAGTAATTGCTTTTCTGTCATCTTAAAAAAATAGAATAAGCTTACGCAAAATGTCGGAATTATAAATTATTACTTCATCCTTACTGCCGACATTCCAAAAGTAATTAAAGAAATAAACACACCCACAGCACATATTTTTTTAAATATATTCGATGCCATATTATTGGCTAAAATTATTTTTTCTTCAAATTTTTTGGTAATTAATTATTTCTCTTCTCAGTTTTTTATATTCAATAAATGCAATAGTTTAATTTATTAGTTGTAAAATAGAATATATCACAATCTGCATGTTACATTAAATTAATATTGCCGATAGTATTCAAATTTATTTTTCACTTCCTCTATTTATGCTTTCGAGCTATCTGGAAATCTCAATAAAAACGAAATTATACCTTCCATTTTTTCCAACACATCATTATCTACTTTATATGGTAATTAATAAGGTACTAGAAGTCTCATATTAATAAATTAAAGTTTTATGTGAGCACTACGCTTGTAAAGTTCATTCAAATTTAGTTACAAATACATATCTTAACTTAATTCATTGTTATTTATCTATTTAAGTGCAATTAAATGATCAAATAAGACAAAATAAACGCCCTTATATGTCGTGTTGCGCGACCAGTGTTTGTATTTGTATAATTTATAAAAGAGGATATATTATAATTAACTATATGTATATATACATAATTTTATATTATAACAAGTCAATGCCAAAGAGTCAATCCGAAAGAAGGCTGAAATATAAATCATAGATACAATATTCCTTGGATATTAGGGGAAGAAATAATTCTAAAAAATAAAATATCAAAGATTAAAAATATTTTTTTCTTGAATAAGAACTTACATCTGGATTGTCAAAATACATGCACTTTGCATAATTCCAAGACTTTTCACATTTATCAGCTCCTCCTATATAAAGAAACATCAAGACCATTTGATTTTAATTGTTTGTTTTTTTCAATTTTTAAACTTACCTTCATCTTTGCACTTGTCCATTGATGCCATAAATTTCGCTTTTTTATCCTCCGCTAATTGATTACTTAAAGCCGCTACTGTCGCATCATAATCTATTGATCCATCTTTCTTACCCTACATGAAAGTTATTTATGAAATAAATAAGATCCGTTTTAGATTCTTAGGAATAAAGAATTTTTTTTATCGCATTTATATCATAATTTGTTAGTTAAAGAGTCCGCAATCCTAAAGATTGGTTGGAAACAGCACGCCATGCCGATCTATCCTGAGCTAATCCCTTCATCTCCCTATAGCTATTCATCTCAACGTCTTCAACTATCTGACTCACATACTCCAATCTAGGCCTACCTACCCCTCTCTTTCCCTCCACTCTACCTTCTATGATCAATTGCATAATCCCCCCATGCCTAAGGATATGCCCTACTAATCTGTCTCTCCTACGCTGTAACACTCTCCAGATACTTCTCTTCTCCCCTACTAACTCTAGTACAGCTTCATTTGTTACTTTATCTTCCCAACCAATCCTCATCATCCTCCTATAACACCACATTTCAAGTGCTTCTAATCTACGCTTCTCTTCCTTTCCTATAGTCCACGCCTCACACCCGTACAGTGCTACACTCCAAACATATACCTTCAGTAATCTTTTTCTAATATCCAAGTCAATATTTGATCTTAAAATCTGTTCTTTTTCTACGAATGCCTTCCTACCCTGTGCTATCCTACACTTTATATCTACCTTGCTTCGATTATCTTTTGTGATTCTACTGCCTAAATAACAAAAATCTGACACTTCTTCGATTCTATTATCTCCTATTGAGATCCTCATTTTTCTACTGCATTCCTTTTTGTCACACCTCATCACTTTAGTTTTACCTATATTTATTTTCATGTTAAAATCCCTAGTCAATACTGCCTGCATACCATTCAATACCCTTTGTAAGGACAATTTTTTATTTTCAGAATATAAACGTGCACTTATTATGTTAGGTCCAATTATCCGTATAAAAGAAATTGTAACCTCGAATTTATTTACGGAATTCTGTAAGAACTTTGTAATATTTGAGCGTGTAAACCGCGCTTTACAATAATGTAATGAATAAATATAAACGTAATATTATCATGCCGAAGAAGGTAGGAGCTAATTTGTTTGAGAACTATAGGACCTACTATCGCATTTATCGAAGATATTGTTGAGGATTATTTATAGAAGATTAGAAAATAAAGTAGAAGAAAGGCTGGGAGAAGATTAGTTTGCTTTTAGGAAGAACAGAGGGACGAGGGAGGCTATTTTAGCACTAAAAACGGTAGTAGGAATAAGAATGAGAGTAGGAAAGACAACTTACTTAGCTTTCGTAGATTTAGAAAAGGCATTCGATAATGTAGGTTGGGACATAATGTTTAGAATTTTAAAAGAAACGGGAATAGATTATAAGGATAGGAGAATTGTTTTAAATCTATACAAGCATCAATCGGCTTTAGTTGGAATTGAGGGGGACGTACAGGTAGCAAGAATAGGAAAGGGAGTCAGACAGGGATGTACACTTTCGCCATAGTTATTTATCCTGTATATAGAAGATGCAATAAACAAGGTAAAATAAGAGTATAGTGTAGGTGTGAAATTTCAGGGATAAGAAATATATATGTTGAGGTTCGCCGATGATATAGCTATCTTGGAAGAAATGGAGCAGAATTTAGAACATGTACTAAATGGTATGCAGGAAGTAATGACTAGGGATTATAACATGAAAATAAACAAAAAGTGATGAGGAGTGACAAGAACGAATACAAACGAAAAATGAGGATAAGAATAGGAGATGATAGAATAGAAGAAGTGTCAGACTTTTCTTATTTAGGAAGTAGGATAACAAAGGATAACCGAAGTAAGGTAAATATAAAATGTAGGATAGCACAGGGTAGGAAGGTAATCGTAGGAAAGGAGCAGATTTTAAGAACAAATATTGACTTGGGTATTAGAAAGATTACTGAAGGCATGTGTGTGGAGTGTAGCATTGTACAGGTGTGAGGCGTGGACTAAAGGAAAAGAGAAACGTAGAATAGAAGCATTCCAAATGTGGTGCTACGGGAGGATTATGAGGATTGGTTGGGAAGATAAAGTAACAAATGAAGTCGTGCTAGAGTTAGTTGGGGAGATGATAAGTGTTTGGAAAGTATTACAGTGCAGGAGAGATAGACTAGCAGGTCACATTCTTAGACACGGGGGTATTATGTTATAGAAGGTAGAGTAGAGGGGAAGCAAGGGGTAGGTAGGCTTAGATTGGAGTATGTGGGTCAGATAGTGGAGGACGTGTGGGATGAATTGCTATAGAGAGATGAAGGAGATAGCTGAGGATAGATCGACAGATGGCGTGCAGTTTCCAACCAATCCTTAGGATTGAGGACTATTTAATTAACTAGGATATCTTACAATTCTGAAGTTCATCAGGACACAGTTCATGTAACACTGCAATGAATTAAAATCTGTATTAATACGTTTTCATAATAAAGAAAATAAATTATCTCTTACTTTAGCTTCCTTGATATCGTCCCACTTGCCCGTGTGCATATCGTCAATAGGGCCTGAAAAACTCTTAATAAGAAACTAATTATTACAAATATATGATTCATACATTACCATCTTCTACTTTCATTTTTGGTTGGCATACGTTTCTAACTAATTTTCCTGCTGCCTTAATTTGCTTATCGCTCATCTATGAATAAAATTTAATTATATTATCTCCCTTTTTTGTTTTCATGTATGTTAAACGTACCACTCCTTCAGCATTTTCAATAATTATTGCAGCACTAATAACAATAAATATTGCAATATATTCCTTCATATTTATGGCGTTCATACGTACGGATCACTTCGAAAACTAATAAATTGGAATAATGGGCAACTTCTTTTATATAGTGCTTAAAAGTCCTTATTTTTTTAGATAATGTGATAACTACTGTAATACACCGATCCATAACGTTTCATTTTAATATTTTTTTCTTTTAATATATATTTAAGTACTCACGCAATATTAATATAAAAATGTAACCGCCAATCAATAGTACGCTAATGAGATGTAATTTTGACGGTTTTTTACGCTTGTTTCATTCATAAACAAATTTACATATTATCAAGCTTATAAATAATAGTTAATTATGTACACTAAAATTGGATGTAGAAACACACAACTGTTAAACTATGCATATTTAGGGTCAAAATTTCCGCCATTTCATTGCTGGGCTAGTCGAGGAAGAAAAGAATTTTGTATGAAAATAGAAAATGAAAAAAAAATGGTGCGCATTTTTGATGGCTCCTTAACCTCAAACCTTCACGTGCTTGCATACACAGATGACAGGTCTAATTCTCCCTAGAAAATATTTGTTTGGGATTTAATTATAATAATACATTTGATAATTAATCTTCCAAAAATATGAATAAAGTTAAAACAGATCCAAAAGAAGACTTAGATAATACTAGTGTAGGTGAAGTAACATACGAGGATAAACTAAAAAATGTTAACGTAATCTCCAAGCCGATGGCACCCAAAAAATTAACGAAAAAATGCTATAAATTGATCAAAAAAGGTAATTTATATACTTTGTTAATAGTGTATTTCTACCATACAATTAACATATAATATAGAATATCACCCAAATACCGTAACAAGCATTAAGAAGCTAAATGTACATTTCAAGCGCTATGCGCCCATCTTGTTACGGTATTTGGGCGATATTCTATATTATAATTTAACACCGTAGTGATAATTTAAAAAATACAATTAACATGTTCATGTTTAAGCAATGAAACACAAAACGTACCTTCGCAACGGTTTAAAGGATGTTCAAATGCGCATTCGGAAAGGTGAAACAGGTATCGTATTATTCGCAGGAGACGCGACTCCAGTGGATATCATGTGTCATTTGCCAGCCGTATGTGAAGATAAGAACATTCCCTATTGTTATACACCTAGTAGAATGGATATTGGGGGTGCAATGGGGGTTAAAAGAGGATGCTTAATGGTCTTAATAAGGGAACATGACGACTATAAAGACATGTTTAATGAAGTCAAAGACGAAGTAAAATATCTGAGTATCAAATTATAATTGTAAGAGTAATTCACTAATTTTAATACGCTTTGGATCATTAGTAATGGAATTATTAATAAATATTTTAAGTTACTGAAGAGAGTTGCGTTTCATTAATTGTATGCCTAAAATAATCCGTCTCCCAACAATGTTGGGTAGAGTTATTTTATTTGGGAAATTGAAAAAATTCATATTTTGTATACATATTTTATACAAAGATTTATTTTTTATAATATTAGCAAAGTATTGCACATATACATTGGGTAAATGGTACAAATATAACAGCAGAAATGGTAGCGTATGTTTTGTTTAATAATAATACACTTCATTTTTTAATTATATACATAAGTGGGTGAGAAAGCTGTAATTACGTATGTAAAATAACAGTACTTGGAATTTTGTGACAATACGAAAAACATTACTAAAACTATACAACCTAAAAACACAACTTTTTATTGCCAAGGCGTGTTTTAATTATTTAGATACATATCAGAGGCTAACGATTGTCGTTTAAGTTTAAAAACATTCGGTTTTTTATAGTAATTAATCAAAATGATTTTACTCCAACCTATTTACCTAACTAAATATCTAATCACGTTGATTGACACTACTGATTGTAACTGATTGCTAATTTTAATAATCCTATAATATAATATAGAATATCACCTAAATACCGCAACAAGCATTAAGTAGCTAGATGTACATTTCAAGCGCTATGCGCCCATCTTCAGTAGCACAAGCTAAAACTAAATAAAATACCTCTGTCACGAATCGTGATTGATAAACTATTTACGATTCGTGACAGAGGTATTTTATTTCGTTTTATCTTGTGCTACTGAAGATGGGCGCATAGCGCTTGAAATGTACATCTAGCTACTTAATGCTTGTTACGGTATTTGGGTGATATTCTATATTATTATTTAACACCGTAGCGATCATTTAAAAAATCCTATAATAAGTCATTTAAATCATAGGAAATTATGATTTTAATGTTTAAGACAAATTATAAGACATTGCAAATATTATTAACAAATTACTTAGCACTTGTGTTTTTTCGAGACATTTTTTTCAGTAGTGTCAACTTAATTTGAGATTTTTTAAATCTATGCTTACTTGGATATCTAACGAATACAAAAATATAACTTGAGTTTTACATCAATTTACAACTTACGGCATCTTTTACTATGTATTTCTTAATTGCAGTCTCTAATTAATATTTATTTCTACCTACTACACTAAACTTGAAAGTTTATAGTTCTATTGGAAAGTAAAGTACAATATTAAACTAAAAATCGAATCTGTTTTATAGGAACATTGCAAAAATAATATGGTCGCAGTCGTTTTTTTTTTATGTCGACTGTTACATTTTTTGACAAGACTTCAACATAACAATCGATCAAACAAAAACGCCACTGCGGTATATTTTGCGTAATTTAAACGTACGTCTCTTAATTTCATTTTATATTTGCTAACTTGGTTTGCCAATCAGTACGTCTCTGGATGTGTGACAATTTACAAAGAGCAAAATATTTTAGTTGGCATTTTAAACAATTCTATCTTACTACATCGATTAATTGTGTAGTTAATTGCTTTAATGAAGATAGTCAGAATATGTCAAATTATTGAAAGATTCCCAAATACAGGTGATTTTGGTTTTTGCTTAAGAAGTCTTCGCTTCGATTTTCATTAAGAATATCTTACTTGGACAAATATATTGATGCGTGATAGATGGGATTTATAGATTTATAAAATAGAAATGAAAGAACATTTAATGAAATTTGGCCTCTTATTGTTTTCAGCCAATTTTCATTGAGTGGTCGGCCATACGTATATTTGTATTTAAAAAATCTTGTTAACCAGAGGACGTTTTTATTTGACCACCATTTATGAATAAAACTATAGAATAAAGTAATTCGAATCATTGTGTAAAGGTATTAGTTAGATAATTGTCGTTACTTTTAATTAGTTAAATGTATTATAAAAGCGCTATATCGAAGTGTTTATTTTTTAAATACATAATGGCAGTATCTTTTTATAGTTAAAAATAAATAAAGATGTCGTTTAATAAAATAAACACAAATTGTAAATGTATGTTGAATTTATACTATCAATTCCAAATATAGCTTTTGTAATCAGTGCCTATTTAAAAATTAACATTTAATTATAATTTTAACTATGGTAATCTATTTTTGTGATATGAAAATTCGGTAAAGAAAATTCATTAAAAAATTGTGCCAATTTTTTTTTTACGATTATTAAAATTCTATAAAATATATCCTACATTTATGTATTACTTAAACGCTGTCAACGTTCTTTGTTTAGTTTATTTCAAGATAATTGTAAAATACTGAAGTTTTTAATAGTAAAAAAAATCTTTTTAGCTAAAAATGAAAACAATTCCACGTTTTTTGTGAAGGATTTGAAAGGCTCGGACTTAAATTACGTGTTTTTTTTTCGATAATAAAGTACAAATATTCGTACAAACTAATTTTTAAGAGTACTTGTCAAGCTATATCTACTCTAAATGGTACTTTTTTCGCCCTTATAAAAATGCTTTCGAAATATAATTGAACCATTTTTACAGTTGAGAGTCCCTTGAAAATCAGCAAAAATGTATAAACTTTATTTCACAAAATAGAAATTAAAGAGCATCAAGATAGCGTAAAATATTAGGGCATTTTTAAGTACTAATCTTTTATTGCTTTGTGTAATTATGAAACATATCTTTGACTATCACACAACTCTTATCACAGCTACAGGAATGTAATTTTAAAATATTTTATAATCTTTAGTAAAATTTTCGTATCACCTTTAATTTAGATATGTTTACATTTTCCCTTCAAATAATTTATAAAAAAAGAACTAGCAATATTTGCGGGTTTTCAAGGAACTATTGACCAATCAAAACCGTTAATAATTAATTTAAAATTGCTATTTATTTCGTGGAATTTTAATAAATACTTTAAAAGTTAGCTAGAAGACAGCATCAATTACTTTAATAACTACTTAAAAAACGACACGCATGAGTACTTAAAAAAAAAATTCATTTCCTGTGTATATTAGAACAGCAATATAGTATTATAATCAGCAATTATAAATTGTAAGTTTGTTTACTTCTTTAATTTCACGATTTATTGCGAGTAACGGTTTTGTTTGATCGATTGTTTAACTTTAAAGTCAAAATTGACATTTGTACGAGTGTCAAAATAGCATGTTAATTTCAATGGCGTTTAATCTAATGATGTTACAAGATGAAACAGTTCCAATGTGATTAATTTGGTTGTAGCTCAAAACAAGACATTAAAAGAAATAAAATTAGATTCAAATCATTTAATATATTGATATAGAAAAATAAAAGTGTACGCTACAATTAAATTAATCAATTTGGCTTTCTAGTAAAAGATTAATGGCTTTTATTATTATAATGCTATTTTAAAACGTTGGTCCGAAAATAAATTAAAAATTGATATGAGTTATAAACACGGCATTGAGAATGATATTATAATTTAAGACGCAAATTAATAAACAGAAATTAAAAAATAACATTTGTTGTGTCATACACTAAAAGATGTATTAGTGCATGTATACGAAAATACTTTTATAAAAAATATAATACGGAAATTTGCAATAAAAATAAGAGAAAATGTAAAGTATGCTCTTGGTGCTTATACGATTCATTGAAAAAAATTTTTTTTTTTTAAAAGCATAAACAAGAAAACGGCCCGAATTCTGCAATAAATTAATTATAGAACAATGAGCAGGATTACAGGAACTTTTCTTATCTACCTTATTTACGACAATGTACGGCGATATACGATGATACACGATGAAGCACGAGCTGAAACGAATGTAATTACGAGCACAAACGAGTGCGAAACGAGAACGATCGAATGATCGATCACAGTATAATGTGGTATTATTTACAGTTTATCAGTGGAAGTGGAAAGGGCTGGATCCGATTCGGATTTGCGTGTAAAGCAAAGACAACCGCTGCTAGACTTAAGATTGGGTTTTACCTCGCGATCGCGTTCCACGAGGCATTTCTGATAGTAATCAAAATCTTTTAAATACCTAATATAATGGCACGTCATTAGCACTTTGTACATTAATTTTGCTACAAAATGTGAAAAAAAATCTTACCAAACAGGCGGCCAACGATGTTCAACCAGATATGCTTGATTATCTGGATGCAATAACCTTAGACTTCTAGGAGACATTCTGAAAACATTATTATATTATACATTAACACAGCAAAATAAATGGCTATGAAATAATTACAAGCCACTTAATGTCGCAAAACCGAAAACAAATCTCCTTACCTACAAAGTTTGTTATAATTAACACAAAGGTGGTTCATGCAGAACTCTGCTAATTGGTGAGCATTATGTAATTTAACCGGTTCCAGCAATCTGAGACAGTGATCTATCGCTTCCGTTGCTGGCAATCGCTCCAGATCCTCAATTACGCGTCGTTCTACCAGCGCAACCAATCTTGGCAGACATAATCTATTCGCTAACTCTAATAAATTGACGCAGCGAGACGCTTGAACAGCTGGCACATCGTCCGTATACAAGAAATGCAATAGTTTATGAAATGTATATTCCCGGACTCCAGGAAACTCTAAAAAGATCAATGCGCAAATATACTGAGTGGTTGTAGTATGTAAACAACATATGCAAAAAATGTAACTTTGTAGTAACTTCTTCGTGATGATAGTATATAGATGAAAGATGTGTTAATTAGTTAAATAGTCTTCCATCCTAAGGGTTGGTTGGAAACAGCACTCCATGCTGATCTATCCTGAGCTAATCCCTTCGTCTCTATAGCTATTCAATCCACACGTCCTCCACTATCTAACCCACATACTCCAATCTAGGTCTACCTACCCCTTGCTATCCCTCCACTTTACCTTCTATAACTAATTGCATAATACCCCCATATCTAAGAATGTGACCTACTAGTCTATCTCTCCTGCGCTGTAATACACTACAAATACTTCTATTCTCCCCTACTAACTCTAGTACGGCTTAATTTGTTACTTTATCTTCCCAACCAATCTTTATCATCCTTCTGTAGCACCATATTTCGAATGCTTCTATTCTACGGTTCTCTTCTTTTCCTATAGTCCACGCCTCTCACCCGTACAATGCTACACTCCACACATATGCCTTCAGTAATATTTTTCTACTACCCAAGTAAATATTGATCTTAAAATCTGCTCCTTTTCGACGAATACCTTCCTACCCTGTGCTATCCTACATTTTATATCTACCTTACTTCGGTTATCCTTTGTGATCCTACTTCCTAAATAAGAAAAGCCTGACACTTCATCTATTCTATCTTCTCCTATTCTTATCCTCACTTTCCGCTTGATTCCTTCTTCTCCCACCTCATCACTTGGTCTTGCCTATATTTATTTTCGCGTCATAATTCTTAGTAATTACTTCCTGCATACCATTTAATATATGTTCTAAATTCCGCTCCTTTTCTTCCAAGATAGCTATATTGTCGGCGAACCTCAACATATACATCCTCTCCTTAAATTTTCACACCTACATTTATACTCTTCTTTTGCCTTGTTTATTGCATCTTCTACATACAGGTTAAATAACAATTGTGTAAAGAGATTATAATTCTAAATCGCAGAAAGAACGATTTCGTTTTCAAATAAACGGACCAAAATTTTAATTTTAAACAAATTTTTCTGAAAATTGTGGTAAAACACGATTTTATATGCTGTATCAGTAAAAAGAACGCTTACCAATAACTTGTAACTATATAACTTATATTTACCAATAACTTTTGCTTGGCTTTCTCTAAAGTCTCCACTGAACATCGCCCTCATCATATCACATCGAGCTGCAAGCATAGGTTTATGAGCGGCACATCCACCGTCATCTAGTTCAAAAATCACATCGGCGAATAGTCCCTGATCCAAGCACACATCCTGCAGGCGCCTGCGCAGATGATCAGCGTGGCTTTCTGGCAGTGGTGGTGACGATACATATGTAGGGTTCAAAATATGATGGGAATGATGGGTGGAAAAGGAAGAAGAGAGTAGCGGGACGAGATGCGGCAGTTCGAGGAGTTCGGCGGCGCGACGAAGGTCCTAACGAACGTGTATACAATGTGTGAAGACAAAGGTAATATCAAGCACTTAATAAAAAATCTATGCTTTCTATAAAGGCAGTATTATTTTAAATATTACTGTACAACAGCATTAGTGTATTGGGTTAAGTTCCTGCTTTGCAATCCATTTTCGAATCCCAGCTACGGTAGGAAATTTATGAATTATAAATGGTATAACTTGCGTCCAGAATTAATTAATATTCGATTTAGCGGGATAACAGGACCAATTAGCAGGAACCAGTAGTTCCCAAGTATACAACAAAGCATCTTACCATCCCAGAAATTATTGACCTCGAAAATGGGATATTGGTACATAAAATTATGTCAGGGGCTATAAAATCTAACATTAACCTTATAAAAAATTATGAAATACATGATCACAAAACTAGAAATGCAATCAATGTACATTTACCTACTCTAGGAACTAATAAAGGATGGAAGGATATAACTTTTAGATATTATAACCATTTACCACAAGCTATAAAAGTTGCTAGAAATATAGGAATATTAAAAAAAAACTGAAGTTACACATAATAAATAATAGATTATGCAATTAACTTAGGAAAATATAAAAATTGTAATGCAGATTTGAATAGATAAGAAGTATGTATAATTGATAAGTCACTCTTTTATAATGCAAGGTATTATGTAATTAAATTAAATGCATAACTACTAAAGCATTCTCTGTAACACCAGCAGATATCTGCTGAATGAGAAGATGTATATCTTATTGTAAATGAAACTAGATTTTTAAACCAAAGTACATAATTAAAAAAAATATATATATTTTTTTTAATCAATATCAATCATATTCTCGCCAACTTTTCGATTTATTATTGCAAAATCTTCATTGGGGCTTTAATCCTTCATTTAACAGTACAAAAACATAAATTAATTATATCAATTGCGACGCAGTTGGATAAACTTTGAAGATATTTATTATTCATGATATCTATTTTTTTTTCATTTCTTTAGTTTAAATTAGGTAGCATGAAAATATTGTATTGTCATCGGAACAACGTATGTGTGCAAAGTTTCAAGTCGGTCAGATGTGTGCAAGTGGGTCAAAATTAGCTTACAAGATTTCATCCCAAGCAACGAACTAACAAGTGAAGTTAAATAAAAGCTTATAAAATCGATGTTATTCTACAATTTTTTTTTGATAGTTCAATTATTCGTATAAAGGTGCAAGTACTCCTGCAACTGAATATTTTGATCAACACAATTATTGCTTTCCTACAAAAAAACCGTATTAATTTACAATATTTGTGCAAAACACACTATTATGTTTTCAAAGTACTGAGGGTCACTATGAAAAATTGTGGTCCGCGTGCAGATTCAATCAAATTGCACCTTTAACAAATCATGCACGGTCTTTTAATTTATCTAACAAGTGTACGTTTAAATATAATGTAATGAAGATACATTTAAATATAATGAAGAAAATTGAAGTTAAATAAAAGCTTATAAAAATAGCACGCGTTGTACCTGCAGGTCGACACCCAACGTTATATCCAACATGCCCGTATATGCGAACTGTAAGCATAACTGGACGGCGTTCGGACTCAGTGCTCTCGTCATCGTGATCACTGTTTGCCCATCCACTTGCTTGACACTGTGGAATGCGGCCGAATTGACGCCACTGACACCCACACAAATACTGCCCACACTAACGTCGACCACCTGTTGGCCGCCGTGCTGCACAGAAGGTGGCGATAACGGCGGCCGAGAGGTCGGGTTGTCCGCAGATGTCGTCAGCGGATGGTCCAAGAGAGTCGAAACGACGTCGAGGGTGGTTGGTGTGGGTGGATCGATATCGACGAGACAAGCAATTGGATTGTTCAGGGAGTCCATATTATTTGTAAGATTATCCACTGGTGTGAGAAAGAAAAATATATATGGTTATTGTTGAATACATCGGCCAAAAATAGCACTTTTAAATATATTCTATTTGTTGTGCAATCGAAAGTGAACAATTACAAGAAATATCTATGAAAATAAATGGAAATTCAACCAAATTTGGTCAATATTTTTTAACTAAAACATAATTTTAAATATTAAATGTATTTATTGTGTAGAATTTTTTTCGTTAATATGTTGTATGAAAAATATATCACGGATACGGGTTTTCACTACTTCTCTCCTCAAATGAAATAGGTAATAAAACTACCTGGTATTAATATCACGAAAAATATTTATTATTGAAACGACTAGTTTCGAGAAAAGTTCATTATCAAGTGCGAGTATAAGAGCCGATGTATGTGGTGGCTTGTTAGGCCTATTTGTGGAGTGTCAAACGTCTCTTTCTTTCTCCAATATTTTGTCTGTTTTTAGAGTGTGTTCTTGGCATGATTTATGTTCTTGACATGATTTGTGTTCTTGGCGTATTAGTCAGTGAGTAAGTTTCTAATATTTGTTATTACTTGTTTGTTATGTTAGGGATTGTGGCGTTTGTTTGCTGGTCTTTCGTTTACGTGATGCAGTTTCCTGTGTTAGTATTTTAAGTGTTGTTGATGTGTTTGATGTTGTTGTAGAACTTTATGTTTGTTTTGTTTTGTTATTCTTGTAGTTGTCATTGCTGTTGTTCGTAAAATGTTTTGATGCTTGTGTACATGGGTAGCCACCAGACTAGTGCGAGTATACCTAATTTGGTTACAGAATTTATACATCGGAGAAAATATGATTATACAGTAGAATATAGAGGATTACAATATATCAAAGAGTTCGGAACATATTAAATCAAGTTGGTCGTTGTGGATAATAAAATCTTGGTTTTTTTCCACTATTATTTTTTTCCATATATTTGTTGCATTTTCTAATTCGCAATTAAAATGCCCCGAAGCAATGAATACTAATTACTAACTATATACTGGGTGTAAAGTTGGATTGGAAACGTAGGCGTTTTACATGTTAAATTAAACTTGTTCAAATATTGGCACCGCTGATCATTTTACAGCAAAATGTAAATAGAGAGTATTATCGTAATTGAAAACAGAATCTAACTAACTTACATTCATCTATCACTGTAGTGGTTTTCAAGATATGCAAAGAAGATATTTCCATGGATGAAGCCCTTAAGTCATATTAGCCTTGATTTTAACTATTTGTAGCTATTAATTCTGTCATCACTGGTTATAATACTATTATAAATAAAAAGTTTTAATACTTTCATACTGATAAATCTAATTTGAACGTAATAATGGAATATTATACAACAGATGAGAAAGTAAACCACCAAAGTGATAGACAAATGTAAAAGGTCGTTAGAATCTGTTTTAAAATACGAAAATACCCTATGTATAATTTTGCTGTAAAATAATCAAGGGAGCCCATATTTAAGCAAGTTTAATTTTACATGTAAAACGCCTATGTTTTCAATCAGACTTATATCCGATATATATATATATATATATATGGGGGGGGGGTATTCATTGCCCGAAGCTGTAAGCAATAACAAATGAGCAATTGTTTGTAATTGGTTTGAGGACAAAATCATATTTTGAATAGTTTGTAACAAACGTTTTTTTTTTTTCATTTCCATTATAAATCAATATGTATGCATGTGCTCATATAATAAATTTTAAATTAATGTTGACCGTTGCTTTAAATATTACTGCTTTAAATATTAATATTTTACTGCTATATAAAGTGAATGTTATAATGGGCAATTCACTGTATAGTTGTAAATAAGTATTACCGGTATCATTATCTGTTCCAGTTACTATTCCCACACCCGCCGTCACCATTTGAACGACCTTTCTCCCAACCACCAGAGTGCCCCCGCCACCACCTTTCTCTGCTACTCTGACCCTGTCCCTACCATTCAACAGCGTATCCGCCCGTCCTTGTCTGCACACTTTCTGTTCTGCTCTCATTAAACATTCCGTGTCATCGGCGAATTCGCCTAGAGAACTAACCATGCTACTGTCACTTGTACTGCGTCCCAGCAGATCAGCTGTCAGAAGACGGTACAGGGCCGGGCTAGCTGCTGCAAGGATGAATCGGTGTGCGGCGAAGCCTACCGAACCTATAGAGGGTTAAAAGCTAGTTTTGTAATTGGCTAGTGGAATAGAGATATAACGAAGAGTGCAAAAACGATTTAGCTCACATTGTTAAATTTGCAACGGTTTTAATGAGAAAAATGGGTTTGATCAAAATTTGGAATTATCAGTTTTACCTCCAAGTCGACGAAGTATACGTCTAAAGAACGTATAATTAATAGTGCATCGTGATTTGTATTGGTTTATTTATTGTTACATCTCAGGCAATAATAAAAAAATATATATATGTAATAAGTTGTTAAATTCTGCGAGGTTGGATAAGAGCGTTATTACGCTGCGCTGCAGTTTAGACCGCAGGATTAAACACTGCAGACTTTTAAATTTGATATTCCACTGAACTGTGAAATTTTGCCAGCGTTTTACAATTGAAGTACTTGTCTATACGTAGAATAGTAGTTAGCATATGCCAAAGGAATTCAGGCCTGTTGCTATATAATATATACCGTCAACATCTTGGAGAAATAGAAATGAAAGGATATGTTTGGAGATTATTTTGGACGCTTCGGGGATGGCATACGGAATTTTTTGAAATTTCACAGCTAGCGAGATATAATGAATTTTCATACTTCGTTCATCAAGAATATGTTTATTTATAAGAATATATTTCCAATAATTGCATATGTCAAAATTTTCATGAAAAATGTAGTGTAGTGAAAGTAATTTGTAGTGATTCATTATTATTGAATTATTCAGTAATTGCATTGAATATTGAATGAAATCAATGTAACTAAAATAATGCTTGTTTATCTTTATTTTTGTAAAAACGGAAACAAGTATCCAAACAGGCAAATTATTATTATTATTAATTTTTCAATTTACTTCCCAAAATGATGATAAAATTATCAAAATATTTGTTTTTCGGAGTCTATCAATACATCTTTAAATATTTCTATTGAACCTAATTTTTAGCCATTTCAGAGAAAAGATTTATATTCTCTCGTTGATGGAAGGGGAAACCCCTTCAAAATAAATATATAAATCATGTTCAGCATATTATCAGTATATACAATACGCTTTAAACTGTCGTCATAAAATTATACAAGCTCAGTACATCATCCCTAGAGTCGGAACATTCGTACATGCTATAAACTGAACAATCTATACATAAGTTATGGCTTCAATTATATCGTTTCATTTATATTTCACAAAAATGATTACAAAGATGTTTACAGTGTAATAACAGTTTTTAAAGTCTACAGACTTCAATGCTGCAGCTTGAACTGTAGCGCAGTGTAATAACGACCTAAGTGGAAAGAATACTATTGAATATAAAATACTAGTATATAACCTACCTTATTTGGAAAAAAAACCAATTACCTGACACAATGATAACGTCAGCGTGGACTCGTTCCAGCCATAGTTGCCGTGTGTCTTCGGAGAAGGTACTGTTGTTTACAACTACTTCTGGTTTTGGTGGTGGCGGAGGCTTAAATGGCGCCTGCAGCAAAGGTCGTTGCACTCGCTTCAAGTTAGTCATCCAAAATCGTTGAGCTCTGCGAGCCATAAGTGCAGCGCGAATTGCATTTTCAAAAACCTATCGAAACCACATTTTAAATTAGAAATATCGTATTATAATACCTTTTCAAAACTTTTAATTAAATTAATTATATATTAGGGAAGAGAAATAAAATTATAATGTTTTATATCACGGTTATAAACGAGGATATTCGACTATACTTTCGCTTATTAAGCATTATCAAGAAATGGAAGACGAATTACAGAAAACACATTAATATATAAACAATCTACCTACAGATCATATCGAATAATGGGGAGGAGATTTGGTCTAATTGTTCTTTAAGTAAATTATAATAGGGGTTTTACGGTGTTTGTGAATTTCTAGTGATTCAAGCAAATTTAATTTACGACTCTTTGAACAAACATGTATACTATTATAGTATACATGTTTGATATACTATTATAGTACTATTATAGTATATCAATCACGATTCGTGACAGAGGTATTTTATTTAGTTTTATCTTGTGCTACTGAAGGTGGGGGCATAGCCCTTGAAATGTACATCTAGCTACTTAATGCTTGTTACGGTATTTGGGTGATATTCTATATTAATATTTAACACCGTAGTGATAATTTTAAAAATAATTATATATTAATTATTAAAAAATTTAATTATTTTTAAGTACCTCATTAACTCCATAATATGTCAAAACTGAAGTTTCATAGTAATTCAAACCAAGTTCCCTAGCTACATCTCTCGCTTCATCCGGCATAACCAAATCAGATTTTCTTGTCGCCCTTACAAACGGTGAACGATCTCTAGAATAATAAAAAAACTCACATTATTGCTAATGTTTGGACACTTAATCCAACTTATTTTACAAATACAAAAATACTTTTGAGATTTTTCCTACTTTCAGTGTATCTCTAGCGCATCTGTCATTTGTCTGTCATTTACTATACTATTTTTATGTCACATTGCTATAAATAAAAAATATATATTTTTTGGTACTTTTCATATTTTAGCCACTTTTACTAAATTCTTGAATACTAGTTTACTTACAAACATAGGACATCATTACTTCTTCAGATACCAACTACAAAACGATTTCAAACAAATATTGCAGAAAATCACATAGACATTTGAAAAAATATTTATTAGACTGTTATTAATGAACTTCCAATAAATTAAATCAGATATTGACAAGAAACTGGTCAGCTTTTTGTGTAATACTATAGGAGCTGAAGTAGTTGGCTATTTAAAAACTGACCTAAAGTAGCTCAAATATGCTTCATCTCTGTACATGTAGCGGAGGTCATTCTTGCAGCCAACCAACAGCACCGGCGTATTGGGACAGAAACTTCTAATTTCGGGATACCACATCAGTCGGCAATTTCGCAATGAGACGGGGTTGTTAACGCTGAAACACAGTAAGACAACGTCGCTGCGTCCGTATGCGAAGCGCCTGTCCTTCTCGTGGTCTCCAAACGTGTCCCAGAGACGTAGAGAGACCGACACTGAGTCGACGATCTCCCAGCTACGTTCCAACACATCCTGAACAAGAGTAAAATTACGCCATATAGACAGAAATAGAAATAAAAAATGTATAAATAAATTGATAAATAATTAGATACCTACATATTAATAAATAATTGTCCTTATAGGTAGAGGCCCGAGATTTTATTAAATTACATGCTACCCTTATACATGCGAACATTTATGGATATTATCGTTTTCTTTAGTTTATAGAAAAAAGTAGAATAAGTGAAAAACATCTTAATTCAAATATTTGCCCAAAATGTACGCACAATACAATTAACATTTGTTTGTGTTTTATATATGAGCCTAAAATATATATGTTTGATTTGAAGCGCAAACAAATATATGTAGAGAAATATGTTTATTATGTGTAAAACTTAAATTATTTGATAAACAACATTACGTCGGAAAAAATTAAATTATTTACTAATTTATACAATATTAAATGCTTATGCAAATATGAAAAGTTAATATGATAATACAAACATTTTAAAACCTTAAATATGATAACAAATTCACTATAGACCTTCCACAAAGATTGGTCAAGATATTTATGTTTTATTTATTTACGAACACCGACTTTTATGTTAAATATATTTCCATATATTTTCCATTTCTTTTCCACTGTAATAGCGCCACTACCACACGAATAACTAGTAGTAATTGAAAATGTATGTAGAAAAAATACAATTAAAGTCCAAACGTTCGAAACATATTAATCCGGGAAAAATTTGGCACGGCTAATAAAATCTAAATAATTCCTTGAATTCATTGAATGACGAAGTATTATTTACCTTGTATATCCGGTATTGGTCGATCGCCCATACGGTAGGCACGTGCGTGGCGAGGAGCTGGCCCAAGCTGACCTGCTTGTTGCATGCGCGTGCGCAAATGAGCCGCGTCTTGCCCACGGCCGTATCGCCGACCACGACACACTTGACCAGTTCCTGGTGCGGCTGTTCATTGTCCATACCCCATGCATCCGCCCTTGCGATGATGTACGATAGTCCTTCAGCGCAACTCTTTAATTACGTGTACTCGATCCAACCTGACCCGACCTAAACTATATTGTTGTTTAAACTGGTGTATTGACGTTATATGGGCTGCTATGTCTCGGGGTGGCTGAAAACATATGATATAGTTTGTGAATCATCTTATTAATATGGGAGATTATAAATATTTAAATTGCGAACTATATTCTTTTGGCCGTTGTTTAAAGCCATAATAGTCTTTTAGCTATTCCTAAAAAAAAATGGTTACTTGTGAAAATAAAATTGACTTGAATCAATATATAATATATGAGGATCTTTAATGTAAAAAGTCTAATATTAAAATATCCCCGAGGCTAGCCCAAGTATATACAGGATTTCCCGGAATGTAACGCAAAAATTAATAGAAATCTAAAAAATTTGATTCGTATATAATTTACAGCTTAAAACTTTACATCATAAAATATTTGTACTTATACAGGGTGTTCCATTTTTATGTGTATAGTTCATCTATTTTATTTTAAATACAATGTTTTCTATTACTTCATAGTTTATACTGCTCGAATTACAGTGATATATTATTGTATATTTTAAAAATTCATTAAGTCGCGAAAAATATGACACAAATATTCAAAATATAAGCCATGGCAGCAAAATTATTTGTAATATCATGAAAAATAAAATAAATTAAAATTTACAAATACACTTTATACGAATCTCATTTTACTTATTCAATATACATTCATTATAGCTTTCATTAATATGGAATCAGAAATAAAGTTCATACCTATTTTTATACACTTATTCTCTCTAGAGGAGGATATAAAACAAAAGCCTTTCAACAAATACACAACTTTTACACTAAATGTCTTAACTATATTTTAAAAATTCCAGAACTATATAACTATCGCTTTCTTCAGAATATAATATATTCTCACATATGTGAATGATTCCGAAAAGCAATATCGCTGGCTTGACTCACAATACAAGCAAATTCAGATATTTAAATTTTTTTAAACTGCAAAACAAATTGGTATTTGCCACTTTATAATAACCTAATAATTTATTATAACTGTATCCATGTAGATTGTGATTAAACGGAAATCTTATTGATTATGAAACTGGATTGGTCCAGATAGGTCCGAATCTGTTCAAATTCCTATAGCAACAAATTGATACGTGACCGCGGAGTCATCTTTCACAATTAAGAATAAAATTACAAAACAATTCTCACACTTGATGACTGTAGGAATAAATTATACTACATAAAATATATATATAAAACCACATGTTTACACTTCAAAAAGAATGAAGAATTTTCTATTGAAAAAATAATTTTGAAGGACTACCGCATTTAGTCTACTATAACTCTAAGCATATTTTAGAAATTAGAAGCGCATTTCAAAGACGAAACCCCGTTTTGGGGTTTAGTCTAATTTAGTCTAACTCCGAATTGGGCAAGTGTAATATTAAAAAAAAAGAAGTTACAGTTCTAGTAAACTTGCGTATTCTCCTGTAGATTTTGTAGATAAAGAAAATCCCCATTATCTAGGCATAAGAATTAGAATGGATGTAAAATACAATAGGAATCTTTCTTAAAGATTCCTGTTGGGGTTAAAAATTAGAAATAAGAGTTGTTATAACTGAACTTCATTAAACCTTCATTTCTGTTACATTACGAATTCATTGATAATGCTTTGTAAAAAATGCAGGTGGTTTAATATTAATTAAGAATATTAATGAAAAGTTGTTTTGTGTCGTAACCGAATGGTTACCTATTAATAGAAAATATAATAGTCAACAAACGACTAAAATAGGAATATATAAAAAATGTATCGTAGTTATTTTGTTCAGAAAATGTGTAATAACCATATAGTGTAGAAGTATGTAAAAATAAAGAGGGATATAACTCGCTTATATATGTGTTGATGAATAATTGATATAATTTTTGTAACAAGATTATATATTTTTATTAAATAAATATATTTTTTTAAAGCCGCCTATTAATTTAAGAATAGCTCGTATAAGTAATGCGACAAAACTATAAATAAAAACAAATCAAAAGCTAAATATGTTTGCGTGGTGGGAATAAATAAATATAGAAATTTGTCTTCAAGCAGGTCCAAAAATTATTAAACGCCCCTTAGTTTTTGTCAAACTGACATTGCAAAATGAAAATTACGGAACTTGTAGGCAGTAATTAAACTAAACATTACTTTATCGTATATTTGATCAAGGGACACATAAATAATTTCCTATTTTTGAGGATGTCAAATTTAAGGCTGTAAGTTGTTTTATTCGGTAGAAAATATTATGGATCAATTGCTTCTTATCCGCAAAATTATTGATAGAGCCAATCACCAGAATTTAATTAATATTTACATAGCTATAAGACTTACTTTCTACGTTTTAATTATAATGCGGTTAGTATATTTTTATACGATACACAAGGTGAATATTTCTTGCTGTTTTATACCAACAATTGTAAATCACGAAATAATTCCATAAAAATATATAAAGGTATAAATTTTGCGCAATGCCATTTTTATAAATAAAAAGAATTGTAAATATATCTTTTTATAAATTTCTTATCAACAACGTAGAATATACAAATATACGTACATACTTTTTGTCTATTTTACATTTATAAATGCCGTATAATATTTACGTAATTTATTTAAAAATTGCAAATATTTTTTAATTCCTAGGTATGGTGTAAAAGTTTCGTTCTGGTTGTTTTATACCGAGATCTTAATCCTATATGTATGTCACAAAATAAAATAATTTTATTACAGCAAATATTGATCCTTGACAATTGTATACCTGCACAACATGCTTCAGAATGTCAAATAGCAATAAGTTGGCTTCCAAATAAATGTTTGCAATAGATTGCTCTTTAATAAGTACATTCATTTGATTCTACAATAAACATTGGTGACATAAAATATTTATAGTGATACATATTTATCACTTTATGATATATAAATTCGATTTGATTGTTTTTTTTTTTTTAATTAATTACCCAAACATCAACAGGAGCACAGTATCTCTAATTTTTTTGATAGGAGAGTACCTGTCTACAATCACTAAATATAATATAATTTTCGGAGAGTTGTGATGATAATTGGCTTGTATTCACCGAAATTGCTGTCACTAAATGTTGGAAAACACAATTTGCCGCCAAACGCGAAAGTCGGCATAATTACATTTACTAAATTAATCTGGAAAAAAGCATTAAAACCGCTAATTTTGGTTTGCCAATAAATTTGCCATGAGTAAATAAATTTAATATTCTTGGTTTTTTTTTTCTTTTTAATATAAAAAATCAAATGCTATTATTTAAATTTTTGTAGGAACCTGACGGGTCTAAAAATTAAATACTATGGCCGGCATATGTATAAGGTCAGCGACAAATTTACATATAAACGACTTAGTGCTTGATTATCAATAATTGAATAAAATTACCTTAGATTGATAATATAACAATTAGAGAAATATTGGAAAGTACTTTTAAGTGTTTCACAATTAAATACTTATTGAAAGAAACATTAACCGTAACTCGTGATATTGTTTTTTGCTGTAATACTAAATTTTTGTGGCTATAATAAATTACGCTAAAGAAACGCCTGCGGCACAAAATGCAGAAGGCTGAAAAATATATCAAATACTTTAACATTTGTTTATTTGTATATTTGTTCTTCAAAATGATATTTAAAATTGCGCCGCGTTATATATGGTCAAATTACCTGAAAATATTTTAATCGTAGCCTCCCACTTTTCCTCCTCACCACTCATAAAAAAAAAACCTGAATATGCCACTGCATATAACGCATATAAATAATATGAGCAATAAATCTACAACTAAATAATACAAAAAAACTACAAAAAAATACTGAACAACAATGTAACGAACGAATTCCCTTTCAATACGATTATTTTTAGCTCCTTAATAGTTACTAATCACTATGGACATGTGTAATTGATCGGAGCATTACCATACTGGTTTGCACGTTACTAAAGTATTTTCATGCACATTGCAGTTTATGTTGCAGAGATCCGACCTCTATAATAATGTTAATCAAATTTAATTAAATGTCTATTCTTAGAGAAACGGTCTTTCATGCCTTGTCAATTGACAATTATACGATAAGTAGAAAATATTTGTGCCAAAGAAGCCATTGCTCTTAACTTGAACAGAATCATTCACAATCAAATAGATATCAATTTATTTAATTGGTCAATTTTCATCTTCCTAGAAGGATTAATCAGTCTTTTAATGAATTGCAAACAATTTATTGCGTGTGAATAAATTATTAATAAAATAATGCTATATATAGCGTATAAGTATGAAATGAGGATTTAAATTTTTCAAATATGTGTAAATATTATGGCGTTTTTTACGCACACTTTAACCGAAGTTTAGGACATCTTCATTAATATACCAAAAAAAAAACTACCGAAAATACTACGTCCATTTAAGATATTCTGTTGTAAACTTATTTAAAATTTTTCAACTATTCAAAAATAATATCTCATAAATTAGATGGTACCATTAAGTAGGTATTAATTCATATGAAGGTACGTCTAGCTTTACTGTCACTTTGACAGTAAACCCTTACAACAAAAATGACAAGTAAGTATCCTATACTTACCAGATTTCGGTGATTTATAAAAAGCTCCCGTTTATGTTAATCTTTCTCTAAAAGAAATAAATCACTAAAACACCATAAACAATTTTCTTGTTTGTTAGTTTTAAGTCCCATTTGAGACTAAACCAAGTCTTTACTACCGACGATGTTCAAGTCCAATCCTCGTCATAACTACTACAACAGAAAAATTAAACTGCTTTAATTGGAGATGTGGAACGATTGCGATACGTTTGTTATTTGAATCAGGCTGATTCTAAATTATCTTACTTAGTCGTCCGATGGTATATAAGTCGTACGTTAAATGAGAGACACCATTTCTATGTATGAACGAACAACAACAAAGGCTACGTTTCTTGTTGTTTTTTTGTTGACACGACTGTTTAATTTTAACTGTTCGTCGCGAGACAGGAAACACTCTACAACAGTACAGAGAACTGCTCGTGTCCTTATTGTTTTTTATTTGTGTTTGATACTATTGTGATTATTGTTATTGTTCGCTCAATCAGCTACTGACACTGTACGCCTATTTATTACAATGCGGTGGAATGAAAGTTGCCTATACACTAATAAGGTTTCTAGCCAATTCACTCCCACAACCAGGAGCGTCGCGACGACGTCAGACATCCAAAATGTAAATGCACTTTTATAATAAAGAACAGAGATGTACTAATTTAACAATAAGATCTCACAAATTTTATCCAATTGTTCGCAATATTATAGTTTTTGTTACATTTTTTCAAATTACCCTTCTCACATTCATAACAAAACGATTATTATAATTGGTTAAAACACCACCCAAAAACCGTAACACAAAGCATTTATTATCTAGATGCCCTTTTCGGAGGCTATGCCCCCATCTTCAGTATCACAATAAAGATACCTCTGTTACTCACCGGGATTGCCATACAATATAATGACGAATTTATAGATTTAATATAATGACGAATAAATAGTAGACTAAAGATATTTTGAAATGACTAAAAGACTACATTTCATCAACATTTCGATGTTACAAGTAAAGATAAATTTAACATTTCGCATTGTACAGTTAAGCAAAAAGTGTTTATATTTTAAAGATAGTTCATGGATGGTCTAGAAATAATATAGTCTAGAAAAGTACGTCTCTGTGTAGTGTATGTGGCAACATTGGAAAAAGACGCTCGACGTCGCGACGTACTTATGAATTGAACGGCCATATATATATTGGAAAATAGTATACGTGGTGGAAAATTAATTTTTTTCTTTGGGAAATTTTTGTATTCCACTTTCTTTCGAAGGCAAATGCTATCATAAAGCGATTTAGAAAGCACTATTTTCTAGTTAGTTATCATAAAAAGATTTAAATGATGTGTAGCAATAATGATTCAATACAGTTTTTCAAATATTTTGTTCCCATGCTATATTTACGCCTACGTCACCGGAAAATGCGAGACGCATTGCATTTATAAATATTATCCAAGGTTAAAATGATCGTTACTCTGCAACAAATGTTGTAAACAGAATTTTTTAAACGATTCTCTATTAGTTCCGCAAAATTTATTTACAATAACATTTACAATTTGGGCTTAACAAAACGAATAGTAAAACCACCTTTCAGATTATATTAAAAATACACATTACCTACATGTTTATAACATGGATGTAAGTAATATTTTCTGTCTAAACCGCTGAGCCACGCGTATTTATTATTCAAATGATTTTAGTTAGTTAGTTAAACAGTCCGCAATCCTAAAGATTGGTTGGAAACAGCACGCCATGCCGATCTATCCTGAGCTAATCCCTTCATCTCCCTATAGCTATTCATCTCAACGTCTTCAACTATCTGACTCACATACTCCAATCTAGGCCTACCTACCCCTCTCTTTCCCTCCACTCTACCTTCTATGATCAATTGCATAATCCCCCCATGCCTAAGAATATGCCCTACTAATCTGTCTCTCCTACGCTGTAACACTCTCCAGATACTTCTCTTCTCCCCTACTAACTCTAGTACAGCTTCATTTGTTACTTTATCTTCCCAACCAATCCTCACCATCCTCCTATAACACCACATTTCGAATGCTTGTAATCTACGCTTCTCTTCCTTTCCTATAGTCCACGCCTCACACCCGTAAATGACCCCTCAAATGATTTTATTTTGGGTTAATTCAGGGCGATTTTATTGACGAACTATCAATTCATCGGATACATTAATAAAAAAATTGTTTAACTATGACACGATATAGAACAAGTCTAGAAAAGCAACTCAACACGAACGGAAAAATAACTATATGTACTGTAATAAACACACAATAAAAAAAAGTAGGTGTAGTTTGACAAAGAGTAGATAGAAAGCATTATAAAGGGCATGAAGATGAAGATGAACTGTGAGGTGTAAATAAAATACATTATCGGATTCTGTATATGGTGTAGACAGACATAGACGGGTCGCAGTCCCGCAATTGATTTTTCGCTGTCATTGTGACGTCACGATGGATCGTCGGGTTCATTATCCCGCTAGTGACCCGCCGCAGCATCCTCTGTAGCCAAACCATGGGAATACAAAACAATCTAAGTATAAGAACAAAGAACATTGTGTCTGACCACAATGTGGATATAATTATAATCATTGCCTGATCTTTCATTTTTATTAATGTATAAAGCTTTTATGAAATTTTTTTGAATTTACTAAGCAATTAAATATGTAAGAGTTATTCATGAATTTCGTCAATAGGATTTCGAAAGAGGCCAACAATTAAAATGAATTCATATTAAAGAAATTGTGAATTTTCTTATTTTTTTTAATAATTAGTTATGTAATGATCCTGTATATATTTCCTATACCTATATTCTTAAAGTAACAGTAACATTTAGCAGCCTCTTATTTAGAATAATACAGTTCCTTTTTAATATCTATTTCAATGTCATCCTTTACAATCTCCAATACATTTTAAATTCTTTTCGATCCATCTCTATGTACACCATTCATCCTGCTCGTCATTCATCCTACCGCCATTGATCATAAAAGTCAAATATCCTAGTCGGAATTTATCCTAAACGTCGATTACCCTTCGCTTTAAATAGCCTTCCGACACAGTTCGTCGTTTATCCTAGTCCTAGTTTATCCTAAAACCCAAGTGTCCAACTCGTCATAAAACACTAAAATTTGAAAACATGGCTTAATTTCGGGAAAGCTAGCATTTTATGTCTTTAGGTGGTCACAAGGACACCATTTTTTCCATTTCTTTTACTAAGAAGGTAGAAGAAACATAGTAAAATCGTCGCTACGGCGTTAAATAATCGTAGAAAACATCACCGCAACACAAAGCATTTATTAGCTAGATGCGCATTTCGGAGGCTATGCCCTCATCTTCAGTAGCACAACAACAAAGAAATAAAGATACTCTGTCACTCACCGGGATGGCTATACAATCGCTAGCTACTAAATACTTTGGGTAATCTTTTATAGAATTAGAGGAAACGTAGTTATGCTAATATTAAAATTAAATATGAAGCTGATATGTTACTGAAATTTTGTTTTAATTTATAGAATATTTTCTATATAAATATATGATTAATCAAGGAGCTCCACATATATATATCACACTTGTGCAAGGTAAGACATTGCTGCAGGTCTCCCAGCATTACCACAAAGGAAGAATGCACTGTCGCAGCCCTGAGCTCTAATAGTCATGTGATGCGATGGCCTGCACTGTTTTAACCGTTTAGAACCATAAACTCTTATAACCTGTACTCTCAACGATCGCACCCATCAATATTATTCTTGTTTTAGGTTATTTAATTTTTGCGTATAAAAGTGTTTGTATACATTTACGTAAATTGTACATTTGTGATACAGTTGTGTATTTAATAATATAAATAAAAACGAAGAATTATATCAAAAAATCTCTTACAATTCGTCAACAATTGCTCATTTTCGTTATTGTATGATGGGCAGTTGTAAACGCTAGTCTAACAAAAAAAGATGTTACTGTCTCATTTCATCAGTAAGGCAGTAAGAATAAATACTAAATATTATGAATAATCAAACATACAATTACAAATGATTTAGATTTGAAGAAATCCAAATAAAACATTCGTTGAATGGGTGGAAATATTACAATTAAAAGATCTTAAATCGAGTAAGGATATACTGTTCGTGTACTGCGCGCACCCTTCAAACCAGACGCAGACTTAAAGCAATGCTCAAAAAGAGAGTTGCACGTACAATTGGAATTTCAACAAACAATGCAAGTGAGTTCAATGAGAAATATTTATTTAATTTCCTAGATTAGTAACACTTTTATAAGTTTCATTTTCTTTTAACCATTCTTTATGCTGCATCAACTTTGTGCTCCAATATTCGATGTGTTGTTCCATATCACCATCTTGTCCGCCATATTCTCGTGGTAGCACAACCGCATCGACAAGATCTGTCAAATCGTTACTAACGGTATAATGTACTGTAACTCTGCCCTTTAATTTAGTGGTCATAAATTTCTTGAATATATCCAAAACAACGTTAATGTACGTTGGGGCATTGATGAACTCCAGTTGTTTCGGTCTTAAGTGATAATTTTGCCACGCATGTACCGCTCTCTTTATAATAGCGGGGGTCAATTGACGGATGTGACGCCACCTGACGCCCGTCATATCAAAGATAGCCACAACGCCAAAAATCTGCGCCATTTCGGTTGCCTTCGTTGCAATATCCAACATCATCATGCCCATCTTAAAAGATTTGCAAAAGTTACGCAATAAATCAATAACTTGTCACTAATTAAAGGAATGGAATTTTTAGTAACACCTATTTATTTTTAAAATTATTACTACGGTGTTAAATTATTAAAAAGATTAAGTTTAAATTACTAACATATTGTATCAGTTCATTTTTAGCCTTAAATATATATATTGTTTTAAAAAATGATTTAATAATTAAATAGGTGTTAGTATAGAATCTTTTAAACAATATAAATTAATTTTGAAAAATATCACTACGGTGTTAAATATTAGTATAGAATATCACCCAAATACCGTAACTTAACGCATTAAGTAGCTAGATGTACATTTCGAAGGCCATGCGCCCATCTTCAGTAGCACAAGATAAAACTAAATAAAATACCTCTGTCACGAATCGTGATTGATATACTATTAAATAAATAAGTCAACATGACAAAAGTATTTAAAAGTGGCATATAATATGACGTATAAATCTTTTAAAACAATATAAATTAATAATTCACGAAACTGACTAGTAACAACAATAAACATTGGTTTGTCAAACCTAATATAACTAAAAATAAATTTAAAAATAGTTTTTATTAAATAAATTAAATAGACAAGATGAAATTGGGCCTGAATCTAAATTCATTAAAGTTGATTTAGATTTATGCATGTATATACTTTCATAACCATTTAACTAGGAATAATTCAAAACACTTAAGTAATTTAAGTGAACTAATTTGAATTTGTCGACCTGATTCAATAATATGCTCGGCTACAGCACTTTTATCTTTTATATTTAATCTGAAATGATCTAAATGCTCCTTAAATTTAGTTTCAATTGGTGGTCTACGTGTTTGTACAACTAGTCTTCTTCTAGTTGTACTACAGTACAACTAGAACAAGATATTTTATAAATACCAGATTTTTTATTGAAATCGATAAAATCTTTGGGATTCCCTAGAAAATTAGCAAAAGGTATTATATATTAAAGATGGCGACATAGCCTTCGAAATGCGCATCTAGCTATTTAATGCTCTGAGTTACGGTATTTGGGTGATATTCTATACTAACACATTTAATTATTAAATCATTTTTTAAAACTATATATATATATATATATTTTAATTATCACTACGGTGTTAAATTATAATATAGAATATCACCCAAATACCGTAACAAGCATTAAGTAGCTAGATGTACATTTCAAGCGCTATGCGCCCAGCTTCAGTAGCACAAGATAAAACGAAATAAAATACCTCTGTCACGAATCGTAAATAGTTTATCAATCACGATTCGTGACAAGATTTATTTTATTTAGTTTCAGCTTGTGCTACTGAAGATGGGCGCATAGCGCTTGAAATTTACATCTAGCTACTTAATGCTTGTTACGGTATTTGGGTGATATTCTATATTATATATATTTAAAGCTAAAAATGAACTGATACATGTTAGTAATTAAAACTTAACCTTTTTAATGATATAAATACCTTACTAAATGTTTCATACACACACACATATATATTAATATATACCTTAAATACGTCATCCAGTTTATGCTTTGTAGGATCATGAGCTCCTGTTCGAACAAGCACAACCATTTTCTTATCGTGTAACCTCCTCAATGGAATAAAACATCCCAACTTCGCTAGCTCTTGCATTTCTGGCAAATCAGGATCACGATTATCAAACCACTGCGGTGTATCTCCCTTTAAATGGTAATAGTTCCACAATTTCCCTTTGGTAAGATTTACGTCAAATTTACAAGTTCTTAAAAAAGGCAAGATAGATTCTATAGATTTATCGCCGTTAATTTGTTTCGTTTCTTCGATCCATTTAACAATTTCTTGTATTCCATGTTGTCGGGATTGTTCAGTCTCTTTTAATTCCCGTTCGGCATAAATTTTAACTTCTTCTGAATACGGAAACACATATGGTATGTGCATAATACTGCTGGTGGTATCATTACTTTCATTGTATCGGTTCATTGTAAATACATTCGTTTTTTATGTAATTAATTTGTATTTTTATATTATTATTGGGATCATACAATTTTTGCTCCAATAAAAATAACTACATTGAATATTCTCACGTAATTTTAATATCTAGATAGTACTATTTGATATATTATTTTCCATCCGTTTGCGTTGATAATGCGATTTGAGATTGGCATATCAGACTTTTGTTAATTCAAGTATCTTGTTCAAGGTTATTTTGTTATACACGTACTGAAGCAAATTAGTAATATTGCAAATATATATTCGCAGTTACTGAAATTATTGTTAGTTTTGCGTAATTCAAAACATTTTAAGGAGCGAATTACGTTTACGGTAAATTTGCATATTTTGAGGAATGAGGGTTTTTAGGCCTTTTTAGGGTGGAAACTTTAACACTGAATTGAAAAAACCAGGCGGAAACAATCACTTGAATAGCATTTTTTTGTTCAAAAAACTGTAAAAAAAGCTGCTAAGCAAAAAATTAAGCCAAACAAGTTACCCTTTTTCCACAGGGACCATGAATATTCGTCCCGTCCCCCGTTCATAGCCTCAAAACACCCACTGACCTTCGACACGATGAACTCTGTGGTACTTTCGACGCCCAAATTTGCTCTCATCGATTTCGACCACTTTATCTTTGCCGCCTCGATTTTTTTTGGTTTTTTATGGTTTTTGGACCTTGGACACAGAAAAATTAACACCGGATTTTTAGGAATTTTTACCGTAAACCACATTTTACCCCATTTTAATAAAGTTGTGTGTATTGTTTGATAAGCTAATACCGTATAATACGATTATTATAATTGTAGATTTTTTAAAATACAACTACATAATCAAATTAATACCTTCAACTTTTTACAATGTTTCAGATCCATTATTTACTACCCCCAATGATACAGTTGTTGCCGCTACAGATAGTGATACCTCACAAATGCTTATATCCCCTCCAAAGAATATAATTGATACACCAGAAGTTGTTTCTCAAAATAAAAAGAAAAGGCGTACGAAACGTAATTCTACTATACAAACCTCTGAAAACGCAACTTCTGTTCAAATAGTAGAGACTGCAACAATTGAGAACACGAGTGGCGAAAATATTACAATTAAAGAAATCACCAATAAAAAGGACACGTTGCAAAAGAGGATTTTTGTGACGTATGACAAGGTTGAATATACAATGACGCCCAAAAGTATGCGTACGATATGCAGGATCTGCTTCAGTACTGAAAATTTGAGTTGCATGTTTACTACAACTTATAAGGATATTAAGATGAGCGACATTATATCGAAATTCATAAGTAAGACTTTTTTAATAATTATACATGATAGTTCTGTCATGTTGACTTTTTATTCAATTGTATAGCAATTACGGTTAATGAAACAGGAATTTTATTTCGTTTTTATCTTGTGCTACTGAAGATGGGGGCGTGGCCTTCGAAGTGCGCATCTAGCTATTAAATGCTTCGAGTTACGGTATTTGGTTGATATTCTATAGAATTATTTAGACCGCAGTGATAATTAAAAAAAAAAAAACATATTTAGGTTATAGATTTCGCCGTTATGTTGTGATATTCCCTATTAGGGAAGAGAAATAAAAATACAATATTTTTTTAAATACAAATTTAGTCGATTTATTCGACTATTTAGTCGAATCCTCGTTTTTAACCGTGATATAAAACATTGTATTTTTATTTCTCTTCCCCATTTCCATATTTATTTTCACAATTTTGTTCAAATTAGCCTGTAGATTTTTGTGATAATCTAAATAAAAATGGTATATTTTGCGTGTGAATGCGGGCTAAGTTGATTAAATTTACATGTTTTAGGCCGCCGTGTACCTCAGGGACGTTTATCTCGAAACCTTTGCTTGAAATGTATAAAAACATTAGGTCAGCTATATAAATTTACAGAACGCTGCAAACTATCCGAAAATCACATGCGCTTGTGTCATAAAATCTTTTTTGGTGAAGACATTTCAATACTAGACGGAACATCACCTTTTACTGTAACACCTACAACACCATACACACATCACGATTTAAAGAAATATTGGTCGCAGAAAAGACAATATTTGGAACAAAGTAGTACCGCCGAAACAACCCAATGTAACTCCGAGGAAGACGCTATCCAAACATCTAATGTAAGCTCGCAGCCTGTAGAGAAAAGCTTATCAATTGATAATGAGTCCGAATTAGAAAGTCAAGCGGAGAAGAACAGAACGCAAATAGAAAAACTGGAAGATGGGAAAGAGATGGACAGCGAAAAAATTTGCGAAGGACCTATGCCTAAAAAGCTTAAACTTGATCAAGTTGGAGATAAAGGTAAAATTGTCAATTTTACAAATGTTACTAAGTCCTAAGTACCACAGGATTTTCAGCGTAGTAGAATAGTAACAATGCCGAAGAAAATAGGAGCTAATTTGTGTGAGAACTATAGGACCATTAGCCTACTATCACATGCATCGAAGATATTGTTAAAGATTATTTATAGGAGATTAGAAAATAAAGTAGAGGAAAGGCTAGGAGAAGATCAGTTTGGTTTTAGGAAAAACAGAGGGACGAGAGAGGCGATTCTAGCACTAAGAACGGTAGTAGAAAAAAGAAATAGGGTAGGAAAGGTAACTTGCATAGCTTTTGTAGACTTAGAAAAGGCATTTGATAATGTAGATTGGGACATAATGTTTAGAATTTTAAAAGAAACGGGTATAGATTATAAGGATAGGAGAATAATTTTTAATTTATATAAACACCAAACTGCCTTAGTTAGAATTGAGGGGGAAGAAGAGGTAGCAAAAATAGGGAAGGGAGTTCGGCAGGGATGTACACTCTCACCGTTATTATTTAATCTATATATAGAAGATGCAATAAACAAAGTAAAAGAAGAGTATAGTGTAGGTGTGAATGTACAGGGAGAGAAAATATATATGTTGAGATTCGCCGACGATATAGCTATATTGGAAGAAAGCGAAAAGAATTTAGAAAGGGTATTGAATGGTATGCAGGCAGTATTGACTAGGGATTTTAACATGAAAATAAATATAGGTAAAACTAAAGTGATGAGGTGTGACAAAAAGGAATGCAGTAGAAAAATGAGGATCTCAATAGGAGATAATAGAATCGAAGAAGTGTCAGATTTTTGTTATTTAGGCAGTAGAATCACAAAAGATAATCGAAGCAAGGTAGATATAAAGTGTAGGATAGCACAGGGTAGGAAGGCATTCGTAGAAAAGGAACAGATTTTAAGATCAAATATTGACATTGGTATTAGAAAAAGATTACTGAAGGTATATGTTTGGAGTGTAGCACTGTACGGGTGTGAGGCGTGGACTATAGGAAAGGAAGAGAAGCGTAGATTACAAGCATTCGAAATGTGGTGTTATAGGAGGATGATGAGGATTGGTTGGGAAGATAAAGTAACAAATGAAGCTGTACTAGAGTTAGTAGGGGAGAAGAGAAGTATCTGGAGAGTGTTACAGCGTAGGAGAGACAGATTAGTAGGGCATATTCTTAGGCATGGGGGGATTATGCAATTGATCATAGAAGGTAGAGTGGAGGGAAAGAGAGGGGTAGGTAGGACTAGATTGGAGTATGTGAGTCAGATAGTTGAAGACGTTGAGATGAATAGCTATAGGGAGATGAAGGGATTAGCTCAGGATAGATCGGCATGGCGTGCTGTTTCCAACCAATCTTTAGGATTGCGGACTCTTTAACTAACCTAATTAATGATTGCTTTTGCGCTTTCTTACAGAATCTAATAATTCTCAACCTATTAAGCCACTTACATTTCTCAATAAATCAGACAACCAATCCACTTCTATCAACCCACAGAATATGATACTTACAACGGTTAAAGTGCCTGTCAAAAAAGGATCATATGTAACCCTATCGAAACAATCGACAGACCAAAGTGGCAATTCAAATGAAAAGATTCAACTAATAAAACGAACCATTAAAACAGCCGATCCAACTACCAAAAATGACAGTTCCATTGAAAATGATCGAGGACAAATAGGGGATCCTGATCTATTTAAATGTACAAAACCAGGCTGTAGCAAAGTGTTTTCGTCTATTGTTAAACGCGCCCGACACAACCTGAATATGCACACCGTTTTTGATTGTGACATTTGTGTCAGTACTCATACGGGACAGCGTCGGCTTAAAATACATTTTTTTAAAGTACATGCTTTAGGTACAAGTTATAAATGTAGCAGGTGCGAATTGGTTTTTGGCAAAGGAGTAACATTTCTGGCTCATACAAAAGACTGTAAAACGTTAATGGACGATTAGTTTAAATATACGGACTTTTTTATTAGATTGATTTTTTAATTTCTACGTTAAATAAATCATACACTGCATTAAATCAAGTACAATGCAGGTGAAAATAAATCACGAGACTGTAAATCGAAAAAACAAATTGTGCGTGATAGTCGTTGCTGGAACCGTTGGTCCATGGTCTTATATACAAGTGTGTCTGCTTGATTTTTTAGAAACTAATTATTGTCTTCTCAGTTTTGTTGTATTGTTCATTTACTCCTATCATTTATTGTAGAATCGCTGAAAA
Source organism: Leptodirus hochenwartii (assembly GCA_947310635.1). Taxonomy (NCBI): domain Eukaryota; kingdom Metazoa; phylum Arthropoda; class Insecta; order Coleoptera; family Leiodidae; genus Leptodirus; species Leptodirus hochenwartii. The sequence goes on from OX371176.1 coordinate 43,010,380, forward strand.
TTAATCAATTGTACCTGCATAATAAATTAAATATGTGAAGTTTTTTTTATTATTTCATTGTTTTCGTATACCCGAGCCTGCTTGTTGTAGCTGTGATAAAGATAGCCTAGAGATTTCCAGTTTAAGAATTGCAGTTTTTACTGTTTCCTAATTCAAATTTAACTTATGTAACCCTCTAATACGACTACAGGGTTGTCATTTTAGAGACGCTAATGAATGGCAACTGTGAAACCAAGCCAATAATATAATAGAAGTAATTGCAGAAGTGAATCAGTTTCACGCTAGAAATAAATATTCTATATTTTTGTTTAGTTTCTGATAAGAGATATTATCGTTATTGCGCGCCGGTTTCAAAACCAGGACCGTATTATAAAAATCACTGATAAAATTTCTTAAATACTAAGAATATGATCGAAAGTGATACTGTTTTTAATAAAGATAAGTTTTGTTGTGTCTGTTTTTGCGAAGATCATTTACAAGATATATTTTTATCCCGATATGTAGATTGCAATTTACACGATATAGTTAAAATGTATTTGGTAATTGCACTGCTTAATTTTTATTTTTTAAGATTATAACATTTACATTGTATTTTAGGACGTTGAAATCCACGACTTAATAAAAACTATTTGTATTACTTGCACAAAATCCTTAATAAGAACACACAATTTCTTAAATAAGTGCAAAGAGGTTTCAAAATTTTTAAAAGATTACATCTATCCTCACGAAAATATTGAAAACACCATGTTAGGAAATACGAGGTTTCTGCAAGAATCTAACTCGAAATTATTTTTGCGAAAGTACAATCTCACTGAATTGGAAGGATCTGTCAAGTCATACGTTATTGCGAGTTGTGTTAAAAATGGTACCAAATTTGAAGACGATGTGACAGAAGATGACCATAAAAGCTTAAATGTCATTGAGGAAAATGCCGTTACAATTAGAAAAAAGAGGCATCCAACAAAATATTTAAACAATGGTGATATATTTAATGATGTACAGAATCTAAGAAATGAAAAATCAAAGGAAACATTTTGCAACAAATTGAATATTGCACAAAATACCGCACTGAAGACTGAAATATTGAATACAAATGTGAATTTTACAGGTTTGATTAAACAAACTCAAGCATATAGAAATTACAATACAAAACTGCATTTATTTAAAAAAACTAATTTTATTGTTAAATTGTAATAATCATTTGTTCTAGATATTAATTTAATAGACATACCAATTAAATCAGAATCAACGAAGTTGAGTGTTACAACCGACACCGCCTATTCTGATGACGATGATCTGCCATTAATTATACATCGTGACAGGTCATTAGCTGCCACCGTTCAAAATGATGGTACTAACGATCTGGTAGATGAGAAAATTGAAAAAGAAGATCTAAAAACCGACTATGAAGATTATTTTAATCTGGATAATGATTATCTTGATGGTATTACTAAACTAAATATGAAATATTTTGCAATTGTTGTTTTTTAAAGTACACCAAAGTTATAAAATATTTTTTAGCAGCCGAAGATAATTTTTTTGAATCCTCTAATGATAATGAGGAAAGCTTTGCTTTAACTATTCGTAAATGTACAAAAATATCGAGAAAAAAATCTAGTGCGAAAACTATGAAATCTTCAGAAATTGGTTGTTATTTGTGCAATTCGATATTTGAAAGAAAATCTCAGTGGCGTAAACATTTGAAAACGCAACATCCAGATAGAAAAAGTACCGTATATGTTAGTTGCGATATTTGTGGGAAGCAATTAAAACCTATGTGTATGAAAACTCATATTAACAATGTACATCAAGGAAAAGTAAGTAAAATAATGAATTATTAGAAAGACAGCAGTTTCATTATTAATTTTAATTCAATAAACAAAATCTTGTATATGGTGTTTTATATATATATAGTTTAAATGAATAGATTTTATATATTTTTTAGATTCTCAAAAATAAATTTCTTTGTCCCATTTGTGGTAAGCTGTACAATGCAAATCAGCGACGTAGGCATACTTTATTACATGACACTCCAAAACCGTATCAATGCGAACATTGCACCTTCCGGTGTTCTCAGAGGGGCAATTTGCGGAGACATCAGCGGCGTCACACAGGGGAAAAGCCGTACTTATGTACCGTGTGTGGTCATGGTAAGATAAAGCCGCCCGTAATACGTAGTGTAGCATATAAAATGCACGGAGGATAAAAAAAAAGAAAGCGCAGATATTCTGTACGAAGTAAATTAACTCCCTTATTATATAATATCTTCGTGGTTTTAGGTGCTTCGCAGAAAGGAACACTTCTAGAGCACATGAAGTCGCACGAGGTTCTTCTTAACCCTGTTAGTTGCGTTTTTTGTCAGTTGGAGTTCGCCACCAATTTTGAGTATAGACGTCATAGACGCGTTCATAAAAACGATATTGCAACGGATAAAGGGCAGAATGCGAGTAGTGGGCAAAGCAAGGGTTCCACTGCGGGTAAAGATGGAAGTCTAGATGAGAATGGTGGAGTTGTGATGGACGCGAATCTAGTGTGTCCAATATGCAGGAAACAATTGATGAGTGAGAGTGGATTTAAGTGTCATGTCAGGTGAGTTGATATAACCATGCAATGAAATAAATAATTTCAATAACTTAATCAATAAAAATCAGTTAGTTAAAGTTAAACAGTCCGCAATCCTAAAGATTGGTTGGAAACAGCACGCCATGCCGATCTATCCTGAGCTAATCCCTTCATCTCCCTATAGCTATTCATCTCAACGTCTTCAACTATCTGACTCACATACTCCAATCTAGGCCTACCTACCCCTCTCTTTCCCTCCACTCTACCTTCTATGATCAATTGCATAATCCCCCCATGCCTAAGAATATGCCCTACTAATCTGTCTCTCTTACGCTGTAACACTCTCCAGATACTTCTCTTCTCCCCTACTAACTCTAGTACAGCTTCATTTGTTACTTTATCTTCCCAACCAATCCTCATCATCCTCCTATAACACCACATTTCTAATGCTTGTAATCTACGCTTCTCTTCCTTTCCTATAGTCCACGCCTCACACCCGTACAGTGCTACACTCCAAACATATACCTTCAGTAATCTTTTTCTAATACCCAAGTCAATATTTGATCTTAAAATCTGTTCTTTTTCTACGAATGCCTTCCTACCCTGTGCTATCCTACACTTTATATCTACTTTGCTTCGATTATCTTTTGTGATTCTACTGCCTAAATAACAAAAATCTGACACTTCTTCGATTCTATTATCTCCTATTGAGATCTTCATTTTTCTACTGCATTCCTTTTTGTCACACCTCATCACTTTAGTTTTACCTATATTTATTTTCATGTTAAAATCCCTAGTCAATACTGCCTGCATACCATTCAATACCCTTTCTAAATTCTTTTCGCTTTCTTCTAATATAGCTATATCGTCGGCGAATCTCAACATATATATTTTCTCTCCCTGTACATTCACACCTACACTATACTCTTCTTTTACTTTGTTTATTGCATCTTCTATATATAGATTAAATAATAACGGTGAGAGTGTACATCCCTGCCGAACTCCCTTCCCTATTTTCCCAAAAATCAGTGCAAATACCAAATACTGAATATACGTCAGTCAGTATTTTTGATAATGCTGTGCTAAGGTCATTTAGCGACCAAATAAAATCATTCACTTTCGAAATGTTACCCTGTTTAAATAAATGGAAAACGTTGGTTTACTTTTGTCATAGATGATAAATGAATTTAAATTACATAAGAGCTAGGGCAATTATAGAAAGTAATAGCGTTTTAAATAAAATCATACAAATTTTAATATTCATTGCTAAAATGATAAAAGTATAATCACTCTTTGATAATTTGGTTATATAAATATGAAATATGAGGCTTAACTATCACCCGCATTGCCAATGTTTTTATTACGCAAAAATTAAGATTCTTGGCAAGATAATTGTTTTTAGCTATTGTAGAGTAGGACCAAGCCTTAAAAACTTGGAACTTAAGCTTTAGCTCACACTTTTAACTAATTAATTTGATTAACACCCGTTAAAGTGATTAAGTAACAACAATAAGCTACAGATATAACTCTATCAATTTTTAACTTTTTGACAAGTCGTAACGTTTCCTCAATTCGTTAAAAAAGCAGCGATGTCGAATATATGTAGTAGTTATAAATTTTCCGAAACTGACAGAAACTTTATTTTTATCGAACTGCGCGTAAATGAAATTTGCGTGGTAAACACACCACCAGTAGTTATAAAATTTGAAGTTTTCCACGGCCATAAATTAAACGGAATTGAAAAGATACCTTTTTGCTTGTTCTCAGAGCGCACAAAGAGTCTAGCCGCTATCGTTGTCACCACTGTTCCAAATCGTTTACATCTAAAGCCACCCTCGAGTACCATATACGTATACACACAGGTGAGAAACCCTATCGTTGTACAGCCTGCCCCAAAAGGTTCAAGCAGCCCGGCCACCTTACCGCGCACATGGCCATTCACGCGAATCGCAGAGAACATCGCTGCTCATATTGCGACCAAACCTTCAATATCAAGTTTAATCTGGTCGAACATCTGCGAATACACACCGGCGACACTATAGATTGCGAGTTCTGCGGGAAGAAGTTTAGACACAACAGTAACAGGAGGAAACATATAAGAGAAACTCATCCAGGGGAAGTTAAGACAATTCGGAAATAGTAAAGATCTAGAGTTGGCAGTATTCCAAGTGCCATAGAAAGACTGATGTTGAATGATAATAATAATATCCCCAATTGGCTACAAAATCAATTATTCTTTGACAGAAAAGAAACGTTGATACAATAAGAAAAAAGGTACATTTTTGGTATCGAAAGGCCAAGTTCAACACTTAAAAAAGACTAGCATTAAATTAAATTGAGAATTGATAATTCAATTGTTCTACCACTTTAATAATGAGGCATACCGTTTTGTATATATAGTATTGACTTTAATTAATAAACGATAATTTTACTGCATTGTAATTTGTTTTAATAGTTTAATATTTTTATGAAATTCTAAATACTCCGTATAAACACCACTAGAGATTTTAATTGAACCAGTTAACATAATTTTACTACAATTGTATCTAATCACTGGCACTGGGAATTTTAATAGTTATAGCAAAGTTAAAACGAAGGAAAAATATGTGTAATGTGTACATGTTTAACCGCGTGATGCGAAGAAATTACTTTCCATTGTAAAATCGTTACTACGGCGTTAAATAATTGTATAAAACAGCACCCAAAAACCGTACGATTTTTCCACGAAATTTACATTTTACTATTTAGTTTCCTTGAAAATGTCAACATAGCTTTCTTAAAATAAATTTCACTTTCTTCATAATAAATCCGTAAGGCTCGAAAAAAAGATAGATTCTACTACTCACCACTTTTTCTGATATTATCCATATTAATATGAAGTTTATTGAATAAATGGTGGAAGCACTTCATTTTTCCTTTATATACTTTTACTCTATAATAAATATTAGTTTATAGGCATTTATCTATAATAATATAACAATTTCTTGCATTTACGTTATGAAAGAATTAAATTTGACTAAAATATTCCTAACATGAACAAATGATAAATAAAATGCAGCTTTAATGGGCTAAATAAATGTTAATTTTTGAAGTCATATATACAATCACCTTTTTTAAACTAAGGGCTATATAAATTCACGTGTAATTAAATATATAAACTTCAAATATTTGAAATATTTCTAGAGAAGAGTGGATTACTCAAAAGACGAAAATGTTTAAAATCCTTACAATATTAACGTCGCGATTTAGAAATAGCGGTTGTAGTTGAGTGAGTGTGTTTTCCGCCGCTCAAAACTATAAAAGCGCTCTGCATTTCCTTTTGTTTATTTTGTAACATATTTAATGTCCCTAAAGGTGTATCTGTTGAGCTCATCTTTTTCATCAAACCCTCTTGTTGACTCTTCTTTATCCTTTTCTCAACCTAAACGCAAATGATATACAATTATTTCAAAATTTCTATTATAACTAGTATATAAAATAATGAACTAAAATGAACTAAAATGCAATTAAGCCGACGAAAATGTCCACGTAATCACGAACCCCCTCTTTTTCACATATTAACGCTATTTTTAATTCATAATTTTCAAATATTAAACTATCTTTTTTTTAAATGTATATCGAGTTTTTCTATCACAAAAATAAAGTTTTGAAATCCCATACCTTATTTTTCCCTGGGCCTTTTCCGTGGAACTTGTGGCTTAAATACCGAAAAGCTTCTTTGGCGTTCAATATATGGCCATCATCATCGATATACTCCAATTTGACATTCGGACGAAATGTTTCTTTCTCCTAATATACAGAGAAATGGAAAAAGAAATGATATAAGTAATCGCGAAAGCTATATACAAGCCGTTCAAGTATGACATCAACAAAGTAGTTTTACTTTGTTATTAACTTTACCTTAAAGTCTTGGACAGGACCGGAGTATCGGTCCGCGGCTGAACCACCCCGACGTCCAGGGCGTTCTCCATCGCCCCCTTCACCATAAGCTTTGTCCTCTATGCTGTAATGTTTAGCCTGCAGATGAGCCAATCGAGTGTTGGATGGACGATTAGTTTCATCTTTATCCAAATATCCTATTATAAAAAGTGATTCCATAATTGTATTCTATTTTATAAGCTTTTATTGAACTTCACTTGTTAGTTAGGGTGAAATCTTGTAAACTAATTTTGACTCACTTCCACACATCCAATCTATTTGAAACTTTGTACAAATATGTAGTTCAGACGACAATACAATATTTTCATATAAGTTTTGTACTTTACTTGTTAGTTTGGGTGAAGTCTTATAAGCTAATTTTGACCCCCTGACAAACTGTTGCTTATCTCAACATGTTTTTAATCAATCAATCACTATCAATCGTTCAATCGATCATTAAATTATTAAAATTATCGATTAAAATTCTCGAAGAGCAAAAAGAATAAAAGAATAGTAAAAAAATTTTTTTTTAAACAAGGCTTTATTAAAATGTACTAAAAAGGGGAAAATAATTTTACTAACAGTCTAAATGACTGCCTTAAAAGAATTCCCGCATATGACTAAAAATAAAAGTGTGGGGTGTAAAGTTTAGTTTATTTGTATTATTTAATTCTGAATATTTAAAGTTAAAATATGCAAAAACGAATTGCTGATTCTGTCTTAACTTTTAATCTGGTTAGATCTCAGGACAGACTTTGAATTGAGGAATTAGATTTCAGGCCGCAATCAAGTGGAAAAAACTCGCGCAACAAGGACGCTCTAGCAGAATGCAAAAACTATTGTATCAAAATACGTAAATCATAATTAATATTTATATAAGAACATTTCAATACGTACGCCCCCAAGCTTTTATTTTTAGTCAAATGCGGGAATTCTTTCAAGGCAGTCATATAGGCTGGTTTAAAATTCTTCTTTCCTTTTTAGTACATTTTAATAAAAGCTTTAAATATTCTTTTTTTACTATTATTATTGCCCTTTATCTACACGACAAACTAACTGTTCTTATAAAAGCAATAAAAAAAATTGAAAACACTATGCATATTTTTAAATTTGAATGAATTCATGAAGTTAAAAACAGTTTAATGCAGTACTAGAATTTTTTTAATTTGAAATGCAATTTCTAGAAGAATTTCTTTTAAAATGTTAAAGCTAATTTTACAAACTGAAATTACATTATCTTTCTATCTAACCTTTGCTCATAGCTAGTTTCAATGCGGCTCCTACACCCGCCCCAACATCCGGTTCCTCGTCCAGGATTGGTTTATCTCCCAATCCGCCGGCTCCACCACTCCCACCAGCTGTGATCCCAGACCCTGCGCTGCCATCAACATTGCTCCAACGACTCTGACCGCGTCCATCGGTTTCCATGATCTGAAGGTCATCGTCATCTTCATTGTATGATGGATGTTGCGCATCCTAAAAATATTTAATATATATGTCAATATTTTTGTGGATAATAAAAATTAGAGTATGCTAAAACACAAATGAACTTTTAAATGTATGGAAATGGAATATTTGTCTTATGTATTTACTAAAAGATAGGTAAACAACACAATAAAATTATACATGCCAATTTAATGAATTTATTTGAACCGATCTAATTTAATTTAAACTATTTTATTTGCTACGCACCCCTGGTTCGTCATCGCTATCAATCTCCATAGTAATCATCCTGTGTTTTCCATGTAAATTCTGCCTATCGGGCTTGATATACGAATCTATAGTCGCCATATCCTCTTGTGCAGAATTTGCTGTCAAATCGTCTCTGTTTCCAGAACGCCCGTATGTCGGTATATCACCCAGTGTACGGCAAAACTCTGCCGTCGAATTTAGTATGATAGAAGATGATGTTGTAGGTAAAGTAGACGAATCTATTGAAAAACAAAAACAGAAATGAATGAAATTCCGCCTTTTATATTGTGGCTAATGAAGTTATTTTAAGTGAAATTTACAATTGATTTCTGTTGCCCGATAATGACAAAAAAATGCAAAAAAAAACGAATAAACACATTACGGGAAACTAAAAGCTAAGGAATTTTGTCATTATTAGTTCAACCGTTTAGAAGCTAGAGTTAGAGACAGAGCGACAAGCATCTCAGCAAAATTGATTTTCCTTGTTCGGTAGACCTAAAAATGTGAACATCTTCCGGTACATGATTTTTTTAACCCATGTCAATAGTTGTATAGGATATCTCACCCAAATACCCATAGCAATCAGGGTGACTGACGGAGGTATTTGATTTAGTTTTTATCTTCAGCTACTGAAGCTTGTGGCATAGCCTTCATGCCAGTACTTTATCTTACCGCGACTATCTAGCAGCATCACCCCCCACCCTCTCTCTCTCTTTCTCTCACTCTCTCTCAGTAATATAAAATTTAAATAGATTTTTAACGTGTATTTTGAATTTGATACAAAATTAAATTACTTCTAAAACAGTATAAATTGTACTTGAATGTGAATGTATTGTACCATAGTTCGAATGACATGCTTTATTCTTTGTTTTTTATATTACCTACCTTTCGCATGGTTGCGTAATTCATCAGTTTCATCATCAGTCTCTGGCTTAATCAGCGACAGTATATCTTCAACCTTAGGAATTGTTTCCTTTCTTTCCTGTAGTTTAAGCTTACGTGCTTTATTTAGTGCCCTTTCTAAATGATCTTCATTCTCATCGTCTATCTTTATTCCGGAGATATCTTCGACCACTAAGAATTATATAATCGAGTTAATAACAAAATAAAATACCACAATTTTTTACATTAATCATATATGCTAGATTTAATCTTAATTGACCGGTGGGCAATTAAGATAATTAGACTAATCATATGCAGAATTTAAAAAAAAGATGGAAAATTCTACCAATATATAAATCAAAGAGAAGAGTAGTGCAAAACTGTACTCGTGGTTACGTTACATTTTTTCGCAAGACAACATAATGACAAAATTGCCAATACAGTACATATTACACATAAATATATTTAATATTTAAAATATGATTTTCTACACATCATCAGTCAAATCGGGCTAAATAAAGCACATACGACACAACAATATAAAGTTTCCTAAAGAATACTCATAATACAAAAAACATTTCTTTAAACTCACCTGGTATATCATCATATACTAGTCCATCTGTTGCAGAGAATTGTCTTCCTCTCCCATCAATTCCCATTCTGTTCGGCCGTCTGGTACCAACACCTTCAATCCACTTATCATTTTCATATTTAATATGCTGTCTTCCTGAGCTTCCCCCATCTTCGATGTCACCATGACCTCCTATCTCAACTACACCCTTCTTCCTCATCTTCTTCCGCATCTTTTTCGGTTTCTTGAACGCAGCCATCTCGTCTTCATTGTAATATTCCGAAGCAATTGTTAAGTTACTTAATAAGCTTTCGGCTAATTTCTCTTTGATGCTAGATGAATTTGTTGTGCTGTTTCTATTAAAAGTGTTTACACCGGAAGATGTAGTTTTCGTGAAACCAGCTGCGGTGCTTTGGCCGATAATAAAATGATCGCTAGTTTGTTTGTTACCATCAATGTCTTCATCATATTTGCTTAGAATAGATTGCGGTATGGGGTTACCGAACTCGTCCAATTGTTCGTCGGAGTAAAAATCGTGAGGGTGTTTGCGTTTTTTGTTTAAATTACTCTGTGAAGGACATGGGAAATCATTTTGCAATATATCGAACATAATTAACATAATGAAAATAAAGGTGATTATTATTACTATTATTTAATGTAGAAAATCCAGGTTTACTTAGTTACTTAAAAATATTTAACATTTTTCAAAAAGGCGTAGTGGTCATCATTTAATGACAGCTCAAAAAATAGAAAGTTTCTGTAAGTTTTGACGTTTACTGTCACGTTTTTGCTTTATTTTACAAATTCTAGAGCGTTAGACTATATGAATTTCACATCAATACTTTTTAATGTGTCATTATTTCTATAGAGAAAGCTAATAAACTACAGAATTTAGAAGTTTCATTGTTTTTAAAATTATCCTTTATGCAATTTACTTTAATTGAAAGTCACTTACACTACCGATTACGGGATGTTGTCTACAAACTAATAAACACTTGATTGACACTAGAAACTTAAGTTTTAATTTTGTGTAAGATTGGTTAAATCGAACATTAGATCAGTGAGAAACAAATAGCGGACAGAAACAAATAACACAAACAAATAACACGAATTAATTTCTATCTAAAGAGTTAAAGCGAAAATAAATCGAAATGAGAAACTCACCTTTTCATACCGCTCATTATCAATCATATTTACATTGACCAGCACATCATCTCCATCTTCCAACACGCCTTGATCTTTTAATGTTAGAACGACCTCTTTCCCCTCAATCCCCAGTCCTCCATTTCCATCTATGAACCGCCCCATATCATGTTGAACCCTCAACCCCCGTAAATGTTTCTCCCCGTACGCTTTAGCACGCTTCTGCTTCTTATCGTGCTGAATAACCTCGGCCACGCCGAACTGTTCGTCCAGAGCGTCGAGGTATGCAGCACGTTGAGCGGCAACAACTTTAGCCGTTTCAGATTTGCGTGATCGATTTACCCAAGCAACTGAGTCGTCGAGTTCATCTGCTGAGATATCATCAGTGCCGAGCGATTTAATCTAAGATAAATAAGCCAAGAGTCCATAGCTGTATCTATACATGGCATCAGTTAAGTGTTCACCAATGTAATTATGTGATTGTTTACCAATGTCATTTAGTGGGAGTGATGCATATACCTTTATTTTGCATATGCGACTATATTTCAAATACACATTTTTATTATAAGAAGTTGTGTCCAGTTATGAATGGCCGCAAGTACGTAATCGTAATTAATAGGCGGAATTATTTTAAAAGGTTTTAGCTAGCAAAAACATTTAAGAAAGCTTTTCACCAACAAATTAATTAGCAATGCATAGTTGTAGATAAAATATTATAGAAGGGGGGCTTCTACAACATTTTATTTTAAATTAACAAACAGCTAATCTTGATGTTTGATTTGCCATGATGAGAATCGATCTCACAGCTCGGGATTGCTAATTGTATAATTATTACCTTTGCCAATTTATTCTCGATGGCTCGTCTCGCCTTCCGTTCATCTAACCGCTGTTTGATCTTCTCTGCTTTCTTATCAGCTGCTATATTACCAGCGGGACGATGGTAGAATTCACCCAGATCGTCTTGTAGCTTCCCATCATCATACTCATCAATATCATCACCCACTGTGTTAATGTCTCTATTGGACGATGCTTCTTTTGTACCAACTTGGAGAGGTTTCAATCCGAGCTTTGCTCGAAGTTCATCGGTAGCGGTAATAGAGAGACTATCGTGGGATGATTGGACTTGTATGGGATTGGTTGGCTGTGAAGATAATATTTTTCAAAAAACGAATTGGAACGCATTTACTCAATACACTTGCAATGTCATCAGATATATGAGCATATTAAGAGGGCGATTTGTTATGCTAATTTTTCATAAGAAATATGGTATATTTTGAGTTTTGATTTTTTTTTATAGAAAGATAATGGGGACGTAATATTTTTAGTACGCATTAAGAAATGTTCAGATTATGTAATAACAGATTGTGATGGCATTAGTTATGCTAAAAAAATTCTTTCAAACTAATTGAAAATTGAGCTTCCTTTTTGTTTTCATTTTTTCTTATTTTGAGACTACCAAAACCCACACCATCGAAAAAAAATGTCGAACTCTTAACATGTAACTTAGTATATTCGGATCGGTTAGTGACAAATTTACATCTCTCCACTATGTTTAGGAAAAAAATTCTTTACTCAGAAATTATAAAACACTTCAGATAAAAATTAAAATTTTATACTTTTGACATACACTACATATATTTAGCCAACAATCGTTAGAAATCGAAATTGTGTTTAGAACTTAGGTCTAACTGGTAAAATATACAACAAATATCTTTTATGAACAGCTGCTATCAACCGGCTCCTTAAATATTGAAATATCACGTTAATAATAAAAAATGAGAGCGTGCTCACAACAAATTTTATTAGAACGGTTTCATGTAATTAAGTAAGTAAGTTATGGTTTTAAAGAAATAATAGCGTATATATGTGTATCTTCGAGTTAAATATTCCCACAAATTATGTTTTTCAGCCTGTATTTTTTTTGTAAATACATTAAATATCGTTCTAGTAAATTACATTAATTTGTGTATGCTGTATTACCAATGGTATTACCTATTATCCCCCTTAATACACAAAAAATCTGTTGGAGACGATTGTTACCTATTTTTCAGTTAAATTTACCCCTATAAAAAATAATTATGTGTTATATACATTATAGCATTATTATATAAAAACCAATATGAAAATTATGAAAATTAACAATTATGAAAAAAAAAACGTATAGTTAGCAAATAATTTGTTTTACTTTATTATTTTTTCATATATCGCTATAATTTATAAGATTACTCTTTTACCTTGGTATGTTTAGCAGGTCCTAGTTGTAGAGGCTTCAATCCCAGTTTAGCTCTCATTCTATTGCTACCATCCACGGATAAACTAGTACGACTTTGGCCATCTCCAGCTGTTTCAGGCGATGTATATTGTTGAGGCACAACTTCCACAACATCGGAATCTAAATACATAAAACAAATACCGCAATTAATATAAATACATGAAATACTCTCTAAGTAAATGAGAAATATATATTTCTGCAACACAGAATAAAACAACACTTTTCTTACTCTTAAAGTAGTAAAACATTACAATCATTGCAAAAAAATTTATATCTAAGACATCGATATTCCCTTATTAAGGCAATTGGAGAAGCCAAATCAAATATATAAATTGATGCACTCACCGCTTGAGGCATATTCTTGTCGTTCATCGTATTTCTCCCTTTTTTTATCCCTATGATGTCTTTTATGTTTATGTTTCTTCTCTTTAGATACTGAACTATCTCCAGTTGCTCCCCCACGGTCGTTGCGGTCCTCAGATGTAACAGAACTGCTGTTCTGGTGTTTTCGCTTTCTACTGCTAGAGCTGCTACCTTGATCATTCCCCGTAGCATCTCTGTCCCTGTTCTTCTGCTTACTACTAGAACCCATAACTCGTTTAGTAATACACGCTTTTTATACGATAGAATAGGTATCGCAGTGAAGAGAGACCGACCGTTTCTATACGTTGATCTAATGTTTAGAAGGATTTCCTTAAAAAGAGATTTTCTTCCACTTGAGAATAGATTTCTTATCAAATTATGAATGGAAAACGCTGAAAACTCGTAAACGTTTAGGACGATATAGACTAATAAATTATTAAGGTTATGTTGACGTACGATTGACTGCTTATACGTCAATGTCTCTTAGATTTTAACATGGATGGCCAAAATATCATTCCGGAGGATTAAATCTATTATTTTTAAGATAATTTAACAAGTATTGTAACTCAAAGCAATATCTCAATAGATGAATATAGTCGATGTGCATTTAGGTGGCTAAGCTTCCATCTTTAGTGGTGCATTTATCAAAAAAATATTGCACACGTCACCGGGATGCTTTTAATTGTATAACAATTGGGCTTCGTATGGTATATACATACATTGTAATTGGCTTTGACTTCAAAGTATACAATAAATAAATAAATGCTTCGAGTTACAGAATTTAGATGCCATTCTGTGCAATTATTTAAAGCAGTAATGACTTATTTATCACGGCACTATTAATTAAAAATTGTTTAAATTAAGCATGTTAACGTATTCTTCAAAAATCATAGACGTCACATCTTCAGTCACTGTCATTTATAATACCACCACCATCGTACGTATTTCAAGCCAGCGTTTTCCTACCAAACAGCTGTACCAAGCTGTACATATTTTAAATTCGCGGCAATTCTAGTCGCCAATAATATCCACAATTAATGCAACTCATTACAAAGTCTTCGGCAAGCACTATATTCCCTGGCTTCTTACAGTACACTCTTCAGGCTGATCATATGTAAGCAATAATCACAACATTCTGGTCCATGTATAATAGCTTCTTTCTGTAGGGTCCCGTCGAAGGTGCGGGGCATCTCCAGCACTATGGCTTCTACAACGATGACCGCATCATCTAATAATGATCCAGTAGAACTTCAAATGAGCGTCACATCTATAAAGCGCGTGGATCCGTACGTAAAAGATATCTTGGCTAAATCGACTCATGTTGCATTGTATCGGTTCAACCCCCCACAAAACGAATGGGAAAAGACAGAAACTGAAGGGGCATTGTTTTTGTATAGCCGCAGCGGAGAACCGCTGCATAGTATTATGATAATGAATCGATTGAATACAAACAATTTAATTGAACCCATAGTTAAGGAATTCGAATACCAATTGCAAGCACCGTTTTTACTGTATCGAAATTCGAAGAATAAGATTTTTGGTATTTGGTTTTATAATCGAGATGAATGCGTGAATATTACTGTAATATTAGAATCCTTGATGGATGGTTTAAAAGAAAAAAAAAAACACGTTACCAATTCTTCCGATGGCAAAGGTAATTCGTCATCTGTTGACATATTTAGCATGCTAACCCGTGCTCAGGAGGATTACAACAAGACTCCCGTTAAAAACGATGAAGATATGCAACATCGCTTCTCTTCCACACCTCGGGCGCCACCTGATGTTACTTCACAAAGTGTAATGGACTTTTTCGCTAAAGCGGGTGTTAAAAGCTCAAATTCCGCTACAAAAAATATTTCGGCTGATACAGGACAATCTGCGCAAGCGCAAATTGTTCAATCACCCACTGGAAGTAATATATTGCATAGGTTGATGAGTAATCCCGCTCATAGTGTCGAACATATCGAAAAGCAACAGAGATCTGTCACTCCTAAACATCAGGACCAACTCATGGTTAACTTACGAAAAAATCCTAATGATAATTTGAAGAAGTGTTTGCCTGATAATCTTGCCAAAAACTTAAACTCGAACATAACTAATTCTAGCGACAATGGATTTAATTTTATTCGTCTACAAAGCCCTAATATGCAACAACAGCAGCAAAATGTAGTAGGTAGTTCGCCATTAGCGCAATTTTTAAAACAAACTCCATTAACTCCGTTGAATAGTTCAAATATTATGGGTAACTCGAGCGGTATCCGTGAAGTATCTCCATTGGCTATTTTATTGGAAACGCCCCAAAAGCAACCGTTAATGCCACCTATGATGTTTGCCGCTTGTAGCAGTTCAAAGACAGAAGATGATGCCAGGCATAATAGCCCAAATGAGTTTGCAGTAGAAGTGGAGCCACTTACTAAAAATCAATTATTACAATCATTCAACTATCTTTTAACGCACGACGGCGAATTCGTTAATAAACTTCACGAGGCTTATGTGAAGTCTCTGACAGAGAAGATGACTGTTCCGATTAGAGGTGACCGTCATTGTAATAATAATCCTACATCTCTGATTTAAAAATAATAATTGCATCTTATATATAACTAGAATCCGAGATAAAAACATTTTATTGACTGTACGTTAGACTGGTACATTTTTGGACATTCTCAACAGATTTAAAGCAATTCCTAAAATCTGTACTAGTAATAATTACCAATCTTGTCTAAAAATGAGTTACTCAACTTTGATCTTTTTGAGTAATGAAATGATTTTAGTGGCAGGTTTTTGGACATTGAAATGAGTAATTTTAGTTATATAATTCGGATGTTTATCGTAAATCTCTAGGTTTAAATATAATGTGATACGACAAGTATTTTACGCATCTTTTCAAAATTTTAAATATCGTAACGTAATAGAGGTTTTTGTATTGGAACTTTATTCCAGCTGTACATATTCACTATAATATAAGTGGTCTAAAAGTGTTTTAAATAATATGTAAAATGTAGTGACTATCTTGTTGCAAGATTATATTAATTCCGACAAGTTTTATTTTCTTTTTACTTTCTTATTTACTCTACTTTTAATGATTTTTTTTTTATTGCGGCTTGATTTTTTGATATGTAGATTAACTTTTATATTTCAATTTTTTTTTAATTACAATATCGTAAGAAATGTAAATAGCTTTCGATTTAAAAATAAATTGCATTTAGATCGAATGAGAATTAACCAGTTCGTGTAATTTAATTTGTAGTTTAAATAAATTATTGAGGACAATGCGACTGAATTAACTATCAAGTTTTATTGTTTTCTTTTTCGAACTCAAAATAGAAAATTTTACGGTTCAAACAGTATGTAATAAAATTGTTCATGTTTAAATTTGAACCAATCGTTTAAGCTATGGGAAATTCAACCTATTTATAAAATTTGGATTGACATGGACAAATAAAATTATGGTATTTGCTATGTGGGATTGCTGACGCAGCACTTGCTCTGCTTCACTTCTGATGGTTATAAAAAATAATTAAACCACCATTTTAGCTTACAATATATTTTATAAGATATACAAAATATAAATATATTCATACAAGTTACAAATATACAACGCGTAATTTTATCGAAACGAACTTAAGAAACGTACACTATAATATACAATGAGATTACGATTATACATTTATATAATACAACAACTCGCCTCAATTATATACAAAACTTTACCAAACATTGACAGAACCAGTGAATACTACATTTTAATATAAAAAGTAACAGTACAATTACATTATTCTTTGAGCAGTAATGACAATCACATATCGTTATTATCGTTATGGTCAATGTTACATAAAATATTAGTTTAATAATTGAATAAGTAGTTAGAAATGATGTTAATTACGATAAGTCACAGCCGGATGGACATTAGAAAAATAAAATAAATATTGGCATTTATATAATTCAGAATACCTTTCTCTCATGTCATGCTATAAGGTCTCTAACAAGTTTTATTACAACCCTGATTCAAAAGGCACAACAATGCGTTAATATTTGTCAGTCAACACGTTCGCTTAAAAATATGATAAGCAACATTAAATACACAGCTCCACTTAATTCATGCAAGTAAAAAGTGACCTATGGTTGGTATTTTATGGTCCAGAATTTTCTTTGCGGGGCTCGAAGTTCTCCGAGTAATTCGTTTGCGTTATTTTACCAATATTCGGACAAGATTGGTTATAATCGAGCATCTTATGATCGGAAGTAGACGTCGCCAAATTATTATCTACATTGTTGTAGCATTTTTGAATATCTTGTTGATACAGTAAAGCACTCGTGTGTGGCATCAAACTGCTGTAATCATTAAGGTAATTCAACCTGGCGTGGGTTTCATTTTTGCTCATATCAATTGATACGGTTGGTGAAAGTTGAGGATCCACAATAACTCTTGGAAGCGATATCAACTCTCTAGATTCGATCATGTTGTTCGGGTGGTACTTAGGATGGTTTTTATGGTTGTTATTTGGCAAAAGAACATCGTGATATTGATAATTATGGTGACTGGGTGAAGATGAGAAACTATTATGGCAGCTGTGTTTCTTACAGTAGGTTGCTCTGCAAATAAAATAATTCAAAGTACATATAAAATCACATTTATATAATACTGGATTATATTTGAAATTTGGTATATTAATATAAACTAATTTCACAATCATCTATACATATAAATTGCGACGGCGTTTCTTTCGAGAGTTGTTTTGTGGAAACGGCTGGACCGATTTCAATGATTTTGTTTTTAAATTAAAGCGACTATGGTCTATATTTAGCCATTTTTTTCAAATTTCGAATGTATTTGGTAAATTAGTAAAAAATTAAAAATAATAAGAATGACTTATATTTTCCTCTACATTCATATAGACTTGTATATCTTAATCAAAAGCTAAGCGGCCTTTTATCATAAACAATCGAGTAAAACAAATGATCAATATTTGTGGTTTTTTTTAACTACCTATATATTTTAAAAATTATCACTACGGTGTTAAATTATAATATAGAATATCACCCAAATACCGTAACAAGCATTAAGTAGCTAGATGTACATTTCAAGCGCTATGCGCCCATCTTCAGTAGCACAAGATAAAACTAAATAAAATACCTCTGTCACGAATATAGTATAAATATAATATAAATTGGTAGTATATAAATCACGATTCGTGACAGAGGTATTTTATTTAGTTTTATCTTGTGCTACTGAAGATGGGCGCATAGCGCTTGAAATGTACATCTAACTACTTAATGCTTGTTACGTTATTTGGGTGATATTCTATATTATACGTATATATTTATTTCTGATTTGCTATATTTTGGCAGCAGGTTTACTAGTGTTTACATACAATTCTGTTAATAAAAACACGTATAGGATTTGTTGATAACAATAATCGAGTGAGTTGCTGCAGATGTTGTTGAGTGCTGTCGAAGCGAAGGTAGTCTCGCTTCAACTTCAACTTCAACAAGGTACCATTGAAGCTGCTTATATAAAATAGCATGTGCAGATAGTAGATTGCGTTTACGTATCAATGTATGCCAAGCTTGAACTGAGCGCTCTGTGCGGTTTAGGTCGCAACATTTTTCTAAACTCGATCGGCGCGAATATGAAAAGTGTGTAATCTGTGTGTACGTCCATCGTCGTTATCACACACAACTGATACTAGAATTTGCAGACGCCGATCGATACCTTCTTGGTCAGTGTTAACTATTACGCCTTCAAATTAACCCGCGCTGTTAATTGCCTCTTCAATTTCAAAAGTTACAGATTTTCAAAGTCAGCATTTAGAAACATTTTTATATGGACTGCCCATGCTAAAATTTTCAATTTTTATTCCACGCGAAACAATGATTGGATGGGACATTTTCTAATGGGAAATGATCTGCGGATTCTAAATCTGCAATTAGTTATTAATAAATTACTGAGTAATTATAAATAATAAAATTAAATTATACATTAAATTATATAAATATAATTAGAAGTGTTTGCTTTTATAATTAAACTAAATAGTAGTGCTCCTAGAATTGTGCATTTTATATACAGAAAAAATCTTAAAATTTATTATTAAAACAAGACTTTTCCGTTTCGCCCGCCCCTAAAAAATAGTCGTTTTTGTATAAAATAAAAATATAATAATAAATAATAATAAATATTATTTATTATTATTTAGAAGTTAAAAAAAAAACATAAAATTATAATTAAAGTAAAAATATATAAAAACGTAAGTAAACATGGATGTGATTTACATTTTTAAGAACATAAATTTATTTTTAAAATTCATGTTTATTAGTTTATGCAATTTATTTACTTAGTTTAGATGTTGGCAATTTTTGTTGTAAATAATTTAAATATCGACACAAAATAAAATCGATTTTTTTACAAACCGCAATTTTTTTAACGAAGATTTTTAACGCATATTTAACTTGGCACAAATAATTTATCTTTTTTATTTACATCTCTTGATGTTAGTACTTTTAAGAATATTTATATATTGACCATTGTTTCAGCCTGTATGTCGTCATTATTATTATATTTTAGTTTTATATATTTTTTATTTTCAATAAAAATAATTCAAATATTTTCACAAAAAATATATAATTTCAATTAAAAATTTGAACATAAGTCATGGCTTCGTATACCATCGTGAACTTTCGGTGTTTTAGTAATAGCCGAACATGTGATGACAGATCTTGCGTCCGTGAAGTACAACGCGAAAATCCAATTTTTCATTTAAAAAATCGCTTTTAAATCCTGTAATTGCGTGTATCAAGACCTCCAGTGGGTCTAGAACCGATATTTCGTAGAAACCGTGGTCGCGCAAGTTTTTTTCGCGAAATTATCATAAAAATTGCACCATCTGACTTTTAACCTAGCTTTGCTCGCGATGCTGCTTTGCGCATAAAGCCGGCTATACTTGAACGGAATTAATAAAGTGACAGTAGAAATTAACCTGTCTAATCCCGATTAACGTAAACAGTGACGATTTTCTTGAAAAATATTTATTACCACCGAGAATAGCGATACAAATACGATTTAATAAATGGAAATTTACTACAATATAGAAATAATGAGGTTAGTAGCAATATCTACTTTTATTTACAACTTTGTGTTTTGGATTTTACCCATTACCGGTTCAACTGATACTTAAAAACGGAGAAATTCACATTGTATATTACTTGCTATATATATTTCAGAATTTAATATTCATTATATTGTATGTATAAATATTATTTGACTACGTAATTCAATGGAGTAATAATTAAAAATACTGTATGGTAGAAATATAACTTGTTGAACCTTAAAATATGGCATCATATTTTGAGCTGTTCTTACCCGAATTTATTGTTGTTAAATCCAGATTCTGTTCGTAGAATTTTAATTGCCAACGATATTAACAATAATAATATAACGCATCCACAAATCGGTACGGCAATAGTTGCTACTTTGAACAACACTTCGTCATTTGAGTTGGTAGCCATGCGTTGATCGGCATCGTAATATTGCTCTGCAATAAAGAATTGTTAAAATTTGAATACTTTAAATATATTTTTCTATAAGGTACAACGCCAAAAGTAATTATATAAGATAATCTTGACATTCAATTGCCGATCAAATATAAAAATTCTAATTTAATTTGAATAATTTCTAGCTATCGGTAAATAAACGGCCATGGAGGCGGTTACAAAAGCTACCCGACTTATCCGAAAGGCCATCAATGTATAAGTAATTTTTTTCCAACTGGCGAACGTCCGCGGCTGCAAGGGTATGCGCACTCATCTTACAGCCCTGGAGTAAGCACAGCCTCTAAAGCGTTCACATGTAAACATCCTCTATGGCATATCTTATTGGTTGTTGCTGTCTGTGCAGCGGTTATCGGTGCGCGGACGTTCGCCAGTTGGAAAAAAATTACCAGCAGTGCATTGAATTATTTTATTCTTTCGTCACAAAAATTGAAAATAAAATCTCATCTTTGCAAATATTAATGTCCTCTAAGAAATTGGCGTGAACTCTTGCTAATTTCAAGTATAAAGGCGACTAAAAGCAAAACATCTGCAAAATAAAAAAGGTATGTTTTTTTGTGGTTATATGAAAAATCAATGATTGAATCGATGAAGAACAAATGCAATTTCATTAGAAAAAATATATTTATGTAGAATTACATAAAAAAATTGTACGTGTTAGTAAAGATGAAGGATATAAAAACAATTATATGGAGATAATATTGGGAAGAGGGGGATAATGGCCTTTGACAAATATTCACAGCAGAATTATATATAAAATATTTTTCGGAATATTTACAGAATTTTATACGTACTTTGGGGTATGCCTTGAGGTTCCCTTATAATAATAGTCATATCCGCGTGATTGCACATATCCTTATAGCAGCAACTGAAGCGCGACTTATTCTCGTGGCGGGGCGAAGGATCTTCTCCAGTTGGTTTTGCCTGACAACGATTCATATGCGCTCTGAAAATATAAAAAAAATATATATAAGCTATTTTAGTTATTCAGTTACGTCATTACTTCTAGGGAATACAGCACGTTTACGTATTGAATAATAACCCCGTGTTTAAGAATATGACCTACAAATGAGATCTTTCCAAATAATTTTCTTTTCCTCTATTAAATGTAGCACTGTTTTATTTGCTACTCTATCTTCCCAACCAATCCTCATCATCCACCCTATATCACCACATTTCGATTGCTTCCATTCTACGTTTTTCTTCCCTTCCTATTTTATCAAACCAGTACATTGACAGAAATGTTATATTGAACAAAAACGGGAAATTTAAATTTATTTTTATCCATATACGGCAGTTACTAATTATATAAAATTACATCAAGGAGTTATCTTCGTTTAAAAAAATCATTATATTTTATTTTATATTTTGTGGAAACTACCTCAACTTCAATTACCTCAACGGAGGTTGAGGTAGTATATTATTCTAATTAGAGAGTGTAGTTATAGAGGATATTAGGAAGATATGGGAAGGTTGGGGAAGCCTATAACTATAGCGGTACGCTATTCTGCTAAAGCTTAGTTAATTGTATCCCAACTAAGAATGGTACCAAGTATAGAGGATAGGTGGCGCGCTGCGCTACGGTCACCCCTCCCAAGCACTGACATCTAGCGGGACGTTGCTTAACTTTGGTTATCGATGCTTAATGCATTACCCGCATAGGTCACTCGGTGTGTAAATCATTGAAAGTAATTAAGATATAATATAAATATGGACAGAATATGTATATGATATAAGTTCAAGAGGATATTCTTTGTTTATCATTTATTTTTGTACAAATAGTTATATCAACTGGCATTTCTTACCTATGAACCATCTTGCGCAAGAACTTTGTTCAACCACTAAATAAACGATTTATAATTTTATTTATATCTTTGTAACCAACCTGTCTAGAGAGTGTTGCGATTCTAATAAGATCTCTTCCTGCAATTTCTCTGATTTATTATTTTATTTCCATGATATAAAGGTGCAAATTACAGTTACATTATAATCAGGTACACGATACATTATATATTACAGCTATCTCTACCGAACTGTAAGTTTGTATAATACATAACTGCAGAGGGTATAGCCGATAGCGTGCACCTTGAAGTCCTATCTTGACGCATACCTGATAAAAAGCGCTCTTTC
Organism: Leptodirus hochenwartii; assembly: GCA_947310635.1. Lineage (NCBI taxonomy): Eukaryota > Metazoa > Arthropoda > Insecta > Coleoptera > Leiodidae > Leptodirus > Leptodirus hochenwartii. Next base: position 43,033,458 of record OX371176.1, read on the forward strand.
TTATTTATATTTTATATCTGCCTTACATTATTTTATGTATATTTATACATCTTACGGCTGAACATAAATACTCTTTTAGCTCGGAAAGAAAGACTGTAAACTGTACCATTATAGAATGCGATTTAATCCTAATGTATTGAAAACAAGATCATTTCCAATCAATCAATTGGTTACAAATATAATTTCCATCATCAAAAAAGTAAATAATTAATTATTGTTAGACACAGTTTTCAGCGAAAGTTTTATTTAAAAAAAACCATAATATATGTGAAAAATTAAAATATTCAGACATTTTCGTTTCCTTACAAAACTGACAGGTGCAGATTAAGTAAATGGAAGTGTAGTATTTAATTTTCGTATTCTAGTTGGAATGGGTCGTTTTGCAATTAATGTCTTCTCATCAGTAGAAAGCACAGGTGTAAAATAAAAACTGTTTCGGATCAAAATTATATACTGTAATTTTTACAGCAACTGTTTCATTTCATTTCTTCCTCAAATGAAGGCATTTAAAAATCAAATTGCATTAGTTTAAGCGTACTACCAATTGTCTTAAAACATTAGGATCAAATATAAATTTTTGTATTTTAAGAAACTCGAAGTACTTTTGTTAAATAGTTTAAGAAGATATGTTTATCTATAGTACTTCAATGGTTACGTAGTATTAGTTCATTATAGAGGAAGTGTTAATTAATGAGGACATCGGGTAAAACTCCAGTACCAATAGTAAGTGTGTGTGTGTGTATGTATGTACTACCTAAGATACTACATTGCAGGAATGTAGAAGAAAAACAAGAATAAATAACTATATAAAAGTAGCATAGCAAAGTAATCAAGAGTGGAATATGTTCCCCAGCTCACTTAAAACTGTTTGAAATAAATTATGTTAATAGAAAGGAAACCATAAATAGTAGGAATCTTGCTTGGAAGGAATTTCTTTCAAACTGCTTGCAATTAGCTGATATTTTATAGGAAATATTTTGAAATTTTACATTTCTTGTGTTGGAGTATTTTATTTGGCATTATGAATTATGAATTTTATTTAATATATTATGAAAAAAAATGCAACAATGTGAAAAACAATTAAATGGATGCAGGAAGTATTGACTGTGGATTGTAATATAAAAATAAATATAAACAAAACTATAGTGATGAGATGTGACAAGCAGAAAAATAGGTGAAAGATGAAGGTTAGAATAGTAGATGATAGAATAGAAGAAGTGTCCGATTTTTCTTATTTAGGCAGTAGTATTACGAAGGATAATCGAAATATATCGAAGCAGAAGTAAAAGTAGATAATCGAATTAAGAATAGTTTTAAGATCAATTATTGACTTGGGTATTAGAAAAAAATTACTGAAGGCGTATGTATGGAGTGTAGCATTGCACGAAAGGAAAGGAAGAGAAACGTAGAATAGAAACATTCGAAATGTGATGCTACAGGAGGATGATGAGGATTGGTTGGGAAGATAAAGTAACAAATGAAGCCGTACTAGAGCTAGTAGGAGAGAACAGAAGTATTTGGAAAGTATTGCAGCGCAGGAAATATACACTGGTAGATTGTATTCTTGGGGATGGGGGTGATATGCAATTAGTTATAGAAGGTAAAGTAGAGGGAAAGAAAGGGGTAAAGTGGGTGTAGGATGATATACACCGTTTTATTGAAAGTGGCGGAAAGTGACAGAAGTTCACGCATCATAAATCAAGACCTGTATAATGGCTTGACCAATACCGTACAGAGCAGTGCTATTCAAAACAGGAGGATGATGAGGATTGGTTGGGGAGATAGAGTAACAAATGAAGCCGCACTAGAGTTAGTAGAGGAGAAGAGAAGTATTTCTAAGAATATATTTTCTCGTAGGAGAATTCTTAAAAATTCTTTTCAGCGTAGGAGAATTTAGTCAATAGACTAGTAGGCCATATTCTTAGACAGGAGGGTAATATGTAATTTGCAATAGAAGCTATTGTAGAGGGAAAATAAAGGGTAGGTAGATCCAGACTAGAGTATATAATATACAAGTCCGATAGTGGAGTTTGAATTTACATTTGCCTTTACCGAACAGTCACGAAACCAAGTAATATTCTATTTTTCGTAAATAAGTGGGTAATAAAGTTTCGAGTTAATCTTGCAGATAAGCTATAAATTATAAGTTCAATAGGTGCAAGATTAATAATTGCGTGATATAGAAATAGAAGTCAATAACTCCGTTAATCAGCCAGGGCAAGGCAAGGCAAGGCAAAAGCCGGAGTTAACGATCAATACAATATTTCCGCATCTATAATCAGTGAAGCGTTCGCTTTATGGAATAATTAATTCAAAATAATTGGTATATATGCGCTAAACAAGTAGAGTATATCTATCAGTAATTTGCAGTACTATTTATGGTACCCTGTTTTAAATCAATTATATATTTTTTAAATTCGGAGACAACTAGCTGTGGCTGAAAAGTCATTAGCCAACTTACTTACGTTTTACTTTTTCTTTTTGTACTTTTAGTATACCTTCATTCATACTTCCATTTCAGGGGAAAATAATACTTTTTCTAAGGGTTAAACAATTACACATAAATCGCGTCCAGGGGCCTATCAGGACGTCTTGTTACACAAACAACACAGGGCCATCGATAAGGAAAGGTAACGAGTAATAACAATAGTAGTCCCTAACACACTTTCGTTCTTTCGTTCATACTATATAGTTTGATTGTTAAAGAATAATTTTGCATTCTATTATAATTCGTATTCGTATATATATATATTCGTATATAAACATATATATATATATATATATTACATAATCACTTAATCTAAAATCAAAAGCAAGATGGTATCAATATTTTTATGATTTTATTTCTTCATTTTTATAGAATATTTTTCTTTTAAAATTGCACAGTCTATTGAAATGTGCGTAATACATTTTTGGAAATAAAAAATATCAAAGAGAACAAATGAAGACTATTTAATTTGTTTTGTTTAATATCTCAGTGTGTGGTCGAGCGGTGGCAAAGTAAATATAGTTGTAGTATAGCGACATATCCAAAATCGTATTACGACCATAAAAGATTTAATATAGAAACTATCAATGCAGTATGCATTATGCACCTGTAATTATCAAAGAACCAAGAATCAATTAGAGAATTGAGCTGTATTTCTATACTTACATCCCACTAGACTATTTTAATTATGAAGATAAATTGTACTCGCGTTGATATTGAACTTGTCAAAAAATATATATATTTCCTGAATTGGTATTTATACAATTTATTACGGCGATATCCTTTTTGGGATTATCTTACAATTCTTGACACTTAAGAAGGTGAACACTTGATTTTATTTAGTACAATATTTTATTCTCGTTGGATTTCTTTATAGGGTATTATTTATTATATAATATTTTTGTTAATGTTCACAGTGTGAGAAATATTTGGTCAATATTATAAAGACGATTCTGACATCTTCGTTCAGAACAATGCATTTTTATAGGATGATCTGTAATTGCCTTGTCCCATTTAAATAAGGAATTGTATAATATTGTAATAATATGCTATTTCAACGAAGATTTCAACGTTCACATAAATATGCATTAAAATTTAATTAGTCCAGTTAATCACAAATCTCAAGTAAATTTGTCATTACGATGTTAAATAATTGTATAGAATATCACCCAAATACCGCAACTCAACGCATTAAATCACTACATGCGCATTTCAAAGGTTGTGCCCTCATCTTCGGTAGCACAAGAGAAAAACGAAATTAATACCTTTGTCAGTAACCGTGATTGCCAATCTATGCTAATTTACGAGATTAAAGAAGAAACATTAAACAACGATGTTCGATAATTTGCTAATTAAAAAAAAAAATCTAACTTTTTTCTTTATACATTTTTTTAACTTTTATATTTCTTACAAAGTCCACTAACAGGACCATATTAACGAATTCGGTATTAATTACCCTTTCAACATTTAATTAAGTTCTTGAGACACACAATTAAATTATCTTAAATTATGTTACAGCTGATACAAATTACAAATTTTACATAGAAAAAATGCGACAACATTGAGGTGCAGCGTGATACAAAACAAATATTGAAAATATAATTGCTTTGTACTTTCATTTTTATAGTTGTGTTGAAGATGTGATTTGAACATTCAATTCAAGAAAATACTCCTTTTGAGCCATATATTTTTTTTCAATCGAAAAATTCCAATATCATAGTAACAGGATAGAATAGCTGACGGTCTATAAGCCCGATGCTATTGGGAAAATATCGTGAGTTGTTGGAATTTTGGTATTTTTAGATGTTTAATCAGGAAAATGCGACGGCGCCATGTTAAAAATATGTTTCCAGCGCGCAACGCAAATATTTGTCGCGAAATGTATGCAACAATGTCGAATTCCAAAAAGTAGATTATACATTAAGCGATTGAGTAAAATAAAATATTACTGAAATCGTTGTGTTTCGGATATATCAATTTAATTATAGTTTATATAAAAGTAGTGACGTTGAAAAATCTGCCGAAGTCTGTACCGTTTACTTTTAATAATATAAATTTACCTTCTTATAAAGTTGCCCATAGATTCTTCAATATATTTCACAATCCTTTAAAGTTGTAGTTCATTCATATATAAATAACAAAAATGCCCCGTATACAGTGGCGGTTTCTTTCGATGCCGCACGGCCGCGCGCCCCCCCCCCCCTGAACATTGAGAGCGCATCACCGTAGATATATAATTGTATTGTGATATTTTAACTAGACATTATTTTTATTAAAAGATAAAGCTTGCGTTGCAATAGCACTCAACACATTGTGGTGGCGAGCACGTATGAGTTAAATGCATATGCACTCATCCTATCTATTGCAAGCAATAGAATGAAAGCGACCGTATGCAGTATATCATCTGTTTCTTTGGTTCGCGTATCGCAATATATCGACTAATAAGTCTGGGTTGCTATAGCAACGTGACGTCACGCTGCTTCTACAACTAAAAATGTAGCGTTGTTTTATGCTATTCGGGGTCGCAATTCTTTAGCGTCCCAACAGAGAAGCCTAGTCTAGTATACAGGAAAATTGATATAGAATAGCCAGATAAGACAGTTGCATTGTTCTGTGCAGTTACGTATGTACGATTTTTCACGTGTTTCTCCAAGAATATTTAATAAAAATGAATAGTGTTAGTTCTTTATTGAAAATAGAGTTTTGTAGACTTCCTCTTGATGACAAAGTAAATATTAAAGAATTAGCTAGGCCATTGCCTGAATTAAATTTATCACAAACTTGTGCAACGAGTGTTTATATCAATGAAAGATAGAAGAGCGGAATACCACTTTCAAGATATGATTGAATTTAATCATTTTGCATCCATTTTAGGTAAGATTTCTTACTATTGTATTATATTTTAAGATATGCGTCCTCCTCGATTGAAATGGCAAGAGCCGCCACTGCCCGTATAAATATTTGAAAGTGTGCTGACACGTATAACCTATAAATAATACATTGAAATATCACTCATGCAGATATTCACTTTTAAAATCTCAAAAATAAATATTATAAATATTATATATAAATTTTTGATTACAATGTTCTGCGAACGATGTAAGATATTTATAACTATTTTCGTTAGTTAGTTTCAATTTAAATCGTTTTTAAAAGCACATTTATGGTGTCGTCTGTGGACGGCTTTAGAAAAATAATGTATCTGAATTCTATCTGCCACTTTAGCGATAAGAACTCGTATAATATATATAGTATAACTTTTAGTCACAAATCCCATTATCCAATAGAAAATTGTTACATTGCATAAAAATGAATAATTACGCGCGGCAAATCATGAACAGTTTTAAAATAATGTTCTCGTCTACATTTGCTGCCATCTAGTGCGTATACTTGCAATTTTTTTTTTTGGAGCGATAAAGTGGCCTATCTTGTCACACTACTTTATATATAGGTAAATACAAATGATAATATTAAAACGTAAATTAAGAAAGGAAAAGTATATAATCAACTTTAAGGTGTTTTATACAAATAATTCATCGCACATTGTTATGAATTTGACTTCATATTGTAACGTGGGATTACATAAGATTCTTCATAGTTAGTTAAAGAGTCCGCAATCCTAAAGATTGGTTGGAAACAGCACGCCATGCCGATCTATCCTGAGCTAATCCCTTCATCTCCCTATAGCTATTCATCTCAACGTCTTCAACTATCTGACTCACATACTCCAATCTAGGCCTACCTACCCCTCTCTTTCCCTCCACTCTACCTTCTATGATCAATTGCATAATCCCCCCATGCCTAAGAATATGCCCTACTAATCTGTCTCTCCTACGCTGTAACACTCTCCAAATACTTCTCTTCTCCCCTACTAACTCTAGTACAGCTTCATTTGTTACTTTATCTTCCCAACCAATCCTCATCATCCTCCTATAACACCACATTTCGAATGCTTGTAATCTACGCTTCTCTTCCTTTCCTATAGTCCCCGCCTCACACCCGTACAGTGCTACACTCCAAACATATACCTTCAGTAATCTTTTTCTAATACCCAAGTCAATATTTGATCTTAAAATCTGTTCCTTTTCTACGAATGCCTTCCTACCCTGTGCTATCCTACACTTTATATCTACTTTGCTTCGATTATCTTTTGTGATTCTACTGCCTAAATAACAAAAATCTGACACTTCTTCGATTCTATTATCTCCTATTGTGATCTTCATTTTTCTACTGAATTCCTTTTTGTCACACCTCATCACTTTAGTTTTACCTATATTTATTTTCATGTTAAAATCCCTAGTCAATACTGCCTGCATACCATTCAATACCCTTTCTAAATTCTTTTCGCTTTCTTCCAATATAGCTATATCGTCGGCGAATCTCAACATATATATTTTCTCTCCCTGTACATTCACACCTACACTATACTCTTCTTTTACTTTGTTTATTGCATCTTCTATATATAGATTAAATAATAACGGTGAAAGTGTACATCCCTGCCGAACTCCCTTCCCTATTTTTGCTACCTCTTCTTCCCCCTCAATTCTAACTAAGGCAGTTTGGTGTTTATATAAATTAAAAATGATTCTCCTATCCTTATAATCTATACCCGTTTCTTTTAAAATTCTAAACATTATGTCCCAATCTACATTATCAAATGCTTATGATTACAATTAAATTGTTTATGATTCTTCATAAACAATTTAATTGTAATTTATTTTGTTTCAGAAGCATTAAATTAATTTATACAGTACGATCAAATTATTTTGCAATAAATACCTTCTCATATATAGATATACTTTTCTTTAATTTTTTAATTTTCTACAATAAAAAAAGCGTCAACTGCTTCATGTCAATTTATACTACATGTCACATGATGTTTATGACATGATGTTCTATCAAAATGCAATCATTAAATTTTATGGGGTTATTCGTGGCCAATATGGCCGGTGCAGCTTCGAAGCGATCCATCCTGTGCATAACGACAAATTAATTTCTGTAAAATCTATAAAATTGATTGATATGTTCACTACGAAGCGCACATGATTTTACTCCGCCTATGTATAGCTATTTATTTAATATATATACAGGGTGTAAAACTGGATTGGAAACAGGCATTTTACATGTTAAATAAAACTTGTTCAAATATTGGCTCCCCTGATCATTTTACAGCAAAATTGTAAATTGAGAATATTTTCGTAATTGAAAGTTGATTCCATCCAAGTTTTTCCAATTTACATTCGTATCTCTCTTTAGTGTTTTCCAGTTATGCGAAGAATAGATGATTGTGCCGATAATCTTCAATTAACGTTGCTAAATTTCTAAATATTGAAATTATATACCGTGGAATTTGCACATTTGTTCTTTAAATTTTAATATTCATTTAATACTGTCCAGCTCCACATTAATAATAATAAACTTCATTACTATTAAGTGCCAGTTATTAGTAATACGCAGATGTATTTAAAAAATAAAACAATTTAGAAGCATATATGCGCTGCAAATGTTAACGAGGTACAGTTTTGCTGTAAAAATACATACACTGAACCTATCAAATTTGATACAATATTATGTCAATTTGTTTCGCTTAAAACTACATAGAGCTCTTCCATTTTTAACTAATACATAATCATATATACACATACGGACTTGCCTACATTATTCAGTAACTTTAAAATTAATTTTTAATTTGTTTCTTTTTGTAATTCGATGTATTTTATATACCAGAAGAGCACTTTCCAAATAAGAGCATATTTTATCGTTTAATTTAGAAGTAGTTTGGTTCCTAAATTAGTTATATTTGGTGTAGTGACAAAGCGACATCTGCAGGAATAAGGCATTTATTCTTTTCTGAAAAACAAAATTTCCCAATTACGAAGAGAATTAAAAATATAGTATGTTTACTTTATTAGTTTACTTCACTGACGCAATATTTACAATTTGGGATTTTTTCCAATTTAATTCAAAGCCTATTACAAATTTCTTATTTGTTTTCGTTTGCGGTAATGAATCTTTGTATTATCTGTGACAGCAAACAATTATTCGCTTTTGTGAAAGCTCAAAGCTTTCCAAGCTTCCATATACAATACTTAAATGCCTAATTTTGAAATTTGTATATCTTCGTATTATCCCTCTATTGCTCTTTTTCAGTAAAATTAAATGAAGACATAATATTGCTCGAATAGTTAAGACCTTCCCTATTGTTAATCAAGACACCATTGTATATTTACAATGCGATATTATGAGTAGTACCTGTTCCTTCGCAAAGTACCTTGCGACAGAAATTATTTCACGAAGTGTTTCATGCCACATTTGACCTCGCGTAGATAGATTATATACCTGTTATATTATAGAGAAGTTATCATTTTTTAAATCTTATTTAATGACGAATACCGTAACTCAAAGCATTTAACACCGTAGCGATTTTTTTTTTAAATTTAATAACGGCATAAAAAAATTCTTTAAATTTTCCAAAAATTGTAACATTTTTCTGAATTCTTGGCCGAGACGCAAAAGAAACGCATTTTGGGATTCGCGTGAATTTACACAGATGTATTTTAAAATAAAACATTTTGTGTTGTGTTAGATTTATTAAAGTACCTGTATCATTCCACCGCCAACTTTCACTTATGTTATTATTATTATTATTATTATTATGAAGATTAAAAATATATCTTCAGCTCACGTATTCGTACAGAACATATTTCGAAATGTTCTTGCAAAACGAAAAATAATCTTTATATCTTCTCACGATAGCAGTAGCAAAATATAAAACTTATTAATTATAATAGTTTCTTAACGACTTGTAATATTTATTATTGTAAGTGATACTTTCATATTTATTATTCCTATTTTATAAAAGTATAAATACTTCTACTATAGGACTTGCCTAAATAGACATATCAGGTCATATGTTACTGATATCGAAAAGCTATTGAAATCAGTGGCGGTTCGTGCCATTTCAATATGGGGGGGGGGGGGGGGGCATTTCTTAAAAAATAACATAATAGCGAGAAGTCTTACCTAAAATGGATGCAAATGCATGTTAAATTCAATCATTTCTTGAAAGTGAATTCCACTCTTCTATCTTTCATTGATATAAACTTTTCCAAAACGTTTTCGTTAAAATTGTAAATATCTCGCACCACATTTTTATTAATACACATCATCGGCAACGCGTTTAAACGATCAATACCCATAGCATTTCGCAAAAAAGTCTTGATTCTTTTAAGTGTTGAAAAACAACGCTCTGATTCAGCAGTGGTCATCGGGGTTGTTATAATAATTTGAAGTATTTTTATAGTTTCCGGGAAAGTTTCACTGGTATTATTTTGTAGCAATAATGAAAGAAAATTTGTAGCTCCAATTATTTGATAAAACTCCGGACGCGAGTAAATGACTTCTAATTCTATTTTTAGTCTGGTTTTATTCAAAAATGGATATGCATGACACACGGTTTCCAAAAGATCCACTGGAAATTGTTTAGAAAATGTTGGCATCGATTTCGTGTTAAATAACTCAGCGGCTTGTAGATGGCCACGATATGAGAATCTGTCCTTCATCTGTGTTATAATTTTTTTTGAAAATGTCTCTTGTTAAACGCCGCGTAAATGTCCGTTTTTGAGCTTTCCTTGCATAAGTTTGCGATAAATTTAAATCAGGCAATGGCCTACCTAATTCTTTAATTTTTACTTTGTCCTCGAGAGAAAGTCTACGAAACTCTATTTTTAATAAAGAACTAACACTATTCATTTTTATTAAATTATTTCTATTAAATATATTCTTGGAGAAACACGTGGCAAAATCGTACATATATACATATCGTGCATACACAGAACAAATGCTACTGTCTAATCTGGCTATTTTATATCAATTTATATACATATATATATACTCTCTGTATATATATACTACTCTTTGTTCTCTCTGAACTTCTCTAGGACGTTAAGGAAGCGCGACATCCAATAGATGATATACTACATCGGTCGCCTGCACTCTATGATACACTCATCTCATTGCATATGTACTGTATATATGTATTTAACTTGTACTGGCCTTGAATAGCCGCTGGAATGTGTGAAACATATTATACGATGAAGCAAGGAGAGAACCGAAGAAACAGAAGATATACTGCATACGGTCGCTCTCACCGATTGCTTGCAATAGAGTTAGATGAGTGCATATGCATTTAACCTGTACTGTGTGGCTGGGTGATTATTAGCGATATATATATACCACGCGAACGATAGATACAGATAGATACAGCATCGGTCGCTGCTATGACTTGCAACGGATACCACAACGAACGCCACACCGTGTTGTGTTGATTGTTATCGCGGCGCAAGCTTTATCTTTTAGGAAAAATAATGCCGAGATAAAATATCGCAATACAATTATATATCTACGGTGATGCGCTCAATGTTCAGGAGGGGCGCGCGGCCCTGCGGCCTGCATAAGGAACCGCCACTGATTGAAATACAAATACGTTTCCAACTGGCGAACGTCCGCGGCTGCAAGGGTATGCGCACTCGTCTTACAGCCCTGGAGTAAGCACAGCCTCTAAAGCGTTCACATGTAAACATTTGTACGTATGTACGTTTACCAATAACTACATATGATATTTCTAATTATAGTATATTAAGGGAGCAGTTTGCCATATTCATTTTCTATAAGAAACATGGTACATTTTAAGCCAATAATAATTTTCGTAGAAAGGTCATAGGGACTTAATATTTTTAATGCAATTAATAAAGGTTCAGATTAGGGAGCGAATCTTTTTTTTTTAAATCTCGAAGAACTACACTTTTGCTAAAAAAAAAAATTCCACTTTGAGGCTGGAGTGTTCAGTGGAACACCTGGATGACAAATTTAATTCACGCACTTTTTTATTATAAGCTCACAAATTGCAAAACACTTTCGAAGGTGAAAATTATTTGTTTTAATGAAATATTTGATCAGAAGAGTCGTTAGAAATCATAAATTCATAATTGAGTTATTGAAACATAGATGGGAGCCCAGTCCTATTTTGTATATAGTTGATCAAATGCTGAGTTGCAATTCATCAAGAATTATGAAATTTCTCAGATTTTCAACGCGCCTAATAAATAATATAAAATTTATATATATTTTAAAGTAATTAATAAATGGTATAAATAAATTTTAAGTACGATCCGGGCAAGTTTTCGAAAATATAAAATAATTTCGGGAGAGAAATGGCATAAAGTAATATTTTTGCAGTAGCACTTTTTGTTTATTAACATTAATTATTTATATAAATATTTTTTAGTATCAATAGAATATAACATTATATCATATATAAATAGTACGTCAAGAACTGTGTGAGAACTATAGGACCATTAGCCTACTATCACATGCATCGAAGATATTGTTAAAGATTATTTATAGGAGATTAGAAAATAAAGTAGAGGAAAGGCTAGGAGAAGATCAGTTTGGTTTTAGGAAAAACAGAGGGACGAGAGAGGCGATTCTAGCACTAAGAATGGTAGTAGAAAAAAGAAAGAGGGTAGGAAAGGTAACTTGCATAGCTTTTGTAGACTTAGAAAAGGCATTTGATAATGTAGATTGGGACATAATGTTTAGAATTTTAAAAGAAACGGGTATAGATTATAAGGATAGGAGAATAATTTTTAATTTATATAAACACCAAACTGCCTTAGTTAGAATTGAGGGGGAAGAAGAGGTAGCAAAAATAGGGAAGGGAGTTCGGCAGGGATGTACACTCTCACCGTTATTATTTAATCTATATATAGAAGATGCAATAAACAAAGTAAAAGAAGAGTATAGTGTAGGTGTGAATGTACAGGGAGAGAAAATATATATGCTGAGATTCGCCGACGATATAGCTATATTGGAAGAAAGCGAAAAGAATTTAGAAAGGGTATTGAATGGTATGCAGGCAGTATTGACTAGGGATTTTAACATGAAAATAAATATAGGTAAAACTAAAGTGATGAGGTGTGACAAAAAGGAATGCAGTAGAAAAATGAGGATCACAATAGGAGATAATAGAATCGAAGAAGTGTCAGATTTTTGTTATTTAGGCAGTAGAATCACAAAAGATAATCGAAGCAAGGTAGATATAAAGTGTAGGATAGCACAGGGTAGGAAGGCATTCGTAGAAAAGGAACAGATTTTAAGATCAAATATTGACTTGGGTATTAGAAAAAGATTACTGAAGGTATATGTTTGGAGTGTAGCACTGTACGGGTGTGAGGCGTGGACTATAGGAAAGGAAGAGAAGCGTAGATTACAAGCATTCGAAATGTGGTGTTATAGGAGGATGATGAGGATTGGTTGGGAAGATAAAGTAACAAATGAAGCTGTACTAGAGTTAGTAGGGGAGAAGAGAAGTATTTGGAGAGTGTTACAGCGTAGGAGAGACAGATTAGTAGGGCATATCCTTAGGCATGGGGGGATTATGCAATTGATCATAGAAGGTAGAGTGGAGGGAAAGAGAGGGGTAGGTAGGCCTAGATTGGAGTATGTGAGTCAGATAGTTGAAGACGTTGAGATGAATAGCTATAGGGAGATGAAGGGATTAGCTCAGGATAGATCGGCATGGCGTGCTGTTTCCAACCAATCTTTAGGATTGCGGACTCTTTAACTTAATAAAGATTTATACCCTGGATTGCGGAAAATGCTGAAATTATAGGATAATAGATTGCATAATGAAATTATACGTCCACTGATTTCATACTATTTAATTTTTTACGCTGCCGTCCAAAAAATACATGAGGACATAAAAAAATACTTTGATCTTATACACACGATCCTCCATAAATATATAATGTACAATAAATATATGTAATAGATATTTAAAATATAATATTATGGCACGTAAAGAAACGGTTATTTAAATTTCATCGTATATTTCATTTATATGTGAAGGGCAACGTTACATTGAAATGAGGTGTACAAATTCCTAATTTCAATTAATCCTATAAAATAATCACCACAAAGAATAATAATATATAATATCACCCAAATACCGTAACTTAAAGCATTAAGTAGCTAGATGTACATTTCGAAGGCTATGCCCCCATCTTCAGTAGCACAAGATATATACAAGCAAATAAAATACCTCCGTCACGAATCGTGATTGATATACTATAAAATAACCAAAAAAAAATTAAAGATAAATTTAAAAATAGTTATTATTAAATAAATTAAATAGACAATAGATTTAGATTTGTGCATATATATATATATATTTTCATAAGCATTTAACTCGGAATAATTCGAAACACTTTTATGTAATTTAAGTGAACTAATTTGAATAGGATGACCTGATTCAAAAATATGCTCGCCTACAGCACTTTTAACTTTTCCATTTAATCTGAAATGAGCTAAATGCTCCTTAAATTATATAAAAATTATCACCGCAGTGGTACTTTTTAAAACAAAGAATAATATAGAAAAATATCTCAAAATTTAAACAGAGATTCGAAAAATATGTATAGGGAAAATCGTTTGATATTAAATAAATGTATTTCTATAATGGGACTTTAGTAAAGAATATTTGGTCAGATAATTGGGCATGTACTAAATATATTTGTTTCCATCATTTATATTGTATCTATTATCGATTTATTACAGTATTTAGAAAATCAACTTTTCCTGCCGTTATTATAATCATCAATAAGAGCCATAATGTTACTTGTCCAAACAAATGTCACGAAATAGCGATTTTAGATGTCAAAACTACCTATTTCAAAAATAAAGAAACGGAGATCATAATAATAATTGCTGTCTATTTATATATAATTCCGATTTGGTTAAAATAAAATCTATTTATTAATAATTGTATCGTAACTTACTCGTCGTTAATGCATCCATACAGTCCATGGCCGTGGCCATGCGGGGGTAGGTCTTCAAAGCACACCCCCAAGGTAGATTTGCACATATATCCCGTTAGGACACAGGGCGGTAGGTTGCAAGAACATGTCACAACTCCTATGGAAAAAAGTGTTTTATTAATTTTAAGCTGACTGAAATTTGGTATTAATAATGAAGATATATTAAAGTATAAAAGAAATCGACAATTAACTTAACATATTGCTATAAAAATTAATAATCCAAAATTAAGTATTCTAAAAAAGTTACAAAATATATATTCCATAAATTAAAATTACATTCCAATAAAATTTAATTAAATACAACTAAGTATCGATTAAATTCGATATATTTCTTCTAGTGTTTTTTTTGCATTTTCTTACATTTGTGCTGAATGTAACAAGAATATAATGCTATAAAAGTGCATTTTGTTGGTTAAGAAATTACTATAAATTGTTATTCAATTCAAATTCTTCTGCACTGAAACGCTTACGTATTATTTTCGCGTATATCCAATAAAATTGTTATGCAATGCTGGATATGTTTTGGCATAATATATATTTTTTAAATATTTATGGCGATCTTCCTTGATTTTTGATATTTTTCAAATATTTACTTCTTTCTTAAAAACGAAAAAAACTCTAGCCAAAAAGAACGCAATTGTATTTTTAATTCCAACAATTTATATTGAATATAGGGCCGATACAAAATTATGAAATGATAAAAAAACAAATTATATATTAAATACATGAAAAAAACTCAATATTGTTGGGATTTCTTACAAGCCCTTTTCAACTCTTCATAATAAAATTTATTAAAATCCCCCATGGATGTACGAAATAAAATTATTGACTTCAAGAACATAATAGTTAAACGTTCTTTAAAAAAATCATTTTGTTAAGTATGTTATTGAAAGAAACGATACAGGAATATTATTTTCTATCACAAATTATTGGAGTTAATAAATTAATCTCAAATGAAATGTTGCTGGATATTATGTGAATTTCTACGTTGTTCTCTTATTTCTACAAACTTTACAAGAACTCTTCCTCAATCTTGTTTGAAAACAACAAAATGACATTAACATTCTATCATGAAATGTCTATTCAGTTTTTGTTAATAAATAGCGCAGGGTAAATCTAACAATCATTCTGTGCCTTTTTCGTACGTCAATTTTTCTTGAATATTTGCATCGACATTGCTGAATATTTTAAGTGTTATATAATATATTTATGACTTCTATTTGACATACATTTTTCTTGTCGACCTTCCATTAATGGTTAATAACAGACAATGATTCACATTTTACGTCTTATTGTATATATATTTGAAGATATGAACACAATTGAAAATATGAATATAATAACAAAAATAGCAAAATAGTAAATCATATTCTTTAATGCGGTCCTTGCATGATGTAAACGATTTTGACACCAACTTTTATAATATACGATTTCGATTTGATTAAAAAGTCAATTTTTCGTAAATTTTATTTCGTGCCCCCGCGTCTTAGAAGTATGGCTTGGCCCCCCCCGAATACTTAAAGCATTGGAAATGAATGACATGTAAATAGTTAATAATTAATCAAATTATAAAGATAGTTTTGGCTATTTTTATTTGCTTATGAAATAACTTTGCAAAAATGGCTTCAAATTATTTTAAGACGTCAAATCCATTCCAGAGATTAGCAATATTAATTATTGAAACAAAAGACTCTTGGCTCTTGCGCTTTAATGGTCAAATGGTCAAAATCTAATAATTTAATAATTACGCAATTTTAATTTAAACTGCTTTTCACATCTTCAAGAGAAATCTATAAGAATATGATAATTAACCATCGATTTAAATCTTGTAATTCTAATTATTATATGTGTATATGCAATAGTTAGAATTGAGGGGGAAGAAGAGGTAGCAAAAATAGGGAAGGGAGTTCGGCAGGGATGTACACTCTCACCGTTATTATTTAATCTATATATAGAAGATGCAATAAACAAAGTAAAAGAAGAGTATAGTGTAGGTGTGAATGTACAGGGAGAGAAAATATATATGCTGAGATTCGCCGACGATATAGCTATATTGGAAGAAAGCGAAAAGAATTTAGAAAGGGTATTGAATGGTATGCAGGCAGTATTGACTAGGGATTTTAACATGAAAATAAATATAGGTAAAACTAAAGTGATGAGGTGTGACAAAAAGGAATACAGCAGAAAAATGAGGATCACAATAGGAGATAATAGAATCGAAGAAGTGTCAGATTTTTGTTATTTAGGCAGTAGAATCACAAAAGATAATCGAAGCAAGGTAGATATAAAGTGTAGGATAGCACAGGGTAGGAAGGCATTCGTAGAAAAAGGAACAGATTTTAAGATCAAATATTGACTTGGGTATTAGAAAAAGATTACTGAAGGTATATGTTTGGAGTGTAGCACTGTACGGGTGTGAGGCGTGGACTATAGGAAAGGAAGAGAAGCGTAGATTAGAAGCACTTGAAATGTGGTGTTATAGGAGGATGATGAGGATTGGTTGGGAAGATAAAGTAACAAATGAAGCTGTACTAGAGTTAGTGGAGGAGAAGAGAAGTATTTGGAGAGTGTTACAGCATAGGAGAGACAGATTAGTAGGGCATATTCTTAGGCATGGGGGGATTATGCAATTGATCATAGAAGGTAGAGTGGAGGGAAAGAGAGGGGTAGGTAAGCCTAGATTGGAGTATGTGAGTCAGATAGTTGAAGACGTTGAGATGAATAGCTATAGGGAGATGAAGGGATTAGCTCAGGATAGATCGGCATGGCGTGCTGTTTCCAACCAATCTTTAGGATTGCGGACGCTTTAACTAATGCAATAGTTCAAATAATAGTAATCTATGATTCATACATTTATAAATAGCGTAAAATGCTCACAATAAACTTTACATAGTTCTTGGCATAGTAAAAGCGATACCACGAAGATTGCGAAAATAGATATTTCCTCAGTGGCTGTTGCTAAAATGATAGTAAAAAATAATGACTTCATCTATAGGTGCAGCAGACGAAAGTCCGTATTATATAAAAATATGTTAATGAAATTATACATACATTTATATTTCATAAAGCAAAATAAATAGATGTTTATATTTTAAATGGTTACCGGTCGTATAATCATCCTGAACTAATAAAAAATATTTATTGTTATAAATTTCGGTTAAAAACAACACCCGTAGGATGATAGGAAGAGGAAATATATATGTTGAGGTTCGCCGACGATGTAGCTACATTAGAAGAAAGGGAGCAGAATTTAGGATAATTAGATTACAATAATTGCATGCAGGAAGTAATGACTAGAGCTAATAACATGAAAATTAATATAGACAAGACCAAAGTGATGAGGCGTGACAAGAAGGAACACAGGCGAAAAATGAAAATTAGAATAGAAAAAGTGTCAGACTTGTCTTTTTTTAGGAAGTAGAATTACAAAGGATAACCGAAGTAAGGTAGATATAAAATGTTGGATAGCACAGGGTAGGAAGGTATTCGTAGGAAATGTGCAGATTTTAAGATCAAATATTGACTTGGGTATTAGAAAAAGATTACTGAAGGCATATGTTTGTGGAGCGTAGCATTGTACAGGTGTGAGGCGTGGAGTAGAGGAAAAGAAGAGAAACGTAGAATAGAAGCATTCGAAATATGGTGCTACAAGAGGATGGTGAGGATTGGTTGGGAAGATAAACTAACAAATGAAGCCGTACTAGAGCTAATAGGAGAGAAGAGAAGTATTTGGAAAGTATTGCAGCGCAGGAAATATACACTGGTAGATTGTATTCTTGGGAATGGGTGTGATATGCAATTAGTTATAGAAGGTAAAGTAGAGGGAAAGAAAGGGGTAAAGTGGGTGTAGGATGATATACACCGTTTTATTGAAAGTGGCGGAAAGTGACAGAAGTTCACGCATCATAAATCAAGACCTGTATAATGGCTTGACCAATACCGTACAGAGCAGTGCTATTCAAAACAGTATGGCTGTGAGAAATGCTGTGCTGTGGGTACGCTTGTGTATTGTCAATAGAAAAACTAGGTGTGGCTGAGTACCTTGTGTATATAAGTATATAGTGATGTATATAAGTGCAGCCCTTATGCGCAGTAGTGGACAATACTGGTCCGCCACTTTAAAAAAACACGATGTATAGCTATAGGGAAATGAAGGAATTAGTTCAGAATAGATCGGCAGGTGGCGTGCTGTTTCCAACCAACCCTAGGATTGAGCATCATCTAACTAACTATTATGATTTTTCCCAGAAAATAACCTTCTGCACAATGAATCTACAAAATTTGCTTTATCAATCATAAACGTATTGTTTTTTCTCCATTTAAGTTTTTTAAATTTTTTATTTAATGTGTTTAGCTTTAAGCTATTTATCAATTTCTCATTGTAAACGAACTTATTTTCCATCCATTTATGTTAAGAAAATATTACATTTGTTTCTGATTGCCTGATTCTGATGTGGGAGTCTCGCTACAAACTCAACCAGTGCTTAAATTATAAAAAGAGGGGCTCGCCCATCATCAAATATTTTTGTTTTTGTAATATTTTCCCTGAGAGGTTCAACTAAGTCATGATGATGGCTAAGGTTTTTTTTTTTTTCTTAGTCTTGGGTTATGCCGCGTGCCCTATAATTTGGCAGTAATCTAAAGACCTAACTATAAAGTCGGTATAGTTTCTTTCCCCTTCTGCATATGGTAACTATTGGTTTAAGATAAAGATGGCAAGGTAGGATATTATTATAATGCGAGAGTTGCGGCATGTATAAGGAATACGAATTGGTAGAAAGATGGTTCACCCATCATTTGTATAATAAGAACTATAAATAGAGTGAAAAACGGTTGGATAGTTATTTTATATATAGGATGAGATTTGAAAAGTTATTTGTATTGCAAGTGTTAAAAATATACTCCTGACGCGCAAGAATTAAACTTACAACCGGAGACGAAATCGAAGTGGCAATTGTTTGAGTTTGACACAGGATTTTCAATACATGTTATATACATACTGTTATTTTTCCTTTCTTATACTCCTTATGTCTGCAAGACGATTCAGTTTCAAATATAAAATATATTATATTGTATTAATTTTGATCTCAAGATGAAATTAATGAAAATATCTGTTCAATAAATTTATTTCGATATATTTGCGACGTAGAAAAATTATGTTGTTAAATTACTTTGCTATACTATTTAATAAATAGCCGCTTTAAACGTGCTTCCAATTTATATGCAAAAATTAACTTTGGAGACGAGGTTAGAAAAAATAAAACAACCCAGAACTATTATCAATATTAATTTCTTCGTCACATTCATAAATTTAAGTTGTAAACTCGTCACTACGGCATTAAATTCGATGTGCATTTCGAAGGACATGTTCCCATCTTTAGTGCACAAAATGAAATTAAATAAAACGCCTCGTGATTGATTTTCAATTGAATCTTCTATACAATGATTTAAGTATCAATGATTGAAATTTAGCTGTATCCTCAGCTAATAGAAAAAAAACTTCGGTATAAAGGATCTTTTCAATATAGGGGCATACGAAACACAGTTCTAGTTAAATAATTTGTGGGAATGTTAGAATTTATTTCAATCACACAATGTAGAATGCGATTACTGCATTTATACTTGTACAATTTGTACGGTATAAAAATGCACCCTGTATTGTTAGCGCAAAGTAAATGGAAGGAATGCACGTTTACCTGTGTAATTAGCGTTTTAGCTTATGGTGGACTCCTCAGACAAACATTTGAACCTGCAGACATACTCACATACGGACGGACTCTAATAGCTTAATGATAAAGCAAGGTATTCGAACCATGCGCCTCGATCATTTATATACTCGGTGGCCACTATAAATAGCCACCGCGCAACCAAGAAATCAACTCTATAAATGAGAAACGACTTCGTCATTTCGTCAATAAAAGGCTACATGATAAGAACAAGCTAAGGTAATTTTGATCGAAGATGAGCTTATTAAGGTGTGTATTGTTGAATCTCGGCGCTGAGCGTCTCTAATTGCATCTTAGGGTTATTAGATTTAGATATAACAGGGTAATCGCAATTCTAACATTACTGCTTAACCCAACAATTAAATCATTTTCGTCGTTTTGAATAAATTGAAATAATTATACATAATAATAATAATAATCATAAATCCATTTATTGGCATATGCTAGATTAGGAAAGTACAGCCATAAGGAATGCCATCAAATAATAAGCTTTATAAGATATAAAGCTCATCCTAAAATATTAAACTGTAAAATGTTCAAAGCAAGAGATTAGTTAAAAGTTGCGATCGCAAGCTATCGTTCCGATGTCAAAGAGGAAACTTGGATTCTACACAAAAAGTTGTTCGCAATCACTGTGTATATAATATATATTTTTATTATGAAGCAACTACAGGTGATAAATTGATTTTCAGATATAAAATATTTTTTTGTCCTGAAAATACAGTTTTATTCTGCGAAGCACGAAAATGTCTAAAAACGCTTGTATTCGTTGAAAGTGATCGTTTTTAGACGTTTCCAGCTCTCTGACGTTAATAAATTTATTTTCACACATAAAAAGTTCATCAGCGATGTGACACTACCTCCTATCTTACAAAAATTCGAAAAATGAGATATTGTGTCAAACTGATTCTTAGGCAACATATATTGCGCGTGTTCATTAAATCTCCCAACTCAATAAAAGTTCAAAGCAGATAAGAGGTATTGTCACATCACTGACGATATAAAATAATATATTTACAATTGGGGTATTTTTTGATTGTTATTATACACGCATATATCCCACAGGAAAATAGATTTATGCATCACTATAATTTTGTTTCAAAACAACAAAAATTTTTATCAAATCAAATCAAATATCTGCATTTTAACGTTTTGATGTTATATATTCTTCAACTATTTAACTCAATACTAATTAATTTGCAATCATATATTTATAATAATATTTTTGAGACACACTCTATATATATGCCATATGTGGATGCACTTAGCATCATTACCTGAAGAGGAATTAGAGTACTACTTCAGTGTCTTCACTACGAGGTCCAGGTATTCGTGGTACTCTATACTTATAGACCAAAGTGCCTCTTCTTCGCGACTGAAGAGGACTCTTCATGCTCTTGTTACTTATTATGTCTATACACACTCATACATAAAAACCCTACAAAATATTATACAGGGTGAAGTTATTTTAGCTACGACAGATTAATTTTTTATATTATCCAAACATTAACGTAAACAATATATTTTAGCACGCTGTAAAAGACAATGAAAATTATTACGAATTCTTAAGACACTTTGCACTCACTATTTTTCTTATATCTTATTTTGATCCACTTTATAATTCGTATCCTTTCTTTGATTACATTTTTTTTTGACGGAATGGTGAAGGCAATAGAAATCATTATTACATTTGTTTTTATTTTAAAGAAAAATTGATAATATTTCAATCACCCGGTATATTAATTACGAACATAGGTTACGTATTTTATAGTAATATCTCGAGTAATTTACTAGAGGATTCTTTAATCTGCTCTTCGGTCAGCCAGTCAGTGAGTGTTGTTTAAACAAAAATTGCGCTCATTTTAAAATATAAAGACCTTTTGATTACATAGTAATCAAAATCAAAATTGTTTCAGACTTGTTCTCGGGGTTTTTTGTTGTTGTTTTGTAAATGCTGTGCGTAGTGTAGAATATTAAATAAGAATGTAATAAAAGTATTAGAAAGAGATATATTTCATACATATCAATTAAGTAATAATTTCTACCGTAACTTAAAGCAATAAGTATTAAGTATTTTAAGTATTTGGGCGATATTCTATACTAATATTTAACACCGTAGTGATAATTTTTAAAATAATAATTTCATGTTAATTAATAATTCACCAATTTAGTTTTTTAAAGTATTTTTCTTTTATTTTTCATCCATTTAATTGTTAACAATTACGTTCTGCCTCTTTTGAAGTAGTTAGTTAAAGAGTCCGCAATCCTAAAGATTGGTTGGAAACAGCACGCCATGCCGATCTATCCTGAGCTAATCCCTTCATCTCCCTATAGCTATTCATCTCAACGTCTTCAACTATCTGACTCACATACTCCAATCTAGGCCTACCTACCCCTCTCTTTCCCTCCACTCTACCTTCTATGATCAATTGCATAATCCCCCCATGCCTAAGAATATGCCCTACTAATCTGTCTCTCCTACGCTGTAACACTCTCCAAATACTTCTCTTCTCCCCTACTAACTCTAGTACAGCTTCATTTGTTACTTTATCTTCCCAACCAATCCTCATCATCCTCCTATAACACCACATTTCGAATGCTTGTAATCTACGCTTCTCTTCCTTTCCTATAGTCCACGCCTCACACCCGTACAGTGCTACACTCCAAACATATACCTTCAGTAATCTTTTTCTAATACCCAAGTCAATATTTGATCTAAAAATCTGTTCCTTTTCTACGAATGCCTTCCTACCCTGTGCTATCCTACACTTTATATCTACCTTGCTTCGATTATCTTTTGTGATTCTACTGCCTAAATAACAAAAATCTGACACTTCTTCGATTCTATTATCTCCTATTGTGATCCTCATTTTTCTACTGCATTCCTTTTTGTCACACCTCATCACTTTAGTTTTACCTATATTTATTTTCATTTTAAAATCCCTAGTCAATACTGCCTGCATACCATTCAATACCCTTTCTAAATTCTTTTCGCTTTCTTCCAATATAGCTATATCGTCGGCGAATCTCAACATATATATTTTCTCTCCCTGTACATTCACACCTACACTATACTCTTCTTTTACTTTGTTTATTGCATCTTCTATATATAGATTAAATAATAACGGTGAAAGTGTACATCCCTGCCGAACTCCCTTCCCTATTTTTGCTACCTCTTCTTCCCCCTCAATTCTAACTAAGGCAGTTTGGTGTTTATATAAATTAAAAATTATTCTCCTATCCTTATAATCTATACCCGTTTCTTTTAAAATTCTAAACATTATGTCCCAATCTACATTATCAAATGCCTTTTCTAAATCTACAAAAGCTATGCAAGTTACCTTTCCTACCCTCTTTTTTTTTTCTACTACCGTTCTTAGTGCTAGAATCGCCTCCCTCGTCCCTCTGTTTTTCCTAAAACCAAACTGATCTTCTCCTAGCCTTTCCTCTACTTTATTTTCTAATCTCCTATAAATAATCTTTAACAATATCTTCGATGCATGTGATAGTAGACTAATGGTCCTATAGTTCTCACACAAATTAGCTCCTATTTTCTTCGGCATTGTTATTATTCTACTACGCTGAAAATCCTGTGGTACTTCTCCCTTCTCATATATTTTACAAACTAACCTGTATAATCGCTCCTGCATTTTTTCCCCTGCGTGTTTTATTAATTCGGCTGGTATCATATCAATCCCCGCTGCTTTGTTATTCCGTAAATCATTTAATGCTCTATGAAACTCTGACCTAAGTATGCTAGGACCTAAGTCATCCTCATCTATCTGTTCCACACTTTCTAGCTCCTCCATGTCCTGCCTACCTTTATATAAATCTTCAAGATACTCCTTCCATCTTCTAGCTTTTTCCTTATTTTCTGTGAGTTCCTTACCCTGCTTATCACATATAATGTTACCCTTTCGTTTTACTTTAAAAAAATGTGACTTAATTTTCCTGTAGCCCAAATCTACTTTACCTCTTCTCATATCCTCCTCAATATCCTCACAATTTCCTTTTATCCACTCTTCTTTCGCTAGCTTGCATTTCCTATTAATTAAGTTCCTTAGTTCCTTATATTTATTCTGTCCTGCTTCTGTGTTTCCAATTTTAATTTTCCTTCTTGCTTCAATCATTTCCACTATTTCTTCCGTGATCCATTCCCTCCTACCTGACCTTTTCTTTGTGCCTAATACTTCATTTGCTGCTGTAGTTAACCCATTTCTGATTTCCCTCCATTCGCAATCTATGTCGTTCCTAGATGTTCCATTAGCCATGATTTCTACTTTCTGCTTGTACTTTTCACATACATCAGCT
Source organism: Leptodirus hochenwartii (assembly GCA_947310635.1). Classification (NCBI taxonomy): domain Eukaryota; kingdom Metazoa; phylum Arthropoda; class Insecta; order Coleoptera; family Leiodidae; genus Leptodirus; species Leptodirus hochenwartii. The sequence goes on from OX371176.1 coordinate 43,057,859, forward strand.
AATTTTAACCTATCGACATCTACTCTGACCTGTTTGGACTTCTGTAATTTCTTGAATTTGACCTCTGAGTCCAGGACTACTAAATTATGGTCACTATCAATATCTGCTCCAGGGTAACTCTTACAATTCTTAATCTGGTTCCTAAACCTCTCTTTAACCAGTATGTAATCTATCTGATACCTCCCTATATCTCCTGGCATTTTCCACGTATATATCCTGCGCTTGTGATTCTGAAAAAGCGTGTTTGCTACCACTAGCTTATTCCTAATACAAAACTCTACCAATCTATCCCCTCTATCATTACGTGTTCCTATTCCATATTCTCCTACTATTGAAACTTCCTTTCCCTTACCTACTACGGCATTCCAATCTCCGATTACAATTAGATTATCCTGTCCTTAAACGTTTTTAATTTTGAAGTAATGTAATATAATTTAAAAACAAAATTAATCGTAACATTCAATGTGTAATCAAATGTTTTTAAACAATTGGCAAAATATGTTCCTTATTAACAAAGTTTTTTCATCGTCTATAAAATTTAAAGAAAGAATTTTTCATTTTATGAGAACACATTTTTTTTTATCAAATTTTATCATTTTATTATCGATTAAAATTGGATCATTATACAAATTTGTAGTGTTCATTCTCATTTTACATCTTAAAATTCTTAAAATATATTTGCAATATATTCAATTCAAATTTCCAAATATTTTCCGATTTTTCCAATATTTAGAGGAAATCTGAGGCACTCATTTAATCTAATAAGTGCGGACTAACATTATTGTAACTCCACGTTATATTTATAAATTATTTTTAGATTATGAAACTTATGAAAAATTAAATTATTTATATATAAGGTAACATTCCATTTATTTTTCGACTTGAATGCGATTTATTGATTTATTTAGATTATTGAAACATGAATATTTATCGCATTTTTAATTACACTCTAGTAAGTACAAATATTACAAGAAAACACAAAAAATCTTTAAAGATAAATTATTTAGTGTACGTAAAGAATACTCTGACGTAGTTCGTTTCAACGAAAATTGCGAAATTAACACCGCATTTTTTTTTTTATGTGTTAAGAAGTGATATTGACAATTTAGCATAGGTAATGAAAAAATGTTCGGGGCTAGGTTAACTAACGGAACTTTCATTATTTTTTTTGTAAGCTAGAAAGTCTCTAGACTTGAATAAAGAATACAAAATAATAAAACAATTGGATAATCTTTTCATCGAAAGCAATTCAATGTATCTATTCAAAGCGAAGCGATCGCAAGAATAAAAGGAAAAAAGGAATCATTTTTTAATGTTGTTCTGTTATATTGCAGTAATTAGAATACGGCGAAACCGGCTCTTAATGACCTCGTAAAAAACATTTAATCGGTCGAAATTTACTTTTTACTAAATTCCAATTCGCCGGCGTGCAACGCTTTTAATAGTAGTTTTATATAATGCAACACGCTAAAGATTTAAACATAAACAGCACATAGAAAACTATTAAAGAGATAAGCAATATTACGCTCTTGTGAAGACACTGTTGGTTTAGTATATACAGGGTATCATTAGCGTTCCTCGTCTGCAAATTCTATTTGGACTTGGTAGAACTTGATGAAGCGCGGTTCAGAATTAAAGAGGCATATAAACAAGGTGAGCCAAGAAAAACTATCCATTCGACAACAGATAATAAACGATCTATTGTTGTAAATAATTTATAAACATGTTCTTAATAAATTCCTCAAGGATAAAAGCATTTTATCGAGGACAAAAGGTGATTGAAACAGTTAAAATTGTTACCTATTCATTTCTGATTGGTAATAATGAAAAATTTCAATGAAGCAAATAGATTATAAAAAATAAACTTAGAAATTTATAGGTATTCGCCTTTACTTAGAATTTAGATTGGTCAAGACATCTGGTAATATATTTAAAAAAAATGCAAAATGGAGAAAATATATCGTGTAATAAATGTTATTTTTTTGGAAATTAAAAGTGGGTCTGCAGAAAATTTGATGGAAAAAAGAAAAAATAATTTTTGGCAATTTAAAATCGATCCGCAAATATAAGTACAATTTTCTTCAAATTAACATATTATTATAATTTTTGTTTATTATATAAAACCGTCCGTTTCGACGCGTTTTCGATTGAAGATATTTTTTAAAATAAAAAAACCAAATGAAATTTTACACAAACGTCAAATTATCTTTAAAAAGTGTGTTAAAAGGGTAGCCAATACATTTTACATTATTGAATTTGCATATAAAATTTAGATCAAAAGTTAATATCAAAAAAGTGTTTTCGTCTAGATAAATAATTATTAAATGATTTGAGTAAATTCATCTATATATCAATGAGAAATATTTTGCTTGTAAAATCTATAGATTGTTTAATTAATTGAAGAGTGCTGTTGATTCTTCATTCCCAACGCAATCAACATTTGTCTCCAATCTGTGATTATTTTCCCCAAAAATATTAAATGTCGATTACATGCACATATGCATATTTTAAATTTCGAATTTCATTTTATATTGGTATTTCACATTTTGGGACTATTAAAAATTGTAAAATTTAGCTTATGTCAGATCAAATCATTAAATTAGGTTACGTAGTAGCGATGGCAAACTGTAGGTCACTTTGAGGATCTAGGTCGTAGTTCGTAGTTCACGAATTATAGGTCGTGAACTACTACATCTTTTCAAAATGAACTAGTTCACGACCTATATGATATACATGCACATACTGAAAATAATCTCTTTTTTTCTCAATATAGAAATATTAAATGGTAACAAATAAATAAATTGAAATATTACAATACTTATTTTGAATTAAGAATGAGAAAGAAAAGATAAAAATGTTTATAATTTATACGAAACATATATATAAAGAAATATAATCTTCTCTAGGTATTGAGGATTATTTATATGAAGTTCTAAAATACTTATTGATAGTTACTGATGAAAATGTTTACTACTTTACTAACAATTGAAAATTAAATGTACAAACTATAATAAAATGAACTAGATAGAATCGTTTTGTTTGGCGTTGTAATTTATATTTTCTATTCCGAATCTTCTCTGTTCAAACTTCAAAGCTTTGATTTGATATTAAGTGATTGAATTGCACTCAGTATGAAATAGGAGAACTATAAGATTTAGAGGTTTATTTTTGCATTATTGCAAAAATTTGCTATGGCATGACATATTTAAGAACATATTTAATCTTGCAAATATATTAATTATATTATTCCAAATGAAATCTGATACCAACATATAAATTGTGACTCGCTCGGCAACCTAGTTCGTTCCATTCACCAACACACTTTATCACTAAATAAATGTCAGTACTGTATATGTAATGTATACTACACTGCATCGTTTACGAGTCAGGACAGTCAGTTCAGGACCTAGTACAAGTACATCAATACGTACACCGTGCACCATATAGTTCATAGTTCACGAACTAGGTCATAGTGACCTATAGGTCGTTGCAAAACATCATCACAGTACGCCCGTCATTTGATTGAACCGTTCAGAGTGAACGGTTCGCGAGTGAACTACACATCGCTATCACGTACAAAGAGAAACTTAATTTGTTTTGACCAATATATTGCATTCTCATCGTATTTGAAGTTATTGTTTTTAGAAATAAAAACAAATTGTTAAATTTAAATAATTTCAATTAATTTTTAATTGTATATTTTTTATTCTTTTTATGTGAAAAATAAAAATAAATTAGTATTGAATATGTATCGTAAATTCTGCCATATTCATCGATAATTTTTAAATTATATTCTGAATACTTTCAATTGCCTATATTTTGCAAATCCTTGGAATTCTAAGAACCGAAAATAATATTAAAACTATTATAATAAAAGTACACGACCAAAAAAATATTTTTTGTAAAATGTCTTTGTAAAAGCGGTACTACCATATGCACTTTAGCATATCTAGAGAGAATCTTTTAGTTTAGGTACTTTTCACCTGTATATACATATACATATTTACCGTAGTGTCTTTTATACGTATAGGTGAAACAAGCAAATGCACTTACCGAAGGTATAATACACCAGATAACAGATTTTATGGACCTAATGGGTGATGGGTACTTTTTGGAAAAGAAAAAGAACTACCGCAACATATCGCATATCGTGTAGTAAAAGAAGATAGGTTTGATTTTAAATTTTGAAATGGTAAACCTGCATAAAAGGTAAATATTCACATGTCATCCCATAATCAAGTTCATTATAAATTGGAAGATTTACATTTATTTACCAAAAGTTATATTTTTACTCAACTAGATTCCCCAATGCTTTCTACTTCGCGTGAGTGTATAGCGCAATATTTTGTCATGTAATAATTAATGCTGTTCGAATTTGATCTTTTCCAATTATCCTTCGTTCGTTTTCTTAGTGTTAGTTCTTTTTACTGATGCATCATCAAGCAATATGCTAAATCGTCGAATGAGTTGCCTTGTCTCGTATTGATAGAATTAACATCGAAATACTCTCAAGACTCTTACGGACTTATCTTCAACTGAAATTAAGATACTGTTTTAATAATGAAAAGTGTAAAATGGAGTGCGTAAACAAAACTTCAGTTAAGAGTTAAAAGCGAATCGTTGGAAATTGGTAGGCTTTTAAGTGTCTGTTACCTTTTTCAAATTTGAAAATGTGTTTTGTATGTTTTTGTAAATGGATATTTTCATTGGCGTATTTTAGGCGGAGGAAGGTAATGAATTCATATAATGCTTTTTGACTAATTTATATGAAGAAGTGGGAGTTTTGACTTTTTAATGCTTAATTTTTTTTAATACATTTGAAAACAAACAAGTTTAACATATTATATTGTGGAATAATACAGTTTTTTCTTCACTGTATTTACAATATTGTGCTTGAATGGATGTGATTTAAATACAATTTAGTTTGTAGTGATGTGTAGTTCACTCGCGAACCGTTCACTCTGAACGGTTTAATCAAATGACCGGCGTACTGTGGCGATGTTTTGCAACGACCTATAGGTCACTAGGACCTAGTACGTGAACTATGAACTACATGTACGTATTGATGTACTTGTACTAGGTCCTGAACCCGTCGTGTACTAAACCGTTCATGAATCACAACGACTCGTAAAGGATGCAGTATAGTATAGATTACATATACAGTACTAACATTTATTTAGTGATAAAGTGTGTTGGTGAACGGAACGAAATTATATTTCCTTATATATGTGTTTTGTATAAATTATAAACATTGTTGTTTTTTCTTGCTCATTCTTAATTCAAAATAAGTATTGAAATATTACAATTTATTTATTTTTTACTATTTAATATTTTTATATTGAGAAAAAAAGAGATTATTTTCAGTATGTGCATGTATTTTATATTATTAATAAATAATGTGAAAATGTGAAAGACCAACTCGGTTTTAAGAAGAATCGATACGATAGAGCATATTTTAGAAAAAGAATTTTGTCAGTTTAGAAAAGACATTAGAAGGAAGAATAAATTAGATCGTCTATAAAAGGGAATATAGCAATTATGAATTACGAGACACTGGTAATATAAAGGAAATTTAAATTCAGTTTTCTATTTTTATACAATGTTAGGGTATATATATAGAAATTTTATTAAAATATTAAGAGGATATTATTTATTTACTTGAATGGAACTATAAGAATATAACAAGTTCTTTGTTTTATTTATTAAGAATTTGCAAAAATACACGTATTCCCTATCGCAATTTCTAAATTGAAAAATGTACAGATGCATTTTTTTTAAATAGTGAAAATATAACTACGTAAAATTTGCGTAATCATTCTGTATTATTTGTAAAATATTTATTGGTCTTTTATTTTACAAGTCATCGATTATAAACTAAATAAGTGCATAGTAAATACGAAATATACAAATTACAGTTTTGTTCACAGTGTATATATTATAGTATATATATATTGTATGTTGATTGTATACTCATCTATTATGAGGTACTAATCGGCGTCCAAAAGTAAAAACCGAAAGGGTACACTATACAGGGTTGTAAAGTGTTTTTAAAGACAACGCATACAAACAGCTATTTTGCTACCAACAATTCCTCTCTTTCATTTTTTCTTCATAAAAGTGCTACTATAATTTAGATTGATTATATTCGAATACGTATTGATTGGGATTTTTTAATACCAATTAACCCCACCATCGATTCTACGACGAACGTTATATAACAATTGTTGCGTGAAAGAAGAACATGAAAATACAAGACGTATGATTCACGAGAATTATACGCTATGATTTTTTAGAATGGTGTATATAAATACAGAATATGCAGCATGTCTGTATTTATTTAGGGCCTTTATTGGTCTCATAAATTCTGCACCATTTGACCGTGCATTAATATATAGGCAGTATGTAAACCAGAAGTTTAAAAAATGTTCTGTAATTGATGTAAGTATATTTATTTATTGATAATTGATAATTATAGTATACATACATCCTAATATTAAAATATGAATATACATATATTAAATTACATGTCATGGTCATTTTATCGGTTTTAAATTAAAGAGTTATTCAGTGCATATTAAGCTATACACATTAATGATAGTCTATAAGTAACACAATCAAACAATTAAATGTACGTAGATAATATATTACAATAGCGCATCCATTTTGGACATGATTAATTAAAAGTCTAACATTATTTGAGCAATATATAATGAACGCAGCCACGCTATATAAATTCGCCATTAGTAGTCGTTTTTTAACGCTGGTTTTGAACTGTGTTCATTTATTCAATGATTTTATTTCGTTGGGTAGGGCATTATATAATTTAATGCCTATGTAGGTAGGATATTTATCTAACAGTGCTAGGCTGTGTTTGGGCATTACAAGATCATTTTTGAATCTGGTGGAGTAATTATGGCACAATTTTTTTTCGGTCACTTTGTACATATTAAGCGGGAATTTTTCAAAAATGTTCTATCTAAATTTTATCGAAGCGAATATAAGACAGTGTGTAATCTATGTGTATGTCCATCGTCATTGTCACCAGGGGCGGTTGCTTATGCAGGCCGCAGGCCACGCGCCCCTTCTGAACATTGAGCGCATCACCGTAGATATATAATTGTATTGCGATATTTTATCTCGGCATTATTTTTCCTGAAAGATAAAGCTTGCGCCGCGAACATACCTAACACTCAACATGATATGGCAGCTAGCAAGTACGAGTCAATTCTCAACATATCTGTTGGTAGCGCTAGAGTGAGAGCGACCGTATGCAGTATAGCATCTGTTTCTATCGTTCGCGTGTCGCTATACATATATCGACTAATGTAACACACATTCCAACGGCAGCCAAAGCAGAAATACGGGTTAAATGCATATGCACTCATCTCATTCTATTGCAAGCGCTAGAGTGAGAGGGACCGTATGCAGTATGTTTTCTGTTTCTTCGGTTCGCTTGTCCCATATATCGACTAATGTAACACACATTCCAGGGGTTTGGGAGAGTCATAGCTACGTGATGTCACGAACAGCCATAGAACCACAGCCACAGCCACAGTTCAGAGAACAGAGTAGTCTAGTATATATATATGTATATAAATTGATATAGAATAGTCAGATAAGACAGTAGCATTTATTCTGTGTATGTACGATATGTACGTATGTACGATTTTGCCACGTGTTTCTCCAAGAATATATTTAATAGAAATAATTTAATCAAAATGAATAGTGTTAGTTCTTTATTGAAAAAATAATAATAATAACTCCCACAGATAAATAAAAGGAATTTTGATATGACTTGATCTCCCTCTAAATACATTACTAATTACAGGTCTATATAAGATTTACTCCTGGTTAGAAACTTTATATAATAGATAGCAATAGATGTCAAGGAGAGTAAACAAAAAAGAAAGCATGCGAAAAAAAATTATATTAAATTTTCTTAAACACTATAATCTACGTAATAATATCTGGAATAGTGAAAATTTTCAACGAAGTTCTTTTTTTGATCCACTGTTCGCTGATATAGAAAATATATTTTTCTAGATTGCAAATCTGGCCAGATATTGCGAAAAAAGTGGACAAATTTTTGAATAATTTTGAATGAAACTGAATAGTATTTGTTTGAAAATATTTTGGTATAGAGAATAATATTTTTTATAATTTTCTATGCTGATTTTTTTTCTACTTTAAATTGGAAAATGAATCAAAACATCTTAACATTACCCACAACGTGATTTTTTAAGACAAAAAACGCTATAGAATTTTCAATATCTTTGTATGTTGGAACCCTATCTAATTTCAACCAAGTAAAACTATTAAATAGTTCATATTCTATAATTTCAAAAATTCGTACAGTTTTAAAAACAATTCATGCAAATTAAATTGAACAAACCTATTTCACTTTTCAATCCATTTCTATTATTTTCAGACAAAATAGATCTTACTTTGATTCCACTACAATGACTCACGTATATACGTATTTGCTAATGAATTTATTGCGGCCATTACTTCCAATACGGAATTTTGTTCAGCTTCTATTTCTAATATTTTCCGCAAATTCGAAATAAGCTCGCTAAAATCATTTCAAAAATGAGTTTATGATAAGGGGAGAATTGTCGAGTATGTAATGAAAAATATACTTTTATAGTGGAATAGTGAAAAGTTGGCGAAATTGAAAAACACGTTCTCTTTAAAAGAGGCGGGTTGGATTGTACCCTAGATTGTAAATTGTAATTGTGAAAGAATCAATTTCATTATTGTCAAAATTTTAATATTTTATATATTTTATATATTTTATATATGTTAGTTTGTAAAATATATGAGAAGGGAGAAGTACCACAGGATTTTCAGCGTAGTAGAATAGTAACAATGCCGAAGAAAATAGGAGCTAATTTGTGTGAGAACTATAGGACCATTAGTCTACTATCACATGCATCGAAGATATTGCTAAAGATTATTTATAGGAGATTAGAAAATAAAGTAGAGGAAGGCTAGGAGAAGATCAGTTTGGTTTTAGGAAAAACAGAGGGACGAGGGAGGCGATTCTAGCACTAAGAACAGTAGTAGAAAAAAGAATGAGGGTAGGAAAGGTAACTTGCATAGCTTTTGTAGATTTAGAAAAGGCATTTGATAATGTAGATTGGGACATAATGTTTAGAATTTTAAAAGAAACGGGTATAGATTATAAGGATAGGAGAATAATTTTTAATTTATATAAACACCAAACTGCCTTAGTTAGAATTGAGGGGGAAGAAGAGGTAGCAAAAATATGGAAGGGAGTTCGGCAGGGATGTACACTTTCACCGTTATTATTTAATCTATATATAGAAGATGCAATAAACAAAGTAAAAGAAGAGTATAGTGTAGGTGTGAATGTACAGGGAGAGAAAATATATATGTTGAGATTCGCCGACGATATAGCTATATTGGAAGAAAGCAAAAAGAAATTAGAAAGGGTATTGAATGGTATGCAGGCAGTATTGACTAGGGATTTTAACATGAAAATAAATATAGGTAAAACTAAAGTGATGAGGTGTGACAAAAAGGAATGCAGTAGAAAAATGAGGATCTCAATAGGAGATAATAGAATCGAAGAAGTGTCAGATTTTTGTTATTTAGGCAGTAGAATCACAAAAGATAATCGAAGCAAGGTAGATATAAAGTGTAGGATAGCACAGGGTAGGAAGGCATTCGTAGAAAAAGAACAGATTTTAAGATCAAATATTGACTTGGGTATTAGAAAAAGATTACTGAAGGTATATGTTTGGAGTGTAGCACTGTACGGGTGTGAGGCGTGGACTATAGGAAAGGAAGAAAAGCGTAGATTACAAGCATTCGAAATGTGGTGTTATAGGAGGATGATGAGGATTGGTTGGGAAGATAAAGTAACAAATGAAGATGTACTAGAGTTAGTAGGGGAGAAGAGAAGTATTTGGAGAGTGTTACAGCGTAGGAGAGACAGATTAGTAGGGCATATCCTTAGGCATGGGGGGATTATGCAATTGATCATAGAAGGTAGAGTGGAGGGAAAGAGAGGCGTAGGTAGGCCTAAATTGGAGTATGTGAGTCAGATAGTTGAAGACGTTGAGATGAATAGCTATAGGGAGATGAAGGGATTAGCTCAGGATAGATCGGCATGGCGTGCTGTTTCCAACCAATCTTTAGGATTGCGGACTCTTTAACTAACTAGACCACACAAAATAATGGCATCGTACAAAAGTATCCTGTTTGTATCCTATCAAGCAATTTGATGAAATATCTTGCTCATATATAAAGAGAGTAATAAAACTGATAATGTGGAAATACTTTCTTTACTTTCTTGATGTTGTATAGATGTGTGAGCTTTTTCCGACAGATCAAATACAAGAAATGTTTAGAAGCCCTGGTTTATATCAAGTTAATAAACCATTTATAATAGCCCACCTGTGTTTTAACCAAACATAAATAATGCCACAGCTATCCAAAGTCAGAAGAATAAAATAAAAAGGAAAAATAACACACACATATTCATGTTAGCTTTAGAAACATGAAACTTACTATATATATTTTTTTTTTTTGAAATATTTCCTCATCAACCTATTATGGCAGTAAGATTAACAAACAACGTAATCATTTTATCAATAAATATCATGTCCAATAATAATATTATTGTCTTTACAACAATATTTCAATTAAAATTGTTAAAACAAACCCAACTATGTATCAGTGTCATATTACACACTAAACATCATTGTTGTTGTTTTTTTGTTATTACCAGTAGTCTCTTGGAATGAGAGTATAAGTGGCATCGTCTGTTTTTTTTTGTCTGTTCATAAGGCAAGATGTCGTAGTAAAGTTAAAAGGTTAAATTAAACAGTGTTATAAGTCATAGCAACATATAAGTACACTGAAAAAAGTGTTTGCTAGTTGTATAATTTTAGAATAAGAATACTGTAAGATCTAGTGGAGTTGGGGTGCTTAAAAAAAACCCCGGGGGATTGAAGGAAATTTGAAATGGGTCCATGGAACTAGACAGGATGATTAGGGGGTCATAGAAAAGTCAGATGATTTTTAAAATTTCAGATAAATTGCAAATCAAAGTGAAGTTCATAACAATCATGAGGGATTTTTAAAAAATTGATTTAATATTTTTTTTACATTGTAGATAGTGAAGCAGAGTACCGATGGAAAACTGTAGGTCACTTTGAGGACCTAGTTCGTAGTTCATAGTTCATTTCAATGTACCGTTCACGAACTATAGGTCGTGAACTACTAACACCTTTTTAAAATGAACTAGTTCACGACCTATATGAAATACATGCACATACTGAAAATAATCTCCTTTTTTCAATATAAATATATTAAATGGTAAAAAAAAAAAAAATTGATGTATTACAATACTTATTTCGAATTTCTAAGAATGAGGAAGAAAAAACAACAATGTTTATAATTTATACAAAACATATATATAACGAAATATAATTTCGTTCCGTTCACCAACACACTTTATCACTAAATAAATGTTAGTACTGTATATGTAATGTATACTATACTGCATCGTTTACGAGCCATTGTGATTCATGAACGGTTTAGTACGTCATTTGATTGAACCGATTGAAGCAGAGGGAATAATTAGCGTCTTGAATTTTAAATTATAAAACAAACAATTTTTAATTAATAAATTCACTTGATTACTTGATATAGGATGCAAAATTATGGGATATATAATGAAAATTGGAAGAGCGTCGATAAAAAAGATATTTTTTACATAAAATTATTACCACATTAAAAAGTTTTGGTTAACAATTAAGTACTTCTATATAAAGTTTATAAAATGCAATTTTCTTTGCACTCATTTCAGTAAGTTTTTTTCCGTGTACATACGCTAAATAGTTGCGTCAAGTTTTCTAGAGCTTTCATAAAAGTCTCTAGAACCTTCGATTGCTGGTTTTTGTCGTTTTTATGTTTATTTTTCTTATTATTTTACTTGGCTTAGCTCTTAGTGCAAGCAAATGCACTACTTTACTTGTGCTTTAACGTTAATTTCATAGTACTCAGTCAGTGCTGATGCGTAGGGCAGTTGTGTACAACTATTCAACTGCTACCATCTGGTTTTGGAGCATACTCCAGCTGCTTATTTTCAATCTTAAAAATTACCAAGAACATGTAAAACATGTAAATATAAATTGGAAAACAATGAAGTCCGCGGGGAGAAACTCAAAGTCTGTGAAAGTCACAATAACCATTTTTTTTAATTGCTCATTGCAAATTACCGTATCCCATTTATATGGACGAGTCCCATATTTTGGGAAAATATCAGAAAAAAGCACATTTTTATGACTTCTATTATAAGACGACATACAATTTTTCGAGAAAAAAAAAACATTAAAAGCTGTTTTACAATTTATTAAAGAATGCAAATAAAGAAAAATAAACAGAAATATAAATATGATTATATAAAAATTCGCAATGGTAGCAAGCTTCTGGTCCACTTTAATAATTGGGCACTTGGGCACAGGTGGTCGATCCGATCATGCACGGAAATGCCCGAATATATGTCGACGAAAATGTATATATTTTTCAATCATTTATTTGAAAATCTTCGCTTATATGGTTTATTTATTGGCTTATAAATTGCAAAGCAGCATTTGATCGATGACAAATATAATTGGACTAAGGCGCCATCTGTATTTTTGCATGTCAATTATGTTTTACGATTTCTAATTTACGACTTGTTCAAATATTTTATATAACAAAAAATCGCTCAATTTCGAGATTTTTTAAGAAAATAACTAACATCCAAATTCTTATCATTATCTAACCTAATCCTTTCTTAATGTGTGCCTAAAATATTTCATTACTACGATTTTTCTTTTCTCAACTGAAAATGTACCCTATTTTGTAACAATAAATTGACATATCAAACAGTACCCTTAAGAATTTGTAAAATTTCAAATTTTTACAAAATATCATTTAGATTTAAAAAAAAAACTACGAAAAAAATATATATCGGCAGTGATGTGACAATACCTCCTATCTGCTTTGAACTTTTAATGAGAGATGTTCTGAACATGCGCAATAAACTCAAAAATCAATTTGACATAATCTGTCATTTTTCGAATTTTTGTAAGATACGAGGTATCGTCACATCGCTGACGATATGTTCTTTTTAAATAACGTCCTATGCGACTGATATGACAATACTTCCTATCTGCTTGAACTTTTAATGAGTTTTTTTAATGATATTTTTAATATATCGGGAAAAAAACCTCGTCTTATATTCGGGTCAATACGGTATTTAACGAATCATTCCAAGATAAAAAGCAATAAAAATATTGTTAACTAACGCAGGTTGATTGTACTTCTTTCTTATCTTCTACTAAATATATTTCCACGTAATGCTTTCATACTGATAATATTCATTTAGAGAATTTGAATCTATATTCTTCATTTACTGCTCTGGCGCCATATCCGTTCTGTGAGGCTCCCCTAAAATATTGTGCACTTGAGTTTACAGTCTATTTGTGTACCCTAAACTAGAAGGCACTCACGTTGTCTGTAACTATAGTGCACATAGCCACCGGTAGTCTACGTCTAGGATCCATGTCTTTTGGTATCGGCATCCCTGTCTAATCTACCCTTAGAATCGTTATCAGTCTTTTTCTATTCCGCCTAGGCCTCCTACCTTTCATGTCGTTTGTCTGAAGAAACCGACAATCAGGAGTCAGTGTTGCACACACGATGCTCAATCTTGTTCGTGCGAAGAATACAATGCCAAAAATAAGAATGCATTAGAAGTACAAACTTCGTTCATCGGCGAAATATTTATATAAAGGCTAGATTCTATTTACAAGTTAATAATACAAACCGATATATTTCTCTCCTATTTATTTTAGTTAAAATTCGTAAATAGAACAAAATCAGAATCTAATATCAAATCGCTTTGTAACAAAATAATAATAATAAAGAGATTTGTTATTGTATGCTAAATGTAAGTTTGAAATTTGAAATTTTTTTACGAAATTGTCAAGTACAGATTTATAACAGATGAACTGTTTATTTATAAAATGCTTTCTACAATAGATTAACTTAAATTTTTTATTTTCGATTAATATTATCTGCTCGTCGTCACTATAATTAACTTTTCTCATTTTTCGAGAATTTTTCGTTTTCTCGAGAAAGGAAGTGAAATTTGTTTTTATTATTTCTTAAGAAATGTGTGGAAATGAAATAGAAATACGGAATTGTCTCTACTCGGCATAATTAAATTTTCCTATAACAAGAAGTGTGAGAGAAGTGAAAACTGATGTTACTGATAAATCAATTAAAATTAAACAAGAATTTTATTTATTCAATACACAATATAAACGTAATTTATAAGGGCCAATGTTATTTATCTATTAAATGAGCATTCTCGAGATTTCTCGATAAATAAACAATAAAATTCTCTTTTCTCGATAAATTTCACGAAAAAATAAAAAATTCGCCACTTATTGCTTCGACGTTGGAAACATAGCGTTACAATGAGAATTCAAGATCTTATTCTCTCTTCCTCTTATTTTTTAAAATGAACAAGAGAGCTGCTGTAAAATTCTAGTGATTCATCTTTGTCATTTGAAGAGGTGTACTCTTCTCCTATGAGTGGTATTTCTTTGAAGAACTGGCTTCTATATACTCGTATATTTTTGCAGTTTTATCTTTAAAGATCTCTATCTCTTTAGGAATTTATCTAAAATAGCAAAAGCAAAAACGTTGACTTAATTTGAACCTGTTCGTTTTATGTTCAAATTAATAGTTGCTGGAGAACTTGACATAGCAACTTTGAACATATTTTTTTAAACTAGCTAAAAGCCTGTATACGACAGGTTCTCGCTGCTGGTCTTACAAACCCCAGCGCAATAAACTAGATAATATATTTTAAATTATTAAATGATTTTGTAGTCAGAAATTGGTGTGCAGATTATGAACAAATTTGCATCGAAGACATTGCAGCAACATCCGTTTATTAATTACGGTGCAACTTTGTAGTTTTTAGCTTTTTAATTTTTAACATATGTATGTTGAGAAATTCTTCGAGAATCTGTTTACATTTATTCTTTTAATGCAATTTGTGTTTAGTAGCTCATATACTTAGCATTCGCTTGACATCTGCGTGACATTTTTATATATGTCGCAAGAACTATTGTCTTTGTGCGCTTACTGGCTCATATAAAACCATCTTGTAAATTCTAATTTTACCATAATACCTCCAGTTCTAGTGCGCGACTATTACAATATCATTGTTATACTTATAATGGTATTGTGAAAAGATTAAGGCGCTCTTTTACAGGGTCGGATTGATTTCTTAAAAGTAATAATTCTTTATTTCAAAATTGTCACGACGGTGTTAAATAATTGTATAGAATATCACCCAAATACCGCATTGAGTAGCTAGATGCGCATTTCGAAGGCTATGTCTAAATCTTCAGTAGCACAAGATAAAAATTAAATCAAATCCAATTTTATAGCTAGTGACAGATGTATACAAATTATAACTCATTAGTTTATCAATCGCAATTATATAAAATAATAATAATAAATAATATAACAGAATAAAATAAATGAAATATTGAAAATTTTAACATATGTAATTCGCTGAAATTTATATACTAAATTTGTCATATATTTCTTTGTCAGAAATGTAAGAAACACCTCAAAAACTGTACATAATAGTTCAGAAATAATTAAAAATGAAGATATAGACAATTTCTTTCAATAAAGCTGTATTTAAAAAACAAACAAAACAAAATTTATAATGAAATGTCTATTGATAATACTCAAAAATAATTGTTATATTAAAAAAATACAACTTCACTATATTTTTGAATACGTAATTAATTCATCGCAATATAATGAAGGACTTTTTGAAAGTGCTATTCCGATTCTGCATTCTCATATACATTTGCGACGTTGTCTCAATGTTCATTACTAATGATACCAACTGAATTTACCACATTCACATGTCGTGAATATTTTAATTTTAATTACTGCTGGCGCCACTATAATAACAACTTTTAAAACTGCATAATTACAATTATTATTCCATATGGCATAGTGCGGCGTTGTTGTTGCTTTTTTTTCGCGCAAAACTTAACCGCATTACACATAGGATATTCCGAATTTAATGGTATCTTTGTAGCGATGTGTAGTTCACTCGCGAACCGTTCACCCTGAACGGTTCAATCAAATGACGGGCGTACTGTGACGATGTTTTGCAACGACCTATAGGTCACTATGACCTAGTTCGTGAACTATCAACTACATGTACTTGTACTAGGTCCTGAACCCGTCGTGTACTAAACCGTTCATGAATCACAACGACTCGTAAACGATGCAGTATAGTATACATTACATATACAGTACTAACATTTATTTAGTGATAAAGTGTGTTGGTTGAACGGAACGAAATAGGAAACTCGATGCAATATTGCAACAGTAGCATTGTCGAGCTGAGTCACAATTTATATGCTGGTATCAGATTTCATTTGGAATAATATAATTGATATATTCGCAAGATTAAATATGTTCTTAAATATGTCATGCCATAGCAAATTTTTGCAATAATGCAAAAATAAACATCTAAATCTTATAGTTCTTCTATTTCATACTGAGTGCAATGCAATCACTTAATATCAAATCAAAACTTTGAACTTTGAACAGAGAAGATTCGGAATAGAAAATATAAATTATAACGCCAAACAAAACGATTCTATCTAGTTCATTTTATTATAGTTTGTACATTTAATTTTCAAGTGTTAGTGAAGTAGTAAACATTTTGATCAGCAACTACCAATAAGTATTTTATAACTTCCTATAAATAATCGTGAGTACCTAGAGAAGATTATATTTCTTTATATATATGTTTTGTATAAATTACAAACATTGTTGTCTTTTCTTCCTCATTCTTAATTCAAAATAAGTATTGTAATATTTCAATTTATTTATTTTTTGCCATTTAATATTTTTATATTCGTAGAAAAAGAACAGATTTTAAGATCAAATTTTGACTTGGGTATTAGAAAAAGATTACTGAAGGTATATGTTTGGAGTGTAGCACTGTACGGGTGTGAGGCGTGGACTATAGGAAAGGAAGAGAAGCGTAGATTAGAAGCACTTGAAATGTGGTGTTATAGGAGGATGATGAGGATTGGTTGGGAAGATAAAGTAACAAATGAAGCTGTACTAGAGTTAGTAGGGGAGAAGAGAAGTATCTGGAGAGTGTTACAGCGTAGGAGAGACAGATTAGTAGGGCATATTCTTAGGCATGGGGGGATTATGCAATTGATCATAGAAGGTAGAGTGGAGGGAAAGAGAGGGGTAGGTAGGCCTAGATTGGAGTATGTGAGTCAGATAGTTGAAGACGGTGAGATGAATAGCTATAGGGAGATGAAGGGATTAGCTCAGGATAGATCGGCATGGCGTGCTGTTTCCAACCAATCTTTAGGATTGCGGACTCTTTAACTAACTATATTGAGAAAAAAAGAAATTATTTTCAGTATGTGTATGTATTATTTCATATAGGTCGTGAACTAGTTCATTTTTAAAAGATGTAGTAGTTCACGACCTGTAGTTCGTGAACGGTAAATTGAAATGAACTATGAACTACGAACTAGGTCCTCAAAGTGACCTACAGTTTGTCATCGCTATATCTTTGGAGGGAGTCGCATATTATAAATATATAAATATGATCGAATAGCATTATAATTTTCTATTTAGAACATAATCGAATAAACAATTTGAAGTTTGCATGTACAATTCCATATAAAAAATCAACCAATAATAATATTCTTGTCTTTATTTACACCAGAAGTCCAAAAAATAAATAATTGATAAATTTTCTGCTGTTTTATATCCAGAAATGAAATCTAGAGACTTTATCCTAATATGAAACATAATCCGATTTAGTTTCTTCTTGCTATCCTGTATACGAATCAAGTAGTGCATGTGTGTAAATCCCAATTTACATCATAGGTGATAATTATTATATTTGCACTAGCTGCAAATTAATAAATTAATACAAATCACAGTAATTTATCGCATAATATCTATCAACAATCTCAAATGTAGAAACAGATCGAAATATCGTTTTTAATTAATATATTTATTATGGGTATCGATTTCACAATATTACACGATGCATAGCAATTGATTAGATTAAATCGGTTCTGCGTCAGAAACAACGTAAGTCATATCTTTTAATAGCGACTAGTTTTATTTAATATATCGCAAAAATAAACCTATTATACGGAATAGAAATTAATAGAAACATATTTTATAACGCATAATTAAAGATAAAAACGTGAATGCATATATCTATATATTATTAATTTAATTGATATATATGAACTAAAAATATTTTCCCTATTATTTTTATTCACCATTACCTTTTCTCGTACCATAAATTATATATTTACCACGTCTTCTACGGTAATCATTCTTTTTAACATGGACGCGTTACGGACAGTAAAAAAATAGTTGCGCTATTTCATTTCTGTTTTATGTTGACTTGTATTGTTTTCGAATTCCATTGTGTGTTCATTAGTAATTTTGTATTAGTCAATGATCTGTAATATGCAAACTATTCGGCCACTTGACGCGACAAAATATGATTCATTTATAAAATTGATAAATATTATCAGCTACCTTCTAGAAATTTCGAGTTATTTGTGTACGCATCATGTGATCGTAGATTTTTTTTTGAGATATTTGAAAATCTACTTTGGCTCTCGTTTTACTTTATTTCTTATTTTGTAATTGAAAAATTGTATTCGTATAACATTTGAAATAATAGAAATATTCTTAATTGCTCTCGATGAATATATTAAAAAAAAAGTTGCGAAGAAATAATTTAAAAAGGGTAACAATATATGATTTATTTTTAGATATTCTCAACTGAAAATATTTTGAAGATGTATCAAAAAATTAATTGATGATTGATGAAATTAGGTTAAAATTTTAAATGTACTAGTGCATACTCGTTCAATCGTTTTTTTATTCTTTTTCTCCACTTTGATAATTTACACTTTTATATTCCAAATAAAAACATATAGATCAATAATTCGATATTTGTCAACACATCTATTAATTTTGATTTGTATATTTTGATGAAATTAATAACTTTATTGAGGATGATTACGTGATATCAACTGCACTTTTAATTTTTATTTTATAATCAAAAAACTCTTATCAATATTGCTGATGTCATATTTGGAGATCTAAACCACAAATTAATAATCAATAATGTTCGATAATGATTATGAATTCGCTCGTGTGGTTATCAATTTCATACAAATTACAAACAAATTTTTCATATATGGAACAACAAAGTTAATTAAAAACTTGATTTGCTTCAATACTAAATTTAGCAATCTGATATAAAAATGTCAGTAAACGAATATTAAGAATAAATTTGCGATAGCGTTTAATTTGTTATTTGTGATTATTTATTTTTAAGTTTTTTTTTTCTGCATTTGCGTGAATTATCTATAAAAGTAATATACGATTTGCATGAACATCTTTTTAGGGTTTTTAACTCTATAAAAAATGCCAATTCAAAAAGTTTGCATGCTTAACTCTTAAATGTATATCGCACATGGCAAGTCTGTTTCTTTTGTGGATGAAAATACGACTCGGGATTCTTTCCATGTATCTGGCAATGTAAGGCACTTGGCTTCTGTAATTTTTTTAATTCATTTTCTCGATAGAACCAGTGGTATGTATGCTTTGTACAATCTACAAACCCCTCTCCTCTGCAACATGCACTTCTTCTTCCGCTGCAACCAGTGGCGGCTCGTGCCATTTCAATCTGGGGGGGGGGGGGGGGGCATTTCATTTCAAAATGATTAAATTCAATCATTTCTTGAAAGTGAATTCCACTCTTCTGTCTTGATTCTTTTAAGTGTTGAAAAACAACGCTCTGATTCAGCAGTGGTCATCGGGGTTGTTAAAATAATTTTAAGTATTTTTATAGTTTCCGGGAAAGTTTCACTGAGATTATTTTGTAGCAATAATGAAAGAAAATTTGTGGCTCCTATTATTTGATAAAAATCCGGACGCGAGTAAATGACTTCTAATTCTATTTTTAATCGGGTTTTATTGAAAAATGGATATGCATGACACATGGTTTCCAAAAGGTCCACTGGAAATTGTTTAGAAAATGTTGGCATCGATTTCGTGTTAAATACCTCAGCGGCTTGTAGATGACCACGATACGAGAATCTGTCCTTCATCTGTGTTATAATTTTTTTTATAAATGTCTCTTGTAAAACGCCGCGTAAATGTCCGGTTTTGAGCACTCCTTGCACAAGTTTGCGATAAATTTAAATCAGGAAATGGCCTACCTAATTCTTTAATTTTTACTTTGTCCACAAGAGAAAGTCTACAAAACTCTATTTTCAACAAAGAACTAACACTATTCGTTTTTATTAAATTGTTTCTATTAAATATATTCTTGGAGAAACACGTGGCAAAATCGTACATGCACAGAACAAACGCTACTGTCTAATCTGGCTATTCTATATCAATTTATATACATATATATATACTCTCTGTATATACATATATATATACTCTCTGTATATATACATATACTACTCTCTCTTTTCTCTGAACTTCTCTAAGCCGTTAAAGAAGCGCGGCATCCAATAGATCGGTCGCCTGCACTCTATGATACACTCATCTCGTTGCATATGTACTGTATATATGTATTTAACTTGTACTGGCAATGGATAGCCGCTGGGAATCTGTGACATATATTAGATAATGAAGCAAGTATCGAACCGAAGAAATAGAAGATATACGGCATACGGTCGCTCTCACCGATTGCTTGCAATAGAGTGAGATGAGGGCATATGCATTTAATCTGTACTGGACACCCAGCGGCACCAAATTAGCGATATATCTATAGCACGCGAACGATAGATACAGATAGATACAGCATCGGTCGCTGCTCTGACTTGCAACGGATACCACAACGAACGCCACACCGTGTTGTGTTGATTACTATCGCGGCGCAAGCTTTATCTTTTAGGAAAAATAATGCCTAGATAAAATATCGCAATACAATTATATATCTGCGGTGATGCGCTCAATGTTTAGGAGGAGCGCGCGGCCCTGCGGCCTGCATAAGGAACCGCCACTGGCAACACTAAACTACTAAAAATAAATTTCTTGCGTACACACGGACGCCACATAAAGACAACGATATATAAACATATCACAACAAACAATACGTCTGTCTTTTTCGTTTCTTTTCGTTTGTGAGCTGCATGCCCCGACTATATCGCTGGACTTAATTAATTATACATCGAGTAGGCCAAACAACCAACGAGCATCTTATCTTATACCCAACAGTACCACCACCACCACCAGCTAGAAGAAGAACGAAGAGTAAAGACAAGCTATTTGTATAGTATATCCTAGTAATTTTGGTTTTGATTTTTGGACGCCTTCTAATACCTCGCATAAACAACCGACTATATCGTTTAGAGTCTAAAGTTTAGACCATTGGGGCCAATCTTTTGCCTTCCCTGGGCCACATTGGAAGAAGCAGAATTGTCTTGGGCCACAGATAAAA
Organism: Leptodirus hochenwartii; assembly: GCA_947310635.1. Taxonomy (NCBI): domain Eukaryota; kingdom Metazoa; phylum Arthropoda; class Insecta; order Coleoptera; family Leiodidae; genus Leptodirus; species Leptodirus hochenwartii. Next base: position 43,079,451 of record OX371176.1, read on the forward strand.
TACACTAACACTAATGATAGCAGATGATCAAAAAACTTCTTGCATAATAATCTTAATTATACATTGGAATGTATTTTAAAATCGTCGAGTTGGCCATAAGTTTGCGAACACTGATATAGAAAATGTTTTATTCTTATCATTTATTGTTATTGTATTTTTTGTTATAAAAGTAAATGTTATAAAAAAGGGCAACATATAACTAGTGAGATATATGACATTGTTTTTGAGAAACGAATGCATGAAATATCTGGTTCGATGGAAGTAATAGCAATTCTCAGTGAGTTCTCAAAGATATTTTGTTTTTGGTGATTTACTCTTCGTATACTTTATCCTTGAAAATAGTTGCTCATAAATGTAGGTGCTGCCAAAAAGCGATGACATAAATAAGGTGTGATTGTGAGGTAAGGCTCTGGGAAGATAGGTTTTATAAAAGTCCAGTAATGAGACACGATCAAAATTTTCTTTAAATTGAATGTCAGCTTGCAGCTCTATGCATTCCATTTGAAAATTGGCAGGTAACGTATTTACGTCGACTGAAAATGGAGTCGCAAATATAACAAAATATTTATTACTTTTCCGAAAATCCTGAAACCCTTTTTCAAATTCCTGTATCAAATATACCCCAACATAAACATCGACTTGCACTCGCCGCTTCGTATGCAGTCGACTTAACTGACGCCACGCATGCGTATAAAAAGCGAGACTGTAAGATAGCGCGCAATCGAGTTATACAAAACAATCTCATAATGTTTTAAGTAAGTTTATGATTTATACTGGGCGGCATTCATTGCCGTCCTGAGCCGCATGCGGCCCGCGGGCCTTGGTTTGGACAAGCCTGGTTTAGACCGTATAATGTATTTCGTATTTCAGGAAATTGCAAAATTTATTTCATTTTCTTAAAACAGTCGAAAGGCAACTATTCAAAACCAGCTATTGAAAACGATCATGGACGGGTAAAGGGGGTTCGTGTGCACCCTGTGAACAGTGTTGAGTGGTGTGTTGGCCCGGTTTAGTTGGAATATTAAAATTGGGAGCGAATGGTACCGGCATGGGCTCGCTAGGTGGTGTGGCTTCGAAGGAGATATGTGCGCAAAATTTTACAAGCATTTTCAAATTTGGTGAGAGAGCGAGATAGATGAGAGAATTTTGACATGGAATGGATGCGGTCGCGTCAAAAATGGCATATAATAAAACCTATAAATCTTTTAAAACCATACAAATTAACAATTAACGAGAATGTTGGTTTGTGAAATCTAAAATAACCAAAAATAAATAAACAAAACAAAAATAAATTTAAAAATAGTTCTTATTAAATGAATTAAATAGACAAGATCAAATTGGGCCTGAATCTAAATGCATCAAATTTGATTTACATTTATGCATGTATATACTTTCATGGGCATTTAACTCGGAATAATTCAAAACACTTTTAAGTAATTTGAGTGAACTAATTTGAATAGGATGACCTGAGTTAGTCAAAAATATGCTCGGCTACAGCACTTTTATCTTTTATATTTAATCTGAAATGAATAATAAGTAATAAATAATAAAGGTTATCAATAATAACTATACCAATCAATAGTAAATAAAAATATCTTAAGTACCGTTCTGTTCACCATTGTACAATTTTACCGCAATGCATGGATGGTTGCTGTATACTTATCTATTGTGAGGTACTAGTCAAAAAGTCAAAACCAAATTGTCATAGCATACACTACAATACATGCAGACCAAAACCAAAGACTTCGTGCATGGGAATGTGCATATACACAGGGTTTGTCCGAAGTCTTGGTGAAATAATCATTTCAAAAGAAATTGTGCTTTTCATATTTTTTTATTTGCCATCGCCATTTCTCGCTGCACTAATATTTGCTCACAATTTCCAAACATACCTTCCAAGTCCTCCGAACAGACATTTTATCTTCGAAAATATTCGGAAGCTTTAAGCTATCCTGATAATTAGCTTCAGTGTAACTTTCAACTAAATCGAGTTCTTCTGGAGTGTTCTGTATAGTGAATGAAAAGATCTACCGCGGGGATTCCACGCAGCAGGCCTCTACGACTCACTTGGGGGGGCCTCAACAAGAACAAACAAACCCGATTACAAGTACAATATAAGGATGGAAAGATAGCGCTGAAAAAGTAACAGTAACGGGTGACAATACAAAACCACATAGCAGGAATTAATTTAAAAAAAATCGTTTATTGATTCATGCATATGCAACCCGCAGTATTAGCAATGTAAACATTCGAAAGACTTTTTGCCTTTGGAGTTCTTTGTTACGACATTTTTGATTTTATCTCTGATTTGATTGGAATTTGTAATGGTGATACAAAATGGATATACAGAATCAATGTTTGGCAAAATTTATTTACTAAATTAAATTGTATGCTATTTCTTTTAAATATAAGAGATAATTAAAAATCGAAATAAGTACGATACGTATTGACTGATTAGAAGTGAGTAAACAAAGAAGATATTGTGTAGGTTAAATAGGGAAGCTGGAAAACGCATTATTTCTCGATGTTCGGTTTTGAGAGTTGTCACATGTACCGCATATAGGTAGAGAGAAGAAGTTATCTTGATTAAGTATACGCGGTGAACCGTATAAAATTAGTTCGATTTATTGAAGATGATTTTATAATCTATTAGGAAATTAAGTATATAGTGAATTATATTAGCAGTTTATGGACTAAAAATGTCCATTTTTAAATGTAAATAAAGAGATTACAGATTCTTAAAGTCGTTTATATATCCTTAAAAAACGTCTTTGGCGTGATTCCAATGTTCCTCACTGCAATTGCTTTTGACATGTTGTAATGATTTCACTTAGCGTAAGGGAATAATCAAAGTTACTTATTATCTTCCAAATGAAAATCGCGACTAAAACATTTGCAGCAAATTTCATCGCTAAATTACAGGTTTCTAGCAATTTTAAGTGAACACACTATGCATAAGCAAACAACAATTGCCCATCGTCATCATCATTGCATATTGGCATACAATAGACATTCTTTTGTTTTAACATGCGCGCAGCTTGGATGCGTCTACCAGCAAAGAATAAAACTACCAATATGGTCAATACAACACTTATATTATACCTAGTATTATCGGCCATTTATATTTACATTAATTCTTCATGGCATGTCACGAGAAAAATAGAAACATGGTATATTTTGAGTCGAAAAGAAATTACAGAAATGTCGTAAGGAAATAACATTTTAAACATTAAGTAAAGACAGATGCTGAGGCAATTAGCTTTGTTACGTTACTTTAGAAAAAATAAAAATTGAGCTTCCTTTTTATTAGCGATGGCAAACTATAGGTCACTTTGAGGACCTAGTTCGTAGTTCGTAGTTCATTTCAATGTACCGTTCACGAACTATAGGTCGTGAACTACTAACATCTTTTTGAAATGAACTAGTTCACCACCTATATGAAATACATGCACGTATTGAAAATAATCTCTTTTTTTCCTCAATGTAAAAATATTAAATGGTAAAAAATAAATAAATTGAAATATTACAATACTTATTTTGAATTAGGAATGAGGAAGAAAACACAACAATGTTTGTAATTTATACAAAACATATATATAAGGAAATATAATCTTCTCTAGATACTCACGATTATTTATATGAAGTTCTAAAATACTTATTGGTAGTTACTGATGAAAATGTTTACTACTTTACTAACACTTGAAAATTAAATGTACAAACTATAATAAAATGAACTAGATAGAATCGTTTTGTTTGGCGTTATAATTTATATTTTCTATTCCGAATCTTCTCTGTTCAAACTTCAAAGCTTTGATTTGAGATTTAGTGATTGCATTGTACTCAGTATGAAATAGAAGAACTATAAGATTTAGATGTTTATTTTTACGTTATTGCAAAAATTTGCATGGCATGACATATTTAAGAACATATTTAATCTTGAGAATATATTAATTATGGCAATGCTGGTGTTGCAATATCGCATCGAGTTTCCTATTTCGTTCCGTTCACCATCACACTTTATCACTAAATAAATGTTGGTACTGTATATGTAATCTATACTATACTGCAAGTATGTATATAGTACAAGTATATCAATACGTACACCGTGCACCATGTAGTTCATAGTTCACGAACTAGGTCATAGTGACCTATAGGTCGTTGCAAAACATCGTCACAGTACGCCCGTCATTTGATTGAACTGTTCAGAGTGAACGGTTCGCGAGTGAACTACACATCGCTACTTCCTATCAATTTTTTTTCTACTTGAAGACGCCGACAAAAACTAACGCAATATAAAAAAAAAATGCGGATTTTTAATACCAAGTTGGATTATTAAGAATATGGTTATATGGTTTATATCGCAGTATATTTATAAAAAAAATCTTGAAATATCATGGTTTTTACCTCAAAACGAGTATAATACTCATCAATTGCAAAATATAGGTTCAGAAGAATCTTAAAGGTTGCTTAGCTGGAATTATGATGATTTTCAGAATTATGGCCAAAGAGAAAATTTCATAGTTTGTCAAAAATTTAATTTATTATCATAAATATTTATGGTAATAATTATCATAAATAATGTTGATTAACAAAAATAATATGAATGTTCTGAGGTATTCTAAATACGAATCGATCAGTAACGTTTAGAAACGATAAATAATCAACACAAAATCACGATATTTTGTAATTTTCAAGAAAAAAAAACTGCAATTGATAATTTTCCTTTAAATTACGGTCTAAAATTACGAAGCTGTATGCTTTATAATTTACATAACGATGTTAACGTCAATATATATTTTTGTGAGTTATTTTACGACCTCCCTCGTGAATTGTAATTTTTCGTGTCCTTAAACTGATATCCTGGATATATACTAACAAACAAAGGAAGTTAAAATTGTTCGAGTTGATGAAGAGATACGCGAAACTTCGACGTTTTATTAAGCGGTACTTATTTTATGTTTATGCCAGTCTTCCTGCGTTCGCTGTTCAAGATCAAAAGGATGTTAAATAATAGAAAGAGAGGAGTATAGTGGCGCCTGGTCCATTACCGACTGTCTTTGTTGAATGTTCATTGACATAGACCACGTCATGTGGAACGAGCTCAATTGTCTTACGGTATACAATTTTTTTTTTTATAAATGTACACCTTGTAATACAGGGTGAGGTTAAAAAAAAAAGAATGAGAATCATTAAGAATAAAAAAAAAAGTATGTACTAAGCAGCATAAAAACTATAATTCTATGTAATATATACCAGGTGTAGATTTTTTTTTACATGCAATTTTACATATTTTACATTTTACATATAAAATATATGTCAAATTTTATTGAGGTTATTAGCTTTACTATTTATTTCAGAGAAATTCTACGTATAAAAAATCAGAATTAAAAATTTAATCATATATATATATATATATAACATATAGACGTTTTAGCCTTCAGTGGTTTATTAGAAAACCTAGAAATCTTGTGATAAAATTTATAGCAACAGACTGGATTTCAACAATTGCTAAAATATATTAAATTATCAATAGACAGCAATCATAAAAAAAAATAAATAAAAAAAAAAAAAATTTTGTATAAAATAAAAAAAAAAAAACTAAAACGATCAAAAGAAAAAGAAATCTTGACATTAATAAGACAGTACTAAATCTAAAATTCAAACAAATCGCCATTTTAGGTGCAAAGCAGTATCCAAATTTGCATTATAATAATTTAACTTGTTTTATTTAATTCATTTTAACTTTATAGCACACGAGAAGCTTTAATCGACTGAAGCAATATGTCAAATTTAAATTCGGTTACTGTCAATAGATATTTAACGCATTTTAAGCAATTGTTGAAAGCAAGCTTACGGTTATAAATTTTATCCAAAATTTTCTTGCAAACGAATAATGCTAAAAAAAATACAATAAAGCCTATCGAAAGTAGTTTTGAATTCTGAGTTACGTTTGAGTTCAAAAAAACGATTGAGTTACTAATTATATCAATTACATTTAACATGTAAAATACCAATGTATTCAAAAATCTACACCTAGTATATTCACTGCAATCATATTTCTTCATTAGCTATTAGGACACATATATATGTTAAAAAACAAAAAAAGCGTTTTTTTTTGTTTTGATATCAGTCAATTGCAGTAGCGACGTGTAGTTCATTCGCGAACCGTGCACTCTGAACCGTTCAATCAAATGACGGGTGTACTGTGACGATGCTTTGCAATGACCTATAGGTCACTATGACCTAGTTCGTGAACTATGAACTACATGGTGACACTGTGTTCGTATTGATGTACTTGTATTAGGTCCTGAACCCGTCGTGTACTAAACCGTTTATGAATCACAACGACTCGTAAACGATGCAGTATAGTATACATTACATATACAGTACTAACATTTATTTAGTGATAAAGTGTGTTGGTGAACGGAACGAAATAATATTTCCTTATATATATGTTTTGTATAAATTATAAACATTGTTGTCTTTTCTTCCTCATTCTTAATTCAAAATAAGTATTGTAATATTATTTTTTACTATTTAATATTTTTATATTGAAAAAAAACGGGATTATTTTCAGTATGTGCATATATTTCATATAGGTTGTGAACTAGTTCATTTTAAAAAGATGTTAGTAGTTCACAACCTATAGTTCGTGAACGGTACATTGAAATGAACTATGAACTACGAACTAGGTCGCCGAAGTGACCTACAGTTTGCCATCGATATATTGCAGGGTTTGGCGTATAGGCTATTACCATTTGACTTCTTCTTTTCGCCTCCGAAGATGATAAGTTAGAGAGATATGTATGCATGTATGACTCTTTAGAGCAAAGTAATGAAAGTAGAAAGGGAAAAAACTTTACTTCAAAAAACTTACTTAGATTATTTTAGACCGAATAACTAATGTATCGATTAAAAAGTCGATTAACCGATTTTTGCACTCTTCATACATTTTTTATAACTTCTAGGATATTCTGTATACGTAACACCCGGTAATATCCCGCGTAATACATTGAAATAATTGCTTTTTGCCGCCACCGAAGTAGACAACAACCGAAACGTCTAAACAAGGAATACTAAATAGGATGATGATGTGAAACGCTTGGCTACCTATGCTAAACACGTCACCGGCATTTACTGCCGTTACGAGCGTCCAATTCATAAATCTATGGCAAAATAATACACCATGATGCCATATGGTATTTATTGACATTCATGCCATCAATAGTAATGTTACAGTATCAACAATCGGCTATATTATCAAGCCATTGTTTACATGTCAATTATGAATGTGGGTATAAAGGTAATTAGTAGGCGCCTCTTGATTTGGCTGTTGTGATGTGTAGTTCAATCGCGAACCGTTCACTCTGAACGGTTCAATCAATTGACGGGTGTACTGTGATGATGTTTTGCAACGACCTATAGGTCACTATGACCTAGTTCGTGAACTATGAACTAGATGGTGCACGGTGTACGTATTGATGTACTTGTATTAGGTCCTGAACCCGTCGTGTACTAAACCGTTCGTGAATCACAAACGATGCAGTATAGTATACATTACATATACAGTACCAATAGCAGTACTAACATTTATGTGATAAAGTGTGTTGGTGAACGGAACGAAATTATATCTCCTTATATATATGTTTTGTATAAATTATAAACATTGTTGTTGAAGAAAACTTCCTCATTCTTAATTCAAAATAAGTATTGTAATATTAAAAAAATAAGGAAAAAGCTAGAAGATGGAAGGAGTATCTTGAAGATTTATATAAAGGTAGGCAGGACATGGAGGAGCTAGAAAATGTGGAACAGATAGATGAGGATGACTTAGGTCCTAGCATACTTAGGTCAGAGTTTCATAGAGCATTAAATGATTTACGGAATAACAAAGCAGCGGGGATTGATATGATACCAGCCGAATTAATAAAACACGCAGGGGAAAAAATGCAGGAGCGATTATACAGGTTAGTTTGTAAAATATATGAGAAGGGAGAAGTACCACAGGATTTTCAGCGTAGTAGAATAGCTAATTTGTGTGAGAACTATATGACCATTAGTCTACTATCACATGCATCGAAGATATTGTTAAAGATTATTTATAGGAGATTAGAAAATAAAGTAGAGGAAAGGCTAGGAGAAGATCAGTTTGGTTTTAGGAAAAACAGAGGGACGAGAGAGGCGATTCTAGCACTAAGAACGGTAGTAGAAAAAAGAAAGAGGGTAGGAAAGGTAACTTGCATAGCTTTTGTAGACTTAGAAAAGGCATTTGACAATGTAGATTGGGACATAATGTTTAGAATTTTAAAAGAAACGGGTATAGATTATAAGGATAGGAGAATAATTTTTAATTTATATAAACACCAAACTGCCTTAGTTAGAATTGAGGGGGAAGAAGAGGTAGCAAAAATAGGGAAGGGAGTTCGGCAGGGATGTACACTTTCACCGTTATTATTTAATCTATATATAGAAGATGCAATAAACAAAGTAAAAGAAGAGTATAGTGTAGGTGTGAATGTACAGGGAGAGAAAATATATATGCTGAGATTCGCCGACGATATAGCTATATTGGAAGAAAGCGAAAAGAATTTAGAAAGGGTATTGAATGGTATGCAGGCAGTATTGACTAGGGATTTTAACATGAAAATAAATATAGGTAAAACTAAAGTGATGAGGTGTGACAAAAAGGAATGCAGTAGAAAAATGAGGATCACAATAGGAGATAATAGAATCGAAGAAGTGTCAGATTTTTGTTATTTAGGCAGTAGAATCACAAAAGATAATCGAAGCAAGGTAGATATAAAGTGTAGGATAGCACAGGGTAGGAAGGCATTCGTAGAAAAAGAACAGATTTTAAGATCAAATATTGACTTGGGTATTAGAAAAAGATTACTGAAGGTATATGTTTGGAGTGTAGCACTGTACGGGTGTGAGGCGTGGACTATAGGAAAGGAAGAGAAGCGTAGATTAGAAGCACTTGAAATGTGGTGTTATAGGAGGATGATGAGGATTGGTTGGGAAGATAAAGTAACAAATGAAGCTGTACTAGAGTTAGTAGGGGAGAAGAGAAGTATTTGGAGAGTGTTACAGCGTAGGAGAGACAGATTAGTAGGGCATATTCTTAGGCATGGGGGGATTATGCAATTGATCATAGAAGGTAGGTGGAGGGAAAAAGAGGGGTAGGTAGGCCTAGATTGGAGTATGTGAGTCAGATAGTTGAAGACGTTGAGATGAATAGCTATAGGGAGATGAAGGGATTAGCTCAGGATAGATCGGCATGGCGTGCTGTTTCCAACCAATCTTTAGGATTGCGGACTCTTTAACTAATTGTAATATTACAATTTATTTATTTTTTACTATTTAATATTTTTATATTGAGAAAAAAAGAGATTATTTTCAGTATGTGCATGTCGTGAACTAGTTCATTTAAAAAAGATGTTGGTAGTTCACGACCTATAGTTCGTGAACGATAAATTGAAACGAACTACACACTACGAAATAGGTCCTCAAAGTGGCCTACAGTTTGCCATCGCTATTTGGCTGGCGACTCATCGTAATCGTTATTGAAATGATCTAGTAAATTAAAGACTGATTACTTGTTCATAAGCAATTCATTATTCTAGAATTTTAGTTACATCGAAATGGGAACAACCGTATGTATGTAGTTACGTGTTTGTTTTCTATAATTTTTTTGGAAACTCGCACCACCAATTTGGTGCTTTTTTAAACAATTCATAAGTGATTCATAAGTATTCAATATTCCCTATAATGAATTATATATTTTGTATTCACTTATATATTCTCATACGAATTATTCACTACGTTATTCGCATTCGGTACTATAAATTGTATATTGCGAATTGCATCGCTGATACTCAAGCATAAGATAATAGTAAAATAATCGGGGCATTATGACTGCGAACATATTTAAAATCTTATTTAATCTAGCGGTAGCAGTATCATTTAGTCTAACTGTCTAGTCCAAAATACACATAAACATATTCATACTCAATATATATTTTTTAATGTACCTTAACGTAAGTATATTAAATTAATTATAATTTGTATGACTTTAGAAATTCTATTTTATATCTGAGTAAAAAAATAAAATATTTATTTGTAGTGCATTGGCACTACAAAGTGCCCAAACGAACCAGCCAGATTTGGACGTATTTCAAAGATAATCGGTTATCCAATGCTAAATGCATATGTTGTTAGAAATGACTGTCATTTAAAGCCGGACCTTGCAAAATTTATTTTCAAATATAATATTCTTTGCGTTAATACTCCGTAGCTTAATGTTGTCAATGTATATAACGTAAATAGATTGAAATGTCAAGAGTCGCAACTGGGCAATGACCATCTAATTCATTAATTTTTACTTTGTCCTCAAGAAAAAGTCTACAAAACTCTATTTTCAATCAAGAACTAACACTATTCATTTTATTAAATATATTCTTGGAGAAACACGTGGCAAAATAGTACATACGTAACTACACAGAACAATGCAACTGTCTTATCTGGCTATTCTATATCAATTTTTCCTGTATAGTAGACTAGGCTTCTCTGTTGGGACGCTAAAGAATAGCTTAAACCTACGATATATTCGTAGCTGTAGAAGCAACGTGATGTCACGTTGCCATAGCAACCCGGGCCGCTAGTTTGTTTGCGGCGCATACGATACGCGAACCAAAGAAACAGATGATATACTGCATACGGTCGCTCTCACTCTACCGCCTGCAACAGATAGGATGACTGCATATCGATTTAACTCATCTTGCTCGCCGCTACACCGTGTTGCGTAGAGTGCTATCGCAACGCAAGTTTTATCTTTTAGGAAAAATAATGCCGAGTTAAAATATCACAATACAACGATGTGTGGTGATGTGCTCAATGTTCAGGGGGGGGGCGCGCGGCCGTGTGGGCTCGAAAGAAACCGCTAGTGCTTATGAGAATACAGAATAATCGTTCGTGAACTATTCAATTATGTGATTAATGAATAACTGAATAATTCATCTAAATGAACGACATTGCTCAAGCCTATCACTAAGCTTCAAATTATTTATAGGGAACAATGAGGAACGTCTTGTTATTTTTTCTAAGCCACATCTATTGTGAGCTACTAATCGATGTTCGAAAGTCAAAACCAAAAGGGCCGAGCTATACTCTTTCATCCCAACCAATGATTCTATGATTTCGCACATTTTTATGCTATATGCTGTATATCTTACTGCAACTAAAATAATTTATCACATACACTGGTGTGTGCATTTTTATATTTCTGTTCTACATGATGAGTAGCCGCATGCCCATGCCGCATTTCTGTATAGGAGAAAGATGATCAAATTGTCCGTAGCGTTGCAATAGGCGATACTGTATGGCTATAGGTTATTGAACTAAAACTGTGTGAGTTGCATTACTGTTGTTATAAGATTAATTTTATATGTGTAATGAATGAATGAGAATCAAGAATTCTAATTGATAAATTTTTAAGTTTCAAGTTGGTAGAAGCTAAAACGGGATAAAAAAGATAATTGTTAGATTGATAGTTAACTTCTAGAAGAGTTGAAACAGAAGTTTTTTTTCAACTTCCATAATGATATCGATGTATTAATTTGCATCGTAATTGGAATACATTGAACCTATATTTATAACAAACAATTAAATGCAACTTTTGAATGAATTAAGGAATTTATAAAATTATTTCTTGTTGTGGCAAACAATCAACCTTTCAAAAGCTCGTTCTTGAATATTTCCTAATCGAGTAACCAGCGTTGGTTTTTTGACAATTTTGTCAATATAAATCTATCTTTCAATAAGTTGAAACTGTTTTCAATATTTCTAAACAGACATTTTAGTTTCAATAAATTATCTAGAATAACCAAAGGTACATATAATTTGCTTACCATTTAAAAGATTTTGCTTTTCCGTTGACCTCATGACAGGCCTATTTATTCTCGTGCTGGAATCTTGATAGCTTTCCAAACCGAACGCTTCTAGCAATTGGGCCAGAACACCTAACGTAATTACTTGAAACCACATTATGATTCTTTAGATGTTCAGTCACTCAAAATTTAATTAGTACAAATTTAGCGAAGGTCAAACTATTACAGTTCACAAACAAAAGTAATCATCAATCCAGAAAGTTGGTCTTCGTAGTCAACGAGTTCAGACTGTTTAGCAAAATTATCTACACACACAGATAGTTTTTCTTCAGAATGAAACATTTCGTACCATTGTGTTTTTAATCATCACTAGCGCGTGTATCCGTTAATGATCACTAACATTAGATTTGCACCTGCCACGAGAGATAACAGCAATCAATCACCAACTGCGGTTTTGATGCAACTAACTACTGCAAGCGAAATAACTTCCATATATGAAGTTACGAACAACGTGGTTTCGGATCACGACTATCAAAGCAAGCAACTTTCACATTGACCGTTACCATGTGACTCGCCTAACCGTTGTGGCGCATATGATGATCCTTTGAGTCTGGCGCTCAGTGCCTGGCGCTTAGCCGTTTTGAGGCTATTCATTCGCATGTGTATCTGATGTGATTGCATCCAGCATGCGTTCGACGGGTGCAATCTGTGAGAGTGCCAACCATGAGAATGATTGGTAGTAATTTGTTACTAACAATCTAGGAATTGGTTGGAAATACAATAGCACGCGACGCCTATTAATTCTGAGCTAACGTTTTGATCTTAATATTTTTCAATCAATTTTTATTTATGAGAGTGCGCAGTTATAATATTTATTGGGAAGCTAAAGTTATCATTACTTCTATACATTCATTTATAATAATAATAATATAATAATAATAATAACGACAAATAAGTTGACATTGTATGACATAGTCAATACGTGTATTATACATTTTGTAATCTTAAAGTAAAGAATTCCTGTACTTTGTATATTGGATTCTTTAGCAGAAGTTCCAATAATATATGCTTGAAAGTATTGGTATTCTATGTTTCTCTTAAGTCAGTCGGTATAGCGATGTGTAGTTCACTCGCGAACCGTTGACTCTGAACGGTTCAATCAAATGACTGTGACGATGTTTTGCAACGATCTATAGGTCACTATGACCTAGTTCGTGAACTATGAACTATATGGTGTACGGTGTACGTATTGATGTACTTGTACTAGGTCGTCGAACCCGTCGTGTACTAAACCATTCATGAATCACGACTCGTAAACGATGCAGTATAGTATACATTACATATACAGTACTAACATTTATTTAGTGATAATGTGTGTTGGTGAACGGAACGAAATAGGAAACTCGATGGAATATTGCAACAGTAGCATTGCCGAGCTGAGTCACAATTTATATGTTGGTATCAGATTTCATTTGGAATAATATAATCAATATATATGCAAGATTAAATATGTTCTTAAATATGTCATGCCATAGCAAATTTTTGCAATAATGCAAAAATAAACATCTAAATCTTATAGTTCTTCTATTTCATACTGAGTGCAATGCAATCACTTAATATCAAATCAAAGCTTTGAATTTTGAACAGAGAAAATTTGGAATAGAAAATATAAATTATAACGCCAAACAAAACGATTCTATCTAGTTCATTTTATTTTATAGTTTGTACATTTAATTTTCAAGTGTTAGTAAAGTAGTAAACATTTTCATCAGTAACTACCAATAAGTATTTTAGGACTTCACATAAATAATCATGAGTACCTAGAGAAGATTATATTTCTTTATATATATGTTTGGTACAAATTATAAACATTGTTGTCTTTTCTTCCTCATTCTTAATTCAAAATAAGTATTGTAATATTTCAATTTATTTATTTTTTACTATTTAATATTTTTATATTGAAAAAAAAGACATTATTTTCAGTATGTGCATGTATTTCATATAGGTCGTGAATTAGTTCATTTTTAAAAGATGTAGTTGTTCACGACCTATAGTTCGTGAACGGTACATTGAAATGAACCATGAACTACGAACTAGGTCCTCAAAGTGACCTACAGTTTGCCATCGCTAAATCGGTAGACAGGTTGTAGTATTTTGCTTGATTCCAAAGATTCTGATTGGTAGTAATTAGTCTATTTGATGAAACGTGCATATCTATTCTTCCCCTGGTGTCGTACTCGTGGTATTGTAGGTTGGCCAGAAACATATTTTTGTTTTTGTTTTTGTGGATAAACAAATATAAGTGAAAGATGTATAAGGCAGATAGGGTCAATAGACGCATTCTTATAAAATGTGGTTTACACCGTCTAGTGCTCTGCATTTCACCGATGATAAAATTCGTGTTGCCTTTTTTGTGTAAGGAACACTGATTTCATGTGTACGCTTGCTCCCCAAGCTAATAACCCGTAAGACAACAAACCCCGATAAGGCCAGTAAATAGAATTGAGTCACTACAAATGTTTTTCAAAGTGTTCAGTACAAAACATGCTGAGCTAATTTTTGAGGTAAGGTAGTCGGTATAGCTCATCTAAGATACTTTTTATCAATTAGAATGCCCAAGAATTTGCTGCAAAGTACATAAAAACTCATCGTGTTCTTTATGTTCTTAAGCACAAACTCTATCATATTAGTTTTCTTATTATTGAGTTATAAACCATTCTTGCTACTCCATTGCAACATTATCTCCACGACAAATTGTGCTTTCAGCTGCAACAACGTCTGAGACTCAGATAATATCAGCATATTGCAGATACACTTATCTCCAATATATATGGAGATTTGAACGAACCACAACATTGGAAATAAAATCCATAATAATAAAACTTAAGAAAAATGAGGCTCCAGGACCTGATGGTATTACAAAACAGGACTTAATTTATAATATGGACGGAATAGAATATATATTGTCCACATTAATAAATGAGGTCTTAAGCGAATGGACGTACCCAGAAACATTAAAACAATCCAAAGTCATACCAGTTCACAAAAAAGGGACCATGACTGATTGTAACAACTACCGACCAATATCACTACTGAACGTGTTTTCAAAAATAGCAGAAAAGGTGATAAAATTAAGACTATACAATTATATAGAACAAAATATAAGATTTGACCCACAACAACACGGCTTTAAAAGTAATAGCAATACGCAAATGGCTACGATAGAGGTGCTTGATTTTATAAACAAAGGTCTGGATCAAGGCGATTTCGTTGTATCAGTATTTATTGATTTTTAAAAAGCATTCGATATGGTAGACCACAGGATACTAGTAAAAAAACTTGATAAGCTTGGAATTCGAGGAACTGCAGCCAACATATCTACAAAACAGAAAGTCACAAGTGTGTGTAAATGAAACCATTAATGAACCACTATTAATAACAAAAGGAGTGCCGCAAGGGTCCGTCCTTGGCCCAATATTGTACCTACTTTATATACAAGATATGCAGAGAATAGGATTGAACGGGACCTACAAGATCTTCGCGGACGACACTGTGCTATTATATAGTGGAAAAGAATCTATTTAAATAGAAAACGTGATAAATAGTTACCTTAAAAAATATTGTGAATGGCTATAAACCAACAAACTTACTATAAACACAGCAAAAACGGAATAGATTGCAACGGAACAGCAAAAACAAAAGTGATTTACAACTCAACCTTAACATAGACAATGAAATATTAAGTCGGAAATTTAGTGCAAAATATTTGGGTGTAGAAATTGACTCTTATCTAAATTATGAACTAAATATTAATAATATCAAAAAGAAAATAATACCGTTAGTGAGTGCAATGAATAAACTGCCAACTTTACCTGAAAAACTTATTAAACTCCTATACCATGCGTACGTTTATCCGAACTTAATATATGGGATATCAGTCACTTCACAATGTGCAAAAATTGTTTTTAAACAATTAAGTGTAGTTCAAAATAAAGCACTTAAAGTAATGTTCAAGATCCCTCATATGACACCCTCAGTGATATTATACAAACACTTAGAACTATCGAATATTAACCAAATAAGTTTCATAGAAAACTGCAAACTAATATACAAAATAATAAATAAGAAAATAAAAACAAACCTACAGTTGCGGTTCAATGCAGACATACATAGTTTAGGAACCAGAAATAGAGGAAAAATGTACTTAGAAAGTGTTAGAAGTAATAAAGGACACAACAACTTTATATTTAGGGCAACAAAACAATTTAATCAATTACCTGAAAATACAAGAAACGCAACAAAACTAGTGCAATTCAAGAAGCTTCTCAATCAATATGTAGTGCAATATTTTATGTAGTGAAATAGATATACATATAGTTTAAAAAAACAATTGTTACTTAAGACTGACTGCTTAATACCTTGCTTTGCTTGTTTAGCAGCGGTCAAAATTACAAATGTTACATTTAGATATTCTATATTGTATAACTACTTATTTTTAATTTAAAAAATAGAATCGTCTGCGTAAAGGGCATGTTTATCAGCTCCCATACAATGCATAGGAAGTTCGTTAATAAATAACAAGAATAAGAGCGCTCCCGTGATAGTTCCTTGGTGGACTTTCAGATGATTTCCTCTGTATTCGGATATCGTATCATTGTAGTGGACTGCCTGTATTCTATTTTCCAGGTAGCTTCTTATCCAGTTGTTTGAAACACCCTGAATTCCCACGTTTCCCAGTTTATTGAGAAATAGTTCGTGGTTAACAAAAGCTGACAAAAAATCGAAGAACAGTCCCATTACTTTATACTTCCGATTACGCGCATAATAAATAAATGAAGTGGCATCTACAATAGCGGTAGTTGTTGACTTTTCCTTAACAAAACTTTTTGTTACTATAGAATGTTTATTTAGGAAAGCCACGATTCTGTCGTAGAAAATTGATTCTAAAGTCTTGGACAACTGATTTTGCACTGCCACAGGCTTACAATTATTGTAGTCGCTCTTCTGCCCTTACTTGAATATAGGTACGATTTTAGATACCTTAGGATTTTAGCCCTCGGATTCTGGGGCGGGCAAGAAATCGATTTCGTCAAGAGTTCTACGAGTTGGAGCGTGGAATGTACGCAGTATGAATAGGATAGGAAAGTTAGAGAATTTGGAATTAGAAATGGAGAGACTTAAACTGGATATTGTAGGGATTAGTGAAGTTAGGAGGAAAGATCAAGTAGATACGTGGTCAGGAGAATACAGATTAATAACCACAGCATCAGATAATAGGCATACCGGTGTAGGTTTTATAATGAATAGAAAGTTGGGATGTAGAGTAAAGAGTTATTGCGAAGTTAGTGATAGAATTATAACTATTAGATTAGACACGAAGCCAACGGACACAGTTATAGTGCAAGTATATATGCCAACTTCAAGTCACGATGATGAGGAGGTAGAATCCATTTATGAGGAGATTGAATCTAGGTTAGCAAACGTTAAAGGACAGGATAATCTAATTGTAATCGGAGATTGGAATGCCGTAGTAGGTAAGGGAAAGGAAGTTTCAATAGTAGGAGAATATGGAATAGGAACACGTAATGATAGAGGGGATAGATTGGTAGAGTTTCGTATTAGGAATAAGCTAGTGGTAGCAAACACGCTTTTTCAGAATCACAAGCGCAGGATATATACGTGGAAAATGCCAGGAGATATAGGGAGGTATCAGATAGATTACATACTGGTTAAAGAGAGGTTTAGGAACCAGATTAAGAATTGTAAGAGTTACCCTGGAGCAGATATTGATAGTGACCATAATTTAGTAGTCCTGGACTCAGAGGTCAAATTCAAGAAATTACAGAAGTCTAAACAGGTCAGAGTAGATGTCGATAGGTTAAAATTAGCTGATGTATGTGAAAAGTACAAGCAGAAAGTAGAAATCATGGCTAATGGAACATCTAGGAACGACATAGATTGCGAATGGAGGGAAATCAGAAATGGGTTAACTACAGCAGCAAATGAAGTATTAGGCACAAAGAAAAGGGCAGGTAGGAGGGAATGGATCACGGAAGAAATAGTTGAAATGATAGAAGCAAGAAGGAAAATTAAAATTGGAAACACAGAAGCAGGACAGAAAAAATATAAGGAACTAAGGAACTTAATTAATAGGAAATGCAAGCTAGCGAAAGAAGAGTGGATAAAAGGAAATTGTGAGGATATTGAGGAGGATATGAGAAGAGGTAAAGTAGATTTGGGCTACAGGAAAATTAAGTCACATTTTTCTAAAGTAAAACCAAAGGGTAACATTATATGTGATAAGCAGGGTAAGGAACTCACAGAAAATAAGGAAAAAGCTAGAAGATGGAAGGAGTATCTTGAAGATTTATATAAAGGTAGGCAGGACATGGAGGAGCTAGAAAGTGTGGAACAGATAGATGAGGATGACTTAGGTCCTAGCATACTTAGGTCAGAGTTTCATAGAGCATTCAATGATTTACGGAATTACAAAGCAGCGGGGATTGATATGATACCAACCGAATTAATAAAACACGCAGGGGAAAAAATGCAGGAGCGATTATACAGGTTAGTTTGTAAAATATATGAGAAGGGAGAAGTACCACAGGATTTTCAGCGTAGTAGAATAGTAACAATGCCGAAGAAAATAGGAGCTAATTTGTGTGAGAACTATAGGACCATTAGTCTACTATCACATGCATCGAAGATATTGTTAAAGATTATTTATAGGAGATTAGAAAATAAAGTAGAGGAAAGGCTAGGAGAAGATCAGTTTGGTTTTAGGAAAAACAGAGGGACGAGGGAGGCGATTCTAGCACTAAGAACGGTAGTAGAAAAAAGAATGAGGGTAGGAAAGGTAACTTGCATAGCTTTTGTAGATTTAGAAAAGGCATTTGATAATGTAGATTGGGACATAATGTTTAGAATTTTAAAAGAAATGGGTATAGATTATAAGGAAAGGAGAATAATTTTTAATTTATATAAACACCAAACTGCCTTAGTTAGAATTGAGGGGGAAGAAGAGGTAGCAAAAATAGGGAAGGGAGTTCGGCAGGGATGTAGACTTTCACCGTTATTATTTAATCTATATATAGAAGATGCAATAAACAAAGTAAAAGAAGAGTATAGTGTAGGTGTGAATGTACAGGGAGAGAAAATATATATGTTGAGATTCGCCGACGATATAGCTATATTGGAAGAAAGCGAAAAGAATTTAGAAAGGGTATTGAATGGTATGCAGGCAGTATTGACTAGGGATTTTAACATGAAAATAAATATAGGTAAAACTAAAGTGATGAGGTGTGACAAAAAGGAATGCAGTAGAAAAATGAGGATCACAATAGGAGATAATAGAATCGAAGAAGTGTCAGATTTTTGTTATTTAGGCAGTAGAATCACAAAAGATAATCGAAGCAAGGTAGATATAAAGTGTAGGATAGCACAGGGTAGGAAGGCATTCGTAGAAAAAGAACAGATTTTAAGATCAAATATTGACTTGGGTATTAGAAAAAGATTACTGAAGGTATATGTTTGGAGTGTAGCACTGTACGGGTGTGAGGCGTGGACTATAGGAAAGGAAGAGAAGCGTAGATTACAAGCATTCGAAATGTGGTGTTATAGGAGGATGATGAGGATTGGTTGGGAAGATAAAGTAACAAATGAAGCTGTACTAGAGTTAGTAGGGGAGAAGAGAAGTATTTGGAGAGTGTTACAGCGTAGGAGAGACAGATTAGTAGGGCATATTCTTAGGCATGGGAGGATTATGCAATTGATCATAGAAGGTAGAGTGGAGGGAAAGAGAGGGGTAGGTAGGCCTAGATTGGAGTATGTGAGTCAGATAGTTGAAGACGTTGAGATGAATAGCTATAGGGAGATGAAGGGATTAGCTCAGGATAGATCGGCATGGCGTGCTGTTTCCAACCAATCTTTAGGATTGCGGACTCTTTAAAAAAATGATATAACCCCTGCGCTAGTGATTCATTAACTATATGCGTTATGACCACGCTAATCTCGTTAGATGCGTAAAGTATCAATCTGGCACGTAACCTTCTTCCTCTCTAGAAAAATTTCTGCATTTCTTCTATATTACTTCATCTAATTCATTAGCGGTCGTGGGATAGAGGAATACGCTGTTCTGCATCTTATAGTTACTTACACTTCTGGTATCTACTTTAGGAACGTTATCTCTAATTTTGTCGATAAAATTGTTATTAAGAATATCGCACAATTTTTTGATATTAGTAATTGGAACTTCGGCCTTAATTATCATGAAGTATTCTTAAGTGCAATTCTTATTCTTCATGGTGTCTTTGATATATTGCTTGATTCACCAATTTTGTAATCGTTCTGTGTTTTCTTTGCTAATTAGATAGTCTTTTAGATCATTTTTGTATATGGCTTTTAGTCGTTCGTTGTTGTGGTGGTTTTTATGTAAGATATATAAATTCTGTAATGTATAGTACATACTACATATTCTTAATTTCATTTCAAAATAATCTTGTATAAATTCCAGAAAATTGTACAAATCTAATATGGAGTTATAGTTGCTGAATTATAGATATTTAAAAAAAGAAATACTAATATAAATTAAAATATTGAATTCTTTAAAAATTCATATTGTATCGTTCTTTAACAATTTATTGGAGATTACAAAATTGTATAATAATATTTGTTCCAATATTTATTTTAATCTTCATTTGATATTTTTGCATAAATAAAACCTTGTCAAAATATATCATCGTGCAATTTACCGTATTCTAGTTATAAAGTCGTGCACTCTGAATATTATGCATTGTTGAAACCTACACTCTCATTACATGCACCTACGTTTAAATAGTAAAGTTAAGTTCACTCGTTAGGAATCGTTAGCAAGTTCGTGAGGACTCGTATATATTAATAAATAGAGTAGCGTTTCAGTTAATACGAATTAAGAGTTAATATTTTGTTGTTGATTTAATCTATTAATTAAGTATAAATATGAAAGATAGAAATCTGATTTCGGTAAATTACTAAAAAAGCGTGAATTATAGTACAGATTAATATAATCTAACTAATTATAGAATTATTATCTAATATTCTAATTCATAATTAATTAATTTTTAATAGATTCATATATTACGATGACTGAAATGTTAGTTATAATTAAAAAAATAAAACTTTGAATTCAATTGGATTTTCGTTGCTCGTCCTTCTTTTTTAATAGTAAGATCTTTCTTCTGAATAATTTTGATCACTCTATAGATGTATCTATACAATACGAGTCACTACATGTTTGGCTTAGGTAGGTAGAATGGTATTTCTTCATGGTTCTTTCTGTGATGACCGGTGGATGCGTCCCGTTGTGCTCTCTTGGTGAGCCGCTTTATTTGTTTTAGTGGAGGTCTCGTTCAATAAATATTATGGTAGTAGAAAGGAATTGTAGCTGCTTCTCGCTCTTCTGCTTCTCCTTCAGGATCGACCCATTAGTGTTCTCGCTTTTATACGCTGATTATTAACGTTGTGTAGTACCAGAAAATGTTAAAATATGACTTAAAGTGGGATCAACTACGTTTTTTTAAATTAATTGACCAAACATCAACATCAACTGAAGACCCAAATATAAATGCACTTGAATACGCACAGAAATAAATCATAGATTTTATGTGTTGGTTGGGATTCGAACCCACAGTCTATGAAGTGCAAAAGTGGAACTTGGTGCCAATCCGACTTCCTAATTATAATATTTTTAAATATTTTACATCTGAGAAAGTATAGGTTGTGTTTTTTACCTTTTATGGATTGTTATTTAGAATTATTTTACTATAATTCCTATTGACATTATTTTCTCTTTAATAATACATTAGATTAATTATACGTAATCTCTATTCAAATTACTTGAAATGCACAGAAAAACGAAAACTCTACTTCGGATCGTTATTTATGTTTTTACTGTAATGTGCGATGTATGTTTTAAAAGCAAAGATCGGAGACAAAGAACAATACCAAAAGCGAAGCGTATCGATAGCGCAAGATGAAAGCAAAGGATGCAGTTTTGTCGGTAGAGTTGCAGTGCCGCACTAAGAAGATTTTATGTAAATATTCTTTAATCGAAAATATTATCATTAGATTTACAGAAGTTTCGTTTCTTCATAAAATATATCTAAACCTGCTTATCTTTATAAAACAAAGCCGAGTTCTTATATAAATAAAACAATATATTTTTTAATAATTCATCAGATTTTGTATTACTACAATATTGTATTTGATCTAATTAAATGATTTTTTAAATTATCAGTACGGTGTTAAATTATAATATAGAATATCACCCAAATACCGTAACTTAAAGCTTTAAGTAGGTAGATGTACATTTCAAGGGCTATGCCCCCATCTTCAGTAGCACAAGATAAAAACTAAATAAAATACGAATCGTGATTGATATACTATTATTAAACGACCATTTGAAATAGTCTACTTCCTAGTTAGTTAAAGAGTCCGCAATCCTAAAGATTGGTTGGAAACAGCACGCCATGCCGATCTATCCTGAGCTAATCCCTTCATCTCCCTATAGCTATTCATCTCAACGTCTTCAACTATCTGACTCACATACTCCAATTTAGGCCTACCTACCCCTCTCTTTCCCTCCACTCTACCTTCTATGATCAATTGCATAATCCCCCCATGCCTAAGGATATGCCCTACTAATCTGTCTCCTACGCTGTAACACTCTCCAAATACTTCTCTTCTCCCCTACTAACTCTAGTACAGCTTCATTTGTTACTTTATCTTCCCAACCAATCCTCATCATCCTCCTATAACACCACATTTCGAATGCTTGTAATCTACGCTTCTCTTCCTTTCCTATAGTCCACGCCTCACACCCGTACAGTGCTACACTCCAAACATATACCTTCAGTAATCTTTTTCTAATACCCAAGTCAATATTTGATCTTAAAATCTGTTCCTTTTCTACGAATGCCTTCCTACCCTGTGCTATCCTACACTTTATATCTACCTTGCTTCGATTATCTTTTGTGATTCTACTGCCTAAATAACAAAAATCTGACACTTCTTCGATTCTATTATCTCCTATTGTGATCCTAATTTTTCTACTGCATTCCTTTTTGTCACACCTCATCACTTTAGTTTTACCTATATTTATTTTTATGTTAAAATCCCTAGTCAATACTGCCTGCATACCATTCAATACCCTTTCTAAATTCTTTTCGCTTTCTTCCAATATAGCTATATCGTCGGCGAATCTCAACATATATATTTTCTCTCCCTGTACATTTACACCTACACTATACTCTTCTTTTACTTTGTTTATTGCATCTTCTATATATAGATTAAATAATAACGGTGAAAGTGTACATCCCTGCCGAACTCCCTTCCCTATTTTTGCTACCTCTTCTTCCTCCTCAATTCTAACTAAGGCAGTTTGGTGTTTATATAAATTAAAAATTATTCTCCTATCCTTATAATCTATACCCGTTTCTTTTAAAATTCTAAACATTATGTCCCAATCTACATTATCAAATGCCTTTTCTAAATCTACAAAAGCTATGCAAGTTACCTTTCCTACCCTCATTCTTTTTTCTACTACTGTTCTTAGTGCTAAAATCGCCTCCCTCGTCCCTCTGTTTTTCCTAAAACCAAACTGATCTTCTCCTAGCCTTTCCTCTACTTTATTTTCTAATCTCCTATAAATAATCTTTAGCAATATCTTCGATGCATGTGATAGTAGACTAATGGTCCTATAGTTCTCACACAAATTAGCTCCTATTTTCTTCGGCATTGTTACTATTCTACTACGCTGAAAATCCTGTGGTACTTCTCCCTTCTCATATATTTTACAAACTAACCTGTATAATCGCTCCTGCATTTTTTCCCCTGCGTGTTTTATTAATTCGGCTGGTATCATATCAATCCCCGCTGCTTTGTTATTCCGTAAATCATTTAATGCTCTATGAAACTCTGACCTAAATAAAAATCTACTTCCTAAATAACAAAAAATCTGACCTAACCTGAACTAACTTTAAGATATATAGTAATATTGCAAATATATTTCAATTCATTAAATTATTACAAATATTTTCGAAAAGAATAAACTTTCTCAGTGGCTACTAGAGTTTTCGTAATAAATATTTTGCATAATGAATATCTTTCTGACGGACCTGTACCCCATCTTCTGTTTCTTCTTGAAGATTGTAGGTATAATTAGTGAGGGCTGCCTTCTCAAGACCATTATCCATAGTGCATGCTATAGATATAGGTATCCAGATGTTGATTTACAAGACAAACACATTGACACTTAATATCAGACTTCATGGTAATAATACGTCATAATTAATTTATAATATTTTAGAATAACACTATTTTTTCAAATATATATACGATATTTTTTGTGTTTCGTTTAATGGATTATTACATTTCTTTTAAAATAATTTTACACTGTTGTTGGCTTTATAGCTGACTTGTCTTTAGCAGCAACATTTTCCATATAATCTTCTTTGGTAAAGGTACTTTAGTTCTTCAGTTGTTGGTACTATTTATTATCCAGTGCAAATTATACGTTACCATCCCCCTGCGTCGGAACATTTTGATGGTTCTATATAGTTCACAATCAGTAGTCCCACATCTTTATCATTTTATGAAAAAATTGCATAAAAATAATTTATATTTAAAATCATATTTATGCCATGAATAATTTTAGCGAATGGTCACAGCACTTTTAACTAAGAATAATAATAATAGTAGTCTTTATTTTACATTCTTGGAGGCAGCACGTAAGTGTTTTTTTTTTACGATTCTATGATGTTAAAAAGTAATATGTTGCGGATTTGTGAACACATGATCGCTATACGTATTAATTGCGAAAACGAAGTAGCGATGGCAAACTGTAGGTCACTTTGAGGACCTAGTTCGTAGTTCGTAGTTCATTTCAATGTACCGTTCACGAACTATAGGTCGTGAACTACTAACAGCTTTTTAAAATGAACTAGTTCACGACCCATGTGAAATACATGCACATACTGAAAATAATCTCTTTTTTCCTCAATATAAAAATATTAAATGGTAAAAAATTAATAAATTGAAATATTACAATACTTATTTTGAATTAGGAATGAGGAAGAAAAGACAACAATGTTTATAATTTTTACAAAACATATATATATAATATAACATATATATAATGCATCGAGTTTCCTATTTCGTTCCGTTCACCAACACACTTTATTCCTAAATAAATGTCAGTACTGTATATGTAATGTATACTATACTGCATCGTTTACGAGTCGTTGTGATTCATGAACGGTTTGGTACACGACGGGTTCAGGACCTAGTACAAGTACATCAATACGTACATGTAGTTAATAGTTCACGAACTAGGTCATAGTGACCTATAGATCGTTGCAAAACATCGTCACAGTACGCCCGTCATTTGATTGTACCGTTCAGAGTGAACGGTACGCGAGTGAACTACACATCGCTAAAACGAAGGAAATGCTCTACTCACGGCCTCACAGTCTCGCACTATTTGTATAGTTTCGCTTTGTAGTTAATTAATATACCATATATTACTTTACTACAGTAATGATTTACTATCCGATGTGTTATTTAATGATACAAAACGAACTTAAAAATTGATGTACTAATTTCTAAGATTTATCCGAGGAAATATTAAATAAATACGCCTTCTTTGCAATACTAGTGCAGCTTAGTCAAAGTGATATATTGCATTTTACGATTTTAATTTTTGAAATATCTGCGTCAGTTTATATCTTTAATAGCGTCTGCTTCATAAAATTATTTTAATTGTATTTGTGGTACCACCGTTTTTTGATACTCTTCATGCAAACTGCCCCGCTAATGTTTACAAATTATACAAAATAGCCGCTTTTTTGTACGTTATAATGTAAATCGTAAACCAATGCTTATTATAACTTATTATCCTACCCGTTGCGGTTTCTCAGATCAGGCAGTAGCGTTCGTTAAACAGGTATATATAATATTCGCATTTCCACTAGCGATGGCAAACTGTAGGTCACTTTGAGGACCTAGTTCGTAGTTCATAGTTCATTTCAATGTACCGTTCACGAACTGTAGGTCGTGAACTAGTAACATCTTTTTAAAATGAACTAGTTCACGGCCTATATGAAATACATGCACATACTGAAAATAATCTCTTTTTTTCTTAATATAAAAATATTAAATAGTACAAAATAAATAAATTGAAATATTACAATACTTATTTTGAATTAAGAATGAGGAAGAAAAGACAACAATGTTTATAATTTACACAAAACATATATATAAGGAAATATAATTTTGTTGCGTTCACCAACACACTTTATCACTAAATAAATGTTAGTACTGTATATGTAATGTATACTATACTGCATCGTTTACGAGCCGTTGTGATTCATGAACGGTTTAGTAGACGACGGGTTCAGGACCTAGTACAAGTACATGAATAAGTACACCGTTCACCATGTAGTTCATAGTTCACGAACTAGGTCATAGTGACCTATAGGTCGTTGCAAAACATCGTCACAGTACGCCCGTCATTTGATTGAACCGTTCAGAGTGAACGGTTCGCGAGTGAACTACACATCGCTAATTTCCACACGATAGCATGTTTCACTTTTTCAAAATAGGTTATTCTACGTTTCTCTATTATTTCCTCTCCTATTGTCCACGCCGCACAAATGTGCAATGCGACCATCCAAATTTATGGCTTAATTTACTTCGATCTACCATTCTATAATTTTTTATAGTTCAACATTATTCTACCCGACTCGATATAACCTGACCTGGCCTGGTCTGCAAATTTGTGCTCTATCGAAGAATTTTCCACGTTATGCTATTGTTTGTTTTATATTTCATTGACTTTTATAAGTCTACTGCCCAAATACAAAAAAAATATTTGTTTGTATAATTTTTGTATTCATTCATTTATTTTAATATTAAATCTTCGCCTGTTTTCTTTCATTTCGCACCTCTTCATTTTGGATTTATGTATATTTAATTTCATTTTGTAATCTTTAGTCATTACTTCCCGCATACCATCTAATAACCATAGAATTTGTTTTATTTTTACAACATTAATTTAAAAAGAAAATAATATACTTTAATTGCCGTTGAAGATTATTTATGTCTGTCAGTAACTTAAGATTATTATTGAAGTGTATGGGTTGTGTTATTTTGGTCCGCCACTGTTTAAAAATTGTACTATTATTATTTGTCTTTCCAAGCACGACTTTTGATGTTCTTATTAAGCAGAACATTTTTGTATAATTTCCTATAATAATCTCTGGTCTGATTTGTCTGCAACTCAAAGTATTTGCTTTTTTACATTTTATGAAGCCGCCTTAAAATTAGTATCCACTGGAATGCGAAAAGCAATGCAGAAAGACAGCAGATTTCTTATATAAAACAAGAATAATTGACGGGATGAAGATGCCACAGAATATTAATTGATACTTTAGTGAACTGCAAGTGTCAATTGATTATTTCCAGCTATAGTTTTGTAAGTCAATTTCATTACTTATCAATGAGTTGAATACAGCATTGTTTACATCCTTGCTCTAAATATGTTAAATTAACGGATAATAAATCAGTACATAAACTCAATAAGAAGTCTTTATAATAATTATATCGGAGCAGTAAAAGAACCGAAACAACAAAGCATCAATTTGTTGATAATAAGTAGAGTTAAATGGTCATTGTTGTTATCCGTTTCATTCACAATGATTTATTTGAATTATGATTAGATTTTTTGGTTGTCGGTAAAAAAGAATATGAAATTCCTGGAATATTATTCGTGATCGTTGAACTTAAGAAATGTATATTGCTTATACTGACGATTTTATATTAACATTCAGAAAAATGTATAACCATTCATATTTGAATTGGTTTGAATCCTGAAGAGGTAATTTCATTTAGGGATTGTTCAATTATTGCGTCGAATAGTCTTTTTTTTTTCTTGACAATTTTAAGTTAGTTAAAGAGTCCGCAATCCTAAAGATTGGTTGGAAACAGCACGCCATGCCGATCTATCCTGAGCTAATCCCTTCATCTCCCTATAGCTATTCATCTCAACGTCTTCAACTATCTGACTCACATACTCCAATCTAGGCCTACCTACCCCTCTCTTTCCCTCCACTCTACCTTCTATGATCCATTGCATAATCCCCCCATGCCTAAGAATATGCCCTACTAATCTGTCTCTCCTACGCTGTAACACTCTCCAAATACTTCTCTTCTCCCCTACTAACTCTAGTACAGCTTCATTTGTTACTTTATCTTCCCAACCAATCCTCATCATCCTTTAATTTTAAGTACCACCACAAAATAGAAGATTGTATATTGTAATAAAGGCGGCCTTTTAAAGATTTTTATTTCTCTTCAGATATAACCATAGACATCAATTTATTGTTATATGTAACAACCTAAATATCATATATGTACTTATTTCAAATTTGTCATGAATATGCTAAAAAATACGAAACTAGTTGATAATATTAATTAATTAATTAATTCAACACTACAATGAAGCATTTTATTAAACCTAAATCAATTTATTGTCTTTATATTTCATAAATGAAAGATTTTATTATTGTTTGAGTGAATATTGTTGGAGTAGAACGAATATGATATGATACGATTTTATCAATACAGGAAATAATACTTCTAAGAATTGTAAAAAGTGTTAATAAATATTAATACAACGTTGTGTTCTTGAGGTTTCAGATTTTCAATTTGTATGCATAAAATACTTATTTAGAAATATAATATAGCGAAATATAATACTTAATTTTTTCTCAAATTACTATTACTTTGAGAAATTAAAATAAACACAATTATATTAACTCAACTATCGTAATAGTACAATATCGACAATAAACATTTTCATTCTTGCAATTTTTCAGTTCAATCTGTGCATTTACGTATTATTGCCACATATTTATTTGGACCCGAAAATTTTCCTATAACAAAATATTTTTTTTACTAATCAGTCATCATTTAGGAAACAGTTGTGCAGTAAATATATGTTAGTCAATCAATTGCAGTTTTATTTAATTAGTTACAGTGTTCAAACGAAGACAGTAGTAGTTTTTATGCGTTATCAACAACGTTGACCTGTGCAATAGCGATGGCAAATTGTAGGTCACTTTGAGGACCTAGTTCGTAGTTCGTAGTTCATTTCAATGTACCGTTCACGAACTATAGATCGTGAACTACTACATCTTTTAAAAATGAACTAGTTAGAAATGAACTAGAACAACTGAAAACAATCTCTTTTTTTCTCAATATAAAAATATTAAATGGTAAAAAATAAGTAAATTGAAATATTACAATACTTATTTTGAATTGGGAATGAGGAAGAAAAGACAACAATGTTTATAATTTGTACAAAACATATATATAAAGAAATATAATCTTCTCTAGGTACTCACGATTATTTATATGAAGTCCTAAAATACTTATTGGTAGTTACTGATGAAAATGTTTACAACTTTACTAACACTTGAAAATTAAATGTACAAACTATAATAAAATGAACTAAAAAGAATCGTTTTGTTTGGCGTTATAAATTATATTTTCTATTCCAAATTTTCTCTGTTCAAACTTCAAAGCTTTGATTTGATATTAAGTGATTGTATTGCACTCAGTATGAAATAGAAGAACTATAAGATTTAGATGTTTATTTTTGAATTATTGCAAAAATTTGCTATGGCATGACATATTTAAGAACATATTTAATCTTGCGAATATATTAGTTATATTATTCCAAATGAAATCTGATACCAACATATAAATTGTGACTCAGCTCGGCAATGCTGCTGTTGCAATATTGCATCGAGTTTCCTATTTCGTTCCGTTCACCACACACTTTATCACTAAATAAATGTCAGTACTGTATATGTAATGTATACTATACAGCATCGTTTACGAGTCATGAACGGTTTAGTAGACGACGGGTTCAGGACGTAGTACAAGTACATCGTGCACCATGTAGTTCATAGTTCACGAACTAGGTCATAGTGACCTATAGGTCTTTGCAAAACATCGTCACAGCACGCCCGTCATTTGATTGAACCGTTCAGAGTGAACGGTTCGCGAGTGAACTACACATCGCTACTACGAAATACTTTGGTGAGTGTGTTACAAATGTGCCCGTTCACATAATTCAAATATAAAAAAAAAATAGAAGGGTATTTTAAGTATTAACTTAACGAAAATAACAATAATATGTACTTGTATGATACAACCTAAAATGGATGGCGTGAGTGAAGAATTTTCAATTGATATCGATGGATGGTAAAATTCCCAGTTCTCTGGGCAATCAAGAAATGCACTCAATATTATCTACCAAAGTAAAATAAGCAGAAAAAATAGAAGAGCTTTATATTGGAAGCGACATTAATATAACTCTAATATGTACATAAAATGGTAGAGAATATTTTGATATCTCTAAATAATTATCTAGAAAGACAACGATATAATATGAACTGTGTAGAATATTAAAACTTTTAAGACGATTGTTTTTGATTCATTAATCAGTTCTACAAAAAAGCTGTAATTTGAACATATAAAAGAACAATACAATACGTATACAATACCATCCAAAAACCGTAACTTAAAGCATTAAGTAGCTAGATGTACATTCCGAAGGCTATGCCCCCATCTTCAGTAGCAGAAAAACGAAATAAAATACCTCTGTCAAGAATCGTGACAGATATACTATTATTAAATTACTATTTGATCCTATAATTGCACGTGGTTTAGATAGTATTTTAAATAAATATAGTTTTAAAGTAACGTCTTGCTAATTTTCTAGGAAATCCCAAAGATTTGATTGATTTCAATAAAAAATCTGGTATTTATAAAATATCTTGTTCTAGTTGTCCTAAAGTATATATAGAAGACAAACACGTAGACCAATTGAAACTAGATTTAAGCTCATTTCAGATTAAATAGAAAGGATAAAAGTGCTGTAGCCGAGCATATTTTTGACTAACTCAGGTCATCCTATTCAAATTAGTTCACTTAAATTACTTAAAAGTGTTTTGAATTATTCCGAGTTAAATGCTTATGAAAGTATATACATGCATAAATCTAAATAAAATTTAATGAATTTAGATTCAGGTCCAATTTAATCTTGTCTATTTAATTTATTTAATAAGAACTATTTAAAAAAAAAAAAATATTTTTTTATTTTTAGTTATATTAGGGTTGACAAACCAATGTTTTTGTTGTTACTTGTTAGTTTCGTTAATTATTAATTTGTATTGTTTTTAAAAGAATTATAGGTCATATTATATGCCATTTTTGAAATACTTCTGTCATGTTGACTTATTTATTTAATAGTATATCAATCGTGGTAGGTATTTTATTTAGTTTTTATCTTGTGCTACTGAGGATGGGGGCATAACCTTCGAAATGCGCATCTAGCTACTTTAAGTAACGTTATTTTGGTGATATTCTATACTATTATTTAACACCGTAGTGATAATTTTTAAAATACAATACGTAGTTACCTAATTCCAGAAAATCTTTATACAATTTGAACATACACCATTTTCTACGTAGCGAAGACGATTATGCCCTACAATAATGATTGTTGCCCAAAAATTTTGTCATATTACCACTATAATTTTCTATTTTTGTGTCTGTGTATTCACAATATATGCTTATTACTTATCTTTGGTGGCAATTTAAGGTAATTTAAAATTTCCCAGAATCTAGATCTAGCCTAAAATAAAAATTCTGTCCTGTAAAAGTTATAGTTATTTATGGGGCTCCGATGAAACGATACCTGCAAATTTGCGACCCTTATTATCGTTATGTATATAGATATACTGTTAAAATAATGGTTCGCATTTCCGAAATATCAAACATACAGGATGATACTGTACCAAAAAATATATAAATATAATTTTATGTAAATCTTGACCATGAAAATATATGTCGAACTTTATTGAGGATGCCTTTTAAAATATCGACATTTAAAAAATGATTATTCAATATGTAATAAATCTATCAACACTCGGTATATTTAATAGGTAAACTACTAAAAATTATTAAATAAAACAATATGTGGGTGATATTCTATACTAAAACAATTCTGTTTGCTAAAATATAATAATTTGGACTAAAAAATACAGAAACAATACAAAAACTGTGAAATCTTCAATTTATAGAACTTATATTCGTACATAAGTTACATCCTGTATATAAGCGCAGAAGTCTTCGGAACGTATCGGTAGGTCCTTCCATACCGCAGGTAATACGATTACCATGTACCTGTCGAAAAATTGAGATAACTGCCAACGAAATTCCAAAGACAGACAAATTTAGTTAGCTCTACCATTCGCACTGTCTATAGGTATCAGAATCTATATTTTTCTTGAAGATATGGTAAATATAATTACAGTATTTTAGGTATTTAGAATGCAGATCCTTTCGGTGGAAAAGGAGTTGTATATAATTCGATGTATCTATGACTGTTTAAAGTTTGAACACGTCAGGACATGAAAATAAAAATATTTCATATTAAACTGACTCAATGCATGTATAAAATAAATCCGCATTTTGAAGAAATCCGAATGAAAAGTGTATACAGAATTTCGCAAAAATGTTAAATCCCATGGTACAATTTTTTGCATTTAGTTTTTTAAAAGAACAGATCAAACACAGCTTTTTTCTAATATCAGCTTGATTATTTTATTTCTCATAATTTTCCATTTATTTCAATTTTAAGTTTCATGTACATTTTTCATAATTTTTCGTCTAATATATTCACTTTAACATTTTTTTTTTGGTAATTGAGAATATACATGTTCATTAACACTATTATGTCGTATTTTGACTAAAACGACCAGAAAATGCAATTATTTGTTTGGAAAAGTGAAGTCATCTCCAAACATTTAAATTTAATCGAGCTTGAAAAAAAATAAAAAAAATATCCGATTGCTGTTACTATGTCGAAAAAGTACTTTTTTCGTTTCCTCGTTTTATTTTTATGCCATCTTGATGAAGTCTTTGATTTTGTATTGTACTTCAATATAATACAGTGTGCAATTTTGTAAAAACATAATATCCAAAAAAGTAAATCAATTCACGTTAAATCGTCGGATGAAGGCGGAATATTGCTGTTAAATAATTATATAGAATATCACCCAAATACCGTAACTAAACGCATTTAATTGGTAGATACGTATTTCGAAGGCTATGCCGCCATCGTCAGTAGGGTCCATTCTTGGAAATGAGCATCGAGCTTAACAATTTCCAGCATTATATGGAAGATATATAATTGAACTTACAAGTCTTCTTCATCGATAGCTAACGGATTTAAAAAATTTGGCCATAATGGTTAAAATTGAATTATATTTATGATGGTAATGTAAACAATTTAAAATAGTATACAAGATATTTCTTATAATTGACTCTCGACATAATAAAAACATCTGAATCCTTTTAGGATTCTTTAAAACCACTACTTATTAATACAAATAATTTATTACTTGTTGATTGATTCTGTTTGGTTAAACAACAGCACAAAGCACACAAACACGATGCAAGCAAACGCTGGCTTGTCCAGATGTGCGCCTCTGCGTCTCCTTTTTTTTTTCGATTGTTTTTGAGCGGTTCCCAAACGAGCCACTCAACAAAAACCCCAATACAAACACGGCTAAGCGATTATACAGAGTGATCCATCTTTGTGCTTTTTGTTGTGTAACTAACCGTACTGTAAATAATATCTTTAATTTTCTTCAAGTTTATGAAAATGTTCACATTATTTTACAGCAGTATATTATATAGGACATATCATTTTTGTACTAGTGCAAAAATTCGGTACGAAATATTTAGTTCGCAAGTTTTGAAATGTTTGACATAATTTGACTTATTTAGATTACGAAAACACTGGAGCAATACAATTTTTTATACCAAATAGCTCTAGTAGTAAAAATGTGCTTTGATTACAGACCTTGGCCAATTTTATGGGCTTTAAGAGCTTGGTTCCGTAAACTGATTTAATATTTTTAAGGCATTTAATTGCTGTTTTTTTGCTGGAAATTGTACTTCTTGAGGCAGATGATTTTAAGGCAATCTGTAGATTAGATGAAACGCTTTTCAAAGAAAATTTGTAGATGATACGGCACTAATTTTTTTTATGCAGATCTAAAAATATTATAATTTGTTTATACTTTTCGATTTATAAATTATACTTACAGCACAAGTTTAAACAAAAAATAAAATATGTAAAACTACAGAATTTTTAAGAAATTTCAATGAGTAGTGTACAACAACTACTGCTTTTTTTTTATAAATAAATGATGGAAATTTTTGTAGTATACCATTTTTTGAAGTATTGCTTATCTTATAAATATTTTTTATCAAAGTTGTTTCAATAAGATTCAGTTAATCACCATGTAATAGTTAATAATGCTACAATACCTTTAGGCATTTGAGTATTCTTCTGGTTTAGAGTATCTTAACTTCAAAGACCAGACGTGAGCATGTATTCTGGGTCTGATGGTGCTTCCATGGGTTGTTCTCTTATAGAGAACCCCAGCGAGTGGTCCGCTACAAGAAAGTCTGAAATATAACCGATATTTTATATTGAATTGCGCCGAAAGTTAGGAGCGACCAAAAGTAACCAAAATGTACATTAAATAATAATAATATATGTTATATTATTTCATATATTAAAATAATTAGAAGTCAGGTAAATTGGCTCTTATAGAAATATAGAAAAGATAAAAAATTGCAAAAGAAGACTGCAACCAAAAATGTTATATTGTTCAAAAATTCGTCGAGCTTCAGTGAATTATTATTCTCTGCCCTCGAGAAATTTTAAGAAATGTTAAAACGTGCATAATTGATTAATATATCAGAATAATAACACACGTTTTAATATTTACAATTTTAAGAAAATGTAATCTCTATGCTTGCTTTCTCCAATCTTGCTCCGTATCATCTTCTATGTAAATTGTAGATTCTATGTGCAAAAATTTTCTGAATATAAACAAATCAAATTTTCGTAACTTTACGCCTCATTATTTATTTGTAGAGCCTCTGTTGTGGCGAAATCCTAAACGCACTATTAGCGCTTAGAATTATGATTGTTTTATTTATGGCAATTGTCAAATTAAAAGAAAAATAACCAAATTAAGTTAGATATATATTAAACTAAGTGCTTGTCAAGAAAAAAACAGAAATAAAAATATCTATTTTGTAGTATGATAACATATTATTGACAGTTATTGATAGTATTGACAGTTATTGATAGTATTGACAATTATTGATAGTATTGACAGTTATTGATAGTATTGACAGTTATTGATAGTATTGACAGTTTCCTTCATTGGATATTTTATTGACGTCTTTGGTTTATCCTTATTGATACGACATAGTGCTCCTCTTATAATCTGTTGTATATTAGCAACGTGACGGCCAATCCCTGCTATTGTTAGCTCTCTTTAGCGATTTAGCTTGGTATAATTCTGTCCCTTATTATACACTTCTTGTTGTCCTTATTTTCCTTCTTTAAATGGATCCATTGTTTATAGGCCCATCTTCTGTTGGTTTACTATGAAGGTTCTCATATTGAAGCTACTACCCACTCAGAAACTTTTAAAGCACTGTAGAATTTTATTGAGATTTTTTTCGAAAGGGATTCGTTGATTGATATGAATGTTTTTCAATTAATAGTATACGTATTATGTATTATTAATTAGTTCGTGTGTGTTTGGATATTTGAATATTTGCGGGTCAATATTGCTAGATATTGCTGGATCAACGATATAAAATATTGTGTGTGATTTTTGAGTGGGTGGTTTTTAATTTCATATTTTGAATTGATATTTGCGTTCCTAGGATGTTAATTGGGTGGTAGGTAAAAAATGGCCGATTATGCATATATGCAACTCACAACACATCAAAATGAAGCGTTTTTTACAATTGCTCTTATATTTGCAATAGAAACGATATAAAATCATTCATAGACACGCACATATGTAATAATTTAGAGGTGACCACACACGATGATTTAATTAGCTTATTACTATCAAAACTGGTAATTTTAGACATTTTACGTGTATGTATTGTATTATGCAAAAACTAGGAAGTTTCCGTGCAAATTTTGATTAAAATATATCAAATAGGGGACATTTATGTTTTTGTGTTCGAACAGAATATAAAATGACCAATTTTGAGAAACCAGTATTACAACGCGCAATTTATTTCAATCAATTATTATTTTCGAAAACAAAAACTAAATGATGTAGAAAAACATACATAAAAAAACATAAAAAATACACGATTCATAAAAAAATCTTCATTCCCCTGCGTTGATTCAATTTTAAATAGAAGTGAAATAAGCAGAATATATCCAACACCCGTAGATAAAAGAATTTTGCAAAATTTGTGCAAAATATCGTTCGTACTTGTCAAAAAACATTATTCTCCAGTCAAGAAAATTGTTAATGTTTTTTCATTACGTATTTTTTAAGTCAATGAAGTTGATGATTTGAGTTAACATTTTTCAAGAACTTGCAATGTGTTGTTTCAAAGCATCGGATAAATGCACTATATAAAATTATATATACAGGATGTTCATCACTTTTTATAAAACATTTATAAATGTTAATAAGTTAATATCGTTTATTCAACCTCATTTAAATTGATAAACGTTAATGTCTTATTATTAATTTAATTGTATGTAATCGGATTTTATTGCATATGAATAAAAATATTAAAAAATCAATTGGAAAAACAATATATCATTATCTATGATTTATATTCTACTAAAAAATGAAAATATATATTTGATTTGTCCATGTTTAAATAATGTTTACAGATTTTCGTATTTTATACAGTTATAATACAAATTATGTTGCATCTGTGATATTAGACAAATTATTAATACTTTGATTTTAATATAAGAATTTCGAATGCCATCTGGTCCATCACAATCTTCGAAATGCACATCTAGCTATTAAATGTAAATATACAGTTCTATAATAATTTATATTTAAAATAACGTCATGGGTAGTTTTATTTCGAATATTTTCTTTTCATCTAGACCTTCTTGTTCTTATTTGCGTTCCCTATTCACACTGTCTTATATTATTATAAAGCTATTATTTTAAATTTCCTTCTTTACCTTGGGCAGTGTTTCAACTGTTTCTATTTCGCCGAGTTTCGCCCAGTCATGTGCATCTCATCAGGTGTAGTGACCAGGCAGATTCCTATGCTGTACATGTATGAGTATTTATTATACCGCATCAGGTATCGAACTGACTCTTCATACATCATTATTCCTCCACCAGTACATGGTAGATTTAGCGATAGTATTTAAACATGGACCATTTCAACTCATCATTCAATCCAATATGGATGTAAGAGAAGTGTCTTTCGAAGAGGTCGGTAAAATTTAGTCCGCAATTTTAAAGTTATATTGCATTATCATTTTTATTGGATAATGAATTTAGCTACATATCGTACATTTTTATTGTTATTTATTTTCTATTTCAGAGTCTGTTTATATTTATTATTATCCGAGAAACATACTGGAAATTCTATGTAGAATCATATTTTTAGGAAACTTGTTTTTGGTTTTATGGTTTTCTTGAAAATAATAATCGGTTGTAATTTTGATCAGCGACTTCGGTATACGGTGTAGGATTTTTTTAAAAATTTTTGTCGACTTGTGTACATTGCGAATACAATAAAATAAATATTCACCAAAAATCATTTTCGTACAAGATATATAAAAAATATGCAAAAAATATCACATTTCATCGCAATGCGCCAAACTAAATAAATCATTGATTGGTCATCTTTGAATTATTGTGTGCCCATTACGATGTGTTGCGTGTTGCATATACATGCAATCGTTCATATAATCTAAAATAATGAACTATTGTACTCTGTTAACAGAATATTAACATAGATTTATCAAACGCTGGCCTTAAATATAATTTTGAGATTTTTAAATCGAATATTTATAAAGCAATTTGAATTAAATTACGAAATATCATAGTTTATTGTACTATAAATGGTATTGCCAGAAAAATGTAAACCATATCAATTTCATTTTTTTTGGCGTTCGTCTCTTTATAAATTTTTAAAACAAAAATATATGATATTGAAAAATATTGTTTCTATAGACTGTAATATTACAATTCCGTAAACAGAGTCTATTGGTATGGATAGCTTCTGTACTAACATACGATGGTAGATACTATTAGTTCTCTGTTGCGTTATTAAATTGTTAAAAAAATACCGAAAAATATCTTTGATTATAGTATCGTACTAAATTACATTCGAAGAAGGAATTTTAATAGTTATTTTATTCTATACATATTTTTTTAATTAAATATGTTAGGAATTTAATCCTTCAATTTATCGATCTCATATATTTAGCAATCGATATTTTTTGAATATTATATAGTTTTTCGTGCATCCATTTCTTAATTCTTAACATTCTTTTTCAATTTTTTAAACAGATTTATATGTGCTAACTCAGTCTTTTCATATCTTGCAACGAAGTCTGCTTCTTCAATATTCTTCACAATGCAGTGTTTTTTTTTCATTGATGTTATCTGACTTCGGCATGATGAATACATTCTATCTGAGCAATAATATTCAATAATAGAGCCATTTCTTTTGTTTTTGAGCGAGACTTTATTGAAATGGCCAATAACACACGCCATTTAATTAAAACAGAAACAAAAGTAATTTGTAATATAAAAAAAAGTATTAGCGATTGGTATTGGAAACTACTTCAATTAAAAATATATCTTACTTTTTAAAAATAAATATGTATATATGTATATATAATTTTGAGTTTTTGAATTGTGTATTTCTCTTTTTGTAATCATAATATTCTTTAAAATGATATTATTAACAATATAATTAAAAAATTGCACAAAATTTGTTAGTGGATTGTTCTTATGCAATATGTAACAACAAACATTAAAAATCACAAGTAATAATTATCTATACAATATTTGAATAATTTTATAAATTAGACTTATGCTAAATACAGTGCAGCTTCTATAATTCGAAAATATTTCTTAGAATATTGGCGATGTATATTCCTTATAGTCATTATATCAACTGTTTTCTTTTTCATGGGATATACTTTAATCTTAACATCAATTTTTCTAGTTATTGTTTCTTTTCAAAATAAATAAAAAGTTCTTTGCTTTACGTGATATGCCAGTGTTTTTTAAGAGAATAAGACACATAATTATATTCGAATTATGAAGCTACATTATAATAATATTAAAAAATTATTTTGACACATTTTTATATTCGCAGACTAGTGTAGTTAAAAAATCGATGATTTTTTAATGGCTAAAATAAATTGAGATTGGTTTCCTTTTTGCTAGTGCCTTGATGATTGCTCACCATTACTAAAAAATTAAAACGAAAACATAGGCTCTTGAACAAGTACAATGAATACTTAGTTAAGTTACCCGTAGTATCTTTGATTGCCGATGGCTTTCATTTTAAACGCTGCACAATTTTCTTTACACTTATATGCCAAAACTTGCTTTATCCTTGTTATCTCAACCATGGGAAATCGTGTGGCAACGTAGGCTAAAAATATGAATAAAATAGAAAATTAAGACATTTTCTATTAAGTCGTGAAATATGAAAATTATTTATTTTTAAAATTAGACTGACTTATTTATTGTAATAATTGCAAATGACAGATATAGGGCAAGTCATAAATCAAAAATATTATTAATTCTCACATATAATCGCCTGTACTTTGGCCTTATTCAGGGCCGGTTTAACAGGCCTCGCTGCTGCGCCTGCGCGACTCCATCTTTGGCCAGTTACTGAACACGTCGCTAATTCAGCTGGACTGAATAGTATGGTGGCCAAACTGCGCGTTAGTTTACGATAGTCGTTCCATTTGCAACCAAGCAATTGGTGCTCATAAACTTCTATACCTTCCCCTAATTGTATCTAAGAACATCCAAAATGAAGCATGAAATAAATATGTACTTTTGTTTATTTCTTACAATTCTTTGACTTTCGTCGTTTCCTCGGGCATTTTGAAGTCGGTTTAGCAAAATGTCTGGATTAGACGCCATATTCGAT
Organism: Leptodirus hochenwartii; assembly: GCA_947310635.1. Classification (NCBI taxonomy): domain Eukaryota; kingdom Metazoa; phylum Arthropoda; class Insecta; order Coleoptera; family Leiodidae; genus Leptodirus; species Leptodirus hochenwartii. Next base: position 43,119,443 of record OX371176.1, read on the forward strand.
TCGAAACGTGCCCACTGTTCAGATGTTTGAAATTTTCGTAAATAATCTACAAAATAAGGATTTGTGTAGTATCTCTGATATTTTTTCTTCTATAAATTCACTTTCGTTTAGAAAATGGAAGATTTACTACGAAACTAAAATCAATGACGAATGCAATGCTTGAAATTTTAATAAAAGGAACATACAAAATTATATACTATTTAAAATATATGCAAAAGAAGCAATAGAAACTTCTCGGAAGTTTTTTCGAGGTAAAAAAGATTTAAAAAACGTCAACTCTTTGGGCGATGGGCTATTATCGTTGCCTCCCCACCAAGAGAACAACCTATTAATTGTAATAATTAATAGCGGAGAAGAAATAAGGCTTTTTCTTTGATATTTTTATTGTTATCTTGATAATTTACACAAAAACAAATATTAGAGAAATAAAACAATAATTGTTACAGCTATTATACGTAACATTATTTTCACAAAGAAATTCAGAGATCAAATCATTAACATATTTAAAATGCAGAGTTCTCATCTCCCTTAACAGTTCAATGCCTTTCTTCACATGATTAATTTACGCGCTAAGCTATATGTAGGTATTTAGGAATATATTTATATATTAAATTTGTACAAAGTGTTTCTGATATTTAATAATAAGAAATATCGAACTAAAAAAATATTGCTAAAAATATTAGGTACAATAATATGACAAATGCTTTTTTGTAAATATAAATTAATATAAAAAACAATAGACATACAAAAAACAACATATTAATAAATTTTAATTTTAATTCTATAATAATCGTTATACCACAAAAATTCTACATAATATAGTCTGTATTTTTAATGCAGAATATTAGCACCACAGTCTTCTTTATCATACTTGTAAATTAATTATATTTTTAGTTTCTTATTTAATAAAACCACTACAATGAACAACTACAAAATTGCCATTATTTAATATTACACGTTTAACTTTGATTTTGTTGCTTTATAACTAGCGTTTCTTACAAAATAATCTTTAATCTTATGCCAGGCCGTATTACTGTATTAGTTCAGGTTTTAACCGAATCTAATATATGATATTGGTAACAATCTATACTGCGGTAATAGTTTATGAAATTAAAGATGCCACAGAATTTTTATAAACCACATAATGAAAATCTTAGAGTTGAAACTTTCACTTCTGTACAATGCAGCTGGATTGGTTTAATAAATATATGCACGCTTTTTTATTCATATGCTGCGGGTTTGAATCCTAGTCTCGCCAGAAAATTTATCAATTATTTCTTTGCTGGCTTTTTTAAGGAAAGCCGATTGCACCTGTAATTAACACTTCGGTCCTGTTAGCGTTTGGACAATTAATAAAATTTAAAAATTCCTTCAAATTTTTTGTATAGCAGGATAAATAGATCTTTCTGTCAGTTTAATGCGATTTTACACATTTTAAATTATTATTATCGTGTAAGTAATCCTCAATCAGTAGCGTTGAATTTTCAGTACCAATTTAACGCCTGAGATTATAACCCCCAATATTATTTCTCATCCCTAGCCCTACTCTGTACTTCCCCACCACACCCACGCTCCCATCACATTTTTTACCAATAAAAGTGCCATTATTTAATCCACTTTGGACATTATCTTCTTTTTGCACTTGATGACCGCTTAAAATGTCCTCAATAGAAATTCCACCGAAATTGTCACTGTCACTGTTCCCACCAATCACGGCATTCAAATCCCCACCCATTGCAATTCCTGCGTTAATATAATGCGCGGTGCTCATATGTCTTCTCAGATACAGGTCCGTCTTGAATGGTTTCTGACATAATGTGCAGTTTACGTGCGTAGGATAGTGTATAAGTTTCATGTGTTGCCGCAAGTTGCTCAAATTGCTATACACTCGGCCGCATACGTCACAGGGGCGCGGGTCGAGGGAGTGCAGACGCGCGGAAGAGCTGGGAGATGATTTGAAAGATTCGGATTGGTTTACTGGGGGGTTATTAATTGCTCTAGGTCGATGGTTAGTGTGTTTGTGATTATGAACGTGACGTTTGGGTGTTGTTGTTGGTTGAAAGCCTGCAACAAATAGAAATAGATATCGCTATTAAATATCATTAAAAAAATAAATTCAAGGCCGATTTTTTTCGGTTTTGAAGTATCATTTTCAAATTGTGACGATTTAATTTTAATTTAATCCGGCCCTGTCTTTATCTACTTGTTGCAGGCTCTCAGTTATTTAGTAGTTATAATTCATTTTTTAAACAAAAAATAAATATCACGTGTTTTTTAAAACCGAATAAAATATTTTTTGAATAATTTAGTGATACAATTACTTACACAATTAATTTGAGTGATACTTATTTTTCCTATAATAGCTGCAAAACTTCTTATAGAAGACATATTTTAGATAACTCGCGGTGAAATTGTAGTATTAAAAGCATTTTATTAATAAATGGAATATATTAAAATATAATATTACATTTACCTTGTGAATTAGATTGAGGAATAATCTCCATCCCTCCTATAAAAGAAAGCAATAACCATATATAACCCATAATCTACGATTTTTCTCCTACCCTGTATTAAGTTTACCTTGGAAATTGACCCCTTCCAATAATGCCCCCACTCCAGCTCCATCCAAACCTTCAGCATAGTACCCCTGTCCTTCATCGTCACTTAAATAATCCCCTAATTCCAACTTGGGCTCAATCGTACCTTCTTTAATATCGATATTTATATCATTGTCATTATCATCTTCGTCCATTAATAAGTCATCTTCCGTATTCAATAAACAGTCATCTTCCTCATCAAACTTGACACTATTTGCTCGCTTATTGTCGAGTTTATCGTTTGATTCTATGGTACTTGGCTTGACTATTTTAACTAGATTTAAATTTGAAGAATTATCATCTTGGCTGGAAGTCACTGTGCTGCTACAAGCGGCTGGCGTTGGTAGTACGGCTTGATTTGAAATTGAATTGCTGCGCTTGCGCGCCGAGGAAGTTGTTTTTTGTTGCTTACATTTTGGGTTTAATGTCAATGTGTCCTAGAAAAACGTATTTTAAAAGTAAGAGAATATAAACAACACAATATGCTGGTTGGTAATTATTACATTTGCAATGCTCATTTTAAGCCAAGTATATGTTTACTGCTAAATGTTACGATAATTGCATTTTTGCACTTACAGTCTCCTGATGTTTTTCAGAGGGTGAATCTGTGAGCCCTCGTATCTTTAAGGACTCTGCAGTCTTTAGGAATGTTGATAAATGCGCTTGCGCAATATTCACTTCTCCTGCGTACATAAACTCTAATAGAGCGGTTACGTGTCTTGCCTCTACGTCGCGCATAAATATAATTGGGTGCGAGCAGGGATTAGCCTAGAAAAGGCAGTTACATCTTATTTAATATACTTGGAATTTGCGAGACCGTAGCCCTAGAGTTTGCATAAAATAAGGGGTTGTTATACAAAATTTGAACGTCTATAAAATTTAAGTTTGGCTTTAAAAGTTGATAAAATTGTATTTACTATACCCTAATCGCAAATAGTCAATATTATGTTTGATTAGTTAGTTAAACAGTCCGCAATCCTAAAGATTGGTTGGAAACAGCACGCCATGCCGATCTATCCTGAGCTAATCCCTTCATCTCTCTATAGCTATTCATCTCAACGTCTTCAGCTATCTGACTCACATACTCCAATCTAGGCCTACCTACCCCTCTCTTTCCCTCCACTCTACCTTCTATGATCAATTGCATAATCCCCCCATGCCTAAGAATATGCCCTACTAATCTGTCTCTCCTACGTTGTAACACTCTCCAAATACTTCTCTTCTCCCCTACTAACTCTAGTACAGCTTCATTTGTTACTTTATCTTCCCAACCAATCCTCATCATCCTCCTATAACACCACATTTCTAATGCTTGTAATCTACGCTTCTCTTCCTTTCCTATAGTCCACGCCTCACACCCGTACAGTGCTACACTCCAAACATATACCTTCAGTAATCTTTTTCTAATACCCAAGTCAATATTTGATCTTAAAATCTGTTCTTTTTCTACGAATGCCTTCCTACCCTGTGCTATCCTACACTTTATATCTACTTTGCTTCGATTATCTTTTGTGATTCTACTGCCTAAATAACAAAAATCTGACACTTCTTCGATTCTATTATCTTATTATGTTTGATTATGTTTCTTTTTATTATCTTATTATCTTTTTCTATTATTGATTATTATTTTTAAATAGTGATTGTTATTAGCTCGAAAAATCTGAAAAGTAAATTTCTTTGCAATGTGATTTTCATAAGTGAGATTATCTTTCGTCTATTGTAGAAATTGAACTTGAATGAAATAATGTAATGATTGGAAATTAATCAAATCAAACAAATCAATTAATCAATTAATCAAACTAATCAATATAATTATACAGCATATCTTATAAAAAACTATTCATTATTATATGCAATATCAAATATATAAAGAATATAAGGTACAGAAATTCCGCGAGTACTGAGTTTTTATTTGTCTGATGAACGTTACTGCAGATGGTAACCTAACCTTAGAAGTACGCATCTAACCTATATAAATTCATGGGGAAAATTTTAAAGTTATATTCTATTCAACGTGTGTGACCCGTATTGGACAATAAATTTTATTATGTTCCTTGCTATATGCAATTGCAAGTTTTGCTTTGTGTTAAAAGTTGCATACTATAAGCGAGATTTCTTGAATTTCAATAATAACTTGCTCCCACTATCGGCTATTTTTCTTACTATTCTGGACAGCTATGAGCTATGAGTCAGATATTATAATACGGCTAATAAATCAAAAGCAATATGCTGTAATTAATCTGTTTTTGGGACCTTACTTTAAAAATTTCTTTGAAATATGGACTACACGCAGACAATACAACTCTATGCGCTTGCAATTTTTGTCCTTCACAAGCGATTGTAACATCTGTGAAATCTTCATCGTCACGTAAAGCCTCAAATTGCGAGGTAATATTTGCTTGGAAATTCTTCCAGCGCAAACAGTATTGCTGCTCTTCGATTTTTTTTTCCATTTTACAATTTTCTCGTATATAGCACTGATTTTCACACGGATTTTAGATCTTATATTAGGATATTTTCGTTTTTATTTCGATATGTAAAAGCATTTAGAAGTGCGCCGTTGCGTTCAAGCCGCAATGGACTAATATATAAAAATAAACCTTTTAATTTTAATCAATATATCTCAGTACGGCGCCGATTCTTCAAGAGAGCAAACCAAGAAAATGAAAATGCAAATTGATACTTTTGATGAGCTGCTGAGAAACTAGAAACTGTCTCAACAATTGTTTTCTAATCTCTTATCATTGCAAAAAAACACGATTAGTTTATCTTAAAATTAATGAATGTTTGTAATTAATTTTTAATACAAGCAATTGCAATTTTTAATATAACAATTGATCATACAACAATTAAATAACGAAAAGGGATCATAATTTTGCTACTCGATGTCTCATTTTCATATTTTTGTTGATTTTTACAATTAATCGTCAACTAAATTAACAACATAATTTCAAATTTTTATTTTTGCCATTGGTGCACCTGTTTCATGTGTATGAGCATGTGCTGCCATCTGTACGGAATGTTTCAACCCTGACCAATCTATTAACATTTCATGAACCTATACTTTATACAGTGCTGTGTTTTTAAACAATTTTACCTATTTTCCATAGGAAAATTAATAACAAAACCGGCAAGCAGCATAAAATACAATTGGTATCTGCGTGTTTGATAGTTCTAGTTTTTTGACTCGCCATTTAAGTGTTAGTCCGTGTATTTTCAACGTAATCCTATGCAGCAGCATGAGGAGATGTCAAGCAGTGAGTAATGTTTTTGAACAAATTTGTATGTAAAAATTCATTTATTAATGAAAGCTGTTATTTGTATACACGGTAAATTATTAGTCTGAACAGAAATTTTGATTATAACACTGTACTCAACAAGAAAAATTATTTTCTCAAATGTGGTAAAGAAGGGTTATGTCATCAACTTCCATTACATCAAAGAAAATGCAATAACACATCAATAAATGAGAACAACTTTTATCAACTATTTTTACATTAAAAAAAACGACCTCGTGTTTCATGAGATAATTTAAAATTGTATATAACTCGGAACATTGAGTGAATTCTTTTAAGTCAATATTTATATGTCGAGGTCTTTCCGAGGGGTGGACAATTTGAAAATTTTACACAGCCCCATTTGAGAAATATTCTCATTTTATCCTCGTGTCAGTATCTACTTGTTTTTTTTTTATATCTCTTATTTAATGTTAATTACTAGTATTTTCCATATTTCTTGTATTTTCAAGATTTACAAATGTTAATGACAATGGCGGCTCTTGACATTTCAAACGAAGGGGGCGCATTTCTTAAAAAATAACATAATAGTAAGAAATCTTACCTAAAATGGATGCAAAATGGTTAAATTCGATCATTTCTTGAAAGTGGTATCCGCTCTTCTAGCTTTCATTGATATAAACACTCCTTGCACTAGTTTGTGATCAATTTAAATCAGGCAATGGCCTACCTAATTATTTAATTTTTACTTTGTCCTCTAGAGAAAGTCTCTATTTTCAATAAAGAACTAACACTATTCATTTTTATTCAATTATTTCTATTAAATATATTCTTGGAGAAACACGTGGCAAAATCGTACATTAGTTAAAGAGTCCGCAATCCTAAAGATTGGTTGGAAACAGCACGCCATGCCGATCTATCCTGAGCTAATCCCTTCATCTCCCTATAGCTATTCATCTCAACGTCTTCAACTATCTGACTCACATACTCCAATCTAGGCCTACCTACCCCTCTCTTTCCCTCCACCCTACCTTCTATGATCAATTGCATAATCCCCCCATGCCTAACAATATGCCCTACTAATCTGTCTCTCCTACGTTGTAACACTCTCCAAATACTTCTCTTCTCCCCTACTAACTCTAGTACAGCTTCATTTGTTACTTTATCTTCCCAACCAATCCTCATCATCCTCCTATAACACCACATTTCAAGTGCTTCTAATCTACGCTTCTCTTCCTTTCCTATAGTCCACGCCTCACACCCGTACAGTGCTACACTCCAAACATATACCTTCAGTAATCTTTTTCTAATACCCAAGTCAATATTTGATCTTAAAATCTGTTCTTTTTCTACGAATGCCTTCCTACCCTGTGCTATCCTACACTTTATATCTACCTTGCTTCGATTATCTTTTGTGATTCTACTGCCTAAATAACAAAAATCTGACACTTCTTCGATTCTATTATCTCCTATTGTGATCCTCATTTTTCTACTGCATTCCTTTTTGTCACACCTCATCACTTTAGTTTTACCTATATTTATTTTCATGTTAAAATCCCTAGTCAATACTGCCTGCATACCATTCAATACCCTTTCTAAATTCTTTTCGCTTTCTTCCAATATAGCTATATCGTCGGCGAATCTCAGCATATATATTTTCTCTCCCTGTACATTCACACCTACACTATACTCTTCTTTTACTTTGTTTATTGCATCTTCTATATATAGATTAAATAATAACGGTGAGAGTGTACATCCCTGCCGAACTCCCTTCCCTATTTTTGCTACCTCTTCTTCCCCCTCAATTCTAACTAAGGCAGTTTGGTGTTTATATAAATTAAAAATTATTCTCCTATCCTTATAATCTATACCCTTATAATCGTACATACACAGAACAAATTCGACTGTCTTATCTGGCTATTCTATATCAATTTATATACATATTAGTGGCGGCTCGTGCCATTTCAATCTGGGGGGGCGCATTTCTCAAAAAATAACTTAATAGTTAGAAATCTTACCTAAAATGGATGCAAATGGCAAAATCGTATATATGTAACTACACAGACGATGCAACTGTTTTATCTAGCTATTCTATATCCATTTTCCTATATACTAGACTAGGCTTCTCTGTTGGGACGCTAAAGAATAGCTTAAAACAACGATATATTCTTAGCTGTAGAAGCAGCGTGACGTCACGTTACCATAGCAAACCGGGCCGCTATTTTGTTTGCGACGCATACAATACGCGATCCAAAGAAACAGATACGGTCGCTCTAACTCTACCGCTTGTAAAATAATGCCGAGTTAAAATATCACAATACAATTATATATCTACGATGATGCGCTCAAGATTCAGGGGGGGCGCGCGGCCGTGCGGCCTCGAAAGAAACGGCCACTGGTTAATGATATATGTACTGTTAGTAGGTAAAAAGGGTGTTTTTGCACTTCTGCACGTATAATTCGTATTAGAGGAAATGGACAACTATAAATTAATAAACTAATGTTGTCAATGTCGTAATGTTCAACGCTTATTAGTTTAAACTAAATACTATATTTCGTAAGTAACAAGTAATTAATCTATAACTAGACAATTGTGTATAAATTGTATTCTTGGTTTTTTAGCTTTATTATGTATTGATGATGGCTTACAGCCGAAACTAGTCTATTTTATACGTGCAGAAGTGCAAAAACACCCATTTTTACACCCTTATATTACACGAAAAATGGATAGATTCTACAACTCAATATTTACTGGTTTTTAAATTATTTTGCACTTTTGCAAATATTTTCTGTATATAGTCTTCTTATTTTTTTTTCAATCGGTTTCTCGAACTTACCCCAGTTTGTAGTATTATACAAATTGCTTAGCCTAATTGGTCACCACTCGTCATTGCCTACAGTTAGATTGTGCAATAAATCAATTTAAGAATGAAAATGCATTATTAAATTGAAGAAATGCATTTTGGTACAAAATACAGTTTGTTCTCTCAGTTGGGGAAGGTACAGACGATCAATTCGGTTTTTAAGTATTTAAAAAAATCCGAAACGTACGAGTTGGAGTGATTTCATGTACAAGTATTAATTGAATTTCAATTTTTAATTTGATGTGGTAATTTTTTCTTAATAAAAGTATATATTATCTACGAGTTTTTAGATGAATATGTTTCACCGAGTTTGCAAATTATTTCAGTTTCTAGTGTAGAACAAGGTATGGAAACGATACATTGATGAGATTGCATATTATTATAAAATTAAAATCTTATTAGAAATGAAGTTAAATTATGCATTGGATTAATAATCGGAAGAGATCTCGAAGTATTAAAATTATAACATTATTTATTATTTAAGTGGGCAATGAGCACTTAATAATTGAATTTGAAAGCACATGATCTAGTCCAGTATTTTTTTAAACATACTTTCGAACTAATCTTTGAACAATCTTTTAGGATGATTAAGGCATGGCATTAAGGAATGTAGATTGGGACATAATGTTTAGAATTTTAAAAGAAACGGGTATAGATTATAAGGATAGGAGAATAATTTTTAATTTATATAAACACCAAACTGCCTTAGTTAGAATTGAGGGGGAAGAAGAGGTAGCAAAAATAGGGAAGGGAGTTCGGCAGGGATGTACACTTTCACCGTTATTATTTAATCTATATATAGAAGATGCAATAAACAAAGTAAAAGAAGAGTATAGTGTAGGTGTGAATGTACAGGGAGAGAAAATATATATGTTGAGATTCGCCGACGATATAGCTATATTGGAAGAAAGCGAAAAGAATTTAGAAAGGGTATTGAATGGTATGCAGGCAGTATTGACTAGGGATTTTAACATGAAAATAAATATAGGTAAAACTAAAGTGATGAGGTGTGACAAAAAGGAATGCAGTAGAAAAATGAGGATCACAATAGGAGATAATAGAATCGAAGAAGTGTCAGATTTTTGTTATTTAGGCAGTAGAATCACAAAAGATAATCGAAGCAAGGTAGATATAAAGTGTAGGATAGCACAGGGTAGGAAGGCATTCGTAGAAAAAGAACAGATTTTAAGATCAAATATTGACTTGGGTATTAGAAAAAGATTACTGAAGGTATATGTTTGGAGTGTAGCACTGTACGGGTGTGAGGCGTGGACTATAGGAAAGGAAGAGAAGCGTAGATTAGAAGCACTTGAAATGTGGTGTTATAGGAGGATGATGAGGATTGGTCGGGAAGATAAAGTAACAAATGAAGCTATACTAGAGTTAGTAGGGGAGAAGAGAAGTATTTGGAGAGTGTTACAGCGTAGGAGAGACAGATTAGTAGGGCATATTCTTAGGCATGGGGGGATTATGCAATTGATCATAGAAGGTAGAGTGGAGGGAAAGAGAGGGGTAGGTAGGCCTAGATTGGAGTATGTGAGTCAGATAGTTGAAGACGTTGAGATGAATAGCTATAGGGAGATGAAGGGATTAGCTCAGGATAGATCGGCATGGCGTGCTGTTTCCAACCAATCTTTAGGATTGCGGACTCTTTAACTAAGGCATGGCATGAGTTGAAAATCCATAGGTTCTGTCGAAGATTCTGCGTTTTCTTCATCGTTTGTTATTTACATTATTTTATATTAAATATATCACCTTCGTTATAAAATATAACTATAATGTTTTGTAAAATTGTTTCTGTAATATGTTATCCACCCACTCAAAATGGCAACAAAATTTGCGTCGAAATCTGGATGCTCGAGTTATAATAATAATATAATTTTGTTGGGTAGTGTAGAGAGTATATCATATCATGCGATTATGACTGTATTTAATCTTGTCTAATTTATCAATAAACAAATTACTTGATAACAAAAAAAACCCAGCTATAGCGAAATTATAGTTACTAATATTATATTGTACGGTTCTGGTGAATTTTGGCAGTGCTTAGTGATTATTAGAAATTTAGTGATTATTTTTGTATTAACCAAGAATTGTATATATCTAAAACAAAAGGTGTAGACGAATTGTAAATTTAAATCGTTTTAAAAACGTTGCACTTTTAATTATAGTGTTGAATATTTAGAAAAGTGGAAAGAGGAAGTTGTGAATACAAATTATTTCGTTCAATCACTTTGTTATGGATCAAATATTTCATTTTTGAAACAGGTACTTATAGGGCGTTTTTACTATTTCTTTTTAATTATGTCCTTTGTTTAATGTGAATAGTTTATTAGGGCCTCATATGATTCCTTTTAATTTTCACAGTGGCGTACTTTCATAATCATCATCAGCAGCATTCTTAATTTCGTCTGCAATTTTCTTTGCATTCGCATTGCTTTCCTACATTTTCTCAGATTCTTTTATGCTCTTTTATTTATGCCTTTATTACCTTCTTGTTTCTACCTTCATTTTACACACATATTCTAACCATCTCGTGAATTCTTTATTGCAAAATTTCTCCTAATCTCATCGTTATCCACATCCATTCATCACCCATTTATTTCTACATAGATTCGTAAAATACATTATCTACAAATTCTTACATTTCAACTTATGTTACATTTCCTTTATATTTTCACTTTTCATTTTTACTGACATTCATTCTTCTCCTTCTGTTGTATTATTTCTAATCTGCATAAGTAATTTTCTATAGGAATAATTTTATATTTAGCAACAAGACCATTGTCTTCTTGTAGGACTTGTATACAATCGTAAGGGAATCCAATTTTTATTTGCAATACCCGAAGTTGTGAACTTTGAAGTGATTACCTTTACAATCTTTAATAATTGTAGATAATTACTTATCTTATAATTTTTAAAATTGTAATTAACTATTAAAACCGACTTAAATCCGGATGAATTACAAATTAAGATTTTTAAAATCTTAAATTTGATAAAGATATAAATAATAAAACAAAATCTTAACTTCAGACAGTTTTATATAACTTTTTGTTTTTTTAATTACGTACGTACAATTGCTTTAAATTATTAATGGTTCACCAGGGGTTTATAATTTGGAGAAAACATTTCACCATTTTTATTAATAATATATTAACTATATACTGTATTTTTGCATTGTGTTCCGGTTAGTTTATTTACATTATTTAAATAATTATTCTGACTATTTTCTTAGTGGAGTTGTTCTTAAGTGAAACAATTGTTATTATCCGTGCTTTGTAACTAACAAGTTATATTATTAGAAAAATTTAACACGACAATAGCGAGGTGTAAATTGTGCATATATACATTCATTATTAATTCCAGATTTCTGATAAAATAGAAAGAAATAAAAGAAGTAATATTTATTTTTATTTTAGAGAGAAAGTATTTTCAAATACTCATCATTATCTAATGAATAAAATCTAGAATAATATAATATAATATAATTATAGTTAATAAAGTGTACATCGGTAATTAAAAGAAATTTTAATTATTATGTCGCATGTTAATGGTAATAAATTATTCTATAAATTATATTTAAATTAATATATTAGATCGAATTATGTATACGAAATAAATTGAAAATTTGAATAATAATTCAAATGAAACTTTCTGTTTTCATTTAGAATAATATATTTGAATTTATATATACATTTCTTACATATATACATATACAATTGCATTTTGAAAAATTGTTTCAATATTTGTTAATATAAGCTATAAAATCTTTCTTCTGTCTGTTGTAAAAAGTGCTAGAATTAAAACATAAGCAAAGATATGGTAAAAGAATAATACATCGAAAAACACAGTTTTTTTTTTTACTGCAATGACCTTACAATCTCCTTGGAAATGTTTGTACAGGATATTTGGATTATGCAAATACATTCATTTTAATCACGATATATTAGCAGAATATAAGAAAACAGCAAGTTTTTAATTTTTCCGTTTTTCTAATTTTCAGGAGCATTGAGGTATATTTTACATCAAGCTGGCAGCCCCCGGGGAGGCGAGAGGCGCCCCAGACGCTCTCCCTGTCCTCGTCACTAATACTAAAGTTGCTCCAAAACATAAAGCACCCACAGCGACACCTACCGAGCACAAAGAAACACTCACAGGTAAGATATATTTAAGTTCCATTTGGTCCCGATGTTTTAACGACCATTTGGGTCATCAAATTATTGAATTGTTTTGAAAGTTGCCTTTTTAAGATTTTCTTAAATAGTTATATTATTAATATATAATCACTATATTATTCGTTAATATACAGGTTACACTAAAATCGCATTGTCCTTTCTAACTTGCAAAAAAATACGAGCTCGATTAAAGTCGGGAAAGCTCGAAAACTATTAATTATAAAAAATCCGTATTTTTTTATGAATGTTGGAAAATATGAAAAAAATAGTATGAGATTACGTTTGTTGACTGAAGTCATCTATACAATTATTTCTCTTCTGTGGCGTATCCAGTATTTTGTTAAGGGGAGGAAATATAAAAAAAAATTATTCGTATAAAATGTGCCACAGGCGAAATTTTTTTTGAACTTAACTCATTTAATTCAGAATTATAGTCCATTTTAAAATGCACAGGCGATTTTTTAACATAACGTTTAATAGCTCAAGAATATTATGTGCCTAGGCAATTTTCTAACATAAATCTTCGAAGTACAGAATTTTAAGAATATTTCGACAAAAACGGCGAGACAGTTTAAAAAAGTGTGTACAACTTTTTTAATATCAGTTATTATTATTTTTATATTTCTACAAGAGTATAATTATGAATTGGTAGAATCTGGCTTAAAACAAACATTGTAACATTCTCTGTCTGTACAGAAAAGAATAACTATGAGCCAGTAAAATTTCCTAGATAACTTCTACAATTTTGGTGTACGTGATCAAACAAACATTTTCAAATGTATACTTTAAAGCAATAGAATATCTAAATATTATTCAAAAATTTTATGTTTCTACGTAAACGTATTTCTAATAATAAATACGTATATCCTACACAACATTACAAAGATTTAAAACTTTAAATCACACGTATGAGTGATTTTAATAGTATATTAAAGAACGAATTTCATAAGGCAGGTTTTATTGCACGAGTTCAAGTTTAGAAGAAAACGAGTATTTTAAAGAACGAGTGTTATAAATAACTTATGAAATGAGTTTTTTATACTATTTTTTTCTAATTTGCGTCTTTTATGCCATTTTTAAATAAAATATCGAATTTAAAAAATTTAGGGAATTTTTTGACTGCTGGTAGTAACTATTGACACATTTGAAACATTTGAAATAAATTGACAAATAAATTTAAATTAAACTATTTGTTGCTTTCTTTTGTAGTTTGACGTACAATTGTACATTTCAGGGACATAATTTAAATGAAACTATTTCTTGCTTTCTTTTGTGATTTGACGTTTGATAACTGGCAAGCAGAGCTACCAACTTTGAAATAGTAAATTGCACTATTCTATAAGCGAACTCAAATTCGCTATAAACGAACTCATTTAGGTTCGTTAACAACTTGATTAGAAACGCAAATTAGAAACATTAGAAAAATTAGAAAAAACATTTATTGCAAGTTATATATCGATCTAATTTTAAACTATTAATTAAAATAAAGGTATCTTGAAGAATTGGCGTATAATTAAAAAATATCGGATACTCAATAATTTTGAAAGACCTGTTAATAATTGGGTATGCGATTCTTAATGGATTTTTTTTTGTCTCTAATGCTCGATTACTCTAGGGTATCCCTATTATATAGCTTCAATATTTTTAGATTGATTATTCATTTCTTTCAACTTGTTGGAAAACAATGAATCGTAATATCGTGATATTTTTTACATGGATTGCAAAAATGAATTTTTTTTTCAAAGTGATTGACTTAGAAAATGATGTTGGAACGCGGTTAAACTTTAAGAATCACTGATGATCTCAAACTTGATAAACTACACTATTTTTAATACATCATCAGATAATAGAATATTAAAGAACGAATTTCATAAGGCAGGTTTTATTGCACGAGTTCAAGTTTAGAAGAAAACGAGTATTTTAAAGAACGAGTGTTATAAATAACTTATGAAATGAGTTTTTTATACTATTTTTTTCTAATTTGCGTCTTTTATGCCATTTTTAAATAAAATATCGAATTTTAAAAATTTGGGGAATTTTTTGACTGCTGGTAGTAACTATTGACACATTTGAAACATTTGAAATAAATTGACAAATAAATTTAAATTAAACTATTTGTTGCTTTCTTTTGTAGTTTGACGTACAATTGTACATTTCAGGGACATAATTTAAATGAAACTATTTCTTGCTTTCTTTTGTGATTTGACGTTTGATAACTGGCAAGCAGAGTTACCAACTTTGAAACAGTAAATTGCCCTATGCTCTAAGAGAACTCAAATTCGCTATAAACGAACTCATTTGGGTTCGTTAAAAGCTCTATTAGAAACGCAAATTAGAAAATAGTATATTAAAGAACGAGTTTCATAAGGCAGGTTTTATTGCACGACTTCAAGTTTAGAAAACGAGGTGCGTAGCATCGAGTTTTCTAAAGAACGAGTGTTGTAAATGACATGAAATGAGTTTTTTATACTATTTTTTCTAATTTGCGACTTTTATGTCCTTTTTAAATAAAAAAATCGAAATTTCAAAATTTAGGGAATTTTTTGACTGTTGGTAGTAACTATTGACTCATTTGAAACATTTGAAATAAATTGTCAAATAAATTTAAATTAACCTATTTGTTGCTTTCTTTTGTAGTTTGACGTACAATTGTACATTTCAGGGACAAAATTAAAATCAAACAATTTGTTGCTTTCTATTGTAGTTTGACGTTTGATAACTGGCAAGCAGAGCTACCAACTTTGAAACAGTAAATTGCCCTATGCTATAAGCGAACTCAAATTCGCTATAAACGAACTCATTTGAGTTCGTTAATAGTTCTATTAAAACCGCAAATTAGAAAAAAATATAAATATAATAAAATCATTACGATAAAGTTACGACCATACATGGAAATAAAATAAACCCTCAATAAAATTAGTAATTTGTTTACTTTATTAGTTGGATCATCCAATCTTAATCATCTTTGAAATTGGCAAAGTATTGTTTTCATTAGCGTTGCATTATTAGAAGAAAGTTCTTTGAAGGCCTACTATTATTTTCCTAGGCTGTCATTCTATACTCAGTGAAATAATTTGATAAATTACATGGTTTTTCTATAAAATGTCATTAAGGTGTGTTGACAGCTATTGTCTTTCAAACAATATTTGTATTGCTATTTGGTATAAGAGAAACTTTACCATTTCTTTCAATTAATGATATTTCAATTAAAATAAATAAAAGTGAAGACAGACGAGCCGTTTTATCCATTACCTTGGCCATTATGTTTTTGTTGTCAACAACATTTGAGTCATATATTTGAATTAGGAAGCAATTATTTGATAAATCGTTAAAAATAATGAATATATACATAATGCAGGATTCTTATATTATTAAGAACAATAGATTTATATATATGTATATAAATATATGAGTAAAATAAGTGAAAATAAGAGTAAATCTAGCTCGAGAAAATTATATTTCTGCTAATACGAATTTGACACATAATAACACAAAAAATTGAGGGAGTACCTAGTAAGATTTTATTAAATTGGAATAAACGTCGAACCTGGTACAAGTGTCAGGCCAGGACCGATTTTTTGTGTAACATCAAAAGTATTGGAATGGTTAACAATGTCATATCGAATTATATAAAAAGAAGAAGTCCAATAAAACCCAATGGATTTTTTAAACGTGGGATATATTTAAAGTGACCATACGTTCAGCTTGTAGCGGGACAATCCCGTTTTTCGGTCATTTGTCCCGCGTCCCGCGAGATTTTTTAAATGTCACGCTTTAAAGAAAAGAAAAAATCAATATTTCCAAGTTTGCTACAAAAGTTTACTATTTACCCGTATAAACAAAATCGATATTCTGTTGCTACGATCGTCTTGCTTATGTAGACCAGTGGTCAGCAAACTTTTTTTGGAAAGGGCCAGATCGTAAAAAATTTAGGCTCGGCGGGCCAGGTAGCACACTCGAAGATATTTACATGGGTAATTCTACTCAGAGGAACAAAAAAGAACAGGTTCAAATTTTTTTTATTAGGAAGTGGTATTTTTACACAATATTCATACACATTTTGCTGACACAAAAAAAAACGAATAAAATATTTCTATTTATTAATAAACGTATTATAGAACAGGTTAAATTTTGTACTAATGTGATGAATGTAATTGTTTTTTTCTGAGATAATATTTCATTATACTGGAGTTCGAAGTTAGTACTTCCTATCATTAAAGTTGTTTGCAAATGGTCATTTTCAAAAAGATATTATTGAAAATAATATCTTTTTCTCAATATAAAAATATTAAATAGCAAAAAATAAATAAATTGAAATATTACAATACTTATTTTGAATTAAGAATGAGGAAGAAAAAACAATGTTTATAATTTATACAAAACATATATATAAGGAAATATAATTTCGTTCCGTTCACCCAACACACTATCATATAAATGTTAGTACTGCTATTGGTACTGTATATGTAATGTATACTATACTGCATCGTTTACGAGCCGTTGTGATTCATGAACGGTTTAGTACACGACGGGTTCAGGACCTAGTATATTTAGTTATAGAATGTAAAGTAGAGGGAAAGTAAGAGGTAGGTAGGCCTAGATTGGAGTTAGTTAGTTAGTTAAAGAGTCCGCAATCCTAAAGATTGGTTGGAAACAGCACGCCATGCCGATCTATCCTGAGCTAATCCCTTCATCTCCCTATAGCTATTCATCTCAACGTCTTCAACTATCTGACTCACATACTCCAATCTAGGCCTACCTACCCCTCTCTTTCCCTCCACTCTACCTTCTATGCTCAATTGCATAATCCCCCCATGCCTAAGAATATGCCCTACTAATCTGTCTCTCCTACGCTGTAACACTCTCCAAATACTTCTCTTCTCCCCTACTAACTCTAGTACAGCTTAATTTGTTACTTTATCTTCCCAACCAATCCTCATCATCCTCCTATAACACCACATTTCGAATGCTTGTAATCTACGCTTCTCTTCCTTTCCTATAGTCCACGCCTCACACCCGTACAGTGCTACACTCCAAACATATACCTTCAGTAATCTTTTTCTAATACCCAAGTCAATATTTGATCTTAAAATCTGTTCCTTTTCTACGAATGCCTTCCTACCCTGTGCTATCCTACACTTTATATCTACCTTGCTTCGATTATCTTTTGTGATTCTACTGCCTAAATAACAAAAATCTGACACTTCTTCGATTTCCTATTGTAATCCTCATTTTTCTACTGCATTCCTTTTTGTCACACCTCATCACTTTAGTTTTACCTATATTTATTTTCATGTTAAAATCCCTAGTCAATACTGCCTGCATACCATTCAATACCCTTTCTAAATTCTTTTCGCTTTCTTCCAATATAGCTATATCATTGGCGAATCTCAACATATATATTTTCTCTCCCTGTACATTCACACCTACACTATACTCATCTTTTACTTTGTTTATTGCATCTTCTATATATAGATTAAATAATAACGGTGAAAGTGTACATCCCTGCCGAACTCCCTTCCCTATTTTTGCTACCTCTTCTTCCCCCTCAATTCTAACTAAGGCAGTTTGGTGTTTATATAAATTAAAAATTATTCTCCTATCCTTATAATCTATACCCGTTTCTTTTAAAATTCTAAACATTATGTCCCAATCTACATTATCAAATGCCTTTTCTAAATCTACAAAAGCTATGCAAGTTACCTTTCCTACCCTCTTTCTTTTTTCTACTACCGTTCTTAGTGCTAGAATCGCCTCCCTCGTCCCTCTGTTTTACCTAAAACCAAACTGATCTTCTCCTAGCCTTTCCTCTACTTTATTTTCTAATCTCCTATAAATAATCTTTAACAATATCTTCGATGCATGTGATAGTAGACTAATGGTCCTATAGTTCTCACACAAATTAGCTCCTATTTTCTTCGGCATTGTTACTATTCTACTACGCTGAAAATCCTGTGGTACTTCTCCCTTCTCATATATTTTACAAACTAACCTGTATAATCGCTCCTGCATTTTTTCCCCTGCGTGTTTTATTAATTCGGCTGGTATCATATCAATCCCCGCTGCTTTGTTATTCCGTAAATCATTAAATGCTCTATGAAACTCTGACCTAAGTATGCTAGGACCTAAGTCATCCTCATCTATCTGTTCCACACTTTCTAGCTCCTCCATGTCCTGCCTACCTTTATATAAATCTTCAAGATACTCCTTCCATCTTCTAGCTTTTTGCTTATTTCTGTGAGTTCCTTACCCTGCTTATCACATATAATGTTACCCTTTGGTTTTACTTTAGAAAAATGTGACTTAATTTTCTTAATTACTTAATTACTTAAGATTGGAGTAGGTGGGTCAAATAGTGGAGGACGTTAGGATTGCTAACTTTAGGAAGATGAAGGACTTAGCTCAGGATAGATTGACAGATGGCGTGCTGATTCCAACCAATCCCTAAGAGTTAGGACTAACTAAATATTGTTTATATTGTGTATAAATAACAGTATTATAATAATAACCACGCAGATAACCAGAAAATTAGATTTCATAGAGATGATCCTGTCAAATTTGAAGATTTTCATTGTCATAATATGTCTTAAGCTGGGGAATTATGCTATCGTAATAAGAATCTGCATCTGCAAAGAATGACAAAAGTATCAAGATCGATGCTTTCTTGGTAAAATTGTATGCCAGAAGACAGATGCATACATTTATACGGTACCATTATATTATAACTAATCTTTCAACTTCTGTATTGCAAGTAGTACAAAAAAGGAGGGGATGTCTTGATAATAGAATAGATTTTATAAAATTTTATAAAATAATAAATTTTCTGTACTATAAGATTCTTCGCTCCCCCTTTATATTTATTCAAACGATAGTTTAATTATTGAATAAATAATTTATTTTCTTTAGTATTGATGTACACTTCTGTAAATAATCTGTGAAATGCATTTTAAATTTTATAAAAACTATTTACAGTTCGACTTTTAAAATTTTTTAACGTTTCCTTCAAAATTTGAATCGTGCAATATCTGCCTAATAAATCGTGTTTTTAAAAATATCGAATACAATTAAAATCATTAAAGAAACATAAAATAATTCACAAATACATCAATACAAGTACATGAATAAGTACACCGTTCACCATGTAGTTCATAGTTCACGAACTAGGTCATAGTGACCTATAGGTCGTTGCAAAATATTGTTGCACAGTACGCCCGTCATTTGATTGAACCGTTCACAGTGAACGGTTCGCGAGTGAACTACACATCGCTACAAAGTAGGCATATTGCACAGGCCATATGTTATTGATAACGCATAAGAACTACGGTCTTAACTTATATAAACATTACATATAAATGTATTCCTCAAGAAATAATTAAAATAGAATCTAATTAACTAATTTTAATTTACACAAGCGTAATAGTTTTTTTTCTGGTTTCGGACAATACATCATCGTTCGGCTAGTACGTTTTTATTGGATCGTTTATTGTCTTGTTATGTTGTTAATTGAAATACGACTGTATACCCACACCTAGAGAGTGCAATAACGTATAGAATGCTGTTTTATAGATATATAGTTACAGTACGTACAATCGTTTCCGAATACTTTGGCAAGTTTGGTTTGTTATGAGTTTTACATTCGCTATTCGTTAGTTGCGGTTGTTACTTGTAAGCATTAGGAATTAATACAAATATGTTGTGCCAATACGGTTGTACTTCCAATGCTATAAGAATGTAAAGTCTTCACGAGCTATATATAATTATATTTAACCGTGCTCGTGGAATAAGCTACGTGGAAACGATTAAAAGTGTTACGAAAATGAAGAGAAAGGGACTTACTTAAGAAACAATCCAGTCATTTGAAATGATATGAGTTACTTTGAATTGGCGTCGATTTTTAAATGTTGAAAATGTGAAACTTGTGAAAATGCAATTCGCTGCGGATGGTATTAAAAGTGTAAAAGCCGGTTTTTTTTAACTGGTGGCTTAAAGTGATGCTGGATTTTTTAAAAGATTGTTAATAACTATTGTAATTCACTAGTTGAAGACGTCTGAGAGAATTTGTGGTGTTTATTATTAAAAAAAAAAACGGAATTAAAAACAAATTTGTGAACTTTGTAAGTTTCTAGATATCAACGATTAACATAACGTATTTTTGGTGATATATATTTGTTTCGAAACTTTTAATTTACTTTCATAATAAAAATACAGTTGTTTTACAAAAATATCCGTAGTTATAGAAATATTATATCTATTTAATTACTTTTATTATTATGGTATCACTTTAATTTTGATATTATTGTATTACGTCGTAAGCTATCAAATTTCCCTTTTATTCCCGTTAATTTTCGTTATATTTGCGAATAGAATAGCACTCCCTTTACCTGGTTTCATAATAATTGTTTATATGCTATCTGGAAATATTGATTATTTCATGACCTTGTTTTCAGCACTTTCAGTTAGCTTTCAATGCATGCATGCTGAAATTTGTATCGGCTCGAAAGTTCAGTGAAAACAATCTGTTTAAATTACTAAATATAGTGATGTGTTCGTTTTTCATTTTACTCTAATCATTAGGTTTTTTATTCGGTATCATAAAATCGCATTTTTTAAATTTTAATAAAATGAACTAAGTAGACCATTCTTAAACTGTTCAGATTATAAAAGTATTTTATTCCACACCGTGCTCTAAAATAATTCAAGTGCTAATTTTTGAACTGGTTTATTATTAACAATTATAATTAGCAATAATACTTAATAACAACCGCGCATAATGTATGTGAAATGTCTTTCGAATTGCATTGCTTCGATTTATTAAATGTATATATTCATTTAGCAATAATATTATTATAGACTCTTCAAAATTCATAATATTTATATCTCATTTGGTGCATTTGCAATTATTCATTATCATGCTAAAGCTTATTTAAAAAATCTTTTATTCGATTCTTTTAATACCTATGTTTATTGATTTTTTTTGAAAAGTTTTACCTTTATAAATATCCTTTTTAAAAATTATCACTACGGTGTTAAATTATAATATAGAATATCACCCAAATAGCTTTTTAAAAAAGTTGTTTATTGTTAAAAAAAAGAGTCAGAAATACAAAAATTGAAATATTTCAAAATATTTAAATTTCGCTTATGTACTGTATTGCCACAAAATAATTAGAGAATATAAAATTTTAGATTTAAAAGTGCAAATAAACAAACTAATGTTAGTATACACATATGGAAAAATATATTCAATTGACAATTATGATCAGTTTCGTTGTTTGAGGCTGTACTTTTATACAGTAAGTATCAAATTTGAGGAAATTCACATATTTTAAACAGCTATTTCTGCAAAGAAATAAATTACAATGCCAATTTTTGCACAAGTCGATAAATAGGTCAAATACATTTAACATAATATTGACGATTTTGATCAAGAATTAAACAATCAGTCACATTTCCTATCAAAATTCTTTGTTTCTTTGTATATAATCGCTTGATAATGAATATCTACAAATAACAATGTACATCCTTCATATAGTATTTTGTTTCTTTTTGAATTGTTTTATTGTTGTTATATTGATATGTATTAAGAATAAGGTGAGGTTTGTGAAAGGGCGTTGATTTTGAAATTCAGAAAATACGTTAATTTTGTTATTCCGATGATTTTATTTATTTAAACAATTTAGTTATAACGCATCATTGTGAAGAATATTCATAAAATAATTCTTAAATCGCGATTTAAATATAACCTCAGATATCACTAATTTGCTACAAATAGTTATTCGAATCCAATATAAGACGTATACCAAAAATGTAGTATATAAAAAATTTGTGCTCTTGAATAATTTTTTAAATATTTTCGGTGAGAGCGTATTTTATATCCTGCGACTTGTAATTAGCGATGGCAAACTGTATGTCACTTTGAGGACCTAGTTCGTAGTTCGTTTCAATGTACCGTTCACGAACTATAGGTCGTGAACTACTACATCTATTAAAAATGAACTAGTTCACGACCTATATGAAATACATGCATATTCTGAAAATAATCTCATTTTTTCTCAATATAAAAATATTAAATAGTAAAAAATAAATAAATTGAAATATTACAATACTTATTTAGAATTAGGAATGAGGAAGAAAAGACAACAATGTTTATAATTTATATAAAACATATAAGGAAATATAATTTCGTTGCGTTCAACAACACACTTTATCACCAAATAAATGTTAGTATTGTATATGTAATGTATACTATACTGCATCGTTTACGAGCCGTTGTGATTCATGAACGGTTTAGTACACGACGGGTTCAGGACCTAGTACAAGTACATCAATACGTACACCGTGCACCATGTGAGTTCATATTTCACGAACTAGGTCATAGTGACCTATAGGTCATTGCAAAACATCGTCACAGTTCGCCCGTCATTTGATTGAACCGTTCAGAGGGAACGGTTCGCGAGTGAACTACACATCGCTACTTGTAATATCTCACATTTTCTAGAGAATCTCTCGAGTTTTCATTGATTCACTGCTTGCGCTTAAAATATCGTAAAAACTCAGACAAATACTCAATTGTAGCACTACGAAGACGAAATCTCCATTCATTATCCAGTGCTAATTTTAACTGGAAGATTCTTCCACGAACCAAGTTGAACTTTTTGCTTCAGTGTATTTGAGGACACGTGCGTTTAAGTCGGTATAAATAAAAAATACTCCCACGGAAAATATGAATCAGTATAAAAAATATACGAAGAACAGAAATGTGAACAAAAAATATAAGAAGTAGAACTATAAGAAGAACTATTAAATAAATAAGTCAACATGACAGAAGTATTTCAAAAATGGCATATAATATGACCTATAAATCTTTTAAAACAATATAAATTAATAATTAACGAAACTAACAATTAACAATAATAAACATTGGTTTGTCAAACCGAATATAACTAAAAATAAATAAAATAAATAAAAATTTAAAAATAGTTCTTATTAAATAAATTAAATATACAAGATGAAATTGGGCTGAATTTAAATTCATTAAATTTGATTTAGATTTAGCATGTATATACTTTCATAAGCATTTAGTTAGTTAGTTAAAGAGTCCGCAATCCTAAAGATTGGTTGGAAACAGCACGCCATGCCGATCTATCCTGAGCTAATCCCTTCATCTCCCTATAGCTATTCATCTCAACGTCTTCAACTATCTGACTCACATACTCCAATTTAGGCCTACCTACCCCTCTCTTTCCCTCCACTCTACCTTCTATGATCAATTGCATAATCCCCCCATGCCTAAGGATATGCCCTACTAATCTGTCTCTCCTACGCTGTAACACTCTCCAAATACTTCTCTTCTCCCCTACTAACTCTAGTACAGCTTCATTTGTTACTTTATCTTCCCAACCAATCCTCATCATCCTCCTATAACACCACATTTCGAATGCTTGTAATCTACGCTTCTCTTCCTTTCCTATAGTCCACGCCTCACACCCGTACAGTGCTACACTCCAAACATATACCTTCAGTAATCTTTTTCTAATACCCAAGTCAATATTTGATCTTAAAATCTGTTCCTTTTCTACGAATGCCTTCCTACCCTGTGCTATCCTACACTTTATAATCTACCTTGCTTCGATTATCTTTTGTGATTCTACTGCCTAAATAACAAAAATCTGACACTTCTTCGATTCTATTATCTCCTATTGTGATCCTCATTTTTCTACTGCATTCCTTTTTGTCACACCTCATCACTTTAGTTTTACCTATATTTATTTTCATGTTAAAATCCCTAGTCAATACTGCCTGCATACCATTCAATACCCTTTCTAAATTCTTTTCGCTTTCTTCCAATATAGCTATATCGTCGGCGAATCTCAACATATATATTTTCTCTCCCTGTACATTCACACCTACACTATACTCTTCTTTTACTTTGTTTATTGCATCTTCTATATATAGATTAAATAATAACGGTGAAAGTGTACATCCCTGCCGAACTCCCTTCCCTATTTTTGCTACCTCTTCTTCCCCCTCAATTCTAACTAAGGCAGTTTGGTGTTTATATAAATTAAAAATTATTCTCCTATCCTTATAATCTATACCCGTTTCTTTTAAAATTCTAAACATTATGTCCCAATCTACATTATCAAATGCCTTTTCTAAATCTACAAAAGCTATGCAAGTTACCTTTCCTACCCTCATTCTTTTTTCTACTACTGTTCTTAGTGCTAAAATCGCCTCCCTCGTCCCTGTGTTTTTCCTAAAACCAAACTGATCTTCTCCTAGCCTTTCTAAGATTTAATAATTAAAATAAGCATTTAACTCGGAATAATTCAAAACACTTTTAAGCAATTTAAGTGAACTAATTTGAATAGCATGACCTGAGTTAGTCAAAAATATGCTCGGCTACAGCACTCATATCTTTTCTATTTAATCTGAAATGAGCTAAATGCTCCTTAGTAAATCTAGTTTCAATTGGTCTACGTGTTTGTCTTCTATATATACTTTAGGACAACCAGAACAAGATGTTTCATAAATGTAAATTTCACAGCCTTCGAAATGCGCATATAGCTACTTAATGCTTTAAGTTACGGTATTTGGGTGATATTCTATACTATTATTTAACTTAATTAAAACGTTATGAAAATCTAGTTTAATAAATTATAACGGCAATTAATAATTATAAAAGAAAATGCACCCGAATATAGATTGTGGTAATTATTGAGAAGAATATGACCGTTTGAGTTGATATTTTTGGATAATATATACCATAACAGGAATGTTGACTATTGCTGACACTTTGAAAAGGGTTGTTAAGGGATGTTAGAGAGGTTGGTTCGAGGGTCGTTGTACAAGTTAAATGTACTTGTACTTTTTTCTACAAATTTGAAATACTTTTCAAGTAATAAGCATAACAACCATAATGTACATACGAGGTAAGTTTAAAAAGTAGTGAGAATGCATGCACAGTGCGTGATTTGGCAACATTGCAAGTTTTCCCGCCAGTTAACCATTTAGATAAACATTTGATCTACCTCCAGTACAAGTCTCAACTACCCACTGATACTGCACTTTTTTTACTACGTGTTCTTGTGAAGCTAGTTTTTTTAAGTGTGTCACGGAAATGTACGTAACAAAATTGGAGCAACATTATGCGATAAAGTTTTGTGTCAAACTTGCCGAAACCGCAACAGAAACTTTTCAAAAATTGACGCTAGCGTATGGAGAGCAGGTCTTATCGAAAGCTCAAGTTTTTAGGAGGCACAATGCCTTTTTAGAGGGACGTGAAAACGTTAATGATGAAAATCGGAAAGGACGACCGTGCAGTTCAAAAACCGACGAAAATTTGGAAAAAGTGCGAGTTTTTGTGATATCTGATCGACGAATGACTGACAGAATCATCAGCAGTGAATTGAATTTGAACATTGCCACTGTCTACGACATGTTAACCCAACATTTTGGCATGCGAAAGATGTGTTCGAAGATGGTTCCCAAAATCCTGACACCTGAGCAAAAACAACATCGGGGAGCTGTGTGTTCAGATCTTCTGCAGAACATTGAAACTAACAAAGACTTTCTAGAAAACGTGATCACAGGTGACGATTCCTGGGTACTTGAATACGACCCTGAAACGAAACGCCAAAGTCAGGAGTGGCACACCCCCGACTCACCACGTCCGAAGCGCAGATGAGCAAATCCAAGATTAAAACAATGCTCATTTGCTTTATCGGCAGTCAGGGGAGGGGATTGTTCATAAGGAGTTTGTGCCCCCGTGGAAATCTGTCAATCAGCAGTTTTACCGCGAAGTTCTCGAGAGACTAAGGAAAAGAGTTCTTCGAGTCAGACCAAGCATTTCTGAAAGTTGGATGTTGCATCATGACAACGCACCTTGTCACACAGCACTCTCTATTAGGCAATTTTTGACACAAAAAAGAATTTCAGTGGTTCCTCAGCCTACTCACCTGATCTATCACCCTGTGACTTCTTCCTTTTTCCCAAGTTGAAAATTCAACTCAAGGGACATCATTTTGGCACTATAAACGTCATTCAGAAAAGCGTGACGGACCAACTTCGTTCGACCCACTGAACGACTTCCAACACTGCTATGAGCAGTGGGTGCAACGTCTCCGACGCTGTGTGGCCTCAGAAGGGAACTATTTTGAAGGTGATAAGGTTGAATTGTAAATATAAAATAAATAGAGAGTTTTACTGAAACAGTCTCATTACTTTTTAAACGCACCTCGTATATCTGTGAAATCGTTAGATAGTTGAATTTGAAATCATTTTAAAAACTAATTTTTATTAATAATACATTTAAAAAAATTATCACGCATTAAGTAGATAGATGCGCATTTCGAAGGCTATGCCCCCATCCTCAGTAGCACAAGATAAAAACAAAATAAAATACATATCCTGATATTCTATATTATTTCATAAGATTTCTTCAATATTTTTGAAGAGAAAAAAATCTCAAACCTTCCAACCGTCACTTTTATACACATAACCTAAAATACATCGTTTAAACCTTTGGCCGTCGTCCAATATTAAAGTGAAGCTGTACGTTTCAGGCTTACTAGCTTAGCTAGGCCCCTCCAAGTCTCGGTGATATTTATTTTTGGTATATTTTTGTTACGACTAAAACACCGTAGCCGTCTTACATATATTGTACATACGTCGCAATGTAGACTTCTCTACGGAAGTATTTAGGCTTTCAAAATGCATTTCCATTCAGTTTAAGTCGCTTGAAAATATTGGTGTAACTTCAACGTTGGCAGAGTGTAAAACGGTTGTATTTCAGTCGAGTTTATGTAATAATTTAAACAAATTATAACGACCGTATTTTGCTATATATGGGGGGTTAATGTATTTTTGAAAACCAACGATTTAGTTGATAAAATTTGCAATTGAAATTTCCCAACTTATACTAAAATATTTACTCTGCATTTACATAGCAATTTTCTCAAGTTTCGAAGTTTCTTCAGATTCCATAAACTATCGAAATTGATTTAAGTTTATATTTACATCTAGTGGTGTTCATGTGGCAATTTCCATCATCAAAAAGTTTACTATGACTCTTTTAAAAGTGATAAGTAGTTGTTTAACTACAAACAAAAACTGCCGTCCACGTGTTTTTTGTGACAATTTAAATACAAGTTGTGAAGTGTTTACATCTTTAGAATGGCCGGTGTTGGTCCTTCTGCTACTAGTGGTACAAATAGAAGACCTCGGGTACGTGCCGGAAGGTCCATTAATATCCAGGATTGGGAAAGGCAGAGTAAATTTCTAACCAAATGGAATGATGGTACATTATATAGAAAACGTTGCTCTGAAAAAGTTATTTTAATAACATAAATATCGCTGTACAATTCGTAGTCGTTATTTTGGACCAAAAAATCAAGAAAAATTAGCCACCCCCAAAATTATTATACAGGCCAATGGGAGAACATTTTAGAAATGGTAATTAGGGCACGTGATTTCGGGCTCCTAATTGATACGGACCTCAGGTTCAGGGAACACATTAGTAACTGTTGTAGAGCGGCTTATTTAAGGCTCAAGTTTTTATATTATCAAAGGACACTTATAAATACATGCTTTAGAATGCTTCTATGTAAAAGCCTAGTACTATCTCTATTCTCCTTTTGTGATGTCGTTTATGATAAATGCATTGATCAGTTGACTAATGTGAAAATCCAAACAATTTTAATCCCGCATTAGATTTATATGTGGTGATCGCAAATATGACCATATTACCAGTCACAGAAAGAAGCTAAAATTGTATCAAATGGAAACGCAGAGGTTCAGCTCGTTTTTTTTTTTAATTGGCGGAGAATGACAGAAGTATACGCATCATAAATCAAAACCGGTATAATGGCTTGACCAATACAGTACGTAGCAGTGCTACGCTTCTGTCTTCTCCAAAGAATAAGTAGGTGTGTCTAGTGCAGAAGGTGCGCGTCCTAAGAAATGCAATGTTGACAAATCACCACGCACAGTTATAACCATTTTATGCAATTAGAATGAAATTAATACAAAATGCAGAAAAGTTATATTAGAATATAAGAAATGTTGATAAATACTTATTATAGTATCATATTTATGTCATAATTAATTTGTACGATAGCTATAAAATAGTGACAAATTAAAATTCGTAGACCTAGAGTATTTTTTGTTGTCTGGCACCACTGGTACTGTATAACCACGATAAGCACAACCCTATGCGCAGACGACTACCAAAATTCTCCGCCAATTAAAGAAAAAGGAGCTGTACATGCACTATATATTATTTCTTTCAAAAAAATCATTACCTTTAAAACACCAATATACCAAAAGGAACATGATCACAATACCTAAAAATCGCACTGAATTTTTCAAGCGACCTTTCTCATACAACATTGCAAACCTTTACAATACGTTGCCCTCTTTTCTGAAAGAGTTAAATTCAATTCATACTGTTATAAGTAAATTTTATAAATATATGTTTGAATCTAATTTTGGGTGACTTGTATTTGTGGAACTATGTATTTTTTTCTGTTTTTTTGTTTGGGTTATTTTTGGTGGTAGAGCGCAGATTACGCGAGGAATCTACTGAACCTTGTCTTTTGCCCGGGCTCCAATAATTTGGCTGGATATAAATTTTGTAATATTATATATATCTATATATATATTTTTCTTTATTTATATGTTTTTATCTACCTGTTTGAATTCCGAACAATAAAAACTTATTTATTAATTATGAGAATCATTTAATTCAGATATAGCGATCGTATGGCACGCGTGCCAAAAATGCCACATACAAAATTTTGTTCGCTGATGGTTATGGTGAATTTATGGGTGGTATAATTTTTTTTTATTGTTACGATATGTGTAAGGACAATTTTGTTTTACACGAAAGAAAGTAACCAACAAATATAATATCTTCCTTATGTCGCTTGAGATATTGCCGATTTTCAAAGAATTTATTATCAAATAAAGTCAAATTTATTTTACATCCAAATGACGCATTAGCAAATAAATCAATTTGGAGATTTTCTGATTGGCTGATTTGAAGATCTAAAAATACTTGTATATCACCGAGGGGCGAATCACTATTAAAAATTTGTACACCAAATTTGAGATTTACCAATCTTTAATAAGATTTGAAGGTATTTGCTGAGATTTGTAGATATTTGTTGAGATTTGTTGTTATTTGCTAGGATTTGTATCATGGCTAATGGAACATCTAGGAACGACATAGATTGCGAATGGAGGGAAATCAGAAATGGGTTAACTACAGCAGCAAATGAAGTATTAGGCACAAAGAAAAGGACAGGTAGGAGGGAATGGATCACGGAAGAAATAGTTGAAATGATAGAAGCAAGAAGGAAAATTAAAATTGGAAACACAGAAGCAGGACAGAAAAAATATAAGGAACTAAGGAACTTAATTAATAGGAAATGCAAGCTAGCGAAAGAAGAGTGGATAAAAGGAAATTGTGAGGATATTGAGGAGGATATGAGAAGAGGTAAAGTAGATTTGGGCTACAGGAAAATTAAGTCACATTTTTCTAAAGTAAAACCAAAGGGTAACATTATATGTGATAAGCAGGGTAAGGAACTCACAGAAAATAAGGAAAAAGCTAGAAGATGGAAGGAGTATCTTGAAGATTTATATAAAGGTAGGCAGGACATGGAGGAGCTAGAAAATGTGGAACAGATAGATGAGGATGACTTAGGTCCTAGCATACTTAGGTCAGAGTTTCATAGAGCATTAAATGATTTACGGAATAACAAAGCAGCGGGGATTGATATGATACCAGCCGAATTAATAAAACACGCAGGGGAAAAAATGCAGGAGCGATTATACAGGTTAGTTTGTAAAATATATGAGAAGGGAGAAGTACCACAGGATTTTCAGCGTAATAGAATAGTAACAATGCCGAAGAAAATAGGAGCTAATCTGTGTGAGAACTATAGGACCATTAGCCTACTATCACATGCATCGAAGATATTGTTAAAGATTATTTATAGGAGATTAGAAAATAAAGTAGAGGAAAGGCTAGGAGAAGATCAGTTTGGTTTTAGGAAAAACAGAGGGACGAGGGAGGCGATTCTAGCACTAAGAACGGTAGTAGAAAAAAGAAAGAGGGTAGGAAAGGTAACTTGCATAGCTTTTGTAGATTTAGAAAAGGCATTTGATAATGTAGATTGGGACATAATGTTTAGAATTTTAAAAGAAACGGGTATAGATTATAAGGATAGGAGAATAATTTTTAATTTATATAAACACCAAACTGCCTTAGTTAGAATTGAGGGGGAAGAAGAGGTAGCAAAAATAGGGAAGGGAGTTCGGCAGGGATGTACACTCTCACCGTTATTATTTAATCTATATATAGAAGATGCAATAAACAAAGTAAAAGAAGAGTATAGTGTAGGTGTGAATGTACAGGGAGAGAAAATATATATGTTGAGATTCGCCGACGATATAGCTATATTGGAAGAAAGCGAAAAGAATTTAGAAAGGGTATTGAATGGTATACAGGCAGTATTGACTAGGGATTTTAACATGAAAATAAATATAGGTAAAACTAAAGTGATGAGGTGTGACAAAAAGGAATGCAGTAGAAAAATGAGGATCACAATAGGAGATAATAGAATCGAAGAAGTGTCAGATTTTTGTTATTTAGGCAGTAGAATCACAAAAGATAATCGAAGCAAGGTAGATATAAAGTGTAGGATAGCACAGGGTAGGAAGGCATTCGTAGAAAAGGAACAGATTTTAAGATCAAATATTGACTTGGGTATTAGAAAAAGATTACTGAAGGTATATGTTTAGAGTGTAGCACTGTACGGGTGTGAGGCGTGGACTATAGGAAAGGAAGAGAAGCGTAGATTACAAGCATTCGAAATGTGGTGTTATAGGAGGATGATGAGGATTGGTTGGGAAGATAAAGTAACAAATGAAGCTGTACTAGAGTTAGTAGGGGAGAAGAGAAGTATCTGGAGAGTGTTACAGCGTAGGAGAGACAGATTAGTAGGGCATATTCTTAGGCATGGGGGGATTATGCAATTGATCATAGAAGGTAGAGTGGAGGGAAAGAGAGGGGTAGGTAGGCCTAAATTGGAGTATGTGAGTCAGATAGTTGAAGACGTTGAAATGAATAGCTATAGGGAGATGAAGGGATTAGCTCAGGATAGATCGGCATGGCGTGCTGTTTCCAACCAATCTTTAGGATTGCGGACTCTTTAACTAACTAAGGATTTGTATGTATTATATTTGGTGCGATTTGTAGGTATTTATTCGGATTTGTAAAAATGTGTACACCAAATTTACTAGGTGAATAACCCCTCGTATATTAATAAAAGTGACAAAGTATGAACCTGTTAAAAAGCTTCGAATCCACTGTACAAAGACAAAAATCTCAAAATCAAAATAATTGATATTTTTGATCAGTTTATAGTTCTTCCTTATGAAATCATATTTTAAGTTTTAAACTTGTCGCACTAAAATTTTGCAGCAATATTTTTTTCGCCTGTTATATAATTGTCCGGTATATCAGCAACTAGACAAATATTATCTGTAAAGTTTTGGTTCGCTACCACTGGTTTAAATAAAATCGCCAATAATAAAGATGGAGACCGACCGAAATTTTTATATCGAAATCCGATAATTTTTCAGTTTAATGCTGAAAGTGTCCATTTCATGCTCATGAATTTATGAGCTTATAGAACATGAGTATATTGTTATTGTTACGTATGTATCATAATATGATGTACCAGATAGATCATTTTTCTCATACGCTAATAGAATTTAATTAAACATAATTAATTTAATTGTAACATGTCCGTAAACTAGCAATTTACTGATAGCCACTGGTTTGTAACAGTAATAACGATAAATATTGTGTTGTTAATTTTTTTAAACAGAGGTACAAAACTGATTGGAGAAATGAAGATTAAAAACAAATCTTTGTGATAAATCAAACAAGGGGTTGTAGGAAAAATACTCAGAATGAATTTTTCCATTAATTGAAAAAGGCTTTTTAAGAATAATTTCTTACGAATACATCAAATCCATTTTTGTTATTTATTTATTTTATTATGAAAGGCGAAATAAATTCTTCACTTTCTTTTCGTGTTTTAAATTAATTTTTTTTTTTGTAGATGAAGCAAATTTGATAGTACTGTTAGAAACTATTGTTTGAGAACCTCAGATCTAAGCTATTCAATGCATATATACTTTCAGAAATAATCACGGTAAGAATTATAATAATTAATTAATAATCTTAATGGAAATTTTACTTACTATAAAAAAAAATGCGAAGATTGTTCTGTATTAAAATTCATTTACAACAGTAACGGAAAACATTTACAAGGCCGGTTAATTAGAAACACTTCCTCATATGATAATTTAGTTTTTCCTTCAATTTTGGGCAGGTAATGTTTTCTTGAGTAAACTTTTTTAACATACTGTTAAAAAACTGATATTTATTATCAATTTGTAAACATATTCTTGGTATCAAATCGATTTCAAGCGTTCTCTAAAATATATTTTCACTTTTGATTATAACTTCTTTTCTAATTCGAGAAATTTTATTGTACCGTTAAAATTTGATTTTGTCCATTATTTAATAAATTTTCTGGATACGGTTCTGGTGTCTTTCTAACATGCGTTTTTTTTTAATAGATTACCTAAATACCATAACTGTAAGCATTTAATTTTTTAAGCAATTATTTATCATCGTAGAGTCACTTTAAGGGAGAAAAAAATCGAAAATTTTATTTCATCGACCATAAAATTTTAAAACGTTTTAAAATTAAATCTATAATTAATATAAATATAAAATCAAACTATATTTTCCATTTTTCAAAATGGCAGCAATAGCAACATTTTTAGAAAATTAAATCGAATAAATATCGCTTCGAATAAATCGAATAAAAATAAACCACTTTTTCATCGTTTGATTTACGGAGAGGATTATCACGTGCAATATTTTTTTGCAATAGTTTTTCTTGAACTCTGTGCTCACATAATATGCTTGACGTATAGTGAAAATTAACACGTATTTGACACTAGGTTCTAATTTTAAAAATAAAAATTACCTCAGTCAATGCGATAAATGGATATATTATTTCTTTAAATGTTTTATTATGTAAACAAATTGTATACTTAATATTCAACAATATATTGTATTATGAGTATTATAAAAATGCCATGTTCAAATCCAACTGAATACAACCTGGAAATTTTTAATCATGCAAAATATCTTCTTTAATTTATACAACGAAATGTAATTGTAATTATTTTTGTTATGTAAGTTGCAAAAATATTAGTTAATTGTATAGTACAATTTAAAAATCGCAATTTCAGTATATCGAGTGAAAATAATTTACTCCTGCTAATTTAGATCAAATTACTAAAAGTAATTTTACCATTTTTTTTTATTGTAATATATTGATAAAATTGCAGTTTTTATTTACCGACCCATCTTTTAACGAATTGTCTTGTTGTGTACTAAAGAAATGTTTACAATTTCATTTATTAAATATTTTTAAGTCCGAACTGTAATTTTAATCTTGCATCATCTTGCAGCTTTACTTCAACTGCTTTTTCTTATTATTGGTCAATATAATAAAAAATTTATTCGTTAATCGAGGAGCATTACTAATCTTCTTTCCGTATACTATACGGTATGTTTACAATGCGAAACAAATTTATTCTATCGTATTCTTTATAATTTCACGAAGATAATAAGCTAGAATATTGTGTCGAAAAAATTCCTCAGCATTTTTTGATTTACATTAAAATTACGAGTTTCCAATAACTAACCGTAATAATACTGTATTATTAAACATGCAAAGTATATGGCTAATACATAATAATAATAATTACATTATATTACGATCAAATGTATTTCTATTCGTTGTTGAGTAAATTATGGTTTGGTTAAATCACGCATAAATTATATCTAGTGCGTTTGACAACTTCGTTATAAATGTCTATATTGAATAAAAAAAATTATCGGACATCCGGAAAATCACTGAGTCAAATGTCATTACAGCGCGATCGCAATAAAAACGATTCTTTCCATTTTATTTGAAAACGCTGCGATCTAAAATTAGTTGTGATTATGTTTTTACAATAATGCTATATGTATATATGTTAAGGTTACTGTTGTATTCGAAATTTGAAAGATTGCCAATAGCTAATATACTATTGATTATAATCCAAATCCAAATGTTAAAAATAAGTTTGTGTTTATTAAAAATAATCCATTCAAAATTGTATATATGGTGTTCGCTATTTATATTTAGAAAACTATATAATATACACAAGGCGTAGTGTATATGTGAAAACGACCATCAGGTGATTCAGACAGAATTTTTCTTAGATCATTTTTAGTTTTAAATTCTCGTCACTTGCTATCGCCTTATTTTAGAAAATTTATGAATTTCGCTTTTACAATAAATGACCATTAAAAAATACAAACACTTCGTGTCCATCCTGTATCTCAAATTATAACAGAAATTTCAAAATACATAAACCCAAATTATTCTAAATATATAATATGTACCACTTCTTTCTATTTAATTGTTCTCAAACTGTCTTCTAATTTATTCTAAACTTTACACCTTGTATATTATATTTCTTTAGCTATCGCTATTTATATTTAGAAAACTGTATAATATATACAGGCCATAGTGTATATGAGAAAACGACCATCAGGTGATTCAGACAGAATTTTTCTTAGATCATTTTTAGTTTTAAATTCTCGTCACTTGCTATCGCCTTATTTTAGAAAATTTATGAATTTCGCTTTTACAATAAATGACCATTAAAAAATACAAACACTTCGTGTCCATCCTGTATCTCAAATTATAACAGAAATTTCAAAATACATAAACTCAAATTATCCTAAACATATAATATGCACCACTTCTTTCTATTTAATTGTTCTCAAACTGTTTTCTAATTTATTCTAACTTTACACCTTGTATATTATATTTCTTTAGCTATCGCTATTTATATTTAGAAAACTATATAATATATACAGGACGTAGTGTATATGTGAAAACGACCATCAGGTGATTCAGACAGAATTTTTCTTAGATCATTTTCAGTTTTAAATTCTCGTCACTTGATATCGCCTTATTTTAGAAAATG
Source organism: Leptodirus hochenwartii (assembly GCA_947310635.1). NCBI lineage: Eukaryota > Metazoa > Arthropoda > Insecta > Coleoptera > Leiodidae > Leptodirus > Leptodirus hochenwartii. Next base: position 43,155,451 of record OX371176.1, read on the forward strand.
TATGAATTTCGCTTTTACAATAAATGACCATTAAAAAATACAAACACTTCGTGTCCATCCTGTATCTCAAATTATAACAGAAATTTCAAAATACATAAACTCAAATTATCCTAAATATATAATATGCACCACTTATTTCTATTTAATTGTTCTCACACTGTTTTCTAATTTATTCTAACTTTACACCTTGTATATTATATTGCTTTAGCTATCGCTATTTATATTTAGAAAACTGTATAATATATACAGGGCGTAGTGTATATGTGAAAACGACCATCAGGTGATTCAGACAGAATTTTTCTTAGATCATTTTTAGTTTTAAATTCTCGTCACTTGCTATCGCCTTATTTTAGAAAATGTATGAAATTCGCTTTTACAGAAAATAAAATATGAACTTAAAAAAATACAGACATTTCGTGTCCATCCTGTATTTCAAGTTAGAACAGAAATTTCAAAATATACAAACCCAAATTGTCCTAAATATTTGATATGTACCACTTCTTTCTATTTAATTGTTCTCAAACTGTTTTCTAATTTATTCTAACTTTACACCTTGTATATTATATTTCTTTAGCTATCGCTATTTATATTTAGAAAACTATATAATATATACAGGACGTAGTGTATATGTGAAAACTACCATCAGGTGATTAAGACAGAATTTTTTTTTAGATCATTTTAAATTTTATATTCTCGTCACTTGCTATCGTCTTATTTTAGAAAATTTATGAATTTCGCTTTTACAATAAATGACCATTAAAAAATACAAACACTTCGTGTCCATCCTGTATCTCAAATTATAACAGAAATTTCAAAATATATAAACCCAAATTACTCTAAATATATAATATGTACCACTTCTTTCTATTTAATTGTTCTCAAACTGTCTTCTAATTTATTCTAAACTTTACACCTTGTATATTATATTTCTTTAGCTATCGCTATTTATATTTAGAAAACTATATAATATATACAGGACGTAGTGTATATGTGAAAACGACCATCAGGTGATTCAGACAGAATTTTTCTTAGATCATTTTCAGTTTTAAATTCTCGTCACTTGATATCGCCTTATTTTAGAAAATTTATGAATTTCGCTTTTACAATAAATGACCATTAAAAAATACAAACACTTCGTGTCCATCCTGTATCTCAAATTAAAACAGAAATTTCAAAATATATAAACCCAAATTGTCCTAAAAATATATAATATGTACCACTTCTTTCTATTTAATTGTTCTCAAACTGTCTTCTAATTTATTCTAACTTTACACCTTGTATATTATATTGCTTTAGCTATCGCTATTTATATTTAGAAAACTGTATAATATATACAGGGCGTAGTGTATATGTGTAAACGACCATCAGGTGATTCAGACAGAATTTTTCTTAGATCATTTTTAGTTTTAAATTCTCGTCACTTGCTATCGCCTTATTTTAGAAAATGTATGAAATTCGCTTTTACAAAAAATAAAATATGAACTTAAAAAAATACAGACATTTCGTGTCCATCCTGTATCTCAAGTTAGAACAGAAATTTCAAAATATACAAACGCAAATTGTCCTATATATATAATATGCACCACTTATTTCTATTTAATTGTTCTCAAACTGTTTTCTAATTTATTCTAACTTTACACCTTGTATATTATATTTCTTTAGCTATCGCTATTTATATTTAGAAAACTGTATAATATATACAGGCCGTAGTGTATATGAGAAAACGACCATATCAGGTGATTCAGACAGAATTTTTCTTGGATCATTTTTAGTTTTAAATTCTCGTCACTTGATATCGCCTTATTTTAGAAAATTTATGAATTTCGCTTTTACTATAAATGACCATTAAAATATACAAACACTTCGTGTCCACCCTGTATCTCAAGTTAGAACAGAAATTTCAAAATATACAAACGCAAATTGTCCTATATATATAATATGCACCACTTATTTCTATTTAATTGTTCTCAAACTGTTTTCTAATTTATTCTAACTTTACACCTTGTATATTATATTTCTTTAGCTATCGCTATTTATATTTAGAAAACTGTATAATATATACAGGCCGTAGTGTATATGAGAAAACGACCATATCAGGTGATTCAGACAGAATTTTTCTTGGATCATTTTTAGTTTTAAATTCTCGTCACTTGATATCGCCTTATTTTAGAAAATTTATGAATTTCGCTTTTACTATAAATGACCATTAAAATATACAAACACTTCGTGTCCACCCTGTATCTCAAGTTAGAACAGAAATTTCAAAATATACAAACGCAAATTGTCCTATATATATAATATGCACCACTTATTTCTATTTAATTGTTCTCAAACTGTTTTCTAATTTATTCTAACTTTACACCTTGTATATTATATTTCTTTAGCTATCGCTATTTATATTTAGAAAACTGTATAATATATACAGGCCGTAGTGTATATGAGAAAACGACCATATCAGGTGATTCAGACAGAATTTTTCTTGGATCATTTTTAGTTTTAAATTCTCGTCACTTGATATCGCCTTATTTTAGAAAATTTATGAATTTTGCTTTTACAATAAATGACCATTAAAAAATACAAACACTTCGTGTCCATCCTGTATCTCAAATTATAACAGAAATTTCAAAATATATAAACCCAAATTGTCCTAAATATTTGATATGTACCACTTCTTTCTATTTAATTGTTCTCAAACTGTTTTCTAATTTATTCTAACTTTACACCTTGTATATTATATTTCTTTAGCTATCGCTATTTATATTTAGAAAACTATATAATATATACAGGACGTAGTGTATATGTGAAAACTACCATCAGGTGATTAAGACAGAATTTTTTTTAGATCATTTTAAATTTTATATTCTCGTCACTTGCTATCGTCTTATTTTAGAAAATTTATGAATTTCGCTTTTACAATAAATGACCATTAAAAAATACAAACACTTCGTGTCCATCCTGTATCTCAAATTATAACAGAAATTTCAAAATACATAAACCCAAATTGTCCTAAATATATAATATGTACCACTTCTATTTATTTAATTGTTCTCAAACTGTTTTCTAATTTATTTAAAACTACACCTTGTATATTATATTTCTTTAACTATTTAATGCTTTGAAACGAACAGATTGAATTCATTAATATAATGAAAATGAAAACTTGCTTCTTTCAGAATTGTGCAGCTGTGAAACTCTGCCGGAAGTGGAGATTATTAGTTTACTGGAGGAGCAGATCCCCCGGTATAAACTAAGAGCTGATACACTCACTAAATTCGGTGGTAAGTATATTCATAGACATTTGACCTTTTTCGTTTTTTATTAGTCGAAAGTAATAAATTTCATGATTATATCAAAATTTTAGCAACTTTATTTTAATTTTATAAATTGCCTTAAAATGGCTCTTTTAGTAGCCCATAACTTTTGCTTATTAATAATTATAAATTAATTATAATTTTATACCATGAGAAAATGAACACAAAAAAATATTAATGTTTCCTTTATATGACAATTGTATACGTAATAATGAGTATACTATAAAGAATATTAAATTATTTAAAAAAAAAATAGAAATTTTTTATATTATTCTTTTTATCTATAGTCAAAAATATTACGTGCAAAGTAGAATAATTTTATGCCACATACATTTTTAGTAACAATTAAAGATTGTTATCTCTATAGCGAGAAATACACTCATATCTCATACTGGCCATTCTTAAGATGTTAAAATGAAATTGAATCAACAATAGAACATAATATAAACCTGCGATCTAGAAGCTGAAAGTCCGTCGTACAATCTTATTCTTTAAATAGATTATCTCACAAAGCATCGGGACCAATTTATATGTCCCTTTCTGATAAAGTGAAATTGTAGATAAAATGGGTCCAATTAAATTTTTAACTAGATAGATAGAACATAGTGTAAGAATCTCGGTAAGGGCCCTATTTGATTACGCTGCAGTGTAGACTGCAGGATTAAATACTGCAGACTTTAAAAATGCCAATTCCACTGCGCTGTGAAATTTTAAAATTGATAAAGTACTGACTATACATCAGGCCTGTTGCTATATACCGTAAACATCTTTGAGAAATAGAAATCCAACGATATGTTTGAAGCCATAAAAAAATGTATACATGATTTTGCCACTTCGGAAATGACATGCGGAATGTTTGAAGTCTCGTTACAGCAAACTAAATATATTGAATTTTCTTACTTCGTTCATCAAGAATATTTCCAGTTCTTTTTTTCTTAATTTGCATTTAAAACTTTTTATCAACTTGTATTGGAAAAAAATGTTCTCTCTACACTAGCGATGGCAAACTGTAGGTCACTTTGAGGACCTAGTTCGTAGTTCGTAGTTCGTTTCAATGTACCGTTCACGAACTATAGGTCGTGAACTACTAACATCTTTAAAAAATCAACTAGTTAGAAATGAACTAGAACTACTGAAAACAATCTCTTTTTTTCTCAATAAAAAAATATTAAATGGTAAAAAATAAATAAATTGAAATATTACAATACTTATTTTGAATTGGGAATGAGGAAGAAGAGACAACAATGTTTATAATTTATACAAAACATATAAAGAAATATAATCTTCTCTAGGTACTCACGATTATTTATATGAAGTTCTAAAATACTTATTGGTAGTTGCTGATGAAAATGTTTAGTACTTTACTAACACTTGAAAATTAAATGTACAAACTATAATAAAATGAACTAGATAGAATCGTTTTGTTTGGCGTTATAATTTATATTTTCTATTCCGAATCTTCACTGTTCAAACCTCAAAGTTTTGATTTGATATTAAGTGATTGCATTGCACTCAGTATGAAATAGAAGAACTATAAGATTTAGATGTTTATTTTTGCATTAATGCAAAAATTTGCTATGGCATGACATATTTAAGAACATATATAATATTGCGAATATATTAATTATATTATTCGCAATGAAATCTGATACCAACATATAAATATTGCATCGAGTTTCTTATTTCGTTCCGTTCACCAACACACTTTATCACTAAATAAATGTTAGTACTGTATATGTAATGTATACTATACTGCAAGTATATATATATAGTACAAGTACATCAATACGTACACCGTGCACCATGTAGTTCATAGTTCACGAACTGGGTCATAGTGACCTATAGGTAGTTGCAAAACATCGTCTCGTCACAGTACGCCCGTCATTTGATTGAACCGTTCAGAATGAACGGTTCGCGAGTGAACTACACATCGCTACTCTACACACAATAACACTGCGCAAAATTCCACAGCGCAGCCAAATAACTGTTTTAAAAGTCTGCAGTGTTTAATCTACACTGCAGGGCAGTCAAATCAGGCCCTAACATCTTTATGATGCATTTATAATCCACAAAATCAGGTTTAATGGAAATTTCATAAATATAACGCTGTATCTGGCGTGAATAGTTTATCTTTCAATATATACATCTAGCGTATTGTGTTTGATTTTAAACGGAATGTAAATGCTTGTCAATAAGACCGGAGAATGCCGTTTAGTACTACCGTTTAATTCAACACTATATCATCTAAAGAATTTAACTTTTACGCCCAGATTACTTTGGAGCTTCAGATAAATTGTAAGAGATTTTTTAACATTTAATTTGTTTTAAACTTTCGTTTAAAATCGTAATATCGCTGATGAATGGACGATTATTGTATTTATATTCAGAGCATTTGAGAATCTATAAAAGTACTTAATTTAGATTTAAATGCCGTCAATTGTAAAGAAATTAATGTAATTGAATATTTGTTAATAATTTTTATAAGAATTTATTAATTTTAAATATAATGTTATATTCTGCTTGGTATTTTGTAAACATATTTACAGATTTTTTTTTAATACACTAAAATCTTTTATTTAAAAGATGTCTCCACTAGCTACAAAGATTAAATTAAAACTTTATTTATTATCAACCATTTAATATTTAAAAAAATATCGGATAATATTTTATCACTATATAAATATCTTTTCGATATATTATTTTATTACTGATATAGTCAGACGTATTAATTTCTAAATTATTTACCATATGTCTAGTTTAATTACTTACACACCCAAAAAATAATAAAAATTACCCGCCTACTTAAATACTGACTGATAACAAATGTAATTTCTTATCTGATAAAATGATCGTGTTTATTTTTAGCGGTTAAATGCGGTAACATTATAACATCTACCGTTACAATTTTGCATGCAAAAATTGATTTTTTAATAATAAAATATGGTTTATTAAATAATTATATAGAACATATTTTTTTAGGATTTATTTAAACTTTCATTTCGTAATGTAAGGTAGTAAAAATTATTTGGTGGAGCTAGTTAATGTTTTCTGTACGTTATTAGTGGTTTTAATGATTATAAAGACCTTAGGACAATAGTTTAAACGACCACCAGTGTTGCCGCGCATTACAAAAAATCCTGTAAGATTTGGATTTGGAAGAATACAAAATTATTTTTCTTTTCCAATAAAAATTTCGAGAATTTGCAATATTAAGCGTATTAATTTACTAATTTCTTCAAAGAAAAACTAGTGTGTACAATAGTAGGCAATACAAATGAAAAGTTTAACAATCTTTGCTGCTTTAGCTTTGCTGGGCAATATGAAATGAGAAAAGGTATTAAATAAAGAGATTTTTTAATTTATTAACTATTATTTAGCAAATTTAACAAAAAGCAGATATAAAAATATTCTTTCACAGAACTATTGTTTGAATTTTTACCATTTTCAGCTGGCATTAAAGATATTCTTCGTGGCAGATTTTTTATGGCACAAAAATTGTATTCAATCTTTTTTTCTTCAAAAATTGTAAAATCATTCTCAAAAATTATGCAGTAAATCACAAATCGTAAGCGTCGACATTAAATTTTCAAAGAAAAAGGAAATAAGACAAGCAAAGTACATATAATAAATAGTCACCAAAATTGAAAAAAAAAATTTTTTATTGTACACAACTAACATACTCGTTAACAGGTCAAGTCATTTTCACGTCTCTTGTCTATTCGACTTAATTTATTTATATATAATAGCCCCATTTTCTACAAATGAGAATAATTGATTCATTTGCGAATTACAACATAATATACATATGTGAGAATCTATTTGCAAAAAAATAATGGACAATACAATCGTACTTACTACGTATGTATGTAAAGTAGTTACGATGGGAACTTTCCCACCATAATAAGAAAAACTTCCGGTGTCTTCATTTGTTGGAAAAGAAAATAGTTCTTTTTAAAAATGAGCTACGTACTTGTTTCCTCATTGATATAAACCAATGATTCTCAACCATTTAAAACTTTTTTCTTTTCTTTTTATATATAAAGCAATAATCTCAATCTTTTAGACATCTAATTGTTTTGTCGAAAATTCATTCTGCCAATTTTAGATTTTAGTACGATACATTTTCCAAGTGATATTCTGTAAAAAAAAGCGTATTGAAAAACGATTGTTATAAAGAAACATCTTCCGACATTTATACACCCATCCCCTGATTTGCACGGTTTTTAATTAAAAAAAAATTGTATCTTTTCAAAAATCGATTATTATTGTACACATCCGTTTCATAAAAGTCAATTTCAAAATGTATCTATGACAAGACAGGATGTCCCAATTGATTTATTATCGGCTCGGATTAGTGATATTATACCACATGTAAAGAAAAAAAGAATCCCAGCATTTGGAAGCTCTGATGAAGACTAAAGACTGGTTTTAATTTTAAATTTTTTATTTGCTAATTTGTGTTTATATGTTTTTATTTTTATTATGTATTTTGATTTGTTATGGCAGTGGCGGTTCCTTATGTAGGCCGCAGGGCCGCGCGCCCGTCCTGAACATTAAGCGCATCACCGTAGATATATATTTGTATTGTGATATTTTATCTCGGCATTATTTTTCCTAAAAGATAAAGCTTGCGCCGCGAACATACCCAACACTCATGACTCAACACGATATGGCATGTAGCAAGTACCAGTCAAATGCATATGCCCTATCTGTTGGAAGCGCTAGAGTTAGAACGACGGTATGCGGTATAGTTATATTGCTATACTGCATATACTTCGCAATATAGCTATATCGTTAATATGTAGCACAAATTCCAGCGCCACCCAGCCATACAATAAAGGTTAAATGCATATGCACTCATCTCACTCTATTGCAAGTGAGAGCGACCGTATGCAGTATGTCTTCTCTATTTCTTCGGTCCGCTTGTACTATATTACGACTAGTGTGCAACATTCCAGCGGCTTTGGATGAGTCATAGCAACGTGACGTCACGCTGCTTGTACAGCGAGAATATATATCGTTGTTTATGCAATTCTGGGCTGCGATTCTTTAGCGTTCTAACAGAGAAGCCTAGTATACAGTAAAATGGATATAGATATAGTTGCATTGTTCTGTGAGTTACGTATGCACGATTTTGCCACGTGTTTCTCCAAGAATATATTTAATAAAAATAAATAGTGTTCTTTATTGAAAATAGAGTTTTGTAGACTTTCTCTTGTGGACAAAGTAAAAATTAAAGAATTAGGTAGGCCATTGTCTGATTTAAATTTATCGCAAACTTGTGCAAGGAGTGCTCAAAACCGGACATTTACGCGGCGTTTTACAAGACATTTACAAAAAAAAATTATAACACAGATGAAGGACAGATTCTCATATCGTGGCCATCTACAAGCCGCTGAGTTATTTAACACGAAATCGATGCCAACATTTTCTAAACAATTTCCAGTGGACCTTTTGGAAACCGTGTGTCATACATATCCATTTTTGAATAAAACCAGATTAAAAACAGAATTAGAAGTCATTTACTCGCGTCCGGATTTTGATCAAATAATTGGAGCCACACATTTTCTTTCATTATTGCTACAAAATAATCTCAGTGAAACTTTCCCGGAAACTATAAAAATACTTCAAATTATTTTAACAACCCCGATGACCACTGCTGAATCAGTGCGTTGTTTTTGAACACTTAATAGAATCAAGACATTTTTGCGAAATGCTATGGGTAATGATCATTTAAACGCGTTGGCGATGATGTGTATTAATAAAAATATGGTGCGAGATATTTACAATTTTAACGAAAAAGTTTTGGAAAAGTTTATAAAACTGAAAGATAGAAGAGTGGAATTCACTTTCAAGAAATGATTGAATTTAATCATTTTGCATCCATTTTAGGTAAGATTTCTCACTATTATGTTGTTTTTTAAGAAATGCGCCCCCCCAGATTTAAATGGCACGAGCCGCCTCTGTGTTATGGAATATTACCCATTTATGTTTATATTTTGACAAATGAATTGAAATACTATGTGTATGTGTTTGAATATTATATTAATACACTAGAACTTCGTCTTTGGTACTTAAAACTTAATAGAACCAATGTCTGTTTTTTCATGGAATCCTTGCCTGATATTATACGGTTGTTATGAACATAGCTACGATTTTTCATTATATTCTTTGATTCGATTCACACGGTCAACAGTTTAGTTGAACCTATCCTCCTTTTTTATATGCATTTTGGGTCCCGTTTTACACGGTTTCAATTTACACGATATTTCACGGAACGTGCAAATCGAGGGATGAGTATATATTTAATCTAACATTAAATTGTGCAACAATTGACAAGAAATCCCGCTTATTAACTGATACTAGGATTTTTGTGTCAAAAAAAGTTTGTCACATCAAATAAATATTGTAATTTTTCAAATTCTTTATTCGATTTCTTATTTTTGTAAATCGAGTTTTCAATCATTTTTTCACGCTTTCTCGAAATGAGAAGCGATGGCAAACTGTAGGTCACTTTGAGGACCTAGTTCGTAGTTCATAGTTCATTTTCAATGTACCGTTCACGAACTATATGTCGTGAACTACTAACATCTTTTAAAAATGAACTAAATGAAAAATAATCTCTTTTTCTCAATATAAAAATATTAAATAGTAAAAAATAAATAAATGGAAATAATACAATACTTATTTCGAATTAAGAATGAGGAAGAAAAAACAACAATGTTTATAATTTATATAAAACATATATATAAGGAAATATAATTTCGTTCCGTTCACCAACACAATTTATCACATAAATGTTATTGGTACTGTATATGTAATGTATACTATACTGCATCGTTTACGAGCCGTTGTGATTCGTGAACGGTTTAGTACACGACGGGTTCAGGACCTAGTGCAAGTACATCAATACGTACACCATGCACCATGTTCACGAACTAGGTCACAGTGACCTATAGGTCGTTGCAAAACATCGTCACAGTACGCCCGTCATTTGATTGAACCGTTCAGAGTGAACGGTTCGCGAGTGAACTACACATCGCTACACTATAAGAAATATTTATGATTATTTTATTACTGTCGTTGTTTTTTTTAACTTTCTCATTTATTTTTAAATGCTGTTATTGAAATATTTTTGTCATGTGCTAGTTTATGCTAATTTGCATACATATCCCAAACTGTATCTAATAACCGTGATTATGCGAACACTCTGTATATGATTTGCCTGCAGGTGTAATGATATCATATATCTGCTATCAACAATAGGACGAATACATTAACTATTATAGATATAATGTAGCTTCATGCTATGCTCAGAATGTGTATATACTTATATAACTGTAAAGCGGTAATATCTCGGATATATCTCGTTTTCCCTACGCTATTTTCCCACTTTTCATACGCGTAATTAAGGACATACGATGAAGAAGGTATAGACTAGAAGTACATGACCTCGATTTACTTTGTTTCTACTCTCAGACGATGTGCCTATAATGCAGGATTTTTTATATCGTCACATGCTTGTTCGATTTTCTGATACAACTCGAAAAGCTATAAGCATTATATGTATACTTTTGCATTTAAACATTCGAAATTCCATTTGTCCATAGTTTCTTTTGAAGCGCGTCATATAGACCATAAGAACACGAATTATTACAGTACTTGAAATTTTTTTACAGAAATTAATAATATAATACGTGTATTTAAAATGTATTAATGTAGGTAGAGAGGCTGAGAAGGAAGCTTCAGCAGCTTACTGGAGGACATACAGGAATGTTAACTTTAACGTGACACTGATTATTTTACACTGTAAGTAATTTAAGTGAACTAGTTTGAATAGGATGGCCTGAGTTAGTCAAAAATATGCTCGGCTACAGCACTTTTATCGTTTCTATTTAATCTGAAATGAGCATTTAGCTCCTTAGTAAATCTAGTTTCAATTGGTCTACTTGTTTGTCTTCTATATATACTTTAGGACAACTAGAACAAGATATTTCATAAATACCAGATTTTTTATTGAAATCAATCAAATCTTTTGGATTTCCTAGAAAATTAGCAAGACTATTAGAAATATGTTATTTTAAAATTATATTTATATAAAATACCACGTATAATACCAATAATCTAAACCACGTGCAATTATAGGATCAAATGGTAATTGAACAAATTTTGGAGTTGAATTATTACTTTGTTCTAAACTACTAATATTTCTGATATCTCTTGTTCTTTTAAATTTTCTTAATATGTTATTTATAATTTTAGAAGAATAGCCATTTGTACTGCTATATTTCGGATATTATTTAATTCAATGTTATATTTATCATTAGATAAAAGAAAATTTAATATGCGGTTAATTAAAAAATTAAAAGCAGCATATTTATGTTGACGACAATGATATGAATCGTTCTGTATATAGCAGTCCGTATTTGTAGCTTTTCTATATATATCAAATTCTAATATATTATTATTTCTAATGACTAAAACATCTAAGAAAGTTAACTGATTATTATTTTCGATTTCGTAAGTGAATTTATTTGGAGGAAATTTAGAATTTAATATTTTAATAAAATCATCAATATTTGATTTTTCAATATCAAAAATCAAAAACATATCTAATCCAAATTCTAGGAAAATAAATTTCAGTTTCCTTTAATTTAGTTTCAAAATAACTCATAAATAAATTAGCAATAAATGGCCTTAAACAAATTCCCACAGCTGTACCTTCTTTTTGCTCAAAGTATTTACCATTTAAGGAAAAACAATTCTGGGATATACATAATTTAGTCAGTTTTAAGTATTCATTAATAATAACATCATCCACAAAATTATTTTTTAACATATCTTCAAGAAAAAGAATAGTTTCAGGAATAGGAACACTTGGAAATAATGAGCAAACATCAAATTAAATAAGTATTTTATTATTTCATAGTGTTAGATCTTTAACATTATTAATGAATTCTAAACATTTTTGTACAGCGAAACTATCGAAATAAAAATTATTAAGTACATTTGCTAACCATTAGTTAAAGAGTCCGCAATCCTAAAGATTGGTTGGAAACAGCACGCCATGCCGATCTATCCTGAGCTAATTCCTTCATCTCCCTATAGCTATTCATCTCAACGTCTTCAACTATCTGACTCACATACTCCAATCTAGGCCTACCTACCCCTCTCTTTCCCTCCACTCTACCTTCTATGATCAATTGCATAATCCCCCCATGCCTAAGAATATGCCCTACTAATCTGTCTCTCCTACGCTGTAACACTCTCCAAATACTTCTCTTCTCCCCTACTAACTCTAGTACAGCTTCATTTGTTACTTTATCTTCCCAACCAATCCTCATCATCCTCCTATAACACCACATTTCAAGTGCTTCTAATCTACGCTTCTCTTCCTTTCCTATAGTCCACGCCTCACACCCGTACAGTGCTACACTCCAAACATATACCTTCAGTAATCTTTTTCTAATACCCAAGTCAATATTTGATCTTAAAATCTGTTCTTTTTCTACGAATGCCTTCCTACCCTGTGCTATCCTACACTTTATATCTACCTTGCTTCGATTATCTTTTGTGATTCTACTGCCTAAATAACAAAAATCTGACACTTCTTCGATTCTATTATCTCCTATTGTGATCCTCATTTTTCTACTGCATTCCTTTTTGTCACACCTCATCACTTTAGTTTTACCTATATTTATTTTCATGTTAAAATCCCTAGTCAATACTGCCTGCATACCATTCAATACCCTTTCTAAATTCTTTTCGCTTTCTTCCAATATAGCTATATCGTCGGCGAATCTCAGCATATATATTTTCTCTCCCTGTACATTCACACCTACACTATACTCTTCTTTTACTTTGTTTATTGCATCTTCTATAAATAGATTAAATAATAACGGTGAAAGTGTACATCCCTGCCGAACTCCCTTCCCTATTTTTGCTACCTCTTCTTCCCCCTCAATTCTAACTAAGGCAGTTTGGTGTTTATATAAATTAAAAATTATTCTCCTATCCTTATAATCTATACCCGTTTCTTTTAAAATTCTAAACATTATGTCCCAATCTACATTGTCAAATGCCTTTTCTAAGTCTACAAAAGCTATGCAAGTTACCTTTCCTACCCTCTTTCTTTTTTCTACTACCGTTCTTAGTTGCTAACCATTATATTACCACGAAAGTAAATATATTGGGGAGTTAAGAGCAGACACTATTTATCTTACAGATTTACCAGGTTTATGTATTTTTGGTAATATAGGATTTGGAATTGAAAGTTTTCGCTTAAGAATGGGTTTAATAAGGTTATGCCATGAATTAATTATATCTTTGTAATTTGATACTAATTTATTAAGCGGATCTTTTTGAATTTCTTGACAAGTTCCATTAGAAATGAGAATATCACATCTATTTGTTTATTACTTATTATTTCTTTAATCCACAAGAATCGAATAGTCATATTATTTTTCATAATCGATATTATAAGATTTTCAAGCACTTTTCTTCTGTAATTATACATAAAAAACAGTTTGTAAAAAATATAGTTTTTATAAATAATGTGCTTATTTGAGAATTTTTATCCACATAGATTTGAAAACACATATTTTTCATTTGTCCACAATACAAATAAGAAAATCAAGACTTTACGTATACGAACAGTTCGATTGCTTGCTTTAGTTCCTGTCAATAAATTATGTAATCAATTTATTGTAACATCCTGTATGGCATTGGCATTAGATATTATTATCACCTGTGCATTTAACTGAAGAATGTCGACGAGAGAAACAACTTTATAATACTTTAGTCGTACGTTTGATGCATTCGGAGAAGCATCGTGAATATATGTGCAATAAAACCGTTAATATAATGCTTCTTAGGAAGTGTATAATATAGTTATATTTTGATTTTAATTGATTAAAGTATAATACGATTTTGTGACTTGTTATATTAAATCAGCGAAATAAGTTTACAAAAATATAGCAATGTTAATTTTTTTATACTAAATTAATTAAAAAATTATAATCTAAATTAATTCTATTGTAAAAAAACAACTTTGTAAACATTCTTTTCTCCTTATATTCTGCTTGCTATAAAATTTACTATAGATCTATTGAATCGAATGTACTTTTATTTAATTTTTAAATTAACCAAAATAATCATTACTTACGAACACAATTGCCTATAATACGTCTACGTAATATAAGTAAATAATATAAATATAATAACGATGACATGCGAGGTAAATTGGACGCATTTTAAGTAAAAAGGCTGTATAAAAGTGTACAAGTACAAAAATTGTTTTTGTGTCTGCAAATAATATACGACAAATGAGTGTAGAATATACAAGGTTGCAAAGGTTAGTTTTCAATTTTCAACCGTGTGGTTGAAATTGGCTGAATTGTTGGTTTCATGATGCGTTAAAGATTTTTTTATCTCAAATTATCAATTAAATTCTTACTGAAATGTGTGTTATTAACAACTACATGCGCTATCATATGCAGTTTTTTTATGAATCACAAATTTTTTTTTTCGAGCTATGTATTCATATTAAAAAATATATAATCAAGTAAAAATATAAAAATGGTTTTATAATAGAAATTTGCATTGAAAATATTTTTCGAGGAAATGTAAATATGCTGTAGGTTATGTAAAAAAACCGTTCATAAATATTTTTTAATTTTTTATAATTTTGTCGTTCAAAATAAGAAAATCTCTTTTTATTTCGTTAAATAGTTTCGCATGATAATAATGTAAAGTTCTTAATGCTTATTAAAGCTTTTTTGATGTTTTTTTACTATTACTTAATTAATCATTTATTAACCGAATTTTAATATTATCTTAAAATTGAATCTGAATACAATTTTTCATTTGGGAAAAACATACATTTCATTTTAACTATCATTTGCAGTATATATGTTATATACGATCATGTTTTATATCACTGAGTCTAAAACTTTTAGTGACCTAATTTTTGCAAAGAAATCTGTCGGTCTGCCTAATTCTACTCTTGCGTTTAAACGGTTTATCTAATCCTTAAATAAACCATTACTGACCAAATAAACCAAATAAACAAGTGGTGACCATTCAAAAATAATGGGAAGTGACAGCCACTGAAGTAGTATCAATAAGTGACAAAAATATTAAAAAAATTATGTGTAAGCGCTTTTATACAATATTTGTGTAAAACTATTTTATATATTATTGCTTAGTTATTAGCTAAAGAAATAATGAGGCACTGAAGCAGTAATTATACACAGAATAGTTGGCAATATTATAATTGACAGATTTTTTAAAATCTGCCTGTAAATGAAAGTCACGTGGTAACTGCACTGCTATTTTTATAAACCATATACATAAACTTATTTACTGCAATTTGCATAATATCCTACCTATTTATTACAAATATCTATTCCTTTTTTGTAACAATACTTTAGGAATATTTGTTTTAATTTTCTACGTTATCTTGATGCACGTAACATAATTAAAATAGTTTTATCGTAGAGTAAACCAAATAATTGACAATTGAAATATTTTGTAGTTATACTCATTGTAATGATCCTTACATAAAAAACATAAGTTGTAAAATAAATTTATGTTTAAAAAATAAGCAATTTTCGCCGACTGTTTTATAAACACGTAAAAATCGTGTTTTAATCCATTTGTTTTAGATTATTTTTAGTGCATGTATTAAAAAATAAATATATATTTGTTTGATTACTAGGATACAAGAATCAAGACTGGTTTATTCCCAGTCCGGCTCTCCAAGTCAGCGATATAGACCTGAAGCTATCACCGGACCAAATCCGGGAGGTCCTGAACTATTTCCGTAAGTATACACATTTTTTAAAGGCCTGTGTTTTTTTACCAAATTTAATGTATACAAAAAAATACGTTCGTTTCACGAAAAATAGTAAATGTTCACCAATTTTTACATCATATTTAATCTTAAAGTGTTAACTTCTTTTTAGTCTCTTTTATCATTTGTAAGCAAAATAATATTTAACAAACGTAAGACTACATATTTTTAAAACGGGTAAAATGTTATCATAATTATGCTATTTCTTATGATATTGGAACTGAAATTAAAACTAATTATTCGTGACTAAATCTAAAGTTCTTTTTCTGACCAAAAAATAACCCATACACCTGCCTGCAGTTATCTGTAAATACTTGCAGTTACCTGTAAATAATTGCAGTTACCTGTAAATACTTGTAGTTATTGGCGTTAAGTTAAAATAATGAAAACGAAACTTTTAATGTGTTAAAGTTTTATTATAATAATCATGATATAGAAATCAGTTTCACTAATTATTAAAAATTTTGTTTGATGAAGTACTTTGGCGTATATTTAGTTTTATACATTTGGTGAACATTTACTAATGCATAGTATTTAAAATATAGGCATTATTAAAACAATAGGAACACCGTTATTATTTTAGTGACGTCATTTTTGTTTTTCGATGTATCATCATTTGGTATCTCACGAGTATTTTTGATATTCGATTTTTTTTTGGAGTACAGTGCTAGAGTTTAATTTGGTAAACATTTAATTTGATCCCTTTTTAAAATAACTAAACACAATGATATATCAAAATAGTAATATGCTTTCGATATACGGATATCTTCAAATCAATGTTTTTTAAAAATATGTTTCAGTCAATGAAAAACAGAGGGACGAGGGAGGCGATTCTAGCACTAAGAACGGTAGTAGAAAAAAGAAAGAGGGTAGGAAAGGTAACTTGCATAGCTTTTGTAGATTTAGAAAAGGCATTTGATAATGTAGATTGGGACATAATGTTTAGAATTTTAAAAGAAACGGGTATAGATTATAAGGATAGGAGAATTATTTTTAATTTATATAAACACCAAACTGCCTTAGTTAGAATTGAGGGGGAAGAAGAAGTAGCAAAAATAGGGAAGGGAGTTCGGCAGGGATGTACACTTTCACCGTTATTATTTAATCTATATATAGAAGATGCAATAAACAAAGTAAAAGAAGAGTATAGTGTGGGTGTGAATGTACAGGGAGAGAAAATATATATGTTGAGATTCGCCGACGATATAGCTATATTGGAAGAAAGCGAAAAGAATTTAGAAAGGGTATTGAATGGTATGCAGGCAGTATTGACTAGGGATTTTAACATGAAAATAAATATAGGTAAAACTAAAGTGATGAGGTGTGACAAAAAGGAATGCAGTAGAAAAATGAGGATCACAATAGGAGATAATAGAATCGAAGAAGTGTCAGATTTTTGTTATTTAGGCAGTAGAATCACAAAAGATAATCGAAGCAAGGTAGATATAAAGTGTAGGATAGCACAGGGTAGGAAGGCATTCGTAGAAAAGGAACAGATTTTAAGATCAAATATTGACTTGGGTATTAGAAAAAGATTACTGAAGGTATATGTTTGGAGTGTAGCACTGTACGGGTGTGAGGCGTGGACTATAGGAAAGGAAGAGAAGCGTAGATTAGAAGCACTTGAAATGTGGTGTTATAGGAGGATGATGAGGATTGGTTGGGAAGATAAAGTAACAAATGAAGCTGTACTAGAGTTAGTAGGGGAGAAGAGAAGTATTTGGAGAGTGTTACAGCGTAGGAGAGACAGATTAGTAGGGCATATTCTTAGGCATGGGGGATTATGCAATTGATCATAGAAGGTAGAGTGGAGGGAAAGAGAGGGGTAGGTAGGCCTAGAATGGAGTATGTGAGTCAGATAGTTGAAGACGTTGAGATGAATAGCTATAGGGAGATGAAGGGATTGGCTCAGGATAGATCGGCATGGCGTGCTGTTTCCAACCAATCTTTAGGATTGCGGACTCTTTAACTAATTGAATAAGATATTTTAAACTTCCAAAATGCATACTGCTAATAAATTGTATTGTTTGATAACTTTTCATGCACATTTCTTGATATTTGTGTGTTAATTAAAACAAAACAAATATACAATTTTGCACACCCTGCGAAGCTAGTTGAATACTTTTTAGATGTTAAGTTTTTTTTTTTAATATGGATTCCCCTTAACATTATTATCAGTGAAAGCGTTCAGAATTCAACATAAATTCAACAACAAAATCTTTTTTTTATTTTTATTATTTGTGTTCAGATATAACAGACTTGAAACGTGAAATTTCGCTAATTTGTTAATTATTTTCATATTATTGAACATTTTAAGAAATTCCACATGCTATAGCTCAATTTATTAATTATTATTTAAAGCGCAAATGGCATTGTACTGCAAAGTAGACTAAAAAAAAAATTTAGCTTATACGTATTTTATACATTGAAAAACATACAAGTTCACCTCATTTTACGCGATTGTTGTAAAAACTCCCAACTTCTTAAATTCATTAATCTAAAATGTCTCAATAATATTAATTTAGTCAAGAAACCATAACCATATTATGGTCTTAATTTGCACTTTAAATATAATTATTGTTAGCAAAATAATAACAATATTGAATGAATTTTAATAATAAAAAAAAACTATTTAACGGTCTACATAGCCCCAACATAATCGAATAAAATTTATATGTTGTTAATGAGCAATAATAAAAATAACTAAAGACTATGAAACCATTATTTCAGTGTCGTATCCAGAATTATGTTAAAGGGGTGATTGTCACAAAATTATTTCCAGATAGAAGTATACAATTATAATGTATACACGGTGGCGATATAAACCCTAAATCCGCACATTTCATTCTTTCTCTCATTACAATAAATATGATCTAATAGACACTTTTTGTCTTTATTGATTTAATGTAAAAGTAAATAAATAGTGCTTTATCAGGTATTAGCGATAGCTTGTGTCAATACAAAATGATTTTTGCACGTTCATAATTCACCTATTCCATATTAAAGCCATTTTACATGTGTCTCTTATCTTTATAAACTATTTTTAAATAAATTGTAAACAATTATTTCTAGCATCTAATTGCTACGTATCAAAGTGTTAAAAAATCGTTTACAAAACACAATAACACTTTTATCTCGATCAATTATTGAAGCATCTAAATTCTAAGTGATCGATTTTTGGCATGTGATAAAGTTTTTGAAATATTCATATGGTATAACCTCTAGTCCTCAAATAAGGTACAAAAATATATGAGAAGGCAAATAATTTAGTAAAGAAAACGTTTTGTTCAGTATTGTTTGGTACGGCGAACATATCGGATATGTTGCGCATTGTACAAAACTAAATCCAAAGTGTTTTTTTTTTTAAATGCACATTGCCATTTATAAGATTATTGTGAGCAGAGATCAGCCTATACTGTGAACAATTCAACAGTTTTTTATTATTTTTTATTTATTTAATTTATTATTATTCCAATATATTGGAATAAAACGATTTTTTTTTTAAATCTATGAATATGATTTTGGTGTATAGTAAAACAATCTTGTTTTAAAATTTAATTTCTATTAACGGAAAATGTATCACTACGGTAAGCTTGAAAATACTGCGAACTTAATTATTTAAACGAATTTAATTATCTACTATTTTTATTATCATGAAAGATGAAAATCGTCCTATTATAAAAAAATTAATGAGCGTGCTTATTATCATTTTTAAGAACATGATTTTGCCATTCTAGTTTGTAATGCATTCCAAAGATTAAATACTATATAATTAAACTCATGATCGTTTCTCAACTTTTTTTGAATAAAGATGGTACTTGACAGCTTTATTTCATTCTTCCAACAAATATTGTGTTAATGGCAATATTTGTAAATGCATAGCAAATAATTTAATATTTTATGATGCTTTTTATGAGGTACAAAGTTTTCGATAGTACATTAAGAATATGTTAAACAATTCGAAATAACGATGGTGTAATGATGTTTTTATAATTATTATGTATATTATTTAAAAACATGCTGAGTTACATGTATAAAGATAATGCCAAATTTATTTTATAAAATAAAAATTATTATAAAATTAAATTCGTTCGGGTGTCATTTAATACTTACGTGTATAACAAAGTATATTAATATAGCAGCATGAGCCTCCACTGACGCATTAGTTTATAAAAGCATGAAAAATCAAGAAAAAACAATTAATTAAAATAATACTATCTATTGTTCCAAATTCCGCAGCCCACATAGATGTGTTAGTTAAAGAGTCCGCAATCCTAAAGATTGGTTGGAAACAGCACGCCATGCCGATCTATCCTGAGCTAATCCCTTCATCTCCCTATAGCTATTCATCTCAACGTCTTCAACTATCTGACTCACATACTCCAATCTAGGCCTACCTACCCCTCTCTTTCCCTCCACTCTACCTTCTATGATCAATTGCATAATCCCCCCATGCCTAAGAATATGCCCTACTAATCTGTCTCTCCTACGCTGTAACACTCTCCAGATACTTCTCTTCTCCCCTACTAACTCTAGTACAGCTTCATTTGTTACTTTATCTTCCCAACCAATCCTCATCATCCTCCTATAACACCACATTTCGAATGCTTGTAATCTACGCTTCTCTTCCTTTCCTATAGTCCACGCCTCACACCCGTACAGTGCTACACTCCAAACATATACCTTCAGTAATCTTTTTCTAATACCCAAGTCAATATTTGATCTTAAAATCTGTTCTTTTTCTACGAATGCCTTCCTACCCTGTGCTATCCTACACTTTATATCTACCTTGCTTCGATTATCTTTTGTGATTCTACTGCCTAAATAACAAAAATCTGACACTTCTTCGATTCTATTATCTCCTATTGAGATCCTCATTTTTCTACTGCATTCCTTTTTGTCACACCTCATCACTTTAGTTTTACCTATATTTATTTTCATGTTAAAATCCCTAGTCAATACTGCCTGCATACCATTCAATACCCTTTCTAAATTCTTTTCGCTTTCTTCCAATATAGCTATATCGTCGGCGAATCTCAACATATATATTTTCTCTCCCTGTACATTCACACCTACACTATACTCTTCTTTTACTTTGTTTATTGCATCTTCTATATATAGATTAAATAATAACGGTGAGAGTGTACATCCCTGCCGAACTCCCTTCCCTATTTTTGCTACCTCTTCTTCCCCCTCAATTCTAACTAAGGCAGTTTGGTTATATATAATTAATGTTTATGATTTATCTGCTGATTTTTAATCTTTCTCAAAATGTATTCATCTAGGTCTCACTTAGATTTCATTTTCTTATTTTTTACTAATTTTTTTTTCGCGTATATTTTCGAAAATAAGTCAAACAGTGAAATATAAAAATCACAGTTTATACTTGTTTATCGATCAGTATAAAATTATGCTATTTGTAAACCATTTAAAACTACACGCAAATGTCGTTTAAGACAATATTACCGAGCATGTTTACAAATATTACAAATGCTTGTTTTGCAATTTATTTTAATCTTATCAATCGACGAAAGGAAAATTTTCCAGATTTATTACTTTTAATTACAATTGCTAACGTAAATTGAAAAGTGAATTATTTGCGACCTATCTATTTATTATAGCTAGACATGGAAAATCGTTAAAATTTAAATCGGAAAAAATCGAGTAAACGTAAAAAATTGGAACAAATTTAAACATGGCAGACTTTCATATCAAGAGTATTTGATGCGTGAATAATTGGATCGTACGGTTTTTTGACTAATGTTTTTTCAAAAATATTTTGGTTTAGCGGATTTATAAACAATTTCTAGATAATAAAACATTTCGTACAGGTGTATGTCCTTCCATAATCAATTTTAGCGAGGCACAATTTTAGTCAACAAAATTACATCATAAATTCATAAACACCTTTTTTATTACATTTTTACATTTCTAATCAAGCAAAACTTTAAAATTTATATGGCCTATTGAATCATGTTCAGATACATTACATTATTACTCGTACTCTTATTACAATGTAATAAAAAGTTGTATTTTAGTGTTGGTTTCTTATTTTTTATGGTATTTTTACGACTTCTTAACTTTTTAACTCATTTGTTTTTGTTTGTTGCAGTCTTATGTAGTGAACGAGTTAGCCAAATGAGCAAGACTTATGATGATATAGAAGCGGTAACAAGGCTTCTAGAAGAGGTAATAGCTGTTAATTAATTAAAACACATATTTTGAATATTGTCTAAAACATACTATTTAAATACAGATTTGTAAATAGATTTTTTGAAAGAATAATCCATTTAGTTTTGTATCTAAATTCTCCGATCTTTAAACTTGTAAAAATAGATGAACATTAAAGAATAATATTTTTACATATTAACAATTTGTTATTTCTAGCATTTATCATCCTACCGATTCAATTGGATTTGTAATTTTGTTCAATTTTTTATATTTAGAAAGAGAAGGACCTCGAGCTGACAGCCCGCATTGGCAAAGAACTGTTGCAGACTAATAACAAATTAGAAGGTACTTTTACATTGTAAATGTACATACATGCATCGCAACTTGATATATCATATAAATAATTACAAATTACGATATTAATATTATAAAAGTGATACATAACCATCGATAACGCGATAACAAATCTGTTAAAAATACATATTGTAAAAATCTAATAATTTGAGACTAATCTCTATTGATGCTGTTTGTGCGGGATCATAACACCAATCTCTTTCATTAACATATATCCTGGCCTACACTGGCCTGTTTTGAAGCTACATATTTGAAGATGCTGTTGAAAAACTGTAATCAATAAATGACCTGCTAAAACAAGTTTTCGATAATACGGAACTTTAATACGTAAATCTTGAATAGCCCAATAATACCTAGTTAGATCTAATGGGCTGGGCTTTCTTAAAAAAATTTTCACCAACCTTATTTTTCATAAAAAAAAATATTTTAAGAAAATAAATATTGATTAAGAAGACAAAAACATATAATGGTATATAAAAACACGTTTACCGAAATTTATTCGATTATATATTATTTAAAATTTCCCTGCTCTCTTAAAATCGTGCTGTAATAAACAGTAGTGAAGTAAAAATGGATTTCTAATATATACTCATTATGCTCAGAAATTTTTAATTGGAAATGGCAAAATTAAATAACTGCATGAATATCTATTTAACCACTTGGTTCAGATATTTCATCGTTGATTTAAAAAAAATTTGAATCACCTATGGAATAGGATATTATTAATAAATAAATGGGGGGAAATTGTGTGCTTAGGTTCCGTAGAAGCTCTTGAGAAAGAATTACGTACAGCGCATGAGAGGTTAACGCAGCTTACACATGAGTTGGGGAAGAAGGCAGACCTTATCCAGGTCCTCACTAGCGACATGGATGAGGCAACATTGGAGGCTGCACAGACCGGCGCCGACATACTGCACGCAGATGTAATGCAAAAGAAAATCAGTAAGGGCAAAATATTTGATTTATGACACCATTTCAACAGGTTTTTTTTCTAAGTATTATAACTAGCATTAATTATAATATTACGCTACATTCAATCTTAATTGGCCGATAACATACATTACATACTAAAGTAGCTAAATTTTGTCTGCGTTTACTTGAACGAGGTCAATAGGATGGTATCAGTACCAATTAGATCCTAAAAGCAAACATTTTTTAAGATGCAAAAGTGACTGGAATTGAGTATATCTGTAAAACAGCTTAAATTTATATTCTAAAACATTTTACCTTTTATATAGGTACATTAGAAGATGAGAATAAAGTCCTTAGAAACGAATACTCACGATTAGCACAATCAACGGATGACATTGAAGCCCAAGAACAATTGCTATTAAAAGACATTACGGGACAATTATGTAAGTTTTACAACATAAAATAATAAAAATATCGTCCTTAATTTCGCATGCAAACCATAGAAACCATTTCCTTATCGATAATTGTACATGACAATTTTACTGAATTTTTAAATACCATTTATAGACATTGTACTATTGAATTTATATTAGCACGCACTAGTAACAATTTAATTTTCAATATCAATTTTAAAGTTCAAAGTATATTGCGCTGATATTGTAGAATGTTTTATAATGTCGACTATATATTTCGTTTCAAATTTCGGACTTACATTTAAATGGATACATTTGGAAATTTTCGTACTCATTTTTTTGGCATATACGTTTTTGGCATAGAATGCAATTCGCTTTAATTTATGGTATAGAAGTTTTGGAGTTCTTACAACGTTTTTTTGTGATTTTGTTTACAGCGTGTGCAAATTCCAGTATGATTCTTTTAGAGGACGAACTCGATCGAGTTCGGGAAGAAAATCGGCTTCAAAATGAACAAATCATCACACTTTCTGCCAGATTGCATGATACCGAATTAAAATTACATAAGGTAAAATAATGAAGAAGTTGGCAATTAAATTAAATTCATTTTTTAATTTTTGTTCCAGAAGCTATGCAGTATTTTAATATGATCATCCTTAATTGATTCTATTTTCAAAGGGTTTTTTATTTGTTAATATTCATTTTTCATCGTTTATGTCCTTATTTATAATTCTGATATATTTATTGGTTTCGTATG
The DNA here is from genome assembly GCA_947310635.1 of Leptodirus hochenwartii. Classification (NCBI taxonomy): domain Eukaryota; kingdom Metazoa; phylum Arthropoda; class Insecta; order Coleoptera; family Leiodidae; genus Leptodirus; species Leptodirus hochenwartii. The sequence continues at coordinate 43,180,222 of OX371176.1, forward strand.
TAGTTTGTTACTGACAACGACGAAATGTCTTCTCTCCTGCAATTGACCAAAGACAATCAGAGCACCTTAGCTTTGGAGTTAGCAGACTTCAAGACAAAATATTACGAAGTAGAAGCGCTTCTTAGGGATGCTCAAGAGCAACTCAGGCGCATGCGTAAGAAACAGATGCCCGTCGCCAGAACTTACAATTTCCCTAGTCTAGGTAAAGAAATTAAGGATACTGTAGTAATCTTGTACAACAAAATATTCGAAAGATGATTTTATGTTATTGAAATTTTATTTTATTTTAGTTAGTTAAAGAGTCCGCAATCCTAAAGATTGGTTGGAAACAGCACGCCATGCCGATCTATCCCGAGCTAATCCCTTCATCTCCCTATAGCTATTCATCTCAACGTCTTCAACTATCTGACTCACATACTCCAATCTAGGCCTACCTACCCCTCTCTTTCCCTCCACTCTACCTTCTATGATCAATTGCATAATCCCCCCATGCCTAAGGATATGCCCTACTAATCTGTCTCTCCTACGCTGTAACACTCTCCAGATACTTCTCTTCTCCCCTACTAACTCTAGTACAGCTTCATTTGTTACTTTATCTTCCCAACCAATCCTCATCATCCTCCTATAACACTACATTTCAAGTGCTTCTAATCTACGCTTCTCTTCCTTTCCTATAGTCCACGCCTCACACCCGTACAGTGCTACACTCCAAACATATACCTTCAGTAATCTTTTTCTAATACCCAAGTCAATATTTGATCTTAAAATCTGTTCTTTTTCTACGAATGCCTTCCTACCCTGTGCTATCCTACACTTTATATCTACCTTGCTTCGATTATCTTTTGTGATTCTACTGCCTAAATAACAAAAATCTGACACTTCTTCGATTCTATTATCTCCTATTGAGATCCTCATTTTTCTACTGCATTCCTTTTTGTCACACCTCATCACTTTAGTTTTACCTATATTTATTTTCATGTTAAAATCCCTAGTCAATACTGCTTGCATACCATTCAATACCCTTTCTAAATTCTTTTCGTTTTCTTCCAATATAGCTATATCGTCGGCGAATCTCAGCATATATATTTTCTCTCCCTGTACATTCACACCTACACTATACTCTTCTTTTACTTTGTTTATTGCATCTTCTATATATAGATTAAATAATAACGGTGAGAGTGTACATCCCTGCCGAACTCCCTTCCTTATTTTTGCTACCTCTTCTTCCCCCTCAATTCTAACTAAGGCAGTTTGGTGTTTATATAAATTAAAAATTATTCTCCTATCCTTATAATCTATACCCGTTTCTTTTAAAATTCTAAACATTATGTCCCAATCTACATTATCAAATGCCTTTTCTAAGTCTACAAAAGCTATGCAAGTTACCTTTCCTACCCTCTTTCTTTTTTCTACTACCGTTCTTAGTGCTAGAATTGCCTCTCTCGTCCCTCTGTTTTTCCTAAAACCAAACTGATCTTCTCCTAGCCTTTCCTCTACTTTATTTTCTAATCTCCTATAAATAATCTTTAACAATATCTTCGATGCATGTGATAGTAGGCTAATGGTCCTATAGTTCTCACACAAATTAGCTCCTATTTTCTTTGGCATTGTTACTATTCTACTACTATTTTATTTTATTATATAGAAATTATTGCAATATAATTCCAATATAGTACGCTTCTCTTTATATTTTTTTCTACACATAGGTGGTACCTCAGTTCCGACAAGTGGCGTTTTTGACAGCCTACAGAGTGAATTAGAAATGTCAATGCACTCAGAACTTAGCGCAGATAGTGGCTTCGTTCAAATGGAACATAAGTAAGTAACATTATTTTATTGTTTAATTTATTGTTGAAGGTGTTTTCAAAAACTTAATTAAATATTATAAGTGCTTTGTCTATATTAAGTCTAACCCATTAATTACTATTCGCGTAAATTAGAAGTCCGCATGTACAGTGAGTGCAGTACTTATACTATATAAGATTTTATGTCATTCATTCGTTTTACGTTTTACTATTAATACCATCTAACTCCGTTATTAATTCAAACAAATTTGGTGTCTATTCATTTTATATTCATGTATGGTATATATACAATAATTTCTACTTATCCTTAGAGCCCAAAAAGGTGACAATTTTCGCTAGCTTTTGGTTTTGTGGCTGCTCTAGCCTCCATGCTATTTAAATAGTCTTAACCAAACTTTAATCTTAAGCATCTATTGTTACGAAAAAGCACGGATAACATTTTTGTTTTATGATATTTATTCATAAAATCGTGATACATAGGAATGCTACTAAAACATATATTCTACGCGATTCAAACTTAACGTAAACATAGTCTGGACCTACAGCATTAGATTATTATTATTGTTATATTAGTATATAATTAATTTTTCATTTGACGAATCCAATTTTTTATAAAATTATTTTCCTTACTGCCGTAATATTCATTTGCAAATAAGTGAATATAAATAAATAAATAAATTAAATACAGGCTGAAAAAGTAATTGTGTCGAATTTATGTATTCTAATAGTCAATAATTTATCAAAACTGACTAAAACATCAAAGGTGATTCACTGAAGATTTTGTCGAATTACCTGTAAATGATAGTAGTGCCTAGATAATTTCACATATATATATATAACGATTAATCTAATAAATCAGATTTTTATTAATAATAACCGGCTATTATTAATAATATCCAGATTATGTGGTCAGCGTGATTAATAATATTGAAATACATTAACCGCTAATATTATATATAATTATTAATAATTATTGGTGAAACCTGGTAAATTTAATAAAAACTTATTTTGTAGTGTTGCTTATATATTATTTTTTCATATTGATACATACAAATATCATTTATTATTACCAATGAAATAAAAAGTTCTTAATAGACTAAAGAAAAAACAATTTTTAAGAAAATTGGATAATATTTTTATTTCCGAAATTTGACAGGAAATACGTAAATTGCGATCTATTTCAGAGTGATGTGCTCTATTTTTCATAAATTGAACAAATTTTATCCCTTCCGACCATTTCTTTGTTTCATTTGATTTGACGTATTTAAAATTATTACATTTACCATTCATAGTTGTGAATTATTAATAATTACCGGTTCATGTGATTAATCAATAGAAATTAGTCACTTTAACCGTGTTGGTATTAATAATAGCTGGTAATTATTAATAAAAATTGGTTAATTACTTTGACCGTAATATACACACACACATATATATATACATATATAATATATCAATTTTTTTGCGCTAGTTCCAGTTCCGCCCAATATCGTAAAGTATTTGAAACAGTCCGCTGTGCCTCCCAGAACTCTCTCAACTCAGAATTTAATGCATCCTCCCCGTACCCAATACTACGACACTCCCCATACGCTTCCCCCGCACAAACGACAACAACCACAACACAATCCACATCCCTGTCCCCATACCCCACTCTGTCTACAAGTAGCGTGGGAATGGGACAAACAAGAGTCAGCGCCAGGATCGCAGGAACTGCTGCGATGGAAGGAGGTCTAGCTGGAGATAGAAGGAGTATGGGTAGTTTATACTCTAACAGCAGTTTGGGATATCCAAGTCTGGATTCAACAGGACAAAGCGGTGGGAGTGATAGTGATAGTGACGGATATCCGTGAGTATTTGAAAAAGTACAAATTTCCAAAAAAAAAATTTGCCAGATGTATTCCGTCTAAATATAATATACTCCACGCCACACCGCTCTAAATGTTAAAAAGGAATCCCTCCTTCGCCCTTTCATCACTATTTTGTAATCGAGCGTTTATATGATAATGATTGATAATCTTTGATAATTTATTTACAAGTTTAAATAATAATTAATAATGAATTTCCTTTACATATTAATTTGTACAACTAATTTAAATTTAAAAAAAATTATGTATATTTCTAACTATAATTAAAGTAGGTTCCTGAATATATAACAGTACAGACAAACTTCTGTAGTTCTAAAATTTTAACTTTTAAAAATATATAATTTTAGCATATTTTCCTTTAGTGGTGGACAACAGAGGGGTATTCCAGGAGTTCCAGGCGCCGCTGATTTGGAAGCAGCCTTAAAGAGACTGACTCCGAGCGAAGTTTTAATACGAAGAACGACATTACAATACGGTTCTTGCTATGGCGGGTAAGTTTATTTCAATTACAGAATGAATTTATCTTCTGGTTTACCTTTATAACCTATTAAGATTATTAAAAAAAAAATAGTAGTGATTAAAAATTCCAATTGAAAAATCTTTTTCTCCGCAAAGAGTATATATATCGTAAATAAATAGAAAATTCGAGAAGAATGTATTTCTAATATTCGATTGACTTAGCCGTTACTTTGTGATATTCCATAATATAGGAAATAAAATATATTACTTAGTTTTATATCACTGATTTATTTATTAGACTAATATAATTTCGTTATTACACATTTTCTAGTCTGATAGTTACATTACAAACGTCTACTTATATATACGTAAATCTCTTAGGCATTAGGGATGGGAAGTAGGATTATATTGAATAAAGAAGTGGAGATTAAGTCGAATTGGTCATTTAGTAAAGTTCATTGCGAGTTTTTCGAAGTTGTTGGAATTCCAGAGATTCTAGCCAATTTAGTTTTAGGCCTTTTGTACAAATGTGTAAAATTTCCATACTATCTCTTGCAGAGAAGGTATGGTTTGATTCTATAATATGATTTGCAAAATTTGAATTTGTTTTATTATTTTTATAGCTACTCAAACTTCCTTAAATCTAACTTTAAAATTGCGGCCTATTTGGCCAATATAAATAGCACTGCAATCTGAGCAAATAAACTCGGAAATACCAGACATACTGAATTTGTCAATACTATATTGTTAAAAATATACTGGAAAGTGTTCTTTCAGCTAAAATTTAATTGTGATATAAAACATTGTATTTTTATTTCTCTTCTATAATCTATAATCTATTTAAAATTTAATTATATTTTGAGTGTGTGTTTGCTATTTGTTGATTTACGGAAGGGAAGAAAGCGAATGGTACATATTCTGTTGTTAAAGATTTCAGCGAAGATATGTCTTAATAAATAAATTATTATCGTGATATAAAACTAAGTAATATTTGTATCCCCTATAGAATGTAATCCATTTAAATGTAATAAATTTAAAAAGTACATATACTTGAAATAATACCATCTTAAAGTTATTTTCCTTCATTTTACCATTTACTATGAACTACCACAAGATAACACTGGATTCAATTAATTATTTAATACCATCTTATTTAATTTAAAAAATTATCACTACGGTGTTAAATAATAGTATAGAATATCACCCAAATACCGCAACACAAAGTATTAAATAGTTAGATGTGCATTTCGAAAGCTATGCCCCCATCTTGAGTAGCACAAGATTTTATTTATTTATTTTGTAATTGCTATACAATTATATAGCAATCACGATTCGTGACAGGTATTTTATTTGGTTTTTATCTTGTGCTACTGAAGATGGGGGTATAGCCTTAGAAATGCGTATTTAGCTAGTAAATGCTTTGAGTTACGGTATTTGGGTGATATTCTATACTACCATCTTATTTAACTTTTTTTATTTGTTTTATTTTACTTTTTTTATTAGTTATGAAGGAAGTGGTGACTTATATCCCGACGGTTGCCGAACCCCGGATTCCTTAATGTCCACTGGCAGTGGAGACTCCACGTCTCGCCAACAAAATTCCTTTTTCCCATCCCAACTAAGCCAACCCATTTCCTATCCCGGTCTCTACAATCAAACCTCCCAAACCAACAATAAATCCAACTACTCCAACTCGTACAACCAGCAACAAACCAACCTTCTATATGGTATTAACGCTCCAAGTGGCAACTCTGGCATGTATTCTATGCCCCCTTCCTCTATATACGGAGGAGGGAGAAGTAATTCACAACAGGGGCAGCCGTATTGGCGATTACCTGCTCAGTTGCAGATAGTTAAGCCGCTAGAGGGCAGTGCGACATTGAGACATTGGAGCGCGTTAGCCAGACCGACGTTGGGTGGCTTGCTGGATGACAGGCCGGGTGTCCGCATTAAGGGCGGCAAGGAGCTAGAGGATATGGGCCTGGAAACGTACGGCCTTAGTGATTTGGGTGAGCTATTCAAGAGAATTTTAAATTGATTTAAAAAACTTAATATGATGGGCCATTCTTGATATTCATGCAAGATTGAGAATCTCACATAACTAGATTTAAGTTATATAAGACGTATACATCGTGATCATAAGTGTAAAAATAGTTGTAAGACGATTACAATGTGAGAATATAACGTATTAATAATTAACTCAACAAATAGTTGATGGTATTAAAAACTTAAAAACGAAAAAAAATTCTTTTTTTTTATAAACAATGGAGAAACCTTATATTAAGTTTGTAAAAGTTACCTTGTCACTAACTCACCACTACTCTGGCTTATTCTGGTTAGTCAATAAAAAATGTGGAATAATCCACATTTTTTATTTTTGAATTTAATTGTTTGTAAATTATCGGATATCTAAACATTTATTGTAGGTTACCATCAATAGAGCACTGAAGGTGAATATTTAATTATTTGAAAACGTTCTGCCACTGAATAATAAATATATTGGTGTAGAATTTTAAATGTTGAACACATTAGTCGTTTAGTTTTCAAGTTTAACACCCGTATATAAACTGATTTTTTTTACTTTATGAGTTACATTTTTTACAGAGGAAGACGAAGAGTATTCAAACCCAGGGAAAATGTTTGAGATCTCCGGTCCAGTGTATACGTTGACGAACAGTACAGTGATGCATCCAGATGACGGTAATTTATTTAGAAATTATTTTTTATTGAACGCGTACCTGACCCATTTACTAGTATCTAGGTTTTCTTAGACAAGTCTTTCACTTTTATAACCACCTTCTATAACCAATTGAATAATACAATTATTTAACGCCGTAGTGACGAATTTACAAATACAATTGTGTCTAAAAATATTTCTTCCTCAACAAACTATCTCGTCTTCCACTCGTATCTGCTAAACCAATCCCCATCACGATTCTATAGCACAACATTTTAAAAGCTTCTACCCCACGGATAATTTTCTTTTGCATTGTTCACAGCACATATCCATTGCTAAAATTTATCTCTCATTATAATCGTTAACTTCCGTCTTCTTTTCATATATTTTGTACTAATAATGAAACGAACTTATTTATATATTGATCTAACATATTTTTATATGTTGGTTTCGCAGGTACAATGTTGACGATGAGTAACATGGGTTCACGAGTCGCCTCTGTCTGCAGTAGTCTACAGAATTCTCCACCTGAGACGCCAATGCAACGTTCTCGCAGAAATTCCTGTTCCACGTTCAGCACAAACATGGGCCTTGCTAAAATGCTTAATGAGCGAGGTGAGTATTAAAATAGCCCAACAATTAGTTTGATGTAAAAAAAAGACATTAAATAACATTAATCATTTTATTCATATAAATACAGTGGAATGAGTTGCTTGTAAATTGATAAATTTACAAGTCCAATTTTATTTTACATGACAATATTGAAATATCTATAAAATATACGTAGATCAATATGACCATGCGAAATTTCGACGTCATCGTTCAATTTCTTCCTCGCGCCCATCAATTGACGTTTCTTTTGACCTTGCTCCCACTACATCCAATGTTGCCGCTAAATCTAATAGCAGTAATAGTAATGTTGCCAATTCTAACACCACTCTTCGTAAAAGAGATCTTTTCAAACATATGTTTCTAAGGACGATGCCTCTTTTATTAGAAGATGTAGACTTGTCCGATTTACTTATGACAAATGTTGTAGATTATTTAATTAATCCAAATATATAGTCATGTAGAAAATACATCTGCTTTAATAATATCTATTAAAATATTCTCAAATGGCAGATATATTCGAAGAACGTATTTTAAACACGATTATCCGAAAAACTATTAGTGGGGTTAAGAATAAATGTATGGAATAAAAAAAGTTTAATATGTGATTCCAGTCCATATGTATTATATTATATTGTATTATATTCATTTAGATATTTTAATCATATTTTAAACAAATTATTTAACTATTAATATAGAATATCACCCAAATACCGTAACAAGCATTAAGTAGCTAGATGTACAGTGTCTATGTACAATGTACATAGATTGATATAATAATAGTATATATAATAGTATATCAATCACGATTCGTGACAGAGGTATTATATTTAGTTTTATCTTGTGCTACTGAAGATGGGGACATAGCCCTTGAAATGTACTTCTAGCTACTTAATGTTCGTTACGGTATTTGGGTGATATTCTATATTAATATTTAACACCGTAGTGATATTTTTTTAAATTATTTTACATTTCGTTTTTTTTTTATAACAATTTTATTGTATTTATTACGTTTTTTAAAATAAATTATGTATAATTTTATTGTATTCTTGAATTCTCTTGCTCTTTCAATAAAATTAAGAAATGTGAAAGTAACAATCACTAAAATTTTATTATTTTGAATTTATATATGAATTTGATATATCACATATTAGACTTTAATAGCTTTTGAGTAACCCTTGTTCATACGTACTGCGTACTGATTTTTATTATTATTAAATCACTGCTTTTATATAAGTTATATTTTTTAATCATTTTCTGATAAAACAACACATCGCGATTAGATATACAATAATTTTGCTGTGTAATAGTTTAAAGTAGTATTGAAATTAATTTGTGCAAATGTTTAATATTTGTTTAAAAGAATAATGACATCCAAAACTACTAAATAAAGTAGTGGTTGCATTTTTATTTATTAGTGCATAAACCATTGCCCTCTTTTGAATCTCATTTCTTTTGAATTAAATGTTTTTCGTTTGACTTGGATTTTCTGCAGTTAGTCCCATTTTTAAGCTACATTTGAAATATTCAAAAATATATATAAAACTTGCGATAAACATTAGAGTTGTCATCCAAAAATTTTAATGACAGTTTAAAGAATTTGTAAAGGTGTTGCGGAAACGTGTGTCTTGTTGAGTAATATCATCGATTAAGTTTATATAAATGTAGACTATTTACTAGTCTACAAACTATTTACTATTTATAGTATAGGTAATATTAAAAGATTTTAAATTATAGAAAGAAAATTTCTCTACCTCTCAATAAATAAATAATGGAGTTTACGCAAGGTACCAAAAAATATTTATCCAATTTGTAATTACAGTTTAATATCCGGTTAGTTTTAACGACTTTAGTTAACAATAAAGCATCTAGCTAATAAATATTATACTCTTAAATAAATGCAATATTACTATTGAATTTGTACTCGAAATAATTTCCTAATGCAAAAATTAATAAATTTAATTAGGCTAATTACAAAAAATCTAACTAAGCCAATTGGTGCTTTAGACATATTTACGAAATTAGACACACTTTATAATATAATTCTTTCGGATAATGAACTTGCACGGCATATTCCTTTACTTTATTTACAAAATATTTATCTAGTTTTTCGGACATCTAAATACCATTCAAATCGTTATGACATGCCCCTCCGTTAAATTGACTATAATAAACAAAAGAAATAAAGCGTTCTGCTCGACCCAAATGTAGAGATTTAAACAAAAAGGCCCCATTTGGCTTTATCTGGCACTATTGCATTCCATCCTTATTGATATTTTTGAAAGTGACTTACAAAATTGAATTTTGTATTTGTTCTCAAGGCTTTTTATTGTTCATAATATAAAAAAATCGTATAGAACATCACCCAAATACCGTAACTCAAAGCATTAAATGGCTGGATGTACATTTCGAAGGTTATGCCCCATCTTCAGTAGCACATGATAAAAACTAAATATAATACCTCTGTTACTAATCGTGATTGATATACTATTAAATAAATAAGTCAACATAACAGAAGTATTTCAAAAATGGTATTTTATTTTATTTTATTTTATTTTATTTTATTTTATGCGCATCTAGCTATTTAATGCTTCGAGTTACGGTATTTGGGTGATATTCTATACTATTGTTTAACACCGTGTGATAATTAATTTTTTTTTAAATTATTTTACATTTGTTTAATTACACAAGCTAAATTTATCTTTAAACAATTTCAATATGTATAATCAGTTACTTAAAAAATCTTTTAAATTTGATCTACGGAATCTTGCAGGTAGCACCATTTTTAGGAGTAGTATATGCATAGAAATGTGCAACGGATGCGCGACTATTGGTCGACCTGTCTGTTGCCTTCAATAAAACGAATCCTGTCTTTCCATTTTCCTTATTCGCGTGTAAACTATCAACATTGACGGCTATCGACCAGATACAATCAGGCCCTAGGTATTTGTAAGTTTCCGTAAATGTCCAAGCACGTTCTTGGTTTGTTTGTAAATGAGGATAAATTGTTGATAGAACTTCTGCGGCGTTCACTTGCTCAGAAAGAGCTAAGTTAGAACTAATTATTTCCACCTAAAAATGTTTTTTTGTCTGAAGAAATATTTAAGGGATAATAATATCTACTGGTTCATTTTTATTTGGTACTTCGTCCAAATCCAAACAAATGATATCGGAATAAAAATAAAAATAATTGCTGTGACTTACGATAACTTCTTTCGTGGAAATTTTCACTGGAAATGCTAGAACTTTGATTTCAATTGTTTCTGCCAAAACGGCACTTAAACATAATACGACAATTGCCACAAATTGCTTCATTGTTTATAAATACTTATATTATTTTTACTTGATTCACTAAGCTAATATAATTTTAATATAATAGTAAAAAACTATAACCTTCCTTTTATATACTTCACGAATCTGCAAACTTAAAAAGATTAGAACATTTTAGACTTTACAAAACAATTCATGTAAAACGTTATCATTTAATTGAAATATGTTGTTTTTTACTATTTTACAATATAGATAATAGTTTTGTATTTATTGTGATATTTTCTTCGAAAACCACAAAATAAATACTAAAAATTATAAAAAGGTCTGCCAAGTAATTTTTTGAAATTTTAAGATTAGATATAAGATCAATTGTTATGTGATTTAACTCACGTATTTACATCAGTATATATATCATATTTTGAGTTGTTTTAATATATGCTATAAAAAATTCTAAATATATATTATTTTGATAATTTGTATTATTAAGGATTCTGATAAATAATCCTTTTGCTATTACTTTATATTGCTTTCTTTTATATAATAGTAAATTAAATAGCATATGAATAATGTATGTATATACTACAATTTCATTTAAAAATACTAAACTAATCTTATAAAAAATATTTTCATTTTTTGAATTATTACTATTTTTAGCAGATCAAATGATTCAAAATTTGTTCATTATATTGCATGAAAGCAATGAATACTAACTATATATAGTTAGTATTCATTGATAAAAGGTATACCATTTTATCCACACATTCATACCATAATGAAGAGAAAATTCCATCACATTTCTTTTCTTTCAGGTATCAAAGCTGTAACACCGTCATGTTACACAACCCCGTGCGGCGTGAATGCCTTCTCGCCAACGGCGACACCATACAATAGTCCCGACGTTACACCGCCTTTATCGCCCAAACACCCCCGGTCTAGATCACCCGACTGCTACAGCAACTCGGGCAGCGATGAAGACGAAATCGATCCGGAACACTTTAGTCTGCCGCAGATGATTCTGAGTTCCATGCCCGAGTTTGTGCAACAGATGACGGGGGCAGGGGCAAAGAAGAAAGTGGCTGTGGAAGGCAGAACAAGGGACGCGGCAACAGAAGGTGGTAAAGGAAGGAAAGGAAAGGTAAGATATCGAAAATATTTAATCAAAAACTGACTTAGAGATCTTAGGTTTGTAGTGTGAGCACATCGATTGGAAAAAAAGACGATGTGCGAATTATACAAGTGTCATGTGCAGATAATACTAAATTGATAAATAGTTAAAATGTCTGTCACTTTTGATATTTGTGCAACTATTAATGTAGCTCTGACTTTTAATAGTTACTGATACGCAGTATGAAACAGTTTCATTATATGCTAAGTTAAGTTAAAGAGTCCGCAATCCTAAAGATTGGTTGGAAACAGCACGTCATGCCGATCTATCCTGAGCTAATCCCTTCATCTCCCTATAGCTATTCATCTCAACGTCTTCAACTATCTGACTCACATACTCCAATCTAGTCCTACCTACCCCTCTCTTTCCCTCCACTCTACCTTCTATGATCAATTGCATAATCCCCCCATGCCTAAGAATATGCCCTACTAATCTGTCTCTCCTACGCTGTAACACTCTCCAGATACTTCTCTTCTCCCCTACTAATTCTAGTACAGCTTCATTTGTTACTTTATCTTCCCAACCAATCCTCATCATCCTCCTATAACACCACATTTCGAATGCTTGTAATCTACGCTTCTCTTCCTTTCCTATAGTCCACGCCTCACACCCGTACAGTGCTACACTCCAAACATATACCTTCAGTAATCTTTTTCTAATACCCAAGTCAATATTTGATCTTAAAATCTGTTCTTTTTCTACGAATGCCTTCCTACCCTGTGCTATCCTACACTTTATATCTACCTTGCTTCGATTATCTTTTGTGATTCTACTGCCTAAATAACAAAAATCTGACACTTCTTCGATTCTATTATCTCCTATTGAGATCCTCATTTTTCTACTGCATTCCTTTTTGTCACACCTCATCACTTTAGTTTTACCTATATTTATTTTCATGTTAAAGTCCCTAGTCAATACTGCCTGCATACCATTCAATACCCTTTCTAAATTCTTTTCGCTTTCTTCCAATATAGCTATATCGTCGGCGAATCTCAACATATATATTTTCTCTCCCTGTACATTCACCCCTACACTATACTCTTCTTTTACTTTGTTTATTGCATCTTCTATATATAGATTAAATAATAACGGTGAGAGTGTACATCCCTGCCGAACTCCCTTCCCTATTTTTGCTACCTCTTCTTCCCCCTCAATTCTAACTAAGGCAGTTTGGTGTTTATATAAATTAAAAATTATTCTCCTATCCTTATAATCTATACCCGTTTCTTTTAAAATTCTAAACATTATGTCCCAATCTACATTATCAAATGCCTTTTCTAAGTCTACAAAAGCTATGCAAGTTACCTTTCCTACCCTATTTCTTTTTTCTACTACCGTTCTTAGTGCTAGAATCGCCTCTCTCGTCCCTCTGTTTTTCCTAAAACCAAACTGATCTTCTCCTAGCCTTTCCTCTACTTTATTTTCTAATCTCCTATAAATAATCTTTAACAATATCTTCGATGCATGTGATAGTAGGCTAATGGTCCTATAGTTCTCACACAAAGTAGCTCCTATTTTCTTCGGCATTGTTACTATTCTACTACGCTGAAAATCCTGTGGTACTTCTCCCTTCTCATATATTTTACAAACTAACCTGTATAATCGCTCCTGCATTTTTTCCCCTGCGTGTTTTATTAATTCGGCTATATTATATTATTATATGCTATATTATATAAAAACAAAATTCAACATTTGCATTATTTCGTAAAATAACGAAGTATTTAAATGTATAGAATGTCATCCAAATACCATAACTCAAAGCATTTAATAGGTAGATGTGTATTTCGAAGGCTATGATTGATCCATTTAATGTCCGATTAGTTTCCACGAATTTAGTTAACAATAAAGCATCTAGCTTAGAAATATATACTAACTATATATAGTTAGTATTCATTGATATTGTACTCTTAAATAAATGAAATATTGTTATTGAATGTACTCGAAATAATTTCAAAATGCAAAAGAAACGTGATTAGATCTAATTAGGCGAATTGATGCTTTAGATATATTCTAGAACGAAATTAGATACACTTTACAATATACAATCTTTCGGGTAATAAATTTGTACAGCATATTCCTTTACTTTTTATTTATTTTAAAGAGGAAATATTTTCTATAGAATATCACCCAAATACCGTAACTCAAAACATTTAATACCTAAATGCGCATTTCGAAGGCTATGCCCCCATCTTCAGTAGCACAAGTTAAAAATTAAATAAAATACCTCTGTCACTAACCGTGATTGCTATACAACTGAATAAAAAGTCAACTTGACAGAAAAGGTTGAAACAGAGAATTGTACGGTGATATTGCATGGGTGATATTCTATACAATTATTTAATACCGTAGTGACAATTAAAAAAAACTATTCAATGTTATTTATTGTTTACCAACAAATACTTTTAATAATTTTATCCGTAAATAACATTTTATCAGCGTTCTCTATCGACTGAACGGGGTCCGCAAGGTCTCTCCTCCCTTTTGGCCAGCCCTGGCGGTGGTTTATCCATAGCCACGGGTTTGTACACTCGGCCTGCACTTATAAGTCCTATGGCTCAACTCACCTGCTTACTACCACCATCTAGTAGTAGTACTGGCAGTAAAATGGAATTTAAGGAAGTACGAACGATCACAGGGGAAGCTACCAAAATGGTACGACAACAGAAGAACGAAGAACAAAAAATAAGTGTGATAAAACCAGTATTGGATACAAGAAAAATGCAGCTGCCTGTAGAAGTGCAACATAGGAGCAATTTAGGTTCGTTTCGAATGTAAAAATGTCTAAAATATATTATTTTAATTTAGCTTTAATTTGGTTGAAAATTTTAATATGTTACACTACTCTAATCTAGGCCTATCTACCCCTTCCATTCCCTCTACTTTCCATTCTAAAATTACTTTCATAATGTCTAAGAATTTGACTTACTAGTCTATCTCTCCTATGCTGTTATACCTTCCAAATAGTTCTGTCTTTCTTTTAAATTTTCTTTTTTTTTTGTACCATTGTTAATTATTTTAATTGACTTGGTTTACAATCTCTTGAAAAACATACAGAAAATTGTATTAAAGATCATACATTTCAAAATATTAAAATGAGTCCATATCGTGGTTCTAGTTGGTGGTTTGGGTGTTCCGGGTAAACCTGGATCTGATGCGTTCCAACGCCGACTAGAACAACTCAACGCTCGCAAACAGCTAAGGCGTAAAAATGGAGCAGCTCAAACTAGGCCTGATCTGGGAACAGTTAATGGAAGGTCGAGGACGATAGCTAACGTTATGAACAGTGCAGAAGAACAGCAGCAACAAACGAATAGTAGTTCAACATCATTGGGAACTTTGAGTGCTCTATTGTTCGGGCGAAAGGGCGGGTTATTTTGAGAATATAAAACTATGAAATTAGAATGAGATTACGCTTAAATAAATTGGAATATGCAGACGGTGAAAAAACGTAGATAAAAGACCAGGGATTGAATTTTGGAGGAAAATTAAGATGGTGATTGCTGATCAAAGTAAAATAAATCAGTTTTTATGGATAGATTGTTCATGGATAGCTAATATTATATAAACTTCGCTAATTATCTAAAGTCAATCTTTAGAACCATCTAAAATATTGTTGAGGTTTAGCAGAACTACTATTTAAAAAAATATATATTGGTTTACTTTAGTGTTTTGTAGTGATATTTTTGTATATTTCACGCTTATTTGTATTATTTTTTTATATTCTTAACAGTTTCATCCTTATTTCTTTAATATGTTTAAAAATTAAGAATTTTAAACGAACACTAAACTAAATCAACGAACAACTTAAAGAAGAATGAAAACAAAGATTAAAAAATTGCAATTTTTGAATATAAAAGAAAACAATACCAAATTGAAAAATGCATTTAGATCTTAATGTGTAATAAATATATGCGAATACAATTCAAGCAATTTTATCAAATCATGTCATTTCTGTAAATCATATTTCGAATCATTAGGAATATCAATATTAAGAAACATTTTATATAATTAAGATTTATAAATGTAATTAAAAAGTGAGTGATTGAGGTATAGGTGCCTATTGTAAATTCCGTATATGTTAATTAATTATTTAAGAAACTCCGTGCGTATTTTTAAGAAATATTCCAGCACGGAATTTGATAAAATCAGTCAGTAAAATATTTCCTATTAGATGTAATGCAACTATAACAAAAACATTTTATTAAAAGATCATTCAAATCATATACTATACACTATTATATATTAACCATAATATATATTCGAGTGTTTGAAATACGATATTTTTATTATTTATGTAATATTTTGTAGCAGTATTAGAAAGATATGTATTTACAATTTGCAACTTATCATTTTTTGTTATCATGAAGTTGTTAATGATGGTATAAGGTTTGGAAATTTATTGTATTGTGGCAACCAAGAATTTTAACATTATTACGTTTTAGGACATAAAGATTTTGTTGTAAATAATATTGCATAATCATTATAATGATTTTCTAAAAGACTTGATGTAAGTGTATAAATAATATTTTGCAATACGTAAAATTATAATAAAACTATAGAACGAATTTAAATATTTAGCCAAACTATTGCATTCAAACTATATTTGCAAATAAATATGTAATATAATAATGTAAATATATAAGTTAGCTATAGAATATCACCCAAATACCGTAACAAGCATTAAGTAGCTACATTTCAAGCGCTATGCGCCATCTTCAGTAGCACAAGCTAAAACTAAATAAATGATAGTATATCAATCACGATTGTGACAGAGGTATTTCATTTAATTTTACTTGTGCTACTGAAGATGGGCGCATAGCGCTTGAAATGTACATCTAGTTACTTAATGCTTGTTATGGTATTTCGGTGATATTCTATATTATAATTTAACACCGTAGTGATAATTTTTAAAATATAAGTAGCTGTTATAAATAAATTATTTGATGCAAACAGTCGTAAAATTCCAAGCAAGTTACTTTAAAATTTAAAGTTTTAAATATAATTGGAATAAAGCGCACTTTAAACTTTTCTAAACCTCGTAAACTACCACAGGTAGCATTCTCAATAAGAAAACTAATATAGTAATCTCGGTGAGTGACAGAGGTAGTTTATCTAGTTTAATCCTGTGCTACTGAAGATGGGAGCATAGTCTTCGAAATGCTCATCTACATATTAAACCTATTTAGGTGATATTAAACCTATTCTACCTATTTGGGTGATATTCTATACATGTTTAAATACCATTCACGGCTCAAACCTTCACTCTCATAGCACAAACGAATCGCCAATTTATTAAGGGCGGTTGATAGCAACTGTGGTTGAAATATTTTTTTTATATTTCTCCATAATTTGACCTAGGTCCATCTACTCCCATTAGTGAATCATGAATTTACGATTTCTAACGCATAATAAAATAAAGTATATTAAAAAAAAAAAAATTTGAAGAGTTCTCTGATTCTTTATATAAACATAGTACAGTGATGTGAATTCGTCACACAGTCGTTCCAAATATTCCAACTTTGGTATTAAGTTCCCCAAAATTATGCGATAGTGTAGTATTTTTTGGTGGCAGTCGAGTAGAAAAAAGATTTCAAAAAACGAGAATTTTGAGATTTTTTAAAAAGTAACTAATATCGCTGAATCAGAAACCCTCGGAATATGTTATTACCTAATCTGAATTTTTCTAATTTGTGCAAAAAAATATGCCCTTACGACCTCACTGTTAAAAATTGCTTTATTCAAAATGCACTATTTTATAGGGCAAATGAACATTGTAAACCGCCCCCTTAATCTATCGCCCTCAATAGAGATGGGATAATAATGACTATTCGAAATGTTGAATAAAACATACTATACGTACCTAGTTAAATATGTTACAACCGATTTTTTATATAAATAATAAAATTTTCTGTTAAATTTACTGAAATATCAAGCGTATCACGGGAGATTTCAGCATCCGCTTCAAATTATTACATTCAATCTGTAGTTCTATTGAGTATTTAACACAAGTAGGTGTAATACACGCGCATGTTTAAAAAATAAAAATGAAGATTTGTTCATGGCTGACGTTTGTGATGTAGCTCTCATTTGAATTTTCTTTCAAAACTAGCAAATTATTTACATATATAGTGTAAATACGTACCGTATTATAGGAAAATGTAAGTAGATTAATAAAAGACGATTCATTTAAGTTATCACTCTAATATTTTTACTATTGTACGTCTGAATAGGATTTAAAAATGGAGGACTGATGTTCTTTCTACGTTGAAAGCATATAACGAAAATTGAAATATGTCTAGATCTATTCGCGCAGAAACCCGCAGTCGAGCGAAAGATGACATCAAGAAAGTCATGCAAGTTGTGGACCGCGTACGCCACTGGTAAATGAATAATATTGAAAATAAATCAATAAAGCAGAATAAATCTCTTAAGAATCGGTGTTCATAAAAATAGTGAATTTTTTTTTAGGGAGAAAAAATGGGTTACGATAGGGGATACGACAATGAAAATATACAAGTGGGTCCCAATTGTTTCGAACGAACCGAAAAAGATGAAGGTGAAAGATTCAAATAAAGAAAATATTAGTCGAAAACCGCCGACTGATTCATCGAATTCGAACTTCAGCATAGCTGAGGATTCTAATACGTGTTTTTCAACGGTGAGTGATTCACAGGGCCCCACAGATTTCTCATCCCACATGACCTTTAGCGAAGACTCTAATTCTCAAGGCAGTGAACCACCGCCTTTGAAAAGAATGAAACAGGATTGAAAAAAATCTTTATTGTTCCCATACACATAAATACAGAATATCTATTATATATTATAATGTAATCTAGCTTCTATGTATCGAGTATTAATTATATCCGTAAGTGATATCCGTAATATAGGATCGAATTTATTGTTAATTTAAGATGAATAAATAATATTCAATGCAATTGTAAATAAAATTTATTTGAACGGCAAATAATGCAATAAATTTTACGTTTATTTTCATTACAGATTAAAATTAGTTTGCTGTGTTAAAATATTTTAATAATGCGATATATAAATGTATCTAAATGAAAAACAAATCTTAAAGGGCAGATACCTCAGTCAATATGCTTTTATTTAATAAAATGATTTCCTCCTGATTGACATTTTAAATAAAATACTACTTATATCACCCACGTTATTTGAAACAGTATTCTCTTTATTAAATAAAATGTATAATGTCCTAATCAATAATTATCAAGTATTAAATACGTATAAAAATGATGTTTGAGCTCTCGTCTTCAGTAACAATCACAAATACTAAACTATCCGTCACTAAAATTTCTGTACTATCTCACTTTTGAAAATATTGTAATTTTCAGGAATCAATATAAATTATTGATTTTATATTTACTACCCCATTTCACAATATTAATGCAAGTGAAATATTTATTGCTATATCCCGGCTTAATCATTACGAATACAAGAGATATTTAATCAGTATTAGCGCGTGCACCTTATTTTCGTTCGTTTATTATATACCCGTGCGAGGAGTGATTTAACAACTGTCAAATGATCACATGATCATATTATGAGATCGGTAACCGAAACACTTGGTATGTGAAATGACATCACAACCAGAATGGCATGTCATTTCGCATTCAACTCAGTTCACTGTGAAATTTTCGTGCACTTGCGCATTTGAATGTTAGATTTTCATGATGGAACAATGGCATAATAATTGCAGATTATTTCTAATCCTATTCATTAACCAGCATTGTGAATGCCTCGGAACATTATGCTCATGATTTCAGTCTCTCAAATTTGAGCGATAAATATACATTTTAACAAACATATTCATGTATCGCGTTTAAGCGAATTATGAGACAGTTATAACCTGGCTGTTGTATAGGCACAACATGCCGTGGTCACAACGGGAGCGCCATTTTATCACAAGTCGCCGTTTGCGTGAGATGTTTGTGCGGAGCAATCTTGCTTGGGAGCAATGTAATTACGTTGAAATACAATTTATTGTGCTAATAATAAGGTAAAAATGCGCATTCGCTGTTCGTGTAATAAACATCAACAACCCTAGATTTGTATTTATCTTATGTGAAACTAGAGTTCATTGGGAATAACGTTCTCCGACTGCTCGACGCCCTACATTTGCAAATGTGTTATGGCCTGCTTCTAAACAAACGTCTCCAACAGCACGTCTAATATATGGTGTTTCTAGCTTTAATGTGATTGCTAACAGTCGAGGGTTAAGAAATAAAATTTGCAATGTGTAAGTATGGTATTCATACGACATGGCATTCTTTCTTGGTAGCCGCGATTAATTTAAGAAATATTTTCAGATATTCAATGTAAAAATATGGCAGAATAATTAACAGCAAACTAATTTTTGTATATTTAATAAATATTGTTTCCTTTTATTTCATATTAAGATCAATTTACTCGTATAATTTCGAACGAATTAGTAGACTAAGCGAGAATTTCAATTTCAAGATGTTGTATTTGTTTCAGCAGTTTGAATTTCCAGTATTCAATTGAACGGGATAATGGAACATGGTTCCGATGGCAGCCATTGCGCTCTCTTGTCAATGTCAATATCGTTACCAACGGATAAACAGCTGAATTGCCCAGACAAGGGGAATAATAGCTCAACGCATTCAACAATACAGAACATGGCGAACTATCCAGACAACGACCTCTCTGAGGCAGATATTGATAAGAATAAACAGCAGGTCCAACATGAAGTGTCGATAAATTGCCAACAAGTGACAACTCATATCAATGGAGACCTTGATTTGTCAATGTCACCTACTACTGAACGATCTGTCACCACTATATCAGTTAACGGAAAGACCGTTTTAAATGATAAAATTGAAAAGGATGATGAGGATTTTGATAATACTTCGGATAATGATGCTTTAATTATTGACGAGGAGCGATTAAGTGTTACTGAGGATAAAAACAAACATAAAATTACTGAACAAATTGACAACTCTGGAAAAGGCGAAAATCTTGAACAAATCTCAAAACATACGGAAGACATTGCTGTAATGCCGGAACATTCAAATCCATATTTTTCTGAATCTATATTTGAATTGTTAAATAAGAAGACCTCTGGGTCAATTTCAAAGAAAAAGTCAAGCATAAATAAAGCTAATAAGTCTTCTCAAGATAGACAATTTAATAGACAACTAAATAAGGATTATGCGCAGTACTTGGGATTGCAACCTTCTACACATCAATTGTTGAAATGTGCACGGTGTAATTTAGCTGGATTTCCTACAGTAACAATGTTGAATGACCATCTGGTTAAGTGTGGTCCTATTGGTAACTTTAGTGTCGGAAACACAGGAAATGTTGGAATGGACAATTTTAAGAACAATAATCGTCTCAATAAGAAGTAAGAGTAATTGTAAATTTCCGATTTTTGTAATTAGATTACTAAGTTGCAAAAATTGTTGTTGACTCTTCAAATTTAATCGAAATAGTGATTATTATAAATCTTAGCGTATTACATCTGCAGTTTAATAGTAAATAAAAAATCTTTCGAATGTTGTGGATTATGAAAGTTAAGGACAAGGTGTTAATTTTGGTACGAAAGTTTTGAAATGTTTTAAGTGAATATATGAAGTTTAGGAGGTTTATGCGTGCTGTGATAGGTATGGTAATTTAACACTATGTTTAGGATTATACATTTTCGGCTTAATTATTTAATTTATAGAAGATGCAATAAATAAGGTTCAAAAATAGTATAGTATGGAAATGAAAAATGATGGAGAAGAAATTGATATGTTGCGGTTTAACTAAAAGGGTTTACTGATGATACGTAAGAAAGGCAGCAGAATTTAGAACATGTACTAAATGAAATAATAACTAGAGATTATAATATGAAAATAGATATAAGTGATATCAAAGTGATGAGGTGTGACAAGAAGGAAAGCAGGCGAAAGATTATGATTAGGATAGGAGATGATAAAATAAATGAAATATCAATTTTTTTTATTTGGGAAGTAGGATTGCACAAGATAATCGAAGTAAGCTAGATGTAAAATGTAAGATAGCACAGGGTAGGAAGGCATTCGTAGAAAAAGGAGGATTTGGAATGTTGTACTATGGGAAGATGATGAGGATTGGGTCAGTAGATAGAGAAACAAATAAACAAATAAATCGGTGCTAGAGCTAATATATGAGGAGAAATATATGGAATTTATTACAGCGTAGTTGAGATTGCCTAGAAGTTTATAATCTTAAACATGGGCATTTTATGCAAGTATGTATAGAAGGTCGAGTAGAGGGAAATGAAAGATCAGAATATGGTAAGGGAAATATGAATAAATTAGAGTATGGTAGTCAGATAGTAGAATACGTTAGGATGAATAGCTATAGAGAAATGAAAGAGTTAGTGCTAGTTATTAATACGTCCGTATTATTCACCGAAATTGTTACTAAATCGTAAATGTGGACAAAGTCAGTGTGCCTCATTTGTCGATTCGTTGGGCTACTTAGCGAAGTTCTTGGGTCATTCATACATCAGCGATTTCTATTTAATTTTATAGCAATTTCGATTACCAAAATGTAGTATTATTTTGATTTCTATGCTACTGAATCTGTGACGTTAGCTTTCGAAATGTGTATTTATATTAGAAAATCTTAGAATTTCTGTTTTTTTTAAAGGCATTGTAAACTCTTGACGCGTGAAAAACGTGCTGTATATAATTATTTGTCGCAGAGATTAATTTATTACGGGAAATATGTGGGATAAATTGTTTAAAATAAGTATGAATACAGACGATACCGGAAGAAACGAAAAAATGTAGGAAATTGTAAATATGATTTTTTTCCGTAAAACTTTTCCAAAATTCTTTAACTTTACATGTAGATTAATCTTTTTTTTAATACATATTAAACTTTATATTCCCCCTCCCCCATCCTGTCCCACGTAGTTTAAAAAATTTTCTCGGTTCTATAATTGCAACTTTGTTTCTTATCAACAGAATTTTTTTATGTTCAACGTGTGCTACATACCACACACAGGCTGACCTATTTCTACATATCTTGCATATCCATCGTCGGTACGTGTGCCTGTACTGTCAGGGTATGTTTCCTGGTGCGGAACGTCTCGCTCGGCATTTGGGGAACCGCCACGGTGCTTATCAATACCAGAAACAAGCATCAATCCTTAAAGAACAAAAACAACCTAGCGATGTAACTAGAGAACAAAGTTATAATAACAATAATTTGAATAAGTGTGTTGATAACGGTGTTGCATCGAATCGAGAACAAGACCCTATTGTATTAAAGGATTCGGGGGGCTCTGATGTATGTGCCATGGAGAGTAAAGACAATAATAGGAATGCTTTGTTTAGAAGGTATAATAATATGCAGGAGTTTAGGAAAAAATACAAGGAGGAGTGTTATTTGGTGTGTTGTGGTTGTGAAAAAGTGTTTAGTGCGGGTATTCGGGGTAGAGACGGTGGAATAGGCGAGGGTGATAGAGAACTGGAAGGACACGTCTGCGAACATGGTAAGATCTTGTTTGTTGAAGATTACTACTTTCAGATATAAATGATTCGTTAATTATTTTGAAAACTTGGATTTATCAAGTTTAATATGATTTTTAAAATGAGTTTAGTAAGAAATTTGTGTGCGAATAAAAAATATTTAGCGATTGTGCGAAAATAGACATTACAATTTGGGTGGTTTAGTTGACGGTCTAGGTATCAACAAGATGCGTGTTAATTTTTCTGTTAATTTATTTTTTTGGATGGTTTTGAAGACGGAGACAAAATGTTCATTTTTTACAATTATATAATTTGCTTAACCTTATATTTTATTGTTTGAAATCAATGATGATTATAAATTATAGCGTGATAAATTTTTAGTTAATATTAATATTAATAATGCTTTAAGTTACGGTATCTGGGTGTTATTCTATACTATTAAGTACCTCCTTTGTTTAATATTTTTGTTAATTTACATTTCTGGTTCATTTTACTACTATACTGAGATCAAATATTTAATTCGTTATATTTTTATGTTTATTTAAACGATTATTTTAATTGACCGGAAATGATACCAATACAAATGACGAAATATGATCTTACAAACTGCAGACCATAAAATATTTTCCGTAACATTGATTTATAGTAGGCGAGATCAATAATGGGGCACTTTGGAAGACAGGATTTCAACCAGTTAATTATTAATTGATTGGGCGATTACTGTAAAGCAATATCTGGCACATTTTTTAACGCAGATTGAACAAACATAGACGGTGCTTTATTATTGTATAGAATATCACCCAAATACCGTAACTCAAAGTATTTAATAGCTACATGCGTATTTCGAAGGCGATGGCCCCATCTTCAGTAGCGCAAGATAAAAATAAAACACCTCTGTCACTAACCGTGATTGCTATATAATTAATTATATAGGGGCATAGCTTTCGAAATGCGCGCATTTATCTATTAAATGCTTCGAGTTACGGTATTTGGGTGATATTCTATACAATTCTTTAACAACGTAGTGACAATTTAAAAAAGCGTTTTATTATGTTATATCTGTTAATATTTTTTCTGGAAATATGGTTGATCTCCGATTATTTAAATAACAATTTAAATCTTCTACGTTTTATTTTATTTTATTCATTAACTTTTTTTGGCGCACTAAGTGGCAATGACCAGGTAGATATGGATACGAACAGGAAATTTTTCGAAAAAGAATTATTCCTTCCGTACTATAGACTCGAAAAGAATTTAGAAAGGGTATTGAATGGTATGCAGGCAGTATTGACTAGGGATTTTAACATGAAAATAAATATAGGTAAAACTAAAGTGATGAGGTGTGACAAAAAGGAATGCAGTAGAAAAATGAGGATCTCAATAGGAGATAATAGAATCGAAGAAGTGTCAGATTTTTGTTATTTAGGCAGTAGAATCATAAAAGATAATCGAAGCAAGGTAGATATAAAGTGTAGGATAGCACAGGGTAGGAAGGCATTCGTAGAAAAAGAACAGATTTTAAGATCAAATATTGACTTGGGTATTAGAAAAAGATTACTGAAGGTATATGTTTGGAGTGTAGCACTGTACGGGTGTGAGGCGTGGACTATAGGAAAGGAAGAGAAGCGTAGATTACAAGCATTCGAAATGTGGTGTTATAGGAGGATGATGAGGATTGGTTGGGAAGATAAAGTAACAAATGAAGCTGTACTAGAGTTAGTAGGGGAGAAGAGAAGTATCTGGAGAGTGTTACAGCGTAGGAGAGACAGATTAGTAGGGCATATTCTTAGGCATGGGGGGATTATGCAATTGATCATAGAAGGTAGAGTGGAGGGAAAGAGAGGGGTAGGTAGGCCTAGATTGGAGTATGTGAGTCAGATAGTTGAAGACGTTGAGATGAATAGCTATAGGGAGATGAAGGGATTAGCTCAGGATAGATCGGCATGGCGTGCTGTTTCCAACCAATCTTTAGGATTGCGGACTCTTTAACTAACTATAGACTATGACCTGTTCAGAAAAATTAAAATTAATACATATCCTGCCAATTCGAATTAAAAAACTGTCTGTTTTCTTAGGTGACACTACAGCTACATTACCTAGCCCACTTCCCCAGCCACCCGTTCCTCGGTTAACGGAGGGACGGATGATAATAACGGACCCTTCTGTCGAAGACAACAATGCATCTCAAATATCGCCATTAAATGCCATAGAAACAGACCAACAGCAACATCCCGATGCAAGCATTGTTCATAGTAGCGACAATATACAGTCACTTAAGTCAAACATTGACAAGGATCTCGTGAATACACAAACGCCAAGTCCTGCACACGGTGATTCTACTGGAGATATTAGAGAAAAAAGCGGAGATATTTGTCCAGATAATAACGAAGATATCATGGGGGACCCTATCCAGGCTCACAAAAGTGTGGACAGAGTGAATGATAAGACTACCGATGAATGTAAGCATTTTATCAACATAATAATATTACTACACTATATTTAATCTTAATTAGCCGATGACCTATAATATGTTTGTAATTAGATTTAGCCCGTGCTTCTATGTTCAAATACAATGGAACTATTTCAATACTCTTCTGTTGAATTGGATATAAAATCTAATTTGCCTCACAAATCATCTTTTGTAGACAGCAAAGATCCTTCGCTATGCGTTTTCCATTCAAAATATCTAATATATTTAGTTACATCCATATCCATTCCCAAATAATGCACACAATTAATTTTATTTTTTAAAACATTTGTAGAAATAGAATTGGTCACATTCTAAACGAAATATTCAATGCGGCATTTAATTTTTACCTCTACATTTTTAAATTGTTGTTAATTAATCTTTAAAAAGGTGATATATTATATAGAATAGAAAAACACTTTATTTTTCTGAATATAGTAAACATAATGTTGGTCTACAGGTGGAAGCAGATACATATACATATGTGTAATATATATGAGAAAAATAGTGTCTAATATAAATTACAGGACAGTATTAATTATAAAGACAGATTAAAGACAATTCGTTTAGTGAATAACGGGTTCAATGCGACATAAGTATTCACATATTGTACGTTTATATAAGTATATTATCTATCCATTTAAGAGATTCAGGTAGCCTATTGTACAATTTTATACAATTATAATATGGCGATTTTTCAGTTATAGTTAATTTTACGAACGGGATATTTATAATTGTTTCTGTCTCTCGTTTCATAGCAATGCGTAAATACTTGAGAATCAAAATAATGGGAACACTTTTTAAAGAAAAGCAAGCATTCTAAAACATATAGCCCAGCTACCGTCAAGATATATTTTTTTGTGAACGAACGCCAACGTGTTTGCCTGAACTTCATGTTTAGCATTATACGCAGGATTCGCTATATATATATATATATATATATATATATGTGTGTGTGTGTGTGTGTGTGTGTGTGTGTGTGTGTGTGTGTGTGTGTGTGTGTGTGTGTGTGTGTGTGTGTCTAATTTTTAATTAATTAAGGCGATGTTTTAATGCAAATTATATATCTGAGCGCTTCTCTCAAATCTACGATATCTTTATTAATTCATATTCTTTTTATTTTTAGCGGTATTTGCACAAAATACATCACCACCTCTCATTTCAAGTCCTCCTATATCCGTTGATTCAACACAGCCTGACACGCGTAAAGTACCCAAAGTGACCCTTAAGTTAACCAAACCTTACCAACCTCACAATCTATCTGACTATTCCGATTCTGATTCTTATCTCTCTGATGAAAATAACGATAATGAGTCGAGTGATAGTGACAAGCTAATGATGCAAGTGGATGTTGAAGGGGATATGGAAGAAGGACGTAATAGCGCCCATTTAGATTATCGGGATACCGAACATACAGAAGATAATACTGAAGATAGAATCGGCATTATTAAGGAGTTGGAAATAGTTAAGAATGAAGAAGAAGCGTTGGAAAATCAAACTATTGAAGAGCTGGAAAATAAGGTGTCTTTTTCAATATTTTGATTTGTTTGGCTTATGTTTCAGATTATATGTCGTAAAAGCCTCTTGTAATTCTTGTAAAATCTGAATATTGACTAACAGATATTAATATCTTACTTTTTGAATGTATTTGTATTTATTTTAATTTTGTTTCGAAAAATATTGCGATTTATTTTTATACATGTTAATATTTTCACTTTCCTTGCAATATAATATTTAATGCATCTATATGAATGAAAGTAATAACATAAGCCAAAAAATTAGATACAAAGTTCTTAACAGATGTTGGATCTATCTTTGAGTTGCAAAAAGATATTTCTGAGAAGTTGTCTGTCGTTCTGACTGTTTATCTGTGAACATTTTCGCCCCTAATCGATTTAACCAAGCATGTGTTATGAATTGACGAAATAACTTTCAATTATAGTAAACATTTCAACAGTAAGTAACAGTTTTATTTAAAAATGTGAAGTAGGTGACTTCACGATATCTTTTTGAAACTTCTTGACGTAAACACGTGCTTTATTAGATATTCACTAAGAAGTATTGAGACATTAAATATATTGTTCTCGTGTTTCAAGCTGAATGTGTTAAAATTTTGTTTAAAATGTCAAAAATCTCAAAATGAACAGCCATTTTAAATTGTCTTCTTCCACAATTTTTTTTATAGTTTATATATTCATTAATTCAAATAAAATATATTTTATGATTTTTCATTTCTTATTTGTATAATTCAGGTGGCTCAAATAGATGGGGGCGCAGATGAGGAGAGTACAGCGGACGCAGGCGTTGTTAAGTTGGGTGGAGAAACACCTCTAGATCAACCACAGCAAGCACAAGAGTTTGCAGTGGCAGGGAACGATGTTCCCGTATTGGAATTGGAAGAAATGTTAGAACAACCGTTGGACAAGATGGAACCACAAGTAAGTTATATATTTCTAACAATAATGCTGTTAATTCATTTATCATATGTCATTGTTTTCATTTAGAAATTTGTGTTTTACAAACCACTTCAATTTAACTTTCTTGATTGTTGGCAACATTCAAAATATACTTGTTTATATATTTTCGTTAATTTGGATATAATGCGATATTTCCGCAATAGTAATGGTTGCAAAGTATTTTTTTATCCATTATCGAATGACTAATAAATTGCAATAAAATGCAAGATTGAAATAAAATAAAAATTTAATAGTAAAGTAAAGTTTATTTGCCAGCTGTACAGTTTTTGTGAAATTTTGGTGTTTTGTGCACATATATATATATGGGATAAAATTCGTTTACATTATATATTATGGTTTCCATTAGTTGTTTTTTGATGGCCTTCTTAATTTGGTGGACGTTGTGGTTTTTCCAAATTAGTGGACATCTATTGTAAAGTGCGATTACTCTCCTAAGATATTCATAGTTATTGAATCTTATTGTCGGGTCGGGTCTATTTCTCTTTGGAGATAATTTGTAGTCGATATTCTACAATACGGAGGTACATATTAGATTCTCTGCATATCTGGTGTTGTATGAGTGTTCATCTCCTTGTCGTTGTAGTTGGTTACGACTTTCATGAACTTTTGATACGGTCTTAAAAATGGGTAGTCCTGGTGCCGTTAGAATTTTAAGGCTTGTAAATAACGGCTTACATAATTGCCACGGTGTTGTGCCCACAATGCACCGGACTGCCCTTTTCTGTTGTAGAATCATTTTCATGTGCGTTGAGTGCCCCCATATTTCAATACCATCTGTCAGCAGGCTGTGGCAAAGTGCATGGTTTATATAGTTGCTGATTCTTTTCCTGCTACATTGCGTATTTGCCGGATCGCATATATTGTTCGAGATAATCTGTTACAAAGTTCTTCGCATTGCTTCTTCCAATTTAATCTACTGTCAATCCAGATCCCCAAATACTTAACTTCCTCATCAGTTCCGTTCCATCTATCCATTTCATAACTAATTATACATGTTTTGTTTCTGTTTAATATGAGTTCATTTATAGTTCATTTATTTATAAACCATTTTTCCGCTTCTCTAGTATGTGTTTCCTGGTATTCGTTTGTGTTTTTCATAAATATTCACAAATATTAAATTAGAATATACGGAAATATTAAAATGCGATGAAAAAATGCAATAATTACAAAGTCTGCTTTAATTACAAAAGCAAAAGCCTTCAAATGTGAAAGCTTTTCTGTCTCAATTGACAAATATTACGAGACCAAAGTTAATATAAAATTAACTAAGAAATTGAACTATTTCTGGTTAAATATTTTTCTTAATTTACTTCAAACTATGTTTTTAGAGATACGATCTCTTTTAATTTATTGTCTCCAATTATATTCTCTGTTTCAAAAACATTTTTGAAATGTTTCTTTGTCGCATTTTCTAAAATTCACTGTTTTTAATAATAGCTATATTTCAGTTACCATTCTAAAATTTCATCCCGTTCCATTTTTCTCGCTGTATTTAACGATTTCCCAGCAACAATTTCCTGTTTTTTAATTTTCATACACTCTTTTATCTAAATACTTTCCCATCAATATTTAAAATTAATTGAAATATTTTATGGAGGTCCGTTTACTGAAGTCTAAATTTCGCCTCTTCGGGCAATAGTTTATCATCTATTTATTTTCATTTTTTGTATATATATTCTATTTTTTCCACACCACTATATTTTTCCACTACATATATAGAAGATGCAATAAACAAAGTAAAAGAAGAGTATAGTGTAGGTGTGAATGTACAGGGAGAGAAAATATATATGCTGAGATTCGCCGACGATATAGCTATATTGGAAGAAAGCGAAAAGAAATTAGAAAGGGTATTGAATGGTATGCAGGCAGTATTGACTAGGGATTTTAACATGAAAATAAATATAGGTAAAACTAAAGTGATGAGGTGTGACAAAAAGGAATGCAGTAGAAAAATGAGGATCACAATAGGAGATAATAGAATCGAAGAAGTGTCAGATTTTTGTTATTTAGGCAGTAGAATCACAAAAGATAATCGAAGCAAGGTAGATATAAAGTGTAGGATAGCACAGGGTAGGAAGGCATTCGTAGAAAAAGAACAGATTTTAAGATCAAATATTGACTTGGGTATTAGAAAAAGATTACTGAAGGTATATGTTTGGAGTGTAGCACTGTACGGGTGTGAGGCGTGGACTATAGGAAAGGAAGAGAAGCGTAGATTAGAAGCACTTGAAATGTGGTGTTATAGGAGGATGGTGAGGATTGGTTGGGAAGATAAAGTAACAAATGAAGCTGTACTAGAGTTAGTAGGGGAGAAGAGAAGTATTTGGAGAGTGTTACAACGTAGGAGAGACAGATTAGTAGGGCATATTCTTAGGCATGGGGGGATTATGCAATTGATCATAGAAGGTAGAGTGGAGGGAAAGAGAGGGGTAGGTAGGCCTAGATTGGAGTATGTGAGTCAGATAATTGAAGACGTTGAGATGAATAGCTATAGGGAGATGAAGGGATTAGCTCAGGATAGATCGGCATGGCGTGCTGTTTCCAACCAATCTTTAGGATTGCGGACTCTTTAACTAACATAAATTACTAGCAATGTCCTACGGTTTCCCATATATATATATATATGTACTTACATGCATTTTCTCATATTGCACAGGGTAGTTCATTGGGTGGATGTGTATATATCTACCCTCATAGCCTATATAAAAGTATATTTATGTTTAATGAAAAAATTACCATGAATAAAGATTAATCTTATTTCGATATATTTCCCTTTTAACATTCAAGTTATTTTCCATGTTTTATTATAAATGTTTCGCTATTATTAATTTCTTTAGTCGTTGATCCGTCACATGCTACTCACCTCCGTTCCTCACTGTCTGTATTGCAATCACACTCGAGTCATACCGGTGGAGGGGCGTCAACTTGCCCTACATGCCCTTACCGAGCACCGGTATAGCGCCACAGTGCGCAGCATAACAGCCGAGGAACTTATACCGGACAGTTTTAATGCGCGGTTAAGGGAGTGCATGCCGGATTTACAAGGTAGATACTTTAATCTGCAAGATCAGCCACAGAGTAGCGAGGATGAAGTGGCTGCTGAGGAAAGTGTGAATTCTACGATGAAAGGGAAAAGTAAAGTACGCTTCGAATGCTTCCAGTGTCGTTATCAGACGGGAATACATAAGGAGCTTTACCAACACAATAGGTGAGTTAAATATCATAATGTAAATTAAACCTGCGCTATAACTTAGATTTTTATAACTTAGTAGACCATAACTTTATACAGACTGATTCCATAGAAAATTGAAACGTACATGTTTTTTATATATCTCGTCTTATACTTATCACAATTATCTTTACTGCAACTTAACTTTGATTTAAATCTTCTCGTAATTATTGAGTTTTGACCTCGTGCTCTCGTTGTAGCGTAGTGTTAGTTTTCAAATATTTTTACACTTGTAATCAGATTAATTTACTTATATATCTTAAAATTACGTTATAAATCTATGTATATTTATTTTTATTATATTTTATCCTTTATTCCCAAAGGAAACTGCACTCTAAAGCGCTACTTCTCTGCATAATGTGCAAAACGAGCTTCTTGCACTACTCGGAATTAATCTGTCATTTATGTCCCGGCATATACGATGCTGCTCCGTTGTTGGAACCACCTGAAACCCACCAACAAAATCCTAACACACCACAAATGAGTAATCAATCCATGGGTGTAAACGGTACAAACAATCTGACGTCCGTACGGGTACATGGAGGCACAGATGACGATACTAATCAATCTGCAAATGTTACGGGGGCAGGAGGGGGCAATAGTGGAGGTGCTGGTGTCATTGCCGTACCGGATATACGGTTTCGATGTTGCTTGTGTACACGGGATAAAATCGACCCTCAAGAGGTGTATTTTCTATATGTCTTAAAAGAAAAAAAGTGGTATATTGTTGCTAGAAATGAATTCCATCGAAAGTACCAATTAGATTTCGCAGAGAGCTATATAAAAAAATTGTCTAGTGCAATAATGATACTTTTTTATATATATAAAAAGCATAATGATTTTTCTATAAATGCATTTTTAATGAAAAAATATATAACAGAATTTACTGCGAACTTATTAACAATGACATTTTGTGACTGATAGAAGTGAATGCATTGTTGAATAAATAAATACGACCGCAAGACGACGACTTCGTTGTTTTTCTGAATATGAATAACTTCAAATTTACTTACCATACATCACATTATGAAGAGATTTTACTGCTTTTCGTATATTTTCTTTGACTTTTTGGAAGATAAATCTGAATTCGCTATTTTTAATTTCCGGAAGTGTTTTCAGTCGCTTTGACTGCTAATTTAAACGCGAACTTTACGCTTGTATAACTTGCAAGTATAAAATTATACTTACTAAAGCATTTTTTTTTTAGAAAAAAGTGATGAATTCTGTTTGGGAACTGCCATCAGCCTTTAGATTGATGGTGCACCTAAGAAAGAGACACCACCTTTGCGATGTGTGTATGGAACCTTGTCATAGCCAACAGAAATTATCCAATCACGTTTGGAAGCATAAACTGAATCATTTTTGCTACAGATGTGGAATAGCCTACAGGTATCGTGTATATATCCCTGTGATCAATAAATATTAGGTATTGTTAAATATCTCAGTTTACCGATATTCTTTTAAAACTACAATGTCAGCCTCGTTAGTTAGTTAAAGAGTCCGCAATCCTAAAGATTGGTTGGAAACAGCACGCCATGCCGATCTATCCTGAGCTAATCCCTTCATCTCCCTATAGCTATTCATCTCAACGTCTTCAACTATCTGACTCACATACTCCAATCTAGGCCTACCTACCCCTCTCTTTCCCTCCACTCTACCTTCTATGATCAATTGCATAATCCCCCCATGCCTAAGAATATGCCCTACTAATCTGTCTCTCCTACGCTGTAACACTCTCCAGATACTTCTCTTCTCCCCTACTAACTCTAGTACAGCTTCATTTGTTACTTTATCTTCCCAACCAATCCTCATCATCCTCCTATAACACCACATTTCGAATGCTTGTAATCTACGCTTCTCTTCCTTTCCTATAGTCCACGCCTCACACCCGTACAGTGCTACACTCCAAACATATACCTTCAGTAATCTTTTTCTAATACCCAAGTCAATATTTGATCTTAAAATCTGTTCTTTTTCTACGAATGCCTTCCTACCCTGTGCTATCCTACACTTTATATCTACCTTGCTTCGATTATCTTTTGTGATTCTACTGCCTAAATAACAAAAATCTGACTATAAAAATACATCAGTCTCGTATAATATAACTATTCAGTTAATCACCCAGCAATGTAGAGAGTTGCAACTGTCCATAAAAAAAAAACGCCGCTAAGATGCATCAGCTGTTTTTTATTTCTTGTCAAAATGAGGCTGAGTAAAAATGTCTGATTTGATTGTACAAAGAATTTGTATCAAAGTTTCTTTCAAAATTGGGAAAGCGGCATTTGATGACAGAAAGAACTGGTGGAATGATGTATTTGTGTGGAAGGGTCATATTTTGAAGGAGATAAACACTTGTAATGTCTGTTTTATAAACGTTTAAAAAGTTATACTTATATTCCTAATATTTATTGATCAGCCCAAGTATATATATAAAATGTCACGTATGAATCTTTCTTATTTATTTTATATTAGAAACAAAGCTGACATCACAAAACATCTTTACTGGAAGCATGGTACAGAAAGCGTCGATTGTCGTCGCTGTTTACAGAAGCGATGGCCACATGTGTATCATTTCTGCCAGCCGCCCGCGCAGTTCCCGTGTGATGAATGCACCTTAACCTTTTCCCGAGCCATGTGTTTAAGAGTACATAAACGGTTACATTTACAAACGATTGAACAGCAGAAACCTTACATGTGTACTTGGGGAGACGAAGAGCAAAAACGAGAAGAAATTTCTGAAAAGTCAGCGGAACTCGCCAATAATCTGGACACAAGTAAAATGGGAGAGGATCATATTGAGATAGGATGTGCCAAAACTGCTGTTGCACTCAAGAATGAAATGTCAAATTCAGCTTTATCAGACACTTCAAAAACGATCGTGTCCACTTCTAGTGTGTGTGGTCAAAGATTCATAAGCCGTAAAATGCTGAGGAAACACGAATTCAGACATAGAGAACCGAAAGATGATGAATCCGAGCAAGTAATTGTAGATGAAATTGATATAGTAAAGGAAGATATTGTTAGAGTGGGTGAACTCTCTGATAAACAACAGGAAAATAAAGACCACCAAACAGATTGTCATCAAGATGTTCCAGCAACGAAAGAAGAGATTGAATCGGAGGAAACTAAATTGAATAAAGTTAAAGTGGATGTTTACGATTTACCCGCCTTGAATTTATCGGAAAGTGATAGCAGCGACACAGAAGATGAAACAGAATCGAAAATCGTAGCAGATTCTGTCGAGCCTATGAAAATGGTCGAGGCTAAACATGGCACAATTGAAATAAACGAATTGATTAAAGTACATAAATTGACCGATGGCGAAATGGCTAAGAAAACTCCAGTTTTGGAAAGTATTTGGGATAACTTCAAGAATTATCAGGTACAAAAATCCAAATAAATTCAATTTAATACGAGTATTGCTTTTATTCTATATATTTTTTAGAAATCAAAACTCGATCGACAATCCACAAATCCTTCTCCTTCCATCAGCGGATACCCTATGGATGATGAAGAAGAAACTCCTATTTTAACTGACATTGCACCTCCATTAACCGAAGAACTCGTTCTACGCGATCACGATTATTGTCGAGTCACTGCCGACACTCTTATCGAGCAGGACCCCACATTAAACGACGATAACACACAAATTAGTAGCGTCGATCATGATTATTGTTTTGGTGCAAAAGAAAACGACATGAACAGCGAAGAAAATAAACAAAATATGAAGACTAGCGTGTCTGTTTCACCGGAGAGTGCAATTCCTGACAAAACGACTAACAGTGGCAGTGATTCTGACACGAGCACTTGTACTTGCGGCAGTAATTGTTCCTGTTCTAGTAGCAGCAGTTCAGATGGTGAGGATTCCAGCAGCTCTATTGACAGTAGCTCGGATAGCAGCAGTTCTGAAGGTAGAAGACGGCAACAGGCCAAGAGGGAGAAGAAACGACAGAAGAAGTTAGCCAACAAAGGAAGGAAAACGAGCACGAACATTACAACAGCGGAAAATACGATGAATGCCGCAACTAATTCGAATAACGTAATTGATATCGTAGATGTAGTTAAGAGGGAGCCCTTGATACACGAGAGCGATTTAGAGACTACAGAGCCGGAGACAGATGAAGATTTTTATGAGGAACAACCGCAAAGATTTGCTTTAAAACTGCTGGCAGAAAAGAGAGAAAAGTTACTGCGGAAGGTTGATGCAGATTTGCAACTGAATGGTAGTTTGTTAGGTGAGAGTGGTTTTGATGTTTAACACTAGATATACCTAGAATTGATAAATACCTACCTCTACCGGTCATTTGACCGGTTGGTAGTTTAGCCAAAAAATAATTGTAATTTAACCAATTACTGCAATCGGTAAGAAACAAAAGACCTTCAAATAATAAGACATATTATTATCAAACTATTTACTTACGATTTACTTACCATGTGTCCAAGAATAATGGGAATTTTCGTAGCTATATCCCACAATAAAATTCGCAAACTGGTTGAATAATATAAGAATTCACAAAACGGTCTATTGGTAATGAAAATTGTAAAATTGCTAATTACCTGCAATTATGTATTTTCAGTCATGCACTAAGTTTGCAGAAAATAGGGGAATACCCAAAAATGTATAATAAAATGCAAACACTCGAAATGACGTAAAATTATAAAAATAGGGTATTACGCAGAAAAAAAGTGGGAGAGTATGTAAAATTGTTTTAGTGCTCGGTAAAATTATTTGAAAATATTCCTAGTAGGTTGTAAAATTATAAACATTAACACCAAAAATACCACGTAGGTATACCACACAATCATTTATAATAATAGTCAAATACATATAAATAAAAATTATCATAATGTTATCAGAAAACTTGAAATTAAATTTAATGTAAATATCTTGAAACCGGTCACTTTGAACGGTTGGTATATCTAGTGTTAAATAATTCTGTTTTACTGATTACGTTTCTTTTTTTAAATAGGATCTCGTCCGGTAACACCAGGTTCTCTTACGGCAACACACAACTCGTCTCAATTTTCCTCGTTGCAAATCCCAGTTACGACCCATTCCACCAAAAAATCGAAGAAATCCAAATCTAAGAAAAAGAAAAAGAAGATGTCGCGTCGAAAACGCAACAGATCTAAATCCCACTCAAAATCATCAGATATCAATCCATCGCATCTATACGCCCAGCAATTCCAGCAACATATATTATACCAACAACTTCAAAAACAACAGCTGGAACGGCAATATGGTCACCAATTTCAACAACAGCAAAAGTCTATGGGCGTTGTGGCTCCTATTACATTGTCTTTAAAGCAGACTATAACTACGGGAAATACGATGTACGGGGCAACCCCCGCAACAGTCGTATGCGGAATTACACCCACTCAGATGGCCGTCATTGGGGTGGCCAATACAATGGCATCAATGGGTGGAATAGGTACTGGGAGCTTACATGACCAAAGTAAGCAATTTTTGAAAAAATTTGGCTCAGTATAACTAACATTGACGAATAATTCGAAAATTTTCTTTCATTAGATGTATTTTTGTAATTGTCTCCCCTGTCACTTGCTGTTTATGTCTGATTGGATAATTTGTGATTTAATATTCGCCATCTGTACATTTTCCTCACCGTCTGGACTTAGGATATGTGTAATGGTTTTTATGTAATTTCCAAATCAATATTGATACCTCATTATTTCATCAAATATCTAGAAAACTGTATGACTTACATAGGAATTTGTATTCAAATATATCCAGATTTTGACCAAACTCTATTTGGGTAACACTAGATCAATGAATACTAACTATATAAAGAAGATCAACGCAGTGTAATTTCTTCCGGTATATAAATTTCAATCAAGAGCGACGTCGGCCTCGGAAGGGTCGGGCGATGAACTAATGATTGGCAGAATTTTGCACGTTTTACTTCAGTATCTTGTAAATGCGGCAGCCGGTGTTGTGACGTATTTGACTGACTGACTATCTTTGTTTCTTTAATAGGATAGAGTGACATAGGGACATGTAGATTGGAGTAGCTACTAATGCCGACACTTGGCCACATGTCTAGCTACAGGCTTATGTAATATATTTGTCTTGTTAATGAGTACCCCCAATTAGTGTCAATAGAATAAAAAACTAATATATATATATATATAATATAGCAATATAAAATATATATATAATATAGAGTATGAAATTAATAATTATATAATATATAGATATATAATTGAATACAAAATGCAATTCTATCGTTGCCCAAGAAAACAATTGTATCCTTACAATTATTTATGATAAAAAGCTCTTTATACTAGAATAACACTTTTAATCGTATAATCAATCATTACTGACCATAGAGAAGTTCTACGCCATCGATAATCAATATTCATCGCTTAATTTACATAAATTTCTAAAGAATTTAGAGGAATTTTTAAATTAAAAAAAAACTGCCTTAGAAATTACTACCCGATTGTAATCTAACATCATTTACAGATATAAATATTGAAAACAGATAATCGGCTGCTAATTTTATTCTATCAATATTTACGAAAAAAAGAATATGCTTTTCCAAATTTGCTAAAATCTATTTAGGTGAAAGATTATTCGGTAGTTGCTAATTCTTATTAAATATGTCACGCCTAAGTTTGCCACGGTCTTACGCAGCTATGAACTAATAAAAACTTTTACCAATTAATATATATATAGTATTCATTGCTATTTCTGCACAGGATATCATACACATCGCATACACCTTGGAACCATTCGGCTCTCGGGTTATTACTTCGTATTTTCAGCTGTTTTGGAGTTAGTATAAAGAGTTAGTATTAATTGTCTAGATGTTTTAGTTTGGTTTAGATTGGTTGGTTAAATCACTTAGACGCCTGAGCAGCCAAGGGTGTGAGATTAACTGACGTTTTCGTGAATGTTGGAGGAGTTCAATGGGCCAGTACTACTATTTTGTAAATTATAGCAAAAGGATAGACTGTTTGAAAATATTTAAAATTATATCTGCGTTTATTGAATTTTAGAAGACAAGTTTAAGTTTATATATTTTTTAATGCTTTAGGTGGAAATAGCACGCCTGATGACGGAAATACACGTGCATCGAAACGACGCAGAGTACGTAATAAGTTCTACGGATACTCTAGCGATGAAGAGGGGAATACCGTCACTGCAAATGTTGGAAGCTCGATTGGTCCAAGCCAAGTGGCTAAGTGGAGAAAAATTGAATCACCAAAACGTCCAAGGTAAAGATTTTAATATTACGTAAGCGAGATAATGATGTAGATGTAGATACGAGTATTATCTTGTGATTTACTAGCAATATTTGTCTAAAAAGATTATGTGACCCAAGATAAAAGATTCTTTGAAGTTTTCTTATAATGAAATTTGCTCTTGTAAAATCTCTATAGATATATATTACATTTTTTACAGATCTCCTATGATTGTTCCACCAATTACAATCAAGACAATCCCTCCCCAAGTCACCGCCCCATCACAACAGCCAAACATTCCCCCTCTTCGCATCCAGCATAACTCGTCTAATTTCTCTCATAATCGACCGCCACGACAATTCCATCCGCCCAATAGTAAATACCGACAGAAATCCCAGTCTAACAAACGCAGTAACACTTCTTCCCACCAACACAATTCTGTACCTACTTCAAATCCACCCCCTCCTCAGTTTCGCCCACATCATCATAGAGAATCGAGTGTTCAACAACAAGCATCTAATGCGCCAACCAATAACGACGATTCTAGTGAGGACAGTAGTTCTGATGACGAACAGCCATCGAAACAACAGGTATTGCCTCAACAGCAAGTTATTGCTCCTACACCAGCAGCACAGCCGTTATTGCAACAGCAACCATTGCAGCATAGGAAAGGTTTTAGTTTGCAACAACAGCATCAACAACAACAACGAATGTTGAACAGTGCTGTGAGTATCGGTGCGGGAGTTAGGAGGGGTCCGACTGGAGCAATCGTAGGAGCCGGGGTGGTTGGTAGTGGCGCCGCGCCAGTTCCAGCTGCGCCAGGGGTAGCTTTATACTGTTATTGCAGGTTAGTACAAGTAATCCAGTAGATTTTATTGAAGAAGTTAAATAGTTAATTATTTAATATTTTGAATGCTAGAAATATTAATGTATTTTATTTTCATTTAAAACAGGAGATATAAGAAAGATGTGTTTGCTATTAACTATCTCTATAAGTATAATATGTAACGTTTGTCGATTGTAAGCTCGTTTGATCGACCATCGACTTTGATGGTTTAGATTGTAAACCATCATTGAAAAGAAAATTATTGTAGTTAACGGGCATAGCTGGTTAAAAATATTTTGAGTAACTTTTTTAATTATTCAAACATGCTTCTTTCAGATGTCCTTATGACGAAGTATCCGAGATGATTGGCTGTGATTCAGATGAATGCGCAATTGAATGGTTTCATTTTGAATGTGTTGGAATTATGGTACCGCCGAAAGGCCAATGGTTCTGCCCGGATTGTCGAAAGCGGAAACAGCAACGAAGAGAAATGCAGCTTCAGTTACAACAACAGAAGCAACATGTACAGCATTAATAAGGTATGAATTAGTACGCAAAAAGCACGATACAACAGCGAAGAGGTATATGGTCGCTAATTAATGATTTTTTATCACCGATGCGCAGTTTTTAACATTTTAAACTTTAACTAGACAATTGTTTTAAAAATTGAATTTTGTTTTAAATATTTTCTCTTCGAGAAACTAAAAGGTTTAATTAGGCCTTAAAGATAACTTAAAAGATACCTCAATTCTACACATTTGAATAATATTTCCTGTAAATTAGATTTCTGATTTTATATAACTACCATTTAAAAAATACAATTGCTGAAATTTCATTAAACTTGTTAAACGTTGTTGCAACTACTTATTTATAATTCTGTTCAGTATAAAAAATGCTTGCAAATTAATTTGGCTTACAACAAAAGCTTACGAATTTATTAAATTGTGAACATCGTGAATAAATACGCTAATACATGCTCGCATACAGGTGTTTATCTCTATGTAAGTTAGTCTGTGTAAATTATAAAATTGCGTATTTTTCAATAAAGCGATTAATTTCTACTACATGGTTTTTAATAGCCAGTTTTAAATATATTAGGTCTTCCTCTTATGCAATTTGTTTGCCTATAACCAGTGAGCAAATTTTAAAATGTTTGACGCGAAATCGAAAGCAGCGCGTCAAAGAAAATAATATTTTTTCAATGTTGATTACAAAAACTTAAAATATGCTCCATATAAAAATAGCAAATTGCAAAGAAAACTATTATAAACGTAATTTTGGAATATGAAAAGAGAAAAAAAGAATCGATTATTATAGTAAAAAAACATAATATTTGTGATATTACCCTCTACTTTAAAATATTTAAAAAATATTTCTGAAACTATATTTCTCAGACCGATTCAACCTCGTTACAATTATTAATTAATATTTATCTTTTTCTAATATGTAATATAAAAATACACTAATGAACAGTTTTTTTTTTTTAAATTTAACTTCGCAACAAAGATAATTAATATCAAATTCTGTAGCTTGTAATTATTTCTCGATATATATTTATAATTTCATAGTTGTATAATTTGTATATAACTACGATAATAAATATTTTTTCATTGTACATAGTTAAATTAATAAATAGTTATAGATAATATTCTAGTTCTAATTTGTGATTCGTAATTTAAATTAAGCGATTGGTTATAATTTATTGTTACAAAAGTAATTATAACTTTTTTGTTTCCTTTTACCATGTAAAGAATTATGTCATTATGTAATTACTATTAATTAGAATTAAAAATTTGTTCATTTAGCCACTTTAATGTTATGATCAATGTAAATTTTGTAAATATTAGCCATATCCACCTAAAAATATATTCAATAGATCTGTTATTTTATGACTGACAACATGTATCTATTAAAATATAAAATGATAAAGGTTATTAAAAAGCCTTTTTCCGTACAAAGAGTAGGAGATTATAAAGATGTATTCGCTCCTATTTCAAATTAAGTTTGATTCCTAACAAAATGATAATGTTTGCATATTCAAACTAATAGCGTAGTATCAATGCATACTAAGTTAGTATTCATTGGTAGTATGTAAAAACTGCCTTTCACACGATTGAGAATAACGGACAAATCTTTATTTAAAAATTTAAAAAAATTTAATTATGCGCGTGCGTACAATACAAAAATATCGTTTAGTCATTCAGCTTTTCTGTCATCTTAGAACTGTTATAATTTTGTGCACTTTTAAACCAGGTTAAAATAATGCGTGAGATTTCTTTTGTGTCTAGTTAACTTTTACAACGAAGTTGTAAACTTGAGTATTGGGAGTTCTTTCCTCAAATGTGTAAAACGAGTGTACTATTACTTTTTGAACCTAACTTTTGTTGCATACATTTTACTGGGCAGTGTTTCGTTTATTTTAAAATATCTACATTTCGGTACTTTGTGATAATGTTAGATAGTTTACATAAAAAATCCTCGCCGAGTATAAAAAATATTCATAAGCACAACAACCAATAAGAAAACGCGTGTGTATGTTTACTAATTAAATCAAAATTCCTTATTAAGTATGAAAAATGTGGTTTTCCTCCAAATATTTTTTTTTTACAAATGCCCTTAAAATGCGTGTGCCAACAAAAGGAGTGCAATGTAAAAAAACATTTATAAAATATAAAAGTTTTATTTGAATTCATTCGAGTAAGTAAAATTTGAGCGAGACATTATTAGATAAGAGATTATAGTTTGCTTCTGCTTCAATAAGCCAGCAAATTCTATCACAGTCGCAATAGTAATGACGATATTGCATTATTAAACATAATTGCACAATATTTATGTTTTGTGTTTGTTCCTTTATATAAGCCAACAGTTCGGTTGGCAAATTATATGCAATCCGATTGTATATTTTTTTACTACCCAATCTCAGTTCGGAACCAGTGTATTATAATCACGATTCAATATTCAAACAGTGTTAATTATCACGGTTTGTAAGGTTTTAAGAAAAGTTCCCATGGGTTGATTTTGACTCAGTTTAGGACTAATAACGAAAATATTTAACGCCAATAAATACCAAGTATAGTTCCTATTCATTGCTTATTTGATATGATTTGTGATCAGTACAATTATCAGATTAGTCAGTTAGGACCTTTGATAGTGAAGTTCAACAATGTGAAATTTCCGTAATAGTTTATGCCATTAATGCCGCCATTAATGGGCGGTTGATGAAATAGTTTGGTCGGCTATATAATAATTCTTAGGCACAAAGAATTAAAAAAAAAAAACAGTTCTTATCAAAAACTGGTAAAACGGATTAGTCGTTGAACCCTGTGAAAAGTTGTTCGATTTCCGGTTTGAATAACCAATATTCCTAGCACTATTTATTTTCATGTATGTTCCCTAGACTTTAGTTTCTGCCTATGTTGCCTATTCTAAATCCAAAATTCCTCTAGCTATATCGTCTGTGAACCTCATCCTCAACATATCTATTTCTTTCTGTATTTTCACACCTACACCTATACTCTTCTTTAACATTATTTATTAGATCTTCTGTGTATAGACTAAATAATAACGGCAAAGTGTACATTCGCGCACCTTAATCCGTATCTTATTCTTGGTTCTTCTTCCCCCATAATTCTAACTAAGGTGGTTTGATGTTTATATAGTTTGAAACAAATCAATTTCAGTTTTTTCAACATTCGAAAGATGTCCCAATCTACAATATCAAATGCCTGTTCTAAATCTACGCAAGCTATGTAAGTTGCTGTTCCTATTTTTATTACTCTTGGCTAAAAAAAAGCCTCTTTCGTCTCTGACTTCTTCCTAAAACAGAATTGATCTTCCCCTAGCCTTTCTTCTATTATATTTTCTAACCTATAATAATGTTTAAAAATAACTTCGATGCATGCCATAGTAGACTAATATAACCTATTATTCTGATATAAATTAACTCATTATCATTATTATATGACGCTGGAAATCCTTTGGCCTTCTCCCTCGTCTTATATTCTACAAACTAGCCTGTATAATCAATCCTGCATCTCTTCCCCTGCTGATATCATGTCTACTTGTGTTGCTTTGTCATTCCTTAAGTAATATAATAATAATAATAAATATAACTCTCAAACTCTGACCTAACTTATCCTGATTTATCTGTTTCTGTATTCCTTGCCTACTTTCCAGTTTCTTTATACCCTGCCTACCTGTAACCAATGAATACTAATTATATAGTTAGTATTCATTGCTGTAAATTAATCTTTGAGAATCTCTGTCAATCTTCTCCAGCTTTCTTATTATTTTCTGTGAGCTTCCCACTTTGATTATCGAGTATAACGGTACCCATTGGCCTTACTTTAGAGAAATGAGTCTTAATATATCCCATGCCCCTTTTTCGTGCCTAATGCGGCCTAGTGGCCTATGCGAGTAATGCATTGAGCGTCGATAACAAGAGTTAAGCAACGTCTCGCCAGGTCAGTGCTTGCATGGGTGACCGTAGCTCAGCGCCACCTAATCTCTATACTCGGTACCATTCTTAGTTGGGATACAATTAACTAAGCTTTAGCGGAATAGCGAATCACTATAGTAACAGGCTTCCCACAATTCCCATATGTTCCTAATATCCCCAAGATCTAAGATATGCTTCATTGGCCTAGAGCTGTTTGTAATCTGAACCCATAACATAATATAATATAAACAGAGTTAAGCAACGTCTCGCTAGGTGTCAGTGCTTCGATGAGTGACCGTAGCTCAGTGCCACCTATCCTCTATACTCGGTACCATTCTTTGTTGGGATACAATTAACTAAGCTTTAGCGGAATAGCGAACCGCTATAGTAACAGGCTTCCCACCCTTCCCATATGTTTCTAATATCTCCCCAAGAACTCAGATATGCTTCACTGGCTTCGAGCTGTTTGCAATCTGATTTCAATCACATAATAAATAAATAA
Source organism: Leptodirus hochenwartii (assembly GCA_947310635.1). Classification (NCBI taxonomy): domain Eukaryota; kingdom Metazoa; phylum Arthropoda; class Insecta; order Coleoptera; family Leiodidae; genus Leptodirus; species Leptodirus hochenwartii. The sequence goes on from OX371176.1 coordinate 43,224,703, forward strand.
ATAAATAAATAAATACTTCATTCGCTGCTGTAATCAACAGATCCCTAATTTACATCCATTTGCTATCCATGTCCTCTTTAGATGTCTTATCCACTACGATTTCTACTTTCTCCTTATTCCTTTTACTTGTATTATCTTATTTTAACATGTCCAACAGCTAATTTAACCTGCTTCTGTACAATTTTTTTAAGTTTCATATCTGAGTGCAGAACTACTAATTTGTGGTCACTATCAGTATATGTTTCAGTGTCTCCTACTGTTTTGATTTCTAAACCTCTCCTTAACTAAAATATATAATATATCTTATACCTTCCTATATCTACTGGCATTTTTCAAGTATTTATCCGCGTTTATGGTTTTTAAGGAGCGTGTTTACAAGCAGCTTATTTCTATTACAGAACTACTAGTTGATTCCCTCTGTGTTCCTATTTCATTTTCTACCGTTGATCCTTTCCCTTACCAACTGCTGCATTCCAATCTTCTATTATAAATAAGTTTTTCAGCCCTGTTACATTTGCTAATCTATATTCAATGCCTTCATAAACTGCTTCTACCTCATCCTGACTTGTGGTTGGCATTATGCCAACCTGCACTATTACTGTGTCTGTTGGCTTCGTGTCCAACCAAATAGTTATAACTCGTCTAACTCTACATTATAGAACATACGCCTGTATGCCCATCATCTGACACTGTACTTACTATTCTATATTCCCTTTCTCTTTTCACCTAATTCTTCGCGAATCCTTAATTATAATTTAATCCTCTTCATATCTTTCGTTTCTAATTTCAAATTCTCTATTTTTCTATGTTGGGCTGCCCGCTACTACCTCTACCGCCGAAGTAACTGGTGACACTCTGAACTATTGGCTCTACTCACCTGATTTTTTATATTCATTATTAGAAATGGGTATCACCATGCTGCTGACTTAAAAAGGTATTGTTTTTCATGAATTGCACCGACTAATATTTTAGCTGTCGCTCCACCGATTCAGGCTAATCCACCTAATACCGCGGGTTAGCCCGAAATCTTTCCTATTAACCGCTGTATAGGCCAGAACGTTGAGGCCCGTGTCTTGCCCCTTAAGGCATATGCATTGGCACAACATCAAGACTAAATATTCTATACTTCTTTTCCATTAAAGCATTTCTCCAAAAAATCTGGAAGCATATTGAAAGACTTTGAAAGTAATATACAGAATTTATTTTTGGTTTAATATGTAAAAAAAATGTTACATAATAATTAATAACATATACAACAAGAGAGCATTAAGTACGTTTTAAATATTAACTCGAAGATCTGTTTTTTTTTTTACTAAAATCTAAGTAATATTAATAACGTCATATTTATCAAAAAAATGTTACTAAGAAACCTAGTAAAAAAATATAGGCGTTACTATTTAGGAGAAATAATTTACAAACATAAAATACCAAAATAATCTTTCCATCATCACAAAAGGTCTTCTGTAATTTTATTTTCCGTCTTTGGCACATTTTATACAAAAGCACGTATATACAAATTTAATAAAAATCGGTGTGTACAACAAAAGTATAACATATTTGTAATTGCAAAACAAATGAGTATTTTAAATCTTTAAGGTATCTTTAATCGTATTGAATCATTTGATCGTATCGGGATATTTGTGTTTTCTCGCAAAACGTAAATATATACTGTCCTACTTGAAGATTTATTAACAACATAACAAAAGAACGTAATAATAGATTCTACAAGTTAAATACCATTTTTATTGTGATGTGTATTTGATTAATGTCCCAATTATTTTTTAGTCTAGCGAAACAAATCACTAAATTGTTTATAATTTTTACATAGAATAACAATTTTGTATTTCTTAATTTCACTAATTAAATTTGTGTCTTCTATCAAGCCGAAATTTACACATCGTTAATATATATATATATTTTTAATTTATTGGCTTTTTGTTCGGTTGAACCAACTCTTTCATTATCAGAGTTAGGTATCTTTACGTTTACCAAGTACCCATCAGATCAATTTTGACTGTGATATAACTTATTTATTCTTAATTTTGTTCTATATAGAACATTTAATAAAAATCATACAAGGACGTTTACATAAAAAATCCCTAGAAATTATTTTATACTAAGGAATATTTTGTAACTATTTTATTTAAAGTGTTACACTGCAATCATGCGTCCAGTATAGAACACGCAGCTAACTCTACGTTCCAATTAGTCCGTTGTAACGCTAATTCGCATTTTTCACGTTCAGCCAATCCGAATCTATAATAATATACCAATAATAAAGGTAATGTACACAATTTAAAGTATCTAAAACAACAAAGGAAGAACATACTTAAATAGCAAATAATTACAAGTTTTTGTCCGTAATTGAATAAATAGTAAATAGCAAATCTCATATAACATTATACACAAAACATCACTGGCAGCGAAATCTGTTCGAATTACTAAATTCATCATTTTGATTAACTGGACAAGTATTGAGTTTTTTTAAATTACGTTTACATATTATACCTTACTAATTTGTCAATCTTAATTTGTCTAACCGCTGCATCGACGTCCCATCCTAAGCCTTGTAAAGCCGCAAAGCAATCAGCTGTTTCACAATCCGGTACCATTTCCAACACACGGGCAATTTTATTATTCCGATATTCGGGTGACATTAATCTTTCAGCATCCATACTCAACTAAGAGGTATAAAAAAGTAGCCAAACGGAAAAAAATTAAAAACGGATAGATACTCGAACATTTATGAATATTCGCAGAAAAATATGCAATAGAAATACGAAATACAATAATAATTATAATATAAAGTTATTATATAAGTAAAATTATATTTAATAATTTTATTAAACTCGTATTTCTATTGCATATTTTTCTGCGAATATTCGTAAATGTTTATTATTAAATGTTATATTAACGAAAAATATATAATTTATTGAAAATTGAACAAAATTTGTTAAAATATGTATAGCGAATTACATTCGGATAATTTGACTTGTTTTAGCAAGTATTTTATTTAATTTTTTTTATTGCCAAGCAATGCGTACGCATTGAAGAAATCGAACAAAGAACTTCGAATCGCTCAAAGGAAGTTAATATTCATTTTTATCACCAAAACAATTGCGCGTTTGCACATGCCTATTGCTTTGCACACTCGTCACGTATCAATACGAAGCATTTTAAAATGAAAAATACCGCCAATATATGAAATAAGCAAAGAGAACTACAAACTATATCCGTATTAATATTATCACTTTTTTTATCACATAATAACAACAAATTTCTGCTTATGAAATAGATATAGCGCCTACAAATATTTATTATATATATTTATGAACTGACCTGTCCTTGCCCATGGTTCATCTTTCTTTGTACCTGTTGCATACTTTGCACTTGTAACGGAGGCCTAGGTGGAGCAGGTCTATGTGGCCTCAACATCCCTCCATCATCCTCCGGCACGCGACTATACACGTGTTCCGGTATTTCAGAATATACCCCCACCCCATCTCCCAAAATGACACTAGATCTACCTCCCTCGCTACCTCCGTAGATCCCCAACTGCGAATTGCACACACTCTGATTGTACGAATATGTACTTTCATAGGAACTACTGTTATTAGAAGTGACGTAATTCACGTTTGTGTTGCCCCCTTGATTGTCACAGCTACTTTGTCTAATTTGATTTGTGTCATGCTGCTTATAATTACTTGCGTGCCTCAGATTGACTTCATCTGAAATACTACTCTCGACTATAAGATTGTTAGCATATATTGGCGATGTAGCCATGCCGCTTGGTTGATTGTAGAAACTGTAATTGTCGGGTTCGTATACTTGGGAATAAGTGTTTTGGACATTTCGATTATTTGAGCGAAATTCGCCGAATTCGTGTTTATTTTGCGCTGATTGATTACTGTAGTACACTGCATCGCCATTTTGGATTTTAGGTAGTGAGTTAGTGGTGGCGTTGCTTGTTGATCGTTTCGGATGCGGATTTTGTGGTGAGGATTGGATATTTGTTGGTTCTATGAAGATAATTATTTAAAAACAAACAATACAAACGTGTATATATACACTCACCAATATTAAATTTCTGTTCAGTGTCTTTCACTATATATTCTTCTTTTTTCTTTTTGATATCATCCATCAATTTCAATTCACTCATCGTGAAAGCCACATCCTCTACATTGCCTATAGTGTCACATGCTGTAGCGACATCTTGCTGTACCGTTGCCACATTCGTAGCTGTCGCAACACTGGATTGTAACGTTTGATTTTTAATCATATTCATTAAAGCTCTACTAGACAATTCGGTTGGATTTGTATTTGGTACACACATCTCAGCATCGTTCTCCCTGTCAGCAGCGCAACTGTCAATACTGGAACTACTAAAGCTATACGTACTTTGGTTTGATAGTTGATATTTCTGACTATCTGCCGTTTCTGTTGAATTAACATTAGTTGGAGCTACATCGTATTTTGAGTTGGTAATATTTTGTTCTAATGGCAATAAATTTAGATTTGGAGCGTATTTTGTTTCAGTTATGGAATCACAAGTTTTTATAGGTGACTTCACTTCTTGTTTCGCTATGTGCATGGCATTATCAACAGCCATTGTTGCCAATTCGGCGAATTGTACGTTGGAATTAGCACTTTTCTGTGGACTTTTTAGAGTACTTTGTAAGTCTGGTTTATTAATTTTTAAGCTCAGATTTTGGACTATAGAATGTTGACTGTTTTTACTTGGCGACGATGCAGCAATAAAAGGTGTCGAAGTATCAAACGGATCGGCATTTTGGATTTTTTGCGTTGCCAAGTAATTTAATGGTAACGTGTTGGTAGCACTGACAGATGCTGTATTGCAATATGCTGGAGGAGATGTATATGGAGGAGGTGAGATGTTGGTCGAATCTGCTACACGAGCACAGTCCCAATTTTGACCTGAAATTAAGTTATAGTTCGAAAGTTTGAATTATCTTGTACAATGATTTCACTAAAATTGATTTAAAAAATACAATCACTTACCAATTTCTGTTGGTACATCGATGGGTTCATCCATAAGACTCAAGCTCCTTCTTTGCGGGTCCATTGTAGCCGTTAAAGCGGATGTATTTACATTAGCAACATTGATGGCACTTTCCTCAGGTGATATATCGATTAGAACACCCTCTACATTACTTATATTGGGCTGTGGCGGTCTGGCGGGTTTTGAGAATTGCAATTGATTTATTACGGACTTGGTGCGCTTAGAATGCGATGGACTCGTTTCGGATTGTAACAGCTTTTCATTATGAAGTTTGCGGTAGTTGAATTGCTTGTCGGATGAGGTCGGTAGACGTAAACTACCAGTCGATACTAAATAATATTAAATTTTTTTAAATTATTATCAGTACGGTGTTAAAGAATAGTATAGAATATCACCCAAATACCGTAACTCAAAGTAGTAAATAGCTAGATGCGCATTTGGAAGAAGCACAAGATAAAAACGAAACAAAATATAATATAGCAATAATATAGTATTACTATGTATAGCAATCACGATTCGTGACAGAGGTATTTTATTTAGTTTTTATCTTGTGCTATTGGATACACACACACACACACATATATATATATATATATATAACAATAGGGTTGTACTTACAATGTCTACTACCTGCACTAAAGCCTCCTCCGCTACTCCGATCGCCGCTTCCACCCTGTCTTCTGTATTCGCCCCTGTGACTGTGTCGTACAAACTGCACTTGCTGTTGGTGCCTCAACGTTACGCCTCTCGTAGTATCCAAACCGATAACATCCGGTGGTTCCATCGGGTTCTGTAGGTACATATCGTCTATAAAAGCAGGACTGCCCCAGCTCTCGCCAAATGCCGAGCCGTGGCCGGTGTGTATGAATGAGTGTTGAAGGGGCGTTGAGATGTCTTCGGCTTGTTTCGGTCTCATGGGATCGCAAATAGATCTATATTCGGTAGTTACAACGAAGATTTTGTTAATAAAGCACGTGAAAGTAGCAATTAACTTAGCATGAATTAACTTTGGTTGAATAATATTTTCTTCCTATTTTAGATTTATATTTCTTCCTATTTTATATATATATTATATATATTTTCCGAGGATATAGCTACCTCGGAAGAAATGGAGCAGAATTTAGAACATGTATTAAATGGTATATAGGAAGTAATGACTAGGGATTATAACATGAAAATAAATATAGGCAAGACCAAAGTGATGAGGTGTGACAAGAAGGAATGCAAGCGAAAAATAAGGATAAGAATATGCGATGATAGAATAGAAGAAGTGTCAGACTTTTCTTATTTAGGAAGTAGGATTACAAAGGATAACCGAAGTAAGGTAGATATAAAATGTAGGATAGCATAGGGTAGGAAGGCATTTGTAGAAAAGTAGTAGATTTAAGATCAAATATTGACTTGAGTATTAGAAAAAGATTACTGAAGGCATATGTGTGGAGTGTAGCATTGTACGGGTGCGAGGAGCGGATTATAGGAAAAGAAGAGAAACGTAGAATAGAAGCATTCGAAATGTGGTACTACAGGAGGATGATTGGCAAGATAAAGTAACAAATAAAGCCGTACTAGAGTTAGTAGGGGAGAAGAGAAGTATTTGGCGAGTATTACAGCGCAGGAGAGATAGACTAGTAGGTCACATTCTTAAGCACGAGGGTATTATGCAATTTATAGAAGGTAAAGTAGAGGGAAAGAAAGGGGTAAGTACGCCTAGATTGGAGTATGTAGTTCAGATAGTGGAGGACGTTGGAATGAATAGCTATAGAGAGAGATGAAGGAGTTTGCTCAGGATAGATCGGCGTGGCGTGCTGTTTCCAACAAATCCTTAGGATTAAGGACTATTTAACTTTATGTCGTACTCTACCTGGGAAAGGTCCCAATCTCGAATGTGCGCTGATTCTGCCCTCGCCACCAATGCAATCCCGCTTCTCCTTCAATGACAGCTATCTCGTCACCCGCTTTAATACCTAACCGTCCCTCGCCTCCACTGCCATTATCTACGGAACCACCTCCACTATCCTGGGCGACCGTAGCTCTTAACACGGTGGGCCTTTGTCTTTTCAACATATCTCGCATTGAAGTGAACGTAGGTCTTGCTGTGGGATCTCTTGCCCAACATTGCAGTAACAAGGCGTAGATTGCCGGAGGGCAGGCTGCAGGAAGGGCAAGACGTTCGTTCTCGCGGTCGATCTTGCGTAATATTTCCGATCCTTGAAGAAAGTTTGTTTTCGTCGGATTTTTATTCACATAAAGTAATAGGCATTTGGCGATACTACGTAATTCATTACATACTTTTATAAATATTTGCAGTTTGAGGCGCGTTTTTTTTTTCTCAGGTGATTAAAAATTCAGATGTTTGATATTTCTAGTAAAATATGTATTTTTATAATCTACCTATAAGGCCCATCCAAGGATCTTCCCCAAACGTAAACATTTCCCAAACTGTCACACCGAACATCCAAGCATCTGAAGCATGGCTGAATTGCCTGGAACGTAAAGACTCTGGTGCGCACCATGGAAAGGGAACCTTCTTATGTTCCGTCATCACATAACAATCCGCCTCTTGCGGTAAAGCGCGCATTAAGCCAAAATCACCGATTTTAACCTAAATACATAAAAAAAGAGTAAAAGATCTGTTCTGTGAATTTCGCCGGAGAAACTTGATTACGTATGCGCAAAAGCTGATTATGATGATGACAATTTATTACTAACAATTTTTACTAACCGGACTTAAGAAATTTTCCGTTGTTATATCAATCATTAACAATTTTAGAAGAAACGCTTTCAATTCAGTTTTAATGAACCTTGAGAAAATGTTGGTGATATTTCTTACCTTATCTACAGATGCGAGTAGTACGTTTCGGCACGCTAAGTCTCTATGGAGGAATCGCTTTTGCTCTAGATAGGCCATGCCAGTAGCTACTTGTTGGGCGTAATTGACGAGAGTAGGGATAGGGGTGTTTGTGCATTGTTTACGTAAACAGTCAAGTAAAGATCCAAGGGTGGCTAGCTCCGTTACCATCATTAGTGGTGCTGATAAAACTACGCCGTATAGCCTAAGAACCAATATATTATGTCTGAGTGAGTTGGGAGGTATAGAAAGCGTTAATTTCCAAATAAATTTGTATATAGTTTGCACTCCAATTTGTTCCTTTACGATAATTACGCCAAATTTTAAGTCGGTGAAAAATCACGTTTGACAATCGAAACAGGATAATTGACTACGTAAATCAAATTAAATTTGATATACAACAAACTATTTACATGTTTTTAATTTACATAATTAAGAATGTGATACTATACTGAATAATAATTTGGTAAATTGAACTTATAAACTTGAACTAAGACTTTATTAAAAAATATTTGAGGAAAAAATTCATAAAAATTATTTTTCAAAGATTGTTTCGCAATATTATTGATTTATTATATTCGCTTTAATTGCTAATATAAAAAAGTTCTATTAAATGTTTTATTAACATAACGACTCTTTATACGTACTTTACAGAGTCCCTTAAATTCAGACGCAGACGTCGAAATAAAATGGTCCAATGACAATAACACGCGTTACCTTGCAAAGTGCTAATAAGAAACACTTCGCTTTGAGTAAATGTTAATATTATTAGATTATTGTTCATAGCCAGGATGACAGGGTAATATGACCAATAACAGAGTTATATTATGATAATGAAAAGTGTTACTATATAGACGAATTGATACTATTTAATAAATGAAAACATATTTTTATAATAGTATCAAAACCAAGGAACCCTAAAAATATCGGTATTTACATTGTACAATAATGTAAAGCAGATTATTTATCTTTGAAAAACTGTATTATTTTATTATTATATTAAAAACCTGCTTAACGGAACTTTACATTATTATTTAAAGTGAAAATTTTAAACGTGAAAATATGCATTTTTACATTTTTATCGAGAGCAAAATATTAGGTATATCAACATTGAAGACGAAAAAGTATATTAAAAATATCGAAAAAATGTTTAAATATACAATGTAACTAATTACAAAAAATGCATAAAAAGTAAAACTTCTTTTGTAATAATTTATGAATTGTTGTTAATTATGTTTATTTAAATATATTGACATATTTGTATCCACGTAGCAACGTTTAACAAAAATAATTATTCATTTTTAATAGTAAATCAGAGACGAACACTGATAAGAAATATTACAAATTTAGGAAAATACATGACATCTAGTGATGTCATGTAGAAAGAGAACTCTGATTTATTTTTCCCAAAAAAATGTATTTGTCTCAGGACTCGTTAAATTTAAATAATCCAATTCATACAAATAAACTATAACTTTATTTATTATAGTGTTCACAAAACAATTTTTTAATAGAATATTAATTTTAAAAAATCAGCAGTTAGATAATTATTCTGTTTTTTTATTAGTATGACTTACCTTATTAAATTAGGATGACTCAACGTATGCATTGATTGCACTTCTTTTATAAAATCGTCAAAAACTCCTGGTTGGGTCATAACATCAGCCTTGAGTACTTTAACTGCTACAGGAAGTATCCGACCTGTCGGACTTGTCCATTCTCCTTTAGAAATACGTAAATAGTAAAAATGTGCAGAAATAAATATTTGACAATAAATAAATACCTCTTCGTACAACGCCAAATGATCCATCGCCAAGTTTAACTGACAAACTCAGGTCTCTTTCCTGAATTAAACACGTTAAGCTTAATGAAATAGCCTCTTGAGTTTCTTTTTTCTTGTTTTCCTGCTTATTCCCTGTTCCAGTAGGTAATATTTTCGTTAATATATTCTTTTTGCGGAGCTGGAACTTACGTTTTTTCACAGCATCAAATAAACGCCTTACACCTCCGGGAACAAAAGAAACGATAGTCTAAGCAAATCGTTTTCAAATTTCGATACACGCTTAATATTATAAAAAAAAATTAAGTTAAGAAACATTTTTTATTGTTTAGAAAATATGATTTTTGTGATATCTATTGTTCTTCTATATATTCTAAGTACATTGTTTTTTCCTTGGGTGTTAGATTGAATTTATTTGTGGCATTGTGCTTACCTGGTTTACCAATACCGATTTTTTCCAAATCTTCCGCCTTAACAAAGTCGAAATGGTCAAGCCTCGTAATTTGTAGATCATCCCTTATTTGAGGTAGAAATTGTTGTAATTGAATATCACTGAGTATTTCAAATAGCCATTCGATCCCATCTTCTTCAGTCATCTTTGTATCTACACTTATTTGGATTATTTTCTAGAAGTTACCTATCGTGACCAACACGCAACAAAGCATTTCATTTTCTATATTGCACCAATTAAACGAGATATAATCTTGTTAAAAGTGAAAGTATTTAAAGCACGACTATTTTAATATTGTTATTGGACTGAAATGGAATCAATATAGCTTTGGTATCTTCACAGAAATATCCACAAACGGTAACAATACTCTACGCTGTACATTAACCACAATAACTTGATAATAGCTGCAACAAATCAGATTTTCTATGCACCATTCAATTCAATACATTCCATCTCGCGAATAACAATAGACGACGCTTTATTCCGCAGGAAATCGTTCTCTATTCATTATAGTATTAAAACAAGCTTTGGTGAAGGCCTTCTGTTTTGATAAAAGTACAATGTTATTTACCTACCTTAATCAGATTTAATGTGAGATTCTCGAAGATTAAATATTTCAAAATGAAAACCTATATCATCTTTACTTATCAGTTTGTTGAATATTAATAATTAATTATTACACTTTAAACACTGCAAAAATAAACAATAAAACTTGTTGACTTTATGTAAAGCACTCGTGCGTTTGCGCCATGCTTGCATAAGTCAGTGCGACATTGTGTGATTTGTAATGCCTATATTAAAATAATTATATAGAAATTTATTAAAAAAATATTATACTTTTAAAAATATAACATGAAAAAATATATTTAAGAATCAATTTCATGTGTATATTTAACATGACTATACTTTATGGACTATGATTTGCTCGTAAACATTTAATTGTATTATTTTTTATTGTGTATGCTGGTGCCCTCTATACCTCTCTTTAGTACTAGGTTCTTTTTAATTTCAATTTGTATGCGCTCAACATTAATTAATATATACCAATTATTTGATATGGAAAAGGAACGAAACTTGCCTAAAATGAAAACGGATATCATAGACCATTTCAATCATACGAAACTAATAATCCCTGTGAGTTTTTAAAATTATAATATAAATTAAATGTTCATTAATTAGAATAATTTAAGTACGCCAGACAACTTCAAGAAGAAAATCAAAACTTTGCTGCTACCGTTGCTGCGTTAAAGGAAGAGAATGAAGTGTTAAAAGAATATAACAAAACTTTATTGCAAACAAATATTAACATAGGGTGCGATGAATCAGTTACATTGTTTTATGCTCAGTTAAGAGGTATTTTACGAAATATTGTACCAATGTAAAGAGTATTCTATACTTCTGTTTCATATTAGAGCGATATGAAAATGTATTGGAAGAATTTGATAAACTAAATATCACAAATCGCGAAACACTTAATGAATATTCGATTTTAAAAAGAAATTCTTCTGGTATTATCAAAAAGCTAGAAAGTGATCTTAAAATAAAAAATGAAATATACGATAAAGAAATAGCTGATAGTAAATTCGAGTTAGAACAAAAACATATTTATTTACAAACATCAGGTACTGTTATAAAATTGGATTCACAAGTGGAGTTAATATTGATTAGTTAATTTTAATATATTTTAGAATCCAAAATAACCAATTTGCAATTTGAATACGACGCAACAATGACTTATTACAATGAACGAAATGATAGACTAATGCAAGAAAATAATGACTTAAAGTCGAAAATGTCAACTCTAAATAAATTAATAGCAGAAGCTAAATCGGAAATTATGATTTTGAAAAAACATAGGGAACAACAACTTAAGGTTTTCCAATTTCATCACATTATTAAAATCGCCAAATAATGTACATTATTTTTATAACAATAGAAATCCACAGACTTAGAAGATAAGCTATACTGCACTGAAAATCAACTGAAAGTTATTCAAGACAAATTAAATGACACTCGAGCAAGTGTTAAAATCTATGGCCAAGCTAACAAAAGTTTTAAAAACATTCAAAATCGACCTACAAAACTACCAACTGTCGATCGTAGTTCATATCGTCCTTTAAATATATGTAATCAAAGCTCGACCTCTTCAATAGAGTCGCTTGATATTAACAACCTAACAACAGCGACATTTATGTCAAAGAATGATGTTCATATTGACACGATAAATATAGAAAATGTTTCTGAAATGAGTAATGAAATGTCATATGATGTCAATTTAAATGTCACTTCTAGGACCGTTATACCTAGGAAAATATTTACCAGTAACTCTATCGTGAAAATCTGTGATAGCCTCACATTGAACCAAAAAGTAGATGATTTTGAACCGAATAGGTCAAATGTACAAGATGACACTGTTAAAAGAAAGATAAAAGATACCGATACTGCGCAGGAATATTTAGATATGGCTATGGTTAAAGGAATGTATACGAATACAACTAGTAAGAAGCGATCCAGGAAATTGTTTGATCCTGAAGATAATTAAAATACTTTTTCAAATATAATATAAGAAATTTGTTAAATGAAAAGAAAATTGTATTTTGACCCTGTATAATATTTTTATACGAATAACTAATTTTCCAAGAAATTTTCAACAATAGTTTTTAAGAATTAACATTCATAAATGTTATATAGATATTCAAGATATATTGGCCGATGACTTAGAATAAATTGTTAAACTATTTTTGGCTATGCTAATATGTTCAAATACAACGAGACTTTTTCAATTTACTTTACGAACCTTATTTATAGGTAGTTAAGTGTTAATTACATTAATTATGTTTAGTGAAAAGTTTTCACTGTAAAATACAGGCAGTAGTTTTAACTCGTTTTACATAGATCTTTTGTTGGGATTGTCCAAATATCTTTTGCGGTATGATTAATTCTGCTTTAATTACCGCGGGCGTTCTGTCCTTTTCAAAAAATTTCAATGGTACATCCAAGTGTCTTGCAACGATATCAAACAATGCATTGCTCACCTAAAATTGGAAATCGCAATAGTAATGTTATATTATTCGACTGAAACAATATTTCGCTTCTACGTTTTCTCCAGTTTTAGCAGACACTGTATAGCTTAAAATTTCGTTTTCATTTGAAAATTGTCTGGTGTGATCAAGGCGAACACTTCGTTGATGTTCCAAATCACCTGGAAATATGCATGAGCCATATAAAAAATGCCTGTCTAGGTATTGTACATTTATTAAAATACATTTGTTTCCTATTATGGCTACGAATGGCGGCTCAGTTAGAATGGCTGAAATATTATGCATCCAATGTTTCATATAGTCGAAACTTGCTGGGTTTGTAATATCATATACCAAGATTATTAACTAAAAATAAAAGAGTAGCAAGATTAATCAAACGAATGATCAAGGGATATAAATTTATTGGTGCGTTGAAAATATTTTAGAGGTTCCCTTCGCAGGGTATGTAATATGGAATATAATTTATTCTGTAGTCATTATAATTTTCTGTATAATTTTCAGCGTAGTAGAATAGTAACAATGCCGAAGAAAATAGAAGCTAATTTGTGTGAGAACTATAGGACCATTAGTCTACTATCACATGCATCGAAGATATTGCTAAAGATTATTTATAGGAGATTAGAAAATAAAGTAGAGGAAAGGCTAGGAGAAGATCAGTTTGGTTTTAGGAAAAACAGAGGGACGAGGGAGGCGATTCTAGCACTAAGAACGGTAGTAGAAAAAAGAAAGAGGGTAGGAAAGGTAACTTGCATAGCTTTTGTAGATTTAGAAAAGGCATTTGATAATGTAGATTGGGACATAATGTTTAGAATTTTGAAAGAAACGGGTATAGATTATAAGGATAGGAGAATAATTTTTAATTTATATAAACACCAAACTGCCTTAGTTAGAATTGAGGGGGAAGAAGAGGTAGCAAAAATAGGGAAGGGAGTTCGGCAGGGATGTACACTTTCACCGTTATTATTTAATCTATATATATAAGATGCAATAAACAAAGTAAAGAAGAGTATAGTGTAGGTGTGAATGTACAGGGAGAGAAAATATATATGTTGAGATTCGCCGACGATATAGCTATATTGGAAGAAAGCGAAAAGAATTTAGAAAGGGTATTGAATGGTATGCAGGCAGTATTGACTGGGGATTTTAACATGAAAATAAATATAGGTAAAACTAAAGTGATGAGGTGTGACAAAAAGGAATGCAGTAGAAAAAATGAGGATCACAATAGGAGATAATAGAATCGAAGAAGTGTCAGATTTTTGTTATTTAGGCAGTAGAATCACAAAAGATAATCGAAGCAAGGTAGATATAAAGTGTAGGATAGCACAGGGTAGGAAGGCATTCGTAGAAAAGGAACAGATTTTAAGATCAAATATTGACTTGGGTATTAGAAAAAGATTACTGAAGGTATATGTTTGGAGTGTAGCACTGTACGGGTTGAGGCGTGGATTATAGGAAAGGAAGAGAAGCGTAGATTACAAGCATTCGAAATGTGGTGTTATAGGAGGATGATGAGGATTGGTTGGGAAGATAAAGTAACAAATGAAGCTGTACTAGAGTTAGTAGGGGAGAAGAGAAGTATCTGGAGAGTGTTACAGCGTAGGAGAGACAGATTAGTAGGGCATATTCTTAGGCATGGGGGGATTATGCAATTGATCATAGAAGGTAGAGTGGAGGGAAAGAGAGGGGTAGGTAGGCCTAGATTGGAGTATGTGAGTCAGATAGTTGAAGACGTTGAGATGAATAGCTATAGGGAGATGAAGGGATTAGCTCAGGATAGATCGGCATGGCGTGCTGTTTCCAACCAATCTTTAGGATTGCGGACTCTTTAACTGTAGTCATTCTATAATTATAAGGAACAGATTTATCAATAAATGAACTAACATCACAGTTGAACAAATACTTATCCAGCATTGTGCCCCTAAGTTCCAGACCGCCAATATCGGTGATTCGTAATGTTATATTCCTATTATCGGTAAGCATCAACCGTTTTATATGGAAGTCTGCACCGACGGTTCCTTGGTAAACCCTTAGGAAATCATCGCAGCAAAATCGTCGTATTATTCCCGTCTATAATGTTAAGATTTCATAATTGCAAAGGTCTCCGATAAATAAAATTATTCTCTCGAATCCCATTTGGAATTTAGATTTTTTAATGCTCAGTAATTTGAAAATGTAAGTTTTTATATTATATATATATATATTCATTAGTTTTTTTCTATAAGAATAATATATATAATAATATATATGTATATATAATATACATATATATTACTAACAAAAACCAAACATTTCTTTACATAATCGAAGATGATAGTAGATTTATTAGACAGGAAGAATAACGTTCCTTGATTTTACTACATTTCTTTGTTAATAGTATTCCAGGATTTATATTAATTAGTTAATAGAAAGGACTGCTTACTTATTTATATAATTGCATTTTTTTCTTACCTTTCCGACATTTGGTTCACCAACAATTGCAATCTTAACTGATCGTTCAAAATTCTGGTCCACATCTTCCTCAGAATCAGACATTGCAATACTATTCTCTTGTACTGCTAGAAGGTTGTGTTGGTGTTATTGTATTGTTACTTACAGAAATAGCAACAATCACAAAGCTTATTGCACTTGCGTTGGCGAAATCTCAGTCTCATTTTCGTCGATTTTTCTCTATGGGAATACATTTCAGTTTCATCCAGTGAAGTAGATAAATTAATTGATATATTTGGCAGTTTTTAAAAGAAATTTAATTGCATTAACACATTTTATTTATATGTATGGAAATCATATAGATAGAATGGCAGTTTTTTTTTAATATTAAAAACGAATGATGCAGAAAGGTGTGTTCTGAAAAGGAGCGTTTTAACAAGTATTTATAATATTTTATTGAAGATATTAAACAAATCGTAATAAAAACTTTTATCTTATTTGGTAGGCCTTCACGGTTAGGTCAGGTCAAGTCAAGATTCCGAAATATAGAAAGCAGATAAAAGTGCTTTATTTTTGATAGATTAATGTTGAAAATTGCTTAGGTTAAGTCAGGTCAAGTCAAGATTCCGAAATATAGAAAGTAAATAAAGGCGCTTTATTTTTGATGGATTAATGTTGAAAATTGCTTAGGTTAGGTCAGGTCAAGTCAAGATTCAGAAATATAGAAAGCAGATAAAGGCGCTTTATTTTTGATGGATTAATGTTGAAAATGGCGGAATTATTCTGAGAATTGAAGAAGCCAATTCATAAATTATTCTAGGGATGTTAATGAGTTTTTTATCCTCATTTTGTTAAAAATTGCTATTGTTGGCTAAATATTTGACATAAGAATATTTATTCTTAAATTGTAATAAAAAAAACCATTCGCCGCCAATTTTAATAAACCATTATGATATTTCACAGCCTTTCAGGGTGGTCAAGGGTCAGGTCATTAAAAAAGCTCCCAATTAATTTCTATGAATAAAAAATATATAAAACACTTTCGCACTTGTGTTTGAGCAAACCATTATGTTATTTCGTGGCCTTTATGATCACATTAATGAAATTGGAAAAAATCATTTTTCCTTCTAATTTTCATATGGATGCTACTGATATTTCTTTTACCTATTGTATCTGCTATATTTTCACGTGTATAGTCAGATCAGTGATTCGCGGCATATACACGAAAATTTACATATCGGTAAAGTGCTGTTTAGAATGCTCGTGGTAACACAGTCACACTATTATTATCATTGTATCCAAAATGAAAAAGGGCATTCTTGAGCATAATTCCAGTGATACATGTTGCTCCGCACGTCAGCACACGAGAAAGTAACAAACTTTGAAAATATTAAACAATAATATAACTCCTTGGGCGCTCCAGTAAAGTACCGTATGCGTAAGGAATCTTTTCATGTAACGCATACTTTTTCTAGAAAATTGAAGCAAAGGAAATTATTCAATGTGCCGAATTATAAAACGCAATGGAGAAACGTATATAAAGAACACAACTGCCGATGCAGAATTCAGGCAACTTGAGAAATTGCTAGGAATCATTCAAGTTTTCTTGCACCATAAAAACAACGTGTAAACAAACTTCTTTGATAACAGTTGTACAGCTTTGTTTATAATGACACTTCGATTAATTTGTGCGGTTCTTCTAATGTGCATTTTGACTGAATATACAACTCGATCATGTTTAATTACAAACTGCCCAAGGGGTGGAAAGCGAGGTGGTAAAATGATGGGAATACATGAAAATAACATTAAACGGGTAAGTTCAGACACAATAGTTTCAGTAATATTCTTAGGTGAGAGAAAAATGGAAAATGCTTTTATCATGTATAACATTTGCAGTGTATTTCCTGTGGACCTGGTAAGATGGGTCAATGCTTTGGACCAAGTATTTGTTGTGGACCTTTCGGTTGTCTTATGGGAACACCGGATACACAAAGATGTCAAAGGGATGGGTCATTTAATGAACCCGAACCGTGCATTGCTGGTAACGGGTCGTGTAGAAAAAATACCGGTTTATGCGCGTCAGATGGGATTTGTTGTACGCAAGGTAAATATCAGTAAAATAATTAAAATTTAATCATTGAGGAATATATATTATATACGCTCAATTAATATTAGTTTATTTCGTCCATCAGAGGTATTTTTTTATTAATGAATATTTTATTTATCAAATACACATTTCTTGCTATAAGCATGCCGTCATACTTATCGATTCCAAGAAATTCATTTATTAGCTCACAGAGAGCAGATATAAAATATTTGAACAGTTAAAATGTTTTAAAATATCAAATTATTGGTTTAATTGGGTAATAAAATTATTAGCATGGAATTTAAATAATATGTCAGACGCAGCGCAATTATGTACAACTGACAACGCCGTATTAATAGCATTCTGGTTACATAAATATGTCCGGCTATACGTATTTATAATGGTGGTATTAAAGTGACGTGTATGCTGCGTGTACGTGTACTTTCAGTTGCATACATTTTTTCGATTTTCTTTATTTTTATAAATTAAGAATTAATAATTTAATAATAAATTTGGGTATTAATAATTATTATTAATCCTAATATCGCAATATTTTTTCTTGTGGAATCTCTTTCTTTAAAATCAATTCTATGGCAAAAAGAAAATTAAAGGAATACACTCGTAATTTTCTACTTTGCCAAACTGCTCCTTTATCTTAAATGAAAGATTTTTTAAATGGCATTAAAAATTTAAGAGGTAGAAAAGATTTTGTGCTTGACGTCAAAAGATGGCTATTTTTTTGCTCAATTATTTTCGTCCTTTCGAAAATTGGCAGTTTATGACTTTATTCTCTATATTATATTGATTTGTGCGATATGAAACTAATTTCTAATCAGAATAATATATGTTTTTTTTACAAACCGTTTGAATTTAATTTCTAAATGTAGAACCTACGGATTTAAACCCATAATCTTGTGTTCAGTGTTCGAATTCTTTAGTTTCCACATTTTTAATTACATGAGAACAGTTGCAAATTATTTGTAACAAATTTCACATATTCTTGTAAATAATGTAAGCTAGTTCTCTTCCTAAATTATTATTTTTCAGTACTATAGGTTAAAATTAGCTGATGTATGTGAAAAGTACAAGCAGAAAGTAGAAATCATGGCTAATGGAACATCTAGGAGCGACATAGATTGCGAATGGAGGGAAATCAGAAATGGGTTAACTACAGCAGCAAATGAAGTATTAGGCACAAAGAAAAGGGCAGGTAGGAGGGAATGGATCACGGAAGAAATAGTTGAAATGATAGAAGCAAGAAGGAAAATTAAAATAGGAAACACAGAAGCAGGACAGAAAAAATATAAGGAACTAAGGAACTTAATTAATAGGAAATGCAAGCTAGCGAAAGAAGAGTGGATAAAAGGAAATTGTGAGGATATTGAGGAGGATATGAGAAGAGGTAAAGTAGATTTGGGCTACAGGAAAATAAAGTCACATTTTTCTAAAGTAAAACCAAAGGGTAACATTATATGTGATAAGCAGGGTAAGGAACTCACAGAAAATAAGGAAAAAGCTAGAAGATGGTAGGAGTATCTTGAAGATTTATATAAAGGTAGGCAGGACATGGAGGAGCTAGAAAATGTGGAACAGATAGATGAGGATGACTTAGGTCCTAGCATACTTAGGTCAGAGTTTCATAGAGCATTAAATGATTTACGGAATAACAAAGCAGCGGGGATTGATATGATACCAGCCGAATTAATAAAACACGCAGGGGAAAAAATGCAGGAGCGATTATACAGGTTAGTTTGTAAAATATATGAGAAGGGAGAAGTACCACAGGATTTTCAGCGTAGTAGAATAGTAACAATGCCGAAGAAAATAGGAGCTAATTTGTGTGAGAACTATAGGACCATTAGTCTACTATCATATGCATCGAAGATATTGTTAAAGATTATTTATAGGAGATTAGAAAATAAAGTAGAGGAAAGGCTAGGAGAAGATCAGTTTGGTTTTAGGAAAAACAGAGGGACGAGGGAGGCGATTCTAGCACTACGAACGGTAGTAGAAAAAAGAAAGAGGGTAGGAAAGGTAACTTGCATAGCTTTTGTAGATTTAGAAAAGGCATTTGATAATGTAGATTGGGACATAATGTTTAGAATTTTAAAAGAAACGGGTATAGATTATAAGGATAGGAGAATAATTTTTAATTTATATAAACACCAAACTGCCTTAGTTAGAATTGAGGGGGAAGAAGAGGTAGCAAAAATAGGGAAGGGAGTTCGGCAGGGATGTACACTTTCACCGTTATTATTTAATCTATATATAGAAGATGCAATAAACAAAGTAAAAGAAGAGTATAGTGTAGGTGTGAATGTACAGGGAGAGAAAATATATATGTTGAGATTCGCCGACGATATAGCTATATTGGAAGAAAGCGAAAAGAATTTAGAAAGGGTATTGAATGGTATGCAGGCAGTATTGACTAGGGATTTTAACATGAAAATAAATATAGGTAAAACTAAAGTGATGAGGTGTGACAAAAAGGAATGCAGTAGAAAAATGAGGATCACAATAGGAGATAATAGAATCGAAGAAGTGTCAGATTTTTGTTATTTAGGCAGTAGAATCACAAAAGATAATCGAAGCAAGGTAGATATAAAGTGTAGGATAGCACAGGGTAGGAAGGCATTCGTAGAAAAGGAACAGATTTTAAGATCAATTATTGACTTGGGTATTAGAAAAAGATTACTGAAGGTATATGTTTGGAGTGTAGCACTGTACGGGTGTGAGGCGTGGACTATAGGAAAGGAAGAGAAACGTAGATTACAAGCATTCGAAATGTGGTGTTATAGGAGGATGATGAGGATTGGTTGGGAAGATAAAGTAACAAATGAAGTTGTACTAGAGTTAGTAGGGGAGAAGAGAAGTATTTGGAGAGTGTTACAGCGTAGGAGAGACAGATTAGTAGGGCATATCCTTAGGCATGGGGGGATTATGCAATTGATCATAGAAGGTAGAGTGGAGGGAAAGAGAGGGGTAGGTAGGCCTAAATTGGAGTATGTGAGTCAGATAGTTGAAGACGTTGAGATGAATAGCTATAGGGAAATGAAGGGATTAGCTCAGGATAGATCGGCATGGCGTGCTGTTTCCAACCAATCTTTAGGATTGCGGACTCTTTAACTAGTACTATTAATGACGCAATGTAACGTTATACCTGATTTGTATTATTTCAATTAAAGTTTATAAAAATATAGTTTACAACGTTAAAAATAATATTATAAACTGAAGTAACGTATAATATGTATTTTATTTTTAGAATCATGCCACAGTGATAGATCATGTTTAATGGGCCTAACTACCGAGAAGCAAGAACAGGGCATCGCACCAATGGATTTGTACAATTTATTTAACTACCAAAGTGAATACGCTCTAGATAATTAACACTCTTTTTAGTTTTTGAATTTGTAGTGACGTAAAAAATGATAGGGTGCAAGAATAATAAAAGAATTGTATACAATCTGTAAATTGATTGTGAATATATATTAGTCTACTAACACCTTACCCGGCTATATTACAATGAATCACTATATTCGAGAAAGTTGAACAGCTGGTTCTCTCACAATATTTCGTAACTTACTGAAATAGGGT
This sequence comes from Leptodirus hochenwartii, assembly GCA_947310635.1. Lineage (NCBI taxonomy): Eukaryota > Metazoa > Arthropoda > Insecta > Coleoptera > Leiodidae > Leptodirus > Leptodirus hochenwartii. The sequence goes on from OX371176.1 coordinate 43,245,953, forward strand.
TGGTTTTGAACACTACATAGAACGTTTCTAATAATCAACGTCTAATGCAAGGTCCTCACCCTATTGTATTTCAAACTTTGTGAGGGTACCTGATATGGATTATAGATTTAGAATTAGAAACATCAAATACTTTGGGGAGCTCGAAAATCAATTACGATCTTCGTTGTCCGCGTGACCGATGTTCGTTAATACAAACAAACGCAACAAATGCTTATATTTCTGTTTATTTTTAGAATGTTTTTTTTTATTTTATTAAAAATAAGTAGTTATACAATATAAAATATCTAAATGTAACATTTGTAATTTTAACCGCTGCTAAACAGTCCTTTATTACTTCTAACACTTTCTAAGTACATTTTTCCTCTATTTCTGGTTCCTAAACTATGTATGTCTGCATTGAACCGCAACTGTAGGTTCGTTTTTATTTTCTTATTTTTTATTTTGTATATTAGTTTGCAGTTTTCTATGAAACTTATTTGGTTAATATTCGATAGTTCTAGGTTTTTGTATAATATCACTGAGGGTGTCATATGAGGGATCTTGAATATTACTTTAAGTGCTTTATTTTGAACCTCATTTAATTGTTTAAAAACAGTTTTTGCACATTGTGAAGTAACTGATTTCCTATATATTAAGTTCGGGTATATGTACGCGTGGTATAAGAGTTTAATAAGTTTTTCAGGTAAAGTTGGCAGTCTATTTATTGCACTCACTAACGGTATTATTTTCTTTTTGATATTATTAATATTTAGTTTATAATTTAGATTAGAGTTAATTACTACACCCAAATATTTTGCACTAAATTTCCGACTTAATATTTCATTGTCTATGTTAAGGTTGAGTTGTAAATCACTTTTGTTCTTTTGTTTGTAAAGTAAGTATTCTGTTTTTGTTGTGTTTATAGTAAGTTTGTTGGTTCACCACTCACAATATTTTTTAAGGTCACTATTTATCACGTTTTCTATTTAACTGGATTCTTTTCCACTATATAATAGCAGAGTGTCGTCCGCGAAGATCTTGTAGGTCCCTTTCAATCCTATTCTCTACATATCTTGTATATAAAGTAGGTACAATATTGGGCCAAGGACGGACCCTTGCGGTACTCCTTTTGTTATTAATAGTGGTTCACTAATGGCTTCATTTACATACACTTGTGACTTTCTGTTTTGTAGATATGTTTTAAAAATATTGGCTGCAGTTCCTTGAATTCCAAGCTTATCAAGTTTCTTTACTAGTATCCCGTGGTCTACCGTATCGAATGCTTTTTTAAAATCAATAAATACTGATACTACGTAATCGCCTTGATTCAGACCTTTGTTTACAAAATCAAGCACCTCTATCGTAGCCATTTGGGTATTGTTAATTTAAATAATTAATTAATTTCTGTTAAACGCAATTGACGCAAATCAACAGGCAATGGTGGATGTTGTAAATTATTTGTTTATAAAGTACCAACGAGCGCCTCCGATACGTTCAAATTTGATTTGATTTTCGCACATGTTCATTTGGTGGACGAGGTATATTAAATATATATGTTACACATATGGTTAGAGTATAGTACAACGATTTCGGAATCCTCTAATTGTTACAAATTAATTTATCCTCCTAAATCTGTATAATTAAACTAAATGATATTTGTCAAGAGGGTAAAAAGAAATGAAGCTATGAAAATGTTAATTGCTCAAAAATACAATAAAACTACAATTAACGAACAAACGAAATAAGTAATCAGTCAATGTTGTGTTTCCATAATTGCTGAATAATGATTCATTTTAATCAATGTAACACAATGATACTGTTTTAGTTAGGAGGGCACTTGGAAAAATTTGGTGGATTCCTACATATATCCCACTTTGCCCACTATATAGCGTGGAAACTTGGAATGGGGTCATAGGCATTTCCCATGTTAAATTAGATTATTGCAATTAATGGCTCCCCTATTTACTTTATACAAAAACGGTAAATACAAAAGTTTTTCAGACTTAAGTTCTGTATTGAACAGTTTTTATTACATCTCCATATCTTCATACCTTATCAAGAAAATTAAAGAAAACTTTTCCTTAAATGATACAGTAATAGTGATTGCCATGATTATTAACAAAGAAGAAAAGACAAAACAAACAAGACGCAGTAATTGTCAAATCTATCTGACAGTTAGACGCCATATTAACAATAACATTAAGGAACGGTTGTATTAAGAAAGGAAAATACAGTTACATATTAATAAAATTTGTACGAAAATAATTAAATAAATTATTTAGCAATTTATTATTTAATTTTAATTTAATTTTTGTATTAGAAATATGTGTATAAGAAAAGAAAATGCGTTAATTAATTAAATCTCTGATATTCCGAAGTGACGAACCAGAGTAGTAACCATTCGATAAACATAATTTTTTCGGCAGTGGTATAATAATTCATTTTTTTAATTAGAAAAATACACCAAACTTGAATATCGACTTAAAATGTGACGTTTAACTGTCAGATAGATTTGATAATTATTGAGCCATTCTGTTTATATTTTGTTTGTTATATATGATCAGTTATAACAGTTATATATAATCAAATGCGTACACTGACGGTGCGTGTCAAATGTCCTTATTGTATATAAATCAGCTGTTTCATAAGTGACAACCGGTGAGTTAAATTATCTAATTTAGCGAAAAAAATTAACTTAGTTTTCAAACTCAATTTAATACATAAGCAAGACCCTGTCGACGTAAATTGTATATTATACTTTGTCCATATATATCTGAAAATTTATACAATTTATAACATCAAACAACAAAATTGAACAAATTTTGTAGAAATATTTTATTATAATTTATTTGTTGTATTTGGTATACTAAAAATTTAATATTATATTCAATATATATTATTTATATGTAATATATAAAATCTAAAAAAAAAAAAAAAATTACAAATTTTTAATTTTACATTTTATTTATTTCTTTACATAATCTAAATCATTCGTAAGTCTATCATTGCCCCTTAAATAGGTAACTATACATACTACATTGTTTTTCAAATCCCTTTTTAATTTAATTTTTGTAAAATAAAATTAATATTTATTATTGTAAACAATTTGATTTTTCAGACTGTTTTGATATATCGATTCAAATGTATCCAGTTGCAACTATAGTCAATTTGAAGGTGTCCATAGTTGCCTAGTGTGAAGTGGTCCGGTTTGGGAGGTGCGGGTGTCATCTCAATTCTTCGGATATCGTCGTAAAGAGGTGAGATGCCCCCCACACCCAAGGGGAAACCATACGCGCTCTCCAGGCAACCATACAGTGGGTGAGGCGCCATAGATGGGTGGGATAATGAACGGTATGGATCATAGCTTAAAATAATTTCATTTATATTAAATATATTAGTTTGTGCTAAATATCGGTAATTATAATTATAATATCGAATTTATGGAGGGAGTGGGATTTAATGCTTTAATTTATAGTTATCAAAAAAATCAAGTTTAACTTTTTATTTCTACTAATTGAACGGAGTGTCCAGGATTTATTTTTTATTTTAATTTATGCCATACTCTCTGTGTTATAAGTTGCATAGTTTAACTAAGCAAGCAAGTTTTAGGCCCGGTCTTTCAATCTGTGTATAAAGTAATGATTAGATAACTAAAGCAATGACAATGTATATATAGACGTTGCAAGTGCATATACGAAAACAAATCAACTTTAAGCGGTTGATTTTCATGTGGCGACATCTGTCGATATCTTCCCCACGAGAAGTTGGTGAAGATAACTGAAGATTGCGCTAGTATATTGACCAAATACACGGGAGCGAAATTTTGACAATTTTCCACTTCGTGTGGCGCCATTGTCTCCCCATAAGTAATATGTTAATTGAATTCAATATGCGTGTTGCGCTCCAATCGACTTAAACCAAGCATTCGATTACTGTGCGCGGGAAAATACGAAATGGCCACGGTCTGCTATTTCGACATCAGCAACATCAAAACAATGAATAAAATGTGTTAAACATTCAACAACCCGGGAGAAATGTATCAAATTGATAAAATTCGGTATGATTAAAACACAATCGGCTTGCAAAGTATGCACCAGTAAGGTAACGAATATGGAAATATTTATTTGAGAAATGTCTAGTACAATATAAACACAAACTAAATATATGTATAAAATCTACAAGCCGATAATACGTGATACATTATCCGATTATCGCATATATTGTTCAGTTTTCGCAAGCATTCAATTCGATAGATTTCGCAGTTGCAAAACCTACCAATACAAGTAAAGTAAAGGTACTATTATTTTTAGCTCATTATATAATTTGTTCTTTTATATTTAGGTTAACTTATACAAATTTGGATTCATTAATCATGTTTATTAATCGCATTTTGATTCCACTAATAATCCGTTCGATAAAAATGGAATACTTGATCATTTCAATGCTTTCGAGTGCTTGTCAAGAAATTCGTATTTTGGAAGGATGGTTGAACTACAAATCCTTATTTGAGAAACAAATCTATTTTCCGTGAATGTAAAATTACGCAAAAATATTCGTCACTTAATGTCTTAAAGATGTAAAAAAAAATACATTTCTAAACATCTAAATACTGCGATCTCCTTTATTATTTTAACTCGGGGCGACAGACAATAGCATAGTTTATATTCCATATTTAACACTTACAAATCGATTTATGAGAGCCATGATTAATGAATATTATGGGCCATAATTAATGAATATTATAGGCCATGATCAATGAAATTTATTGAAAACTAATTGCTGGAATTCCACACAGTCTATTGTCAGAATTATAATGTTTCCCCATATTCTAGCCTAGCATTTTTTATATGTGTTCGTAAGCTTGAGGTAATTGTGCTTGAATTTTTCTTGCGGTGAATGCTATTATATCGTTTGTTATCTTTATTATATTATCGTTGTCGAGTATATTACATATTGCACTTGCCTTACACCTTTGATTCTACAAACAGATAGCATCCGCTCAATTTTTATGGTAAATGTCTAAAACATATTATGGTATTTTACGGAAGTTATTTATGCTCAATACATGTCTTTAATAAATTTAATTTTTATATGATCGGTAAAAATTGGTACCTCTATAAATTGCGGATTCTGACCTTTTATATATGTATATTTACGAAGATATTGTGTGAGTGTGTGTGTGGCACCACTTTTTATTTAAACTGGTCAAAAGTAGTGCAGATTATATTGTTTCAATTCTTATTTACGCAAATCGTGTGAAAGACAATGTAAGATTATGTTGTAAGAACTTCTGCGTGAAAATAGACAAATAATTAGGGCTTAAATATCGACTCTTAACTTACGCTAGATCATATCTTGTAAAATTTCCTATTTGGTATTCAATGACGCGAAAGCGAATTTTAATTACAATTATTCAGTGTAAATAACGTTTCTATTGTTTTTTATCTATATAAATCAATGAAGTTGTTTATTGAAAATTCCATATTTTACATGCATTTAATACGAATGTTGCAATTCATAAATACTAAATTATATTAGTGAATTGTCGCATACATGAATTGAACATAATGCTTCAAATCTGTACCAATCATGTAATATTTGACAACTATGCGTTGGTTGCGGTAACTGAATATAATCTGGTAATATAAATATATTTTTACTAATTATCTGAACTCTTCCGCGAACTAACCCGATGAAAAACGAAAGACATTGCAAACAGCGCATGTACCGCTGTGGCTTTTGAATCAACTAGAATATTATAGTAGATGCATTCAAGCAGGATTTATCCTATTTATCAAATATTTCAACACAACCATAATCTATATATCACCAACAGAGTGCAGCACTTCCTGGCCTATGAAATTAGTGGAAATGTGATTCCCCTCTGATTCTCTATTTTATATTGACTTGCAATGTCTATATATGCATTGTCATTGACTAGAGGATATATTTAACCTATAGATACATATCCCAGTCAAACGTGAAGTGTATTTCCAAGTTTTAAAATCATAGAGATAGCTATTCCCCAGTTAAGAAGAAAAACGTATGGTTGGTGCTCCTGCCAGTTAATTTATATGTGTACGATTGCGATATATAGATACAAAATATTTTGCGTTAGACAGTAATATTGGGCAGGTGAGCATCGGAAAATTAAATTGAAATTTTTAGGTTACAGCAAAATATCTTGCAGTATTGAGCAGTATATTATTGTAAACAGAACAATTTACATAAGCGTCATTTAACATTATGAATTTACAGGACCTTTATGTTAGTTAGAGAGTCCGCAATCCTAAAGATTGGTTGGAAACAGCACGCCATGCCGATCTATCCTGAGCTAATCCCTTCATCTCCCTATAGCTATTCATCTCAACGTCTTCAACTATCTGACTCACATACTCCAATCTAGGCCTACCTACCCCTCTCTTTCCCTCCACTCTACCTTCTATGATCAATTGCATAATCCCCCCATGCCTAAGAATATGCCCTACTAATCTGTCTCTCCTACGTTGTAACACTCTCCAAATACTTCTCTTCTCCCCTACTAACTCTAGTACAGCTTCATTTGTTACTTTATCTTCCCAACCAATCCTCATCATCCTCCTATAACACCACATTTCAAGTGCTTCTAATCTACGCTTCTCTTCCTTTCCTATAGTCCACGCCTCACACCCGTACAGTGCTACACTCCAAACATATACCTTCAGTAATCTTTTTCTAATACCCAAGTCAATATTTGATCTTAAAATCTGTTCTTTTTCTACGAATGCCTTCCTACCCTGTGCTATCCTACACTTTATATCTACCTTGCTTCGATTATATTTTGTGATTCTACTGCCTAAATAACAAAAATCTGACATTTCTTCGATTCTATTATCTCCTATTGTGATCCTCATTTTTCTACTGCATTCCTTTTTGTCACACCTCATCACTTTAGTTTTACCTATATTTATTTTCATGTTAAAATCCCTAGTCAATACTGCCTGCATACCATTCAATACCCTTTCTAATTTCTTTTCGCTTTCTTCCAATATAGCTATATCGTCGGCGAATCTCAGCATATATATTTTCTCTCCCTGTACATTCACACCTACACTATACTCTTCTTTTACTTTGTTTATTGCATCTTCTATATATAGATTAAATAATAACGGTGAGAGTGTACATCCCTGCCGAACTCCCTTCCCTATTTTTGCTACCTCTTCTTCCCCCTCAATTCTAACTAAGGCAGTTTGGTGTTTATATAAATTAAAAATTATTCTCCTATCCTTATAATCTATACCCGTTTCTTTTAAAATTCTAAACATTATGTCCCAATCTACATTGTCAAATGCCTTTTCTAAGTCTACAAAAGCTATGCAAGTTACCTTTCCTACCCTATTTCTTTTTTCTACTACCGTTCTTAGTGCTAGAATCGCCTCCCTCGTCCCTCTGTTTTTCCTAAAACCAAACTGATCTTCTCCTAGCCTTTCCTCTACTTTATTTTCTAATCTCCTATAGATGAATGATAAATGACCTTTATGATGAACTCTAAAATATTTATTATCATCTTACAACCACCTTAAACATTTTTTAATGCGCTATTATTCAAAACCTTACTTTATTGATCCTCACTAACTTGATCGTCGATTGGAATTAGGTACAGTTTCAAGTTTTCGGAGTATGTTAATGCTTATTGCAGTGTAACAAACGAGATGAAGATAGGCAACCGAAAAAACAGATATACAAATATAATATGCGCATGATTTAACTTTATATACTGGAGTTTATTTGATGGTTTTCCCACAGATAAAGTTAACTGATAGATAAGGGTTTATCCTTCAAATAAAATTTAACTGGAAGTCGAAAACAGTTTCGCAGTTTATCTGAATGTTAAATTTAATTGCTGGTGGGAAATATCGGCCCTTAGTATAAGAGTTAATTTTATTTTGAACTCTTCCTCTACCTTTCTCAAAGAAACCTATTGGTATAAGATATAGCTAATCTGTAAGGTTTTTAAAACATTGTATTATTTGTATGAAAATAGTATGAATCATATTAATTCGGAGATAAAATCATATGTTGCTATCAGTTGCCTATAATTATTAATATGAAGTACTTTAAATACATTCGTGTTTCAACCATCGAGGTGAAAACACTATCTGTTGGATGCGATAGTGTTTGTATTAACATTTATAATATTGATAATTATTCTAGAAATAGTAAGTTTTTTGTTAAAATTTACAAAATGAACGTGCGGATAGTGCAGTAAATGGAAAGTGTAGAAACAGAATCTCCTCCTGGTGGAGGAGTTTCTTCAGTGAGTAGTGCAATTAGGTCGGCCTTATCTTTAAACGAAGAGCAGGATGATGGTATTTTGGAGCAATCGGTAATAGAATCGAATCATGTTATCATGAAAACATGCAATTAGACAATAATTGAGCGATTCCGGTGAGCCCTTTCCAGAGATAATAGTGCTCTAAGGGTATTAAAAACAATTCAAATTCTAGTACAATAAGGATTGTAGTAATATTATATTGCCAAATAACAATAATTTGGATGATAAATCAAATCACAATGTCAAGAACGAGTCGGGCATTCTTTTCTCGCAAAAATACAAACTAACAGATACAGGGCCATTCGTAAAATTGTTAGAAAATGAAAAAATTTAGGAAGGTTACATTCTATGATTTTGGGCAGAATGATTGGAAGAATCAGAATAGGAAGAAAGCGTGTTTTGTGAAAAGTCAAATTAAGATAGGTTGAAACCTCAAACAGTTTGATCGAATCGAAATATTTGTGAGATATGAAGATTAAAGTTTTCATCCCATTATATGTTATTCGTCGATTGGAAGTCGATTTAAAAAAAATCAAATATCAAATTTTAATTATATATGTTAAAAGCTGTGAATGAAGTATACTTGTGATAGATAAATAAAAAAATTTATTCTATGTTCCCCTAATACTCAATTATATAATAATAATAATAATCATTATTGGGCAAAATTGAAAAAATAAAATAAAAAATTTACATGAAACAGAAAAAGTAGGTCACTTTGAGGACATAGTTCGTAGTTCATACTTCATTTCAATGTACCATTCACGAACTATAGATCGTGAACTACTAACATCTTTTTAAAATGAACTAGTTCACGACCTATATGAAATACATGCACATATTGAAAATAATCTCTTTTTTTCTCAATATATAAAAATTAAAAGTAAAAAATAAATAAATGGAAATATTACAATACTTATTTTGAATTAAGAATGAGCAAGAAAAAACAACAATGTTTATAATTTATACAAAACATATATATAAAGAAATATAATTTCATTCCGTTCACCAACACACTTTATCACATAAATGTTAGTACTGCTATTGGTACTGTATATGTAATGTATACTATACTGCATCGTTTACGAGCCGTTGTGATTCATGAACGGTTTAGTACACGACGGGTTCAGGACCTTGTACAAGTACATCAATACGTACATGTAGTTCATAGTTCACGAACTAGGTCATAGTGACCTATAGGTCGTTGCAAAACATCGTCACAGTACGCCCGTCATTTGATTGAACCATTCAGAGTGAACGGTTCGCGAGTGAACTACACATCGCTACTACAAATAAGGTCTAAAAAAAAAAATCCCCCAGAAATTTCGCTATTTTGTACTATTCGTGAAAAAATATGATATTGCTGACTTAAAATATTGATAAAAATATTCTACAGCTCTACACATCATTTATTTTATTTTTTTGCAAAATAATACAATGGGTTAAAAAGTATACTTTGACAATTATTTCCTAAATATAGATCCGAATAGGTTTCTATCATAAGAATCGTAAAAAAGCACTGTGTTAAAAATGCGATATTTTTTTGAAACGCGTTGCGATAGTAGATTTCTGTTTGAACGGAACTCATGTAAATTCGAACGGATTCATACTGTATATAATATTTTATAGGTTTTCAATTTCATTTAACTATCATTAATTATAATTACAGTAGCAAATTTCAAGTAGTGCGCTATAGTTGTAAGTGTATCAATTAAATAACCATTTTGAAGTAGGTCTTCAGTTCTATTCGCTAACAAGTTGGAGCGAAGACGATTGCTAATACAAATAAAAACAATAGGAATGTTTCTCGCGGTAATGAAAACGAGATTGATTTACCGAATTAGTTCCGAGCGACCGATTAACATAGTGAATTTAATGATTTAAATAGTTTAATTATATGATGTCTAACGAACATATACAAGAATACAAATAGAAATTTAATTAGTGCAGCAATTTGTGTGGATAAATAGAAAATTATATGCAAAAACAATAAATTTGCCATAAATAATTCGATATTTGTTGTTTTAAGCTCACTGATAAATATAATAGTATATTAAAGAACGAGTTTCATAAGGCAGATTTTATTGCACGAGTTCAAATTTAGAAAACGAGGTGCGTAGTACCGAGTTTTTTAAAGAACGAGTGTTATAAATTACTTATGAAATGAGTTTTTTATACTATTTTTTCTAATTTGCGACTTTTATGCCCTTTTTAAATAAAAAATCGAAATTTAAAAATTTAGGGCATTTTTTGACTGTTGGTAGTAACTATTGGCACATTTGAAACATTAAAAATAAATTGTGAAATAAATTTAAATTAACCTATTTGTTGCTTTCATTTGTAGTTTGACGCTTGATAACTGGCAAGCAGAGCTACCAACTTAGAAACAGTAAATTGCCCTATGCTATAAGCGAACTCAAATTCGCTATAAACGAACTCATTTAGGTTCGTTAATAGCTCTATTAGAAACGCAAATTAGAAAAACAAGTTTATTGACGCGTAAACGAAAAAACTCATATTTAAATGAACTATTTAAAAAATTGTCACTACGTTGTCAAATAATTTTATAGAATTTCAGCCAAATACCGTAATTCCATAAGCAATTAATAGCTGTATGCGCATCTCGAAGGCTATGCCCCCATCTTCAGTAGCACAAGATAAAAGCTGAATAAAATAAATTTTATTTTGTTATAAAAATTATAAAAAAATACCGTAAATTATCAAATATCAAATAAATATCATCTAGGCGTAAATAAATTTTAATAATAAAAATAATAATATTTATCTAGAGAAATTAACGATGGAACAATATGTATAATTATATTTGAAAAATATAGGAAATTTTTTTGACGACAAATCATTTTTTATGTTTGATTTTTTAATGTGGAATGCGTTACTTTTATACGTACTCATATTCGCCATACGAGAAGCTATTTCTTTTATTTTTATTCATTCCATGAATGTCTGAAATTGTTGTCTTATATCCGGTGTTGTAAATAGGCAACATGGAATCTTCAGGTTCGAAAGAATCTTCCAAATCTATAAAAGAAAGCGTGTTACGGTTATTCAATAAAATATTTTTGGTCATTTATTATTATATCGTGTGGTAGACAATAAAAGATTAACAGCTACATTTTTACATTGTTTGATGAGGCTTAGTTAAAGAGTCCGCAATCCTAAAGATTGGTTGGAAACAGCACGCCATGCCGATCTATCCTGAGCTAATCCCCTCATCTCCCTATAGCTATTCATCTCAACGTCTTCAACTATCTGACTCACATACTCCAATTTAGGCCTACCTACCCCTCTCTTTCCCTCCACTCTACCTTTTATGATCAATTGCATAATCCCCCCATGCCTAAGAATATGCCCTACTAATCTGTCTCTCCTACGCTGTAACACTCTCCAAATACTTCTCTTCTCCCCTACTAACTCTAGTACAGCTTCATTTGTTACTTTATCTTCCCAACCAATCCTCATCATCCTCCTATAACACCACATTTCGAATGCTTGTAATCTACGCTTCTCTTCCTTTCCTATAGTCCACGCCTCACACCCGTACAGTGCTACACTCCAAACATATACCTTCAGTAATCTTTTTCTAATACCCAAGTCAATATTTGATCTTAAAATCTGTTCCTTTTCTACGAATGCCTTCCTACCCTGTGCTATCCTACACTTTATATCTACCTTGCTTCGATTATCTTTTGTGATTCTACTGCCTAAATAACAAAAATCTGACACTTCTTCGATTCTATTATCTCCTATTGTGATCCTCATTTTTCTACTGCATTCCTTTTTGTCACACCTCATCACTTTAGTTTTATCTATATTTATTTTCATGTTAAAATCCCTAGTCAATAGATGAGGCTATTTTTCCAATATCAAAAAAACACAAGCAACATTTTTCACGCTTACTTTCGCATATTATCTAATTTTCATTGAAAGAGACGTGGCCATATCTTTAGTTTTCATTAAATAGAACATTTGTGCGAATTAAACGATTCAACCAAAATAAAATTTGTGTTACATACAATCATTTTTCAAAACAAATTTCATAAACATTGTTAATCATAATTATAAAAAGATTTATTATTACAATATTAACGTTGAATCATTTAAATTTCATTTAGCTATATGCACCTCAAGATTACTTCATTGTTTTTCATTTTTGTTTTGGTTTTCACATTATTATAAACAATTGCAACGTATAATATAATTGGTTAGATGTTAAATTGTTGATGTAGATTTAGTGATCTTTTGTTTCTAAAGGCCAGCTTGCTTGAGTTTAATGCGAAAATAATGTTTATGGTGAGAATGTTTCGGCAGATTTCGGGATCATTTCAAATTTACACAATAAGTTGCGTTGAAGATGATATTGACGGTTTGTAATACACAAGGAAATTTTATAACAAAATATATACCCTAGGAAGATACTGTAACAAATTCGCGGATATTTTTATAATAATAAATCAAAATGTCATAAGTTTTAATGTCACGTCAAATGAAATGTTTATTTTATAGTGTAGTGCGAAGGTATTTATTCTTTTTATTTGTTAATTTTAATAGAAAACTATAATTTTCGTAAACTATACAAAAAAAAATTGAATTCTTCGACGTTCTTTCGTCGTATTATTTATATAAAAAAGTACGTGACGTTTAATTTCTCAAATACGTTTCTGTTTTTTCAAAAATAAAAATTCGTTCATAAAGCAATTTGGATAATAATTCGTGTAATTTATTTATTCTTGTTTTAAATATAGTTTCATTGAATTATGGAAATGCAAACATTTTATTTTGAAAATAATATTCTATAGATTGCTGTCATAATTTAGCTGATGATAAAAGCCATATTTATTCTATTGTTTTCGCATTTTATACACTAATAATATTAAAAAAAATAATACGAAATAAACTTCGCAACAATTTAAACATTTTTCAGGATTTTAGTTTATTAAAATACCAAAAACATTGAAAGATATTTAAAGAATACTTCATGTCATTTATACCTTATAAAATTAACGCAGGTGAAGAAATTGCTGCAAGTAGTGTACAGGGTGTTTTGTTAAAAAAAATATATATATATAACATTGTAAACCGTTGGAGATGCGAGTTCAGTTTAATTGAATAAAATTTCTTTTTTCGTGCCTAACAACACTTTAAATTTGCAGATTCAAAATGTGTCCTGTTTAAGTATGTCTTGGACGAAAAAAAAATATATATGGCTGGCATAAAATTGCGTATTTCATGTATGATATATAAGATACATTAACTAAATTTTTGGCAGAGACTTAAAAATTCTCAATCAAAAAATTTTTAATTCATTTTAAGTCTACCAAATTTCGCACGAGTGTTTTAAGATTTATTTTTTATGCTTAAATGCAATTTGCCATTTGTGCCATACAAAATACTCAAATGTACTTACATAATTAACGAACGCGCAATGTATTCATTTTTAAATAAAACTAAATTTATTAAAATTAAATTTAAAAAATTAAACTTTTTTAAAAGGATTGTAAAAAAAATTGTCTCGAGTTTTGAATATATCGTTTTGTTAATGGTGATATATAAAAAAACACTGTAAACTATATCGATGGCAAACTGTAGGTCACTTTGAGGACCTAGTTCGTAGTTCATTTCAATGTACCGTTCACGAACTATAGGTCGTGAACTACTACATCTTTTAAAAATGAACTAGTTCACGACCTATATGAAATACATGCACGTACTGAAAATAATCTCTGTTTTTCTCAATATAAAAATATTAAATGGTAAAAAATAAATAAATTGAAATATTACAATACTTATTTTGAATTAAGAATGAGGAAGAAAAAACAACAATGTTTATAATTTATACAAAACATTTATATAAAGAAATATAATCGTCTCTAGGTACTCACGATTATTTATATGAAGTTCTAAAATACTTATTGGTAGTTACTGATGAAAATGTTTACTACTTTACTAACACTTGAAAATTAAATGTAGAAACTATAATAAAATGAACTAGATAGAATCGTTTTGTTTGGCGTTATAATTTATATTTTCTATTCCGAATCTTCTCAGTTCAAACTTCAAAGCTTTGATTTGATATCAAGTGATTGCATTGCACTCAGTATGAAATAGAAGAACTATAAGATTTAGATGTTTATTTTTGCATTATTGCAAAAATTTGCTATGGCATGACATATTTAATCTTGCGAATATATTCATTATATTATTCCAAATGAAATCTGATACCAACATATAAATTGTGACTCAGCTCGGCAATGCTGCTGTTGCAATATTGCATCGAGTTTCCTATTTCGTTCCGTTCACCAACACACTTGATCACTAAATAAATGTTAGTACTGTATATGTAATGTATACTATACTGCAAGTATATATATAGTAAAAGTACATCAATACGTACACCGTGCACCATGTAGTTGATAGTTCACGAACTAGGTGATAGTGACCTATAGGTCGTTGCAAAACATCGTCACAGTACGCCCGTCATTTGATTGAACGGTTCGCGAGTGAACTACACATCGCTAATCAAAACTTGCGAGAAACTATAGATATGGATCAAGAATGTATGTTCATAGGCTATTAAGTGATTTTAGTGAAATCTTTTCATATGTAGTGTTTCTCGCCAAAATAGGCTTATTTAATGCAGAGGAACTACTGGTTTAATTCATGTGCATTCCTCAACAACTAATTAACACAGAAACTGATTAACTTACTTCAATATAGCGAAAGCTTATTTGAAAACTGATTTAAAGTACTTTCGATTATGAGAAATGTCGAAGAATATTATATAACCTAGCTAAATAATCAAAAAATGCACACTAACATTATTTGCAAAAAGCCGCAATTGTATGTAAATCAGCTGTTTATTAAATGACAGCCGATAGGTAAAAGTCATACTTTGGCGAAAATTTTGAGGTTAGGTGTGGATCCAAATATATAATTACCAAATGGCAATTATATATACTGCTACCGATATAAAATAGACACTGCTTTTGGCGCTAAATTAACTGCGGCATATTTTCTCCCAGGAAATTGTTAATTATGGTTACGTTTTAGGTGAATTATTTACCAGGAGTAGTGCTAACAAGTGTCTATCGGTTCTAATGCATTACAAACACGAAGAAGGCTTCGTGGGTGATTTTTTGAATATTTACCAGAGGTACTCAAATATGTTCAGAGTGAACGGTTCGCGAGTGAACTACACATCGCTAGTAAACTAGAATTTTAATATATTACGATGAAGAAATAATGAAATAATTTCATGGATATATCAAATAGATTTTTTTACCATTTAGCTAATTTATTATATTAAATGGTTTCTAATATACACATGTCTGGACAAAACTGGACATTTTGTCTAGTTATTTATAGGTTGAGCCAAAAAACCTTGATAATTTTTAATGTTCGATAATAAAAATAATAATGGTTTTCTGAATTCGAAAGAAGACAATCGTTGGGATTTTTTAAAGAAAATAAACACATTAGAAATGCAATAGTAATTATTTAATTATTTATAACTTTAATTATTCTTCATGAAGCTCTCCACAATGCAAATCCTTATTTCGGGCGTGTAAACAACCATTGCTGTCACTAATGACCAAGAAGACATAACAACAACAAAATTCCATGCAGAAAAACTCCCAAGCTTCTTCTTCAAAATGTTTAGTTCGCAAGGGACAAGTTAGTTATTGAAATTTACAAATTGGTCCACCTTGTACTACATGATTATGAAGATACGTTTGGTACAGATTATTGGGCTCATTTCAATTTCCTTTCTCTCCTTTTATAGATTTAGATTGCTTTATGTCATTCCATACTCGTTTGTGCCCGAAAACGAAAAACACAATTGTTAATATATTGAACAAGAATCTGTTTGAATGGAAATGTCAAATAAAAACAATTTTGTGCAAACATGTCCAATTCCCATAAACAAATTAAATTTAAAAAAACTTAGCACGTTAACACCGAACAGGTTGTAAAAAACTGCAAAATTGCAAAAAAATGATCAACTGCGCAAACGCATAACTAAATTCAAGGGTTATAACTAAAACTAAACGAATTAAATACAAAACCAAACTAAACTAACCAAAAAGATAATTTATTCGAATAGACAGGATGATATCGGGCCACAATCTAAATTCATTAAATGAGTGATGTTTTATACAATTATTTAACGCCGTAGTGACGCTTTTACAAATATATACTTCCTATATTATTTCAGTATGGTATCGTAACATCGACTTTTCTTCTAAATCATATTATAGTACCATGTATGTAGAACGCACATTATATTCATGTTTTTGAACAGCATCTTTTTGTTATTATAAATGCAAATTCGATCTTATTATTTCGATCTATATAATATCGAGTCGGGCAGCATTGAATTGAGTAGAAACAGTACGCTCTAATAACTATCAGATGACTGATAATGCAGATACCGTGCACCAACGTATTATTGAGTATAATAAAGAAATTATTTAAAAAAATCATGTAGAAAGTATATTAATTAGATCTTATAGATTGCGAATTATCCTACGAGATTTCGCTTTCCTTTCAGAAATTCTAATTGGTAATTTGTAGCATTACAGTACCTGTACGACATGTACTAATCTGCAAGAAAAGTGTCTATATTAAGGGGATATCGCGCATTTTACAACTATGTGTATTTTGGCAATATTACTGAGGTACAGTTTTACTAACGAGGTGCATACGTTATACGATTAAGCACCGCAGACTTTTAAAACTGCATTGTGCGATTTTGCGCAGCGTATTGAAATTTATGTCTATACGTAGAATAGTAGTTAGCATATGCCGAAGGAATTCAGGCCTGTTGCTCTATATACCGTAAACATCTTTGTGAAATAGGAGGAAACAATATCCTTGAAACCATAAAATATGTGCAGCCAAATAACCCAAGTCCCTTACTTTTTACTACTCAAACTAAAACTCTATTGCTCATATTTAACGAGAATGTGATCTATTACAATTGTTCACGTATATCGCAATATATCATTTATAATAAGAGCTTTTACTAAATTCTTATAAATCCCGCTCATCCTCTTATATTTTTCCGACAAAAGCCTATAATTGCAATATTCGTTTCAATAATTAAAAACTCAATCCGAAGTTTTAGTAAGCACGTCTTGAAGAATGCATTTATATTAGAAAATAATAATTATATGTGCCATTTATTCATCGCACTAATTACTTATAGATATATTTAAATACTGTCATTTAAAGCAATATGTGCAAAGTCTGCCCTACTTTCCATGGAATTAATATATGCACTATAGATATTTCCTTACTTGCTAATATACTTATATAAAATATTGAATTTTTGCAAATTTAGTTTTAAAGATTTTTTTATTTTAGAGGTTTATTTCGGATTAATTAACACCTTTTTGGGCCTTCAACAGCAAACAAAATTATAATGGATTGAATTATATTTGACAGATTATGTATGCAACATGAGACCACAAGCTCAAGAGCAACCATATTCTTCAAAACATATTATTATTACATACATTGATCGTATACATGTTTGAATTTGTATATAGAACGTAGCATAATTGATAAATAGTAAATATTGTTGCATTAAATTGCATGTAGATATGTTGGATACCACAAACATTCTTTGCTCTAAGTGAAATATTCGCATATTTAAATTATAATATTAACTTGAAATATTAATCGAAAACAGTTTTACCGGTTCATAAAATAAAACTATGTTAGACTAATGTATTACACATATACAGATTAATACTAAGATTCTTCAGAGTAGAAAAAAACGATATGTCAAATAAAGTTGTTGAGTTACGGTGATCAGCATAGCTAAAAATTATAAGAGCAATGAATACTAATTATATTAAGATTCGTTTATGTTTTAAGTAATTTGTAACTCTAATAACTGGAATGCTGTTCAAGCTCAAATACTTGTATTCAAACAACCATTTCCCGCCTTGTATACCAAAACAGCTGAAAACACGAAGTAGTAAACCGAGAGCCGAACGGTTCTGAGTTGCCTGACATGTGTACGGTATTTTTTCACATTTCATACTATAATATGGCAGAAAATAAATCAGTCCCTTTAATCTTAACGTCCTACGTCCCCAATAACGCATAAACCGCCATAAAATTCGTACTATTTGGCGATATTAAGAATAGCTTGAGTTCGGTAATAATAAAAAAGGTGAAATCCGTCCAAGGGCGGCACACGATTACTAAATCGGAAGTGTTAGGAGAAGGACAGAGAAAAGCATGTTTTATTATTATATATATAATTTTGCCAATTCGGGGATGGCATACGGAATGTTTGAAATTTCATCATAGCAAACAAAATATATTGAATTTTCATATTTCGTTCATCAATAATATTTTCTCATCTTTTACTTTTCAATAATTACATCTCAAAATATTTATGAAAAATGTAGTGTAGTAAAAGTATGTTATCAGCTTGTATATTTGGAAAAAATATCCTCTGCATATTCAACGACGAAGAAGATGCAGATACAAATTCTGGGCAAATTTTTATAACAAATACTGCAATAAAACCAATACTATTTATGGTAGCATTTATACAATACGCTTCGAACCTTCATACGCAATCAACTGAACAATTTATACATATTTTAAGGCTTCAAACAACTCGTTTCCTTTCTATTTTTCAAAGATGTTTACAGTACATAGGAGCAGGCCCGAATTCATTTGGCATATGCTAACTACTATTCTACGTATAAAGAAGTAGTCCATCAATTGTAAAACGCTGGGCAAAACTTCACAGTGCAGTGAAATATCAAATTTTAAAGTCTGCAGTGTTTAATTCAGCAGTCTACACTGCAGGGCAGTCTAATAAGGTCCTAATATGATATATCCTGCTTTTAAGTCATTCTTTTTTCTAATTTTCCAGTATCCTTAAAAAACTGGCATTCTTTCATATACAGCTCATCGTAGCTAAAGTTTCTTCTTTTCTTTTATAATTAATAAACCCGATTACATTTTAAATTTTTGGTATTTATTTTGAACTACCGCCTTATTAAAATTCTCTTTCATTTATCTTTTTCACATCCCGAAACAATCTTATAATCAATTTAAAAAACATACATTTAGATTATATTCTGTTTTCACTAGCAGACATTACTCAAAAAATGATTTCTGGTCCGTATGTATCATTTCCATACACCAAAGTAGGTTTAGGTAATACTTTCGTACAACTTTACTACCGCTTATTTTTTGGTACCGATTTCTAGGAAATTCGAAGAGTATATACATACAAAGTAATATTAGTTGTTGAATATTTTTAATTAATATTTGTTACGTAACTATAGGAGATAATAGAATCGAAGAAGTGTCTTATAAATAATAAAAATAAGAATTTTCGTTATTTAGGCAGTAGAATCACAAAAGATAATCGAAGCAAGGTAGATATAAAGTGTAGGATAGCACAGGGTAGGAAGGCATTCGTAGAAAAGGAACAGATTTTAAGATCAAATATTGACTTGGATATTAGAAAAAGATTACTGAAGGTATATGTTTGGAGTGTAGCACTGTATGGGTGTGAGGCGTGGACTATAGGAAAGGAAGAGAAGCGTAGATTACAAGCATTCGAAATGTGGTGTTATAGGA
Organism: Leptodirus hochenwartii; assembly: GCA_947310635.1. Classification (NCBI taxonomy): domain Eukaryota; kingdom Metazoa; phylum Arthropoda; class Insecta; order Coleoptera; family Leiodidae; genus Leptodirus; species Leptodirus hochenwartii. The sequence continues at coordinate 43,265,880 of OX371176.1, forward strand.
GGATGATGAGGATTGGTTGGGAAGATAAAGTAACAAATGAAGCTGTACTAGAGTTAGTAGGGGAGAAGAGAAGTATTTGGAGAGTGTTACAGCGTAGGAGAGACAGATTAGTAGGGCATATTCTTAGGCATGGGGGGATTATGCAATTGATCATAGAAGGTAGAGTGGAGGGAAAGAGAGGGGTAGGTAGGCCTAGATTGGAGTATGTGAGTCAGATAGTTGAAGACGTTGAGATGAATAGCTATAGGGAGATGAAGGGATTAGCTCAGGATAGATCGGCATGGCGTGCTGTTTCCAACCAATCTTTAGGATTGCGGACTCTTTAACTAACGTAACTATAACTAAGTGTATAATAAGTAATACGTATTTGAAAGGTAGGCACAAACTTAGGTACCCATAGATAATAACAATAATACTAGAATGAGCGTAACGTAACTGGCCAATTTTCCACATGATTAAACGTTAAAAAAAAGGAAAAGTGTGCCCAGAAACTATGAAAGAGGTGACATAAAAGTTCTTGCAACAAACGAATACCTTTTGCAACTTATTACATAATTGTATGATAGAGAAATAATATTCTTCAATAATGATAGTGAGTATAATATTGCTATACTTAAGTTCATTTTCTTTGTGAAAAATAAAATGATATCAAAGGTATTATCTTTGATATATACAACGTTCTTGAAAATATTTGACAAAAAATGAATCATTTGTGTTTGCACACATTTTTTACAAGGAAATATATATTTGTGTCATGAAATGCTTGATAAAAGTGTTTGATCAATTATTTTTGCCTATGTGAAGGTTATAATAATAATTAAAATTCTTCTGAGGCATCATTTAATAGGCGTAAAATTGATTTTATTATATATATTATTTCTTCGTATTGAAATTATTTTTTCATTGAGATAACCGATTACTCAAGTAACATATTTTTTTGACATTTGGTTTACATTGTTGTGAATCTATCTTATGATATTATGTAATGCAATATTTGAAAAAATTAGTCACACTTCAAGAAATTTTCAATTTTTACTATATTTTGAATTTCTGTCCCACGAACGTTGTGTTTTTAAAATATTGTACCTGTGCCAAATTACTTTTAAGGGAGCGGTTTGTTGCATTTGTTGATACATTGTTTTTCTGCGTATTTTTGCCAAAAAAAAATCCAGCGAGGTATTTCAATTAATCAATGATGAATTTATAATTTTTTTACTTGGCTAAATATTTGCCGCAGTATTTGTCAAAAAGTATAATATATAGAATATCACCCTACTGAAGATGGGGGCATAGCCGTCGAAATGCGTATCTAGCTAGTTAATGCTTTTACTTACGGTATTTGGGTGATATTATATACTATTATTTGACACCGTAGTGATAATTTTTAAAAAAGTATAATATTTTAATTTTTAACTCAAAAATATCTTGTAATTTTTGAGTCAAGAAATGTTTTGACAAACATAGTGTAGTGTTGTACATTTATTATACATTCGCTTAAAATATTCTAACTTATGTATTAAGAGTTCTGCAAATGTTTTATGCTATGTTCGTTTTTTTTTAAGTAGGAAAATTTGATATAAAAGCAGCTCTATTTTGAGATGCTTTTTCAATTTATCATTATCGAATTTGAACTTTTATTAAAGTGTATTACAAATATTACATCCTTCCAATTTTCTGTAAAATTATTTCTTGACTCGAAATATATAATTTTTAATGAATCCCGACTGTATAACAATGCAACAATTATTACACAGTTATATCCTGTATATTCGGGGCCATTTTTACTATGATTTGTGTAAGGAAATCATAGAATTTCGTGAAATGCCTTCCAAACATCATTGACTTAAGTATATCAACATATTCTATTGTACGAACATTTCAATTGTACTTTTAAAATGTAATGTTGCTCACTTCAATTCAAAGGATTTTACGACATCTTCAAATTTATGAAATATTTTACTATAATCTACATATCCACATGCGAAGTATTTTTTTTAACTTAAATCTTAAATAGATAGACTAGGTATTTCATAAGGTAACCTCAAAATTTTCGCCAAAGTAGGCATTTTAACGTATCTTCAATTATGAAACAACTGATTCATATACAAATGTGGTATTTAAATTGACATTTAACGTCAATGTGTATTTTTCAATTATAATTAACTGGATTATATAGTATTTTGATATTTATTATTTTCTGATATACTTTAATTCTGTTTGAAAAAAGATTTTGTTTATATTTTAGTAATTCTTAGTTAATCTGTTATTCCTTTAAACATTTGTTTAGGAACGCATTAATGAGTATTTTAAATATTGGTTTAAGTCATTATTTTTTACGTTTTTTTTTCAAGAAGATATGCAATATGCCCATTTCAGCGAGAATTGTCACATGGAACAATAATTTCACTATAATACTCTTGGCATTATCAAAATATTGCTTAAATACGGAATAAGAATAAAAATTATATCAAAATTTGAAGATTTCAACATTTGTAATTTTTGCGATAAAGGTATTAATTATTTAGTGCATTGGTCTAAGATATAAATCATTCTTGTATTGTAAAATGTTGCTGGAAGCAAATATTTCTGTCTATTGGGCTATCCTGTATAAAGAAACATATCTACTAATAAGAAGTAAGAAGTGTTATATAAATCATATTGCAATATTAACGTTCCTATATAAAACGATTCACATGCGTATGATAGATATGCAATATGCGCAAGTATTTTACTTGCATTGTCATTTCGAAAATGACATTTTTCTAATTTGCGAATTTGAGTTCTTTTATAGCATAGGGCAATTTAGTGTTTCAAAGTTGGTAGCTCTGTTTGCCAGTTATCAAACGTCAAACTACAAACGAAAGCAACAAACAGTTTAATTTCAATTTTGTCCCTGAAATGTACAATTGTACGTCAAACTACAAAAGAATGCAACAAATAGTTTAATATAAATTTATTTCAAATATTTCAAATGTGTCAATAGCTACTACCAATAGTAAAAAAATTCCCTCAATGTTGAAATTTCGATTTTTTTATTTAAAAATGACAAAAGTCGCAAATTAGAAAAAATAGTATAAAAAAACTCATTTTATAAGTCATTTATAACACTCGTTCTTTAGAAAACTCGATGCTACGCACCTCGTTTTCTAATCTTGAACTCGTGCAATAAAACCTGCCTTATGAAACTCGTTCTTTAATATACTATTTACTAATCTGCGTTTATAATAGAGCTTTTAACGAACCTAAATGAGTTCGTTTATAGCGAATTTGAGTTCGCTTATAGCATAGGGCAATTTAGTGTTTCAAAGTTGGTAGCTCTGCTTGCCAGTTATCAAACGTCAAACTACAATAGAAAGCAACAAACAGTTTGATTTTAATTTTGTCCCTGAAATGTACAATTGTACGTCAAACTACAAAAGAAAGCAACAAATAGGTTCATTTAAATTTATTTGACAATTTATTGCAAATGTTTCAAATGTGTCAATAGCTACTACCAATAGTAAAAAAATTCCCTAAATTTTGAAATTTCGATTTTTTTATTTAAAAAGGACATAAAAGTCGCAAATTAGAAAAAATAGTATAAAAAACTCATTTCATAAGTCATTTATAACACTCGTTCTTTAGAAAACTCGATGCTACGCACCTCGTTTTCTAATCTTGAACTCGTGCAATAAAACCTGCCTTATGAAACTCGTTCTTTAATATACTATTTTCTAATTTGCGTTTCTAATAGAGCTATTAACGAACCCAAATGAGTTCGTTTATAGCGAATTTGAGTTCTCTTATAGCATAGGGCAATTTAGTGTTTCAAAGTTGGTAACTCTGCTTGCCAGTTATCAAACGTCAAACTACAAACGAAAGCAACAAACAGTTTGATTTTAATTTTGTCCCTGAAATGTACAATTGTACGTTAAACTACAAAAGAAAGCAACAAATAGGTTCATTTAAATTTATTTGACAATTTATTGCAAATGTTTCAAATGTGTCAATAGCTACTACCAATAGTAAAAAAATTCCCTAAATTTTGAAATTTCGATTTTTTTATTTAAAAAGGACATAAAAGTCGCAAATTAGAAAAAATAGTATAAAAAACTCATTTCATAAGTCATTTATAACACTCGTTCTTTAGAAAACTCGATGCTACGCACCTCGTTTTCTAATCTTGAACTCGTGCAATAAAACCTGCCTTATGAAACTCGTTCTTTAATATACTATTTTCTAATTTGCGTTTCTAATAGAGCTATTAACGAACCCAAATGAGTTCGTTTATAGCGAATTTGAGTTCTCTTATAGCATAGGGCAATTTAGTGTTTCAAAGTTGGTAACTCTGCTTGCCAGTTATCAAACGTCAAACTACAAACGAAAGCAACAAACAGTTTGATTTTAATTTTGTCCCTGAAATGTACAATTGTACGTTAAACTACAAAAGAAAGCAACAAATAGGTTCATTTAAATTTATTTGACAATTTATTGCAAATGTTTCAAATGTGTCAATAGCTACTACCAATAGTAAAAAAATTCCCTAAATTTTGAAATTTCGATTTTTTTATTTAAAAAGGACATAAAAGTCGCAAATTAGAAAAAATAGTATAAAAAACTCATTTCATAAGTCATTTATAACACTCGTTCTTTAGAAAACTCGATGCTACGCACCTCGTTTTCTAATATTGAACTCGTGCAATAAAACCTGCCTTATGAAACTCGTTCTTTAATATACTATTTTCTAATTTGCGTTTCTAATAGAGCTATTAACGAACCCAAATGAGTTCGTTTATAGCGAATTTGAGTTCTCTTATAGCATAGGGCAATTTAGTGTTTCAAAGTTGGTAACTCTGCTTGCCAGTTATCAAACGTCAAACTACAAACGAAAGCAACAAACAGTTTAATTTCAATTTTGTCCCTGAAATGTACAATTGTAATTTAAATTTAAGGTTAATTTAAATTTATTTGACAATTTATTTCAAATGTTTCAAATGTGTCAATAGGTACTACCAACAGTCAAAAAATTCCCTAAATTTTTAAATTTCGATTTTTTTATTTAAAAAGGGCATAAAAGACGCAAATTAGAAAAAATAGTATAAAAAACTCATTTCATAAGTCATTTATAACACTCGTTCTTTATAAAACGATGTGCGTAGCACCTCGTTTCCTAAACTTGAACTTGTGCAATAAAACCTGCCTTATGAAACTCGTTCTTTAATATACTATTAAAAAATCACGAATAATAATAAAAATGTTTCTTTTTATTTTATATCATATCTTTTAATTTATATATTTAATATATTTCAATTATAGTTTACGGTTTACCGCCGAAATGGCACTGTATCATCTGCCTGTCATCAATTTTGACGTATTTGATTAATTTTGACCTAAGTCAAAGTCTTCAGTAGCACAAGATCTGCGAAATGCGTATCTAGCAATTAAATGCTTTACGTTACGACGTCATTTGGGTGCTATTTTATACAATTATTTAACACCGTAGTGACTGACGATTTTTAATTTTTTATTAATATATTTAAAAAATCACAAATTATAAAGTTTTCTTTTTTAATTTATGTATTTAATATAGTTCAATTTTAGTTTAAAGTTTACCGCCGAGATGGCGGTAACGTTCTTTAGAAAACTCATACAATAAAACCTACCTTATGAAATTCGTTCTTTAATATACGAGTACATACTATTAAATTGCTATTTTCTACTCACATACGCTAATGTAATATTAAAATGAGTATTTGGTTAGAAATCGCATGTCCAATATTGGATCTATAAAGACTATTTGATATTAGTTTGCACGTGATTTTTTTAAACTATAAATACGACTCTTTCTCTGATATAATACAAACTATATATTTAGAGTAAAATTCTATAATAACTTGTAATAGAATCAGATAACAAAGAAGATATTTGTTCTTTAAAAGTATTGAAATTTTTACAAAAAAAAAAAATCAGCACACCGTTTAAAGAACGATTTCATTTTTGTGCTAGTTAAAAAAAAGTTATCTTAGCAAGGATTGGGTATATATAATTAACATATTATTTTGACGTATACTTAACATTTATACAAACATTGAAAATAATGAACCAGTTAGTGTTGAGTTTTTTTTTTATAACGGCTTTCAATTTCATTAAACTCAACTGAAAATTATGCCTGTACTATTAATTTACGAATAAAGAGGTTCCATCAAAATATTAATTATTATTTAGTAGTTATCTTAATGCGAAATAAAAATTAGTGTTTTTCAATCGGAGTAAAGGCGATTTTTAAACTCGTCTATTTTTTATTTATAGAATATCTTAATAATATGGTTTATTGATTCACGTTTAATTTTTATGCAGAATGAAATAATTTGATGAACAAAATATTCTTCAAAAGTGCAAAAAAAAAGTTTGACTAAGGTCATCATGTCATATATAGGCGAAAATAATCATATGACATGTCATTTCGGTTAAAATACTTTCCAAATAAACTAAAATATTTCTATTTTTGTTAAAAACTTTATGAAGTATAAATTGTCTGATCTAATATACAAAACAGAAATAAAAAATCTTCAGAAAAATTATAGATGGTATAGTATAAAGGGAAATGAAATTTCTCTTTTTCTAGTTAGTTAGTTAAAGAGTCCGCAATCCTAAAGATTGGTTGGAAACAGCACGCCATGCCGATCTATCCTGAGCTAATCCCTTCATCTCCCTATAGCTATTCATCTCAACGTCTTCAACTATCTGACTCACATACTCCAATCTAGGCCTACCTACCCCTCTCTTTCCCTCCACTCTACCTTCTATGATCAATTGCATAATCCCCCCATGCCTAAGAATATGCCCTACTAATCTGTCTCTCCTACGTTGTAACACTCTCCAAATACTTCTCTTCTCCCCTACTAACTCTAGTACAGCTTCATTTGTTACTTTATCTTCCCAACCAATCCTCATCATCCTCCTATAACACCACATTTCAAGTGCTTCTAATCTACGCTTCTCTTCCTTTCCTATAGTCCACGCCTCACACCCGTACAGTGCTACACTCCAAACATATACCTTCAGTAATCTTTTTCTAATACCCAAGTCAATATTTGATCTTAAAATCTGTTCTTTTTCTACGAATGCCTTCCTACCCTGTGCTATCCTACACTTTATATCTACCTTGCTTCGATTATCTTTTGTGATTCTACTGCCTAAATAACAAAAATCTGACACTTCTTCGATTCTATTATCTCCTATTGTGATCCTCATTTTTCTACTGCATTCCTTTTTGTCACACCTCATCACTTTAGTTTTACCTATATTTATTTTCATGTTAAAATCCCTAGTCAATACTGCCTGCATACCATTCAATACCCTTTCTAAATTCTTTTCGCTTTCTTCCAATATAGCTATATCGTCGGCGAATCTCAGCATATATATTTTCTCTCCCTGTACATTCACACCTACACTATACTCTTCTTTTACTTTGTTTATTGCATCTTCTATATATAGATTAAATAATAACGGTGAGAGTGTACATCCCTGCCGAACTCCCTTCCCTATTTTTGCTACCTCTTCTTCCCCCTCAATTCTAACTAAGGCAGTTTGGTGTTTATATAAATTAAAAATTATTCTCCTATCCTTATAATCTATACCCGTTTCTTTTAAAATTCTAAACATTATGTCCCAATCTACATTGTCAAATGCCTTTTCTAAGTCTACAAAAGCTATGCAAGTTACCTTTCCTACCCTATTTCTTTTTTCTACTACCGTTCTTAGTGCTAGAATCGCCTCCCTCGTCCCTCTGTTTTTCCTAAAACCAAACTGATCTTCTCCTAGCCTTTCCTCTACTTTATTTTCTAATCTCCTATAAATAATCTTTAACAATATCTTCGATGCATGTGATAGTAGGCTAATGGTCCTATAGTTCTCACACAAATTAGCTCCTATTTTCTTCGGCATTGTTACTATTCTACTACGCTGAAAATCCTGTGGTACTTCTCCCTTCTCATATATTTTACAAACTAACCTGTATAATCGCTCCTGCATTTTTTCCCCTGCGTGTTTTATTAATTCGGCTGGTATCATATCAATCCCCGCTGCTTTGTTATTCCGTAAATCATTTAATGCTCTATGAAACTCTGACCTAAGTATGCTAGGACCTAAGTCATCCTCATCTATCTGTTCCACATTTTCTAGCTCCTCCATATCCTGCCTACCTTTATATAAATCTTCAACATACTCCTTCCATCTTCTAGCTTTTTCCTTATTTTCTGTGAGTTCCTTACCCTGCTTATCACATATAATGTTACCCTTTGGTTTTACTTTAGAAAAATGTGACTTAATTTTCCTGTAGCCCAAATCTACTTTACCTCTTCTCATATCCTCCTCAATATCCTCACAATTTCCTTTTATCCACTCTTCTTTCGCTAGCTTGCATTTCCTATTAATTAAGTTCCTTAGTTCCTTATATTTTTTCTGTCCTGCTTCTGTGTTTCCAATTTTAATTTTCCTTCTTGCTTCTATCATTTTAACTATAACTTTCTAGTAATAAAACTATAATTAATAGGAGTATAATTTTCTTGCACAAATTATATTTAGCTGGAAATTTTGTTGATTTTTTCAAATTAATCTAAATTAGTTTATTTCGAGGATACTCTGTAGTTTTTTTCTATAAACTTATTTCCTCATTATTTCACCTCAATAAAAATTACACAATGCATTTTAAATAATATCATTGATCGCATTTTTATGCGTTCATCGCTATAATACCTAGTATTATATAAAATTTCGAAAGGTAAATAAAAAATCTAAACAGTAATTACGGCATCTTTCATCCATTTGTTCGAATTTATGAGAAGAATTTTTATTATTTGTTATTACTACACACCTTTAGTATATATCTCTAAAGTTCAATTTCTAATACGATGATTTTTATACAATAAAACTAGTTATTATAATAAAAATGTCATAAACCTACCTTTCAAAAAGCGTCATTTTTATGAGAATTTTTATGATTTTTTTTAATATGAAATCGAAAATAAAAAATATATTGATATAACAGCTACAGTCTTTGAAATGTTTTTTTTTAGATTTTATTTATCTTACATAATATTTTTAAAGCATTTTGACAACCAAAATATATATTGAGTACAATTATAGATTATCATTTAATGGCAAAATACCAAATTTTAATTTATACAATATAATAATAGCGAAAGTAAAAATTAATAATTTAAGTGAAATTAATTTCAAATAGCATTTATAGCTGTACAGTAGTATCATAGCCTTACTTTTATTAATATACATTTTTGCAATCAAATGTTAATTTGTATGCATTTATATACCTCAACTTGTTCTTACATAATAAATATTGCTTATTACAAATTGCAAAATATTATTCATAGTTCCCCATATGCATGCATATATATTATATCTTTATACCAGCAAAAGAAAAGAAAAAGCAAAATTCCGTAGGCATTGAATATGATTAAATATTAATAAATAAAAATTAATATTAACTAGTGTTGCCCAATACATCGGCCTTCGATAATAAACAATTATCATCGATGAAGAACATCACAATAAAATACCTAATCGCATTAATATTTATAATAATAACGAGACATCCGTCGTTATATCCGCTAATTATAATTATTCTTTCATTACTCATTACAAATCGTTGCAATTGTAAAACAACACGCGCAAATTAGTTATTGAAGAGTTTTTTTTTTTATATAGTAATGTACTGCCTTAGAAACTGAAAATGCTAAGCTAAAAATGGTGAAATGGTGAAAAAATGGCGCGTTTTGTAACCTAATCCTCATTTTCTTTAGGATAACAATGAAAAAGTAAAAAAAAAATATTTGCGTAATTTTCTTTAATTATTATAATATACAATCATTCCTGAGAATGATGTAAGGGTTTAGATTTCGAAATGCGTATTTAGAAAACAAATCGTTTACATTTCGCGTTTTTTGACGGTAGGTTATTTACCTGCCTTAGTGATTATTTACATAATAATTTAATAGACTAAGCATCTCAAAATAACGCAATACACATTTAATCAATTTAGGTGAACCAAAATACCAACATTTTTGCGTATTTTTTAAATTGACAAATATGGATTATAATTGTTCTTAGTATAACAATTCTTTCTGCACCATGCAATTTTATTGCTCGTGATAGTACGCTATGTATGGACATACATATTTAGTACCTATTATTCTTCAATATTGTTACAAAGACGTTACGCCGTGTTGGATATTCTTGACATAAATTTATAGCAAAGTGGTCGTTATAATTTGGTGAAATTAATGCTAATGAAATCTCTATTTGAAAGTGAGCAAAATCTTTTTTTTTCTACATACACGGTGTGAAATTGTCTTGGAAACTAATAATTTTAGTGCAATAGAATAGAATTTGTCACAACCGAAACCCGAATTTAAAAATCTTTTTCATTATAGTCTATCACTTCACTATGTTTTTCTGGATATGCATTTATTTAAACAACAAAATGAAAAATATATATCGTGCAGACGAACTATAAAATTAATTGGCTATTTTCCTAAAACTGCCTTAGTTAGAATTGAGGGGGAAGAAGAGGTAGCAAAAATAGGGAAGGGAGTTCGGCAGGGATGTACACTCTCACCGTTATTATTTAATCTATATATAGAAGATGCAATAAACAAAGTAAAAGAAGAGTATAGTGTAGGTGTCAATGTACAGGGAGAGAAAATATATTTGTTGAGATTCGCCGACGATATAGCTATATTGGAAGAAAGCGAAAAGAATTTAGAAAGGGTATTGAATGGTATGCAGGCAGTATTGACTAGGGATTTTAACATGAAAATAAATATAGGTAAAACTAAAGTGATGAGGTGTGACAAAAAGGAATGCAGTAGAAAAATGAGGATCACAATAGGAGATAATAGAATCGAAGAAGTGTCAGATTTTTGTTATTTAGGCAGTAGAATCACAAAAGATAATCGAAGCAAGGTAGATATAAAGTGTAGGATAGCACAGGGTAGGAAGGCATTCGTAGAAAAAGAACAGATTTTAAGATCAAATATTGACTTGGGTATTAGAAAAAGATTACTGAAGGTATATGTTTGGAGTGTAGCACTGTACGGGTGTGAGGCGTGGACTATAGGAAAGGAAGAGAAGCGTAGATTACAAGCATTCGAAATGTGGTGTTATAGGAGGATGATGAGGATTGGTTGGGAAGATAAAGTAACAAATGAAGCTGTACTAGAGTTAGTAGGGGAGAAGAGAAGTATCTGGAGAGTGTTACAGCGTAGGAGAGACAGATTAGTAGGGCATATTCTTAGGCATGGGGGGATTATGCAATTGATCATAGAAGGTAGAGTGGAGGGAAAGAGAGGGGTAGGTAGGCCTAGATTGGAGTATGTGAGTCAGATAGTTGAAGACGTTGAGATGAATAGCTATAGGGAGATGAAGGGATTAGCTCAGGATAGATCGGCATGGCGTGCTGTTTCCAACCAATCTTTAGGATTGCGGACTCTTTAACTAACTTTCCTAAAAAAAATATATTATTTTCGATTTATCGATTTTAAACACACTGCTGGAAAATAATTCCGAATATTAATACAAAATTACACTCATAGGTGTCCCAACTAGTGATGGCAAACTGTAGGTCACTTTGTGGACCTAGTTCGTAGTTCATTTCAATGTACCGTTCACGAACTATAGGTCGTGAACTACTAACATCTTTTTAAAATGAACTAGTTCCCTACCTATATGAAATACATGCACGTACTGAAAATAATCCCGTTTTTTTCTCAATATAAAAATATTAAATAGTAAAAAATAAATAAATTGAAATATTTCAATACTTACTTTGAATTAAGAATGAGCAACAAAAAACAACAATGTTTATATTTATACAAAACATATATAAGAAAATATAATTTCGTTCCGTTCACCAATACGCTTTATCACATAAATGTTAGTACTACTATTGGTACTGTATATGTAATGTATACTATACTGCATCGTTTACAAGTCGTTGTGATTCTTGAACGGTTTAGTAGTACACGACGGGTTCAGGACCTAGTACAAGTACACCGTGCACCATGTAGTTCATAGTTCACGAACTAGGTCCTAGTGACCTATAGGTCGTTGCAAAACATCGTCACAGTACGCCCGTCATTTGATTAAACCGTTCAGAGTGAACGGTTCGCGAGTGAATTACACAGCGCTAGTCCCAACGATTGAGGCCACATTTCCTTTAGGCCTTTATCAATAATTCAAAATGATCATCACGACAATATAATTATTATTATCCACAAATCTAGTAATTGGCTATTCGTTAAATTGCTTTAACATTGACTGTAGGAAGCGTTGCAACATGGCTAAGTCTATCTCGCGCATCTTCTTGTATTTAATGACTAACAATCAGTTACCAAAATATATTCGTCAGATTTCGATCTACCACCTAAATTGAGGATAATGACTCGTGTAATTGCAACGCATACGACCTTTGCATTATCTAAACAACATGCTATTAAAGATGCATGTCTCCTTATTTGGACTTCAATGCAGAAATTACCGTGATTGTAATTTTTAAAACACCTACCTGGAGGAGAGATTGAGTCTTACGACATTTCGGATGTTTTGCCTACTTTGGCAACATTGAAATTTGAATTGTATGCAGATTGATGTTTTATTTTGTTTATTGTTACTATGCTTCATATCTATAATAGTAACTTTGAACACTCTTAGAGCAATATTTACATTTCCTAATATAAATGTAAATATTGGATTTATTATAATACAAGCTTCCTCATATTATATTACATAAGAGTTTTGCGTCAACAAATCGACTTGAAATACGTACAGTGATATTGTCAACAGTATTATTAATACTAATAAGTAATTATTATAGTAAACAAACTAATAATAAATTTAAATAAAAACAAATTTATTTGGGAATTAGAGGTTATGTTATGTTCAGGCGCGTAGGTACCATATGGCAAGTCGATGCAAGGCATTGGGGCCCTGGGCATTTAGGGGCCCTTCAGGCGACGTTAATAAACATATTGTAAAATGCACGGGGGGGGGGCTTTGGCCCACATTTGCATTAGGGTCCAAAATTTCTAGCTACGCCACTGGTTATGTAACGTGTTCCGCATAGACTAAAGTATGTCATTGTGTATATATCAAACTGTCGCACCAACATAATATTTGGCAGGGCTACCAACACTGTTCTCTCATCGCATATCTTAATATAACAAAGAAGGAAAATCAGTGGCTGTAAAAAACAGGCTATACGTCCTGAATATCCCACAGAACGTGCTATAAGCGATATCATTCTGTCGCTATGAAAAATTGCTTGATTGAGGTGGCAATAAAAACGCTGGAATCCGTCCAGAGGCGGCGCATGATTAATAATTCGGAAGTGTTAGACAGGGACAGAGAAACGCATGTTTTAGTATATATAATTTGCTTCACGAATTACTCAAATCATTCAATGTTCTATAAAATAATATATACCACATATAATTATGCAAGAATTCGTGTTACTTATTTGAAATGGTGCTTTGCATTATAATTTTAAAAAAAAATCACTCACCGGATCCATATTCTTCCCTTATTCCTGTGACATGTTCAGTGCCATGTGTCACTTCCGGTAATCTGCCGCTAGTACTAAATCTTCTCTTGGTGGGTACCGCATTATTACCCGTATTAAACGGAACTTGTAATTTCTGTGTTTCTGCTTGCATTTTTCCAAAATCAGTTCTGGGCTGTTCGCTGTAACGGCGTTTTGGACCTACACTTACTTCCGTTTTGGAAAAGATGCCGCTTCCGTTAGTAAAGTGACGATCATATGCTGATTCGGAGTATCTGGTTCTATATGTCATAGTTAAGAAGAAACAACATTTCAAATATAAGAGCGGATAATCTATATAATTTTTATGTACCTGTTTCGATTTTGATTTGATCTCGTATTTGCTCTATCGATGCTGAAATAAATATCTTGCCTACCAGTTTTGCTACCGTTACCATGTACCGGAGCGTAGCCATATTGGCTTGGTTTGTCTTCAGCAATGTTAAACCTGTGCATGTCGTAATGATGAATTCCGTGATAGTTTAATCCATAATTCTCCCCAAACGACTCGTAAAATTTGTCTTCATCTTCAGCTAGTTCCGCTACGTCGTAATTATGACCTGATCTGACCTGGTAGTCATATTTGTTTGTGGTAAAGGGTTGTCGATCGTAGTTGTCCGTTCTATTTGAAGAAGAAATGCATTTTTATTCTTGAGATTCTTAATATTATTCGAGTTGAGGTGGGTTATTTTTTAACTCAGTGCAATTTTCAAATAAAAGAGAATAATCTACTTACTGAATATTTTTTGATACCCGAAGAAAAAAAAATTAGTCATAGAAAGTTAAGTGGTAGAACAGACAATTTTTTTTTATTTAATTAATTATTTATAAAATACTGTATTTTTGTTTATTTATGCTGAACTTCGACTTTTGGGTATCTAATAATAATATAGTAAATTCTACAATATGTAATTTTTACAAAATATTTTTAAAAACTAAAATTTTACAAAAGCTCAATAAAGATTCTTCTTCTTATTATTATTATTATTATATACCTTAATAGTTTTCATATATTTATGACTGCGTAATAATATTTTAAAAAAATTAAAAAAATCACACCGCACTTTTTAAAAACTTAAATCAAAATAATCGCAAGTTGCTTTTCTCTTTAAACACTTATTGTTTTCCTCGGTCAATTTACCTTCTGTAATATGTGCTACACATGTCTGGTGATAATCTTTGCCCAGGGCTATCCAAACTACTAGGATCTGAGTTTATTTCTACCGATCCTAAATGTTGCCTGAGATATGCATAATTCTCTAGATCCCAAGAGTCAATATAAGGTTTATTTTGTAAAACAGCAGCGTATGGGTCTTCGTGATTAGGATCCACGTCCATAGGGTTCCAATAAAGATCATCTGGAGCCGGCATTTTGACTTGTGATGACGGTTGATGGGAGAAAATGTGCTGAAATAGAAATAATAAAAACACCGTAATATAATAAAAAATAGTTCCGGTTATGAAGTCCAAATTGGTAATCAAGCTTAGAATATTAGTAATTTTGTTTTCGATGAAGCAGTTCATTTTTTAATAATATTAATTTCATTTCAATACCTTTAAAAAGTCTACAAAATTCCTTAAAATATTATCTGAGTAAATTTATTTACTGCCCAAAATTTAAAATGTCTTTAAATTTGCGTTTCGCATGCAATTATTATTAACAAACGGTTAAGGTATACTGGTGGTAAAATTTCCTATAGTTTTGCCAAAGAAATTTCAAGGAGTTGAGTTTTTTTATTATCATACACTTCTACTCTTATATAAATCAATTTAAAATTTACAAAAAAAAAGCCCGCCTTATCTTTACGATCTGATTCATTTTAGAACGGATATTCATCATTTGAATATTCGAAATAAAAGCCTACTGACCATACCTCATCATAAAACCGAAAGTTTCAAAAAAGCCTTTATATACTATCAATTCGATTCCACTGAATAATGGAATATTAACTGTCACAATTTTTAAGAAGAAATTGTTTATAATTTTAAAATCCGTTCAAGACCACCAATAAGCTATAATTTTGCAATAACTTTGCTAAGTACTTGGTAATTTATGTTAATTTTAATTTAATTATTTTAATGTTACATGAATGACTAATTATTTGTCTCCACTGTAATTATGTACACTATAGTGTTATTCTTTATATTATGCAAATGAGATGTTCTGATTTTGTGTTTTTTAATGGTTTCTTCTTTTTAATCTACTATAAGTAAATATTTTTTTAATGTAAATATGGGTTGTGAGGAAAACCAAAGTGGATGCAAAATGTTTGCCTAAAATTACCTAAAATGGATGCAAAATGATTAAATTCAATCATTTCTTGAAAGTGGTATTCCGCTCTGCTATTTTTCATTGATATAAACAATCCATGCACAAGTTTGCGATAAATTTAAATCAGGCAATGGCCTACCTAATTCCTTAATTTTTACTTTGTCCTCAAGAGCAAGTCTACAAAACTCTATTTTCAATAAAGAACTAACACTATTCATTTTTATTAAATATATTCTTGCAGAAACACATGGTAAAATCGTACATACGTAACTACACAGAACAATGCAACTGCCTTATCTGGCTATTCTATATCCATTTTTCTGTATACTAGACTAGGCTTCTCTGTTCGGACGTTGAAGAATCGTGGTCTGGAATAGCTTAAAACAACGATATAATCTTAGTTGTGGAAGCAGTGTGACGTCACGTTGCTATAGCAACCCAGGCCGCTAGTTTGCGTCTTGTATGTGGTGGCTTGTTAGGCCTGTATGTGGAGTGTCAAACGTCTGTTTCTTTCTCCGGTGTTTTGTCTGTTTTTAATAGTGTGCTCTTGGCGTGAATCTGTGTTCTTGACGTTTTAGTTAGTTAGTTAGCCGCTAATTTGTGTGCGACTTATTAGTCGATATATTGCGATACGCGAACCAAAGAAACAGATGATATACTGCATACGGTCGCTCTCACTCTACCGCTTGCAACAGATAGGATGAGTGCATTTGCAGTTAACTCTTAGTTGCTCGCCGCCACACCGTGTTGTGTTGAGTGCTATCGCGACGCAAGCTTTATCTTTTAGGAAAAATAATGCCGAAATGAAATATCGCAATACAATTATATATCTACGGTGATGCGCTTAATGTTCAGGAGGGGCGCGCGGCCGTGCGGCCTCGAGAGAATACGATATTGTTTTTGAGAATCATCTATTGAGTAGTAAAATAAAATAATTTAGACATTGACGATCTGATAATTTCTTTAAAAGAAAATTGTTGTATCATTTTTTAAATTAATGATATATAACAATTTCAAGCCTTTTGAAAACATTTTTAATGTTATACAATTAATACTTTTATAAAGTACAAAATGATTTTTTGAATTATTACGTTGTTTAAAAAAGCCATGAGAACTATATGAAGATGATCTCGAGAATAAATGAAAATAATGTTATTATATTTTTGAATCTGATGTGGATTTAAATTACTTCAATGTTGAAATTAGTATGATTAGAAAAATCGCTCACACTACTTCCTGTTTAAAAATTCTACGGCAATTTTAAGCTAAACAATTGCATCAATAATTTGATTGTATTATCACTTCAAACGAGAGATCTTTTTCTAAGCAAAAATTTATTAAAAATAATTTACGATCGTTAAATGCATAGGAAAATCGTAGTTCAATAGCAAAAGATTCAAGAAAAAAATAGTAAGCTAAATTATCGCTAATGATCATCATTAATGAATTTGCATCTAAAACAGCAAAATATTTTTTATGAATAAATTTATATTAATAAGTAGCAAAATATGTCTAACCTTGAAAAAAATAAAAATATATATATATGGTTTTTTGCCAAAACTTTATTGCCAAAACTAATAAATATACAGAGTTGAAAATTTGGCCTCGTATATACATCTTAAAACACCACGTCTTAAAATATTGTCACCTATACAGGGTGTACCATTTTTCATTTGAGCAGATCCAAATTATCACATTTTTATTTGTTTTTGCAGGAAATTCCGTGGCGTCTTACGTGGTCTACCCTGTATACATTCGTTTATGGAGACAACCGCAGTCCTGACCAGGGCTGGAGAGTTTACATTGGTAAAATAGCGCATTTATATCAAAGTAGAAAAAAAAACAAATCAACGTTTTCAAAACTTCCTATATTTATCATCCCTCATCCACTTTACATCTTGAAAAACTTAATAATTATTTTTGAATAATTTGAAACGCTTTCTTATTTTTTGCTCTTAAGCTTTTGAAATAACGCTAATGAAAATTGCAATTTTCATTTCCGTTAGAACAAGTAGTCATTACATTCGTCAAAACATCTTTCTGATGAGATGCATCTTACTAACAACAAAAACAACTTTCTTTTGCCATTATTAGATTTGCTAAATTAGAGAGTGTTTACCTTTACAATCCGTCAGGTTTCATTTGCGGTATAACAACCATAAATAAACGTGAAAAACCGCCATTCAAAATATATTATATTCATTTGCAGATTGTTTCATATTATTATTACACGCTTTCAGCTTCTAGACTTTTTTCAATTTGTATATCTCAAATTGAAGAATTGATGTAACTGTTATAGATACAATTCAAATTGCACAAAGTGGTGTAAAAACCATAGTAATTATAAAGAAGATGACCGTTCATGTTTAGACCGTATTTAGTTTTAAAAGTATTGAATATATTAAGAGTGTTGGTTTTGAGGGTGTAGAATGCTAAAACAATGCATTAAAATGTACATGGCAACTTTGTACATTTCATATCACAATAATGATAACTGCTGATAATATAATTTTTATGTGCAGGCCTCCCGGCCTGCACATAAAATACCAGATGATATCAATGCCATATTATGCAAATACTCTTATCAATTAATATTAACTATATAAAGAAGGTTAACCCTGCGTATTTTTTCCCGTTATATAAATTTCGACCGAGAGTAACGTCGGCCTCGATTGGCAGATTTCTGCATATTTTACTTCAGTATGTTGCAATTGTCGCAGCCAGTATTATGACGTATTTGACTGACTGACTATCTTTGTTTCTTTAATAGGATAGAGTGACATAGGGATTAGATGTAGATTGGAGTAGCTACTTGTGCCGACACTTGGCCACATGTCTAGCTACAGGCTTATGCAATATATTTGTCTTATTAATGAGTACCCGCAAATAGTGTCAATAGTATAAAAATATAATATATATATATAATATTATAGCAATATCATATATATATATATATATATAATATAGAGTATGAAATGAATAATTATATAATATATAAATATATAATTGAATACAAAATGCAATTCTATTGTTGCCCAAGAAAACAATTGTATCCTTTTATGATAAATTTATTTATCCATTTATTTATGATAAAAAACTCTTTATACTAGAATAACACTTTTAATGGTATAATCAATCATTACTGACTATAGAGAAGTTCTACGCCATCGATAATCAATATTCATCGCTTAATTTACATAAATTTCTAAAGAATTTAGAGGAATTTTTAAATTAAGAAAACAGCTGTGCCTTAGTAAATTAACGACATAATCGATGGTAATCTAACACCATTTACACACCTAAATAATGCAAACAGATAATCGGGTGCTAGATTCGTATTTTATTGTATCAATAATCACGAAAAAAAGGCCTAAGTTTACCACGGGCTTACGCAGCTATGCACTCGTAAAATCTATAACGAATGCGTCTTGTATCGGTGGATTTCTCCTATGCCTGAAGTTTCAAGCGGGTAGCTTCTTTCTTCGGTGATGACATTGTGGTACCTGTGAAAAAACTTGAGTCTTGCTTTGGGTATATCTATTACGAATGAATACTAAATATATATAGAGAGAGAGGGAGAGAGAGAGATTGTATTACTGTTACTGCACAGAATACCGTACACATGGCAGGCAAGTCGGAACCGTTCGGCTCTTGGTTTACTACTTCGTGTTTTCAGCTGTTTTGGTATACAAGGCGGGAAATGGTTGTTTGAATAAGAGTATTTGAGCTTGAACAGCATTAGAGTTACAAATTACTTAAAATATAAACGAATCTTAATATAGTTAGTATTCATTGCTCGTATAAGTTATAGCTATGCTTGGTGACTGATAACCGTAAATCAACAACTTTATTTGACATATCGTTTTTTCTACCTTCAAGAATCTTAGTATTAATCTGTATATGTGTAATACATTAGTCTAACATCGTTTTATTTTATGAACCGGTAAAACTGCTTTCGATTAATATTTCAAGTTAATATTACAATTTAAATATGCGAATATTTCACTTAGAGCAAAGAATGTTTGTGGTATCCAACATATCTACATGCAATTTAATGCAGCAATATTTACTATTTATCAATTATGCTACGTTCTATATACAAATTCAAACATGTATACGGTCAATGTATGTAATAATAATATGTTTTGAAGAATATGGTTGCTCTTGAGCTTGTGGTCTCATGTTGCATACATAATCTGTCAAATATAATTCAATCCATTATAATTTTGTTTGCTGTTGAAGGCTCAAAAAGGTGTTAATTAATCCGAAATAAACCTCTAAAATAAAAAAATCTTTAAAACTAAATTTGCAAAAATTCAATATTTTATATAAGTATATTAGCAAGTAAGGAAATATCTATAGTGCATATATTAATTCCATGGAAAGTAGGGCAGACTTTGCAGATATTGCTTTAAATGACAGTATTTAAATATATTTATAAGTAATTAGTGCGATGAATAAATGGCACGTATAATTATTATTTTCTAATATAAATGCATTCTTCAAGACGTGCTTACTGAAACTTCGGATTGAGTTTTTAATTATTAAAACGAATATTGAAATTATAGGCTTCTGTCGGAGAAATATAAGAGGATGAGCGGGATTTATTCGAATTTAGTAAAAGCTTTTATTATAAATGATATATTGCGATATACGTGAACAAATGTAACAGATCAAATTCTCGTTAAATATGAGCAATGGAGTTTTAGTTTGAATAGTAAAAAGTAAGGGCCTTGAGTTATTTGGCTGCACATATTTGATGGTTTCAAGCATATTGTTTCTTCCTATTTCACAAAGATGTTTACGGTATATAGAGCAACTTTTCGGAACAATTCCTTCGGTATATGCTAAGTACTATTCTACGTATAGGGAGTTAGTTAAAGAGTCCGCAATCCTAAAGATTGGTTGGAACAACACGCCATGCCTATCTATCCTGAGCTAATCCCTTCATCTCCCTATAGCTATTCATCTCAACGTCTTCAACTATCTGACTCACATACTCCAATCTAGGCCTACCTACCCCTCTCTTTCCCTCCACTCTACCTTCTATGATCAATTGCATAATCCCCCCATGCCTAAGAATATGCCCTACTAATCTGTCTCTCCTACGCTGTAACACTCTCCAGATACTTCTCTTCTCCCCTACTAACTCTAGTACAGCTTCATTTGTTACTTTATCTTCCCAACCAATCCTCATCATCCTCCTATAACACCACATTTCGAATGCTTGTAATCTACGCTTCTCTTCCTTTCCTATAGTCCACGCCTCACACCCGTACAGTGCTACACTCCAAACATATACCTTCAGTAATCTTTTTCTAATACCCAAGTCAATATTTGATCTTAAAATCCGTTCCTTTTCTACGAATGCCTTCCTACCCTGTGCTATCCTACACTTTATATCTACCTTGCTTCGATTATCTTTTGTGATTCTACTGCCTAAATAACAAAAATCTGACACTTCTTCGATTCTATTATCTCCTATTGAGATCCTCATTTTTCTACTGCATTCCTTTTTGTCACACCTCATCACTTTAGTTTTACCTATATTTATTTTCATGTTAAAATCCCTAGTCAATACTGCCTGCATACCATTCAATACCCTTTCTAAATTCTTTTCGCTTTCTTCCAATATAGCTATATCGTCGGCGAATCTCAACATATATATTTTCTCAACATATATAGGGAGTACTTCATTAATTTTAAAACGCTGGGCAAAAATTCACAGTGCTGTGGAATATCAATTTGAAAAGACTGCAGTGTTTAATCCTACAGTCTACACTGCAGAGCAGTCTAATAAGATCCTAATGTAATAAATTGTATAAATCGCGGAAGGAATCAGGAATCATACGAGACAATATCATGGACGGAGTAAATAGAATTCAATTTAAAGTTCTATTATTTATATTGTAGTGGCATAAATTCGGAAAATTCACGCATCATAAGTTCTTAAACATAAATTTAAATTTAACGGGGAACATTACGTTCAATCGCGGTTTGAATAAAATTTCTCTGTATTAAATATTACAACCTATGTCAAAATTAATATTAATATATATTTGAAATTTTATCTGACTGGCAATATTATAAAAATAATTTAAAATGTTACCTTAATTTCGATAATGGGATCTCGTTCTTCCGATTTTTATGCCTTTAATCTATTATCGAGTTTTTTAGTTTGATTGTAGTTTGGAATTTAAAATACAAGAAAACTGTATGGAGTGTTATGTTACGAAATATATTTAATTTGTTAAATAGTTTATATTGAGCGATTGGTTAATAAATAAGTGCAAGATAGAACTTTAAAAAAAATGCTACAATTACGCAAAGTAAACTTGAAGACTACGAATAGTAAAGAGGAAAGTTTGCGTTCAGAAATATTACCGCTATATAGTTATCATAATAACGTGGTAATTAAAATATTTGATTAGAGTTTAATGTGAATTTATATATATTATGTGTGATTTCTTGCGTGTCTTCTTTCCATCATTACCTCCAGAGATTAAGTTCACCGCGAATATTTTTTTGTACCTTTTTGCAATTGAAAAAAAAATTAATAGAAGCTAAATTTTTATAGGTAAGCCCTATGCCTATATTTTCACCGTATTTTTATATAATAAATACAATAATTATAATTTTAACAATTATCGAAATTTAAAAAATACATCAGTTACTTATTTCAAATTTAATTATTCCATTTTTTTTTCGTTTTGCTTTAATTACCTCAATGGATTGAATTAAAGAATTTCAGTTATTAAATGAAGAAATGATTGGAATGCAATTCCACAGTTTCGATTTATTATTTACATAATTAAAGTAATTAATTACAAATATAAATTTCTTCATATTGACATATTTGTATATTATATAGTATTAATGCAAAATTTACATAGCTTTTCATCTAGAAAATAGCTCCGTTTTTTACATAAATAAAATAAATTCACGAAAAGCCGAAAAAAAATCATTATTCTTTGAATGTTATCAAAAAAAATATTATTATTTTTTAATTTTAATCAATATTTTCATAATGCAAACGAAATATAGAGGTAGCTCAGAAGAGAACGATGTAGTTTGCTGTTTGTAACCAAACCTTGTGATTGATGATCAACTAATCAAACATTTTGTATTTTTCGAATATCCAAGAATGGTCATTTAATAATAAATCATTTAGAAACAAATTAAGCGATAATAGATACATAACATAACGTATTATCCATTGTTATTATCGCATTGTTTACCTGAGTACGTACAATATAATTTGAATATTCTCATGGAAGCTTGTAAAAAGTGTACAATGACTTTAGCGAGACTTTATATATGAGTAAAAAGAAATTCGCATGATTTATCTTAAAAATCTCTTACTTACTGAATCCGTGTTGATTGTTGATGTGTTGCGTAGCCGAAGGAAGACAAATGAAGTAAGAAGAAGCCAAAGCAGTAGTAAATTAAATTTGTATTAATTAATTAAATTATGGAAGCACTTCTGTAGTTTAATATAACACGAGGATATTTTCACGCATGCCTTTTTTTTCAATTAAATCATAAGTGTCACTTTTCTATTGTTTTTATTTAATATCGATCACGGACTTATTTTTTTAAATCAACATTATTCAAAGAAAACGCGCTATTTGATTCCTATTTTAATTTTTTATTTTTAAGTAATTGTTTTTTAATGCAGCTTTCACAAGAAGAAATATTTTTAATATTTTATTAATTTAAAACTTGGAATTATTTAAATTATTGTTCCAAATGTCCATAAATGCGTTAAATTAATGAAATTTAAAATCGCGACGATAAGATGTTTTTTTGCGATCCCGTAAAATATTTATTTTTAAATCGCATTTAATTCGACGTTTTTTTTGCTTAACAAAATATAGCGCACTGGTATCTGCAACTATCTAATATCGAAGCACAACTGATTAACTTTACAAATTTCCTCTTCTACTGAGCATTGCGCTAATTCTTCAGTTCTTTAAGAACTATACACCTTCCACAACGCAACTCGTATATTATAGAAATCTACTCAAGAATGCATTACTGCAAATATGTTTTGAATGTGTAGTCTCCATTATTATTATATTATTAAACATATTCAAATATTTTCGTTCACTGATATTTTCATATATATATAATTTAGGGGACGAAATTAAAGTGAATTTTCTACGACACTTTTAGGTTTCCGAAATTACATTTTCCACTGACTTTGCGCCACCCATTACATTTACTCCACTATTTTCGTACCTATTCATTTTAATAAAAAATAAGACAGGACTTATATTTTTAAATATAAAATTGCATAAGAAACATTCGTGGATTTCTTTAATTTTTTAATTATTGATAAATTCATATCTAATATTATTTGGTGCATTTTTATTAATATTTTTAAATTTCCATACTACAATCTTAATTTGAATCAATCCTTGTTTGTCCTCTTTATACTTTCATTTTTTGCTATAACGTCTTCGCAACAGGTGTTTTAATCGCTACATCATTTAGTACGTATTAAAAATAATTAATTTAAATATGCTTCTCTTATATTTTATAATAATGGCTAAATATCATGAAAAATTGTCATTAAAGCAAGTACTACATCACTTAACCGAAAATTTAAAAACATAACTTTCGCATTTTCTGGTGTTTCAAAGTGTAGTTATTTTTACAAAGACTATAATTGATGTTAAAAACGTATTGAGAAAGAAAACTAAATACTCCGACTTTTATAGAAAAACCCTTTTATTATAAATAGTAAATAAATACAATTAATAATAATAATAATATAATTGATATAAAAATATTATGTTCTCGCATGATATAAGATATGCACTCATATTTTAATATTTAATTATTTTAATAAACCAGTACTTTCGTTTTTTTGGTTATAAACAATAATATTGTTCATATTTAGTAATTTCTACTCCCAGTATTACATTCACGAAATATTTGTAGTCAATCCACTAAAACATACCAAAACCAATTATTACACGATTTTAAAAATATACAATATAATATACATATTTGAGTACCTCTGGTAAATATTCAAAAAAGTCAGCCACGAAGCCTTCTTCGTGTTTGTAATGCATTAGAACCGATAGACACTTGTTAGCACTAATCCTGGTAAATAATTCACCTAAAACGTAACCATAATTAACAATTTCCTGGGAGAAAATATGCCGCAGTTAATTTAGCGCCAAAAGCAATGTCTATTTTGTATCCGCAGCAGTATATATAATTGCCATTTGGCAATTATCTATTTGGATACCACACCTAACCTTAAAATTTTCGCCAAAGTAGGACTTACCTATCGGCTGTCATTTAATAAACAGCTGATTTACATACAATCGCAGCTTTTTGCAAATAATGTTAGTGTGCATTTTTTGATTATTTAGCTAGGTTATATAATATTCTTCGACATTTCTCATAATCGAAAGTACTTTAATTCAGTTTTCAAATAAGCTTTCGCTATATTAAAGAAAGTTAATCAGTTTCTGTGTTAATTAGTTGTTGAGGAATGCACATGAATGAAACCAGTAGTTCCTCTGCATTAAATAAGCCTATTTTGGCGAGAAACACTACATATGAAAAGATTTCACTAAAATCACTTAATAGCCCTGTGAACATACATTCTTGATCCATATCTATAGTTTCTCGCAAGTTTTGATTAGCGCTGTGTAGTTCACTCGCGAACCGTTCACTCTGACCGGTTCAATCAAATGACGGGCGTACTGTGACGATGTTTTGCAACGACCTATAGGTCACTATGACCTAGTTCGTGAACCATGAACTACATGGTGCACGGTGTACGTATTGATATACTTGTACTAGGTCCTGAACCCGTCGTCTACTAAACCGTAGTTCATAGTTCATTTCAATGTACCGTTCACGAACTATAGGTCGTGAACTACTAACATCTTTTTAAAACGAACTAGTTCACGTTTTATATGAAATACATGCACATATTGAAAATAATCTCTTTTTTTGTCAATATAAAAATATTAAATAGTAAAAAATAAATGTATTGAAATATTACAATACTTATTTTTAATTAAGAATGAGGAAGAAAAAACAACAATTTTTATATAATTTATACAAACATATATATAAGGAAGTATAATTTCGTTCCGTTCACCAACACAATGTTAGTACTGCCATTGGTACTGTATATGTAATGTATACTATACTGCATCGTTTACGAGTCGTTGTGATTCATGAACGGTTTAGTACACGACGGGTTCATGATGGTGCACGTGAAATTAATAACGTAATTAGTTAAAGAGTCCGCAATCCTAAAGATTGGTTGGAAACAGCACGCCATGCCGATCTATCCTGAGCTAATCCCTTCATCTCCCTATAGCTATTCATCTCAACGTCTTCAACTATCTGACTCACATACTCCAATCTAGGCCTACCTACCCCTCTCTTTCCCTCCACTCTACCTTCTATGATCAATTGCATAATCCCCCCATGCCTAAGAATATGCCCTACTAATCTGTCTCTCCTACGCTGTAACACTCTCCAAATACTTCTCTTCTCCGCTACTAACTCTAGTACAGCTTCATTTGTTACTTTATCTTCCCAACCAATCCTCATCATCCTCCTATAACACCACATTT
Organism: Leptodirus hochenwartii; assembly: GCA_947310635.1. Classification (NCBI taxonomy): domain Eukaryota; kingdom Metazoa; phylum Arthropoda; class Insecta; order Coleoptera; family Leiodidae; genus Leptodirus; species Leptodirus hochenwartii. Next base: position 43,292,356 of record OX371176.1, read on the forward strand.
CGAATGCTTGTAATCTACGCTTCTCTTCCTTTCCTATAGTCCACGCCTCACACCCGTACAGTGCTACACTCCAAACATATACCTTCAGTAATCTTTTTCTAATACCCAAGTCAATATTTGATCTTAAAATCTGTTCCTTTTCTACGAATGCCTTCCTACCTTGTGCTATCCTACACTTTATATCTACCTTGCTTCGATTATCTTTTGTGATTCTACTGCCTAAATAACAAAAATCTGACACTTCTTCGATTCTATTATCTCCTATTGAGATCCTCATTTTTCTACTGCATTCCTTTTTGTCACACCTCATCACTTTAGTTTTACCTATATTTATTTTCATGTTAAAATCCCTAGTCAATACTGCCTGCATACCATTCAATACCCTTTCTAAATTCTTTTCGCTTTCTTCCAATATAGCTATATCGTCGGCGAATCTCAACATATATATTTTCTCTCCCTGTACATTCACACCTACACTATACTCTTCTTTTACTTTGTTTATTGCATCTTCTATATATAGATTAAATAATAACGGCGAAAGTGTACATCCCTGCCGAACTCCCTTCCCTATTTTTGCTACCTCTTCTTCCCCCTCAATTCTAACTAAGGCAGTTTGGTGTTTATATAAATCAAAAATTATTCTCCTATCCTTATAATCTATACCCGTTTCTTTTAAAATTCTAAACATTATGTCCCAATCTACATTATCAAATGCCTTTTCTAAATCTACAAAAGCTATGCAAGTTACCTTTCCTACCCTCTTTCTTTTTTCTACTACCGTTCTTAGTGCTAGAATCGCCTCTCTCGTCCCTCTGTTTTTCCTAAAATCAAACTGATCTTCTCCTAGCCTTTCCTCTACTTTATTTTCTAATCTCCTATAAATAATCTTTAGCAATATCTTCGATGCATGTGATAGTAGACTAATGGTCCTATAGTTCTCACACAAATTAGCTCCTATTTTCTTCGGCATTGTTACTATTCTACTACGCTGAAAATCCTGTGGTATTTCTCCCTTCTCATATATTTTACAAACTAACCTGTATAATCGCTCCTGCATTTTTTCCCCTGCGTGTTTTATTAATTCGGCTGGTATCATATCAATCCCCGCTGCTTTGTTATTCCGTAAATCATTTAATGCTCTATGAAACTCTGACCTAAGTATGCTAGGACCTAAGTCATCCTCATCTATCTGTTCCACACTTTCTAGCTCCTCCATGTCCTGCCTACCTTTATATAAATCTTCAAGATACTCCTTCCATCTTCTAGCTTTTTCCTTATTTTCTGTGAGTTCCTTACCCTGCTTATCACATATAATGTTACCCTTTGGTTTTACTTTAGAAAAATGTGACTTAATTTTCCTGTAGCCCAAATCTGCTTTACCTCTTCTCATATCCTCCTCAATATACTCACAATTTCCTTTTATCCACAATAACGTAATAACAACCCAAAAAATTGATAATACCATTTATTCGAACCATCCTCTTTTCGAATCCTTCGCATTTTATAAATACACACTTATATGCATAGCCTTATTTTTTATTTAATACACTGCTATTATGAAATTACGTTATTTAAATACATCTTACCGATGTCACATATAACTTCAACAAAATTTGATCTGCTCATTCTCTTCGCTTTATCGTCATCCTCCACCAATCTACATAAAATCAAAAAATGTTCTTGCAGTACACTCCAGCCAATACCATAAGCGGGTCTATGATTTATATATAAAATAACAAATTCGATAAATGTTAGCGAATCTTTTAATCTCTTAGTTTGGTCGTATTCGCGGTATTTTACATCTATCAGTATTGTTTCAATCTAAAAGAATAATAGATATCAATATAACATATATGTCTTTTTATAAATTTCGATCAATTTTGTTCAAAATAAATTGTCTATTCTGCTAAATATGAAGAAATATACTCGCGTTCATTATTGTTTTCAATTGTTTAGAAACTCAAATCATTTCCCTTGTCTATTGACTATGAAGATATAATATTATGAGAAAATAGTTTTCAACGTGGGTCTTGTATGGTCTTCACTTAATTTTCACCTCGTATTCTGTTGGATAGAATCCAATCGCACGCATTAAATCGGGAATCTCCTTAACCGGAATTCTATCCGATACTTGTCTGGGTAACATTGAATTCTCACTATTATATAAGATTTGCATATAATAAAACAAATCTTGTATTTCTTTAAATAACCAACCACTAGCACCACCTTCTATTAGACAATAGAAAGGTGAGAGTTCTTCTCCACCAATTCTATACATTAATTCTACCGCCCTAAATACAAGAAAAAGAGTGTATATTTGTAACAACTAAAAGCTTGAAATATAAGTTATTTAAAAACGATCATGTTTTCTTTCATATTGAAAGCATAATAACTTTCAGTGGGAATTAAATGTGTGTTGATAATAAATCCCCTTGTAATAGTACAAAAATTCAAACCAAAATTGTACTTTTACTATTGATGAAGAAGTATAATAAATAAAAAATAGTCTATTTGACTTCGAGCAAATGTTCTTTTTGTGACTCATCTTTATTTGACAGACTCGCTATGCTCTACCGTCGAACAAAATAAATTAATATTTGCTCCTACTAAAACGATATACTATTTTAAATATTAAGCAAACATCGAGAGCTGAAGTAAAGTTTTTGAATTACTTAAAAATATCCTTACGGTGTATTAATTTCCCACATTATAACACAAGGGTCGTCAACACCAAATGTAAATAGAACTTTCTTATCATATGTGGTACAAAAATTTTTAATCTAAAAATATGTCAAATCAATTTTAAATATATATTTTTTAAATAGCTATAGAATGACTCTGTTGTGACTTGCCTTTAAACAGCTGTACAAGGCAAGCCACAACAATTCCATTATACAACAGTAGTATTGTACATTCCTTTAAAGTATTAATAAAAAAAATTGTGTAAAATTCTACCTTCGTGGGGTGTCCAATACAACTTATATATTTGTATGCATTGCCACAAGCTGGTAGCAAATGTAAACCAATATGACGGTCAGTCATAAAAATCATGTATTTATTATTATATTTTGGGAGAATCTAAATTTGAATGTATGATGTAAAGTAATTTAAGTCAAACAATTATAAAAGTGAAATTAGTTAGGAATTACTCTATAAAAAATAGTACATACTTCCATTTTATAAATTGGAGAATTTCCATAACATCCAGAAGTGGGACCTTGTACTACCGATCGACAAATTTTCGTTTTTTCGTTGATTTTCTTTAACTTTTGCTAGATTCATAAAATATAAATTGAAAACTTGTAACATTTCATATGATTTTGTTCAACAAACCTGCTTATCGGACATGAATAAATATCGTTCTGTTGTATCTTTAGATTTTGGATGAAATATTATTGCATTTGGTACATTCGATTGCTCAATTCGTTCTCTATCTAATGTTCTAATTATTCCTGCTCCGCTAAAAATACCAATAAATTCGCATTAATTTCAATCAGAACAGTCACCGAGAATTGGTTGTCTAATAAAGTCATCCATTTCATTTTATTCATCACGAATATTAATCTTTACCATATCTTCAACACAATATTTACTATTTCCTTAAACATTCTCCTCAACTAAATGTAATTATAACTTTAATATTGTATTTTAAAAATTATCACTACGGTGTTAAATAATAGTATAGAATATCACCCAAATACCGTTACTTAAAGCATTAAGTTAATAATTAATAAATATTAGTTAAAGAGTCCGCAATCCTAAAGATTGGTTGGAAACAGCACGCCATGCCGATCTATCCTGAGCTAATCCCTTCATCTCCCTATAGCTATTCATCTCAACGTCTTCAACTATCTGACTCACATACTCCAATCTAGGCCTACCTACCCCTCTCTTTCCCTCCACTCTTCCTTCTATGATCAATTGCATAATCCCCCCATGCCTAAGAATATGCCCTACTAATCTGTCTCTCCTACGCTGTAATACTCTCCAGATACTTCTCTTCTCCCCTACTAACTCTAGTACAGCTTCATTTGTTACTTTATCTTCCCAACCAATCCTCATCATCCTCCTATAACACCACATTTCGAATGCTTGTAATCTACGCTTCTCTTCCTTTCCTATAGTCCACGCCTCACACCCGTACAGTGCTACACTCCAAACATATACCTTCAGTAATCTTTTTCTAATACCCAAGTCAATATTTGATCTTAAAATCTGTTCCTTTTCTACGAATGCCTTCCTACCCTGTGCTATCCTACACTTTATATCTACCTTGCTTCGTTTATCTTTTGTGATTCTACTGCCTAAATAACAAAAATCTGACACTTCTTCGATTCTATTATTTCATATTGAGATCCTCATTTTTCTACTGCATTCCTTTTTGTCACACCTCATCACTTTAGTTTTACCTATATTTATTTTCATGTTAAAATCCCTAGTCAATACTGCCTGCATACCATTCAATACCCTTTCTGAATTCTTTTCGCTCTCTTCCAATATAGCTATATCGTCGGCGAATCTCAACATATATATTTTCTCTCCCTATACATTCACACCTACACTATACTCTTCTTTTACTTTGTTTATTGCATCTTCTATATATAGATTAAATAATAACGGTGAGAGTGTACATCCCTGCCGAACTCCCTTCCCTATTTTTGCTACCTCTTCTTCCCCCTCAATTCTAACTAAGGCAGTTTGGTGTTTATATAAATTAAAAATTATTCTCCTATCCTTATAATCTATACCCGTTTCTTTTAAAATTCTAAACATTATGTCCCATTATTAATAAATATAAATAAATATAATTTTAAAGTAACATATAATACTTCTAATAGTCTTGCTAATTTTCTAGGAAATCCTAAAGATTTGATTGATTTGAATAAAAAATCTGGTATTTTTAGAAATATCTTGTTCTGGTTGTCCTAAAGTATATATAGAAGACAAACACGTAGACCAATTGAAACTAGATTTACTAAGAAGCATTTAGCTCATTTCAGATTAAATAGAAAACATAAAAGTGCTGTAGCCGAGCATATTTTTGACTAACTCAGGTCATCCCATTCAAATTAGTTCACTTAAATTACTTAAAAGTGTTTTGAATTATTCCGAGTTTATTTATTTAATAGTATATCAATCGCGATTCATGACAGAGGTATTTTATTTAGTTTTTATCTTGTGCTACTGAAGATGAGGGCATAGCCTTCGAAATGTACATCTAGCTACTTAATGCTTTAAGTTTTGGGTGATATTCTATACTATTTTAATATTGTATATGATAAAAAATATATGTAAAAATATACGCAACAATCTTTGAAGTTTATTTGAAAATACTTTTAAAACGACTGGCATTGTGATGTCCATATTCTTCAGGGAAACTCACAATAATCCCTTTTGATAACAAATTGGATTTTATGATATTCTATAATGCTTGTACCTTTCTATCGATTTGAATGAAATTGGTGTATAGATTAATTTGTTTTTTCTTTCGTTTCCCCAATATTCATAAATTATGCCCAATTCTTCAAAGCAATTAGTGTTCGTTCATATGTTTTGCATTTACATACCTATTTCGAATATCGTATTGTACAATACATCTATCTTCTGATATGGTATACAATCTGGACGGTTCATCATCTGAAAATACCATATCACTAATTTTCTTGTAATGTAGCCTGCTCTTTCCACAAAACTCCCATTCATTTTTATCGTTAAATTTCATAAGACATGATGTGTGGTTGCTATCCTAAATATTAAAAAAATGTGTTTAGACTAAATGACAATTTTCAAACCAGGATTTCTATTAACAATTGGTTCTTTGCCATCTACTGCTTCTGTCATATTGAACATAATGGTACCGTGCAACTATTTGTTTCTATTTTTGAAAATGAAATATAACTATTATTATTTCCTCTAAGGGGCGGTTTTCCATGTTCATTTATCATCAGGAATCACGTAACATTTTTATAAAAAAGTGGTAAGGACTTAAGGACGTATAAACATACATTAAATAAGCTATAGGAAAAAGTTTTTTTTTTATAAGCTTTTAATATACATTATACAATGTATATTAAATGATTTATTACGACTAGAGTATATTTATACAATATACTCTAGTCATAAGGTTAGGTCAGGTCACATCAGGTCGGGTTAGGTCATAATATAAAAATATTGTATTGTCATAGAAACTATTGGCAAATTTTTTCCAACTGGCGAACGTCCGCAGCTGCAAGGGTATGCGCACTCATCTTACAGCCCTGGAGTAAGCACAGCCTCTAAAGCGTTCACATGTAAACATCCCTCTATGGCATATCTTATTGGTTGTTGCTGTTTGTGCAGCGTTTATCGGTGCGCGGACGTTCGACAGTTGGAAAAAATTAATCTGTACGTATACATCGTTTTTTTTAAAGGCCAGTATCGTCCACTTCTGCGCATAAGGGCTGCACTTATATACATCACTATATACTTATATACACAAGGTACTCAGCCACACCTAGTTTTTCTATTGACAATACACAAGCGTACCCACAGCACTATTCAATGTGCCGTACGACTGACGCCATACTGTTTTGAATAGCACTGCTCTGTACTGTATTGGTCAAGCCATTATACAGGTCTTGATTTATGATGCGTGAACTTCTGTCACTTTCCGCCGCCACTTTCAATAAAACGGTGTATATTTGGGTAAAGTTTAAAGTCGATCAGATGTGTGAAAATGGTCAAAATTAGTTTACAAGATTTCACCCTAACTAACAATTAAAATAAAATAAAGGCTTATAAAAAAGTGCAGATGTGGTAATGACAGATTCTGATAGTAATAGTCACTTTTTTATACAATCGCAACATTGAACTTCTTTTTGTCAAAAATGTTTTCCAATTTGAGACTATGCCAAAAACTAACATGCCATTGGAAAAAAAATGCCAAACTCTTAATAATAACGAAATGGAAATATTTGAAACAGCTGGATGAAAATTTTACATAATCGCACTTATTTAACAAAAAAATCTCTTCACTCGGAAATAACATAAAAATTTCGAGGTAAAAATGAAAATATTATACTTTTCGACATAACAAATATTTGACCAAATAATTCATTAGAAATCGTAAATTAATGATTGACTAATTGCAATACATAGTTTATGAACTAGGTAAGCTTTTTTGTTGTTTCAGACTCGTAGGGGAAATGAATTATATTAAGCCTTGTTTGCATTTTGAATTAAACACGATGACAACAATAGCTACGCTTTTTCCAAGCTTTGCATTTTGTTAAAAACACAGATCTATTAGTATTTGGTCACTCAGGAGTGTGCCGAACTAGTTTTAGGCGTTTTGTTCTGTTATAATCTGAAATCAGTTATTGAACGTAACAATATATTTCTTCCTCAAGACAAGTATAGAACATGATGAAAATTTATTTCAATGAGGTCCTTAAAAAAGATTGGTTTACAAACGGTTCCACTTCTAGTCCTATAGCAAACTATTTGTATAGAAAGTAAAGGTAGCAGCAAAAATAGGATGTCCTTGTTAATTGGTATACGTTCTGATTTGAACCTTGCCTTTCGTTATATACGTATAATTATTTATTTAAATTCACATACGTAATACGCCAAGTATTTGTGGTCATGCGACCAACATATTTTTTCAATTTTGGAATGGGCAAAGGAGAATTTTTGTTTTCTCGTCAGCAATATGGGATCCAATAGATACAGGGTACCATCTTCTAACCCGCACGCTAGATACAAGGCTGAAATGATAATGTGAAAAAATATTAATAATTAACGTTGTATAAATTATTTCCGAGTGCGTAAAATACGGTACATTTTGGAGAATATTTTATGCAACTTATTGGAATCAATTTTCGTTCTTCAGGTTCCCCATGGGTGTATTTTATTATATCCATGGCCGTTGCTACTAGTTCAATTTTTTCATAATTTATTAAATTCATACGATTATTCTTATATGCTATACATATATAAGGGCTGTAATATAAAAAATATAAATTCATTATATTTATTACTTAACATATGGTCATAAATTCGATATTATTTACAACATGTAATTATTTTCAACGCAATTTTTCCCGCGCTCAAGTTATGACATTCTCAAAATTATGGTAATCGATAGAACTACTTGCTTTTACAAAAATTTCACCCTCAAAATCAAAATTTAATGAATTCACATCTCCCATTGCCTAATTTATTTATTTAATGCACACTTTAATTTTACTCTTAGTTGTTTTAGTTTGGTTATTCCTGAATTATCGTTACCACTTGCAATGACAATGTATATATAGACGTTGCAAGTCCATTTACGAAATCGAATCAACTTTAAGCAGTTGATTTTCATGTGGCGACATCTGTCGATATAATCCCTACGAGAACTTGGTGAAAATTACTGCAGACTGCGCTAGTATATTGACCAAATACACGCGAGCGAAATTTTGACAGTTTGCTATTTACTGTGGCGCCATTGTCTCCCCATAAGCAACATGTTAATTGAATTCAATATGCGCGTTGTATCCAAATCCACTTAAACCAAGCATTCGATTACTGTGCGCGGGACTCTAAGAAATGGCCACGGTCAGCTGTTCCGACGTCAGCAAAGTCAAAACAAATGAATGAAATGTGCTAATAATATAATCAAGCCGAGAAAAATGTATCAAACTAATCAAATTTGGTCTAATTACAATATAATCGATGGTGATACTGTAGTTTTGCCTTGGACAATAATTAAAAATAATATTATCGGAAGCGCTTTGTGTAATGCGAGTCCAAGCAGATGGATATCAGGTTTAATGGATATTGTGTATTTGTGTAGTTCACTCGCGAACCGTTCACTCTGAACGGTTCAATCTAATGACGGGCGTACTGTGACGATGTTTTGCAACGAGTTATAGGTCACTATGACCTAGTTCGTGAACTATGAACTAAATGGTGCACGGTGTACGTATTGATGTACTTGTGATTCATGAAACCGTTCATGAATCACAATGGCTCGTAAACGATGCGGTATAGTATACATTACATATACAGTACCAATAGCAGTACTAGCATTTATGTGATAAAGTGTGTTGGTGAACGGAACGAAATTATATTTCCTTATATATATGTTTTGTATAAATTATAAACATTGTTATTTTTTCTTCCTCATTCTTAATTCAAAATAAGTATTGTAATATTTCAATTTATTTATTTTTTACTATTTAATATTTTTATATTGAAAAAAAAGAGATTATTCTCAGTATGTGCATGTATTTCATATAGGTCGTGGACTATTTCATTTAAAAAAGATGTAGTAGTTCACGACCTATAGTTCGTGAACGGTACATTGAAATGAACTATGAACTACGAACTAGGTCTTCAAAGTGACCTACAGTTTGCCACCGCTAATATATATATATTTGAATGTACGAAAATTGAATACGTCTGTACACATAACCTATTAATAATTTTTTATTTATTTAAATGGAAACAATTTTTCTATGATGGGCTAATCTTCTCATTTGCCTAGTTATTCACCCCAACGTCCTGCACAATTCATTATCTAACTTACGTAGTCTAATTTGGGTCTACTTACCTATCCCTTTCCTTCAGCAATATATACAACGATACCCCCGTGTCTAAGAGTGGTTCTATATAATTATACTTTAAATTAGTTACAATTTACAGCCTTCAAAAATTGTCGACTATTTTATTTTCTCTAAAATATTTAACAATTTTCATTTTAACAAAAAAAAAATCAAAATTCCTTAATTTGCATTTGGGGTTTTTCAGGTTTTTATTATTTTATTTTTTATTTTTGCGCGATGTAGAGATACAAAGATACATTTAAGATACAAAACCGCCGTACGTAACACAAAGCATTTTTTATAATGTTAGATGCGCGCACTTCGGCTATCTTCCGTCACAGTACCACATTGAATTGAACAAATGAATTACCTCTGTCACCTCCTCTTAATTACCTTTGTCACTCACTTGGGGGGGCTATAGTCTCCGAAATGCGCAGCTACGTAATGAGAATGCTCTGTGTTACGTTTTTTGGGTGATTTGTATCTTTGTATCTCTACAATTGTATAAAAAAAAACATCATCCAAAAAATAAAATAATAAAAACCCCAAAAAACCCAAAACAACTTACGGAAGCTATTTCCTTTTTGATTTTTTTTTTGCTAAAATAAAAATTGTTAAAGATTTTAGAGAAAAGAAAACAGTCGAAAATGTTTGTAGGTCGTAAATTGTAACTAATTTAAAGTATAATTATATAGAACCTTAGAGAGTGACAGAGAACCTCAGAGTATTATTCGAAAGGCACTTTTTAATTTTTAAATTGATATTTGAAGTTGGATTTTTTTATAATAATATTGTATATACACATCGCAATTTATTTGATTATTAAATCTTAAGGTCATAAATCTACGGTCGCCTTTACGCATTTTATTTGATAGGCATTCGGATAGGTCGGACAGTCATATTTAAAATATGAAACGAGAAATGCGTTAAACACGGTATCATAAAATAGGACCACAAAAGTATCCTCGGATTTGCTTGTAGATTATATAATAGATGCAGACACGCAGGATTTGTCCTAAATATTGAAGATATTCAACACAACCACAATCTATATATCACCAACAGAGTGCAGCACTTCCTGGCCTATGAAATTTGTGGAAATGTGATTTCCCTCTGATTCTCTCTTTTATATGGACTTGCAATGTCTATATATACATTGTCATTGACACTTGCGTGGCTGATACGTCGTTGATATTATTTTCTGTAAGTCAACACTTCGTAGGTCATATTATACACGTCAGAGATGATTGACCTTTTATTCAATTGTATAGTAATCACGATTAGTGATAGAGGTATTTTTATTTGGTTTTTATCTTGTGCTAGTGAAGATGAGGGCATAGATTTCGAAATGCGTATTTAGCTATTAAATGGTTTGAGCTACGGGTGATATTCTATACAAATAAACTATAAAGTATCCTAAGATTTTTTTAAGTCCAAAAAAAGTATTACCGATATTTATTAAATATATTACTTTACCATTCATCGTGTGTATCCATAGATGCCACATTGTCTTCTACTTTAAAAAATAATGGTACTTTTGTTTTTTTTATATAATCAACCATTGTCACATTTCCATCTCTTGTCACTATTTGTTATAAAAATACAAGATTTTATATTTAAATGAAGTAGTAGAAAATTTTAAAGTCGTATTTATATATATCCTTTTATTTGCACATAGTGGAAATGATAGGATATAATAATTTGATTGATGGTTTTCGGAAATCTAATAGTTTACAACATGATTTCTTTAAGTTATACCTATTATAAAATTTCGAATGATGAATGGTTTGCGTTGCAACGTCGCATCTGACGGCACTTTACCCAAGAAGAGCGTTTCATATTCTTCAGATTTATCTTCGTAATATGATGCTTCGATGATTTTCCTTGGACTGTCAATTTGGAAATGGGCTAAAATTCAGTTATAAATATATTTACATTCACTTTCGTAATTGCTACGTTGAAATTAAATTCTCCAGTAAAATACGAACAATTATTAAAATTGTATGGATTTTCCAAATTGTACAATCTCTGCTCTAAATTGAAGTAAATTTTATGAATTGGAGCGAAACCCCATTCATTGATCCAATATAAAAGTTTTAACATCATATCATAAAAAAAGACGGCACCAGATTCATCACCAGTTACAATTAAGCTACAAGAGAAGATTTATATTAAGGGTTATGAAGGAGGTGTTAATAAAGTGTACGGATAAAAGCATTAAAATATATGTGAGTAATTTTAAGTGTATGCAGGGGGAAAAGTATGAAAATACATGTAAATGAAGGAAAAGAAATGGGGTGTGAAAAATAGAAAGAAAAATATTTTTGTAATTTAGTAAGTTGAATTAGTTAGTTAAAGAGTCCGCAATCCTAAAGATTGGTTGGAAACAGCACGCCATGCCGATCTATCCTGAGCTAATCCCTTCATCTCCCTATAGCTATTCATCTCAACGTCTTCAACTATCTGACTCACATACTCCAATCTAGGCCTACCTACCCCTCTCTTTCCCTCCACTCTACCTTCTATGATCAATTGCATAATCCCCCCATGTCTAAGAATATGCCCTACTAATCTGTCTCTCCTACGCTGTAACACTCTCCAAATACTTCTCTTCTCCCCTACTAACTCTAGTACAGCTTCATTTGTTACTTTATCTTCCCAACCAATCCTCATCATCCTCCTATAACACCACATTTCGAATGCTTGTAATCTACGCTTCTCTTCCTTTCCTATAGTCCACGCCTCACACCCGTACAGTGCTACACTCCAAACATATACCTTCAGTAATCTTTTTCTAATACCCAAGTCAATATTTGATCTTAAAATCTGTTCTTTTTCTACGAATGCCTTCCTACCCTGTGCTATCCTACACTTTAATTAAAGTTGAATTACAAAATAAAATTAAGTTTAAAAAAGAGAAGCATTTGAAACATTGTTAAAGCGTAGGAGAAATAAAATAGTCACATTAGTAGGTCATAAAAGAAAAGGAAGGGGTAGATTTTTTCAATACTTATCAACGCTGGTAATACAATTTATGCGGTACTTGGAAACCCTCACAGTTTTAACGAAAATTTTACTGTTATTTTCCTCTTCTTCGTTGTATTCTCTACAATAGAGAGAATTTCCGAAGAACAAAACGCAGCCATTAACCGATGAAGCCACGACATGATGGCAGCATTCTATAAATGTGCAATCCGTTATATTACCAGCCTGCTTTATACCATTTATATGAGGAGTTGAACTTTTTCGAATTTTTTTTTCTACTGGATCCTAAAATTCATTGCAAATTTAATAAAATGAAAACATATTACGCGAAGAGCAGTTAGAAACATTTTTTTAAAATCAATAGAACAAATACATTAAATTCTTCTAAATTAATGTAACAATAGAAATGTTATAATTTTACTCAGAATGAGAGCATATTATTTTGGTTCTCTGAAGATTAAGTATTTCGATTAAAATTCTTTACCTCAAGTAACATGTTCTAAATTCAAAGTTAATGTTTCTAAATTCGTTTCTCTTACCCAAACAGCAAATAAAATCTTTTTCCTGAATGCAATGAAAAAGTTTTCAGGTGTATTTGGATTGAAACTGATTTTAATTGGTTCACCATACGTGTTTGACGTCGCCATTTCATCTAAAACGTAAAATGATGGAAATAATCTAATTAGTCCCCATTTTTACAAATAGTTGTAAAAATAAAATTAATTTCAGCCATATGAGAATAATAGAAATTTCATGTTTACCATTAGCTTCATCTTCACCAAAGGTCCAGAGCCAAAATTTGACTCGAGGTATTTCATCATCACTCACAGCTGCTAAATATCTTCCGCACGAACTTAACCCTACATGAACTGCAGATTTTCCTTCTCCAAACGGATTGAAAATTGTACGTATAGCTTTCCTATATACATTTTTATATGAAGCTATTTTTATTCAAGAATTTGATTTGCTTGATCGACTTTTTCAATTATTAATGTTTTGAACAAATAACTTTCAATGGATGTGACCAAAGCATTTATAATCTAGACGAGCATTTCGAAGGCTGAAACTCCATCTTTAGTAGCATAAATATCAGACAAAATGTCGCATCTAGTTTATAGATGACATTCGTTACAGTTTTTAGTGTATTTCATTTGAAGATAAATAACTGTTTTAAAAGAATACATTTTTTCCGTGTCCCATATAATAATGGCTGTATCTGTTACACCACAATCTGACGTAGCTACCCATTTTCCAGTACCATCAGAAACAACCGAAGAGATTCTTCGTTGCTATTAAAAAACACAAAAAAGAACGCTTAACCATTTTCTAATATAATGCCACGCTATTATAATGCAACGTTAAATTGATTATTTTGCAATATAAAATGGGATCTGGATTACAATATACTTATATTATTATAATTTTTATTAGATCGTGAATTACATGTCCATCCAAATGATCCATTGATTTTTCAACATAATCGTATATAATTCCCTCGTGAGATTCTGCTATGAAAATCTTCGTTCTATGACTTGTAGTTAAATTTAAAACTCCGTCTATATTTATACCAAAGCACCATTTCAAATACTACCTCAAAAATTATGTAAATTTAAAAAAATTCAAATATGATTGAATAATTATTTTGACCAAACTTGCATTAAAATTAGTTAACTCAGTTTGTATTTCGATCTCGAGAGTTACGATGATTGGTGAATGTAAGTCATCATGGTGCTTTTCAGATATAAAGAATCAGCTCTTGTTTTCATTTGGTAGTTCGCATTACAATTTCATCGAAACAATAATAATGACATCAAACAAATAGTTCCTTTCCGCTATCTTTAATCACCGCCCAATAAAAGATAACTTTCAATTCTTTCCCAGTTATTTCCGAAATCGACAAGCTTTTATTATGATATATGGAAACAAAAGGTTCTATATAGAACCTTTTATATAGAACCTATATATATATATATATATAGAACTGAATTCAAATTCGATAATTATATCTTAATATATTCTAAAGTCCAGTGGCGGTTCCTTATGCAGGCCGGAGGGCCGCGCGCCCCTCCTGAACATTGAGCGCATCACCGTAGATATATAATTGTATTGCGATATTTTATCTCGCCATTATTTTTCCTAAAAGATAAAGCTTGGGCCGCGATAACAATCAACACAACACGGTGTGGCGTTCGTTGTGGTATCCGTTGCAAGTCACAGCAGCGACCGATGCTGTATCTATCTATATCTGTATCTGTATATATCGCTATGGTGCACTCATCCTATCTATTGGAAGCGCTATATATATATCATATCTAGTGAGAGCGACCGTATGCGGTATATCATCTGTTTCATCTGTCCGCATACAAACTAGCCGGCCGGGTTGCTATGGCAACGTGACGTCACGCTGCTTTTATAGCTAAGAATATATCGTTGTATTAAGCTATTCTGGCCTACGATTCTTCAGCGGCGTCCGAACAGAGAAGCCTAGTATACAGTATACAGGAAAATTGATCTAGAATAGCCAGATAAGACAGTGGTATTGTTCTGTGTAGTTACGTATGTACGATTTTGTCACGTGTTTCCCCAAGAATATATTTAACAGAAATAATTTAATAAAAATGAATAGTATTAGTTCTTTATTGAAAATAGAGTTTTGTAGACTTTCTCTCGATGACAAAGTAAAAATTAAATCAGGCCATTGCCTGATTTAAATTTATCGCAAACTTGTGCAAGGAGTTCTGAAAACCTGACATTTACGCAGCGTTTACAAGAGATATTTACAAAAATATATATAACACAGATGAAGGACAGATTCTCATATCGCGGCCATCTACATGCCGCTGAGTTATTTAACACGAAATCGATGCCAACATTTTCTAAACAATTTCCAGTGGACCTTTTGGAAACCGTGTGTCATGCATATCCATTTTTGAATAAAACCAGATTAAAAACAGAATTAGAAGTCATTTACTCGCGTCCAGATTTTTATCAAATAATTGGAGCCACAAATTTTCTTTCATTATTGCTACAAAATAATCTCAGTGAAATTTTCCCAGAAACTATAAAAATACTTAAAATTATTTTAACAACCCCGATGAACCACTGCTGAATCAGAGCGTTGTTTTTCAACACTTAAAAGAATCAAGACTTTTTTGCGAAATACTATGGGTAATGATCGTTTAAACGCGTTGGCGTAGATGTGTATTACTAAAAATGCGGTGCAAGATATTTACAATTTTAACGAAAAAGTTTTGGAAAAGTTTATATCAATGAAAGATAGAAGAGTGGAATTCACTTTCAAGAAATGATTGAATTTAATCATTTTGCATCCATTTTAGGTAAGATTTCTCACTATTATGTTATTTTTTAAGAAATGCGCCCCCCCCTGATTGAGATGTCACGAGCTAAAGTCAGACATTCGAAAGTCTATACGAATTGAACAATTCGCTAGATGTAAAATAAATTTTAGTGTCCGATGATTTTGCCTAGAAAAAAATCGTTGACTATCGACAATAATGTCGACTGATACGAAGAAGAAAAACAAATTTGTTGGTTCGTTTTTTTCGTGTAATAGAAAATGTTCCTTGTGCATACATATCTTATGATCCCCTAACACATGTACCATGGCCGTACCATGTTCGAGTGGCAGTTAATCAACTTCACTATACTCTATTACTTTTCACATTCAGTTATTTATATAAAAATCAAAACCGTTTGATTTGATTTCGATTATCCCGATTGTCTTCACCTTCAATTATAAAAATAGAAACCGTTAATATGCTGATATGGGTTAATGCTTATTGTTTGTAGCGATGTGTAGTCCACTCGCGAACCGTTCACTCTGAACGGTTCAATCAAATGACGGGCGTTTGCCATCGCTAATTGTTTGACCAAACACCATATGAATAACTTTAACAAAATTTTAATCACGCATATATGAGTTTTATAATTTTTTGCTTTATGAACAACTCATTCGAGATCGAGGCACAAATATCAATGACTAAAATTGCAAAAATCTTACGAAAGGTCTGTAAAGTTTCTGTTTGTTGCGCTCCTTTTCACTGCTCGTACTACTAGCATCAATTTCTATATCGGGCTCTCCTTCTTCTACCTTTTCTTCTTCTTCCTCCAACTCGGCCAAAACCTCTTCCTCTAATAAATCATTCACGTCTCTTCCTTTATCGATTAATTGTTCCACTATCCGTTGTTGTTCATCGTCAGCATCGTATTCGTTTGGATCGATTTCAGGATGCTGAAGCCATGTGTAGAGGTATTCTGATGCATGTAGAGAATCTATGATATTCAAAAAATTGTGCAAATGATTTTTAATTTAATACTGCTGTATACTGATGTGCTAGCACGCCATGTTCGTTTTTCATGAGCTAACTCTTTTATTTCCTTTTTTATTATTCCTAGCGTACTGTACTATCAGAAACAATGTATCTTTCTATGGATAAAATATTTTAGTAATTTCTGTATTATGTTCTACGACCTTTCTCAGCTTGTTCAAGCGACTCTGTATGATTTAATTCATCGTGTTCTGATTTTATATGATCTTTTATATCTGACGTTTCATCTTCTGACGTTTCATCTTCTGACGTTTCACTTTCATCATGTTCTTCCATTTGTATTTTCTGATATTCTGGATCATTTTCATGTATTGTGCTATTACTGACTATTGTGCTATTCGTAAGACTACTAATCTCTATTTCTTCCATCGGTGTTCGTTCTAAATTCATAATTTTATCTTTGTCAAGAATTGAAATAATGTTCGTATTACTGTCGCTTCAACTTTAATTCATTGATTGAAGTATCGAAAATCATTGTCAAAAGTGTAAAATTAGTTTTGAAATATTTTCGTAACCAAATTATCATGTCTCTTGATACGGACTATTGTTCTTTCGGTACGGTATTTCGTCCAAGGGTTCTATATTTTTTGTCTATAACTGCTTATTTGGTAAGATCAGATTCTTCTATTGTTACGAACACATTCTTTCATATTATAATCAAATATTAATTATTATTAATATAATATTGTAATATATTATAATCGTATGATTACATTGTGAACTTCTTGCAGTTTTGTGGTGGAGCATTAATTATTATTGGTACAGTTTATGAATTTGACTCGTATTTACAACAGCAAATGGCAATAGATAATCTGACATTACCAACAAAGCTACTAATTCCAATTGGATGCTTTGTGGTATTAATATCTTTCTTAAGTTATCACGGGGGCAAAAAAGGGGACCCGTTACTCCTTGTTATAGTAAGTATGAATTTAAATTGAACATTTTTGATAATCCAGTATATATGAATTTTTTAACTGATTTGCAAATTATGGACTTAATTTTGAGCATTAAATAATATGGCGGATTGACTCAGTAGATTAAGTACACCGCTTTGGATTTGTCTAAAATTTTATGACGACCAAAATGATTTTTTAGTATGCATCCATAGCAGGTCTTCTCCTAATGTTCACAATGGGGTGTTTTATAATGATTTTGGCCAATTATAATGGCCTTTCGGAAGAATTCTTAATGAAAATGCAAGAAAACCAAAATAATTATGATACAGATTCGAATGCTCAATTATATTGGGATGGTTTTCACGTTGCGGTAAGATTTTTGGAAATTAAACTAAATATAATCTTAAACTTTTCCCTTTCTTTAAATGTACGACGCCCTATTAAATAGCATGATATAAATATTCATTCTTCATCAATCAATTCAGTTCTAAAAAGAACAGAGGGACTAGAGAAGCTCTTTTAGCGCAAAGAGTAGTAAATAAGAATGAGAGTAGGAAAATTAACTTATATAGCTTGCGTAGATTTAGGAAAGTCCATTGGATAATGTAGATTGGAACATAATGTTTAGAATCTTAAAAGAAACGGGAATAGATTAGAGGGATAGGAGAATTATTTTCTATTTTTAACATCATACCGCTCTAAATAGAAATGAGGAAGAAGAAAAGGAAGTAAGAATAAGAGTATAGGATCAAGGATATATACACTCACTATTATTTTTTAACATAGAGAGAGAGAGAGAGAGAGAGAGACTATGCAATAAACAAAATTAAAGAGGGTATAGTGTAGGTGTGAAAATCTAAAGAAAAGAAAAAGATAAGTTGAGGTGACTAATGACTACAAATTATTACATAACTATATATATACAAGCAAAACGGAAGTGATGAGGTGTGATAATAAGAAAAGCAGGCGAAAGATGAAGGTTAGAATAGGAAAGCTAAAATGGAAGAAGCGGTAAATTTCTGATGTCTTAGAAGTAGATGTACAAAAGATAACCAAAGTTACATAGATAAAAAATGTAGCATAGCATAGGGTAGAACAATTGGAATGGAAGAGATGCGTAGAATAGATGTATTTGAAATGTGGTGTTACAGGAGGATGGTGAGGATTGGTTGGGAAGGTGACGTGATCAATGAGGCCGTACTAGAATCAGAACAGGAAAAGAGAAGTAATTGGAGAGTATTACAGCGCAGGAGAAATAGAATAGTAGGTCACATTCTTAGACACGGGGGTATTATGCAGTAAGGTAAAGTAGAGGGATAGAAAGGGGTAGGTAGTGTGAGATGAATAGCTATAGGGAGATGAAGGAATTAGTTCAGGATAGATCGGCAGGTGGCGTGTTGTTTCCAACAAATCCTTAGGATTGAGGACGAACTAACTTTTTTTAAGGAAATGAACAACGTAAACATGTAGAACTAGTTTTTTTCCAATATTTGCGATTCTTATATGTAGCATCAATGTTGCGGCATTTATAAAACAAGCGAGTGGTTAAAGTATGAACAAAAAGTACCCTATAGTTGTTGTCAATCTTATCGAGAACAAGAGGAGAATGTTAATATGTACTGTGCGGAAGAAAGTAGAGGAAAACCATATTTACGAGTAATTGGTTGTCTGGCTAAATTAGAAAGTGCATATGGAAAATATAAGACGGTTATGTTGTGCGCCTGCATCAGTACCACTGCCGTGCAAGTATGAATTCTATTTTATATTTATTATATCCACGGACCATTTACATATTTGGATATGGCATCAAGAAATTTTAGTGAAATCCTACTTTTATGTGATATTTCTCGTAAAAAAGGGATATTGCATTGGACATACGTCATTGCTTATTCAGAAGAACCTCTGAGTTAACTTATATAAACGTTAGGTATCAATATGTTCCTCACCAAATAATTAAATAAAACAGAATCTATACTAAAGTATATCGAAATAGTAAGGAGTAAGATAGATATGGGATATAGGAAAATTAAGTGTCATTTCTCTAAAGTGAGGTCAAAGAGTAACGTTATATTTGACAAGCAAGGTATGGAGCTCGCATAAAATAAGGACAAAGCTAGAACATGGAAGCAGTATCAAGAAGATTTATATAGTAGTAAAGACAATGCATTGAGGAACTAGAAAGTATAGAACAGATCAAGATGAATTAGATCAGAATTTGATAGATTTGAAGATAATATGTGTTAAGAAATAAGAATCGAGCAAGAGTAGATATGATACCAGCAGAATTAATAAAACACACAAGGAAAAGATGCACGATCGATTATACAGGCTTTCATGACCACGACCACAACTTTCTTTCTTTTTTTATAAGATTGAGTGTATAGTTATGGCAGTTTACATAGCTGCATTATTTTGGAAAATGCAGCAAGAAATAAAAGCTGCCCTTGAACTTCAGTACGAATCTGACCAGTTGGTAAAATCTTCCACGATCATTGAAGAAGAAGAAGAAGAAGAACTACATGATAATGATTCAAACAAAGCAAATTATTCAAACTATTAAAAATATACGAAATTCTGCAAATTGTTCTATTTCTTGAGTTTTTACGTTGGCGTAACGGTTTCCAACAATCTACTTAATATTGCATTGACCCCCCTAAAAATATACTGTTTGTAAAGAATGACCATCTACGAATTTTTACAATATTTCTCAAAATTCTGCAAAATATATTATAAAAACATTTTTTTTGAAAAGGTTTAAAATTCGGGTAACTGAAAATATCCTTTTCGTTAATTTGACAATTCTAATATTATAATATAGAATATCACCCAAATACCCTAACTCAAAGCTTTAAGTAGCTAGATGTACATTTCAAGCGCTATGCGCCCATGTTCAGTAGCATAAGATAAGAACTAAATAAATTACTTCTGTCATGAATCGTGATTGATATACTATCAATTATAAATATACGAATCTCTATACTTTAGAGGAGTGTTTCCCAACGAGGGGCCCACGCCCCACAGGGGGGCAATTTGATTGTTAAGGGGGGCAATTCCATCTTCATTTTTGGGGCATTTAGCTAAATGTGGATTTCGTGCCATAAATGATTTGCTGCTAAAGAAAAGAAATCGGCTAGATATAACACAACGGGGAGACTTGAGACTGAAGCTAACTAAATTGGAACCTAACATAAAATCTCTTTGCAGCAAGCATTAAGCGCAAGGATCTCACTAAATTTAAATAATAAATAATTACTAATAATTAATATAATATAGAAAAAATGTGTAGAAATTTCTTCCGAAAACCTATCATTTAAGTTTCTTCAGTGAACAATTCAATTTTTGAATATTAAAAATTATGTATATGTTACATAGGGGACATAAGAATTTTTGAAAGGCTTAGCTGGGGCATGGCACAAAAAAGGTTGGGAAACACTGCTTTAGAGTTTAAAAACCAAAGATTCAATTTATTACTGAAAGAAATGATTAACAGCTCTTTATTTCCAAATTCGAATATTTGTGAATCTTAAAAAATTGTTGGTTAAGTGCCCAAAAATGTATACTTATATTTTATAAACGGTATAAGCAGTATAATAAATAATAA
Source organism: Leptodirus hochenwartii (assembly GCA_947310635.1). NCBI lineage: Eukaryota > Metazoa > Arthropoda > Insecta > Coleoptera > Leiodidae > Leptodirus > Leptodirus hochenwartii. Next base: position 43,313,759 of record OX371176.1, read on the forward strand.
CGGTCCCACATTAACTTATAAATATCCTTTGTGCCATTTATCAAATGTCTAAAAAGAGTAGTCCAGTTCTTAGAATCTGATTCTGACTTCTGCAGCTTGATAGATCGTACTTCATTCACTGTAACTTCATACCGATTTTGTTCGTTTTTTGTTTTTGTTTGGTTTTTATCCCAAGTTATTTTTTGTACAATCTATACAAATACAATATTATAAAAATCGACAACTAAATCATATGGCTTCCATTAATTGCGACCTAAGCTGCATATATTTTATTGTTAATATAATTTATCTGGTAAGACAGAATGATCAAATTTTAATTGTATTCAAATGATTTGTAAATACATTTCTAGCATTTATATACTCATTTTGTTTTTCATTCTCATTTTTATATTCTGCATATTAAGGTTGCAGGTATTACATTCATTGCAATTGGAATTCAAATATTCTATAATGCAAAATCGATAGAAGAATATTGGACAGCCGATTCGAATTTAGAACAATTGTCCAAAGTTGTTATTCCTATAGGGGCATTTATACTTGCAATTGGAATATTTGGTTACATGGTGTGGTGCTTTTACAGTGAAAGTTTCTGTCTATTGACTATTGTAAGACTACAGCTAATGCTAGCAGGAATCATTAATTTATATCATTACTTGAATTTTTGATAATGATTTTAGTACATAATCCTAGTTGGAATATTGCTAGCAATTACAATAATTATTAGCATTTGTGTCTTAGACCTTTCTCCCGAATCAACATATTCAATAAAAAAATCTATGAGAGGTCACCAAGCAAAGTACAACAACGAAGCTTCTTCTAGAAGGTTTTGGGATGGATTTCAAAGCATTGTATGTACCTTTTTAAGATATTCTAATGCGACTATAGTTTATACCAAATTATTACTTTTTCTTGCAAAAAAAATTCGCTTGATCAACGATCCTTAAATACCTTATTAAACTATCGCTGCTTTATAAAAAATGCATCTTAAATTTAGGTTGCTTACTAAAATGATAAATGTTCTTAGTATATTTGTTGTGGAATTGATAATCGCACAGATTGGCTAGAATACATGCCAGAACCCCCCAGGAGTTGCTGTCAGGAACATCCTGACCCGCTTGCGAAATCAGAGTCCTCCGAGGTTCAGGATCCATATTGTAAGGCACATAATGCCAAACAGCCTTATTTGCAGTTTACTGGTTGCTTTCAAAAGATTAATGATATGCACAAGAAACATCAAACAACTTTAGTGATAATTGTCTGCATTGCTTGCTGTAGTCAGGTATTAGTTAAAGAGTCCGCAATCCTAAAGATTGGTTGGAAACAGCACGCCATGCCGATCTATCCTGAGCTAATCCCTTCATCTCCCTATAGCTATTCATCTCAACGTCTTCAACTATCTGACTCACATACTCCAATCTAGGCCTACCTACCCCTCTCTTTCCCTCCACTCTACCTTCTATGATCAATTGCATAATCCCCCCATGCCTAAGGATATGCCCTACTAATCTGTCTCTCCTACGCTGTAACACTCTCCAAATACTTCTCTTCTCCCCTACTAACTCTAGTACAGCTTCATTTGTTACTTTATCTTCCCAACCAATCCTCATCATCCTCCTATAACACCACATTTCGAATGCTTGTAATCTACGCTTCTCTTCCTTTCCTATAGTCCACGCCTCACACCCGTACAGTGCTACACTCCAAACATATACCTTCAGTAATCTTTTTCTAATGCCCAAGTCAATATTTGATCTTAAAATCTGTTCCTTTTCTACGAATGCCTTCCTACCCTGTGCTATCCTACACTTTATATCTACCTTGCTTCGATTATCTTTTGTGATTCTACTGCCTAAATAACAAAAATCTGACACTTCTTCGATTCTATTATCTCCTATTGTGATCCTCATTTTTCTACTGCATTCCTTTTTGTCACACCTCATCACTTTAGTTTTACCTATATTTATTTTCATGTTAAAATCCCTAGTCAATACTGCCTGCATACCATTCAATACCCTTTCTAATTTCTTTTCGCTTTCTTCCAATATAGCTATATCGTCGGCGAATCTCAACATATATATTTTCTCTCCCTGTACATTCACACCTACACTATACTCTTCTTTTACTTTGTTTATTGCATCTTCTATATATAGATTAAATAATAACGGTGAAAGTGTACATCCCTGCCGAACTCCCTTCCCTATTTTTGCTACCTCTTCTTCCCCCTCAATTCTAACTAAGGCAGTTTGGTGTTTATATAAATTAAAAATTATTCTCCTATCCTTATAATCTATACCCGTTTCTTTTAAAATTCTAAACATTATGTCCCAATCTACATTATCAAATGCCTTTTCTAAATCTACAAAAGCTATGCAAGTTACCTTTCCTACCCTCTTTCTTTTTTCTACTACCGTTCTTAGTGCTAGAATCGCCTCCCTCGTCCCTCTGTTTTTCCTAAAACCAAACTGATCTTCTCCTAGCCTTTCCTCTACTTTATTTTCTAATCTCCTATAAATAATCTTTAAAAATATCTTCGATGCATGTGATAGTAGGCTAATGGTCCTATAGTTCTCACACAAATTAGCTCCTATTTTCTTCGGCATTGTTACTATTCTACTACGCTGAAAATCCTGTGGTACTTCTCCCTTCTCATATATTTTACAAACTAACCTGTATAATCGCTCCTGCATTTTTTCCCCTGCGTGTTTTATTAATTCGGCTGGTATCATATCAATCCCCGCTGCTTTGTTATTCCGTAAATCATTTAATGCTCTATGAAACTCTGACCTAAGTATGCTAGGACCTAAGTCATCCTCATCTATCTGTTCCACACTTTCTAGCTCATCCATGTCCTGCCTACCTTTATATAAATCTTCAAGATACTCCTTCCATCTTCTAGCTTTTTCCTTATTTTCTGTGAGTTCCTTACCCTGCTTATCACATATAATGTTACCCTTTGGTTTTACTTTAGAAAAATGTGACTTAATTTTCCTGTAGCCCAAATCTACTTTACCTCTTCTCATATCCTCCTCAATATCCTCACAATTTCCTTTTATCCACTCTTCTTTCGCTAGCTTGCATTTCCTATTAATTAAGTTCCTTAGTTCCTTATATTTTTTCTGTCCTGCTTCTGTGTTTCCAATTTTAATTTTCCTTCTTGTATACAATATAGAAATAACGAATTTACTTTTTCAACTAAATAATTTTCGATACGATTGAAAATGGATGAAAATGCCGAATATTTTCATTCGAGGGATAAATATACGGAGTGTTCCTTAAAAAATAGGATGTAGCCTAATTTGATATTTTTAGATCAAAATATAAAACCGTATCAAAATATGTTTTAGTAAAATTCTGAGAAGATTCATAGATGATTTGGGAGATATAAATTTAATAATACATTTTTTTAAAGTTATCGGTCTGCATTGTTATTGAGTTCATCCTTAGAATTTGCAAGACGACTGTATTATATAAAAATGGAAATAAGATTTGAACTAACGTATTTGATGTATTTTAAATCGAATTCGTCCCTTTAAAATTTTGACTTAGTTTTTGACATGATCCTGTGAAGACATGAAGAAATGCGAATTGATCTTTTGGAAAAAACTTGTATATTTATTCTGCAAAATGTATTCTTGGCGCTGACTTTGCTTCCATTATAAACTGATGTTTTGTTTTTAAGGGTATATGCTTCATATTGTCCATAATCTTGGTTGTAAACAGAAAAAATGAACCGCATCAATATGAATGAATTCCTAGAAACATTTGTTATGATTAAGGAATTATAAAAAAATATAATTATAAATACTTAAAAATATTACCCACTTGCTTATACATATATTATGTGTCGTTATGAAATCTCTTAAACTGTAATAATATATTATTATTGTATTATTAAACTATTATTATATTGCCTTTGCACGACATTGTGTCCATTTTCTAGTATGGTAATGTTGTCTGGTCTCCTTAGTACAAACGCCATAGTACGAGGCTAGAATCTGCTCAAAACAAATTGCTTTAATAATTGATCGTTTAAAAGTCATTTTAAACTTGTGAATTTATCTGGACTGCATTTGGGAACTTGTTCAACTATAATGTGGCAAAAAAGGACAGAATTCAACTTTTAAAATAAGCTCATATACTAGCGATGTGTAGTTCACTCGCGAACCGTTCACTCTGAACGGTTCAATCAAATGACGGGCGTACTGTGACGATGTTTTGCAACGACCTATAGGTCACTATGACCTAGTTCGTGAACTATGAACTACATGGTGCACGGTGTACGTATTGATGTACTCGTACTAGGTCCTGAACCCGTCGTCTACTAAACCGTTCATGAATCACAACGACTTGTAAACGATGCAGTATAGTATACATTACATATACAGTACTAACATTTATTTAGTGATAAAGTGTGTTGGTGAACGGAACGAAATTATATTTCCTTATATATATATATACATGTTTTGTATAAATTATAAACATTGTTGTTTCTTCTTCCTCATTATTAGTTCAAAATAAGTATTGTAATATTTCAATTTATTTATTTTTACTATTTAATATTTTTATATTGAGAAAAAATGGATTATATTCAGTACGTGCATGTATTTCATATAGGTAGGGAACTAGTTCATTTTAAAAAGATGTTAGTAGTTCACGACCTATAGTTCGTGAACGGTACATTGAAATGAACCATGAACTACGAACTAGGTCCGCAAAGTGACCTACAGTTTGCCATCGCTATTATATACAATCAAATCGACTGTACCGATTTATTATATCCAACTAGAGCTTCTATGTGGTACATTCTTCTCATCAATCCCTTTAAAAAATCCATCGGCACTTAAGAGGTCTATATCGAACCTTTATGAACAAGCACATTGACTTCCTGAAAAAAATGTATCTGTGGCTTTTAAGTATGTATGGTTGCTTTAAAAAATCAGAGTGTTTGAAAGTGTGGCTTCAATAGCAGGCCAACATCAACAAAAAGATGTAAGCTTTCGCCTTTACTTGGTTATATTTTGATGTTGGATGGATGTGTCTGTCAGCTCTGCTCTTAATTGTTTATACTACATTTTATAATTTCAAATCAAACACTTTTTATTAAAGCTCTAGAAATGACTTTACTATAATAGGATTTATGGATGAAGTAATTATAGCTTGAACCCCCTTTCTTACCGAGACCATTTGTCCAGTATTTCCATGTCTGATGTAATGTATGTTAATTGCTAATCACTTTAGCAGATAAATATAATAATATATTTAATCAGTTATTATTTACAAATGTTGTTATTAGAAGAAGTCATTACATTTGAGCAGAAACTAAGAATGTGTTTGGAAGCTATTGCCAAACGAATTTGTATTTATGAAAATTTAAGAAATTATAGGTTGAGCTTAAATTAAGAAAAACAAATGTAAAATATTCGTTGAATTGACTACTTTCATTTAAGATGCATTTTACAATCAGATTTCAATATTTTTAAAACATTAGTACATGAAATTTATCTTACATCGACTAAAGTGTCATTTGAAATTAGCAGATATCAAAAGTCTATTGAAGAATTACTAATGGTCTTTTATAAATTCAGAATAAAAGTGTCTGGGTACAAAAACTTCAGGAAATGGTAGCAAATGTTAAAAATTTACTATGGAGAAAACACCACAGGGTATCATATCAAAATGCTGGAACTCCTTTCCAACTAATTATTCAAATGCACGGCGACATGCTTTTTGGATTTTGAATTTTTTTGGTTCAACATATAATTTTGAATAATCTTTCTCTTCAACTAATTTAAGCAAACATTGAAGCAATCTGACTACCTGACTGACACAAGTTTAAAGCTAAATTAGTATTAAAATACACTCCAAATTTGAATAAATTGGCTGAGAACATGCAAGTTCAAAATTCTAGTAAATTTTATTCTACTTATTCTACCGAATATACTTATTTATATAAATAATTTAATACATTGGTATTCGTAGCAATTATTTTATTTTACTTGATTAAAATGAAAATGAAAACTTCATTGTTGGAATTAGCGATAGCAAGCGATGTAGGTCACTTTGAGGACCTAATTCGTAGTGCGTAGTTCATTTAAATGTACCGTTCACGAACTATAGGTCGTGAACTACTACATCCGTTTAAAAATGAACTAGTTCACGACCTATATGAAATACATGCACATACTGAAAATAATATCGTTTTTTCTCAATATAAAAATATTAAATGGTAAAAAATAAATAAATTGAAACATTACAATACTTATTTTGAATTAGGGATGAGGAAGAAAAGACAACAATGTTTATAATTTATACAAAACATAAATATAAATAAATAAAATCTTCTCTAGGTACTCACGATTATTTATATGAAGTTCTAAAATACTTATTGGTAGTTACTGATGAAAATGTTTACTACTTTACTAACACTTGAAAATTAAATGTACAAACTATAATAAAATGAACTAGATAGAATCGTTTTGCTTGGCGTTATAATTTATATTTTCTATTCCGAATCTTCTCTGTTCAAACTTCAAAGCTTTGATTTGATATTAAGTGATTGCATTGCACTCAGTATGAAATAGAAGAACTATAAGATTTAGATGTTTATTTTTGCATTATTGCAAAAATTTGCTATGGCATGACATATTTAAGAACATATTTAATCTTGCGAATATATTAATTATATTATTCCAGATATTGATAGTGACCATAATTTAGTAGTCCTGGACTCAGAGGTCAAATTCAAGAAATTACAGAAGTCTAAACAGGTCAGAGTAGATGTCGATAGGTTAAAATTAGCTGATGTATGTGAAAAGTACAAGCAGAAAGTAGAAATCATGGCTAATGGAACATCTAGGAACGACATAGATTGCGAATGGAGCGAAATCAGAAATGGGTTAACTACAGCAGCAAATGAAGTATTAGGCACAAAGAAAAGGGCAGGTAGGAGGGAATGGATCACGGAAGAAATAGTTGAAATGATAGAAGCAAGAAGGAAAATTAAAATTGGAAACACAGAAGCAGGACAGAAAAAATATAAGGAACTAAGGAACTTAATTAATAGGAAATGCAAGCTAGCGAAAGAAGAGTGGATAAAAGGAAATTGTGAGGATATTGAGGAGGATATGAGAAGAGGTAAAGTAGATTTGGGCTACAGGAAAATTAAGTCACATTTTTCTAAAGTAAAACCAAAGGGTAACATTATATGTGATAAGCAGGGTAAGGAACTAACAGAAAATAAGGAAAAAGCTAGAAGATGGAAGGAGTATCTTGAAGATTTATATAAAGGTAGGCAGGACATGGAGGAGCTAGAAAATGTGGAACAGATAGATGAGGATGACTTAGGTCCTAGCATACTTAGGTCAGAGTTTCATAGAGCATTAAATGATTTACGGAATAACAAAGCAGCGGGGATTGATATGATACCAGCCGAATTAATAAAACACGCAGGGGAAAAAATGCAGGAGCGATTATACAGGTTAGTTTGTAAAATATATGAGAAGGGAGAAGTACCACAGGATTTTCAGAGTAGTAGAATAGTAACAATGCCGAAGAAAATAGGAGCTAATTTGTGTGAGAACTATAGGACCATTAGCCTACTATCACATGCATCGAAGATATTGTTAAAGATTATTTATAGGAGATTAGAAAATAAAGTAGAGGAAAGGCTAGGAGAAGATCAGTTTGGTTTTAGGAAAAACAGAGGGACGAGGGAGGCGATTCTAGCACTAAGAACGGTAGTAGAAAAAAGAAAGAGGGTAGGAAAGGTAACTTGCATAGCTTTTGTGTCTAGAAAAGGCATTTGACAATGTAGATTGGGACATAATGTTTAGAATTTTAAAAGAAACGGGTATAGATTATAAGGATAGGAGAATAATTTTTAATTTATATAAACACCAAACTGCCTTAGTTAGAATTGAGGGGGAAGAAGAGGTAGCAAAAATAGGGAAGGGAGTTCGGCAGGGATGTACACTTTCACCGTTATTATTTAATCTATATATAGAAGATGCAATAAACAAAGTAAAAGAAGAGTATAGTGTAGGTGTGAATGTACATGGAGAGAAAATATATATGCTGAGATTCGCCGACGATATAGCTATATTGGAAGAAAGCGAAAAGAATTTAGAAAGGGTATTGAATGGTATGCAGGCAGTATTGACTAGGGATTTTAACATGAAAATAAATATAGGTAAAACTAAAGTGATGAGGTGTGACAAAAAGGAATGCAGTAGAAAAATGAGGATCACAATAGGAGATAATAGAATCGAAGAAGTGTCAGATTTTTGTTATTTAGGCAGTAGAATCACAAAAGATAATCGAAGCAAGGTAGATATAAAGTGTAGGATAGCACAGGGTAGGAAGGCATTCGTAGAAAAAGAACAGATTTTAAGATCAAATATTGACTTGGGTATTAGAAAAAGATTACTGAAGGTATATGTTTGGAGTGTAGCACTGTACGGGTGTGAGGCGTGGACTATAGGAAAGGAAGAGAAGCGTAGATTACAAGCATTCGAAATGTGGTGTTATAGGAGGATGATGAGGATTGGTTGGGAAGATAAAGTAACAAATGAAGCTGTACTAGAGTTAGTAGGGGAGAAGAGAAGTATTTGGAGAGTGTTACAGCGTAGGAGAGACAGATTAGTAGGGCATATTCTTAGGCATGGGGGGATTATGCAATTGATCATAGAAGGTAGAGTGGAGGGAAAGAGAGGGGTAGGTAGGCCTAGATTGGAGTATGTGAGTCAGATAGTTGAAGACGTTGAGATGAATAGCTATAGGGAGATGAAGGGATTAGCTCAGGATAGATCGGCATGGCGTGCTGTTTCCAACCAATCTTTAGGATTGCGGACTCTTTAACTAACTAATTATTCCAAATGAAATATGGTACCAACATATAAATTGTGATTCAGCTCGGCAATGCTGCTGTTGCAATATCGCATCGGGTTTCCTATTTCGTTCCGTTCACCAACACACTTTATCACTAAATAAATGTTAGTACTGTATATGTAATGTATACTATACTGCATCGTTTACGAGTCGTTGTGATTCATGAACGGTTTAGTAGAGGACGGGATCAGAACCTAGTACAAGTACATCAATACGTACATGGACTTCATAGTTCACGAACTAGGTCATAGTGACCTATAGGTCGTTGCAAAACATCGTCACAGTACTCCCGGTCATTTGAGTGAACGGTTCGCGAGTGTACTACACATCGCTAATTGGAATGGCTCTTTGTTTCAGAAAGGTTCCCGGCTCCTCATCCAGCGTCATTGGACGGATGGTAACATTCCGCGCTAAACCTGTGTTGAAATCCTCACGGCGAAAGATTTACTTTTCTGAGACGAAAAGTGCCTTCTGTACCAAGAATATATTCTATGTATGGTTCACTATTAATGTGTCCCCAGAGTGTGCTTTGATTTCAATTAACTACAATATATCGATATATTTACAACGCTTAGCAGTAAGCCATAAAATATGGGAGTGTCTTCAGCGCCCATTAAAAATAAATAACTATTGTTAATCCGATTGTTCATATATGATAGATATTTACTTGACTTCACTCAAAATGACATCAGATTATTTATTTTTAGAGATTTACAAATGTGAGATTTTCTAAGCACAAATTCTTCCTATAACTGCATCTTGATTCCAATTTTAAAGAATGGGATTGATACAGTGTGGTCTTAACTTTATATTTAATATTGCCAATTTGTTTTATTTGGTGAGATTTATATATACATATATATATGCTTAACTTGTTTATTGTACCAATAAATTTATTTGGTAATTTGTATTACAACATTTAGATGATTGGAATTGCTTTAGCTGGAATCGGTATTGCCATAAGCTATTCAGCAAAGGAAATGAAGGAATATCAGACAAACGATATAAATTTGGAGCACTTACCGAAATATTTTATTCCTATCGGTGTGATTTTATTTGGAATTGGAATAATCGGATATGTTGTGTGGTGCTTGTTTTCCTCAAGTTGCTGCATTATGACAATTGTAAAACATCGCATGTATATGTAGATCGATATTACTATTTTATATATCTGTACCTTGGTACAAATGTCCAATATTATAATGTGCCGGAAAATGGAAAATGGATTTTTTAAATGGTTTTTTTTTCGTTTTTTTCGTAATGGTTTTCATAAAATTGTTTTTCAAAGTTTTTTGTTTTAATTATTCATGTTATTTGGTGAATTAACAGTGTAAAATATTTTTTTTGTTTTTAAAAAATTTTTTTTTGGAATTTTCATGCATATTGGCTCCATATTTTGTACATTGGCCCTTTTTGTTCCAAGGTATATATATATATATAGTAATAATGCTATTTCTGTACGACAGGGTATTATTTTTTACTCTTGGTATAGATGATATAATTTTTAGTACATTATTTTAATTGGGTTGCTGCTTGTAATAACAATAGGTGTTAGCTCATTTGTGTTGAACTTATATCCGGAAGGAGGCAATAAGCTGAAGGAACTTATGAAGGAGCATCAATCTACTTACAAGGAAGATGATAAATCTAGAGACTTTTGGGACGGATTACAAAACCTAGTATGTACGGTTTGAATTTATATTTATTACAGTATACGAAAACGTTTGTGCTACTCTAGTTGCTCTAAGAAGTGCATTCTAACTAACTTTCCACACACTTTTATTTTAAAACATTCTTAAGGGAATGCTGTCGTAGGAAATACAGCATATGCGAAACTATGTAAATTATCCGCAACTTTCTAGTGAAACAATTATATATTTTCGATTTTATCATAAAGGAAATTACCACGTTTCCAAGATTTTCGTTAGAAATTCAAATTTTGGTCTGTTCAATCTTTACTTTTGATCGAAAAATGCATTATTTAACACGCGACAGGTTCCGGATAAATTATATTTCTTTGCACATGATCTAAATAAATGAGCTACGGAGTTTCTGCATCAAAATCCCTAAACCCCACAGGTGTCAAAAACCCCTTTACTTTTTTGAGGAAAAGTGTCGAAAAGTTGATTCATACAATTGATCATTCATTTTTTTCTAAAAGCATTGAATCATTTATATTATAGTCATCACTAGTTTTATTTTAAAGATTTTTAAGTGTTCCGGGGATGATATTCCAAGTTTTTATTATTTTTCTGCATTCTTTATAATTAAGTTTATTTTCAGTTAAAAATAATGCACAATTTTCAAGCGTCACTTGTAAATCGTTCACAAAAGGCAGGTCGAAATAGGTTCGCTATACCTGACCTATTACATCTCCTTAAGAAACTTATACTTTAGATATACGAGGGCTATCCAGAAAGTAAGTTCTGTTGCCGCGCAGGCGCTACTGTGGTAATATCGCGCATGCGCGCTTGTTGCACTGACTCAGTAGGAAGGGATAGACACCATTTTGAGATCGCTTATTATTGTGTATGCTGCATGGTGAGACCTTATAATGTCGAAGCGAATTGAGCGATTCAATCGTACGGAGATGGGTACGACTGTTCAATGAAGGACGTGAGAATGTGCATGATGAAGGATGAATGTGCATGATGCTGTTACTACGTGGCTTGCATCACAGGCGGGAACGTTCTAAGACAGGGGCATACAAAAACTTGTGCCCCGCTATGACAAATGCCTAAACAATGGTGGAAATTACGTGGAAAAATAGTTTGATGTTTGTACTTTAAAATGCAATCAAAAAAATTGTTTATATACGTTTTGTTTTTGTTTGATAGCCAAACGGAACTTACTTTCTGGATAGCCCTCGTATGTTCAAATAATGCGTATATTATTACTTTTTATTTCATTCTATTTTATACTAATTATATTTCTAGTTATAGTTATTAAGTTAAAGAGTCCGCAATCCTAAAGATTGGTTGGAAACAGCACGCCATGCCGATCTATCCTGAGCTAATCCCTTCATCTCCCTATAGCTATTCATCTCAACGTCTTCAACTATCTGACTCACATACTCCAATCTAGGCCTACCTACCCCTCTCTTTCCCTCCACTCTACCTTCTATGATCAATTGCATAATCCCCCCATGCCTAAGAATATGCCCTACTAATCTGTCTCTCCTACGCTGTAACACTCTCCAAATACTTCTCTTCTCCCCTACTAACTCTAGTACAGCTTCATTTGTTACTTTATCTTCCCAACCAATCCTCATCATCCTCCTATAACACCACATTTCAAGTGCTTGTAATCTACGCTTCTCTTCCTTTCCTATAGTCCACGCCTCACACCCGTACAGTGCTACACTCCAAACATATACCTTCAGTAATCTTTTTCTAATACCCAAGTCAATATTTGATCTTAAAATCTGTTCTTTTTCTACGAATGCCTTCCTACCCTGTGCTATCCTACACTTTATATCTACCTTGCTTCGATTATCTTTTGTGATTCTACTACCTAAATAACAAAAATCTGACACTTCTTCGATTCTATTATCTCCTATTGTGATCCTCATTTTTCTACTGCATTCCTTTTTGTCACACCTCATCACTTTAGTTTTACCTATATTTATTTTCATGTTAAAATCCCTAGTCAATACTGCCTGCATACCATTCAATACCCTTTCTAAATTCTTTTCGCTTTCTTCCAATATAGCTATATCGTCGGCGAATCTCAGCATATATATTTTCTCTCCCTGTACATTCACACCTACACTATACTCTTCTTTTACTTTGTTTATTGCATCTTCTATATATAGATTAAATAATAACGGTGAAAGTGTACATCCCTGCCGAACTCCCTTCCTTATTTTTGCTACCTCTTCTTCCCCCTCAATTCTAACTAAGGCAGTTTGGTGTTTATATAAATTAAAAATTATTCTCCTATCCTTATAATCTATACCCGTTTCTTTTAAAATTCTAAACATTATGTCCCAATCTACATTATCAAATGCCTTTTCTAAGTCTACAAAAGCTATGCAAGTTACCTTTCCTACCCTCTTTCTTTTTTCTACTACCGTTCTTAGTGCTAGAATCGCCTCTCTCGTCCCTCTGTTTTTCCTAAAACCAAACTGATCTATAAGTTATAGTTATAAGTTTACTAAATTAGTAGTAGAGCTGGTGGGATTCTAAGACACCCTGATGGACATAGCCGGCAAGTATTCTTTCAAGGAAATTCGCTGAAGAAGTGGAATCGTTCAATCAGCAGAGGGTATTTCCCGGTAGTTTGGTGTATTGCGTACGGTCTTCAGCGATAGTCGATAATGACTAAAAAGCATTTCGTAACTTCTTAGAAAGAATACTGAACCGAATGTCCATGTCCATGAGGGTATCCTAGAAACTTGCTATTTAATCAATTTAAATGAAAAACGAATCTTTCTATTTTCAGTATATATGTTGCGGAATTGAAAATCGCACCGATTGGCTAGAATACATGCCAGAACCCCCCAAAAGTTGTTGTTACGAGTATCCTGATGAGTACACGTCTTTTGAGGATGCGATTTGCAAATCTTATGATGAAACGAAGCCTTATTTACAGTTCATTGGTTGCTATAAAAAAATAAATCGAATACTCAAAAAATATCATACGGTTTTAATAATACTCGCTTGTGTCGCTTGCTTTGCGCAGGTATGTATTTAATATATGCAATAAAAAATCTTGTTCCTAAATTGAAAATTTCAAAAGTTATTTTTATTACTACTATTAAGGATCATTTAAAGATTCTCTAATTTATTCTTTAACATTCTAGTTATTTTGATAAATAGGTAGCGGATTTAATTTCTAATGTCTAATTCTAATTGCTATTCGAATTGATTTCCCAAATACAAATATTTTGAATTAAATATAGTTGAATTCACGTGATTTAATTTATTGACTCATTTGAAATACTTCATTTACTGAAAATAAAGCAAACAAAAGAGAATCTATTTTATTGGAGTTCCTATTAATTGAAAAATAATATGTACAGATTAAATTAATGAAATAGATTGTTTAAAATTCTATCTAAAGTGTATTTAACAATTTGTTTTGATGGAAAACAGAAAAAATTTTACTTCGTTTTTTCTATCACAATGATTCATTTATTGGACGACTATAGTTTCGTGTTAACAAAGTAATATTCCTTTATTTTCCATATTATGGAATATTATGAAGCAATGGCTAAATCGATCAATAATCTTTTAACAGACTAACTATTATTTTTGTGCTAATTTTATACATTTAATTTTTAGGGTGTCTGTTTCATATTGTCCATTATTACGGTGGCTAAGGGATGACCAGAAGTATATGAATCTGTATAACTAACATCAGGCCCGACGAAAGGGGGAGGGGGATGATGGAGTAAAATTTCCCGGGCTCGGGATCCACAGGGGCCCGGTGATCACCCACACTTTTTAAGATTTTTGAACGTGGCGTTGTAATGCTGTAAAGGAATTATGTAAATCTTGCGAATTTTTATGGCGGAACTTTTCAATCGATGTTGAAAAAACAATCCAAATACGTGTTAATGTTAATGAATAGAGAAATTAAAATAAGAGCTAATAACACATCTTATACCTATAAAATACAAGACTGACATTTATTAAAGAAATAATTCACTCGAAAACTATTCATGCAGCTACTTTTCGGAAGCAACAATCGCTATATTAAATACTTGAAAACTAACGCACATTGAAATAGTATTTGCTAACATTTTAATAGCTTTACGATTTTTTTCTACAATTCCTATCATTGTAGTCCAGGCCGAAGAGTCGTTCAGAATTAAAAATGTTTTGCAATCAAATATGTACGAAGATAATTCCAGGAAGAGCAAAGATGAGCCTTATATCTTATAAAGCTTATTATTTGATGGCATTCCTTTTGGCTGTACTGTCCAGTTTTTTTCATGTGCCAATAAATGGATTTAATATTATTATTATAAATTAAATTGTTCGTTGTCGCTGTTGAATCTGCATTCGTTCTGACCTTAGATGCTAACGTTCTGATCTTAAATCAAATTTTTGTTGGTAGAAAAGGCTAGAAAACCACAATTATAATATAAAATCCCTAATAATATCTATTGTTCTTTATTTTATAAAAAAAAAGTAACAAAAATTCAAAATATTTTTCAAATAAATTAGTTGTGGCATATGAAAACTAACAGTACCTGAGAACCAAAAGTAATTATTATATTCCATAAATATTTTTAATTCTTTATATAGATGTATCAAATTAGCACATTAAATCTTTTCAATACCCTATCCAGTTTATTGTGAAAAATATATGCATTATTATTATTATTATTTCTTTAAATAAAATCAATTTAAACTGATTTGTTGTAAACAATGATCTCGAAGGATTTAAATATTTCTTCCGGTAAAGAGCAACCAGCAAATTAAAATTCACTCAAGTGATGCCATCCTGCGCTTATAATATCTAAATTAAACCAAATGTCAAATAACGTTGAAAATAAATATTTTCCTGTATATTTAATTATATAAAATTGGGTCCTATATTTGTTTGAAAGAGGCCTTTGGCAAATTAGTTTTTATTTGGATTTATATGACTAGAAATCATCAGTTAAAATCAAAGATGAAACTAGATAATGATGAATCCTTAAAATAATTAGACAATTTTTGAATAATATCGATTTTCCACATGTCCAGATATGTACTTTTTCAGATAGACATTGGCATATGTGACCCAAATCTAATTTGATCAAGACAATGGTTTCTTCATGGAGACATTTCCAAAATTTACTGTAAAATGTATAATGAGCAAAGGGAATGTTGTACTTGCGCACTATGTACAATCAATGTATATTTCTACACTGTAAACCTTCTGTATATGGTAAGCTAAACCGTTGCTTTGTCAATATTCTTTAATCATCTAAATGTGATTTCTTATGATAGCTCTTAATGTATAGATATGTCTAAATATCTTGGAAAAGTTATACGATTGCATATTTTTGCAAGCCATAAAAGTATTTAATATATATTTTGCATTATCTATAGATATGTGGAGCTACGTTCGTTATTTTCGGTGTTTTAATGGAAACTATCCCACATATTCATCAGCAGATTTTGTCTTATGATTTAATAATACCTCCGAAACTCCTTATTCCCGTGGGAGCAATGATGCTTATTGTATCATTTATTGGCTTCTGTGGTAGTAAAATTGATCATTATTGTATGTTGATCACTGTAAGTCAAAACATTTAAATGTTCGTTATTCCCATTGCAAATTATTTAGTGTGGATGAAATAAAAAAAAAAATCTATATGTATATGTAGAAAAACAGAAATGCTAACGTGGAGGGTGTATGGGCGTCGTTTGGGGGTGAGGGACAGGAACCTCTTGCAGCTTTATACAATATAACCAAACACACATAACTCAAATAACTTTTCATGGTAGTTTACCATGTTGTGCTATACTCTGTAATCCTCGTAACATATTGCATAGGTTAATTTTAAAAACATTCTTTTTTTCAGTACGTTTGTTTAGCCACATTTTTCTTGATATTCACTATCGGTGCAACTCTAGCGCTTTTGATCTTCCCCGTACGTATATCAGATGCTTTAAAAGATCAAATGAAAACGGAACAGGAACAATATGACAGCAATGAAAAATCTGCAATATATTGGGATAGATTTCATAATATGGTAAGTTAAACCATTTAAAAAATAGGAAGTTTAAGAAACTAGGGATTATAACATGAAAATAAATACAGGCGAGACCAAAGTGATGAGGTGTGATAAGAAGGAATAAAGGCGAAAGATGAGGATTATTATAAGAGATGATACAATTGAAGAAGTATCAGACTTGTTATTTAGGAAGTGAGATTACAAAGGATAACCGAAGTAGGTAGATATAAAATGTAGGATAGCATTCGTAGAAATGGTTCAATTTTTAAGATCAAATATTGACTTGGGTATTAGAAACAGATTACTGATTACAAGGCATATGTGTGGAGTGTACCATTGTACGGCTGTGAGGCGTGTTCTATAGGAGAGGAATCGAAACGTAGAATAGAAGCATTTGAAATGTGGTGCTATAGGAGGATGATGAAGATTAGTTGGGAACATTGAGAGTGACAAATGAAGTCGTGTTAAAGTTAGTAGAGGAGAAGAGAAGTACTTGGAAAGTATTACAGCGTAGGAGAGATAGACTTAGGTCACATCTTAGACATGTGAGTATTGTGCAATTATTTATAGAAGGTAGGGTAGAGTAGAGGGAAAGCAAGGGGTAGGTAGGCCTAGATTGGAGTATGTGGTCAGATAGTAGTGGACGTGTGGGATGAGAATAGCTGTAGGGATATGAAGAAGTTAGATCAGAATATATCGGTGTAGCGTGGTGTTTCCAACCAATACCTAGGATTGAAGACTATCGTATCTAACTTAACAATTTAAGCCATATTGATGATGATTTTTAATTCACGTTAAGGGATGTCCCCTATATGAAAGAGTATCCTATTTATCTATTTTCCTTTTTTAATGTCTTTATGTGTGACTTTTTTCTTTATTGTGGTTAGTTGCTGGTTAGTTAGTTCATTTCATTTCATTTCAAATACAATTGCCACCAATTGCCTTAAATGCCTTAATGAATTTTACTGATTCTAATTTTCAAGAAAATAAAAATAAAAATGATAGAATACCAAGGGGGATCATTTTATCCATTTTGTTATACCATTTAGTATAAAACCACGATTCATAACACTTGTTCATATATTCGTCCCTTAGAAAAATTGGCCCTATGCGTCTTAAATATGAGTTTGTATGGAACGACAGAGTCATATTAAAGTCTCTATTTTATTATATTATAACTTAGTATATTATCTCTGTTTAAAATGCAAATTGCATATATGTGTGTTTCTTCTGCAGTTTAAATGTTGTGGAATATACAAGCATTCTGAATGGTTGGTGACACGGCCGGGAATTCCGTATAGTTGTTGTCAAGACATACCAGATACCGATGACGATGTAGAAAACGATTATTGCAGTAGTAATAACAAACGCACACCTTTCCTCCGAAAAGTTGGTTGTCTTCAAAAGTTGGACAATGCCTATCATCGTTATAGTACTATTATTATGATTTGCAGTATTGCGGCATGTATTATTCAGGTAAAACATTTCAAATGATTTCATTTTGGTACATTGTCCTGTGATAAAAATGATGATGAAATTTCTTTGTACATTATCACATTATGTCTCTCATCTTGAATTTAAAAAAAAAATCGTCCTGGTTTTCAAAAACCATTTTCTATCATTTGTTATTTACCATAACTCCTATATTGGACGTATTAATATTGACCTAATTGCACATGCACTGCAATGAAAATATTTGCCAATGGAACAAAATGTCCGTATAAGCTAACGATTCTGTATTCGCATTAAAATGGTCGTTTGTAAGTTCATAAGCTATTGAAGAGATTAATTCCGGTTACGTAATGCTTATTATCCAAAATAAGGATCTAAAATGACTAAATTATATTAGTAAACCACTTTAGTATTAGTCTTTAAGGTTTTATACCGAGATGCCTCTACGTTATTAAAAAAGAAAACCTTTTTTGATTTATAATAACCAGAAAGTGTTTTAATAAATATTATATCGATCATGGGTGAATTATATAGAATTTAATTATGGACATAGCATACAATTGCTTATTTCGGAAACAACGATCATAATATGTTCTTAAATTCCAACAAATTGTTTAACCTATGGCAAGTTCATCCTACTTAATAAAATTTAAATTTAATAATGGATATAGTCATTCATGACAAAGGTAAAATAAGATATTCTATTACATAATAGTCATATTATTAAGTAACTACCATTTGATTAATTTTAAACAACTTAATTAATAATTGAAGGAAGTTCAGGAAGGAAGGAAGGACAATAGCGAAAAACCATATAACGCATTTTACAAGAAAAACCAAGTTACTACTAATATGAAGAGTAAACTAAAATACTGTAAATTTTAGTTAGTTTCTAGGGATTGGTTGGAAATAGCACGCCATCTGTTGGATCTCTCCTCAACTTCTTCATCTCCCTATAGCTATTCATCCCACACGTCCTCCACTATCTGACCCACATACCCCAATCTAGGCCTACCTACCCCTTGCTTTCCCTCTACTTTACCTTTTATAAGTATCTGCATAATACTTCCATGCCTAAAAATATGACCTAATTCGTCTATAATAATTAGTCCATGCAAGTATTAAATTTTAGAATGTATATTTTGTCAATTTGGATATAACTTAATAAAGATATATTTCAAATATATCTTTGGAAAGCAGTTTGTATTATATAGTTGGTAGTCTCGTTGGTAGCTACACTGGTTGGTCCACACTGAAAAACGTTTACTTTATTAGCAGATTTACTTGATTTTTTACTTGATCTCAGATTTTATATTATCTATACATACATTTTTCACAGAAACGGATCTATAGAAAATAAAATGGCATTACAACGTTTTTAAAGTAAAAACTTTAAAGTAAACCTTTTTCTGTGTGTAGACGTTGTGCATTTTATGCGTATATTATATTGGGAGAAGAGCAAAAATGAGAGGAAAAGGAGGCTGCTGTAGTTGCTTCTGTGCCAATCTTTATCGCAACGATCAGACCACTTCCACTTATTCATTGGCTCAAAAGTTATCTAACAATCATCAAGGAAATTTTCCACCTATGTCAAATAACATGAACTACGGAGTGCTTAATTCGGCCTTTAGGGTAGAATATGTTCCGTTAGAGACACCACAGCAACCACTATCCTTCCTATCAACATGACCCAAGTTAACGTCACTCTAAACGACCTTTGAATTATTAAAAATCTTTATATATTTTTTGAAAAATAAGATGAAGGGAAGAGAACCTTTTATGTAAACCACTGTGCATGTTTAATGCACAGGGTACCAATGTATTTTTGGCTACTGTTACTTTATTAGATGAGGATATTATCATTTATCATATTACGTTATTAATTTCTTGTAAATACAATTGTCAATATATGATTATTAGCATACATTTCTGAGTTTTGCATTTTTTTAAATAATTTTAGTGGGAAATAATTATATGTTTTATTTTTGAAGAAATTGTTATACGTTTCAACATTTGTTTTCTTAGTGCCTATGCGTTTTGCTGACCATATATCGGCTTTGTCTTTACAAACAAAGGAAAAAGAGAATGCGTAATCTTGCGAACAATATTTACAACAGCAGCTCAGTGATCGTGAATAAATGAATGGTTGGCATCAATAAAACTTCATCGTAAATAGACTATTGTAATTCCGTAAATTTAAGCGGGTTAGTAATTAAATTCGATCTTTTTGTAATATGTTTTAATAATAAATACGTTTATTTAAAAAAATGTTGTTGCTCATAAGGTTTTTAGTAAATTAAATGGATATTTTATTTGTTCATCCAAGAATCCATGCATTTATTTCAATTAAATATGATTGCAACTTTCTTCTTAAATAGATTGATTATTGTTATTATTGAATGTACAGGGAGAGAAAATATATATGTTGAGATTCGCCGACGATATAGCTATATTAGAAGAAAGCGAAAAGAATTTAGAAAGGGTATTGAATGGTATGCAGGCAGTATTGACTAGGGATTTTAACATGAAAATAAATATAGGTAAAACTAAAGTGATGAGGTGTGACAAAAAGGAATGCAGTAGAAAAATGAAGATCTCAATAGGAGATAATAGAATCGAAGAAGTGTCAGATTTTTGTTATTTAGGCAGTAGAATCACAAAAGATAATCGAAGCAAAGTAGATATAAAGTGTAGGATAGCACAGGGTAGGAAGGCATTCGTAGAAAAAGAACAGATTTTAAGATCAAATATTGACTTGGGTATTAGAAAAAGATTACTGAAGGTATATGTTTGGAGTGTAGCACTGTACGGGTGTGAGGCGTGGACTATAGGAAAGGAAGAGAAGCGTAGATTACAAGCATTAGAAATGTGGTGTTATAGGAGGATGATGAGGATTGGTTGGGAAGATAAAGTAACAAATGAAGCTGTACTAGAGTTAGTAGGGGAGAAGAGAAGTATCTGGAGAGTGTTACAGCGTAGGAGAGACAGATTAGTAGGGCATATTCTTAGGCATGGGGGGATTATGCAATTGATCATAGAAGGTAGAGTGGAGGGAAAGAGAGGGGTAGGTAGGCCTAGATTGGAGTATGTGAGTCAGATAGCTGAAGACGTTGAGATGAATTGCTATAGAGAGATGAAGGGATTAGCTCAGGATAGATCGGCATGGCGTGCTGTTTCCAACCAATCTTTAGGATTGCGGACTGTTTAATTAATTATTGTTATTTATGCCACCGGCGACACCTATTAGTCTGAATCCTAAATATAATACAGACTTGGCTCTCATATTACAAATGCTGTAAAATCTTTCAATATAGTCTTTCCCTTAAACGTCTATTTAGTTGCATATATTATATTGTGTTTATCCCTGGCTAGTGTAAATAATGTAATATGTTAATATTATTAAGCGTATTTTAAAGCAACATTTTTCTCATAATAACGAAAGAATTCAAGAAACCAATAGATTGGCGTGTGTGTATTTTTTCATTAGTTTTATTGTTTATATAGAATGACCCAAAACAATACAACTGGCGTAGGTTTCTTGTATTTTACTGCAAATCCAACATCCGGAACATCAGCACCAGTAAGTGATACTTCCATGTCAACTACCGATTTCTTAGCTTTTAGCAATGCCAAAAGTCCTGCAAATTATGCTCAGTTACCACGGTATCGTCCTTCATGTAACCAAAACAAATGGAAAAATAAGCGCAAACCAATTAATAAATCTAACACGCCTAGAGGAAGAAATTTTAACAATTCATATAGTCCAAATAATGCATCGCATAACAATTTGAGTTTTGGTGACAATTCAAGTTTCAACGACAGTGGGGATTATTCGAGTGTCCGATATAATACTTCCAACAATTCCTTTGATAAACGAGACATATTCAATGTAGCAAAAGAATCCTTCAACTTTGGAAACTGGCTAATTTCATTTAATTTCAGCAAAGCAACTCGGGTAGGAAATCATTTTTACATCCTTCTTTTATGGAAGATCCATGGGCTGACTTAATAAAGCAAGCAGAAATGAAAAAACAGCAACAGAGGCAAAAGGACGATTCATCAGACTAGTTATTTGTGGAGAACATATTACTGTTAACATTTATTTTGATACAGCATATAATGAGATTGGCTAACATGAAAAACTTCGATGATTCTAAAATATATATGTCTGAAAAATCTGTCTGAATATTCCATCAGTAATGCAACAATGGAATAATGTTTGACGAGTCTTTGTGCTTTTCATAAGTTTGTAAAATCGTTACTACGGCGTTAAATAAAAAACTCGAACTCATTAAATCTAACAAGGTATATATAGGTCAAACACGTAGACCCATAGAAGTGCACCAGCCTGGACTAACACATGAAAACATAATGTGGACATGCTCCAACTAATACAAAACAAATTCCTTAGACTAGCCACCAGACTACCGATGTACACAAGCATCAAAACACTCCACGAACAGACAGCAATGACATACGTACAAAAACAACTAAACAAAACAAACTTAAAGTTCTACAAAAACATCAAACACATCAACAACCCAACACTCGAAAGACTAACAATAGAAACAGCATCACACAAACGAAAGACCAGCAAACAAACGCTACAATCTCTAACATAACAGACATGTAATTACAAATATTAAAAAACCACTAACTATCTAAAACGTTAAGAACACAGATTCACGCCAAGAACACACTATTAAAAACAGACAAAACACCGGAGAAAGAAACAGACGTTTGACACCACACACAGGCCTAACAAGCCACCACATACAAGACGCAGCCCATAGAAGTTCCATTTAAGGAACATTTAGCTCATTTTTGATTAAATAGAAAAGAGAAGTGTAGTAGCCGACCACATTTTCGATTCCGGTCATCCTATTTCAAGTAGTTCACTTTAAATGACTTAAATGTGTTAGTTAGTTAAAGAGTCCGCAATCCTAAAGATTGGTTGGAAACAGCACGCCATGCCGATCTATCCTGAGCTAATCCCTTCATCTCCCTATAGCTATTCATCTCAACGTCTTCAACTATCTGACTCACATACTCCAATCTAGGCCTACCTACCCCTCTCTTTCCCTCCACTCTACCTTCTATGATCAATTGCATAATCCCCCCATGCCTAAGAATATGCCCTACTAATCTGTCTCTCCTACGCTGTAACACTCTCCAGATACTTCTCTTCTCCCCTACTAACTCTAGTACAGCTTCATTTGTTACTTTATCTTCCCAACCAATCCTCATCATCCTCCTATAACACCACATTTCGAATGCTTGTAATCTACGCTTCTCTTCCTTTCCTATAGTCCACGCCTCACACCCGTACAGTGCTACACTCCAAACATATACCTTCAGTAATCTTTTTCTAATACCCAAGTCAATATTTGATCTTAAAATCTGTTCTTTTTCTACGAATGCCTTCCTACCCTGTGCTATCCTATACTTTATATCTACCCTGTGTTGGGAACTACATATTCCGTACTGAATACGTATGAGAGTATTTATATTCTGATTAAAATCTGATTTAATGAATTTAGATTCAGGCCAGATATCCTGCCTATTTAATTTAATTAACAAATAAATTTTCTTTTTTGTAAGTTGATCTGCAATTCCTTTTCATAGTTTACAATAAGTACGATAGAGGTCGCATGAAGGCGGGAAACTGTTGTTACAATGATATTTCGTTCAATTGTATAGCGATCCCGGTGAGTGACGGGTAACTTTATTCGTTTTATTATTGTGCTATTGAAGATGGGGACATTGCCTGCGAAATACGCATCTAACTAATAAATGCTTTGTGTTACGGTTTGTAGGTAATGTTTTATACAACTTTTCATAAGAGTTAGAAGTAAGAGTGCAAAATATTAGCCCTCTATTTTTGAGCTTGAATTATTTATTACTTTTAATCGCGGATATGTACCCAATTAAATGATATAATTTTTTAAAAACTAATTTGAATAGTTTCTTAATACCCTGAGTTCGTGATAGCTTAATTCTTTGAAAACATTGTATTAGCATATAAAAAGATTGTGGGTATAGTTTAATATAATTACACTTTGTGGTATACGTATGCATCCTAACATACACGAGCATCTTAAATTATTTGGCGTCGTCTCGTTTCATTCGAACTATTCGAGTGGTTGCGCATTGAAGCATTGTAAAAAAAACTCCTAAACCAGTTTGTCCGCTATTTCTACGTACTAATCAGCAGTTGAATATAATCCATTGTAGGTGTAGTCACGCTAGATACCGCATTATATCGATTTTTAACCTTTCGTCGTTTTTTTTATACGAAATATACACAACTTGACCTGTTGCACAAACGATTTGTAGTACATTAACCGCCATAAAAATATGAAACGAACCTTTAAACCACTGTAGTCTTACATGACCACGGTAACTTACCTTAAAGTGCCTTTAATATACATGTTTTAAGTGTCTTCTTTGTGAGAACATGGGTATTAGCATAAGATTAAGTGCCTTTTAAATTTTGTGTATATTGCGTTTGTTTACGACTGGCCTGGGTTACTATGGGACTACTCTCATCCAAAACGCCACCGGAAGAGCCAACGGGGGCTTTCCCAACGCCGGAACATCAACCGGTCATTCAAGGAGGTAGTAGCGACGGACTGGTACTCATTGGAGGCGGCAAGAATGCATCCAATACGTTTTCCGGTCGACAGCCGTCTATGCGGGTCAAATCCAAGTATAAGCAGCCCATGCCTGAGCATAATGAGTTGGAACGACGATTCACTAAAGTTCTAGTAAGTTTTATATTCTATATACTGTTTATATCAGTATATTACAGCAAAAAAATCCTATAACGTAATATTCATGAACAAATATAGAAATATATTTAAAATATAGGTACGATTCTGGCTGAGAATAGCTGAATAGCGATAATGATTTCGTGTGCGTTCCGCGATACAGTTGTGTTTACGAAGTTGCCTACCCACAAGGGGTATTAACGTTGCCTGATTAACGATGCATTAAGAAGCTGAACTATGGATCTTAGGTCTGGTGTTTAATATCTTCGACATATGAATATTTTTTCAATTTTACTTAAATTAATATTTATCAATTATTTAATTCAATTGCAATTTTTTTAGGGCAACCCTAGGTTTTTATCAGTAGTGTCAGTTGCCTATATTTATTTTCCTTTCCCTACGCTGCTATTCTCAGCCAGAATCGTACCAAAATATAACCATCGATGCAATTTAAATATTATCAGGAACGATTATGTTTGATTTTATTCAATTTTGTACAGGATGTGTGTTATTGCGTTCTAAACCGGGTTCCAAGTATGGAATATACCATGAGCAATTTTGTTTATTATTACTATTATAATGTTTACAATGAGTCAGCTAAGGTGACTATATTAAATACGGAATGTCCCATAAATACTGTATATCCTTTCTAGTTATTTGCTTAAATCAGTTAAATTTCGATTTGCAAAATAAATAGTAAGGAACATTCTGAAAAATACGTAGTATCATATTTTCCAAATTTATATATATTATAAAATTATTATTTTTTAATTATCACTATATAATCATATATTATTCAATAGTATATCGATCACGATTCGTGACAGGTATTTTATTTAGTTTTCATCTTGTGCTACTGAAGATGGGGGACATAGCTTTCGAAATGCGCATCTGGCTACTTAATGCTTTAAGTTACGGTAATTGGGTGATATTCTATACTATTATAAAATATTGTACATACAGTATAGGTACCAAAATTTTGATATATTTCTCGATAATAAAAAAATATAATAACTACAACAAAGTAAATAAAGATTGTTGTAGTTGTAGTACCTCTCTATTAGCCGGAATTGTTGTGCACCCGTAAACATTGTTGATTTTACTAAGGAATAAAATTTATAAAAAAATACGTTTCTTCGTTACTCATTGCGTGCTAAAATGTTATAATATATATATTTAACAGTGTTGAATAAATTGAAATTTCCGCTGGAAATAGGTCAAAATTTACATTATTAGTTATGCAATACAAAGCTTGAGAAATTTAATACCCCTTGTAATATTTTAATTTGGTTTTTATATTACACAATGCGGGTATTTGAATATTTCAATATGAAAAACCATCAAACTTATCTAATCAAATATATGTATTTGATTTATTTGATTGTATACTATGTCTAACCTCAATATTTTCAGCAGAGTAGGCATTAACTCATTTGCGAAACAGCTGATTCGTCTGGAATTGCGACTTATAGTCACTTAATGTCTATGTAGAAATTTCGCATTCAATTCTTAAATTTTATTTTAAAGTATTTATTAATTATTTTCCATTTTAAATATTTGTCGAGGAATGTACATATTCACAGTAGTTCTTAAACGTTATCATCAATGGAAGGCCTGTGGCAATATGCCTACTTTGGCGAAAATTGTCACAAAAAGAAAAGGATCCGCTAAAATTACTTAATTCCTTGTACATCCTTAATTCCTTGAAGTACAAGTTATATCAACGAGAAAGTTGATATAACTTGTACCTTCAAACGTATCTTTCAGTATCTCTTATAATCTTAGAACGAATATATTATTATACATTAACCTTTATTATTATTACGTACTGATTGGCTAGATAAAAAATATAATGTAAGTATTAAATCTATTTATATAAAGGTAGGCAGGACATGGAGGAGCTAGAAAGTGTGGAACAGATAGATGAGGATGACTTAGGTCCTAGCATACTTAGGTCAGAGTTTCATAGAGCATTAAATGATTTACGGAATAACAAAGCAGCGGGGATTGATATGATACCAGCCGAATTAATAAAACACGCAGGGGAAAAAATGCAGGAGCGATTATACAGGTTAGTTTGTAAAATATATGAGAAGGGAGAAGTACCACAGGATTTTCAGCGTAGTAGAATAGTAACAATGCCGAAGAAAATAGGAGCTAATTTGTGTGAGAACTATAGGACCATTAGCCTACTATCACATGCATCGAAGATATTGTTAAAGATTATTTATAGGAGATTAGAAAATAAAGTAGAGGAAAGGCTAGGAGAAGATCAGTTTGGTTTTAGGAAAAACAGAGGGACGAGAGAGGCGATTCTAGCACTAAGAACGGTAGTAGAAAAAAGAAAGAGGGTAGGAAAGGTAACTTGCATAGCTTTTGTAGACTTAGAAAAGGCATTTGACAATGTAGATTGGGACATAATGTTTAGAATTTTAAAAGAAACGGTTTTAATTTATATAAACACCAAACTGCCTTAGTTAGAATTGAGGGGGAAGAAGAGGTAGCAAAAATAGGGAAGGGAGTTCGGCAGGGATGTACACTTTCACCGTTATTATTTAATCTATATATAGAAGATGCAATAAACAAAGTAAAAGAAGAGTATAGTGTAGGTGTGAATGTACAGGGAGAGAAAATATATATGCTGAGATTCGCCGACGATATAGCTATATTGGAAGAAAGCGAAAAGAATTTAGAAAGGGTATTGAATGGTATGCAGGCAGTATTGACTAGGGATTTTAACATGAAAATAAATATAGGTAAAACTAAAGTGATGAGGTGTGACAAAAAGGAATGCAGTAGAAAAATGAGGATCACAATAGGAGATAATAGAATCGAAGAAGTGTCAGATTTTTGTTATTTAGGCAGTAGAATCACAAAAGATAATCGAAGCAAGGTAGATATAAAGTGTAGGATAGCACAGGGTAGGAAGGCATTCGTAGAAAAAGAACAGATTTTAAGATCAAATATTGACTTGGGTATTAGAAAAAGATTACTGAAGGTATATGTTTGGAGTGTAGCACTGTACGGGTGTGAGGCGTGGACTATAGGAAAGGAAGAGAAGCGTAGATTAGAAGCACTTGAAATGTGGTGTTATAGGAGGATGATGAGGATTGGTTGGGAAGATAAAGTAACAAATGAAGCTGTACTAGAGTTAGTAGGGGAGAAGAGAAGTATTTGGAGAGTGTTACAGCGTAGGAGAGACAGATTAGTAGGGCATATTCTTAGGCATGGGGGGATTATGCAATTGATCATAGAAGGTAGAGTGGAGGGAAAGAGAGGGGTAGGTAGGCCTAAATTGGAGTATGTGAGTCAGATAGTTGAAGACGTTGAGATGAATAGCTATAGGGAGATGAAGGGATTAGCTCAGGATAGATCGGCATGGCGTGCTGTTTCCAACCAATCTGTAGGATTGCGGACTCTTTAACTAATTAAATCTAGACATTGACGAATAATAGATTAATATATTTATTTATAATTTTTTTTTGACATTAGCTTCAGATCAATAAACTATTATCTGATATATTATGTCTTCAACAATTTTTTTTTTTTGATTATTACAATTCTATTAATAATCATTGGTAGTAAAATTGTATGCATTCAGTGTATGATAAGAAAATTAATATTGATATTGACAATTTAAGCGGCTAGTCTCGCGATTAGTTTTGTGTATAGCAATGTATTGTATATATGACAATCCTTATATCATCTACCTTACTAATATCAGTGGTAATGAACTTATAACCCACACGTCAATGTCATATTCAAGATACAGTTGGGATTCTGATATAATTATTTTTAGATTATTCAAATTTTAAGTTTTCTGAAAATTGTCCAGCAAATGAGTCGGTAAAAAGAGGCAAAGTATGTTGCTTGCCCCCTCCAGAAATTTTTCGTCCATCTAATTTAGTATAAGAACGATTTTAACATATTTCTCTTCGCACATCTAATAGCTAAATATTTAAAACCGCTCCATTCATAATGATGATAAACGTTGCTTTCTAATTATTTTCTGAGTAAACGTTTCAAAAGGAAATAGTTAATGAAGATCAACATTTATCCCCGTATGTTAAATTAATTTGCATTTTTTAAACTACGCGCAATGTTTGTATTTTTACAATAATATTGTATTTCATCAATCGAAGGGGTGGGGGTTACACCTCTACCCCCTCACCACTGCTCTCACCCACATCTGTCTATAAGGTATTTTATTTTCATTTTACACAACGATAAATTTTGATAAAAAAATATTCACAATTTATTTCAAAAAAATGTAAAATCGTATCACCCTGTACAGTTAAGCGAACTTATACTTGTTTGTTTTTCGTATGTGTTTTCTTTTCTTTTTTGAGAATCGTGGTAGACTGATGTGGGTGTATATGCAGTAAAACCGGCTACAGACGAGTATACACGAACGTTGGCGCCAACTTTGGGAGCAAACGTTTGGCGTTCGTGAATGATTACGCATGCGATGGGACAAGTACAAACGTATGTTGGTGGTTCTCTTATTGTGTGGTCGAAATACCGCCTTCGAGGCGAACGTTGGTAGGAGTTTGTGACCGTTTTCCATACACACACTAATATACCCCAAAATAAACATTGGCATACACTCGCCACGTCGTCTGTAGCCGGCTTAAGGCATGCACGCGACACTGTTGGAAGCTCGACTGGAGTAAAGTCGTATCCACAATGAAATTTCTATTTCGGGTAACTGGTTACATTTTAAAAATTACTAACATCAACCTATTTTATATCTGTTGAAAGCGAGCACTTAAAAATTACTAATCGATTGGCGGTTCTTTTAGAAATTTACATGCAATTCCTTTTCCTCTTGACAGTTTTGTGATAAACTGGTATACAAAATTAAAAGCTGAGGTTTGATATTCATTCTCTGAAAAGATTGACAACGACTATGAATATTTATATAATATAAGGCGTTAAGGAACTTTATCGGAATCCTATGTGTCATTTTTCGCCATAGTAGGTAAAATGTTGACATCGTTGTTGATAGCGCATATGAACCAACTACCTTTCCAGCTATGTTCGGAAAATACGACACTGAATTTAAGTTTTAAATGCTGCTGTAATATAGAAATCAGCTGTTTCATAAGTGACTGTCTAATTCGGCGATTTTTTTTTAAAACTAAGCATGGATGCAATCAATTCAGATTCCATATATTGCCTCAATTGCACTTGATAATTATTTGTTTGAAACCAAGTTTGGACACAATTTCATTTCTTGGTCATCGCATGCAGTTTCTAGGTAGGGCCTTTTAAGCAGCATTGATCTATACGATTTCTCTAACATATAGGGGCCTGTTTGGCTGTTTCGTCCATTTATGTTCGTCTACTGGCGAGTAAAAATACCCAGACGATATTGTAATGATAATGTTTGTTGCCCGTGTGGTTCTAACGTAAGAAATGGCACACCCCGTAGCGCACTTTGTGCCTTCGTGGCACTGTTATGTTTGGTGTGTATCGGTTGTTGTGCATCACAGTATTATCTTATCTTTATAAAAGGTAATTTACGGAACGAAATTAATGAACACATTCGCTTGATGAATCCAATTCTCTAAATGGTCGAAGAAATTTCATGACAGATTTGTTTTGTGCCAATAGTTAATCTTTCTAAAGATGTATTCACGATTGTGTTAAAAATAATAATCGGGGACCATGTGGTGGTATTTTGGCACCTAAAACTTATACAAAATCCAAAAATAATTGCCAATGCAACGCTATTTTAACTCAATGGTATATATAAGGCAATCACGTAATATATTCTCAATTGAGATATTTTTAAAGTATCTGGTGTAGGCTCGCCACTGGTAGCCCAACTGCAAAGAATATTACCTCAACAGCTGACTTATTAATAAAAATAATTAAATACTATATGGGGGGACACTGTGGAATAGCGGATATCGCCTAAAACTGGCGTCTCTGAGGTCATGGGTTCGAATCCCACTTTGAAAGGTATATTATCGGGAACGAACAATTCCTTCCAGGCCATGGATGTTGTGAATAATATTGAATATTATAACAAATTTGTTAAGTTATTGGTCCTATTCAAGCCTATATCGAATTTTATTTTAAAAAGTCATATATTATAATTCTATAAAATCAATTCTGTCACACAAGTTGTAGCATTATATCTGGATTCGCGAATGCGTTTCAGAATCATGTAGTAAATGAACCTTTAGTCTATGAAAATTATCATTATAAATTATAAATTAAATTATCAACTTTTCATATATAAATAAAGTGAATAAATAAATGGGAGCACTTTTAATTGAATTATTATTTCCAAATAAGTAAATACTTAACATAGCACAAAAAAACGTAGCCTTAAACACATATAAACTACATATGACAAGGCATTTCGATGCTTAGGCCACCATCTTCAGTAACACAACAATCAAATAGACTATATTCATGGAGATTTTAGCAATTATTAATTTATATGTTTTATGCGATTTATTTTGAGATTTTTTAAATACAGAATTTATATTGATAAATGTAATACCATTTAAAAAAAAAATGTAGTACGTTAATGTTAATTGAGACTAGATATCATCAAAAAAAAATTAAATAAGTTGTTTTGCACTTAAGTTGGCATCTTCCCTTTTGATATTTCTTATCGCTTATAGTTGAACCTTACGATTTTCGTTAATTTATATTGGAATTTATGCTTTGGATTGACACGAATCTCCGTATAATTTTATTGCATATTAGTTTTCACTTTAGTAATTTCGGTAACCTTCATTGTATTTCCCAGGGATGGACTCAAAAACGTGGAACCCCGAAAAGCGAAGAGAGATTGATATGCCAATAAAAAAAATACGATATATTTTTTGACATTATGTATTTTCTTACAAACAATTATATAAAATTAAACTGTGTTTGGATATACACGGGTTATATTTTCTTGAAAATTTTGAAAAAAAATGTTGCTTTTGTTGTACCAAACGTAATTTTAACTCATTTATTATGGAAGTTTTCAAACACAATTAATTTTTGATATTTGAATGAAATAAAGCACTATATTTTGCATGGCATTAAGTTACATAATGTCAGGTATAAAATTTTCGATGGGGCCAGTCCGGTCCTAGTTTTTTCCGCAACCATAAACCGAAGTATATCCCATTTATGACTCATCCTTCATTAACTAGAAATAATATAATATCATTATGATGTATAATTTTGCGTTCATTTTTATACAAGAAAACACCGAGACTGAAAGTTAAACAATCAAGGTCGTTAAAATTTTAATTTAATCGCAAACTAAAATATTTCTGTAAGTGCAATCAACAAGTAATCGAGTAAACGTTTATAATTACAACGAATGCAAAAAAATACAATTATTTACAGTTATAAATACTTAAATAAATGTTGTTACATTTTTTTAGAAATACCACGCTTATACTGATATTTATTTTGAGAAGTTATTTATAGAATTCAAAGTAAATTACGCTAAAAAAAGAACTCCGAAAAAAATTGTAGTTGCTGGAAAGATAGAGCCTCACCATAGACTAATATGAGTAGACATTGCAAATGTATAGGAAAAAGAGAATCGTAGGGATATTTGAGGGGAATTGTTTTTGAGCAATTTTCAAGGTCCAGGAGGTGCTGGAACCTATTGAGTATGAACGGTATTACAG
Source organism: Leptodirus hochenwartii (assembly GCA_947310635.1). NCBI lineage: Eukaryota > Metazoa > Arthropoda > Insecta > Coleoptera > Leiodidae > Leptodirus > Leptodirus hochenwartii. The sequence continues at coordinate 43,346,194 of OX371176.1, forward strand.
TTTTTTGTAGTTTGCTTACAGGTTTCTCTTATCATGCAACTTTTATGTTAGCCAAACTTAAACAATGCGCATGTATCATTTCTTTCGTACTTCATCGTATTGCTTCGATATATTTCGGTTATTTAATAAAAATTATAATTATTCCTGTGAAAACTTGCCGAGTTGATCTAATAGCAAGTTTATTCATTGTTGGCAAGTATGACAAGATTGATAAATATTTAAAGAACTACTGATTATCATATATGGAAAGGTTGAGGTTAATTAATAATATGTTTGAATAATGATAATATGTAATAATAATAATAATAATAATAATGATAATATGAGTGGACAATACGATTGATTTAGTGAAATTCTTTTCATTTATGAAAAATGTTGTTTTATTCCTATATTTACCTATATGTATAGCATATATATTTTTGAATGAATTTAGTTTACATTTATTTTTTGTTGATTTCCACTTTCTTTACTTTTTGCGCTACTGGTGTCCTCTGTCGATATCTCGACTCACTATATGAGTAAAGATAACGACAGGTCTCGCTAGTGGTAAAACAACCGCTTAAAATTTATACGCATTTTTATAGTTGCTTTGTCTATAATATCGATTTAAAAAAATTACTCCTGTTATCCCGATAAAACGAAATTCTATATTAATAAATTTTGAACGCAAGTTATACCATTTATGTTTACAATATTTATTCTTATAGAGTTTGACGTTATTTTTCTAAAACTGTATTAGTTAAAGAGTCCGCAATCCTAAAGATTGGTTGGAAACAGCACGCCATGCCGATCTATCCTGAGCTAATCCCTTTATCTCCCTATAGCTATTCATCTCAACGTCTTCAACTATCTGACTCACATACTCCAATCTAGGCCTACCTACCCCTCTCTTTCCCTCCACTCTACCTTCTATGATCAATTGCATAATCCCCCCATGCCTAAGAATATGCCCTACTAATCTGTCTCTCCTACGCTGTAACACTCTCCAAATACTTCTCTTCTCCCCTACTAACTCTAGTACAGCTTCATTTGTTACTTTATCTTCCCAACCAATCCTCATCATCCTCCTATAACACCACATTTCAAGTGCTTCTAATCTACGCTTCTCTTCCTTTCCTATAGTCCACGCCTCACACCCGTACAGTGCTACAAGGATTTGGGTACAGTGCTACAAGGAAGTGTCAATAGTGTGCCAATGCACTGCATATGCCTCCTAGGGGCAAGACATGGGCAACGACGCTCTGGCCTATAGAGCGGTCCCTATACAGGGATCCCGGTCTATAGGAAAGATTCAGGCTAACCCACGGTATTAGGGGGATTAGGCTGAATCGGTGGGGCGACGGCTAAAATATGCACTCATTGGTCGGTGCAAGGCAAGGAGAAACCAGCACTGTACCCTTCTCCAGATTACAGTGAAAACTGTATACCGGAAATTAATTGTATTTCCTCTTTATTTTTGTCATTATTTGATTTACAATGCAATTACATGCAATCATACGTAAAATTAACAGAGTTTTGCTTCGTTGCTTAAATCAGAAAATTGTTTGTTTCGCAATACTATACTGTAGATTACGAAACACATTTGAGATTCTAGAAAGCGTTAAAATTCTCATTAAACAAACATATTGTCCTTGTCATGAAACTACACATCCGTTTGCGAAATCTACGTTTAAAATTACTTAGACAAGTTGTCTACATTTGTCTCAAACAATAGTCTTTTTCTTAATTGGATATGAGCGGATCAATATTTTTCGAATAAACCAATCTTGTTGAAATCTAACTCAATGCCCATCCAGGGAATTCCTGGATGGAAACATTCACAACATCCATGGTCCAGAAGGGATATTTCTTTCAAAAAATATCCGCCGACCGGGGAGTGGGATTCGAACCCACAATAACCGCGGTGTCAGTCATAAAGACTATATCACGACGCCGCTCAAAAAATAGTTCTTATTTGCTCAAATTTGACGTTTTCTACTAACATTTGATCTAAATATGCAACGTTCAAAATACATGTGCATGATAAAAAAAAAATTCATATAAAGTTCTTATGAAAAAAATATTAACGATCACAATCGCTGAAACAATTCGAGAGGTAACTGCAGTTTTGATCGCTATTAACTTTGTATTAGAAACTCTTTAGAGGTGCAAAAAAATGTACCAGTTTACTAACAAAGAAAACTTTTATCAGCAATAAAATGCCAGTAGAAAAAATATGGATATTGTTTATAAAACTAACTATAAAATCCAAGATAAATTCTAAGATAAAATATATAAAGTAAGATACTATAAAATCTTAAGGTCGTTTTATACTATTAAGAATTATGTGTATAATTCCTATCAGAATTCTTAACATAATATTACAAATCGTGTTAGACCAGAGGTTCCGAACCTGGGGGTAATTACCCCTCGGGGGGTAAACATGCTAATCTTCAGGGGTAACAGAGAACAATTTGTTAACCGAAGGCTGAATCCTGAGTCACGGCGCATCACGCATGCGGAATCCGACATGTATAAACCTGTATAAACCTGTCCGAACTGAGAGGGGGCGCGCATAACATTTTAAAATTGGGGTAAAATTTGATTTCCTAACAGATTACGGGGGTAGCAGTATTATAAAGGTTAGGAACCACTGTGTTAGACAGTCACGGTCACTTTTCTATTAAGAATATTTAGAACGGTTCTAATTTTGTGACCGTAAAATGCGCAAAGCGTATGCGCGAATGATGGAATTTGTGACATTGAATTTCTGTATAGAATTCTGGTAAAAATTATGTACATAATTCTTAATCGTGTGAAACGAGCTATAGTAAGAATTAATCCTCGGATTGATCTAACTAAACATAAGGTTAGATTCAAGTCATTTATATTTGACCTAAATATAATAGATTAGTTAAAAAATAATATGTAAAAATGCGGGTAATAATTACTGTTAAATTTTGTAAAATAAAATAACAAGTTTACCGAAAAGAATTGTATTTTGAGATTAAAATTTACAAATTTAATAACTTGATAATTATTAATAGGAATGTTAATAAATCAAGAATATGATTTTAATTTTCTTGGTTTTTTTTAAATATCAATATCCATACGGATTTTTTTTACATTTACGCTGCGATTATGGATATACGTAAATGCCGTATCTTTTTTGAATTTTCATCTCTTCAATCATGATATGTATTTTTTTCATGTTTCTATTATTTTATTTATCGTTTATACCTGATTTATTTCAATTGCTGTGTACCGGAAATGCGGTCGTAGGCATAACGGAAGTGTATTTATTTATGTTGACGTACACACAGCAAATATATCGTCAATCGTGGTTAATAACTATTTTTTCTAAATGTTCCTGGACATTTTGATTGTTCTTTTTTGATTGAAAATCTAGATAAATAATAAAATAATAAAAATACACGTGAATAAAATTCCTTCAAGTATTCACCAAATAAACGGACTACTAATTTCAGAAATAAGTTGTTTCGGTGAGAATTGAACCTACGGCCTCTGGGTATCCAGTCCAATGCCAATAAATATATCGTCAGCGATGTGACAATACCTCCTATATTAGAAAAATGACAGATTATGTCAAACAGATTCTTAGGTTCTTTGCGCATGTTCAGAACATCTCCCAACTCAATAAAAGTTCAATGCAGATAGGAGGTATTGTCACATCGTCAAAATATTTTGATATGTAAATATAAACAAAATATGGATGAACTTAAATAAAACTCTCAATTATGCAATTTTGATTACAAGACCGCATTGAATTTGAATTTATATTTATTTCTGTAAATTAATTATTATATCTTATACATTTTGTCCGTATTTTTTAACGTGTCTTTTTTTCATATGATCTTTTTATAATAGAATCTTTTTCTCTTTGTAGGCTTCTATGGATTTACCACCTGACAAAGCAAAGCTGCTAAAAAATTACGATTATGAGAAGAAATGGGACATCATTTGCGATCAGGTAAAGGAGACGACAATGGAATTAATTTCTTTAAATTATTTAGTTCTATGAAAGAGTTATTACCGAATTAGTATTTGATATCCTATAATCTTCATTATTTTACAGAAAACTAATTCTTTTCTTAAAACATAAGCATAGGTCCAATTTTTTATCTAAAAAATTGTCAATATCTGCTCATATATGTGAGGTTATGGAATAATATTTTGCAACTTCATATTTGATCTTAAAATGCTGAATTCTGGGTTAAACAAGAATAATAATAATAACCAAGAGCAATAATATTTTTCATCTTTGCACGAATTTCTTTCTTTAACTTATGAAATATGAACAAAATGATCTTCAACCATCTTTCATCACATTAGTTCTCTTTACCGAGAACTCTTTATTCTCTTTATTCTTTATTGCGAACAATTTTGTAAATTTAACCTTCTCCGTATATCTTATAATAAGCAAGATCACAAAGTTGGGCATCTATTTTGAACCAACCTGTATATATATTTCGTAACAACTGTAAAAAAATAATTAAATTGTATATAATTGTCAACTCAATTTCAACGTGTGAATGAATATTTCAATACTTATGAAATTAACTGCAGTTTCAGGAATTTACAATTGCTTATTAAACATTTAAACCAATAATTTTATTTGTTTAAAGAGTTGTCTTGTACGTGTTTTTTAGTTACCTGTAGAACCAAATATAATAGACGATTTAAACATTCATAGACTGCAGTAAATAATAAAAGTGCAGTTAAACAAAAAAAATAAAGTGACTACAGAATTCAATACGGGTATAGATTATAAGGATAGGAGAATAATTTTTAATTTATATAAACACCAAACTGCCTTAGTTAGAATTGAGGGGGAAGAAGAGGTAGCAAAAATAGGGAAGGGAGTTCGGCAGGGATGTACACTCTCACCGTTATTATTTAATCTATATATAGAAGATGCAATAAACAAAGTAAAAGAAGAGTATAGTGTAGGTGTGAATGTACAGGGAGAGAAAATATATATGCTGAGATTCGCCGACGATATAGCTATATTGGAAGAAAGCGAAAAGAATTTAGAAAGGGTATTGAATGGTATGCAGGCAGTATTGACTAGGGATTTTAACATGAAAATAAATATAGGTAAAACTAAAGTGATGAGGTGTGACAAAAAGGAATGCAGCAGAAAAATGAGGATCACAATAGGAGATAATAGAATCGAAGAAGTGTCAGATTTTTGTTATTTAGGCAGTAGAATCACAAAAGATAATCGAAGCAAGGTAGATATAAAGTGTAGGATAGCACAGGGTAGGAAGGCATTCGTAGAAAAAGAACAGATTTTAAGATCAAATATTGACTTGGGTATTAGAAAAAGATTACTAAAGGTATATGTTTGGAGTGTAGCACTGTACGGGTGTGAGGCGTGGACTATAGGAAAGGAAGAGAAGCGTAGATTAGAAGCACTTGAAATGTGGTGTTATAGGAGGATGATGAGGATTGGTTGGGAAGATAAAGTAACAAATGAAGCTGTACTAGAGTTAGTAGGGGAGAAGAGAAGTATTTGGAGAGTGTTACAGCGTAGGAGAGACAGATTAGTAGGGCATATTCTTAGGCATGGGGGGATTATGCAATTGATCATAGAAGGTAGAGTGGAGGGAAAGAGAGGGGTAGGTAGGCCTAAATTGGAGTATGTGAGTCAGATAGTTGAAGACGTTGAGATGAATAGCTATAGGGAGATGAAGGGATTAACTCAGGATAGATCGGCATGGCGTGCTGTTTCCAACCAATCTTTAGGATTGCGGACTCTTTAACTAACTAACAGAATTCAAGTATATATGAATACAATTTTATGTAATGTTGTTTACCACTGGAGTATATTGGACAGCTTTGTTCGAAATTATAATTATTTGCCATAATCGACCAAATTTAAAACAAATATTAGGTTGGTAGGAACAATAATTGCGGTTTTTGTTTCTTAGCTAATAACGATATTATGAATCAATAAATAACTATTGGTCGAAATAAGAGCCATTAGAACTGACACGTTTTTTTTTGAATTTTTATATTTTTATATCTAAAATAAAAAATATATTTATCTAAAATATGACCATAGATTCAATTGAAGATATTAAAATTGTTTTATTCTCTTAACAACTTGAATATCTGTTCGAGTTGGTTAAACAGTAACATACCAAATTTTATAAATTTTACTAGACCGCGTTAATTAATTTAAAATGTAGACCTGTAATTTGGAATATATATGAGTCATTCTATAATCTAGAAGATAAAAACATGAACCGGTTTTAATAGCCTGTAATAACTGACTGGTAATATCTTTAAAAAGTATCACCTATACATTTAAGGTGTGTGTATTGGATAGTCTTCAATCAAAATGATTGGTTTGAAATAACATGACAACTCAAGTGTCAATCTCTCATGAGCTAACTCCTTCATCTCTCAATAGCTATTCATCCCACACGTCCTCCATTATCTGACCTACATACTCCAATCTACCCATTTCGTTCCCTCTACTTTACCTTCTATAACTATTTGCACAATTACCGTTTCTAATCTCTATCATTATCCAAACAAATCTAAAAATGTTTTATTTTGAGACGCTTTTATTTTATTTTTATATTATCAACCAAATATAAAAAAAATATTTTTAAAAATAATCCTGCTTAATATTCCCTCATCTTTAGTGGCATATTAAGAACGCTTGTAGCGAATTTATTTTCTTTGTTATATATTTTTAACTTGGAGTATTCCACAGAAATATTATATATTTATATCAAGTATAATATTTAAAAAGATACCATTCGTAGGTAGATTTTGAACAACACCCTGTAATTATATTCTAATTATTTTGTTTCGTAAATGGTAAAGTGAATACTTCACCACAATTTATATAAGTACCCGTATAACATTTTCTTCGTGCAAAAGTTCCTATTTCGATCTTACGGCATTAAATCTCGCATGAATTTCAGTAAACCCCAAGTTTAAACCCTTCAATAGCTAAATTTAGTATAAATAAATCTTGCTACAGCTGTTTCTTGTATTGAATTTGCTTTGTTGTGATTTTAGTGCAACTAGAAAAGAGTATTTTTACTTCTAAAGATCTAAGAACGGTGAGATTTGGATATATAGAGATATAAACAAGTTTAGTTAAATGAAAGGTAAATTAAATTGAAATATATTCTGTTATATTGGGGAATTCTGTGAATGATCGGCTTTAGATTTTATAAATTTTTTGTATAATATAGAATAGTATATTAAAGAACGAGGTACTACGTTTTCTAAAGAACGTTTTAAATAACCTCGTTTTCTAAAGAACGAGTATTATAAATGACTTATGAAATGAGTTTTTTATACTATTTTTTTAAATTTGCGTCTTTTATGCCCTTTTTAAATAAAAACATCGAAATTTAAAAATTTAGGAAATTTTTTGACTATTGGTAGTAACTATTGGCACATTTGAAAAATAAATTGTCAAATAAATTTAAATTAACTTATTTGTTGCTTTCTTTTGTAGTTTGACGTACAATTGTACATTTCAGGGACAAAATTAAAATCAAACTGTTTGTTGCTTTCTATTGTAGTTTGACGTTTGATAACTGGCAAGCAGAGCTACCAACTTTGTAACACTAAATTGCCCTATGCTATAAGCGAACTCAAATTCGCTATAAACGAACTCATTTGGGTTCGTTAATAGCTCTATTAGAAACGCAAATTAGAAAAAAATTATATTTCTAACCTCTTAAATGACATTTGTGTGTCAACTACACCGCCATTTAATGTCAAGTATAGATATGTGGATATATTTAATTATCTTATGGTTTTAAACTTTGAGAAAATGTTTTTTTTTGTAATAAATATTTTTCTTGACTCAATATTTATTAGTCGATGAAATTCGAACGCTAATCGTGATAATCTTAAATAAAACTTTAGATATGTATTATATTCTTATTTATATAAGAAACAATCCTTTGTTCCACTGATCTAAAGTATCTTCAAATGAATGAATCTTATTCACAAGCTAAAAAATATGCGCTGAACTCAAACTTTGTTCATCGCGTTCGGTACTTCTACTATTAATGAATGAATATATAAGATGCAGTATATAATACAAGAATTAAAATAAATGCTGCCAAGTGTAGACCAGATGCTTCAATAGTTTTTGTACGGAGTTTTCCCTTTCGTATAGTGACGTAGTCGAATTATACAGGCTTTTAACAATTCACAATTTCATTAGAAAACGTTGCAATTTTTGTAATTCATTTTATTCTATATTTTGTAATGTTGTAATTATGTGTTTTATAATGTTAACAAAAAACCCGAATCCCTTTCTGAATAATAAAGCTTAAATATTTAAATATAAAAATTTGAGAACTGACGTACACCACTGAGTATAAAATCATGCCATATAAACGCTAATTAGTATAAATTCCACACAAAATAAAGCGCATTGTACATAATCACGTTGGATATTAACACCGCTCAATATAATTTTCTGTCACTGATAGTCGCAACAAATAATTATATAACGATTATAATAATAACATCAAATTGTTTCGACCGTATTAATTTCCGCAGCCATTTGTTTGCTAATGTTATTATTTTGATTTCTTGCAATGGTTCAAAGGTCAGAATGAAAGTATATTGTCGGCATTTAACTATAGCACGGATTTAAGTATATAGTTTCATATTCAAGTAATTTAAAATGCAACGTACAAAGCATCTAATGTAATTGACAATATACTGTACTGACTGACGATATGCTTCAACGATCACAAGTAATATATGCAATTTGTGTTCGATTGGACAATAATTTAGACCATTTCGTAATGGAAAATTTTCCCAGGCTACGGAATTTCCTTGTAATTTCGCCGTGGGTTTACTTTACGCAATTGCACAAGTGGATTTAGGATTCTTATAAGAGGAATTTTCAGGGATAGATTTTTTTATTTAAACTTCGACCCGCTGGGTTTTATGGGACTTTTTTTTGATCTTTTATACCTTTTGTTATATCTTAGGTAAATTGAAATATATACCTCAGTAACCTCCGGAAAAGGTCTCTGAGAAAAATAAAATTAATTAGTTTAGTTAGTTAAAGAGTCCGCAATCCTAAAGATTGGTTGGAAACAGCACGCCATGCCGATCTATCCTGAGCTAATCCCTTCATCTCCCTATAGCTATTCATCTCAACGTCTTCAACTATCTGACTCACATACTCCAATCTAGGCCTACCTACCCCTCTCTTTCCCTCCACTCTACCTTCTATGATCAATTGCATAATCCCCCCATGCCTAAGAATATGCCCTACTAGTCTGTCTCTCCTACGCTGTAACACTCTCCAGATACTTCTCTTCTCCCCTACTAACTCTAGTACAGCTTTATTTGTTACTTTATCTTCCCAACCAACCCTCATCATCCTCCTATAACACCACATTTCAAGTGCTTCTAATCTACGCTTCTCTTCCTTTCCTATAGTCCACGCCTCACACCCGTACAGTGCTACACTCCAAACATATACCTTCAGTAATCTTTTTCTAATACCCAAGTCAATATTTGATCTTAAAATCTGTTCCTTTTCTACGAATGCCTTCCTACCCTGTGCTATCCTACACTTTATATCTACCTTGCTTCGATTATCTTTTGTGATTCTACTGCCTAAATAACAAAAATCTGACACTTCTTCGATTCTATTATCTCCTATTGTGATCCTCATTTTTCTACTGCATTCCTTTTTGTCACACCTCATCACTTTAGTTTTACCTATATTTATTTTCATGTTAAAATCCCTAGTCAATACTACCTGCATACCATTCAATACCCTTTCTAAATTCTTTTCGCTTTCTTCCAATATAGCTATATCGTCGGCGAATCTCAACATATATATTTTCTCTCCCTGACATTCACACCTACACTATACTCTTCTTTTACTTTGTTTATTGCATCTTCTATATATAGATTAAATAATAACGGTGAAAGTGTACATCCCTGCCGAACTCTCTTCCCTATTTTTGCTACCTCTTCTTCCCCCTCAATTCTAACTAAGGCAGTTTGGTGTTTATATAAATTAAAAATTATTCTCCTATCCTTATAATCTATACCCGTTTCTTTTAAAATTCTAAACATTATGTCCCAATCTACATTATCAAATGCCTTTTCTAAATCTACAAAAGCTATGCAAGTTACCTTTCCTACCCTCATTCTTTTTTCTACTACTGTTCTTAGTGCTAAAATCGCCTCCCTCGTCGCTCTGTTTTTCCTAAAACCAAACTGATCTTCTCCTAGCCTTTCCTCTACTTTATTTTCTAATCTCCTATAAATAATCTTTAGCAATAATCTCAAAATTAATTACGAATTATAAATATTTCGTACTTTATTTTACATTCATAAAGTTCCTATATGTTTTAAATTTGCGCTCCACTTTTTAATAGTCGCAATGGCATAGACAAGTTATATTAAAATGAAGATTCTGAATACTTTCGACAATTCATTTTAGCAATGAATTTTGAACAGACTCCGATTAGCACCGTTCATGTTAAAATAGGTCGATATTACAATAAATATGACATCATCACTGTTTGTGATTCAAGGATCCGTATCTTACCATTTATTCATAGTGAGGATTTCAATATGATTCATTTTTTTAATAATATACGCATAAAATTTTGCTTCCATCTCCCGGATCATTGATTCTAAATTATTATTGAATTTAAATTGGAAGAAATTGAACATATTGTATTTTTCTGTCACATAAAATTATAAATTATAATAATTTATTGTAATGTTTGTAAATAAATTTGGACTGGGATTTTATATGAAGCTTTGAATTGGTTTTCAATGATTAATTGATGAGTAAACATTAATACAAAATTTTGTTTCTTTCGTTATTTCCCGTTTATACAAATATACAGCGTGCGTAACAATATGTGGCCAATTTTTATCAAACTTCGGCTATCATATTATTTTGGTTTCCGATTTGCTAAACTAACAATTTACTGAAAGGAAGCGACCGAAAAAAATGTTAAAGTATCGTATACCAGTAGAGCTTTATGATTTTTAACATAGAGTATATACAGGGTGTAATTAAATCTATACTTTAAAATATTTTTAAACTTCTAACTACATTTGCTATTCTTCTAAATATCTAAACTACTTTTCTTAACGAGGATTTAATCATAGAAAATTAATTATAAGACCTAAATCATGTTGAATTATTGTATTGTTGTGCTCGTAACAAAAAAATCTCCCAGAATTATATTTTATTTCGTGGAACAATATGTTGACATCATTAATATTAATATATCTGTGTAATGTTCATTTTCTTCTTTAAGAGATTAAACAAACCACTAACAGTGTATTAAATTTTATTAACAAATTTATTTGTATTTATACGATTCATTAAATTCAATTCAAAATTCTTTTTTATAGGTTGCTCCAAAAAATCATTATGATTATTTTGTGCCGGTTGGTTTTAGTATTTTCTTCTTTGTATTTTACAGGAAATGGTGCAAGCAAAAGATCCTCCCGCATATTATTTAAACAAACTAAGAACATATCTAGATCCAAAGGCATCAAGGAGCCATCGTGTAAGTTTCAAAAATGTTAATATTTTTTGCGAATTATATAAATAATTACATTGAAATTCAATTACTATGTGTATTTGATTCTGTGTAAAAGAATTAATAATAATTTTTTTATTTCTATGAATTTCAGTGTAATTTATCTTATTGATAATGTGTTAATCATTGATATTTTCATTTACAAAATTTTACAGAGTATTTACAAAATACCGAAGTGATAAATTACAAAGTTTGTAATTCGTATTTTCGATTTCAATTACTATCAACTTTTTTTTAATATTAACGATATTTTATGCATGGAATATTCAATGTGAAAATGATATTTAAAGCGATTAGATAATATCCATGTTTGTATTATGATCAATATCTTAATGGGCATTGCGATTTTATTGAACATCAAAAATTAATTGTCAATTACGTATTGATCTAATAATTGGTATTAAATTCAATGTTTCAAATTTCCATTTTTTATCAATTTTATATTACTCTAATATAAAATTGATTTAAAAATTTAAAACTGCCTTAGTTAGAATTGAGGGGGAAGAAGAGGTAGCAAAAATAGGGAAGGGAGTTCGGCAGGGATGTACTCTCTCACCGTTATTATTTAATCTATATATAGAAGATGCAATAAACAAAGTAAAATAAGAGTATAGTGTAGGTGTGAATGTACAGGGAGAGAAAATATATATGTTGAGATTCGCCGACGATATAGCTATATTGGAAGAAAGCGAAAAGAATTTAGAAAGGGTATTGAATGGTATGCAGGCAGTATTGACTAGGGATTTTAACATGAAAATAAATATAGGTAAAACTAAAGTGATGAGGTGTGACAAAAAGGAATGCAGTAGAAAAATGAGGATCACAATAGGAGATAATAGAATCGAAGAAGTGTCAGATTTTTGTTATTTAGGCAGTAGAATCACAAAAGATAATCGAAGCAAGGTAGATATAAAGTGTAGGATAGCACAGGGTAGGAAGGCATTCGTAGAAAAAGAACAGATTTTAAGATCAAATATTGACTTGGGTATTAGAAAAAGATTACTGAAGGTATATGTTTGGAGTGTAGCACTGTACGGGTGTGAGGCGTGGACTATAGGAAAGGAAGAGAAGCGTAGATTACAAGCATTCGAAATGTGGTGTTATAGGAGGATGATGAGGATTGGTTGGGAAGATAAAGTAACAAATGAAGCTGTACTAGAGTTAGTAGGGGAGAAGAGAAGTATCTGGAGATTGTTACAGCGTAGGAGAGACAGATTAGTAGGGCATATTCTTAGACATGGGGGGATTATGCAATTGATCATAGAAGGTAGAGTGGAGGGAAAGAGGGGGGTAGGTAGGCCTAGATTGGAGTATGTGAGTCAGATAGTTGAAGACGTTGAGATGAATAGCTATAGGGAGATGAAGGGATTAGCTCAGGATAGATCGGCATGGAGTGCTGTTTCCAACCAATCTTTAGGATTGCGGACTCTTTAACTAACTAATTACTCTAATGGGCATTTTCAAAAATAATATTTTTTATGGTCTCTCAGTTTTTTTTTCCATTGATTTTTTTTTTATCAGCATTGCATTAAACCATATTGAATTTTCTTTTACATAGATTACAATCATATATTTATACATTAATTAGTAAAAGACATATTTAATTTATATAATTTAATTTATAGTTTATTTGTATTTTAGAAAAGAAAAATGGTTGGCGAATCAACTTCCACGCAAGTTCTCAGAGACTTGGAAATTTCGTTACGTACTAATCATATTGAGTAAGATATTTTTATATATTTTATTAATAAACATAAAACATAAACATAAAACATTCGTTGTTTCGTACAATATATACATTTATAATAGTACGTAAGCATTTTCTCTCAATTTTTCCCCATTCTTACTTAGGTGGGTTCGCGAATTTCTTAACGAAGAGAACCTCGGCCTGGATGTCCTCATTGACTATCTACATTTCCGTTTGGGCATGTTGAGACACGAGCAGCGGGTGGCCGAGTACCGATCTGAGTCACAGGAGCGACTAAACCCAGTTCAAAACACTACTTTAGGGCTAAACAGTCCTGGAGGAATATCTGCTGGAGGTACCACAACCGGCAGTACTTTAGCAGGTACGAAATGCCTAAAATTTAAGCAATTTTAAATAATATTGAAATGAGATTAATTTGCAATGACTTTAATTCTTACGAACCAAGAGCAGTTTTCGATCATTTTTTCCCCAGTGCATATTTCTTGACTATTATTTTCTTATTAACTAGAATTGTTGAAGAAGCAACAAGAATAATAAAGAACTCCGAAATCTGCATTGACAACTTCTACACAAACGTAAATATAATTAGAACAGAAGTGAGCGATACCTATATATCTGACCACACATATCAAATCATGGAAATAAACACCACAGAGCCACAATAAACACAGAAACAACTAAGACGTAAATACACGGTTGAAAACAAAAATACCTTCATCGGCCTAATAAAAAAATACAGAGTGGAATGATATCTAAGCAGAAAACACAGATGTAATGTTTGAATCATTTCAGAGGGTCTTCCTTAATCTTTTTGAAGAATCCTTCCCACTAACATATTCCAATTATAGTTACAAAACAAATAGGAAACCATGGACATCAAAAGGTCTTATAGATACGTCGTAGCTTTGCACGAAATGGCAATGACGAATAAAAAAATTAACAGCCCGCAATACGACAGACAATTCAGATCTCTAAGAAAATTATATAGAATATCCTTACGCCAAGCAAAAAGAATATATAACGACTACTGGGTACAGAACAGCACAAACTACTAGAAAGAATGCTGGAAAATAATAAACGAAATGGGGGGGAAAGAAAGAAGAAACACCAAACTACGGCTAAAACAATGTAATAGAATAATTTCCGAAGAGGAAGAGATCGCAAACTATCTCAACACTTACTAAGCAAATCTTGGCAGAAAGCTATAATCCCCCGCAAAAAGTAACTACTGCTAATGCGTCCAAATCAACCCACAGCTTATTTTTAACACCAACAACAAGCGGGGAAGTAGATAAAATAATCGACAACTGCTGTAAAAACAGGCATGCGGATTAGACCGCGTACCCGGAACTATACTAAGAAGATACATCACAGAACCAATAAGTAACATTATAAACGCATACTTCAATGAACGCGTATACCCAACTAAATTAAAAACATCACTGGTGATATCAATATATAAAAATAGAGGAGACAAGGCGGAAAAAGAAAACTACAGGAAAACTTGTACCACAATCCCAAGTATCGAAGGTATTCAAAAAGCGTATGTATACGAGATTGTACGCATACTTAGAGAAGAGTAAACTTTTATCCAACTTACAGCACGGATTTAGGAAAGGTAAGAGCACAGCCACAGCGATAGAAGATGGCTTGCAATGCGTCTTAAAAAGTCTAAATAAAAATGTCGACCACGCCATCCTACTAGGCAAAATTCACTGCAAAGGTATATGAGGCACTGGGTTTAAATGGATAGAATCGTATCTAGCGGATAGAAACCAAATAGTAAGGGTTAGCAATAAATTGTCCATTATCAGATATATAAAAACAGGGGTTCCTCAGGGAATAATACTTAGACCGCTTTTATTTTCTATAATGATAGACGATCTACAGGATGCATGCCCATCGCCAAAGGGTATGCAGACGACACGAGCATGATTATCTCATCCGACTCAATAGCAACGCTCTAAGACATCTGTAAATCTGCTGTATGGGAGATATCACTGTGGAGTCACGTAAATGGCATTACATTGAACGATTCTAAAACCCAACTCATCCGAGTTCAATTGAAAAACATGAAAATTCACACCAGCTTACTTACTAAACATAACAACAAATCTATACAAAATGTAAACCCCTGCGAAATTCCTAGGGATGTTCATGTATCAAAAACTAACATGGAAGCCTCATAGTGGGGAGCAACAAAATATTCATTCTCCAAAAGAAGATCTTAAGAATAACTACGGGAACGCACCCGAAAGACTTAAGTTCCTAAGTATTTTAAAGATATTTAAAACATTAGGAACAATGACAATTTACGCGCTCTATACATACCACTTATTTATACAAATAATCAAAACAAGACCTGTATGTAACATTCGAGGCACACTCGCACAACACGAGAAATAAATCCTTAATACGACCACCATTCCAGAGGCTGATAATAGCAATAAATGCATCAGAAAACATGGGAATTCGATTCTTCAACGAACTGCCAGAAACCATAACGAGCAAAAATATCGCGGCCTTAAAAAAAGAAGTCAAAACCATGCTAATAGAAACTCCAATCTACAACATTTAAGATTGCACTTCTTCCTTGACATGTTCATTATTGTATATAAAATGTTGCGTAATAATTTTATATTATAATAATATATTATGTATTACAGTAATTTGTATATACAGCTCAGAGAGCTTAAATAAATAACATCCCACACAGCGGCGCGTTAAGGCTTCATGGGGCTCAGGGCAAATTTGAATTTGGGGGGCCCATGTATAGTGTTGAATGTTTCTTCTGGGGGGAATCCCACGCCTCCGGTTTACTCTTACCCATGCGAAAAGCTAAATAATAATAATAATTGTATAAATTGATTTCCGATTTTTTTCACTACAAAAATGAGTTTATATAATATTGATTTGGGGCCCCCCTATTGATGTTTTACCCATAGGATAACGCGCCGCTGATCCCACATCTATGAAACTTGCGAATACCATGTTATAATTTTATGATCCGAAGGAGAATCACTAAACTCCTTTGTGTCTTTTGCTATATTTACATATTTTAATCTCGATTCTTTATATTTTTCTCAAAGTTGACCGTACGAGCAATATAAGTTCACTGAGTGGCGTTAACGGGTATTTGTTACGTACGCCACTTGATGGAAATTCAGTGGGTGGCGCTGGGATGGCGGCGGACAGTCCGAGCATTAAGCGCAGATCGAAACACGTCGCTAAGTTGAATATGGGGGAGAGTAAAGATGACATACACGTCTGTATCATGTGTATGAGAGCAATAATGAATAACAAGGTTCGTTTTTAAAAATTAAGCCAAATATGAAATAATACTTAAATATTTTGATGCTTCGCGAAAGCATAACAATGTACATTAAAGTGAAGTAAATTTATTTATCAAATGTGTAATTATTTATCATATTTATATTATTGATTTTAGTAAAATTTAGTACAAATTAAACTTTTTTGTACATTTATTAAATTTTAATGGGCGAAAATTTCATTAATATTTCATTATTTAAAATTATTATTTTTACAGGCCTCAATTATTTTGACAGCTATACTTTAAAAATGTTGAAACTAAGTAAGTTAAACCGTTTTTTTTTTTAAATAGAGGTAAAAACTTGGTAAATTTGTTACTACGGTGTGACTTAATTGTATAGAATATCACCCAAATACCGTAACTCAAAACATTTAATAGATATATGCGCATTTCGAATGCCATGTCTCCATCTTCAGTAGCACAAGATTAAAACTAAATAAAATGCTTTTGTCACTAACCGTTATTGCTATATAATTGAACGAAAACTCGATATAACAGTTTTTAAGAAGCTAAGCAGTTTTTCAATTTCTAAAAATATTGACTGTTCTTTTAATTGTGTAGCAATCATGGTTATTGACAGTGGTATTTTAGTTCGTTTTTATCTTATGCTACTGAAGATGGGGGTATGGCCTTCGAAATGCGCATCTTGCTAATAAATGCTTTGAGTTACGGTATTTGGTTGATATTCTATACATATGTAGTAACATTTAGGTTTTTTATTTTTATGTTTATGGCTTTTCTGCTTACGTACCATCTTTTACCTTCTTCATCTGAATATGTTTTCAGTACTGATAATTCCTCCTGTTATTGTTTTACCAGATCTCTAACTAATTCCTATTCATATTTTGAATCTACCATTAAATATAACTCAATTTCTTAGTACGGTTTTAACATGGTTATCCAACACCGCGAGGCAATCAACTGCATCGCACTGTCACTAACACATAAGTCGCTCCGCACCAAAGCGCTCGTTCTGGAGCTCCTGGCGGCAATTTGCCTCGTAAAAGGCGGCCATGCCATTATCCTAGCCGCGTTTGCCAGCGTCAAAGATACCCTCCACGAACGGCACAGGTTTCAAACATTGATGACGTACTTCCTTAGTCCAGATATGTTCTATATCGAATTCATGGTCGCCTGTATGCAATTCGTGAATATTGTCGTGCACAGCGTGGAAGATATGAACTTCAGGTAAATAAAATTTAGGAATGAGATTATTTCTAAATAAATAAAATCGAAAACATTTTTAGATAATAACATAAGGTCAATGAATACTAACTACATATAAATATGTTATAGATTTTACCGTTATATTGTGATATTCCATATTAGCGAAGAATTGTGATATAAACAATGTTTTATATAGTGCTGAGAATGGTTCTGGTAAACCGGTTCACCGGTTTATTTTTTGTCAAAAACCGGCAACCAAGACAATTTCGGTTCATCGATTTTCGGTGAAAACCGGTTTTTCGGTGAAAACCGGTTTTTCGGTGAAAACCGGTTTTTCGGTGAAACCGGTTTCCGGTGAAAACCGGGTTTCGATTAGCACTGGTACGCTTATTGATTATTGATTCATACGAAACCGCGTTGGTGGTTGGTACGGTATGATAGCCACTATGCTCAGTTCATTTGGCAATGGATCTTACTCTAGCTATTCAGAATAATGAAGTTTATGCAAGTTGATTTAATAATATGATAGTATTAAGTATTTTAAACCATTTGAACTTAAAATAATCTTAAAAAACTTAATCTTAAAATCCTAAAATAATCTTATGCAAAGATTTAATCCTAAGGTAGATTTCCAAAGCAAAGATTCTGATCTAAAGTGAAAAACGAAACAAAATATGCTATTATTAAATTGAAAAATATATAATTTCAAGCTCATTATACTGGTGTTGGTTCAGAATAAAAAATATATTAAAAAACAGTTGACCACCCACAGCAAAATGATAATGCATATAGAGTTATAGAGAGTAATTTTACATAAGTTTACATTCACTTATTCTCTAAGCATGTAGAATTTGATTAAAAATGCAATTTATTTATCCCTTGCAGACGAAATCGCAGTAACAAAATAAACACGTAGATAAGATATGATTCCACAATTATACAGTATTGATACGTCGAGCAATGAGTATATTGCACTGTGCTTTGTGCATTAAGCTGCATCTTGATATAACAATTCATTATCTATGGGATTCAGTGGCGTATCAACTATTTAAGAATGGTTAGCAAAAATTGTATTGTCCATCTAAAATGCGCCGCAATGAAAACCGACAGGTATATACCTGTGTTCTTTTTCGATAATTTTTCGATAATTTTGATGAAAATCGACCTCTGTACTTTTTCGATAATTTTGATGAAAATCGACAGGTTATTTTTCGATAATTTTGATGAAAATCGACAGGTATATACCTCTGTTCTTTTTCGATAATTTTTCGATAATTTTGATGGAAATCGACAGGTTCTTTTTCGATAATTTTGATGAAAATCGACCTCTGCTCTTTTTCGATAATTTTTCGATAATTTTGATGAACAGCTTACCTAACAGATTTTTGCTTATTTTATTTTATATAAAATTTTATTGCGATAAAATTAATAACACAAATAAGTAAAGTGACCATACGTCCCTGCTTTTAGCGGGACAACCCGATTTTCGGTAATTTGTCCCGCTTAAAGATAAAAATCATTATTTCCATGCTTACTACAAAAGTTTACCATTTACCCGTATAAAAAAAATTCGGCGGAACGGCTCGACAGATTTCAATGATTTTGGTGTTATATTAAAGCGATTATGTCTATTTTTGCCCATTTTGTTCAAAATTTAAGTGTTTTGCTAAATTGGTCGGAAATTGAAAATTAAGAATGACTAATTTTCCTCTACATTCATATAGACTTGTATATCATAATCAAAGGCATAGCGGCCATTTGTCATGTACAATCGAGTCAAAGAAATAGTTAATAATTGTGGCTTAAGGTGTCTGACTTAAAATTATTCTAGGCGAGACCTGACGATGATATATATATATATATATACACACACACACACAAATTATTTTTTACATACATTTCTTATATTTAAATTTTTTTAATATTTTATTTTGATTTTTGTCAAATATTTTATAGCAAATTATGTTGGATTTATAAATTACAAAATAAATACACAATAGCGTCCTCAAACAATCGGTCAATAATTGTATTTTCTTTTTTCAGTTTTTAAACTATACATTTATGTCTGATTTGCCATATTCTTGGCAGTAGGTGTACTTGTGTATAGATGAAATTCTGATAATAAACACGCGTTTGTTGATAACGAATACTCCACTAGAGCGAGAACTTTCTCAGAAAACGACGAAAGTCTCGCTTCAACCAACGCAATCAACTTTTTCGAGTTTATATTCTTCGCTTCAACTTATCGTTCAAGGTGCCATTGAAACTGCCCATATAAAATCGCATGTGCCGATGAGAGAATACGTTTGCCTAACAATGTATGTTTAAATTGAATTCCTCGCCTTGTTCGTCGAGAATAAATAGTGTGTAATCTGTGTGTGTGTTTATCGTCGTTGTCGCACACACATCTAATATTAAAATATGTAGATGGCGATACCAACACGATCAGCAACTGTAAATTAATACGCGATGTTAATTGCGTGTTCAATTTCAAAGTCAGCATTTAGAAACATTTTTATATGGACTGTCCATGCTAAGATTATAAATTTTTATTAAACGTGAAAAAAATGATTGAATGGGACATTTTCTAATGGGAAATGATAATTTGATGAAAATCGACAGGTATATACCTTCTTTGTAAATAATTAAAAAATTTCGACAGGTATATATATATATACCTTCTTTGTAAATAATTAAAATAAATAATACAAGCGTAATAGCATTGTATACAAGTAATTGAATAAGTACATTGGTAGGAAAAATATTTAAAAAATAAATAGAAAGAAAGTATATAACAAACTTTAATAAATTTTACTCAATTTCCAATATAAAAGTGCGAATATAAAGAGATATAAGGCGAAATTCTTTTGTAAAAATATTTATATTGTAAATTATGTTTAGTCATGTCTGCTATATGCAATCACTGATTATATATATTTATCCTCAACTATAAGGATTAGTTGGAAACTGCATGAACATTACAATGGAAGGCATTTGAAGAACTTTGAAAACTAAAGTACACTTGAAATTATATTGATTTACGTTCATTCTAAATTTATAAACAATTACGCATTTCTAAAGAATTTTTTTATTTTCGATATAAAATTGCGGAATTTTACACATTGTCCAGTAACTGGCGCAAGCTCTTTGCAATCCTAGACTCAGTATATGCGCCAAGCTCATCATCTATTTTACACAGTGCAGTGTACTGCACAGAAGCAACGCCACTGTATCAACGTGTTGGAAAATTGAATTGATACGTTACTTCAAAGCAGTGCGTTGATTCGAAGCAATGCGGTTTGGTAAGATTCAGTAGTCCAATGCAAACTTAAAACCGGTTTTCACCGAAAATCGGTTTTCACTATAAAGCGGTTTTTACCGAAACGCGGTTTTCACCGAAAATTGGTAAAAACGGTTAGTCGCTGAACCGGTGAAAAATCGCTTGCACCGGTTTCCGGTTTGATTGGCAAATATTCCCAGCACTAGTTTTATATCACAATTAAAAACGAGGATTTATTCGACTATGGTTTCGCTTATTAAGCATTATCAAGAAATTAAAATGAATTACAGAAAACTATATATCTAACATCTATATATAAACAAACATCTATATTTAACCATAAAGATACATAAATTTAACCGTAGTGGAGTATATAAGATTAATTGTCCAGATTGCAATGCAATACTGGACAAACTAGCCTTAAATTTATATTTAATGAACATGTTAATAGTTGTAAATTAAAAAATACTAATTCGAACTTTGCTAACCATATTTTAGAATCTCACTATAATTTTCCTAGTATAGATAATTTTAACAATTTTACATGTTTATTCAGTCATAAATTAAATTGCTTGAATTATTAGAAATTCACAAACACCGCAATAACCTTAATTATAATATTCTCAATGACCAATTAGACCTAATCTCCCATTATTCGATATTATCTGTAGGTAGATTGTTTATATATAAATGTGTTTTCTGTAAATCGTTTTCATTTCTTCATAATGCATAAGCGAAACTAGTTAAAGAGTCCGCAATCCTAAAGATTGGTTGGAAACAGCACGCCATGCCGATCTATCCTGAGCTAATCCCTTCATCTCCCTATAGCTATTCATCTCAACGTCTTCAACTATCTGACTCACATACTCCAATCTAGGCCTACCTACCCCTCTCTTTCCCTCCACTCTACCTTCTATGATCAGTTGCACAATCCCCCCATGCCTAAGAATATGCCCTACTAATCTGTCTCTCCTACGCTGTAACACTCTCCAAATACTTCTCTTCTCCCCTACTAACTCTAGTACAGCTTCATTTGTTACTTTATCTTCCCAACCAATCCTCATCATCCTCCTATAACACCACATTTCAAGTGCTTCTAACCTACGCTTCTCTTCCTTTCCTATAGTCCACGCCTCACACCCGTACAGTGCTACACTCCAAACATATACCTTCAGTAATCTTTTTCTAATACCCAAGTCAATATTTGATCTTAAAATCTGTTCTTTTTCTACGAATGCCTTCCTACCCTGTGCTATCCTACACTTTATATCTACCTTGCTTCGATTATCTTTTGTGATTCTACTGCCTAAATAACAAAAATCTGACACTTCTTCGATTCTATTATCTCCTATTGTGATCCTCATTTTTCTGCTGCATTCCTTTTTGTCACACCTCATCACTTTAGTTTTACCTATATTTATTTTCATGTTAAAATCCCTAGTCAATACTGCCTGCATACCATTCAATACCCTTTCTAAATTCTTTTCGCTTTCTTCCAATATAGCTATATCGTCGGCGAATCTCAGCATATATATTTTCTCTCCCTGTACATTCACACCTACACTATACTCTTCTTCTACTTTGTTTATTGCATCTTCTATATATAGATTAAATAATAACGGTGAGAGTGTACATCCCTGCCGAACTCCCTTCCCTATTTTTGCTACCTCTTCTTCCCCCTCAATTCTAACTAAGGCAGTTTGGTGTTTATATAAATTAAAAATTATTCTCCTATCCTTATAATCTATACCCGTTTCTTTTAAAATTCTAAACATTATGTCCCAATCTACATTATCAAATGCCTTTTCTAAATCTACAAAAGCTATGCAAGTTACCTTTCCTACCCTCTTTCTTTTTTCTACTACCGTTCTTAGTGCTAGAATCGCCTCCCTCGTCCCTCTGTTTTTCCTAAAACCAAACTGATCTTCTCCTAGCCTTTCCTCTACTTTATTTTCTAATCTCCTATAAATAATCTTTAACAATATCTTCGATGCATGTGATAGTAGGCTAATGGTCCTATAGTTCTCACACAAATTAGCTCCTATTTTCTTCGGCATTGTTACTATTCTACTACGCTGAAAATCCTATAGCGAAACTATAGTCGAATAAATCCTCGTTTTTAATTGTGATATAAAACATTGTATTTTTATTTATTGTCCCTAACTATATATAGTTATTCATTGATAAAGTCTTGTAAATTATGTTTCTCGTCATTATGAATCGAGGACATCCTATGTCATTCGTTTTCTTTAAACAGATTATTTTTGAAGTTTCTTTTTAAAAGTGGCTTCCAACTGTTTTATTTGTATGGATTTTTATCAGAATTAGATGGATATTATATTAATTTTTATCAAATTGTCGCTAAATTTCCTTCCAGTGTGTTGTGATTCGAATAAATTTGTTACTAACTCCTACGTTCTCCACATTGTTTCTTTTCTTTTTAATGTGCTTAAGATTTTGAGGCAAATAATTTTCTATTATAGTTTGTTATGCTTTCTTTTAGACTTCATTTGCAATATGAATTCACCATGCTTGGTTTAGACGGATATTTAAGAACATTGCGTCGTACTGAAAGTGAAGAACTACAAGTTCAAATATCAGCCTACCTGGACAATGTTTTTGACGTTCATGCTTTAATGGAAGATAGCGAAACAAAAACGGCAGCTCTGGAAAAAGTTGCTGAATTAGAAGAAGAATTAGGACAGGTACAAAACATAGAATTATCAATCAATCAGTTTTATAATCAGTTTATAATATGTCCGTCGCATAATGTTGATATTTAAGTGTATACATACACACACACACATATGTGTGTGTGTGTGTGTGTGTATATATAATTTGTAAAAATCTAATTATCATAAAATTATTGTTGATTATTGTTGGATAACTTTTCATGTTGATAAAAATTCTAGGAAAGGCGAAATATAAATAAATATATATATTTTAAGATGCGGAAGTTTCAATACCTAATTATATGAGAATCGATATTTTAAATTAATTTTCCACATTGAATAACGGCGTCAAATTTATTGAAGAGGGTGATGCGCCCCGCTGTTAAAATTTTACATTCTTTGTAGAATACGCTTCGCTAACAAGAGGTGTTACGTTAATAAATAAAACAAAACAAAATAACTGCAACTATAAAAATAGTTCATAAAAATAAGATCGTGTGTTTCAAAAATTTGCTGCAGTTATAATTGGAGGAAAGAGACGAATAGATTTTTTAACACTAGAATTCGGCTTGAAATTATTTAAATTTTCAAGATTTCGTCGAGGACATTAAATATTTTCTTAGAAATATTTACACGTTAAGTCGTTATATGTCTCGGATATCACTAGGATTTTATATATAATGAATTATTTTTTTGATATTTAAAAAATATTATTTAGTAGATTTTAGGCCGATAGGCCGAGGAATCAACCATGTAATTTTCTTGTGCAAAGATTAAAAAATTAAAATATATGAAAATTCAAAGGCGAAATCAAGCGAAATTGGTCCAAAAAAATATATATTTACTATGATTTCACGCAATTATTTACCAAAATTAAATAAATATAAAATATCTACAAAACATTTTATGTAGAATCCAATTACTTATGTAATAATTAATATAAATCCACAGTTCTTATGCACAATGTGACTGTCCGTATTTTGATACTATCTTCTAGCTCTTAGCTTATTTGGTAACGTACAAATTTAAGTTTCTCTGTTTTAACAGAAAAATAAATATTTATTTGTATTTTCAGGCTCATGATCGGTTACATGAATTAGAATCTGCCTCAGTAAGTAAGCTACTTGAATTAGACGCACAGATATCTTCTCTTCGTTCCGAGCGTGATCAATTGTTGGGTGCAGTTGGTGCTAGGGAAGAAGAGGTATCAACGTTGCGCCGTGTAGCTGCGGAACAACAGTCCAGGCAGAGTTTGCTCGATGAAAAATTATTGCAACTTGAGACGATAACCCGAAGTTTACCAAAAGGAGCTACAAGTATGTTACGTAACAAGCTATACTCAATAAATTCACTTCGTTTTTCTTCCTCCGCATCGGATTTCAGTTAGAACAAATAGATTTCATATCATATCTTGTAACTATTTGTTCGGATTTGAAAATATCTTCAAATTGGAATTCAAATTCTTAAATTTACGTTCAATTTTGCACCGCATTTGTTTGATGTAAGTCTTGATGTCTAACTTCTTGATGTAAGTCACTTAGTTTATTTGTACGAGCTATTTTACATGGTAGACACTTCTATATAATTTTACAGAAATTTATCTGCATAAAAATATTCAGTATCTTGAATATTTTATGCGTGAGAAGCGACACACCGTAATCTAACCAAAATTTGTTGTTCCCGCCTCTTTTTCTCTATTTGTAAGTTTCACCTTACTTACTAAACGCGCTTAACACTTCCTACACTAAACAAAAATGTTGTGAACTACCACGGAAGTTAATAGTTTATATTTCCTTGTTTTGTGTTGCGCTTTTTAGTAATATTGTAATAAATTAATAAAGCATTCAATGCTAAAATCATAGAAATTAATATTTCGCCTGTATCTTCTTGGCATATTTGCTCTGATTGATTTTATGTATTGAATTACATTATATTAGACGGGGAATGGGTCGCTACGTTTTAACCCATTTTGACCAGGAAGGATTTACCCAGACAAAACAGAAGTGAGAATGTTCTAATCGCGCTAACGCATGAATAAAATTGTACAATATTTGTAAAACTTTGTAAAAAATTTGTAACATCTTGTAAAACAAGTAAGAATTATTTATTTCATATATTTACTCGCAAATTTTATGTGAGGACTTTATGTAAATGTCATAATAATTTTCGCTAGAATTCTTTGTTTTACAAAACGGCCTAATTGTTAAATAAAACAAGCCATTTGGGAGTACCATCAAAGCCGTGGAAATACCAATTGATAAAAACGTCAAAAGTGCCCGATTTTATTTAATAAATTCATTTTTCGAATTACCCTAATGTCTTATAAAATTTGAAAATTTCTCATTTTTTTATTTTTCTCTATCTAGTCGCTGGTCTATCTGATCTGCTCTCTAGTTCATCACTTCTCTCTCCATCTTCCTCCTCGACAGCTTCAACACCATCGCTCTTATCCCCACCTTACACTAGTACTCCACCTCCTCCACCCCCACCGCCACCACCGAACCTCCAACAGTCACCTCCTCCACCGCCACCACCAGCACCTCCTGCACCACCAATACCACCTCCGCCACCGTACATGAAAGGTACGGGCCCAGCGTCCCACATGAGCACATTCCACCCACCGATGGCGCCCCAGGTGGGCTTCGGCGTCGCACCGGATGGTGCCATGACCATTAAGCGCAAAGTATTGACGAAATACAAACTGCCAACGATTAATTGGATTGCTTTAAAACCGAATCAGGTAAAGAAAATGGGAAAGTTTCGAAATGTAGGAGCTGTTTATTATTGCAATATATCCTACCAATAAATATATTTATACTATTTTTTATTTCTATGAATAAGAGAATATATGTAAAAATACATCACTCTTAATATCCATTTTCAAATACCATATTTTTTCCTTTCTAGTGAGACTAGTTTAAAACGTATTGTTTGTTAATCCATCGTAATATTTGGATATCTTCTTACCTATAAAATTCTATTTCAGCCCCATACTATTTTTATTAAAAAAAAAATTGTAGAACAGTTTTATTATGTCATTTTTGCTACAAACCAGTTTCATTTACAATAAGATGTAGATAAATATACATCTTCTAATTCAGCAGATATCAGAATGCTTTAGTAGTTATACGTTTAATTACATAATACCTTGCATTATAAAAGAGTGACTTATCAATTATACATACTTCTTATCTATTCAAATCTGCATTACAATTTTTTATTTTCTTAACTTAATTACGTAATCTATTATTTATTATATGTAACTTTTTTTTATATACATATATTCCTAGCAACTTTTATAGCTTGTAAGTGGTTATAATATCTTATGGCCCTAAAAGTTATATCCTTCAATCCTTTATTAGTTCTTACAGTAGGTAATGTACATTGTTTGCATTTATAGTTTTGTGTTCATATTCATAATGTATTTCATAATTTTTTATAAGGTTAATATTAGATTTGATAGCCCCTGACATAATTTGTATTGTTAGTTAAAGAGTCCGCAATCCTAAAGATTGGTTGGAAACAGCACGCCATGCCGATCTATCCTGAGCTAATCCCTTCATCTCCCTATAGCTATTCATCTCAACGTCTTCAACTATCTGACTCACATACTCCAATCTAGGCCTACCTACCCCTCTCTTTCCCTCCACTCTACCTTCTATGATCAATTGCATAATCCCCCCATGCCTAAGAATATGCCCTACTAATCTGTCTCTCCTACGCTGTAACACTCTCCAGATACTTCTCTTCTCCCCTACTAACTCTAGTACAGCTTCATTTGTTACTTTATCTTCCCAACCAATCCTCATCATCCTCCTATAACACCACATTTCAAGTGCTTCTAATCTACGCTTCTCTTCCTTTCCTATAGTCCACGCCTCACACCCGTACAGTGCTACACTCCAAACATATACCTTCAGTAATCTTTTTCTAATACCCAAGTCAATATTTGATCTTAAAATCTGTTCTTTTTCTACGAATGCCTTCCTACCCTGTGCTATCCTACACTTTATATCTACCTTGCTTCGATTATCTTTTGTGATTCTACTGCCTAAATAACAAAAATCTGACACTTCTTCGATTCTATTATCTCCTATTGTGATCCTCATTTTTCTACTACATTCCTTTTTGTCACACCTCATCACTTTAGTTTTACCTATATTTATTTTCATGTTAAAATCCCTAGTCAATACTGCCTGCATACCATTCAATACCCTTTCTAAATTCTTTTCGCTTTCTTCCAATATAGCTATATCGTCGGCGAATCTCAGCATATATATTTTCTCTCCCTGTACATTCACACCTACACTATACTCTTCTTTTACTTTGTTTATTGCATTTTCTATATATAGATTAAATAATAACGGTGAGAGTGTACATCCCTGCCGAACTCCCATCCCTATTTTTGCTACCTCTTCTTCCCCCTCAATTCTAACTAAGGCAGTTTGGTGTTTATATAAATTAAAAATTATTCTCCTATCCTTATAATCTATACCCGTTTCTTTTAAAATTCTAAACATTATGTCCCAATCTACATTATCAAATGCCTTTTCTAAATCTACAAAAGCTATGCAAGTTACCTTTCCTACCCTCTTTCTTTTTTCTACTACCGTTCTTAGTGCTAGAATCGCCTCTCTCGTCCCTCTGTTTTTCCTAAAACCAAACTGATCTTCTCCTAGCCTTTCCTCTACTTTATTTTCTAATCTCCTATAAATAATCTTTAACAATATCTTCGATGCATGTGATAGTAGACTAATGGTCCTATAGTTCTCACACAAATTAGCTCCTATTTTCTTCGGCATTGTTACTATTCTACTACGCTGAAAATCCTGTGGTACTTCTCCCTTCTCATATATTTTACAAACTAACCTGTATAATCGCTCCTGCATTTTTTCATTTGTATTGTATACTATTGTATATTGTATACTTTGGAAAAGTACTGGTGTTCCAGTGTAGTTTTAAAATGAGTTTATAGTGATATTTCGTTTTCTTTGTAGCTTTTTGGAATGAGTATTCGTACTTTACAATAAATTGGCTAATCTAGTTCCAAGATTACCACTTTTTATTGCGGCACCTAATGATTTTTTTTGCCAATGTATTCGATATGGTTGTTCCAATATAATAATAATAATAAAAGTAAACTTTTATTATACAGGTTAGGGGAACTATATTCAATGAATTGGATGACGATAAGTTGTATCCCACGATCGATTTCGTCGACTTTGAAGAAAAGTTCAAAATTGGCAGCGCTGGTATGATAATGAACGGTGATATGACGGTGGATGGACTGCAGAGTATGCCTAGCAAGAGATTCAAAAAGTCGGAGAATGTAACTCTATTAGAGCATACAAGATTGAGGAATATAGGTGAGGAAGATAAAGTATTTTATTTTGTTTCAGTTCAGTATATGTTGCTTTAAATTTTACTTATTGTGGAATTTTCCTTTTTTGCACTATTTTTGCACCATTAAATTAGAAAATTGTCAATAATTACTCAATCTTTAAATAATGTGTTCCCTCCCATTGCTTTCAGCGATTTCTCGGCGAAAATTGGATATGGCCCCAGATAAAGTTGTCCAAGCAATAAACCATTTGGATCTGAAGCTCCTTCCATTAGAAAGTGTTGAACTTCTGCAGCGAATGGTACCAATCGAACAGGAAGTCAAAGCGTATCGAGAATACCAAAACGAACGGCGAGATATTAATCTCCTGACGGATGAGGATCGCTTCTTGATGCAATTGGCCAGAGTGGAGAGAATCTCCAGTAAACTGGGCACTATGAGTTATATTGGAAACTTCTATGACAATATCCATCTTATTACACCGGTGAGTTTAAAGATTGTACACTGAATATATATATGTGTGTGTGTGGAAATAGTGATTAAATAACAAGTAAATTTAAATTAAAAATTCTGTATTTGTAGGACCTACAAGAGTGTGTGTGTGTGTGTGTGTAATTTGTTACAAATAGCATTTGCGCAAATAGAAACTAATAATTGCATTTTTGTAAAGTTTTCTTTAATTCGGCATAAATTAAAGTTTTCATGATTTTTTTAATAATCAAAATGAATCCACTGCCCTCTTTCATAACATTTAAATTGATACAAAGTAATGAAATAACTGAACTTGGACACTGATATTGTTTTTGGTTGTCATAAAATGCTATTTTTCGTAGATTTTTACACTCCCGTTGTTTCATATCATAAAGAATCTTTTATAAAGTAGTATGTATATTGTATAAAACATCACCCAAAAACCGTAACACAAAAGCATTTATTAGCTGGATAAACATTTCGGAGTCTATGCCCCCATCTTCTGTAGCACAACAAGAGAACAAATAAAGATACCTATTATATACGATTGTATAGCAATCCCGGTGGGTGACAGAAGTAACTATTTGTTTTATTATTGTGCTACTGCAGACGGGGGTATAGCCTCCGAAATGCGCATCTAGCTTTGTGTTACGATTTTTGGGTGATGTTTTATACAATTATTTAACGCCGTAGTGACGATTTTACAAAGTATGAATATTATTTTATAAAGATCTAAGACACTTTTATGTCGAATTTGTGGATGAGAATAGCGAATCCGATAACTACAATTGGGCCATAGCTTCACATAAAATCTTATTTTTTAATTCTGAAAACTATTTGCGTCTACTCTAACACGGTTTCTTTATCATTTCAGCAAATCAACGCTATCATTTCGGGTTCAAACTCTGTCAAAGACTCACGCAAACTACGTTCAATGTTAGAGATCATCCTTGCCTTTGGCAATTACATGAACAGCTCCAGGCGTGGTCCTGCTTATGGATTCCGACTACAGAGTCTGGACTCGTTGCTCGACACTAAAAGTACGGACAAGCGAATGTGTTTACTACATTACATTGCCGGTACAGTGCGGCAAAAATTCCCCGATCTGTTAGGATTTGAAACGGAGTTGCTGTATATCGAAAAGGCCGCAGTTGGTACGAGAGAAATTTGTGCAAGCAGATAATTGTACTGAAAATACGTATATCTTTTTTTAATGTTTTTTTTTTAGTATCTTTAGAAAATATAGCCACAGACGTTCAAGAACTCGAAAAGGGAATGGAATCAGTCCGAAAAGAAGCTGATCTTCGCTCGCGAGGAACTCCTGGTACCAATAGCGGCAACACTGGCACACCTAGTCCGGTACTACGTGATTTCCTCGCCAATGCTGAAGAAAAGTTGAGACGAGTGAAAAACGATGCAAAAGTAAAAATAATTATGTATTTCTTGCTACCTTTATTTATTTAACAATACTATAACTTAATTTCACAGCATGTAATAGTAGCGTGAATTATAATATATTTTTTACGACGTCTTAGATTGCGCAAGATGCATTTCGAGAATGTGTAGAATATTTCGCAGAATCTCCAAGAACAACTGATGCAAATACGTTCTTTTCAATGTTAGTCCGATTCTGCAAAGCATTTAAAGTAAGTTATACAACATTCTCCCATTAGAAACCATTCATTTCCATATGTTTTAAAAGTCCGCAGATCAAGAAAATGAACAACGTAAACGATTAGAAATGGCAGCACTAAATAATAATACAAATGACGATGTAAATAAAAAGAACAAAATTAACGCAAAAAAGCAGCAAGTAAGTTCAATGTTTTGCGATATCTGGCTTAAGCACTCTAATCCGGTATCTAACTATCTATCCTATTTTGCTTTATACATCTAATTTTACAAAAAAAAAAAAACATGTCTAAGAATGTGACCTACTAGTCTATCTCTTCTGCTCTGTAATACTCTCCAAATACTTCTCGTCTCCCCTACTAACTCTTAACACGTCGTAAACGTCTTAGCACCACAACTCAAAGGCTTCTAGTTTATATTTATCTCCTTTTCTTACTCTATTGTTGTACACGTCTCAAAGCCGATAATACTAAACACACTTCTGCGTTTTATACAGGTGAACCCCGCATAACATAGTCGTTAGGTTCCTAATAAATGCCGTGTACAAAACATACAAACATAGGACTCGTACAAAAAGCTGGTTTTAAAGTTTTATATCTAAAAAATATAAAATATATATATATTTAAATAAAAATGTATATTGAAACAAAGGCGTTACATATTGATATTACATAAGGTTTTCTTTGTCACCACTACCAATCACAATTAAGCCTAGGTGTTTTCTTATTGGCGAAATATCCTCATTTTCGAATTTTTTAAATCTTTGTATTTATATAGTAAAAAGAAGAAAACGTTGAAAGTCTATTTAATAATTCACGCAAAAAAAAAGTATTAAAATAATTTAAAATTCTGATAAATTCTAGAATTTTGTAGAAAAATCAGAATTATATAATAATTGCTCTTAATACTTATAGCGTTATTCTTATCACGTTCCTTGTTGTACTGTGATGCCCCAAAAACTTGTCGTACAAATGTCGTTTTTACCCAATTGATTACCCAATTGACATTTTAATATAAACTTCTAAAAGAAAAAATGTATATATTTTTCTCGCTTTAACATTTGCACATTTGGATTTTATAGTTTTAAAAATAAAATCAAAATTACTTTTTTGAATTGAATTATGTATTTGTTTGTTGTCTACGATCAACTTTAAAACGAATAGAAATATTTCTTTCCTTGTATATCGAACTCTATTGTGCTTAAAACCAAAATTCTCGTACCGTGTTGTAGGAATATCGTGTTATACGGGGGATACCTGTAGTTATACCATACGCGATTATATACTAAATAAAATTTATATCATAGCTGATCTCCTATTTCAATACACATTAATTATAGGATGCAGTGATAAATGAATTAAAAACGAAAACGCGTATGGTAAAAGAGAAGAAACTCTTACAGCAAGACGAAGTATACAACGGTGCCTTAGAGGACATTCTTTTGGGATTAAAGAGTGAACCTTACCGACGGGCAGATGCTGTTCGCCGAAGTCAGAGGCGACGTATCGATAGTAACCGACTATCCAAAACAATGGAAGAAATCGAAATCTAACCGCTAATGAAAAGAAATAATCGTGAATAGGAAAAAAATTACGTTTATGACATCTTTTTATATCTATATTGCAATATATTGCTTTGTTAAATTTGTGAAGTTATATTAAGTATATAACTGTCACGGGCTTTTTTTGATAAAAAAAAGATATATCCTAGATTTGGTAAAAGAAAACTTCGAAGATCTCGTAAGCTCTCAATATTCAACGTAAACACATAATAAAATTAAGTAAATATTATCGCTTTAATTAAGTATAATCTTTAATTTGTCATTCCAAGAAATAATTACTCTGCTTCTATCCCGTTTATTTCATTTTATTTTTAAGGACTAAGAGGAAATGATATTTATTATGATTTATACAATTTTTAGTAGATCTAGTTTATAACATTTAAAAAAAATGTATTTTTGCGTACTATGACAAATTGACTCTTTATTTTATTCATTCCATATGGAAACGGTTTGAATTTTAAACGAATCGTGATAGATTATTGTAAATATGATATAATATATATGTAAACGACCTCGAAATTAATGTAATTTTGTATATAATATAATCGAATCTATTGTATACTAAAATACATATACATATTCTTTCAAATTTAATAGAGCATCAATATTTTTTGTAAATATTTTTCTAATCATAAATTCCGTTGGTTCTTATTAAACAAATATATCGAAATAAATGAAGATTACTTATTTTCGATTGTAAAATCGTCACTACGCCGTTAAATAATTGTATAAACCGTAACACAAGGCATTTATTAGTGATAAGCGCATTTCAGAGGCTATGCCCCCATCTTCAGTAGCATAATAATAGAACCAATGTATAACCAATACCGCTGTCGCTCACCGGGATTGCTATACAATTATACGTCCCGCTAGGTCAGTGCTTGGATGGTGACCGTAGCTCAGCGCCACCTAATCTCTATACTCTGTACCATTCTTAGTTGGGTTACAATTAACTAAGCTTTAGCGGAATAGCGAACCGCTATAGTAACAGGCTTCCCATCCTTCCCATATGTTCCTAATATCTCCCCAAGAACTCAGATATGCTTCACTGGCTTCGAGCTGTTTGCAATCTGATCCCAATCACACATAAACAATAAACAATTGTACATATCATATTTTTAATGGGGCTTAAATTATTCCTCTCACATAATTAAAATTTTGTTTTGAAACAATTTATGAACTAATTAAAGTTATATTCTTAAATGGACGAATATACGTAGCAATTCCGCAAACTTTTATCATATCTATTATCAATTAAATAAAGGAAGAATCTGTAAAATAAATTGTGTAAAAAAACTATTGTTAATTTCCATTTGTCTATTTTGATTTACAAACTTTTAGGGCAACAAATTCTTACCACCTTAGTATATTTAGTTGTGACTACAAATATGATTTTTTACAATGAAGGATTTTCAGACCAAATTTAGTTTTAAATTAACTGTTGGATATAGGTTTATAAATTACAAGGTGAAAAAACAATGCGTAAACACTTTGATGATTATTTTATAGGAATGCATGCCAACACTTACAATTTATCTTATTGAGTACAGTAAATTAAAATTATACTAAAGTAAAAAAACACGATTCTAAAGAGCAATGGTTGCAAATATCACTAACAGATTCTTAATAAGAAATTGTAGTTTAATTTCATAGAAATTTTATTTTAATTCACAATTTTTTTTTCAAAACATTTAGGATTTAAAGTAAATGTATAATAATGAATAAACTAAAAAGGTTATAATAGCAAGAAAATACTTGAATTTTAATCACGATCTATCATAGCGATATGTTGATTGTAAATTGAACAAATAAATTGGTAAAAAATATGTTAATCGCGCACTCTGAGATTCCAGATCGAACTGCGCCTGGCACCCGTTGTGGGACGAGCCACTGAACTGAATTTGAATTTGTTAATATTGACTCGTTCTCCAAGACCATTTTGAATCACAGTAATATCTTCATGGCTTATAAACGTACCTGAAAGCAAAATTGGTAAATTATTAAAAAATAATGACAAAACTAAATATGAGATGTAGTGTTCACAGACAGATTGCTGGAGAAATAATCTGAACAATATGTATTGATATTTGAAAATTTGTACACAATGCTGAATAAAATCGATGTAAACAAGTAATAACAATAAATGGGGGATGGTCAAACTAAAATTAGCTTATTTTAATAAAAATTGGCGCAATTATTCACTTCTTCGTCGTTACATTTTAAAAGTGTTTTAAATTTAAACATTTATGATTCTTCACAACTAGTCATATATCATTATTTTTTTTTTGCTGAACGATATATTATTAAAATATATAATAAAAGCATAACGAAATTTCTATTCTACATTTCCTACATAGAGACAATAATAAAGTCAAGGAAGAGGAAAATCGGAGTATTAGTTTTAGTAGAATTATATCAACAAATACCAATTTGACAAGCAAATTTTTATTTTCTTTTACAGTGTATATATGCCATAAATAATATGTATATGGAAGTATTCGCTCGAGTCTACAAATGAGGTACCAATTTTTAAAGAGATGTACATGTTCGCGAAGATATTTGCAGGATTGTGATCGTCATTTTAGCTATTCGTTCATCAACAGAAACGACAGCAATAAAATAAATCTAATCCTAATCACAATTGGAACTAACACTTCTAGTGCCATCCAAAAAGGCTGATTAGTATTTGATGAACATCCGGTTAGCGCAAGTGGAAAGTATCGTCATTTAAATGTTCATAAGCAAGAACTTTAAATGACTAAATTAGTTTGAAACTGATTTTTTCTTTTTTTAATCATTCGTAAAAGAGCAATGGTGTATTGCAAATATGTATGAAGTCCAATTTAAAAAGTATAGTCGACACATATTTGTCCAAGATAATATCGTCGTTTTTACAAGTGACACAAATGTCATAAATGACCAAATGAAACATGAAAGTCACGTTGATGCCACTGATATTTTCATTCACAGAATTTTTTATGTTTATTTTTGTTGAGCTTGAAGGCGAACATCACTTACCGTGCACATCAAGGTAGACTAGTTCGGGCAAATTACATAGTTGGAGAAACGCCCTGGGCGGTATTGCGTAACAACGGGACGCAGCTAGGAAGTTCAGGTCGTGCAGCTTCATTATGTGACTAATTGCAATAGTGGTTAAAGCATTGCAATCGCTCAGGTCTAGTTCGCGCAAACCCGGACACGACTCTACCAAGGCACAAACACCTAACGGAAAAGCATATTAGTTTAACAAATTAGATTCTGAGATTATATCATTCCTTAGCAAACAAAAACAAAAAAGATTAGCTAAGTATATTATAAAAACAAACCTCTCTAAGAATAATATATTTTAAAAGCATATCTTACTTATATCATGAATGAGTTTTCTACAGCCGGAGAAGTTGAGTCGGTCCAAACTTTCCGGTAAATGACTGCAAATGTACTTAATACATTTAGCACTTAGGTTCGTCCAAGCAATATTTAGTTCCCTTAATCTGAGAAATAAGGTACACATTAAAAAATAAATAGCATCATTCTTTCTTGTGTTCACGAAATAATATATTTAAAAATTTATTAACTTTTATAGTACCTACTTTTGGCAATTTTTAAGTAAATATCGCATTCCAGTTTCTGATATTCCAACAGCCATGGCTAAATTTAAAACCTGAAGATCTCTACTGTGACTTAAGGCTAACATAACCTCATCATCCATTCCATTGACCTGCTCGAGACTAACCTAAACAAAATAATTAATAAATGGTTGAATATGCATGAATATATAAACACAATTTCAGATTATAAAATCGTCACTGCGGCGTTAAATAATTGTATAAAATTGTTTAAAGATACCACCAGGATTATATATTTGTTCTATTATTGTGCTACTGCAGATGGGGGCATAGCCTCAGAAATGCGCATCTATCTAATAAATGCTTTGTGTTACGGTTTTTAAGTGATGTTTTATACAACAATTTCAGATAATTAAGTACGGAAGTTGTGAATCAGTGAATTAAGTTACATTTAAGATCTTTTACAATGTAGGTTGAATGCAAATAGTAATTACTATAGTGTGCTTATATTAGTTTAATATATCACACTTTATTTTTAGCGTATTTTAACATTAGTGCCTAAACAAAATTACATAAATATACAAAATATTAGAACACACATGCTTTTAATGGTTGGCCATTAAGGACTAGGAAATAACAAAGACGATCATTATAATGCAAACACCTGCAATGCTTTTTAATTAAAATTAATACAGGGAAACTAGAAGCCCACCTTTTTTAAAGCTCTGCATCGAGAAAATATATCAATGAGAACATCTGGAGATGGAATACACGCCATACTTAGATCTAGATACATAAGACGAGCCCGAAACGTAGCTGTGGATGCTCTACAGCTGTTTGGCAATAAGACAGGGGCCGACAAGGTTGATGAAGCTAGTCGTAATATAAGTACCTATGTATCAATGAAAATCAAACTGCATAATATAAAATAAAGAACGCAGTAGAAGAAATGAAGTTAGCATGTTATATAGTATTTCTAATGTTACGGCATTTTCTTGCAATGACGCTGTTTCATAAAAAAAGAAAAATCTAGTGATGTTAGTTAAATAATAATGTAAAAAGTATGTTATTAATACATTAGCTCATTAACATTATTTATTAAACAAGAAATGAAAGTATAAACTGACGAAATATTCAAATGATAGAATACATATACACAGTACTATTATGCCATCCAATTAAAAATACGTAGTTGCGGACATGCGCACAAAACTGCTATATCTTTGTGAAATAGAAATGAAACGATATGTTTGAGACTTACTTGACGGCTAAGTATATGTCCTACTGCACCTGGGCGTAAACAACGTCCACCAGCATCAAGGCGCGCCCACAGGGAATCATCCGCTGCTAGGCGGCGCCACTGTTGACATACCATAGCAGCTGTCGGTAGTTGGGATTTGGGTAAAAAATGGAAAATTTGCAATACAATTTCATCGGATAAACAAGAGAAATACTCTGTAA
Source organism: Leptodirus hochenwartii (assembly GCA_947310635.1). Classification (NCBI taxonomy): domain Eukaryota; kingdom Metazoa; phylum Arthropoda; class Insecta; order Coleoptera; family Leiodidae; genus Leptodirus; species Leptodirus hochenwartii. Next base: position 43,383,969 of record OX371176.1, read on the forward strand.
AATTTGAAAAAAATATATCTCAATTAACAATAATAACAATATCCATTTTGTTTGGTTAATTTAAATATTCGGCGGGGCGGATACAAATTGTATTTCTTAACTAATCGGAAAGCATGTGAAGTACATAAATTAAGAATATGGTAATAAAACACTTTTCTACACTTTTCCTTAAACATCAATGATGATGTTTAAGGAAAGTTACTAAGATTAATAGTATATTAAAGAACCAGTTTCATAAGGCTTTATTGCACGAGTTCAAGTTTAGAAAACGAGGTTCGTAGCATCGAGTTTTCTAAAGAACGAGTGTTATAAATGACTTATGAAATGTTTTTTCTAATTTGCGTCTTTTATGCCCTTTTTAAATAAGCGAAAATTATGCTATAAGCGAACTCAAATACGCTATAAACGAACTCATTTGGGTTCGTTAATAGCTCTATTAGAAACGCAAATTAGAAAAAATCAATTTAAATTAGATTATTATCATATATTCTTACAAATAAGATTTTGACAGGTTAATTTATATTTCTTACTGGGTAAGATGGGTGGATCCTCATTTTCCGTTTTCTTTATAATAAAATCATCCCATTCTTTATTAGTATACCATTTTGATGTAGTAGGCGAACAATCGATATTAATCTAAAAAGAATTAAATGACTATACTAATAGATACTGTTTGGGACGATTTCGTTGCTCTGATTTTGAGCATAGATATTATGGTTTGAAAATACATAAAATTAAAATTGAAGTGATACAAGTGTGAAATCAATGAGGGCAAGCGAAAGAAGACATGAACGTTAAAATAAGAAATGACAAAATAAATAGAATTATCAATTTTTCTTATTTAAGTAATAGATATTTTAGATATAAAGGTACATATTTTATTAAGCAAATTTTAAGTTCATCATTTAGAATTTAGAAAAGAAGTTATAAGGCTATAAACGTGGAGTCTAAGCATTAGAATAATTGGAAATAAAGATAAATGTATATATATTTTTTAATGTGGTGTTGTAGGAGGATGATGAGAATTTGTTGGGCAGCAATAGTACCAAATGCATACCTAGAAAGCTGGTGGATGAAATGGTAAGAAACATTTGGAAGGTATTACAGCGTAGTAGAGGCAGAATGAGAACATATTCGTAGATATGGGAATGTTACACAATTATTTACGAAAAGTAAGTAGAATAAAAAGACGGGGTAGGGCAATCTAGATGCGAGTATTTAAGTATGATAATGAAGGACGTTAGGATGAATTGGAATAAGGAAACGAAGGAGTTAGCTCAAGACAAGTTGGCATGATATAAAATTTCCCATCGATCCCTGGTATTAACGACTAATTAACTACGGAATTAATTTTCCGAAACTGACCTGTCTTAAATCTCCGGCACTAGAACAATTGAGGGTCTCTTCTTTGCTTTCTTTATCCCCTTCGGGGCTACTTTCTAATAACCTAACACCATAATCGTAAACATCGTCCAAAAGCACTCCATTTCGAGATAAACTCCATTGATCAGTAGACTGACCATCGCAGTACCTAGCCCGCTTTCTGTAAAAATTGATAAAAATGCGCTAAAATAATAAATAAAAGAAACGAAGCAGATTCAATCAATGAGTGAAATTACATACAGCACTGGTGATACACTACTATCTGTAGTATATTCATTATCAGGAGACACCCTATTTAATTCAACGGGACGTAGCACTTCTTTGGTACTCATTTTGGTACAATTCTTGCTAAGAATATTCATGTATGTAGAATGAAATACAAAGAAAATTGATTTAGGCAACCGAAACCGCACCAGTAAAACGTATCGTTGTCCTAACCTACAGTTATTGATCTGATTTAATTACAAATTTATGCTATATACTATATAAATAGTAAAAAAATATATACTATATGAAATAAAAAATTAATTATTTTTTTTTTTATAAATTTCGTTACGATTCTGGCTGTGTCTCGTTGAATAAGGAAAGAAGAATTAATTAGGCAACTAAAATTACTTAAGAAGAATTGTGCAGACATCACAGACAATGACACGACGCTGATGTTTATACAGCATACTTTATTTTAAAAACATTTTTTTTAATTTCCAGAACAACTGAATAAATTGACTATAAAATGAGTATAAATCGTTCTAGAAACAAATTTAAGAGATTTGCAGTTCAATGAGAAAAAATTGAAAAAATTGTCGAAAAAGTGCAAAGGAGGTGTATATATACCCGTCGAAAATTTTAATTCTTTTGTCGATTTTCATCAAAATTATCGAAAAAGTACAAAGCTATATTCCTGTCGATTTTCATTAAAATTATCGAAAAAGTACATAGGTATATACCTGTCGAAAATTTTAATTCTTCTGTCGATTAGCATCAAAAATTTTTTTTCGATAATTTTTCGATAATTTTTATGAAAAACCAAAGGTATATATATACCTTCTTCTAAAAAAAAAAATTTCCAAAGCTATACACGACTTGCACTATTTTCGACGATAATTTCAACTTTTTCCGTTTGAACCGGAAATCAGTAAAATATAGTTTTAAGACGATTTATAGCCATTTTGCATTGTTTTGGGCAGCACTTGTTAAACTTTGACCAAAATCGCCAAAAAAATCGGAATATTTCAAAGGTATATATACACGACTTTTCGTAATACTGGATTATGATCTCTTCAGATGCGTCTAAAAGTAATTTAGCGATCGGTTTTAAGTGGAGAATAGATTTGTTGATTCAAATTGATAGGGAGATTTACCCATTTTGTTGAAAGTTTACCCATAACAATGTAATAAAATTTGATCTGCGAAGATGTTTTAATATTAGACATAACCACATTAGTCAAACATATCATGTGTACCAATAGAGAAAACACATTACTCAATTTACATGATTTTTATAATGATTAATGAGTTTGCATCTACAAAAGTGTGCATCCTTTAAATGAAACTATACAATATAAACGTATGGAAATATAATTGTAAATTAAAGCATTATTACCGATTAATATGCAACAAAACTTACACTATGAAACAGCATGGTACTTACAAAAATCTACTAACAATAACTCTGTTTAAACAAAATTGGATTAGCATTTTATATATTTTGTTGTCTTTGCTTAAATTTAAAGCGAAATTACGATAATTATTGCATAATTTTACATATATATTTTATTAATATTATTTCTTATTTTTTTTAGGGATATTCGTTATGTAATCAAATCATATTGGCAAGCGTGTAAAGATTTCGCAAACCACTAAACCCGGGAGTCTCGAAAAGGGTATTTAATATTTCCAATTAGGGTGCATATAATTAATATTAACGCTTTTTTTTTGCATAAATTCTTGTATTCGTATAATCGGCTGATTATAAAGTAAACGATTTGAAAGCCAATTAATAGAAGTCAGAAGCGTTTGGTTATCTACGCCACGCATCTGTCAAATTACAATTATATTATGCCTTTTGCAGAGGAAGAAAACGTAAACCAAGAAGCGGCGATTGCCGAGAATGTCGATTTGAATTTATTGAGTATGGAGAACCTGGATCGCAGTTCTCCGGAACTGTGGGAGTATAATAAAGGTAAAGTTCCCTTTACATTTTTCAAGTATTAATCTGGTAATGCCGTCGATTCGTAGATCAGGATGTTCAAGATTTTACGCGAAAGTATTCGTCGGCCTCTGAAATGAAGACACTTTACAACACAGAGCTAACCGAAGAAGATAAGCTGCAAATAGAATGTGAATATTATAGGTTTTTTTCATGTTACGTAAGTTACTGTTAGTGTTTTTTTTTGGGGGGTGGTAGTTTTGAAAACTCTATCGAAGGAGAAGCTTCTATTAAAAGTTAAAGAATTGCACGATCTCGCTTATCAGTTGGGCATCGAAGAGACTAGGGAGATGACCAGAGCGAAGTATTTGAATATATTTAATCAGGACGTTAAAACAGATTGAATAATGTGTTAAGCTGTTGTTTAAAGTAATTTTAGTTTTTTGAATAATTTTTTTTTTGTATGTATCCTATTATAGTTGATTCCGTTCTCCAAAAAAATAAATCACGCTCGTTTTATGCAAATGTGAAATGTGTATTTTTGGTGCGATTTTGGACGAATAGCCGGAAAAGGAAGAGAAAATAGATATAGGCAACTGAAACTACACGATAAAAACCTACGGCAATGACAATGTATACATAGACGTTGCAAATCAATATACGAAAACGAGTCAACGTTAAGCGGTTGATTTTCATGTGGCGATATCTGTCGATATCTTCCCCACGAGAACTTGAAGACTGCGCTAGTATATTGACCAAATACACGGGAACGAAATTTGGACAAATTTCCACTTAGTGTGGCGCCATTGTCTCCCCATAAGCAATATGTTAATTGGAATTTAATAAGCGCGTTGCGTCCCCAATCGACTTAAACCAAGCATTCGATTACTGTGCGCGGGAAACTACGTTATGGCCACGGTCAGCTGTTCGACATCAAAACAATGAATAAAATGTGTAAACATTCAACAACCCGGGAGAAATGTATCGAATTGATAAAATTCGATAAAATACATTGTCATTGGCATTAGTTACAATGCACATTTAATAAATATACGAGCTATAATATTAACTTGCACTCCTCAATATATTCCTCCTCTTACACTCCATCAAACACAATTTTGAAAATGCCCAATTCATAACTTAAACTTCCGTCATCAAAAAATATTTCAGTTCTGTCACTCATTACAATTTCTTTATAATTGTACCTAAAGAAGTATTAGATACAATTTACTACCTTCAAAAGTCTTCAATTTATTTTCTAAAAAATCTTTAAAAAATTTCAGTTTAGCAAAAAAAAACAAAAAGGAAGTTTTTCATTTCCTTCACAAAGATAGCTACACAATTTGTACACGTACCTGCTTGTTGTGTTGAAATCTAGAAATCTAATAGAAATACGTTTTACATATATATTTTACAACAACAAATTTTATTACACAGCACAGGATCGAACGCACGACCCCACGGCGACAAGCTATACCTTAACGCCGAGACCACTCCGACACCGACGAGACATGATTTTATTAACAGTATAAACTACATAATTGAAGAGAATATTAAAATAAAACTCGCCAAAAAATCGAAATATTTGAAAGGTATATATACACGACTTTTTCACTTTTTTCGACGATAATTTCAACTTTTTCCATTTGAACCGGAAATCAATAAAATATTGTTTTAAGACGATTTATAGCCATTTTGCATTGTTTTGGGCAGCACTTGTTAAACTTTGACCAAAATCGCCCAAAAATCGGAATATATCAAAGGTATATATACACGACTTTTTCACTTTTTTCGACGATAATTTCAACTTTTTCCATTTGAACCGGAAATCAATAAAATATTGTTTTAAGACGATTTATAGCCATTTTGCATTGTTTTGGGCAGCACTTGTTAAACTTTGACCAAAATCGCCCAAAAATCGGAATATATCAAAGGTATATATACACGACTTTTTCACTTTTTTCGACGATAATTTCAACTTTTTCCATTTGAACCGGAAATCAATAAAATATTGTTTTAAGACGATTTATAGCCATTTTGCATTGTTTTGGGCAGCACTTGTTAAACTTTGACCAAAATCGCCCAAAAATCGGAATATTTCAAAGGTATATATACACGACTTTTGCACTTTTTTCGACGATAATTTCAACTTTTTCCGTTTGAACCGGAAATCAGTAAAATATAGTTTTAAGACGATTTATAGCCATTTTGCATTGTTTTGGGCAGCACTTGTTAAACTTTGACCAAAATCGCCAAAAAAATCGGAATATTTCAAAGGTATACACGACTTTTGCACTTTTTTCGACGATAATTTCAACTTTTTCCGTTTGAACCGGAAATCAGTAAAATATAGTTTTAAGACGATTTATAGACATTTTGCATTGTTTTGGGCAGCACTTGTTAAACTTTGACCAAAATCGCCAAAAAAATCGGAATATTTCAAAGGTATATATACACGACTTTTGCACTTTTTTCGACGATAATTTCAACTTTTTCCATTTGAACCGGAAATCAATAAAATATTGTTTTAAGACGATTTATAGCCATTTTGCATTGTTTTGGGCAGCACTTGTTAAACTTTGACCAAAATCGCCCAAAAATCGGAATATATCAAAGGTATATATACACGACTTTTTCACTTTTTTCGACGATAATTTCAACTTTTTCCATTTGAACCGGAAATCAATAAAATATTGTTTTAAGACGATTTATAGCCATTTTGCATTGTTTTGGGCAGCACTTGTTAAACTTTGACCAAAATCGCCCAAAAATCGGAATATTTCAAAGGTATATATACACGACTTTTGCACTTTTTTCGACGATAATTTCAACTTTTTCCGTTTGAACCGGAAATCAGTAAAATATAGTTTTAAGACGATTTATAGCCATTTTGCATTGTTTTGGGCAGCACTTGTTAAACTTTGACCAAAATCGCCAAAAAAATCGGAATATTTCAAAGGTATACACGACTTTTGCACTTTTTTCGACGATAATTTCAACTTTTTCCGTTTGAACCGGAAATCAGTAAAATATAGTTTTAAGACGATTTATAGACATTTTGCATTGTTTTGGGCAGCACTTGTTAAACTTTGACCAAAATCGCCAAAAAAATCGGAATATTTCAAAGGTATATATACACGACTTTTGCACTTTTTTCGACGATAATTTCAACTTTTTCCGTTTGAACCGGAAATGAGTAAAATATAGTTTTAAGACGATTTATAGCCATTTTGCAATGTTTTGGGCAGCACTTCTTAAACTTTGACCAAAATCGCCCAAAAATCGGAATATATCAAAGGTATATATACACGACTTTTTCACTTTTTTCGACGATAATTTCAACTTTTTCCATTTGAACCGGAAATCAATAAAATATTGTTTTAAGACGATTTATAGCCATTTTGCATTGTTTTGGGCAGCACTTGTTAAACTTTGACCAAAATCGCCCAAAAATCGGAATATTTCAAAGGTATATATACACGACTTTTGCACTTTTTTCGACGATAATTTCAACTTTTTCCGTTTGAACCGGAAATCAGTAAAATATAGTTTTAAGACGATTTATAGCCATTTTGCATTGTTTTGGGCAGCACTTGTTAAACTTTGACCAAAATCGCCAAAAAAATCGGAATATTTCAAAGGTATACACGACTTTTGCACTTTTTTCGACGATAATTTCAACTTTTTCCGTTTGAACCGGAAATCAGTAAAATATAGTTTTAAGACGATTTATAGACATTTTGCATTGTTTTGGGCAGCACTTGTTAAACTTTGACCAAAATCGCCAAAAAAATCGGAATATTTCAAAGGTATATATACACGACTTTTTCACTTTTTGCGACGATAATTTCAACTTTTTCCGTTTGAACCGGAAATGAGTAAAATATAGTTTTAAGACGATTTATAGCCATTTTGCAATGTTTTGGGCAGCACTTCTTAAACTTTGACCAAAATCGCCAAAAAAATCGGATTATTTCAAAGGTATATATACACGACTTTTTCACTTTTTGCGACGATAATTTCAACTTTTTCCGTTTGAACCGGAAATGAGTAAAATATAGTTTTAAGACGATTTATAGCCATTTTGCATTGTTTTGGGCAGCACTTGTTAAACTTTGACCAAAATCGCCAAAAAAGTCGGAATATTTCAAAGGTATATATACACGACTTTTGCACTTTTTTCGACGATAATTTCAACTTTTTCCGTTTGAACCGGAAATCAGTAAAATATAGTTTTAAGACGATTTATAGACATTTTGCATTGTTTTGGGCAGCACTTGTTAAACTTTGACCAAAATCGCCCAAAAATCGGAATATATCAAAGGTATATATACACGACTTTTTCACTTTTTTCGACGATAATTTCAACTTTTTCCATTTGAACCGGAAATCAATAAAATATAGTTTTAAGACGATTTATAGCCATTTTGCATTGTTTTGGGCAGCACTTGTTAAACTTTGACCAAAATCGCCCAAAAATCGGAATATATCAAAGGTATATATACACGACTTTTTCACTTTTTTCGACGATAATTTCAACTTTTTCCATTTGAACCGGAAATCAATAAAATATTGTTTTAAGACGATTTATAGCCATTTTGCATTGTTTTGGGCAGCACTTGTTAAACTTTGACCAAAATCGCCCAAAAATCGGAATATATCAAAGGTATATATACACGACTTTTTCACTTTTTTCGACGATAATTTCAACTTTTTCCATTTGAACCGGAAATCAATAAAATATTGTTTTAAGACGATTTATAGCCATTTTGCATTGTTTTGGGCAGCACTTGTTAAACTTTGACCAAAATCGCCAAAAAATCGGAATATATCAAAGGTATATATACACGACTTTTTCACTTTTTTCGACGATAATTTCAACTTTTTCCATTTGAACCGGAAATCAATAAAATATAGTTTTAAGACGATTTATAGCCATTTTGCATTGTTTTGGGCAGCACTTGTTAAACTTTGACCAAAATCGCCCAAAAATCGGAATATATCAAAGGTATATATACACGACTTTTGCACTTTTTTCGACGATAATTTCAACTTTTTCCATTTGAACCGGAAATCAATAAAATATTGTTTTAAGACGATTTATAGCCATTTTGCATTGTTTTGGGCAGCACTTGTTAAACTTTGACCAAAATCGCCCAAAAATCGGAATATATCAAAGGTATATATACACGACTTTTTCACTTTTTTCGACGATAATTTCAACTTTTTCCATTTGAACCGGAAATCAATAAAATATTGTTTTAAGACGATTTATAGCCATTTTGCATTGTTTTGGGCAGCACTTGTTAAACTTTGACCAAAATCGCCCAAAAATCGGAATATTTCAAAGGTATATATACACGACTTTTGCACTTTTTTCGACGATAATTTCAACTTTTTCCGTTTGAACCGGAAATCAGTAAAATATAGTTTTAAGACGATTTATAGCCATTTTGCATTGTTTTGGGCAGCACTTGTTAAACTTTGACCAAAATCGCCAAAAAAATCGGAATATTTCAAAGGTATACACTACTTTTGCACTTTTTTCGACGATAATTTCAACTTTTTCCGTTTGAACCGGAAATCAGTAAAATATAGTTTTAAGACGATTTATAGACATTTTGCATTGTTTTGGGCAGCACTTGTTAAACTTTGACCAAAATCGCCAAAAAAATCGGAATATTTCAAAGGTATATATACACGACTTTTTCACTTTTTGCGACGATAATTTCAACTTTTTCCGTTTGAACCGGAAATGAGTAAAATATAGTTTTAAGACGATTTATAGCCATTTTGCAATGTTTTGGGCAGCACTTCTTAAACTTTGACCAAAATCGCCAAAAAAATCGGATTATTTCAAAGGTATATATACACGACTTTTTCACTTTTTGCGACGATAATTTCAACTTTTTCCGTTTGAACCGGAAATGAGTAAAATATAGTTTTAAGACGATTTATAGCCATTTTGCATTGTTTTGGGCAGCACTTGTTAAACTTTGACCAAAATCGCCAAAAAAGTCGGAATATTTCAAAGGTATATATACACGACTTTTGCACTTTTTTCGACGATAATTTCAACTTTTTCCGTTTGAACCGGAAATCAGTAAAATATAGTTTTAAGACGATTTATAGACATTTTGCATTGTTTTGGGCAGCACTTGTTAAACTTTGACCAAAATCGCCAAAAAAATCGGAATATTTCAAAGGTATATATACACGACTTTTGCACTTTTTTCGACGATAATTTCAACTTTTTCCGTTTGAACCGGAAATCAGTAAAATATAGTTTTAAGACGATTTATAGCCATTTTGCATTGTTTTGGGCAGCACTTGTTAAACTTTGACCAAAATCGCCAAAAAAATCGGAATATTTCAAAGGTATACACGACTTTTGCACTTTTTTCGACGATAATTTCAACTTTTTCCGTTTGAACCGGAAATCAGTAAAATATAGTTTTAAGACGATTTATAGACATTTTGCATTGTTTTGGGCAGCACTTGTTAAACTTTGACCAAAATCGCCAAAAAAATCGGAATATTTCAAAGGTATATATACACGACTTTTTCACTTTTTGCGACGATAATTTCAACTTTTTCCGTTTGAACCGGAAATGAGTAAAATATAGTTTTAAGACGATTTATAGCCATTTTGCAATGTTTTGGGCAGCACTTCTTAAACTTTGACCAAAATCGCCAAAAAAATCGGATTATTTCAAAGGTATATATACACGACTTTTTCACTTTTTGCGACGATAATTTCAACTTTTTCCGTTTGAACCGGAAATGAGTAAAATATAGTTTTAAGACGATTTATAGCCATTTTGCATTGTTTTGGGCAGCACTTGTTAAACTTTGACCAAAATCGCCAAAAAAGTCGGAATATTTCAAAGGTATATATACACGACTTTTGCACTTTTTTCGACGATAATTTCAACTTTTTCCGTTTGAACCGGAAATCAGTAAAATATAGTTTTAAGACGATTTATAGACATTTTGCATTGTTTTGGGCAGCACTTGTTAAACTTTGACCAAAATCGCCCAAAAATCGGAATATATCAAAGGTATATATACACGACTTTTTCACTTTTTTCGACGATAATTTCAACTTTTTCCATTTGAACCGGAAATCAATAAAATATAGTTTTAAGACGATTTATAGCCATTTTGCATTGTTTTGGGCAGCACTTGTTAAACTTTGACCAAAATCGCCCAAAAATCGGAATATATCAAAGGTATATATACACGACTTTTTCACTTTTTTCGACGATAATTTCAACTTTTTCCATTTGAACCGGAAATCAATAAAATATTGTTTTAAGACGATTTATAGCCATTTTGCATTGTTTTGGGCAGCACTTGTTAAACTTTGACCAAAATCGCCCAAAAATCGGAATATATCAAAGGTATATATACACGACTTTTTCACTTTTTTCGACGATAATTTCAACTTTTTCCATTTGAACCGGAAATCAATAAAATATTGTTTTAAGACGATTTATAGCCATTTTGCATTGTTTTGGGCAGCACTTGTTAAACTTTGACCAAAATCGCCAAAAAATCGGAATATATCAAAGGTATATATACACGACTTTTTCACTTTTTTCGACGATAATTTCAACTTTTTCCATTTGAACCGGAAATCAATAAAATATAGTTTTAAGACGATTTATAGCCATTTTGCATTGTTTTGGGCAGCACTTGTTAAACTTTGACCAAAATCGCCCAAAAATCGGAATATATCAAAGGTATATATACACGACTTTTGCACTTTTTTCGACGATAATTTCAACTTTTTCCATTTGAACCGGAAATCAATAAAATATTGTTTTAAGACGATTTATAGCCATTTTGCATTGTTTTGGGCAGCACTTGTTAAACTTTGACCAAAATCGCCCAAAAATCGGAATATATCAAAGGTATATATACACGACTTTTTCACTTTTTTCGACGATAATTTCAACTTTTTCCATTTGAACCGGAAATCAATAAAATATTGTTTTAAGACGATTTATAGCCATTTTGCATTGTTTTGGGCAGCACTTGTTAAACTTTGACCAAAATCGCCCAAAAATCGGAATATTTCAAAGGTATATATACACGACTTTTGCACTTTTTTCGACGATAATTTCAACTTTTTCCGTTTGAACCGGAAATCAGTAAAATATAGTTTTAAGACGATTTATAGCCATTTTGCATTGTTTTGGGCAGCACTTGTTAAACTTTGACCAAAATCGCCAAAAAAATCGGAATATTTCAAAGGTATACACTACTTTTGCACTTTTTTCGACGATAATTTCAACTTTTTCCGTTTGAACCGGAAATCAGTAAAATATAGTTTTAAGACGATTTATAGACATTTTGCATTGTTTTGGGCAGCACTTGTTAAACTTTGACCAAAATCGCCAAAAAAATCGGAATATTTCAAAGGTATATATACACGACTTTTTCACTTTTTGCGACGATAATTTCAACTTTTTCCGTTTGAACCGGAAATGAGTAAAATATAGTTTTAAGACGATTTATAGCCATTTTGCAATGTTTTGGGCAGCACTTCTTAAACTTTGACCAAAATCGCCAAAAAAATCGGATTATTTCAAAGGTATATATACACGACTTTTTCACTTTTTGCGACGATAATTTCAACTTTTTCCGTTTGAACCGGAAATGAGTAAAATATAGTTTTAAGACGATTTATAGCCATTTTGCATTGTTTTGGGCAGCACTTGTTAAACTTTGACCAAAATCGCCAAAAAAGTCGGAATATTTCAAAGGTATATATACACGACTTTTGCACTTTTTTCGACGATAATTTCAACTTTTTCCGTTTGAACCGGAAATCAGTAAAATATAGTTTTAAGACGATTTATAGACATTTTGCATTGTTTTGGGCAGCACTTGTTAAACTTTGACCAAAATCGCCAAAAAAATCGGAATATTTCAAAGGTATATATACACGACTTTTGCACTTTTTTCGACGATAATTTCAACTTTTTCCGTTTGAACCGGAAATCAGTAAAATATAGTTTTAAGACGATTTATAGACATTTTGCATTGTTTTGGGCAGCACTTGTTAAACTTTGACCAAAATCGCCAAAAAAATCGGAATATTTCAAAGGTATATATACACGACTTTTGCACTTTTTTCGACGATAATTTCAACTTTTTCCGTTTGAACCGGAAATCAGTAAAATATAGTTTTAAGACGATTTATAGACATTTTGCATTGTTTTGGGCAGCACTTGTTAAACTTTGACCAAAATCGCCCAAAAATCGGAATATATCAAAGGTATATATACACGACTTTTGCACTTTTTTCGACGATAATTTCAACTTTTTCCGTTTGAACCGGAAATCAGTAAAATATAGTTTTAAGACGATTTATAGACATTTTGCATTGTTTTGGGCAGCACTTGTTAAACTTTGACCAAAATCGCCAAAAAAATCGGAATATTTCAAAGGTATATATACACGACTTTTGCACTTTTTTCGACGATAATTTCAACTTTTTCCGTTTGAACCGGAAATCAGTAAAATATAGTTTTAAGACGATTTATAGCCATTTTGCATTGTTTTGGGCAGCACTTGTTAAACTTTGACCAAAATCGCCCAAAAATCGGAATATATCAAAGGTATATATACACGACTTTTGCACTTTTTTCGACGATAATTTCAACTTTTTCCATTTGAACCGGAAATCAATAAAATATTGTTTTAAGACGATTTATAGCCATTTTGCATTGTTTTGGGCAGCACTTGTTAAACTTTGACCAAAATCGCCCAAAAATCGGAATATATCAAAGGTATATATACACGACTTTTTCACTTTTTTCGACGATAATTTCAACTTTTTCCATTTGAACCGGAAATCAATAAAATATTGTTTTAAGACGATTTATAGCCATTTTGCATTGTTTTGGGCAGCACTTGTTAAACTTTGACCAAAATCGCCCAAAAATCGGAATATTTCAAAGGTATATATACACGACTTTTGCACTTTTTTCGACGATAATTTCAACTTTTTCCGTTTGAACCGGAAATCAGTAAAATATAGTTTTAAGACGATTTATAGCCATTTTGCATTGTTTTGGGCAGCACTTGTTAAACTTTGACCAAAATCGCCAAAAAAATCGGAATATTTCAAAGGTATATATACACGACTTTTCGTAATACTGGATTATGATCTCTTCAGATGCGTCTAAAAGTAATTTAGCGATCGGTTTTAAGTGGAGAATAGATTTGTTGATTCAAATTGATAGGGAGATTTACCCATTTTGTTGAAAGTTTACCCATAACAATGTAATAAAATTTGATCTGCGAAGATGTTTTAATATTAGACATAACCACATTAGTCAAACATATCATGTGTACCAATAGAGAAAACACATTACTCAATTTACATGATTTTTATAATGATTAATGAGTTTGCATCTACAAAAGTGTGCATCCTTTAAATGAAACTATACAATATAAACGTATGGAAATATAATTGTAAATTAAAGCATTATTACCGATTAATATGCAACAAAACTTACACTATGAAACAGCATGGTACTTACAAAAATCTACTAACAATAACTCTGTTTAAACAAAATTGGATTAGCATTTTATATATTTTGTTGTCTTTGCTTAAATTTAAAGCGAAATTACGATAATTATTGCATAATTTTACATATATATTTTATTAATATTATTTCTTATTTTTTTTAGGGATATTCGTTATGTAATCAAATCATATTGGCAAGCGTGTAAAGATTTCGCAAACCACTAAACCCGGGAGTCTCGAAAAGGGTATTTAATATTTCCAATTAGGGTGCATATAATTAATATTAACGCTTTTTTTTTGCATAAATTCTTGTATTCGTATAATCGGCTGATTATAAAGTAAACGATTTGAAAGCCAATTAATAGAAGTCAGAAGCGTTTGGTTATCTACGCCACGCATCTGTCAAATTACAATTATATTATGCCTTTTGCAGAGGAAGAAAACGTAAACCAAGAAGCGGCGATTGCCGAGAATGTCGATTTGAATTTATTGAGTATGGAGAACCTGGATCGCAGTTCTCCGGAACTGTGGGAGTATAATAAAGGTAAAGTTCCCTTTACATTTTTCAAGTATTAATCTGGTAATGCCGTCGATTCGTAGATCAGGATGTTCAAGATTTTACGCGAAAGTATTCGTCGGCCTCTGAAATGAAGACACTTTACAACACAGAGCTAACCGAAGAAGATAAGCTGCAAATAGAATGTGAATATTATAGGTTTTTTTCATGTTACGTAAGTTACTGTTAGTGTTTTTTTTTGGGGGGTGGTAGTTTTGAAAACTCTATCGAAGGAGAAGCTTCTATTAAAAGTTAAAGAATTGCACGATCTCGCTTATCAGTTGGGCATCGAAGAGACTAGGGAGATGACCAGAGCGAAGTATTTGAATATATTTAATCAGGACGTTAAAACAGATTGAATAATGTGTTAAGCTGTTGTTTAAAGTAATTTTAGTTTTTTGAATAAATTTTTTTTTGTATGTATCCTATTATAGTTGATTCCGTTCTCCAAAAAAATAAATCACGCTCGTTTTATGCAAATGTGAAATGTGTATTTTTGGTGCGATTTTGGACGAATAGCCGGAAAAGGAAGAGAAAATAGATATAGGCAACTGAAACTACACGATAAAAACCTACGGCAATGACAATGTATACATAGACGTTGCAAATCAATATACGAAAACGAGTCAACGTTAAGCGGTTGATTTTCATGTGGCGATATCTGTCGATATCTTCCCCACGAGAACTTGAAGACTGCGCTAGTATATTGACCAAATACACGGGAACGAAATTTGGACAAATTTCCACTTAGTGTGGCGCCATTGTCTCCCCATAAGCAATATGTTAATTGGAATTTAATAAGCGCGTTGCGTCCCCAATCGACTTAAACCAAGCATTCGATTACTGTGCGCGGGAAACTACGTTATGGCCACGGTCAGCTGTTCGACATCAAAACAATGAATAAAATGTGTAAACATTCAACAACCCGGGAGAAATGTATCGAATTGATAAAATTCGATAAAATACATTGTCATTGGCATTAGTTACAATGCACATTTAATAAATATACGAGCTATAATATTAACTTGCACTCCTCAATATATTCCTCCTCTTACACTCCATCAAACACAATTTTGAAAATGCCCAATTCATAACTTAAACTTCCGTCATCAAAAAATATTTCAGTTCTGTCACTCATTACAATTTCTTTATAATTGTACCTAAAGAAGTATTAGATACAATTTACTACCTTCAAAAGTCTTCAATTTATTTTCTAAAAAATCTTTAAAAAATTTCAGTTTAGCAAAAAAAAACAAAAAGGAAGTTTTTCATTTCCTTCACAAAGATAGCTACACAATTTGTACACGTACCTGCTTGTTGTGTTGAAATCTAGAAATCTAATAGAAATACGTTTTACATATATATTTTACAACAACAAATTTTATTACACAGCACAGGATCGAACGCACGACCCCACGGCGACAAGCTATACCTTAACGCCGAGACCACTCCGACACCGACGAGACATGATTTTATTAACAGTATAAACTACATAATTGAAGAGAATATTAAAATAAAACTCGCCAAAAAATCGAAATATTTGAAAGGTATATATACACGACTTTTTCACTTTTTTCGACGATAATTTCAACTTTTTCCATTTGAACCGGAAATCAATAAAATATTGTTTTAAGACGATTTATAGCCATTTTGCATTGTTTTGGGCAGCACTTGTTAAACTTTGACCAAAATCGCCCAAAAATCGGAATATATCAAAGGTATATATACACGACTTTTTCACTTTTTTCGACGATAATTTCAACTTTTTCCATTTGAACCGGAAATCAATAAAATATTGTTTTAAGACGATTTATAGCCATTTTGCA
This sequence comes from Leptodirus hochenwartii, assembly GCA_947310635.1. Lineage (NCBI taxonomy): Eukaryota > Metazoa > Arthropoda > Insecta > Coleoptera > Leiodidae > Leptodirus > Leptodirus hochenwartii. The sequence goes on from OX371176.1 coordinate 43,400,426, forward strand.
TTGTTTTGGGCAGCACTTGTTAAACTTTGACCAAAATCGCCCAAAAATCGGAATATATCAAAGGTATATATACACGACTTTTTCACTTTTTTCGACGATAATTTCAACTTTTTCCATTTGAACCGGAAATCAATAAAATATTGTTTTAAGACGATTTATAGCCATTTTGCATTGTTTTGGGCAGCACTTGTTAAACTTTGACCAAAATCGCCCAAAAATCGGAATATTTCAAAGGTATATATACACGACTTTTGCACTTTTTTCGACGATAATTTCAACTTTTTCCGTTTGAACCGGAAATCAGTAAAATATAGTTTTAAGACGATTTATAGCCATTTTGCATTGTTTTGGGCAGCACTTGTTAAACTTTGACCAAAATCGCCAAAAAAATCGGAATATTTCAAAGGTATACACGACTTTTGCACTTTTTTCGACGATAATTTCAACTTTTTCCGTTTGAACCGGAAATCAGTAAAATATAGTTTTAAGACGATTTATAGACATTTTGCATTGTTTTGGGCAGCACTTGTTAAACTTTGACCAAAATCGCCAAAAAAATCGGAATATTTCAAAGGTATATATACACGACTTTTGCACTTTTTTCGACGATAATTTCAACTTTTTCCATTTGAACCGGAAATCAATAAAATATTGTTTTAAGACGATTTATAGCCATTTTGCATTGTTTTGGGCAGCACTTGTTAAACTTTGACCAAAATCGCCCAAAAATCGGAATATATCAAAGGTATATATACACGACTTTTTCACTTTTTTCGACGATAATTTCAACTTTTTCCATTTGAACCGGAAATCAATAAAATATTGTTTTAAGACGATTTATAGCCATTTTGCATTGTTTTGGGCAGCACTTGTTAAACTTTGACCAAAATCGCCCAAAAATCGGAATATTTCAAAGGTATATATACACGACTTTTGCACTTTTTTCGACGATAATTTCAACTTTTTCCGTTTGAACCGGAAATCAGTAAAATATAGTTTTAAGACGATTTATAGCCATTTTGCATTGTTTTGGGCAGCACTTGTTAAACTTTGACCAAAATCGCCAAAAAAATCGGAATATTTCAAAGGTATACACGACTTTTGCACTTTTTTCGACGATAATTTCAACTTTTTCCGTTTGAACCGGAAATCAGTAAAATATAGTTTTAAGACGATTTATAGACATTTTGCATTGTTTTGGGCAGCACTTGTTAAACTTTGACCAAAATCGCCAAAAAAATCGGAATATTTCAAAGGTATATATACACGACTTTTGCACTTTTTTCGACGATAATTTCAACTTTTTCCGTTTGAACCGGAAATGAGTAAAATATAGTTTTAAGACGATTTATAGCCATTTTGCAATGTTTTGGGCAGCACTTCTTAAACTTTGACCAAAATCGCCCAAAAATCGGAATATATCAAAGGTATATATACACGACTTTTTCACTTTTTTCGACGATAATTTCAACTTTTTCCATTTGAACCGGAAATCAATAAAATATTGTTTTAAGACGATTTATAGCCATTTTGCATTGTTTTGGGCAGCACTTGTTAAACTTTGACCAAAATCGCCCAAAAATCGGAATATTTCAAAGGTATATATACACGACTTTTGCACTTTTTTCGACGATAATTTCAACTTTTTCCGTTTGAACCGGAAATCAGTAAAATATAGTTTTAAGACGATTTATAGACATTTTGCATTGTTTTGGGCAGCACTTGTTAAACTTTGACCAAAATCGCCCAAAAATCGGAATATATCAAAGGTATATATACACGACTTTTTCACTTTTTTCGACGATAATTTCAACTTTTTCCATTTGAACCGGAAATCAATAAAATATAGTTTTAAGACGATTTATAGCCATTTTGCATTGTTTTGGGCAGCACTTGTTAAACTTTGACCAAAATCGCCCAAAAATCGGAATATATCAAAGGTATATATACACGACTTTTTCACTTTTTTCGACGATAATTTCAACTTTTTCCATTTGAACCGGAAATCAATAAAATATTGTTTTAAGACGATTTATAGCCATTTTGCATTGTTTTGGGCAGCACTTGTTAAACTTTGACCAAAATCGCCCAAAAATCGGAATATATCAAAGGTATATATACACGACTTTTTCACTTTTTTCGACGATAATTTCAACTTTTTCCATTTGAACCGGAAATCAATAAAATATTGTTTTAAGACGATTTATAGCCATTTTGCATTGTTTTGGGCAGCACTTGTTAAACTTTGACCAAAATCGCCCAAAAATCGGAATATATCAAAGGTATATATACACGACTTTTTCACTTTTTTCGACGATAATTTCAACTTTTTCCATTTGAACCGGAAATCAATAAAATATTGTTTTAAGACGATTTATAGCCATTTTGCATTGTTTTGGGCAGCACTTGTTAAACTTTGACCAAAATCGCCCAAAAATCGGAATATTTCAAAGGTATATATACACGACTTTTGCACTTTTTTCGACGATAATTTCAACTTTTTCCGTTTGAACCGGAAATCAGTAAAATATAGTTTTAAGACGATTTATAGCCATTTTGCATTGTTTTGGGCAGCACTTGTTAAACTTTGACCAAAATCGCCAAAAAAATCGGAATATTTCAAAGGTATACACGACTTTTGCACTTTTTTCGACGATAATTTCAACTTTTTCCGTTTGAACCGGAAATCAGTAAAATATAGTTTTAAGACGATTTATAGACATTTTGCATTGTTTTGGGCAGCACTTGTTAAACTTTGACCAAAATCGCCAAAAAAATCGGAATATTTCAAAGGTATATATACACGACTTTTGCACTTTTTTCGACGATAATTTCAACTTTTTCCATTTGAACCGGAAATCAATAAAATATTGTTTTAAGACGATTTATAGCCATTTTGCATTGTTTTGGGCAGCACTTGTTAAACTTTGACCAAAATCGCCCAAAAATCGGAATATATCAAAGGTATATATACACGACTTTTTCACTTTTTTCGACGATAATTTCAACTTTTTCCATTTGAACCGGAAATCAATAAAATATTGTTTTAAGACGATTTATAGCCATTTTGCATTGTTTTGGGCAGCACTTGTTAAACTTTGACCAAAATCGCCCAAAAATCGGAATATTTCAAAGGTATATATACACGACTTTTGCACTTTTTTCGACGATAATTTCAACTTTTTCCGTTTGAACCGGAAATCAGTAAAATATAGTTTTAAGACGATTTATAGCCATTTTGCATTGTTTTGGGCAGCACTTGTTAAACTTTGACCAAAATCGCCAAAAAAATCGGAATATTTCAAAGGTATACACGACTTTTGCACTTTTTTCGACGATAATTTCAACTTTTTCCGTTTGAACCGGAAATCAGTAAAATATAGTTTTAAGACGATTTATAGACATTTTGCATTGTTTTGGGCAGCACTTGTTAAACTTTGACCAAAATCGCCAAAAAAATCGGAATATTTCAAAGGTATATATACACGACTTTTGCACTTTTTTCGACGATAATTTCAACTTTTTCCGTTTGAACCGGAAATGAGTAAAATATAGTTTTAAGACGATTTATAGCCATTTTGCAATGTTTTGGGCAGCACTTCTTAAACTTTGACCAAAATCGCCCAAAAATCGGAATATATCAAAGGTATATATACACGACTTTTTCACTTTTTTCGACGATAATTTCAACTTTTTCCATTTGAACCGGAAATCAATAAAATATTGTTTTAAGACGATTTATAGCCATTTTGCATTGTTTTGGGCAGCACTTGTTAAACTTTGACCAAAATCGCCCAAAAATCGGAATATTTCAAAGGTATATATACACGACTTTTGCACTTTTTTCGACGATAATTTCAACTTTTTCCGTTTGAACCGGAAATCAGTAAAATATAGTTTTAAGACGATTTATAGCCATTTTGCATTGTTTTGGGCAGCACTTGTTAAACTTTGACCAAAATCGCCAAAAAAGTCGGAATATTTCAAAGGTATATGTACACGACTTTTGCACTTTTTTCGACGATAATTTCAACTTTTTCCGTTTGAACCGGAAATCAGTAAAATATAGTTTTAAGACGATTTATAGACATTTTGCATTGTTTTGGGCAGCACTTGTTAAACTTTGACCAAAATCGCCCAAAAATCGGAATATATCAAAGGTATATATACACGACTTTTTCACTTTTTTCGACGATAATTTCAACTTTTTCCATTTGAACCGGAAATCAATAAAATATTGTTTTAAGACGATTTATAGCCATTTTGCATTGTTTTGGGCAGCACTTGTTAAACTTTGACCAAAATCGCCCAAAAATCGGAATATATCAAAGGTATATATACACGACTTTTTCACTTTTTTCGACGATAATTTCAACTTTTTCCATTTGAACCGGAAATCAATAAAATATAGTTTTAAGACGATTTATAGCCATTTTGCATTGTTTTGGGCAGCACTTGTTAAACTTTGACCAAAATCGCCCAAAAATCGGAATATATCAAAGGTATATATACACGACTTTTTCACTTTTTTCGACGATAATTTCAACTTTTTCCATTTGAACCGGAAATCAATAAAATATTGTTTTAAGACGATTTATAGCCATTTTGCATTGTTTTGGGCAGCACTTGTTAAACTTTGACCAAAATCGCCCAAAAATCGGAATATATCAAAGGTATATATACACGACTTTTTCACTTTTTTCGACGATAATTTCAACTTTTTCCATTTGAACCGGAAATCAATAAAATATTGTTTTAAGACGATTTATAGCCATTTTGCATTGTTTTGGGCAGCACTTGTTAAACTTTGACCAAAATCGCCCAAAAATCGGAATATATCAAAGGTATATATACACGACTTTTTCACTTTTTTCGACGATAATTTCAACTTTTTCCATTTGAACCGGAAATCAATAAAATATTGTTTTAAGACGATTTATAGCCATTTTGCATTGTTTTGGGCAGCACTTGTTAAACTTTGACCAAAATCGCCCAAAAATCGGAATATATCAAAGGTATATATACACGACTTTTTCACTTTTTTCGACGATAATTTCAACTTTTTCCATTTGAACCGGAAATCAATAAAATATTGTTTTAAGACGATTTATAGCCATTTTGCATTGTTTTGGGCAGCACTTGTTAAACTTTGACCAAAATCGCCCAAAAATCGGAATATATCAAAGGTATATATACACGACTTTTTCACTTTTTTCGACGATAATTTCAACTTTTTCCATTTGAACCGGAAATCAATAAAATATTGTTTTAAGACGATTTATAGCCATTTTGCATTGTTTTGGGCAGCACTTGTTAAACTTTGACCAAAATCGCCCAAAAATCGGAATATTTCAAAGGTATATATACACGACTTTTGCACTTTTTTCGACGATAATTTCAACTTTTTCCGTTTGAACCGGAAATCAGTAAAATATAGTTTTAAGACGATTTATAGCCATTTTGCATTGTTTTGGGCAGCACTTGTTAAACTTTGACCAAAATCGCCAAAAAAATCGGAATATTTCAAAGGTATACACGACTTTTGCACTTTTTTCGACGATAATTTCAACTTTTTCCGTTTGAACCGGAAATCAGTAAAATATAGTTTTAAGACGATTTATAGACATTTTGCATTGTTTTGGGCAGCACTTGTTAAACTTTGACCAAAATCGCCAAAAAAATCGGAATATTTCAAAGGTATATATACACGACTTTTGCACTTTTTTCGACGATAATTTCAACTTTTTCCATTTGAACCGGAAATCAATAAAATATTGTTTTAAGACGATTTATAGCCATTTTGCATTGTTTTGGGCAGCACTTGTTAAACTTTGACCAAAATCGCCCAAAAATCGGAATATATCAAAGGTATATATACACGACTTTTTCACTTTTTTCGACGATAATTTCAACTTTTTCCATTTGAACCGGAAATCAATAAAATATTGTTTTAAGACGATTTATAGCCATTTTGCATTGTTTTGGGCAGCACTTGTTAAACTTTGACCAAAATCGCCCAAAAATCGGAATATTTCAAAGGTATATATACACGACTTTTGCACTTTTTTCGACGATAATTTCAACTTTTTCCGTTTGAACCGGAAATCAGTAAAATATAGTTTTAAGACGATTTATAGCCATTTTGCATTGTTTTGGGCAGCACTTGTTAAACTTTGACCAAAATCGCCAAAAAAATCGGAATATTTCAAAGGTATACACGACTTTTGCACTTTTTTCGACGATAATTTCAACTTTTTCCGTTTGAACCGGAAATGAGTAAAATATAGTTTTAAGACGATTTATAGCCATTTTGCAATGTTTTGGGCAGCACTTCTTAAACTTTGACCAAAATCGCCCAAAAATCGGAATATATCAAAGGTATATATACACGACTTTTTCACTTTTTTCGACGATAATTTCAACTTTTTCCATTTGAACCGGAAATCAATAAAATATTGTTTTAAGACGATTTATAGCCATTTTGCATTGTTTTGGGCAGCACTTGTTAAACTTTGACCAAAATCGCCCAAAAATCGGAATATTTCAAAGGTATATATACACGACTTTTGCACTTTTTTCGACGATAATTTCAACTTTTTCCGTTTGAACCGGAAATCAGTAAAATATAGTTTTAAGACGATTTATAGCCATTTTGCATTGTTTTGGGCAGCACTTGTTAAACTTTGACCAAAATCGCCAAAAAAGTCGGAATATTTCAAAGGTATATGTACACGACTTTTGCACTTTTTTCGACGATAATTTCAACTTTTTCCGTTTGAACCGGAAATCAGTAAAATATAGTTTTAAGACGATTTATAGACATTTTGCATTGTTTTGGGCAGCACTTGTTAAACTTTGACCAAAATCGCCCAAAAATCGGAATATATCAAAGGTATATATACACGACTTTTTCACTTTTTTCGACGATAATTTCAACTTTTTCCATTTGAACCGGAAATCAATAAAATATTGTTTTAAGACGATTTATAGCCATTTTGCATTGTTTTGGGCAGCACTTGTTAAACTTTGACCAAAATCGCCCAAAAATCGGAATATATCAAAGGTATATATACACGACTTTTTCACTTTTTTCGACGATAATTTCAACTTTTTCCATTTGAACCGGAAATCAATAAAATATAGTTTTAAGACGATTTATAGCCATTTTGCATTGTTTTGGGCAGCACTTGTTAAACTTTGACCAAAATCGCCCAAAAATCGGAATATATCAAAGGTATATATACACGACTTTTTCACTTTTTTCGACGATAATTTCAACTTTTTCCATTTGAACCGGAAATCAATAAAATATTGTTTTAAGACGATTTATAGCCATTTTGCATTGTTTTGGGCAGCACTTGTTAAACTTTGACCAAAATCGCCCAAAAATCGGAATATATCAAAGGTATATATACACGACTTTTTCACTTTTTTCGACGATAATTTCAACTTTTTCCATTTGAACCGGAAATCAATAAAATATTGTTTTAAGACGATTTATAGCCATTTTGCATTGTTTTGGGCAGCACTTGTTAAACTTTGACCAAAATCGCCCAAAAATCGGAATATTTCAAAGGTATATATACACGACTTTTGCACTTTTTTCGACGATAATTTCAACTTTTTCCGTTTGAACCGGAAATCAGTAAAATATAGTTTTAAGACGATTTATAGCCATTTTGCATTGTTTTGGGCAGCACTTGTTAAACTTTGACCAAAATCGCCAAAAAAATCGGAATATTTCAAAGGTATACACGACTTTTGCACTTTTTTCGACGATAATTTCAACTTTTTCCGTTTGAACCGGAAATCAGTAAAATATAGTTTTAAGACGATTTATAGACATTTTGCATTGTTTTGGGCAGCACTTGTTAAACTTTGACCAAAATCGCCAAAAAAATCGGAATATTTCAAAGGTATATATACACGACTTTTGCACTTTTTTCGACGATAATTTCAACTTTTTCCATTTGAACCGGAAATCAATAAAATATTGTTTTAAGACGATTTATAGCCATTTTGCATTGTTTTGGGCAGCACTTGTTAAACTTTGACCAAAATCGCCCAAAAATCGGAATATATCAAAGGTATATATACACGACTTTTTCACTTTTTTCGACGATAATTTCAACTTTTTCCATTTGAACCGGAAATCAATAAAATATTGTTTTAAGACGATTTATAGCCATTTTGCATTGTTTTGGGCAGCACTTGTTAAACTTTGACCAAAATCGCCCAAAAATCGGAATATTTCAAAGGTATATATACACGACTTTTGCACTTTTTTCGACGATAATTTCAACTTTTTCCGTTTGAACCGGAAATCAGTAAAATATAGTTTTAAGACGATTTATAGCCATTTTGCATTGTTTTGGGCAGCACTTGTTAAACTTTGACCAAAATCGCCAAAAAAATCGGAATATTTCAAAGGTATACACGACTTTTGCACTTTTTTCGACGATAATTTCAACTTTTTCCGTTTGAACCGGAAATCAGTAAAATATAGTTTTAAGACGATTTATAGACATTTTGCATTGTTTTGGGCAGCACTTGTTAAACTTTGACCAAAATCGCCAAAAAAATCGGAATATTTCAAAGGTATATATACACGACTTTTGCACTTTTTTCGACGATAATTTCAACTTTTTCCGTTTGAACCGGAAATGAGTAAAATATAGTTTTAAGACGATTTATAGCCATTTTGCAATGTTTTGGGCAGCACTTCTTAAACTTTGACCAAAATCGCCCAAAAATCGGAATATATCAAAGGTATATATACACGACTTTTTCACTTTTTTCGACGATAATTTCAACTTTTTCCATTTGAACCGGAAATCAATAAAATATTGTTTTAAGACGATTTATAGCCATTTTGCATTGTTTTGGGCAGCACTTGTTAAACTTTGACCAAAATCGCCCAAAAATCGGAATATTTCAAAGGTATATATACACGACTTTTGCACTTTTTTCGACGATAATTTCAACTTTTTCCGTTTGAACCGGAAATCAGTAAAATATAGTTTTAAGACGATTTATAGCCATTTTGCATTGTTTTGGGCAGCACTTGTTAAACTTTGACCAAAATCGCCAAAAAAATCGGAATATTTCAAAGGTATACACGACTTTTGCACTTTTTTCGACGATAATTTCAACTTTTTCCGTTTGAACCGGAAATCAGTAAAATATAGTTTTAAGACGATTTATAGACATTTTGCATTGTTTTGGGCAGCACTTGTTAAACTTTGACCAAAATCGCCAAAAAAATCGGAATATTTCAAAGGTATATATACACGACTTTTGCACTTTTTTCGACGATAATTTCAACTTTTTCCGTTTGAACCGGAAATGAGTAAAATATAGTTTTAAGACGATTTATAGCCATTTTGCAATGTTTTGGGCAGCACTTCTTAAACTTTGACCAAAATCGCCCAAAAATCGGAATATATCAAAGGTATATATACACGACTTTTTCACTTTTTTCGACGATAATTTCAACTTTTTCCATTTGAACCGGAAATCAATAAAATATTGTTTTAAGACGATTTATAGCCATTTTGCATTGTTTTGGGCAGCACTTGTTAAACTTTGACCAAAATCGCCCAAAAATCGGAATATTTCAAAGGTATATATACACGACTTTTGCACTTTTTTCGACGATAATTTCAACTTTTTCCGTTTGAACCGGAAATCAGTAAAATATAGTTTTAAGACGATTTATAGCCATTTTGCATTGTTTTGGGCAGCACTTGTTAAACTTTGACCAAAATCGCCAAAAAAATCGGAATATTTCAAAGGTATACACGACTTTTGCACTTTTTTCGACGATAATTTCAACTTTTTCCGTTTGAACCGGAAATCAGTAAAATATAGTTTTAAGACGATTTATAGACATTTTGCATTGTTTTGGGCAGCACTTGTTAAACTTTGACCAAAATCGCCAAAAAAATCGGAATATTTCAAAGGTATATATACACGACTTTTTCACTTTTTGCGACGATAATTTCAACTTTTTCCGTTTGAACCGGAAATGAGTAAAATATAGTTTTAAGACGATTTATAGCCATTTTGCAATGTTTTGGGCAGCACTTCTTAAACTTTGACCAAAATCGCCAAAAAAATCGGATTATTTCAAAGGTATATATACACGACTTTTTCACTTTTTGCGACGATAATTTCAACTTTTTCCGTTTGAACCGGAAATGAGTAAAATATAGTTTTAAGACGATTTATAGCCATTTTGCATTGTTTTGGGCAGCACTTGTTAAACTTTGACCAAAATCGCCAAAAAAGTCGGAATATTTCAAAGGTATATATACACGACTTTTGCACTTTTTTCGACGATAATTTCAACTTTTTCCGTTTGAACCGGAAATCAGTAAAATATAGTTTTAAGACGATTTATAGACATTTTGCATTGTTTTGGGCAGCACTTGTTAAACTTTGACCAAAATCGCCCAAAAATCGGAATATATCAAAGGTATATATACACGACTTTTTCACTTTTTTCGACGATAATTTCAACTTTTTCCATTTGAACCGGAAATCAATAAAATATTGTTTTAAGACGATTTATAGCCATTTTGCATTGTTTTGGGCAGCACTTGTTAAACTTTGACCAAAATCGCCCAAAAATCGGAATATATCAAAGGTATATATACACGACTTTTTCACTTTTTTCGACGATAATTTCAACTTTTTCCATTTGAACCGGAAATCAATAAAATATTGTTTTAAGACGATTTATAGCCATTTTGCATTGTTTTGGGCAGCACTTGTTAAACTTTGACCAAAATCGCCCAAAAATCGGAATATATCAAAGGTATATATACACGACTTTTTCACTTTTTTCGACGATAATTTCAACTTTTTCCATTTGAACCGGAAATCAATAAAATATTGTTTTAAGACGATTTATAGCCATTTTGCATTGTTTTGGGCAGCACTTGTTAAACTTTGACCAAAATCGCCAAAAAATCGGAATATATCAAAGGTATATATACACGACTTTTTCACTTTTTTCGACGATAATTTCAACTTTTTCCATTTGAACCGGAAATCAATAAAATATAGTTTTAAGACGATTTATAGCCATTTTGCATTGTTTTGGGCAGCACTTGTTAAACTTTGACCAAAATCGCCCAAAAATCGGAATATATCAAAGGTATATATACACGACTTTTGCACTTTTTTCGACGATAATTTCAACTTTTTCCATTTGAACCGGAAATCAATAAAATATTGTTTTAAGACGATTTATAGCCATTTTGCATTGTTTTGGGCAGCACTTGTTAAACTTTGACCAAAATCGCCCAAAAATCGGAATATATCAAAGGTATATATACACGACTTTTTCACTTTTTTCGACGATAATTTCAACTTTTTCCATTTGAACCGGAAATCAATAAAATATTGTTTTAAGACGATTTATAGCCATTTTGCATTGTTTTGGGCAGCACTTGTTAAACTTTGACCAAAATCGCCCAAAAATCGGAATATTTCAAAGGTATATATACACGACTTTTGCACTTTTTTCGACGATAATTTCAACTTTTTCCGTTTGAACCGGAAATCAGTAAAATATAGTTTTAAGACGATTTATAGCCATTTTGCATTGTTTTGGGCAGCACTTGTTAAACTTTGACCAAAATCGCCAAAAAAATCGGAATATTTCAAAGGTATACACTACTTTTGCACTTTTTTCGACGATAATTTCAACTTTTTCCGTTTGAACCGGAAATCAGTAAAATATAGTTTTAAGACGATTTATAGACATTTTGCATTGTTTTGGGCAGCACTTGTTAAACTTTGACCAAAATCGCCAAAAAAATCGGAATATTTCAAAGGTATATATACACGACTTTTTCACTTTTTGCGACGATAATTTCAACTTTTTCCGTTTGAACCGGAAATGAGTAAAATATAGTTTTAAGACGATTTATAGCCATTTTGCAATGTTTTGGGCAGCACTTCTTAAACTTTGACCAAAATCGCCAAAAAAATCGGATTATTTCAAAGGTATATATACACGACTTTTTCACTTTTTGCGACGATAATTTCAACTTTTTCCGTTTGAACCGGAAATGAGTAAAATATAGTTTTAAGACGATTTATAGCCATTTTGCATTGTTTTGGGCAGCACTTGTTAAACTTTGACCAAAATCGCCAAAAAAGTCGGAATATTTCAAAGGTATATATACACGACTTTTGCACTTTTTTCGACGATAATTTCAACTTTTTCCGTTTGAACCGGAAATCAGTAAAATATAGTTTTAAGACGATTTATAGACATTTTGCATTGTTTTGGGCAGCACTTGTTAAACTTTGACCAAAATCGCCAAAAAAATCGGAATATTTCAAAGGTATATATACACGACTTTTGCACTTTTTTCGACGATAATTTCAACTTTTTCCGTTTGAACCGGAAATCAGTAAAATATAGTTTTAAGACGATTTATAGACATTTTGCATTGTTTTGGGCAGCACTTGTTAAACTTTGACCAAAATCGCCAAAAAAATCGGAATATTTCAAAGGTATATATACACGACTTTTGCACTTTTTTCGACGATAATTTCAACTTTTTCCGTTTGAACCGGAAATCAGTAAAATATAGTTTTAAGACGATTTATAGACATTTTGCATTGTTTTGGGCAGCACTTGTTAAACTTTGACCAAAATCGCCCAAAAATCGGAATATATCAAAGGTATATATACACGACTTTTGCACTTTTTTCGACGATAATTTCAACTTTTTCCGTTTGAACCGGAAATCAGTAAAATATAGTTTTAAGACGATTTATAGACATTTTGCATTGTTTTGGGCAGCACTTGTTAAACTTTGACCAAAATCGCCAAAAAAATCGGAATATTTCAAAGGTATATATACACGACTTTTGCACTTTTTTCGACGATAATTTCAACTTTTTCCGTTTGAACCGGAAATCAGTAAAATATAGTTTTAAGACGATTTATAGCCATTTTGCATTGTTTTGGGCAGCACTTGTTAAACTTTGACCAAAATCGCCCAAAAATCGGAATATATCAAAGGTATATATACACGACTTTTGCACTTTTTTCGACGATAATTTCAACTTTTTCCATTTGAACCGGAAATCAATAAAATATTGTTTTAAGACGATTTATAGCCATTTTGCATTGTTTTGGGCAGCACTTGTTAAACTTTGACCAAAATCGCCCAAAAATCGGAATATATCAAAGGTATATATACACGACTTTTTCACTTTTTTCGACGATAATTTCAACTTTTTCCATTTGAACCGGAAATCAATAAAATATTGTTTTAAGACGATTTATAGCCATTTTGCATTGTTTTGGGCAGCACTTGTTAAACTTTGACCAAAATCGCCCAAAAATCGGAATATTTCAAAGGTATATATACACGACTTTTGCACTTTTTTCGACGATAATTTCAACTTTTTCCGTTTGAACCGGAAATCAGTAAAATATAGTTTTAAGACGATTTATAGCCATTTTGCATTGTTTTGGGCAGCACTTGTTAAACTTTGACCAAAATCGCCAAAAAAATCGGAATATTTCAAAGGTATATATACACGACTTTTCGTAATACTGGATTATGATCTCTTCAGATGCGTCTAAAAGTAATTTAGCGATCGGTTTTAAGTGGAGAATAGATTTGTTGATTCAAATTGATAGGGAGATTTACCCATTTTGTTGAAAGTTTACCCATAACAATGTAATAAAATTTGATCTGCGAAGATGTTTTAATATTAGACATAACCACATTAGTCAAACATATCATGTGTACCAATAGAGAAAACACATTACTCAATTTACATGATTTTTATAATGATTAATGAGTTTGCATCTACAAAAGTGTGCATCCTTTAAATGAAACTATACAATATAAACGTATGGAAATATAATTGTAAATTAAAGCATTATTACCGATTAATATGCAACAAAACTTACACTATGAAACAGCATGGTACTTACAAAAATCTACTAACAATAACTCTGTTTAAACAAAATTGGATTAGCATTTTATATATTTTGTTGTCTTTGCTTAAATTTAAAGCGAAATTACGATAATTATTGCATAATTTTACATATATATTTTATTAATATTATTTCTTATTTTTTTTAGGGATATTCGTTATGTAATCAAATCATATTGGCAAGCGTGTAAAGATTTCGCAAACCACTAAACCCGGGAGTCTCGAAAAGGGTATTTAATATTTCCAATTAGGGTGCATATAATTAATATTAACGCTTTTTTTTTGCATAAATTCTTGTATTCGTATAATCGGCTGATTATAAAGTAAACGATTTGAAAGCCAATTAATAGAAGTCAGAAGCGTTTGGTTATCTACGCCACGCATCTGTCAAATTACAATTATATTATGCCTTTTGCAGAGGAAGAAAACGTAAACCAAGAAGCGGCGATTGCCGAGAATGTCGATTTGAATTTATTGAGTATGGAGAACCTGGATCGCAGTTCTCCGGAACTGTGGGAGTATAATAAAGGTAAAGTTCCCTTTACATTTTTCAAGTATTAATCTGGTAATGCCGTCGATTCGTAGATCAGGATGTTCAAGATTTTACGCGAAAGTATTCGTCGGCCTCTGAAATGAAGACACTTTACAACACAGAGCTAACCGAAGAAGATAAGCTGCAAATAGAATGTGAATATTATAGGTTTTTTTCATGTTACGTAAGTTACTGTTAGTGTTTTTTTTTGGGGGGTGGTAGTTTTGAAAACTCTATCGAAGGAGAAGCTTCTATTAAAAGTTAAAGAATTGCACGATCTCGCTTATCAGTTGGGCATCGAAGAGACTAGGGAGATGACCAGAGCGAAGTATTTGAATATATTTAATCAGGACGTTAAAACAGATTGAATAATGTGTTAAGCTGTTGTTTAAAGTAATTTTAGTTTTTTGAATAAATTTTTTTTTGTATGTATCCTATTATAGTTGATTCCGTTCTCCAAAAAAATAAATCACGCTCGTTTTATGCAAATGTGAAATGTGTATTTTTGGTGCGATTTTGGACGAATAGCCGGAAAAGGAAGAGAAAATAGATATAGGCAACTGAAACTACACGATAAAAACCTACGGCAATGACAATGTATACATAGACGTTGCAAATCAATATACGAAAACGAGTCAACGTTAAGCGGTTGATTTTCATGTGGCGATATCTGTCGATATCTTCCCCACGAGAACTTGAAGACTGCGCTAGTATATTGACCAAATACACGGGAACGAAATTTGGACAAATTTCCACTTAGTGTGGCGCCATTGTCTCCCCATAAGCAATATGTTAATTGGAATTTAATAAGCGCGTTGCGTCCCCAATCGACTTAAACCAAGCATTCGATTACTGTGCGCGGGAAACTACGTTATGGCCACGGTCAGCTGTTCGACATCAAAACAATGAATAAAATGTGTAAACATTCAACAACCCGGGAGAAATGTATCGAATTGATAAAATTCGATAAAATACATTGTCATTGGCATTAGTTACAATGCACATTTAATAAATATACGAGCTATAATATTAACTTGCACTCCTCAATATATTCCTCCTCTTACACTCCATCAAACACAATTTTGAAAATGCCCAATTCATAACTTAAACTTCCGTCATCAAAAAATATTTCAGTTCTGTCACTCATTACAATTTCTTTATAATTGTACCTAAAGAAGTATTAGATACAATTTACTACCTTCAAAAGTCTTCAATTTATTTTCTAAAAAATCTTTAAAAAATTTCAGTTTAGCAAAAAAAAACAAAAAGGAAGTTTTTCATTTCCTTCACAAAGATAGCTACACAATTTGTACACGTACCTGCTTGTTGTGTTGAAATCTAGAAATCTAATAGAAATACGTTTTACATATATATTTTACAACAACAAATTTTATTACACAGCACAGGATCGAACGCACGACCCCACGGCGACAAGCTATACCTTAACGCCGAGACCACTCCGACACCGACGAGACATGATTTTATTAACAGTATAAACTACATAATTGAAGAGAATATTAAAATAAAACTCGCCAAAAAATCGAAATATTTGAAAGGTATATATACACGACTTTTTCACTTTTTTCGACGATAATTTCAACTTTTTCCATTTGAACCGGAAATCAATAAAATATTGTTTTAAGACGATTTATAGCCATTTTGCATTGTTTTGGGCAGCACTTGTTAAACTTTGACCAAAATCGCCCAAAAATCGGAATATATCAAAGGTATATATACACGACTTTTTCACTTTTTTCGACGATAATTTCAACTTTTTCCATTTGAACCGGAAATCAATAAAATATTGTTTTAAGACGATTTATAGCCATTTTGCATTGTTTTGGGCAGCACTTGTTAAACTTTGACCAAAATCGCCCAAAAATCGGAATATATCAAAGGTATATATACACGACTTTTTCACTTTTTTCGACGATAATTTCAACTTTTTCCATTTGAACCGGAAATCAATAAAATATTGTTTTAAGACGATTTATAGCCATTTTGCATTGTTTTGGGCAGCACTTGTTAAACTTTGACCAAAATCGCCCAAAAATCGGAATATTTCAAAGGTATATATACACGACTTTTGCACTTTTTTCGACGATAATTTCAACTTTTTCCGTTTGAACCGGAAATCAGTAAAATATAGTTTTAAGACGATTTATAGCCATTTTGCATTGTTTTGGGCAGCACTTGTTAAACTTTGACCAAAATCGCCAAAAAAATCGGAATATTTCAAAGGTATACACGACTTTTGCACTTTTTTCGACGATAATTTCAACTTTTTCCGTTTGAACCGGAAATCAGTAAAATATAGTTTTAAGACGATTTATAGACATTTTGCATTGTTTTGGGCAGCACTTGTTAAACTTTGACCAAAATCGCCAAAAAAATCGGAATATTTCAAAGGTATATATACACGACTTTTGCACTTTTTTCGACGATAATTTCAACTTTTTCCGTTTGAACCGGAAATCAGTAAAATATAGTTTTAAGACGATTTATAGCCATTTTGCAATGTTTTGGGCAGCACTTCTTAAACTTTGACCAAAATCGCCAAAAAAATCGGATTATTTCAAAGGTATATATACACGACTTTTTCACTTTTTGCGACGATAATTTCAACTTTTTCCGTTTGAACCGGAAATGAGTAAAATATAGTTTTAAGACGATTTATAGCCATTTTGCATTGTTTTGGGCAGCACTTGTTAAACTTTGACCAAAATCGCCAAAAAAGTCGGAATATTTCAAAGGTATATATACACGACTTTTGCACTTTTTTCGACGATAATTTCAACTTTTTCCGTTTGAACCGGAAATCAGTAAAATATAGTTTTAAGACGATTTATAGACATTTTGCATTGTTTTGGGCAGCACTTGTTAAACTTTGACCAAAATCGCCCAAAAATCGGAATATATCAAAGGTATATATACACGACTTTTTCACTTTTTTCGACGATAATTTCAACTTTTTCCATTTGAACCGGAAATCAATAAAATATTGTTTTAAGACGATTTATAGCCATTTTGCATTGTTTTGGGCAGCACTTGTTAAACTTTGACCAAAATCGCCCAAAAATCGGAATATATCAAAGGTATATATACACGACTTTTTCACTTTTTTCGACGATAATTTCAACTTTTTCCATTTGAACCGGAAATCAATAAAATATAGTTTTAAGACGATTTATAGCCATTTTGCATTGTTTTGGGCAGCACTTGTTAAACTTTGACCAAAATCGCCCAAAAATCGGAATATATCAAAGGTATATATACACGACTTTTTCACTTTTTTCGACGATAATTTCAACTTTTTCCATTTGAACCGGAAATCAATAAAATATTGTTTTAAGACGATTTATAGCCATTTTGCATTGTTTTGGGCAGCACTTGTTAAACTTTGACCAAAATCGCCAAAAAATCGGAATATATCAAAGGTATATATACACGACTTTTTCACTTTTTTCGACGATAATTTCAACTTTTTCCATTTGAACCGGAAATCAATAAAATATAGTTTTAAGACGATTTATAGCCATTTTGCATTGTTTTGGGCAGCACTTGTTAAACTTTGACCAAAATCGCCCAAAAATCGGAATATATCAAAGGTATATATACACGACTTTTGCACTTTTTTCGACGATAATTTCAACTTTTTCCATTTGAACCGGAAATCAATAAAATATTGTTTTAAGACGATTTATAGCCATTTTGCATTGTTTTGGGCAGCACTTGTTAAACTTTGACCAAAATCGCCCAAAAATCGGAATATATCAAAGGTATATATACACGACTTTTTCACTTTTTTCGACGATAATTTCAACTTTTTCCATTTGAACCGGAAATCAATAAAATATTGTTTTAAGACGATTTATAGCCATTTTGCATTGTTTTGGGCAGCACTTGTTAAACTTTGACCAAAATCGCCCAAAAATCGGAATATATCAAAGGTATATATACACGACTTTTTCACTTTTTTCGACGATAATTTCAACTTTTTCCATTTGAACCGGAAATCAATAAAATATTGTTTTAAGACGATTTATAGCCATTTTGCATTGTTTTGGGCAGCACTTGTTAAACTTTGACCAAAATCGCCCAAAAATCGGAATATATCAAAGGTATATATACACGACTTTTTCACTTTTTTCGACGATAATTTCAACTTTTTCCATTTGAACCGGAAATCAATAAAATATTGTTTTAAGACGATTTATAGCCATTTTGCATTGTTTTGGGCAGCACTTGTTAAACTTTGACCAAAATCGCCAAAAAATCGGAATATATCAAAGGTATATATACACGACTTTTTCACTTTTTTCGACGATAATTTCAACTTTTTCCATTTGAACCGGAAATCAATAAAATATTGTTTTAAGACGATTTATAGCCATTTTGCATTGTTTTGGGCAGCACTTGTTAAACTTTGACCAAAATCGCCCAAAAATCGGAATATATCAAAGGTATATATACACGACTTTTTCACTTTTTTCGACGATAATTTCAACTTTTTCCATTTGAACCGGAAATCAATAAAATATTGTTTTAAGACGATTTATAGCCATTTTGCATTGTTTTGGGCAGCACTTGTTAAACTTTGACCAAAATCGCCCAAAAATCGGAATATTTCAAAGGTATATATACACGACTTTTGCACTTTTTTCGACGATAATTTCAACTTTTTCCGTTTGAACCGGAAATCAGTAAAATATAGTTTTAAGACGATTTATAGCCATTTTGCATTGTTTTGGGCAGCACTTGTTAAACTTTGACCAAAATCGCCAAAAAAATCGGAATATTTCAAAGGTATACACGACTTTTGCACTTTTTTCGACGATAATTTCAACTTTTTCCGTTTGAACCGGAAATCAGTAAAATATAGTTTTAAGACGATTTATAGACATTTTGCATTGTTTTGGGCAGCACTTGTTAAACTTTGACCAAAATCGCCAAAAAAATCGGAATATTTCAAAGGTATATATACACGACTTTTTCACTTTTTGCGACGATAATTTCAACTTTTTCCGTTTGAACCGGAAATGAGTAAAATATAGTTTTAAGACGATTTATAGCCATTTTGCAATGTTTTGGGCAGCACTTCTTAAACTTTGACCAAAATCGCCAAAAAAATCGGATTATTTCAAAGGTATATATACACGACTTTTTCACTTTTTGCGACGATAATTTCAACTTTTTCCGTTTGAACCGGAAATGAGTAAAATATAGTTTTAAGACGATTTATAGCCATTTTGCATTGTTTTGGGCAGCACTTGTTAAACTTTGACCAAAATCGCCAAAAAAGTCGGAATATTTCAAAGGTATATATACACGACTTTTGCACTTTTTTCGACGATAATTTCAACTTTTTCCGTTTGAACCGGAAATCAGTAAAATATAGTTTTAAGACGATTTATAGCCATTTTGCATTGTTTTGGGCAGCACTTGTTAAACTTTGACCAAAATCGCCAAAAAATCGGAATATATCAAAGGTATATATACACGACTTTTTCACTTTTTTCGACGATAATTTCAACTTTTTCCATTTGAACCGGAAATCAATAAAATATTGTTTTAAGACGATTTATAGCCATTTTGCATTGTTTTGGGCAGCACTTGTTAAACTTTGACCAAAATCGCCCAAAAATCGGAATATATCAAAGGTATATATACACGACTTTTTCACTTTTTTCGACGATAATTTCAACTTTTTCCATTTGAACCGGAAATCAATAAAATATTGTTTTAAGACGATTTATAGCCATTTTGCATTGTTTTGGGCAGCACTTGTTAAACTTTGACCAAAATCGCCCAAAAATCGGAATATTTCAAAGGTATATATACACGACTTTTGCACTTTTTTCGACGATAATTTCAACTTTTTCCGTTTGAACCGGAAATCAGTAAAATATAGTTTTAAGACGATTTATAGCCATTTTGCATTGTTTTGGGCAGCACTTGTTAAACTTTGACCAAAATCGCCAAAAAAATCGGAATATTTCAAAGGTATACACGACTTTTGCACTTTTTTCGACGATAATTTCAACTTTTTCCGTTTGAACCGGAAATCAGTAAAATATAGTTTTAAGACGATTTATAGACATTTTGCATTGTTTTGGGCAGCACTTGTTAAACTTTGACCAAAATCGCCAAAAAAATCGGAATATTTCAAAGGTATATATACACGACTTTTTCACTTTTTGCGACGATAATTTCAACTTTTTCCGTTTGAACCGGAAATGAGTAAAATATAGTTTTAAGACGATTTATAGCCATTTTGCAATGTTTTGGGCAGCACTTCTTAAACTTTGACCAAAATCGCCAAAAAAATCGGATTATTTCAAAGGTATATATACACGACTTTTTCACTTTTTGCGACGATAATTTCAACTTTTTCCGTTTGAACCGGAAATGAGTAAAATATAGTTTTAAGACGATTTATAGCCATTTTGCATTGTTTTGGGCAGCACTTGTTAAACTTTGACCAAAATCGCCAAAAAAGTCGGAATATTTCAAAGGTATATATACACGACTTTTGCACTTTTTTCGACGATAATTTCAACTTTTTCCGTTTGAACCGGAAATCAGTAAAATATAGTTTTAAGACGATTTATAGCCATTTTGCATTGTTTTGGGCAGCACTTGTTAAACTTTGACCAAAATCGCCAAAAAAGTCGGAATATTTCAAAGGTATATATACACGACTTTTGCACTTTTTTCGACGATAATTTCAACTTTTTCCGTTTGAACCGGAAATCAGTAAAATATAGTTTTAAGACGATTTATAGCCATTTTGCATTGTTTTGGGCAGCACTTGTTAAACTTTGACCAAAATCGCCCAAAAATCGGAATATATCAAAGGTATATATACACGACTTTTTCACTTTTTTCGACGATAATTTCAACTTTTTCCATTTGAACCGGAAATCAATAAAATATTGTTTTAAGACGATTTATAGCCATTTTGCATTGTTTTGGGCAGCACTTGTTAAACTTTGACCAAAATCGCCCAAAAATCGGAATATATCAAAGGTATATATACACGACTTTTTCACTTTTTTCGACGATAATTTCAACTTTTTCCATTTGAACCGGAAATCAATAAAATATTGTTTTAAGACGATTTATAGCCATTTTGCATTGTTTTGGGCAGCACTTGTTAAACTTTGACCAAAATCGCCCAAAAATCGGAATATATCAAAGGTATATATACACGACTTTTTCACTTTTTTCGACGATAATTTCAACTTTTTCCATTTGAACCGGAAATCAATAAAATATTGTTTTAAGACGATTTATAGCCATTTTGCATTGTTTTGGGCAGCACTTGTTAAACTTTGACCAAAATCGCCCAAAAATCGGAATATATCAAAGGTATATATACACGACTTTTTCACTTTTTTCGACGATAATTTCAACTTTTTCCATTTGAACCGGAAATCAATAAAATATTGTTTTAAGACGATTTATAGCCATTTTGCATTGTTTTGGGCAGCACTTGTTAAACTTTGACCAAAATCGCCCAAAAATCGGAATATATCAAAGGTATATATACACGACTTTTTCACTTTTTTCGACGATAATTTCAACTTTTTCCATTTGAACCGGAAATCAATAAAATATTGTTTTAAGACGATTTATAGCCATTTTGCATTGTTTTGGGCAGCACTTGTTAAACTTTGACCAAAATCGCCCAAAAATCGGAATATATCAAAGGTATATATACACGACTTTTTCACTTTTTTCGACGATAATTTCAACTTTTTCCATTTGAACCGGAAATCAATAAAATATTGTTTTAAGACGATTTATAGCCATTTTGCATTGTTTTGGGCAGCACTTGTTAAACTTTGACCAAAATCGCCCAAAAATCGGAATATTTCAAAGGTATATATACACGACTTTTGCACTTTTTTCGACGATAATTTCAACTTTTTCCGTTTGAACCGGAAATCAGTAAAATATAGTTTTAAGACGATTTATAGCCATTTTGCATTGTTTTGGGCAGCACTTGTTAAACTTTGACCAAAATCGCCAAAAAAATCGGAATATTTCAAAGGTATACACGACTTTTGCACTTTTTTCGACGATAATTTCAACTTTTTCCGTTTGAACCGGAAATCAGTAAAATATAGTTTTAAGACGATTTATAGACATTTTGCATTGTTTTGGGCAGCACTTGTTAAACTTTGACCAAAATCGCCAAAAAAATCGGAATATTTCAAAGGTATATATACACGACTTTTGCACTTTTTTCGACGATAATTTCAACTTTTTCCGTTTGAACCGGAAATCAGTAAAATATAGTTTTAAGACGATTTATAGCCATTTTGCATTGTTTTGGGCAGCACTTGTTAAACTTTGACCAAAATCGCCCAAAAATCGGAATATATCAAAGGTATATATACACGACTTTTTCACTTTTTTCGACGATAATTTCAACTTTTTCCATTTGAACCGGAAATCAATAAAATATTGTTTTAAGACGATTTATAGCCATTTTGCATTGTTTTGGGCAGCACTTGTTAAACTTTGACCAAAATCGCCAAAAAAATCGGATTATTTCAAAGGTATATATACACGACTTTTTCACTTTTTGCGACGATAATTTCAACTTTTTCCGTTTGAACCGGAAATGAGTAAAATATAGTTTTAAGACGATTTATAGCCATTTTGCAATGTTTTGGGCAGCACTTCTTAAACTTTGACCAAAATCGCCAAAAAAATCGGATTATTTCAAAGGTATATATACACGACTTTTTCACTTTTTGCGACGATAATTTCAACTTTTTCCGTTTGAACCGGAAATGAGTAAAATATAGTTTTAAGACGATTTATAGCCATTTTGCAATGTTTTGGGCAGCACTTCTTAAACTTTGACCAAAATCGCCAAAAAAATCGGATTATTTCAAAGGTATATATACACGACTTTTTCACTTTTTGCGACGATAATTTCAACTTTTTCCGTTTGAACCGGAAATGAGTAAAATATAGTTTTAAGACGATTTATAGCCATTTTGCAATGTTTTGGGCAGCACTTCTTAAACTTTGACCAAAATCGCCAAAAAAATCGGATTATTTCAAAGGTATATATACACGACTTTTTCACTTTTTGCGACGATAATTTCAACTTTTTCCGTTTGAACCGGAAATGAGTAAAATATAGTTTTAAGACGATTTATAGCCATTTTGCAATGTTTTGGGCAGCACTTCTTAAACTTTGACCAAAATCGCCAAAAAAATCGGATTATTTCAAAGGTATATATACACGACTTTTTCACTTTTTGCGACGATAATTTCAACTTTTTCCGTTTGAACCGGAAATGAGTAAAATATAGTTTTAAGACGATTTATAGCCATTTTGCAATGTTTTGGGCAGCACTTCTTAAACTTTGACCAAAATCGCCAAAAAAATCGGATTATTTCAAAGGTATATATACACGACTTTTTCACTTTTTGCGACGATAATTTCAACTTTTTCCGTTTGAACCGGAAATGAGTAAAATATAGTTTTAAGACGATTTATAGCCATTTTGCAATGTTTTGGGCAGCACTTCTTAAACTTTGACCAAAATCGCCAAAAAAATCGGATTATTTCAAAGGTATATATACACGACTTTTTCACTTTTTGCGACGATAATTTCAACTTTTTCCGTTTGAACCGGAAATGAGTAAAATATAGTTTTAAGACGATTTATAGCCATTTTGCAATGTTTTGGGCAGCACTTCTTAAACTTTGACCAAAATCGCCAAAAAAATCGGATTATTTCAAAGGTATATATACACGACTTTTTCACTTTTTGCGACGATAATTTCAACTTTTTCCGTTTGAACCGGAAATGAGTAAAATATAGTTTTAAGACGATTTATAGACATTTTGCATTGTTTTGGGCAGCACTTCTTAAACTTTGACCAAAATCGCCAAAAAAATCGGATTATTTCAAAGGTATATATACACGACTTTTTCACTTTTTGCGACGATAATTTCAACTTTTTCCGTTTGAACCGGAAATGAGTAAAATATAGTTTTAAGACGATTTATAGCCATTTTGCAATGTTTTGGGCAGCACTTCTTAAACTTTGACCAAAATCGCCAAAAAAATCGGATTATTTCAAAGGTATATATACACGACTTTTTCACTTTTTGCGACGATAATTTCAACTTTTTCCGTTTGAACCGGAAATGAGTAAAATATAGTTTTAAGACGATTTATAGCCATTTTGCAATGTTTTGGGCAGCACTTCTTAAACTTTGACCAAAATCGCCAAAAAAATCGGATTATTTCAAAGGTATATATACACGACTTTTTCACTTTTTTCGACGATAATTTCAACTTTTTCCGTTTGAACCGGAAATGAGTAAAATATAGTTTTAAGACGATTTATAGCCATTTTGCATTGTTTTGGGCAGCACTTCTTAAACTTTGACCAAAATCGCCAAAAAAATCGGAATATTTCAAAGGTATATATACACGACTTTTTCACTTTTTGCGACGATAATTTCAACTTTTTCCGTTTGAACCGGAAATGAGTAAAATATAGTTTTAAGACGATTTATAGACATTTTGCATTGTTTTGGGCAGCACTTCTTAAACTTTGACCAAAATCGCCAAAAAAATCGGATTATTTCAAAGGTATATATACACGACTTTTTCACTTTTTGCGACGATAATTTCAACTTTTTCCGTTTGAACCGGAAATGAGTAAAATATAGTTTTAAGACGATTTATAGACATTTTGCATTGTTTTGGGCAGCACTTCTTAAACTTTGACCAAAATCGCCAAAAAAATCGGAATATTTCAAAGGTATATATACACGACTTTTTCACTTTTTGCGACGATAATTTCAACTTTTTCCGTTTGAACCGGAAATGAGTAAAATATAGTTTTAAGACGATTTATAGCCATTTTGCAATGTTTTGGGCAGCACTTCTTAAACTTTGACCAAAATCGCCAAAAAAATCGGATTATTTCAAAGGTATATATACACGACTTTTTCACTTTTTTCGACGATAATTTCAACTTTTTCCGTTTGAACCGGAAATGAGTAAAATATAGTTTTAAGACGATTTATAGACATTTTGCATTGTTTTGGGCAGCACTTCTTAAACTTTGACCAAAATCGCCAAAAAAATCGGATTATTTCAAAGGTATATATACACGACTTTTTCACTTTTTGCGACGATAATTTCAACTTTTTCCGTTTGAACCGGAAATGAGTAAAATATAGTTTTAAGACGATTTATAGACATTTTGCATTGTTTTGGGCAGCACTTCTTAAACTTTGACCAAAATCGCCAAAAAAATCGGATTATTTCAAAGGTATATATACACGACTTTTTCACTTTTTTCGACGATAATTTCAACTTTTTCCGTTTGAACCGGAAATGAGTAAAATATAGTTTTAAGACGATTTATAGCCATTTTGCATTGTTTTGGGCAGCACTTCTTAAACTTTGACCAAAATCGCCAAAAAAATCGGAATATTTCAAAGGTATATATACACGACTTTTTCACTTTTTGCGACGATAATTTCAACTTTTTCCGTTTGAACCGGAAATGAGTAAAATATAGTTTTAAGACGATTTATAGACATTTTGCATTGTTTTGGGCAGCACTTCTTAAACTTTGACCAAAATCGCCAAAAAAATCGGAATATTTCAAAGGTATATATACACGACTTTTTCACTTTTTGCGACGATAATTTCAACTTTTTCCGTTTGAACCGGAAATGAGTAAAATATAGTTTTAAGACGATTTATAGCCATTTTGCAATGTTTTGGGCAGCACTTCTTAAACTTTGACCAAAATCGCCAAAAAAATCGGATTATTTCAAAGGTATATATACACGACTTTTTCACTTTTTGCGACGATAATTTCAACTTTTTCCGTTTGAACCGGAAATGAGTAAAATATAGTTTTAAGACGATTTATAGCCATTTTGCAATGTTTTGGGCAGCACTTCTTAAACTTTGACCAAAATCGCCAAAAAAATCGGATTATTTCAAAGGTATATATACACGACTTTTTCACTTTTTGCGACGATAATTTCAACTTTTTCCGTTTGAACCGGAAATGAGTAAAATATAGTTTTAAGACGATTTATAGCCATTTTGCAATGTTTTGGGCAGCACTTCTTAAACTTTGACCAAAATCGCCAAAAAAATCGGATTATTTCAAAGGTATATATACACGACTTTTTCACTTTTTGCGACGATAATTTCAACTTTTTCCGTTTGAACCGGAAATGAGTAAAATATAGTTTTAAGACGATTTATAGCCATTTTGCAATGTTTTGGGCAGCACTTCTTAAACTTTGACCAAAATCGCCAAAAAAATCGGATTATTTCAAAGGTATATATACACGACTTTTTCACTTTTTGCGACGATAATTTCAACTTTTTCCGTTTGAACCGGAAATGAGTAAAATATAGTTTTAAGACGATTTATAGCCATTTTGCATTGTTTTGGGCAGCACTTGTTAAACTTTGACCAAAATCGCCCAAAAATCGGAATATATCAAAGGTATATATACACGACTTTTTCACTTTTTTCGACGATAATTTCAACTTTTTCCATTTGAACCGGAAATCAATAAAATATTGTTTTAAGACGATTTATAGCCATTTTGCATTGTTTTGGGCAGCACTTGTTAAACTTTGACCAAAATCGCCCAAAAATCGGAATATTTCAAAGGTATATATACACGACTTTTGCACTTTTTTCGACGATAATTTCAACTTTTTCCGTTTGAACCGGAAATGAGTAAAATATAGTTTTAAGACGATTTATAGCCATTTTGCAATGTTTTGGGCAGCACTTCTTAAACTTTGACCAAAATCGCCAAAAAAATCGGATTATTTCAAAGGTATATATACACGACTTTTTCACTTTTTGCGACGATAATTTCAACTTTTTCCGTTTGAACCGGAAATGAGTAAAATATAGTTTTAAGACGATTTATAGCCATTTTGCAATGTTTTGGGCAGCACTTCTTAAACTTTGACCAAAATCGCCAAAAAAATCGGATTATTTCAAAGGTATATATACACGACTTTTTCACTTTTTGCGACGATAATTTCAACTTTTTCCGTTTGAACCGGAAATGAGTAAAATATAGTTTTAAGACGATTTATAGCCATTTTGCAATGTTTTGGGCAGCACTTCTTAAACTTTGACCAAAATCGCCAAAAAAATCGGATTATTTCAAAGGTATATATACACGACTTTTTCACTTTTTGCGACGATAATTTCAACTTTTTCCGTTTGAACCGGAAATGAGTAAAATATAGTTTTAAGACGATTTATAGCCATTTTGCAATGTTTTGGGCAGCACTTCTTAAACTTTGACCAAAATCGCCAAAAAAATCGGATTATTTCAAAGGTATATATACACGACTTTTTCACTTTTTGCGACGATAATTTCAACTTTTTCCGTTTGAACCGGAAATGAGTAAAATATAGTTTTAAGACGATTTATAGCCATTTTGCAATGTTTTGGGCAGCACTTCTTAAACTTTGACCAAAATCGCCAAAAAAATCGGATTATTTCAAAGGTATATATACACGACTTTTTCACTTTTTGCGACGATAATTTCAACTTTTTCCGTTTGAACCGGAAATGAGTAAAATATAGTTTTAAGACGATTTATAGCCATTTTGCATTGTTTTGGGCAGCACTTGTTAAACTTTGACCAAAATCGCCCAAAAATCGGAATATATCAAAGGTATATATACACGACTTTTTCACTTTTTTCGACGATAATTTCAACTTTTTCCATTTGAACCGGAAATCAATAAAATATTGTTTTAAGACGATTTATAGCCATTTTGCATTGTTTTGGGCAGCACTTGTTAAACTTTGACCAAAATCGCCCAAAAATCGGAATATTTCAAAGGTATATATACACGACTTTTGCACTTTTTTCGACGATAATTTCAACTTTTTCCGTTTGAACCGGAAATGAGTAAAATATAGTTTTAAGACGATTTATAGCCATTTTGCAATGTTTTGGGCAGCACTTCTTAAACTTTGACCAAAATCGCCAAAAAAATCGGATTATTTCAAAGGTATATATACACGACTTTTTCACTTTTTGCGACGATAATTTCAACTTTTTCCGTTTGAACCGGAAATGAGTAAAATATAGTTTTAAGACGATTTATAGCCATTTTGCAATGTTTTGGGCAGCACTTCTTAAACTTTGACCAAAATCGCCAAAAAAATCGGATTATTTCAAAGGTATATATACACGACTTTTTCACTTTTTGCGACGATAATTTCAACTTTTTCCGTTTGAACCGGAAATGAGTAAAATATAGTTTTAAGACGATTTATAGCCATTTTGCAATGTTTTGGGCAGCACTTCTTAAACTTTGACCAAAATCGCCAAAAAAATCGGATTATTTCAAAGGTATATATACACGACTTTTTCACTTTTTGCGACGATAATTTCAACTTTTTCCGTTTGAACCGGAAATGAGTAAAATATAGTTTTAAGACGATTTATAGCCATTTTGCAATGTTTTGGGCAGCACTTCTTAAACTTTGACCAAAATCGCCAAAAAAATCGGATTATTTCAAAGGTATATATACACGACTTTTTCACTTTTTGCGACGATAATTTCAACTTTTTCCGTTTGAACCGGAAATGAGTAAAATATAGTTTTAAGACGATTTATAGCCATTTTGCAATGTTTTGGGCAGCACTTCTTAAACTTTGACCAAAATCGCCAAAAAAATCGGATTATTTCAAAGGTATATATACACGACTTTTTCACTTTTTTCGACGATAATTTCAACTTTTTCCGTTTGAACCGGAAATGAGTAAAATATAGTTTTAAGACGATTTATAGACATTTTGCATTGTTTTGGGCAGCACTTCTTAAACTTTGACCAAAATCGCCAAAAAAATCGGATTATTTCAAAGGTATATATACACGACTTTTTCACTTTTTGCGACGATAATTTCAACTTTTTCCGTTTGAACCGGAAATGAGTAAAATATAGTTTTAAGACGATTTATAGACATTTTGCATTGTTTTGGGCAGCACTTCTTAAACTTTGACCAAAATCGCCAAAAAAATCGGATTATTTCAAAGGTATATATACACGACTTTTTCACTTTTTTCGACGATAATTTCAACTTTTTCCGTTTGAACCGGAAATGAGTAAAATATAGTTTTAAGACGATTTATAGCCATTTTGCATTGTTTTGGGCAGCACTTCTTAAACTTTGACCAAAATCGCCAAAAAAATCGGAATATTTCAAAGGTATATATACACGACTTTTTCACTTTTTGCGACGATAATTTCAACTTTTTCCGTTTGAACCGGAAATGAGTAAAATATAGTTTTAAGACGATTTATAGACATTTTGCATTGTTTTGGGCAGCACTTCTTAAACTTTGACCAAAATCGCCAAAAAAATCGGAATATTTCAAAGGTATATATACACGACTTTTTCACTTTTTGCGACGATAATTTCAACTTTTTCCGTTTGAACCGGAAATGAGTAAAATATAGTTTTAAGACGATTTATAGCCATTTTGCAATGTTTTGGGCAGCACTTCTTAAACTTTGACCAAAATCGCCAAAAAAATCGGATTATTTCAAAGGTATATATACACGACTTTTTCACTTTTTGCGACGATAATTTCAACTTTTTCCGTTTGAACCGGAAATGAGTAAAATATAGTTTTAAGACGATTTATAGCCATTTTGCAATGTTTTGGGCAGCACTTCTTAAACTTTGACCAAAATCGCCAAAAAAATCGGATTATTTCAAAGGTATATATACACGACTTTTTCACTTTTTGCGACGATAATTTCAACTTTTTCCGTTTGAACCGGAAATGAGTAAAATATAGTTTTAAGACGATTTATAGCCATTTTGCAATGTTTTGGGCAGCACTTCTTAAACTTTGACCAAAATCGCCAAAAAAATCGGATTATTTCAAAGGTATATATACACGACTTTTTCACTTTTTGCGACGATAATTTCAACTTTTTCCGTTTGAACCGGAAATGAGTAAAATATAGTTTTAAGACGATTTATAGCCATTTTGCAATGTTTTGGGCAGCACTTCTTAAACTTTGACCAAAATCGCCAAAAAAATCGGATTATTTCAAAGGTATATATACACGACTTTTTCACTTTTTGCGACGATAATTTCAACTTTTTCCGTTTGAACCGGAAATGAGTAAAATATAGTTTTAAGACGATTTATAGCCATTTTGCATTGTTTTGGGCAGCACTTGTTAAACTTTGACCAAAATCGCCCAAAAATCGGAATATATCAAAGGTATATATACACGACTTTTTCACTTTTTTCGACGATAATTTCAACTTTTTCCATTTGAACCGGAAATCAATAAAATATTGTTTTAAGACGATTTATAGCCATTTTGCATTGTTTTGGGCAGCACTTGTTAAACTTTGACCAAAATCGCCCAAAAATCGGAATATTTCAAAGGTATATATACACGACTTTTGCACTTTTTTCGACGATAATTTCAACTTTTTCCATTTGAACCGGAAATCAATAAAATATTGTTTTAAGACGATTTATAGCCATTTTGCATTGTTTTGGGCAGCACTTGTTAAACTTTGACCAAAATCGCCCAAAAATCGGAATATTTCAAAGGTATATATACACGACTTTTTCACTTTTTTCGACGATAATTTCAACTTTTTCCATTTGAACCGGAAATCAATAAAATATTGTTTTAAGACGATTTATAGCCATTTTGCATTGTTTTGGGCAGCACTTGTTAAACTTTGACCAAAATCGCCCAAAAATCGGAATATATCAAAGGTATATATACACGACTTTTTCACTTTTTTCGACGATAATTTCAACTTTTTCCATTTGAACCGGAAATCAATAAAATATTGTTTTAAGACGATTTATAGCCATTTTGCATTGTTTTGGGCAGCACTTGTTAAACTTTGACCAAAATCGCCCAAAAATCGGAATATTTCAAAGGTATATATACACGACTTTTGCACTTTTTTCGACGATAATTTCAACTTTTTCCATTTGAACCGGAAATCAATAAAATATTGTTTTAAGACGATTTATAGCCATTTTGCATTGTTTTGGGCAGCACTTGTTAAACTTTGACCAAAATCGCCCAAAAATCGGAATATTTCAAAGGTATATATACACGACTTTTTCACTTTTTTCGACGATAATTTCAACTTTTTCCATTTGAACCGGAAATCAATAAAATATTGTTTTAAGACGATTTATAGCCATTTTGCATTGTTTTGGGCAGCACTTGTTAAACTTTGACCAAAATCGCCCAAAAATCGGAATATTTCAAAGGTATATATACACGACTTTTGCACTTTTTTCGACGATAATTTCAACTTTTTCCATTTGAACCGGAAATCAATAAAATATTGTTTTAAGACGATTTATAGCCATTTTGCATTGTTTTGGGCAGCACTTGTTAAACTTTGACCAAAATCGCCCAAAAATCGGAATATTTCAAAGGTATATATACACGACTTTTTCACTTTTTTCGACGATAATTTCAACTTTTTCCGTTTGAACCGGAAATGAGTAAAATATAGTTTTAAGACGATTTATAGCCATTTTGCAATGTTTTGGGCAGCACTTCTTAAACTTTGACCAAAATCGCCAAAAAAATCGGAATATTTCATAGGTATATATACCTATATATATGTGTATATATATATATATATATATATATAGCATCGCCAGATCTCGCCTAGAATAATTTTAAGTCAGACACTTTAAGCCACAATTATTGACTATTTCTTTGTCATGTACTCGATTGTACATGACAAATGGCCGCTATGCCTTTGATTATGATATACAACTCTATATGAATGTAGAGGAAAATTAGTCATACTTAATTTTCAATTTCCGACCAATTTAGCAAATACACTTAAATTTTGAACAAAATGGGGAAAAATAGACATAATCGCTTTAATGTAACACCAAAATCATTGAAATCTGTCGAGCCGTTCCGCCGAATTTTTTTTATACGGGTAAATCGTAAACTTTTGTAGTAAGCATGGAAATAATGCTTTTTATCTTTAAGCGGGACAAATTACCGAAAATCGGGATTGTCCCCCTAAAAGCGGGACGTATGGTCACTTTACTTATTTGTGTTATTAATTTTATCCCAATAAAATTTTATATAAAATAAAATAAGCAAAAATCTGTTAGGTAAGCTGTTCATCAAAATGATCGAAAAATTATCGAAAAAGAACAGAGGTCGATTTTCATCAAAATTATCGAAAAAGTACAAAAAATCGAGATTTTTTCCATACAAAATGATGAATTGATGAAAAATGTCGATGAATTTCTCAACTTTTTCCAATTGAATCCTATGCCCATCATCTTTCACAGTACCACATTGAATTGAACAAATTAATTACCTCTTTCACCTCCTCTTAATTACCTCTGTCACTCACCGGGGGTGTTATGCTTTGTGTTACGGTTTTTGGGTGATTTCATTTTACAATATTGCTACAATTATTAACCACTATACTATACAATTATTAACTGTCCTTTTCGTCGTGTCGCAATTCTTGCAGAATAACAGTAGTAGTCCGATACCTTAACGCTGAGACTACTCCGACACCGATTAAACAAGATTTTATAAAAATTATAACGTAACACTTTTCTCCCAAATTATACTTTTATGTAAGTGTAACTTTATGCAACTTCTTCTTACTAAATAAAATAAAATGATAAACACGTACTGAAGTAGTTATTATATACAAAATAAGTAAATTAAGGAAATTTTAATATAAATATACACTTCCCAATTGTCTTCGATTTAAGTGAATCGCATCTCTGTAAAAATAGATATAAAATAAAAGCAAAACTATTTTAAAGAAGAGAAGTGGACTCACTCTAAAATAGTATCTACTCACAATATTATCCCGAATGACTGCTCCCTATAAGTTTATTTAAATAAAATCATTTTTGTTCCCTCTTCGGAGTAGGCAGGCCCAACCATTGGTAGCACTATAAAAAAACTGTGAGGGACTTGCGAACTAGAGCTTGTAAGAGTCGCTTAATCTCTTCTTAGTGCTCATGTACGACTTATCCTGAAATAAAATACACAAATTGATTAGTCTATGGTATATTTATTGTAATATATATAAGAAAATTCTAACTACTATGTGAACTAAAGATGTTTTTTATGCAAAATCATGTTTCATGCTTTGAAAAAATAAAGTTGATAGGCATGTTTATAGACTTGCACGCTCTACCAAGAATAATTCTCAATACACGATTATTTTAGTGAATTAATTTCAATCGGATGACCGGATGCAAAAATATGTTCCGTTTTTTATTTGGAAATAATTGTTTGGATTTTACCATAAAATTATCAAAGCTATTAAAAGTATTATACCCTACTTTAATTAATATCATATTTAACGAAAATTCAATTTTCGGGTAATTCGGGTAAAAAAATGGTAATTTGAATTTAACAACTCATAATTATGGATTGAGATGTATTGTAAAAAATAAACAAAATAAATTAAATAAAATAAAGAAATATGTAGAAAATAATGCAAAGGGATTGAAAAAGTGCGAGTAAGATATTTTACAGGTGAGTTTATTACAAAAATCGGTCTTTATTCATTACGAAATAAGCACACTTGGTACATAAACCCTTTCTTGACTTAATCAATGTATTTAATATAAAATAAAATTTTGTCAAATAAATGTGTTATTCCTTCAACGTATATATAATATAGGACTGGAAGGCATCCAACATGGCGTCTCTCCCAGCCCAATAAAAAAAAAACAAGTTTTCACAAACAGGGATGGCACCTCGTAACACCGACCTAGCCAGGAATCATAGACACAATTCTTATGATGTATCATTTAACAGACCGCAGCATGGTGTGTTACATTTGTACTGTTGGTACAATAGATTTATTATTACAGATTTTTATCATTTCAATTCGAAGCCCAAGTGCACATCTGGACACGGAATTATAGTAAAAAATAAATTACAAAGACAATAAAAAAGTCCGATCTACTACTTTTACATTCTTAACTTTCTCTTGTCTGTTTGCATCGCATATCTCCCCTTACGCTTCGTATAATATACTATGTTTTGCTCTCTCACTATATATTGGCCGTAATGTAAACTTATCTTTAAATTCTATTTCTATCAACTATTTTTACATTATATTATAGTAAGTCTGTATCTGTATTTCTGTCGTAGATTTCCCGATGTAACACTTAATGGACCTCACTTAAACATTAGTACAAAATCATCGCCGCTAAATAGCAAAAATCGATCGCAATAATTTAGAAATACATAAAAACGATTTTCCACTTAAACAGTCTTAATATTATAGAATCATTCGCACCAGTATACCTTATTCAGAAATTTGACCAAAACGATTGTCAAATTTATCGTAATTATAGCAGCAGTAATAAAAAAAAAAAGTGTAACGCAACATACGCAAAATAAAGTAATTTTGTAGTAAAAATTACAGTTAGTTGTGAAATTTTTTTCAAGTATGGACAATAATTCATCATAGATTACTTCTTTCCTTTCAAAGTCGAGTCCAAAATTAGAATTTCAACAAAATAGCAAACAAAGGAATATTTAGATACACGATCTTCTTTATCAGTAAAAACTAAATAATTAGTCAAAGCGATTTAGAATATATTAATCGATACTTGTATAAAATCTCATCGTGAACCAATAATTATTATAACAAACTTACATTATTTTGCATATGTTGTATTACCAATTATATCGCGTGGAATTATATGCGAATTAAATTTAAAAAAAATCAGTGCATATATAATCTGACACACTTGACATTAACCACATTGAGTATTCGCCTTCACCCATATAATGGAATATCACATTCCTACGAATACCTTTTAAGAATTTGATTTTAAAAAGTTATACACAAATTGATATTGGTGGTCTCTTCAGAATCACCTCGAGTTTGTTATATTCTAAATTCAGCAATCGATTTCATACTTGCTGCGAATTAAATGCTATCACGAATAGTAATAATTAAATCAAACAAAACATATAGGCGCAATATCAGGACAAAAAAACTTTTTAAAATTAATTTCTTTCATTTTCATAGTTCTGTTATTAATATTTCAAATACATCCTGAACTCATGTTTATATGTTATGGTTGATTCCGAATATATTTTCATATGCGTAATTATAGCTTTGTAATATTACAATTTTTTGTTCTGTACACATGCCCAATCGCCATGTGTACAGAACAAAAAATTAAACGTAAGAAATGGCGCACGATGCACCGCATTGTTTTTATAAAATGGTGAATACATATAAAATAATGTAGATGAGTAATAAGATATATCGAGGAAATATATCTATAATGCAAAATTGCTATTCAAATCGGTCATTGTAAAAAATAGCAAACTGCAAACTAGTAAATAGAACACTTGTCAATAAACTATGCCAATGCGAAAATACAATTTTGTGATTGAAATTAGTCGAATTTATAAAGTTAAAAATATGTATATTAGTGAGAATGTATTGAAATAATTATTAAATTAAATGTAAATATTTCCCCGACAGAGTAATCTGGAGCTTTGACATCTATATAAATTTTAAAAAGACAACAAAAAATGGAAATTGACACCGATTCAATCACAATAATTCATATGCATAGAAATGTAAACGTGTCAGTCTAACATAGAGATTTTATTGCAATGTAATGACACTCTTGTAATGACGCTTTTGTAGCGTTTGCCGTCGACTGCGCCAGCGGTTAAAATAAACCGCGAAATAAAAGACTTGTTGTTAGATTCTTGTTTATTCACTGAAACAGTGTTTGATGTGTGAACTCTTAAAATTGCTGAATCTTGAATGTTGGAATTAGAAATGTCGATGTGAACTGTTGACCTGGGACTGAGGAATATGATTGATCATTCTGAGGCGGAACTGAGCTCTGGTGTTTGTATATATAGTATATGGTCACAGGTAGATGTAGTTAAGGGTGGTTGTATGATGCGCGGGGTGTGTTTAGGTAACGATGGTTAATGCGTACAATGGTAAATGGTACTTTGCCTATCTTGATTACGGGGAAAGGATAAATAATATTTAAGCAAGGTAGAATGGAGACCTCCTAATAGCACAAAGGATGGCGATTCTTGGGAAAATTAATAGAATGGAAAGATTGAATACAAGTACGAATGAAAGGAAAATATTGAAATTATATCTAAGAGGGTTGAATAAGAAATATATATACATATGGGGATATTACACTCCCCCCCTTTTGAAAACGAAAAATATTGATGTATGAAATAGGAGATATTTTTAGTGGGATAGTTTTAAATTTATGCTATAACTTATTAACTAACATAAAGAAAAACAGTAATTTTTTATTTTTTTTCATGATAAACGTCATTATAGAAATAAACATTAAATAGGTTTAGGATATCTGGGAAAATCATATTCATTTACATTAAAAACACTTGAAGATTAGCATGAACGGTGGGAATAATTGGCTGGCTTGTTGCGTCTGGAGCTGCAACTGGAAGTACGAACTTGGACTGTGGACTGGTACTCTGCGAACTGCAACTGCGAACTGGAACTGGAACTGCGAACTGGAACTACGAACTGGTACTGCGAACTGGAACTACGAACTGGAACTACGAACTGGTACTGCGAACTGGAACTACGAACTGGTACTGCGAACTGGAACTACGAACTGGAACTGCGAACTGGAACTACGAACTGGAACTGCGAACTGGAACTGCGAACTGGAACTGCGAACTGGAACTACGAACTGGTACTGCGAACTGGAACTACGAACTGGTACTGCGAACTGGAACTGCGAACTGGAACTGCGAACTGGAACTGCGAACTGGAACTACGAACTGGTACTGCGAACTGGAACTACGAACTGGTACTGCGAACTGGAACTGCGAACTGGAACTGCGAACTGGAACTGCGAACTGGAACTACGAACTGGTACTGCGAACTGGAACTACGAACTGGTACTGCGAACTGGAACTACGAACTGTATGTTGGTACGCTGGGTTATGGAGAGGCTTCCTTTCTTCCATGTTGATTCTTCTTTTGTATTTCGTCAAATTCATCTTATATGAAAGGAAAAAGTTGATCAGAATAAATGCGATATCGATGATGTTGACACTGGTTTTCCTGGCGTTGACCTTGATTCGTAGATGGGTAGATAACTTGTTGGTGGAATTGTTGTTTCGAACGAACATCCCGCGTTGAGGTTGCTAGAATGTTGCGGCAACCCTTTCAGCTCTTCTGTCTCCAGACGGGTTTCTTTCCAGGATTTGGTTGTTGAACGTTTCTCGATTTTGTTGGTGGTTCTTCTTTTTCTTTGGTTCGGGAAATCTGTATTGATTTCCAAAATCCTACCGACTGCGCCACTTTTGTAATGACACTCTTGTAATGACGCTTTTGTAGCGTTTGCCGTCGACTGCGCCAGCGGTTAAAATAAACCGCGAAATAAAAGACTTGTTGTTAGATTCTTGTTTATTCACTGAAACAGTGTTTGATGTGTGAACTCTTAAAATTGCTGAATCTTGAATGTTGGAATTAGAAATGTCGATGTGAACTGTTGACCTGGGACTGAGGAATATGATTGATCATTCTGAGGCGGAACTGAGCTCTGGTGTTTGTATATATAGTATATGGTCACAGGTAGATGTAGTTAAGGGTGGTTGTATGATGCGCGGGGTGTGTTTAGGTAACGATGGTTAATGCGTACAATGGTAAATGGTACTTTGCCTATCTTGATTACGGGGAAAGGATAAATAATATTTAAGCAAGGTAGAATGGAGACCTCCTAATAGCACAAAGGATGGCGATTCTTGGGAAAATTAATAGAATGGAAAGATTGAATACAAGTACGAATGAAAGGAAAATATTGAAATTATATCTAAGAGGGTTGAATAAGAAATATATATACATATGGGGATATTACAGCAATATTAGAATTGCCACGAAAATTTAAAGTATATGAAATTAAAGCAAATAAACATTTAACTTATAAGACGTACCTTATATATTTTTTTTTATTAGAATGATAGACAGCGTTTTTTTTTTCAATCTGTGGTACATCAAGTTTCTTAATAATAAAAATCAAAATAACGCAACGCTGCTCTGTCTTTAGAACGTGTGCCTAAAACGTGTTCTTTGATTCACCTTCTTTTCATCTTCAACTTTACATATCTTACGGTTATACTAAAAAGTTTTATCACATGATTATACATCTTTCGAAGCGCAATTATCCCAATCAAAATGACTGTACGTGTGTAAATATACAACACAAATAAAAGTATCGTTTTTTTTATATTTAAAAAAAAAATAGAATGGTAGAGTTATACCGAATTTATATCCAGTGGGAATATTGTAAAAGAACATTTGGTAAAGATCCTTCTGTTTCTTTTCCTATTTTGTGGGAGTTGCGCTCACATCTCAATATACATAAAAAAGTATTAAAAATACACAAGCGTTCTCTAGGCCTACTTGATTTCAAGTAATGATATATTTTTTTGTGGTTTTTACATTTAAAGTAGTTTTTTTTGTAGTTTATATCTTATCGATCCGCAAGTATTCTTTGTAAATATAGATACGACTAAATCCATGGAGCACGCAAAAATTAAATAATTCGTATTTTAAATATTATATTGTACGGGCATTTCAGAATGAAGTTGAACCTTATTTTTTTTTTTACTTTGCAACATGTTTTCATAATTACGAAAGTTGCAATTTTCTTTAAATCGCAACACTGCAGTTCAAATTCAAAACTAATAGACTAAGTTTTGAACTTTTGAACCAAATGACTTCGAATTTTTTTATTGATGAGCCTAAATATTTAAAGCTAATATCAGCATCCATTTCATCAGTACGTTAGTAGTTCGTTTTAAGAAATTATCTTAAACTAAAATACATTGTCATTGGCATTAGTTACAATGCACATTTAATAAATATACGAGCTATAATATTAACTTGCACTCCTCAATATATTCCTCCTCTTACACTCCATCAAACACAATTTTGAAAATGCCCAATTCATAACTTAAACTTCCGTCATCAAAAAATATTTCAGTTCTGTCACTCATTACAATTTCTTTATAATTGTACCTAAAGAAGTATTAGATACAATTTACTACCTTCAAAAGTCTTCAATTTATTTTCTAAAAAATCTTTAAAAAATTTCAGTTTAGCAAAAAAAAACAAAAAGGAAGTTTTTCATTTCCTTCACAAAGATAGCTACACAATTTGTACACGTACCTGCTTGTTGTGTTGAAATCTAGAAATCTAATAGAAATACGTTTTACATATATATTTTACAACAACAAATTTTATTACACAGCACAGGATCGAACGCACGACCCCACGGCGACAAGCTATACCTTAACGCCGAGACCACTCCGACACCGACGAGACATGATTTTATTAACAGTATAAACTACATAATTGAAGAGAATATTAAAATAAAACTCGCCAAAAAATCGAAATATTTGAAAGGTATATATACACGACTTTTTCACTTTTTTCGACGATAATTTCAACTTTTTCCATTTGAACCGGAAATCAATAAAATATTGTTTTAAGACGATTTATAGCCATTTTGCATTGTTTTGGGCAGCACTTGTTAAACTTTGACCAAAATCGCCCAAAAATCGGAATATATCAAAGGTATATATACACGACTTTTTCACTTTTTTCGACGATAATTTCAACTTTTTCCATTTGAACCGGAAATCAATAAAATATTGTTTTAAGACGATTTATAGCCATTTTGCATTGTTTTGGGCAGCACTTGTTAAACTTTGACCAAAATCGCCCAAAAATCGGAATATATCAAAGGTATATATACACGACTTTTTCACTTTTTTCGACGATAATTTCAACTTTTTCCATTTGAACCGGAAATCAATAAAATATAGTTTTAAGACGATTTATAGCCATTTTGCATTGTTTTGGGCAGCACTTGTTAAACTTTGACCAAAATCGCCAAAAAATCGGAATATATCAAAGGTATATATACACGACTTTTTCACTTTTTTCGACGATAATT
The DNA here is from genome assembly GCA_947310635.1 of Leptodirus hochenwartii. Taxonomy (NCBI): domain Eukaryota; kingdom Metazoa; phylum Arthropoda; class Insecta; order Coleoptera; family Leiodidae; genus Leptodirus; species Leptodirus hochenwartii. Next base: position 43,440,999 of record OX371176.1, read on the forward strand.
TCAACTTTTTCCATTTGAACCGGAAATCAATAAAATATAGTTTTAAGACGATTTATAGCCATTTTGCATTGTTTTGGGCAGCACTTGTTAAACTTTGACCAAAATCGCCCAAAAATCGGAATATATCAAAGGTATATATACACGACTTTTTCACTTTTTTCGACGATAATTTCAACTTTTTCCATTTGAACCGGAAATCAATAAAATATAGTTTTAAGACGATTTATAGCCATTTTGCATTGTTTTGGGCAGCACTTGTTAAACTTTGACCAAAATCGCCCAAAAATCGGAATATATCAAAGGTATATATACACGACTTTTTCACTTTTTTCGACGATAATTTCAACTTTTTCCATTTGAACCGGAAATCAATAAAATATAGTTTTAAGACGATTTATAGCCATTTTGCATTGTTTTGGGCAGCACTTGTTAAACTTTGACCAAAATCGCCCAAAAATCGGAATATATCAAAGGTATATATACACGACTTTTTCACTTTTTTCGACGATAATTTCAACTTTTTCCATTTGAACCGGAAATCAATAAAATATTGTTTTAAGACGATTTATAGCCATTTTGCATTGTTTTGGGCAGCACTTGTTAAACTTTGACCAAAATCGCCAAAAAATCGGAATATATCAAAGGTATATATACACGACTTTTTCACTTTTTCGACGATAATTTCAACTTTTTCCATTTGAACCGGAAATCAATAAAATATAGTTTTAAGACGATTTATAGCCATTTTGCATTGTTTTGGGCAGCACTTGTTAAACTTTGACCAAAATCGCCCAAAAATCGGAATATATCAAAGGTATATATACACGACTTTTTCACTTTTTTCGACGATAATTTCAACTTTTTCCATTTGAACCGGAAATCAATAAAATATAGTTTTAAGACGATTTATAGCCATTTTGCATTGTTTTGGGCAGCACTTGTTAAACTTTGACCAAAATCGCCCAAAAATCGGAATATATCAAAGGTATATATACACGACTTTTTCACTTTTTTCGACGATAATTTCAACTTTTTCCATTTGAACCGGAAATCAATAAAATATAGTTTTAAGACGATTTATAGCCATTTTGCATTGTTTTGGGCAGCACTTGTTAAACTTTGACCAAAATCGCCCAAAAATCGGAATATATCAAAGGTATATATACACGACTTTTTCACTTTTTTCGACGATAATTTCAACTTTTTCCATTTGAACCGGAAATCAATAAAATATTGTTTTAAGACGATTTATAGCCATTTTGCATTGTTTTGGGCAGCACTTGTTAAACTTTGACCAAAATCGCCCAAAAATCGGAATATATCAAAGGTATATATACACGACTTTTTCACTTTTTTCGACGATAATTTCAACTTTTTCCATTTGAACCGGAAATCAATAAAATATTGTTTTAAGACGATTTATAGCCATTTTGCATTGTTTTGGGCAGCACTTGTTAAACTTTGACCAAAATCGCCAAAAAATCGGAATATATCAAAGGTATATATACACGACTTTTTCACTTTTTTCGACGATAATTTCAACTTTTTCCATTTGAACCGGAAATCAATAAAATATTGTTTTAAGACGATTTATAGCCATTTTGCATTGTTTTGGGCAGCACTTGTTAAACTTTGACCAAAATCGCCCAAAAATCGGAATATATCAAAGGTATATATACACGACTTTTTCACTTTTTTCGACGATAATTTCAACTTTTTCCATTTGAACCGGAAATCAATAAAATATTGTTTTAAGACGATTTATAGCCATTTTGCATTGTTTTGGGCAGCACTTGTTAAACTTTGACCAAAATCGCCCAAAAATCGGAATATTTCAAAGGTATATATACACGACTTTTTCACTTTTTTCGACGATAATTTCAACTTTTTCCGTTTGAACCGGAAATCAGTAAAATATAGTTTTAAGACGATTTATAGCCATTTTGCATTGTTTTGGGCAGCACTTGTTAAACTTTGACCAAAATCGCCAAAAAAATCGGAATATTTCAAAGGTATACACTACTTTTGCACTTTTTTCGACGATAATTTCAACTTTTTCCGTTTGAACCGGAAATCAGTAAAATATAGTTTTAAGACGATTTATAGACATTTTGCATTGTTTTGGGCAGCACTTGTTAAACTTTGACCAAAATCGCCAAAAAAATCGGAATATTTCAAAGGTATATATACACGACTTTTTCACTTTTTGCGACGATAATTTCAACTTTTTCCGTTTGAACCGGAAATGAGTAAAATATAGTTTTAAGACGATTTATAGCCATTTTGCAATGTTTTGGGCAGCACTTCTTAAACTTTGACCAAAATCGCCAAAAAAATCGGATTATTTCAAAGGTATATATACACGACTTTTTCACTTTTTTCGACGATAATTTCAACTTTTTCCATTTGAACCGGAAATCAATAAAATATTGTTTTAAGACGATTTATAGCCATTTTGCATTGTTTTGGGCAGCACTTGTTAAACTTTGACCAAAATCGCCAAAAAATCGGAATATATCAAAGGTATATATACACGACTTTTTCACTTTTTTCGACGATAATTTCAACTTTTTCCATTTGAACCGGAAATCAATAAAATATAGTTTTAAGACGATTTATAGCCATTTTGCATTGTTTTGGGCAGCACTTGTTAAACTTTGACCAAAATCGCCCAAAAATCGGAATATATCAAAGGTATATATACACGACTTTTTCACTTTTTTCGACGATAATTTCAACTTTTTCCATTTGAACCGGAAATCAATAAAATATTGTTTTAAGACGATTTATAGCCATTTTGCATTGTTTTGGGCAGCACTTGTTAAACTTTGACCAAAATCGCCCAAAAATCGGAATATATCAAAGGTATATATACACGACTTTTTCACTTTTTTCGACGATAATTTCAACTTTTTCCATTTGAACCGGAAATCAATAAAATATTGTTTTAAGACGATTTATAGACATTTTGCATTGTTTTGGGCAGCACTTGTTAAACTTTGACCAAAATCGCCAAAAAATCGGAATATATCAAAGGTATATATACACGACTTTTTCACTTTTTTCGACGATAATTTCAACTTTTTCCATTTGAACCGGAAATCAATAAAATATTGTTTTAAGACGATTTATAGCCATTTTGCATTGTTTTGGGCAGCACTTGTTAAACTTTGACCAAAATCGCCCAAAAATCGGAATATATCAAAGGTATATATACACGACTTTTTCACTTTTTTCGACGATAATTTCAACTTTTTCCATTTGAACCGGAAATCAATAAAATATTGTTTTAAGACGATTTATAGCCATTTTGCATTGTTTTGGGCAGCACTTGTTAAACTTTGACCAAAATCGCCCAAAAATCGGAATATTTCAAAGGTATATATACACGACTTTTTCACTTTTTTCGACGATAATTTCAACTTTTTCCGTTTGAACCGGAAATCAGTAAAATATAGTTTTAAGACGATTTATAGCCATTTTGCATTGTTTTGGGCAGCACTTGTTAAACTTTGACCAAAATCGCCAAAAAAATCGGAATATTTCAAAGGTATACACTACTTTTGCACTTTTTTCGACGATAATTTCAACTTTTTCCGTTTGAACCGGAAATCAGTAAAATATAGTTTTAAGACGATTTATAGACATTTTGCATTGTTTTGGGCAGCACTTGTTAAACTTTGACCAAAATCGCCAAAAAAATCGGAATATTTCAAAGGTATATATACACGACTTTTTCACTTTTTGCGACGATAATTTCAACTTTTTCCGTTTGAACCGGAAATGAGTAAAATATAGTTTTAAGACGATTTATAGCCATTTTGCAATGTTTTGGGCAGCACTTCTTAAACTTTGACCAAAATCGCCAAAAAAATCGGATTATTTCAAAGGTATATATACACGACTTTTTCACTTTTTTCGACGATAATTTCAACTTTTTCCATTTGAACCGGAAATCAATAAAATATTGTTTTAAGACGATTTATAGCCATTTTGCATTGTTTTGGGCAGCACTTGTTAAACTTTGACCAAAATCGCCAAAAAATCGGAATATATCAAAGGTATATATACACGACTTTTTCACTTTTTTCGACGATAATTTCAACTTTTTCCATTTGAACCGGAAATCAATAAAATATAGTTTTAAGACGATTTATAGCCATTTTGCATTGTTTTGGGCAGCACTTGTTAAACTTTGACCAAAATCGCCCAAAAATCGGAATATATCAAAGGTATATATACACGACTTTTTCACTTTTTTCGACGATAATTTCAACTTTTTCCATTTGAACCGGAAATCAATAAAATATTGTTTTAAGACGATTTATAGCCATTTTGCATTGTTTTGGGCAGCACTTGTTAAACTTTGACCAAAATCGCCCAAAAATCGGAATATATCAAAGGTATATATACACGACTTTTTCACTTTTTTCGACGATAATTTCAACTTTTTCCATTTGAACCGGAAATCAATAAAATATTGTTTTAAGACGATTTATAGCCATTTTGCATTGTTTTGGGCAGCACTTGTTAAACTTTGACCAAAATCGCCAAAAAATCGGAATATATCAAAGGTATATATACACGACTTTTTCACTTTTTTCGACGATAATTTCAACTTTTTCCATTTGAACCGGAAATCAATAAAATATTGTTTTAAGACGATTTATAGCCATTTTGCATTGTTTTGGGCAGCACTTGTTAAACTTTGACCAAAATCGCCCAAAAATCGGAATATATCAAAGGTATATATACACGACTTTTTCACTTTTTTCGACGATAATTTCAACTTTTTCCATTTGAACCGGAAATCAATAAAATATTGTTTTAAGACGATTTATAGCCATTTTGCATTGTTTTGGGCAGCACTTGTTAAACTTTGACCAAAATCGCCAAAAAATCGGAATATATCAAAGGTATATATACACGACTTTTTCACTTTTTTCGACGATAATTTCAACTTTTTCCATTTGAACCGGAAATCAATAAAATATAGTTTTAAGACGATTTATAGCCATTTTGCATTGTTTTGGGCAGCACTTGTTAAACTTTGACCAAAATCGCCCAAAAATCGGAATATATCAAAGGTATATATACACGACTTTTTCACTTTTTTCGACGATAATTTCAACTTTTTCCATTTGAACCGGAAATCAATAAAATATTGTTTTAAGACGATTTATAGCCATTTTGCATTGTTTTGGGCAGCACTTGTTAAACTTTGACCAAAATCGCCCAAAAATCGGAATATATCAAAGGTATATATACACGACTTTTTCACTTTTTTCGACGATAATTTCAACTTTTTCCATTTGAACCGGAAATCAATAAAATATTGTTTTAAGACGATTTATAGCCATTTTGCATTGTTTTGGGCAGCACTTGTTAAACTTTGACCAAAATCGCCAAAAAATCGGAATATATCAAAGGTATATATACACGACTTTTTCACTTTTTTCGACGATAATTTCAACTTTTTCCATTTGAACCGGAAATCAATAAAATATTGTTTTAAGACGATTTATAGCCATTTTGCATTGTTTTGGGCAGCACTTGTTAAACTTTGACCAAAATCGCCCAAAAATCGGAATATATCAAAGGTATATATACACGACTTTTTCACTTTTTTCGACGATAATTTCAACTTTTTCCATTTGAACCGGAAATCAATAAAATATTGTTTTAAGACGATTTATAGCCATTTTGCATTGTTTTGGGCAGCACTTGTTAAACTTTGACCAAAATCGCCCAAAAATCGGAATATTTCAAAGGTATATATACACGACTTTTTCACTTTTTTCGACGATAATTTCAACTTTTTCCGTTTGAACCGGAAATCAGTAAAATATAGTTTTAAGACGATTTATAGCCATTTTGCATTGTTTTGGGCAGCACTTGTTAAACTTTGACCAAAATCGCCAAAAAAATCGGAATATTTCAAAGGTATACACTACTTTTGCACTTTTTTCGACGATAATTTCAACTTTTTCCGTTTGAACCGGAAATCAGTAAAATATAGTTTTAAGACGATTTATAGACATTTTGCATTGTTTTGGGCAGCACTTGTTAAACTTTGACCAAAATCGCCAAAAAAATCGGAATATTTCAAAGGTATATATACACGACTTTTTCACTTTTTGCGACGATAATTTCAACTTTTTCCGTTTGAACCGGAAATGAGTAAAATATAGTTTTAAGACGATTTATAGCCATTTTGCAATGTTTTGGGCAGCACTTCTTAAACTTTGACCAAAATCGCCAAAAAAATCGGATTATTTCAAAGGTATATATACACGACTTTTTCACTTTTTGCGACGATAATTTCAACTTTTTCCGTTTGAACCGGAAATGAGTAAAATATAGTTTTAAGACGATTTATAGCCATTTTGCAATGTTTTGGGCAGCACTTCTTAAACTTTGACCAAAATCGCCAAAAAAATCGGATTATTTCAAAGGTATATATACACGACTTTTTCACTTTTTGCGACGATAATTTCAACTTTTTCCGTTTGAACCGGAAATGAGTAAAATATAGTTTTAAGACGATTTATAGCCATTTTGCAATGTTTTGGGCAGCACTTCTTAAACTTTGACCAAAATCGCCAAAAAAATCGGATTATTTCAAAGGTATATATACACGACTTTTTCACTTTTTGCGACGATAATTTCAACTTTTTCCGTTTGAACCGGAAATGAGTAAAATATAGTTTTAAGACGATTTATAGCCATTTTGCAATGTTTTGGGCAGCACTTCTTAAACTTTGACCAAAATCGCCAAAAAAATCGGATTATTTCAAAGGTATATATACACGACTTTTTCACTTTTTGCGACGATAATTTCAACTTTTTCCGTTTGAACCGGAAATGAGTAAAATATAGTTTTAAGACGATTTATAGCCATTTTGCAATGTTTTGGGCAGCACTTCTTAAACTTTGACCAAAATCGCCAAAAAAATCGGATTATTTCAAAGGTATATATACACGACTTTTTCACTTTTTGCGACGATAATTTCAACTTTTTCCGTTTGAACCGGAAATGAGTAAAATATAGTTTTAAGACGATTTATAGCCATTTTGCAATGTTTTGGGCAGCACTTCTTAAACTTTGACCAAAATCGCCAAAAAAATCGGAATATTTCATAGGTATATATACCTATATATATGTGTATATATATATATATATATATATATAGCATCGCCAGATCTCGCCTAGAATAATTTTAAGTCAGACACTTTAAGCCACAATTATTGACTATTTCTTTGTCATGTACTCGATTGTACATGACAAATGGCCGCTATGCCTTTGATTATGATATACAACTCTATATGAATGTAGAGGAAAATTAGTCATACTTAATTTTCAATTTCCGACCAATTTAGCAAATACACTTAAATTTTGAACAAAATGGGGAAAAATAGACATAATCGCTTTAATGTAACACCAAAATCATTGAAATCTGTCGAGCCGTTCCGCCGAATTTTTTTTATACGGGTAAATCGTAAACTTTTGTAGTAAGCATGGAAATAATGCTTTTTATCTTTAAGCGGGACAAATTACCGAAAATCGGGATTGTCCCCCTAAAAGCGGGACGTATGGTCACTTTACTTATTTGTGTTATTAATTTTATCCCAATAAAATTTTATATAAAATAAAATAAGCAAAAATCTGTTAGGTAAGCTGTTCATCAAAATGATCGAAAAATTATCGAAAAAGAACAGAGGTCGATTTTCATCAAAATTATCGAAAAAGTACAAAAAATCGAGATTTTTTCCATACAAAATGATGAATTGATGAAAAATGTCGATGAATTTCTCAACTTTTTCCAATTGAATCCTATGCCCATCATCTTTCACAGTACCACATTGAATTGAACAAATTAATTACCTCTTTCACCTCCTCTTAATTACCTCTGTCACTCACCGGGGGTGTTATGCTTTGTGTTACGGTTTTTGGGTGATTTCATTTTACAATATTGCTACAATTATTAACCACTATACTATACAATTATTAACTGTCCTTTTCGTCGTGTCGCAATTCTTGCAGAATAACAGTAGTAGTCCGATACCTTAACGCTGAGACTACTCCGACACCGATTAAACAAGATTTTATAAAAATTATAACGTAACACTTTTCTCCCAAATTATACTTTTATGTAAGTGTAACTTTATGCAACTTCTTCTTACTAAATAAAATAAAATGATAAACACGTACTGAAGTAGTTATTATATACAAAATAAGTAAATTAAGGAAATTTTAATATAAATATACACTTCCCAATTGTCTTCGATTTAAGTGAATCGCATCTCTGTAAAAATAGATATAAAATAAAAGCAAAACTATTTTAAAGAAGAGAAGTGGACTCACTCTAAAATAGTATCTACTCACAATATTATCCCGAATGACTGCTCCCTATAAGTTTATTTAAATAAAATCATTTTTGTTCCCTCTTCGGAGTAGGCAGGCCCAACCATTGGTAGCACTATAAAAAAACTGTGAGGGACTTGCGAACTAGAGCTTGTAAGAGTCGCTTAATCTCTTCTTAGTGCTCATGTACGACTTATCCTGAAATAAAATACACAAATTGATTAGTCTATGGTATATTTATTGTAATATATATAAGAAAATTCTAACTACTATGTGAACTAAAGATGTTTTTTATGCAAAATCATGTTTCATGCTTTGAAAAAATAAAGTTGATAGGCATGTTTATAGACTTGCACGCTCTACCAAGAATAATTCTCAATACACGATTATTTTAGTGAATTAATTTCAATCGGATGACCGGATGCAAAAATATGTTCCGTTTTTTATTTGGAAATAATTGTTTGGATTTTACCATAAAATTATCAAAGCTATTAAAAGTATTATACCCTACTTTAATTAATATCATATTTAACGAAAATTCAATTTTCGGGTAATTCGGGTAAAAAAATGGTAATTTGAATTTAACAACTCATAATTATGGATTGAGATGTATTGTAAAAAATAAACAAAATAAATTAAATAAAATAAAGAAATATGTAGAAAATAATGCAAAGGGATTGAAAAAGTGCGAGTAAGATATTTTACAGGTGAGTTTATTACAAAAATCGGTCTTTATTCATTACGAAATAAGCACACTTGGTACATAAACCCTTTCTTGACTTAATCAATGTATTTAATATAAAATAAAATTTTGTCAAATAAATGTGTTATTCCTTCAACGTATATATAATATAGGACTGGAAGGCATCCAACATGGCGTCTCTCCCAGCCCAATAAAAAAAAAACAAGTTTTCACAAACAGGGATGGCACCTCGTAACACCGACCTAGCCAGGAATCATAGACACAATTCTTATGATGTATCATTTAACAGACCGCAGCATGGTGTGTTACATTTGTACTGTTGGTACAATAGATTTATTATTACAGATTTTTATCATTTCAATTCGAAGCCCAAGTGCACATCTGGACACGGAATTATAGTAAAAAATAAATTACAAAGACAATAAAAAAGTCCGATCTACTACTTTTACATTCTTAACTTTCTCTTGTCTGTTTGCATCGCATATCTCCCCTTACGCTTCGTATAATATACTATGTTTTGCTCTCTCACTATATATTGGCCGTAATGTAAACTTATCTTTAAATTCTATTTCTATCAACTATTTTTACATTATATTATAGTAAGTCTGTATCTGTATTTCTGTCGTAGATTTCCCGATGTAACACTTAATGGACCTCACTTAAACATTAGTACAAAATCATCGCCGCTAAATAGCAAAAATCGATCGCAATAATTTAGAAATACATAAAAACGATTTTCCACTTAAATAGTCTTAATATTATAGAATCATTCGCACCAGTATACCTTATTCAGAAATTTGACCAAAACGATTGTCAAATTTATCGTAATTATAGCAGCAGTAATAAAAAAAAAAAGTGTAACGCAACATACGCAAAATAAAGTAATTTTGTAGTAAAAATTACAGTTAGTTGTGAAATTTTTTTCAAGTATGGACAATAATTCATCATAGATTACTTCTTTCCTTTTAAAGTCGAGTCCAAAATTAGAATTTCAACAAAATAGCAAACAAAGGAATATTTAGATACACGATCTTCTTTATCAGTAAAAACTAAATAATTAGTCAAAGCGATTTAGAATATATTAATCGATACTTGTATAAAATCTCATCGTGAACCAATAATTATTATAACAAACTTACATTATTTTGCATATGTTGTATTACCAATTATACCGCGTGGAATTATATGCGAATTAAATTAAAAAAAAATCAGTGCATATATAATCTGACACACTTGACATTAACCACGTATTCGCCTTCACCCATATAATGGAATATCACATTCCTACGAATACCTTTTAAGAATTTGATTTTAAAAAGTTATACACAAATTGATATTGGTGGTCTCTTCAGAATCACCTCGAGTTTGTTATATTCTAAATTCAGCAATCGATTTCATACTTGCTGCGAATTAAATGCTATCACGAATAGTAATAATTAAATCAAACAAAACATATAAGCGCGATATCAGGACAAAAAAAACTTTTTAAAATTAATTTCTTTCATTTTCATAGTTCTGTTATTAATATTTCATACATCCTGAACTCATGCTTATATGTTATGGTTGATTCTGAATATATTTTCATATGCGTAATTATAGCTTTGTAATATTACAATTTTTTGTTCTGTACACATGCCCAATCGCCATGTGTACAGAACAAAAAATTAAACGTAAGAAATGGCGCACGATGCACCGCATTGTTTTTATAAAATGGTGAATACATATAAAATAATGTAGATGAGTAATAAGATGTATCGAGGAAATGTATCTATAATGCAAAATTGCTATTCAAATCGGTCATTGTAAAAAATAGCAAACTGCAAACTAGTAAATAGAACACTTATCAATAAACTATGCCAATGCGAAAATACAATTTTGTGATTGAAATTAGTCGAATTTATAAAGTTAAAAATATGTATATTAGTGAGAATGTATTGAAATAATTATTAAATTAAATGTAAATATTTCCCCGACAGAGTAATCTGGAGCTTTGACATCTATATAAATTTTAAAAAGACAACAAAAAATGGAAATTGACACCGATTCAATCACAATAATTCATATGCATAGAAATGTAAACGTGTCAGTCTAACATAGAGATTTTATTGCAATATTAGAATTGCCACGAAAATTTAAAGTATATGAAATTAAAGCAAATAAACATTTAACTTATAAGACGTACCTTTTTTTTTTTTTTTTATTAGAATGATAGACAGCGTTTTTTTTTTCAATCTGTGGTACATCAAGTTTCTTAATAATAAAAATCAAAATAACGCAACGCTGCTCTGTCTTTAGAACGTGTGCCTAAAACGTGTTCTTTGATTCACCTTCTTTTCATCTTCAACTTTACATATCTTACGGTTATACTAAAAAGTTTTATCACATGATTATACATCTTTCGAAGCGCAATTATCCCAATCAAAATGACTGTACGTGTGTAAATATACAACACAAATAAAAGTATCGTTTTTTTTATATTAAAAAAAAAAATAGAATGGTAGAGTTATACCGAATTTATATCCAGTGGGAATATTGTAAAAGAACATTTGGTAAAGATCCTTCTGTTTCTTTTCCTATTTTGTGGGAGTTGCGCTCACATCTCAATATACATAAAAAAGTATTAAAAATACACAAGCGTTCTCTAGGCCTACTTGATTTCAAGTAATGATATATTTTTTTGTGGTTTTTACATTTAAAGTAGTTTTTTTTGTAGTTTATATCTTATCGATCCGCAAGTATTCTTTGTAAATATAGATACGACTAAATCCATGGAGCACGCAAAAATTAAATAATTCGTATTTTAAATATTATATTGTACGGGCATTTCAGAATGAAGTTGAACCTTATTTTTTTTTTTACTTTGCAACATGTTTTCATAATTACGAAAGTTGCAATTTTCTTTAAATCGCAACACTGCAGTTCAAATTCAAAACTAATAGACTAAGTTTTGAACTTTTGAACCAAATGACTTCGAATTTTTTTATTGATGAGCCTAAATATTTAAAGCTAATATCAGCATCCATTTCATCAGTACGTTAGTAGTTCGTTTTAAGAAATTATCTTAAACTAAAAAGCCTTTTTATTAATTAATAGGATTATCCTTTGCTTAACTCAAAAAAATTCAAAGAAATGTGTATAAATAAGGAAATCAAATATGATTGTTAAACTTATTTTGTGATAATTATTATTGATATAATTATCTTTAACAATAAATTATTAAGCATTATAAAATATTGTACGGAATTTCCATGTGAAAAATAAAGCGTGAAACGCGTGCTCCACAATAAAAATATTTACAAAAATCATACGGAAAATATTAACAATCTTAAAACCTAAATTCCCTTGCTTTACATCACAACACTTTTCACTTAACTTGATGACTTCTTGCACTTAACATAACCAATCGAAAAAATTGACAGTATTGTCGAAAATTGCTATTTTGTCGCATCCCTTTCAAAATATAGCAATTATTGACGAGTAAGTCAAAATATTTGCAATTTTTTTCGAATTTGACGTCCATTCTAATGCTAGCGATGAAGATTCCACATCCACTTTAGTTTAAAAAAAACCTACAACCCCCAACTTCTATCAAATGACGTCAATTATTAATCAAACACATCGAATATGTCGCTATTTGAAAAATAAAGAATGAAACTTTTATAAATCGTGACTTTCTAAAATTTATACGACTTGTTTCGACTAATCAAATGACATGCTGTAAGTATTATAATTGATGTCACTTTTGATTAAAGATTTTTTAATAGCATATGTAGAAGTATTTATATTAGTGTTATATGAAGCAACATAGTATCGAAAATTCTTATTGACTACAAGGCTACTAATTGGTTTTTGTGATAAGATGGTGCACCGCCTGATAGAAAAATGTAAAACGTATTATATCGTAAAGGTTATAAATCAACGATGTTTTCAGGATTTTTTAGAGTTATATATAAAGAAATACTAAGCAGTAAAAGGACGATTTTTTAGGGTTCCAATTTAATTCAGAAAAATGTACGAACTTTCTCAAGAGTTCTATTTACAAAATAAATAGTTTCAGAAAATAATTCTTTAACCGTATTCATAAATTTAATTATTATACGCTAAAATTATTCCCTTACTCTGCTGCGTTATAGCCCCCCCCCCCCCTCCATTACTCTCACAAATAACCATATGTCAATTTGCCAAAACTCTTTTTATAACATGTTTACCGATAATTATTTTTCTTACACATGATTACTATTACGCAGTTCTTCCTTCGTTGTTACTACCATTATTCCATGATGTCAAATCTACACGATGATCATAGCAATTATCCACTGGGGCTACTGATTGGACTCTGTACCGGATTGCCTCCGTTCCCATCGACGTTATTCGATTGCATTGCTTCTCGACACTGTTGCCGGTTGTTCTCCTGCTGTTGTTGTTGACGCCTGCGCCGTTGCAGTAGGACTGAGTCACTAGGTGGTGATAAGCCGGTCACTGATGTTACGGAGTCGTCATCGTGTATATATGTCTTGTTGGAATAATCACCAGTTGAAGTGAGTTGTTTGGTGGCGGTTATAGAATTGTGCTGAGCGGGTTGATAGATGGTGGGGCGTTCCAAGTAGTCCAGTCTGGATTGCAAATGATTGATATGTGAATATAAACAAGTGAATTGTTTTGTCCGATTCAAAGAATGACTTGTTTGAACTTGAGCTTCCCAAGTACTAAATTTGTGTTTTTAAAATTATCACTACCGTGTTGAATAAGGGATCCAATTAATTGTTTACCAAATTAAACTCTGATCCCCTAGCACTGTACTCCAAAAAAAAATTGTGAATATCAACAATACTTGTGAGATAGCAAATGATGATAGATCGAAAAACGAAATTTGCGTCCCTAAAATAATAACGGTTCCTATTGTTTGGTAATGCCTGTATTTTAAATACTATGTTATATATTTACTATTTTTGGGAAACAAACAGTTTTTTTAGTGGCAAATAATATAATAAAGTAACAGGAAGTAAATATCTAGTAAACACATTAAGATTAAATATGGTGTAAAAATTGGTGAACATTTACTATTTTCGGGAAACGAACGTATTTTTTTGTATGCATATTTTCATTAAATTTGGTAAGCAGTTAAACACAAGCCGTTAAATAATAGTATATAATATCATTATAGCTATTCTTCTATAATTATAAATAACATATTACGAACATTTCAACGAACAAGAGATATCAGAAATATTAGTAGTTTAGTGCAGTCATAATTCTACTCCTAAATTTGTCAAATTACCTTTTGATTCTATTATTGTACGTGGTAGATAGCATTAAAAAAAAATTTAAGTAACATCGAACACCTCTAATAGTTTTGCTAATTTTCTAGGAAATCCCAAAGATTTGATCGATTTCCAAAAAAAATCTGGTATTTATAAAATATCTTGTTGTAGTTGTGCTAAGGTGTATGTATGTATATATATAATAAAATACGTAGACCTAGAACCTGATTTAAGAAATATTTATCACATTTCAGATTAAATAGAAAGGATAAAATTGCTGTAGCCGAGCATATCAGGTCATCTTATCGAAATTAGTTAAATTTTAAAAAGTCAAGTTAAAAAAAAACAACAAAAAAACATTTAAATTGCTTAATGGGTTTTGAATTATAATTATGAAAGTATAAACATGCATAAATCAAAATCAAATTTAATGAATTTAGATTCATGCCCAATTTCATCTCGTCTATTTAATTTGGTTAATAGACTATTCAACAAATTATTTTTGGTTATTTTAGGTTTGACAAACCAGCGTCTATTTAGTATTTAATTTCGTTAATTGTTAATTTGTATTGTTTAAAAGAATTATACGTCATATTATATATCATATTTTGAAATACATCTGTCATGTGGACTTCTTTATTTAATTGTATAGCAATCACGATTAGTGACAGAGGTATTTTATTTAGTTTTTTATCTTGTGTTACTGAAGATTTGGGGGGCATAGCCTTCGAAATGCGCATCTAGCTATTTAATGTTTTTAGTTACGATATTTGGGTGATATTCTATACTACTATTTAACACCGTAGTGATAATTTTTAAAACTATATTAGTGTATTTAAATAATTCGACTATTATGTTAAACGCTATAGAATATTTACGTTGTAAAAGGGGGCCGTGAAATCAATAACTATCTTTAAAAAATGAATTAAACACTTACTGCATACTGAAGTGTTGCTGCACCACCCTATGCACATTACACACGCTTTCTGCTAGATGGCTTAATTGCCGCGCTGATTTATTCCTCCTAATCACATCGGGAGTCTTTAGTGGTCTATATAATCTCCCATTCACATTCCTTATATCAATATCTCTTCTTTCCCTTATCACCTTCTCTCTTTCAATTTCATGGTGATCGTCAATTAATTGATTTCTGTCCATTTCCCGTCGTTCTTGCAACAAAATATTGTTACTTTCCCGTTGCCGTTGTTGCTCCTCCTCTTCTTCATCAGCTTCTTGTGCAGTAATCCTGAGCCAGGGATGTTGCAAGACATCTGTAGCACTTAATCGATCCCCGGCGCTCTTGACCAATAGGCGTTCGATAAGGTCTTTAGCTTCCCAACTAATATGAGACCAATCTGCTTTAGGGAAGTCATAGCATCCTTCTTGAATACTCTGAATATAGAGAGAACGTGTGTAAAGAATGCATTAAACCAAGATCATAGTAAATACTAACAGATGAGAAATTTAGCAAACTTAGCAAAATTGCAGCTAAACTGTAAAAATGACTCGTATACTCACTTGGAATAATAAACTTTGACACGCTGAGCAATTATCACCTCTCTCCCATCCACAATCTGCTCCACACCTAAAAAATGATAATAATCATTATAGTACCCTAGTGACGTTTGGTTAGAAACAGCACGCCATGCTAATCTGTCCAGAGCTAAATCCTTCGCTAATTTGGGTTTATTTACCCCTATTCTTTACTTAATATAACTATTTTCGTAATACCTTCATGTCTAAGAATATGATCTACTAGATTATTTTTTCCCACGATGTAATACGATTTGTATATTGGACAACGACGTGTTATGTTTCGTGTTATGCACACATTTTCAAGTCAAAGAACGAGTTTATAAAAGTCTACCTATATAAAGGCATGGGTAGTAGAATTACATTAAACATAGAAGTAGAGATTAAATCTTATTGGTCACTTAGTGAAGTGTATTATGAATTTTTCGAAGTTTATGGATTTCTAGAGATTTTAGGCAATTTAGTTTCTGCCCTTTGGTACAAATGTGTAAAATTTCCGTTATCTATTGTAGAGAAGGTATGGTTTGATTTTATAATACGATTTGCAAATTTGAATTGGTTTTCTTCAAAAAAACTTTCTTTGTAAAATGTTCCTTAACTCAAACTTTAAAACTGCGCGCTCTTTGGCCAATGTAGCACAAATAGCACTATATTCAGAGCAAACGAACTTATAAACACAAGACCGACTGAATTCGTAAATAAAATTGTATGGTTAAAAAATATATTGGAAAGTGAATGTGGGGATTTTATAGCTAGATGTACATTATATTATGAAAGTGTGTTTGAAAATTGTTGAGTTACGGAAGGAAGAAATAAATGGTACATATTATATTCTTCAACATGTCTGCAATTTAGTTAATAGAAATGAATAAATAAACAACTTCAAGTTTTCCAAGGATACCTACCTTCCAGCAAACGGTGGATATCCACATAACAATATATATGTGACCACTCCTAGCGACCATAGATCACACCGTTTATCATACGCAGCTGCTTCTCCATCACCAACAAACGCCTCCACGACTTCAGGTGCCATGAATTCGGCACTGCCAACGGGCGTTAAAAGTTGCGGGGTTTGGAGTGGACTTCCGACAACGCTGGCCGTACTCTGGAAGCGGATACCGGATCCAAGATCGAGATCGCAAACCTTGACTGGACAGAGGCGATCGCGGTGGACGCACAGGATGTTTTCCGGTTTCAGGTCTCGATGGGCAATACCCTAAACAAGTAGATAAATTAAAACAATTCAAATTTTACTGCTGCAACGGTTTGAGGTAGAACAGTGACGACATACCTTGCGGTGCATGAAGGCTAGTGCAGCGGCCACCTCGCGGATGATTTCGGCAGCAGCGGGTTCACTGAAATGGCGATGGTCCTGGATACGATGCAGCAGCTGACCACCGTTTATCTGTAAAAGAAATGTAAACGAGTGAGAAAAATTAACGTATATGTTAATATGAACCATTTGAAGAAATTATGATATGTTATATTCAGCATCTTAACTAGCTGATGAACTAGAAAGTATTTGTTATTAGATATAGGCAGATCTTATACATACTCAAAGCAATGAAACGTTTATTAAAACAACAGATATTACAAGTATTTATCTCCTTCAAAATATGACCCTTCCACACAAATACAGCTATTCCACCGATTCTTCCCTAATCGCCCTTCTTTAAAACGTTTAAACCATCTGAATATTATTGATTTATTCAGAGCAGATTGTCCATAAACTTGGCCAATAAATTTAACAATTTCAGTCGCCGTTTTCCCAATTTTGATACAAATTCTTTGTTCAATCAAATCAGACATTTTTACTCAGCCTAATTTTGATAAGAGATTAAAAAACAGCCGATGCATTTTATCAGCGTTTTTTTTTATACACAGCTGCAACTCTCCTCTACATTGCTGTGTGATTAGCTGAATATTATACGAGGCTGGCTGACATTGATGTTTAAAAGAATACCGGTAAACTGAGATATTTAATAATTCCTAATATTTATTGATCACAGGGTTATAAAATAATATAATTTACCTCGCAAACGTTCTTTACAGTAAGTAAAGGTTCCGCGTTGTTTATCTCGTATTTAAAACAATCTAATATTTCCGCACTAGGTCTTTACATTCTTTAAATTCTTCAAATATGGAGATATGGTACTTAATTACCTCGATATCAATTCCCAAACAATGCGTACACTTTACTTCCACCTCGTATAAATTTAGAATTTATATAAAAGCAATTTATAAAGAATACGCATATACGCATATTTATAAAGCAATAAAATAGATTGGAATTGTTTAATTAAAATACGATTGCAAATTCGCATATGCGTACTGTTTTGTGCGTCCGGACTTGTGATACAATACATTGAATTTGAAAATGAGGACAATATAAAATTAACATGAAACTATCAAAGACACCGAGCAGTGTAAAATCTAATCCTCGGTAATGTTGTAAAATTTATGATTTAGTGCACATCATCGGCCAAATCTGGTTGAATAAACAAATATACAACTTTCGAACTCAAGAACCGACAAAAGCGTGGACAACTTCATACAAATAGGGTCGGTGGCCGACGAAAACAAAATGTATGTCGAATTTTAATTGTTACAAATGTATATCATGAGCACCCACACATATTTATGTATAACTTTCTGTGTAATAAAATACAATAATAATATAATTTACAAAACCATTTGATTAATTGGAAAAGCTTAAAACGATTTTAAAAACATCTAATTTTAGTTCTTATAATATATATTGTCTATTTAAGTAATGGTTTATGTAATTTTAACGCTTTTATTTTGTATAATAAATGCAAATATTATCTACATTACAGATTTATTTGTTTAAAGCTATTTTAATGTTATTTTCACAAGTAATGTGATTTTATTTTATTTCATTATGAATAATAGAAGATATTTGAATTAGTAGTTCAGTATTCTCTACTTTACGTGGTCTTAATATTGAGAAGATTAAGAAGTTAAAATATTGAGAAGATTCTTATATTTTTCCATTAATACTATAGCAAACTCCATACTCTTTAATGTTTACTTAATTCACGTATCATTTTAGTAATTCGTTATCAGTTATTTTTTGTTTATATACGAAAGTGGAACGAGTATATACTTTGGAAATATTTCCACTGAGCAAAGTATGAATTTTTATTATATTATGTTGGCGCAAATATCGAAATGCTTTTGCGTTTTAAAAGTGAATGCATTTTAATGCGTAGTAATATTGTTTACTCGTGTATTTATTGCTTATTTAGAAAATTAAAATCAGGTGACCGACTTTATCGCATGATAATGGGACTTATCGATGCACTTTTGTGATCTGAAAAATGGTTACAAGCATTTGTAAAAATAAATATAAACTACTAAATACCCACAGTTTAGGAATGATTTTAGTTTTGGAAAATTACTATATTTCTCTTTTTGTTTTTTTTATTAAAGAAAAAAATTCCAGTAATTCTAAACTTATTAAATTTTCACTATATAAACACATTTCAAGAACAGCAAGCTCAAGTACAGTTTAACAAACTAATATCAAATCAGGTCAGCGCAGATTGTTTTTTCAAATTAATTAATTAATACACATTCATTGCATTGCTTTTGACGCATGCATTATATTTATTTATATATGCAAAAACAAATCATTAATTTCTTATAAACAGCATTCTGTGGCCAATCCTTACGATAAAATATCATATACTGGTAACAGATAGCTTTATCGTTTACGAAAAATAAAATAAAATATAAAAAACTAGGTTATAATATTATAACTAAGTACAAAACCTGGTAAGCTAGGAATCCAATGAACAGCAGCTAAAGCCTAAAATCTTTATAACCTACTTATAAGACCGTAAATCATAGACATGTCAATGAAGCTGTTAGCGACCCACTATTAATAACAACGGGAGTGCCACAAGGGTCTGTTCTTGACCCACTACTTTACATACTTTACGTACAGCTTATGCAACGAATAGGACTAGTGGGTATCTACAAGATATTCGCAGATGACACTGTGCTATTATATAATCATAAATGCCCAAATGAACTAGAAAGCATCAACAATTATTTAAAAAAATATTGTGAGTGGCTTAAATCCAACAAACTTACAATGAACATTGCAAAAACAGAATACTTAGTTCACAAACAGAAAAAGAAAATGGACTTACAAATTAATCTAAATATAGGCAATGAACTTTAAATCCGAAAATATAGTATAAAATATTTAGGTGTAGTGTTAAGACTCGAACTTAAATTAAGAACTAAATATTAATAGCATCAAAAACAAAATTATACCATTACTGCGTGCTTTAAATAGACTTTAAATAGACACGATAGTGTACAAATACCTAGAACGGTGCAACATAAAACAAATAAGTTTTATTGAAAATTGCAAGCTTATATACAAGATTGTAAATAAAAAATTGAAAACCAATTTAGAATTCCGGCTCAACGCGGACACAGAGATACTAGAAATAGATGCAAAATACATCTAGAACGTATTAGAAGCAATAAAGGACGCAATAATGTTATGTTCAAAGCTGCTCAGCAATTTAACGGCTTACCTGATAAAATAAGAAATGTCGGAAAACAAGCGCAATTTAAATACTATTAAAAGGAATATGAATATCACAGTTTGATGTGTAGTGTTTATATTAATCTTTTTTGTTCATTAAAATTAGAATAGTAGATTTTATTTAAAACTTTTCGAAGGCTGTCTGCTTGATACCTTGCATTTTGCTTATTTAGCAGCAGTCGTACCTATAGACTTAAATATTATTGTATTTATTATTTTGTAATATTATATTGAAATAAAAAATAAAAAATAACTTGGTGGGCTTATTTGGGTAATAAATTTGCAAAGCTAAATCTTTATTTTCCCATTGAAACCTCCACTGCGACAAAGTTACCAAACATTTTTTATCACATATTCTTTTCCTTTCCTTTCCTACATTGTTGTCATAGTATATGTTACCTTTTCGAAAACCAGGTAGAATTTGTCCTCATCTTCGAAGAACTCGGTGAGTTGGATGATGTTGGGATGGCCCTGGCAATGGTGGAAAGTCTCGACCTCGCGGAACACACGGGCCCTCGCGTGTCCGGGCACCTTGTCGATTATTTTGACGGCGAACTCCTGGTCGGTATACATGTTCACACACGTCTGCACACTGGCGTACGCGCCCTCGCCCAGGATTTCGCCGGTGAGTTTGTACAGATCTATATGACGATACAAAACGAAATTAATAAGGCACTGAAATTACTCCAAAAACGATTGTTTCAGACATGTTATTTACTAATCTATTTTTGTGTCATATAACGTTAATTCATGCTAGTTTAAAAATTATATTCGTTTATCACAACAAATATAATATTACTCGCTATCCCCCAAACAATTCTCTTTGAATGCTATAGTTATTTAACTAATTCAGTTTCCTCAAAATAATTACTAGAAATAATAATTTTGAAGTTTGATTGAATTGTAATATTTTTAATGTATTAGTTGTTACTTCACATCCGAATATTTGTCTAGCCGCAACGAAAAGGCTTATCTGTAGATCTGAATTAAATTTTTATTTTTTAAATAAAATAATTATATAGATTTTTTTTTAAATTTTTCAACTTCGTATTACTTCAATGTGAAGCAGTTTATTATGACGGTTTCCACATTTTTAAGTAACAGTAATCTATAGATTATATGCATGATATTTTTATATAATAAACTGACACGAGGAGATCTTCTTCGATCATAATACGTTCTATAAATTAACAAATAAACAATTTCGCAGTAATTTTGCAATACATATTTTATTATTAACTATTAGAATTATCGGTAGAATTAATAATTTATAATAAAAATATAATGTACGTAACAATCTATATACATATTCTTATCAGACAAACAACCTTGGCTTATCATTAGATATTATTATTTACTTTTTATAATTAACGAATATGTAATATAGTACTACTTACGTAGTTTTGAGCGCACGATAGTTTTCGTTATCAATAAAAACAAAATATGTTATGTTTACAAAATAAAATAATTTTATAGTAGAAAAATATAGCTCTATTTCTGATCTTATCATTTTATGTTTTAATAATAAAATATTAAGTAGTTCGTCCAATTCTACCAACTTTTCTTAATCTAAAAACAATATATCCAAAAAATTACTTGCAATTTTACAAGTTCTAGGTTTGTAAAATATTTTGAACTTTTAGACCCACGTTTTTATTTTATCCAAGTCTAGACAAGCAAATCTTAAAACTGCCGAATTTTCATTTTCAGATTAGAAAATGTAATAGTATTGCGAAAAATAGTTTTTCTACTTATGTAATTGCATGATTTCACATAAATTTTACAAAAATAATAATTTATCTATACGGGTCAAGATTTAATTACAAATTTAGGATTTTGAAAAGTCGACAATTTTTGAAAATAAAAAAATGCTCGCATCAGCGAAATTTAAATCAAGCAAGCAATTATTGGAAATTGATACACTTTTATGAACCCGCGGGTTAACAATGAAAAGCACGTGTGTCAATAATGAAAATGTATTTCTTAAATGGTGTAAAAAAGTCAGGATTTCATAACACAGGTTAAAAAATGATAAGAAGCAAAAAGTCGAGTAAGATGCGTTATTATTAAATAAATACACTCAAATTTAAGAGACAATCGCCAGATTTGGAAATTAATATAAGTGAGAATGAAGATTTCTTTTTTTTTATTAATATATATCGAAATATGGACCAAAGGTATAGTTATTGATACCTATATCATTCCTATATGGACGGAGCATAGAAATCTAACTTCAATCAAATTTGAACTGCTGCCCTGTCCTACTTAGGTATGTTGAAATTGCCGTAGTTCAAATAATTGGTTGGAGTTTAACAATTGCTTTGTACATATTTGGATTGATAGTGGAATCTGAATTCAATAATGGCAGCAAAATTTTTCAAAATAAATGTCTGAAACGTTTAAGAAAAATAATTACTTGCACGTACTTGTAAATACAGTATGGAAGATTTTAAGAGAAAACTTAAGAGAAAGTAAGAAGTATTAATTTTCACTTGGTACTTTACTAACAATTGAAATTAGTTCCAACTATTACCACTTTATTTAATTTAAACAAAATTCAATGATAAAATGAAAATGTGCAGTCACTATAAAAAAAATCGTAATTACGTATTTTCTTATATTAGAAAATATATATTTATTAATTTTAGAATTTCTAAACACACACCGGGAAATATAACATAAAGAATTACCTTCCTTATAGCATAATTGTTCTAAATAAAACAACATAAATTAAACGGATATTTTCGTCTAGAATAAACGAACTTTAGTCAAACTTTAAAAATAGGTGCAACTCGTAGTAAATTTGTGGAATTTCGAGACAGTATATGTCTGTTTCATGATATGTATGTAAATTCTTTAGTATGTGCAGTCAGTAAATTATATTTAAAAAAGATGTATGTTACATTGAGCAAAAATAGATTCACTAAATGCTCTTACAATATATATTATAACAATAGAATTGTTTCTGAAAATTAATGAATTCGCTGAGGAAACTATATAAATCTAAATTCTGAGGCATCTAATTTCTAATAAAAATTTAATAAGATATTTGTCAGTATTCGCAAACATATTTTTTTATATGATTAGTATCAAGTTGAAAATTGATCACGATGTGTTGCATATACCTTAAATCGACCTGACAATGTGCAGTATAAAAAAACAACGCCAGTGTACTCTGTTGGTTAAATTTTCAAACGCTGATATTAAGCAGCAATTTGTTTCTTCAATGATGGTATTTATTCAGTTAAAACGGACCAGATTTGTCATATTGCATTTTTTTTTTATTGGAAAATGTTATTCAATAATCTGGATCAAAGTTCTTCAAATATGATCATTGCTTATTTACGACAAAATATAAAATTACTTTGTATTTTGTTTCCGTTTTCCTTTTCCTGGTGTATTAATAAATATTAGTTTAACATCTTAGCATGAACATTAAAGTGCAGTTCACATATAAATCAATTTCGTTGGATTTTAGTAGGATAATTCTTATATTTTGATTTTATTCCGATGTATATCTATATATACATCTTCCTTAATGCTACCGGTGAAAATTTTTGAAGACACGAAAATAGCGTCCAAATTCTCGGATCGTAAAGGAAACTGGGTCACTAGATCTCGTTCTTGTGAAACAATACACGTGTTAAATTTATTTTTGTGATAATTTCAGAGGAAGTAGAAAGTTTTTTTGACTCGCCCAGACTAGTTTTTTTTTTGTAATATTTACCGAACGCTTAAATGCCTCATTTGCTATAGAAAACCAACAAGAGGATTTTCGAAGAGTTGAGCAAGAGTTATTAGGCTTTTAACATGTTACGCATTTTAGAAAATAGTGGATTATTCGATGTAATGTTTAAAGTTAATTTGACGTGTGATGAAGTTGGCAACCATTAAATTAATGGTGTGATTTTTCTGGCGATTAGTTTCATTTAGAATTTACTTCAAATAGTTAATTAGAGAAAAGTCGATGATCTTTCGAAATTACGCTTTTAAACTTTGAAATTAATTTAGTAGAATTATTTGTTTCGAAAAAATATAAGTATCAGCTAAATTAGTTAGTAATCGTCTGATATATTACAATTTATATAGCTATATAGAATATACGTCAAATATGACATTCTTTACAGGAGGAAGTTTTTATTCTATTCAAGAAATACTGAAGATTTTATTTTCTGAAAGCGCTGAGAAATCAAACTGTCACACTAGCGATGTGTAGTTCACTCGCGAACCGTTCACTCTGAACGGTTCAATCAAATGACGGGCGTACTGTGACGATGTTTTGCAACGACCTATAGGTCACTATGACCTAATTCGTGAACTATAAACTATATGGTGCACGGTGTACGTATTGATGTACTTGTACTAGGTCCTGAACCCGTCGTGTACTAAACAGTTCATGAATCACAACGGCTCGTAAACGATGCAGTATAGTATACATTACATATACAGTACTAATATTTATTTAGTGATAAAGAGTGTTGGTGAACGGAACGAAATAGGAAACTCGATGCATTATTGCAACAGCAGCATTGCCGAGCTGAGTCACAATTTATATGTTGGTATCAGATTTCATTTGAAATAATATAATTAATATATTCGCAAGATTAAATATGTTCTTAAATATGTCATGCCATAACAAAATTTTGCAATAATGCTGAAATAAACATCTAAATCTTATAGTTCTTCTATTTCATACTGAGTGCAATGCAATCACTTAATATCATATCAAAGCTTTGAAGTTTGAACAGAGAAGATTCGGAATAAAAAATATAAATTATAACGCCAAACAAAACGATTCTATCTAGTTCATTTTATTATAGTTTGTACATTTAATTTTCAAGTGTTAGTAAAGTAGTAAACATTTTCATCAGTAACTACCAATAAGTATTTTAGAACTTCATATAAATAATCGTGAGTACCTAGAGAAGATTTTATTTCTTTATATATATGTTTTGTATAAATTATAAACATTGTTGTCTTTTCTTCCTCATTCTTAATTCAAAATATGTATTGTAATATTTCAATATATTTATTTTTTACCATTTAATATTTTTATATTGAGTAAAAAAGATTATTTTCAGTATGTGCATGTATTTCATATAGGTCGTGAACTGGTTCGTTTTTAAAAGATGTCGTAGTTCACGACCTATAGTTCGTGAACGGCAGATTGAAATGAACTACGAACTAGGTCCTCAAAGTGACCTACAGTTTGCCATCGCTATGTCCCACACGACAAACATTAAATAATTTTTTTTTAAGTTTTTAAACAACTTTTTTTCCCGTAATTAGTTGTCTAACAATAAGAGAATTGATGAATTTTTTGCAGTGATTGGGATTCGAACTCGCAGCCTGCGGACTGTAAGGCAGACTTAACCCATTTCATAATTCATAACACAATATTAA
Organism: Leptodirus hochenwartii; assembly: GCA_947310635.1. Taxonomy (NCBI): domain Eukaryota; kingdom Metazoa; phylum Arthropoda; class Insecta; order Coleoptera; family Leiodidae; genus Leptodirus; species Leptodirus hochenwartii. Next base: position 43,466,852 of record OX371176.1, read on the forward strand.
AGGCAAAATGCAATTATGATCCTTTAAGTACGCAAACCATTCAAAAAAAAATCTTAAGAAAAAACACAAACAAACCTTGGAAGCATGACGACACAACAGACGATCCAGTTCGCTTCTTCTTGCGCCTGCGGCGCTGGGCCTCCTCTTTGCGGTGGGCCAACTCCCGGGCACGACTCGCTGCATCCATTTGATCACCACTGTCAGCTCCCTCGCTACCCGCTCCATCACCATTATTATCGTGACCTCCTTCCCCACTACTTGATCCTAGAATGAGATCCAACAAAACGGGATGAAATGGTAAAATGTGCAAAGCATAAAATGTTAGATAAAACAGTTTACATTTGACGCTTGGAGGACGCCAATAAGTACATAGGAATGCAGGAATAGAAACTAAAAACTGACAGTTAATCGTTTACTCTTCTAATTAATATTTATATACCATATACAGCAGAGCCATTAAATTCCATACCCTGAAAAGCAATATCTAAAAAAAAAAAACATTAACATAAATTTCGTTATAAGTTAAGTTATATAGGCTATGCCTGATATTATTTATAAATAGTCATACTTTAACAATGTAGAATTTACAATCATCATATGATTCAGCGAACCTATTGTATGCATGCACTTTACAAAACCTACGAAATTCCTTTTGTGTATATAAAAAACAATCGCAGTAAAACGGAATCGTATTGCAATCAAAAATACAAATATAATATTTATAAATAAATTTGTTTTTACATTAAGTACTTGTTTTAATTTGTCTACTTTTTAATTGAACTCGTGGAACTTTTCAGTTTGTTATATCTATTACGAAGCATTTCATATTTATGGTAATATTTATTAACAATATCATCAGACTGATATTATCTATATAATCTTATAAATGATATTGTGATTACTTTTCTATTAGATAAAATACATAATTTAGAATTTGTTAATTTGATTTTTTAACATGATTTGGTTGTTAATACATTTTTTTTTGCTTAAAATAAATATTTTTATCAATGAGAAGTGCTGATTGAATTCGTCCCTTGTTCACTAATCAGTGTATCTTTCGATTGTTTGTCTAGGCTAGCAATATGTATGTAATTACAATATATCTCAATGAATACTGATTCTGAAATATTTCTTGATCATTTCTATGGTGTGTACAAATTCCGTAATACCTTGTATAAATAAAATTAAACTTAGATGCTGTATATAACTGTAATGTCAATGAAAACATTTAACAATTATTTGTTTTATTATTATCTCTCTTCCATTTATATTAGCATAAAATTACCCATTTAGTTAAAGAGTCCGCAATCCTAAAGATTGGTTGGAAACAGCACGCCATGCCGATCTATCCTGAGCTAATCCCTTCATCTCCCTATAGCTATTCATCTCAACGTCTTCAACTATCTGACTCACATACTCCAATCTAGGCCTACCTACCCCTCTCTTTCCCTCTACCTTCTATGATCAATTGCATAATCCCCCCATGCCTAAGAATATGCCCTACTAATCTGTCTCTCCTACGCTGTAACACTCTCCAAATACTTCTCTTCTCCCCTACTAACTCTAGTACAGCTTCATTTGTTACTTTATCTTCCCAACCAATCCTCATCATCCTCCTATAACACCACATTTCTAATGCTTGTAATCTACGCTTCTCTTCCTTTCCTATAGTCCACGCCTCACACCCGTACAGTGCTACACTCCAAACATATACCTTCAGTAATCTTTTTCTAATACCCAAGTCAATATTTGATCTTAAAATCTGTTCTTTTTCTACGAATGCCTTCCTACCCTGTGCTATCCTACACTTTATATCTACCTTGCTTCGATTATCTTTTGTGATTCTACTGCCTAAATAACAAAAATCTGACACTTCTTCGATTCTATTATCTCCTATTGTGATCCTCATTTTTCTACTGCATTCCTTTTTGTCACACCTCATCACTTTAGTTTTACCTACATTTATTTTCATGTTAAAATCCCTAGTCAATACTGCCTGCATACCATTCAATACCCTTTCTAAATTCTTTTCGCTTTCTTCCAATATAGCTATATCGTCGGCGAATCTCAACATATATATTTTCTCTCCCTGTACATTCACACCTACACTATACTCTTCTTTTACTTTGTTTATTGCATCTTCTATATATAGATTAAATAATAACGGTGAAAGTGTACATCCCTGCCGAACTCCCTTCCCTATTTTTGCTACCTCTTCTTCCCCCTCAATTCTAACTAAGGCAGTTTGGTGTTTATATAAATTAAAAATTATTCTCCTATCCTTATAATCTATACCCGTTTCTTTTAAAATTCTAAACATTATGTCCCAATCTACATTATCAAATGCCTTTTCTAAATCTACAAAAGCTATGCAAGTTACCTTTCCTACCCTCATTCTTTTTTCTACTACTGTTCTTAGTGCTAAAATCGCCTCCCTCGTCCCTCTGTTTTTCCTAAAACCAAACTGATCTTCTCCTAGCCTTTCCTCTACTTTATTTTCTAATCTCCTAATTACCCATACATTAATTTTATTACTATTAATTTAGCTTCCACATTGTAAATATTTTCATACATTTCAACTATCTAGTATACAAAAGGGGGCGATTTATTAAAAAATTTTTGTTACAAGATCATCTTTGTAAATGAAATTTGATGTGTAGATTTAAAAAATCTTACAACCAAAGTGTACGATAGATAAACAGGCATTTCAAACAATTGAGATTAATTTTTGAACCTTGTAGATCAGTTACAGGCAGATAAAGTTAATTGGACGTTGTGCATAGTAAATGCGGATAATGTTGAGGTGCTTCTAGCCACTTCCCGGTTCGTCATCCTGATTCCACACAATAAAAAATCAAGCCCAAGGATAAGAAAAAAGGTAAAACATAAGTACATAAAATGCGGTAAACAATATGTTAATTTACATGGGAAATGATATGGCAAGTAAACACATTCATGTCAATCTGAGAATAGTATGAACAAAAACATGATTTGCAAATTATTTACGTAGTTGACATATGTCAATAATATAGAGGTGACTTAAAATGCTTAAACATAATGATAATTTTTATACCTCAGCATATTTGTTCATATCTTAAAGCGTATGTTTTATAAAAGAATACACAGTATAATAAATAAATATTTTCAAGCTTTGTAATTTTATATAAATAGACTTTAAAAATTGTTTAAAGTGGTCAGGTGATCATCATAATTTTAATTTTATTATTATTAAACGATATTAAGTCATAGTATAGGATTGAATTTCTTTTATAAAAGGTAAAGTTTCAGATAATGAATTTGACATTAGCATAGTGATTATATGTCAAAAACAAAACAGAAATTATTTTTGGTGTCAAATTAGGTTAATGTTAGAAACGTCAAACGTCAAAACTAAATGTGGCATTTAATGTTTCAAATATTTTAAATTGATGTGCTATTAAATTTATCAACCACAACCAAATATATTGCCCATAATATTCTTAACAATAAATAATAATAAAGTGTACCTGATCATAATAACCACGATTTCTAATTGTCAATAAATTATTTATATTATTATTAGAGTGTTACTTCAAATTACACGGTTTTCTTTTTTATAAACAGTGCCAATATCAATGTAATTACATAGATATCGAAATATTAACAGTAATAAATGTCTAAAAAGTATAAACCATATTATATGTATTTATTTATGTTATGCGCAATGAAGAATTGCTGATTAATTTGTAAAAGCGACATATCTATTTAAATATACTAATTAAGCATCTAAAAAAATGAGAACAATTACACTATTAATTTATTTTGCTATTTTCAATGCGTATTACGAATCGACTGATACGTACAGATACAAACTGGAATAATCATAAAAAAGCAAGTCCCAAGGTTTGTATTATATACGGCGTGTTTCAAAAGCGAAATAAAAAGAGTTGTTTTAAAGTTTCGATATAAGAAAAAATTAATGGCGGGGTTAATTTTTAATTCTTTAGTTTTTATTGTACTTAATTTTAATAATTAAAATAATTCATAATTTTTTCATTAATTGAATAAGAAAATTGTTACTCGCTGTATAAGAAGAATTTTATGATTTATTCACACTTTTTATTGAAGCGTATAGAAAATACCGGTTTTCAGAACGGCTCCTTAATAAGTTTTACTGGCATTTCTCTGCTATTGGTGTACATAGAAGGCAGTTCAATTTATTATAAAACAGCGAAAAGAGCAAACAAACTCAACACATCCATATAGGGAATCTACCACTAGACATAGTCATATAATATAATCGCTGTTTAAAAATAGTTCATTCAAAATAATGTTATTCCGTATACTAAACTGTTTTCTAACTGAGCCTGCACAGAACGTCGTTGGGTAAAGAAAATCCGAAAAAAAATTGTTTTGGCTTACCATCTACAATCAGTACGACCTGTATACCAAGCGGTGTTATGCTTAATGGCGATTATATTCATTACATTTTATGCAGTGGAGTGTTACGTGAAAAAAGGATTTTATACCGATTGATGTTTATGTCCTATGTCCATTATAATTAATGAAAGTTATGCTCAATGTCGTTTATGTCGAATGAACTGATACCTGATGGTCTCATTATTTACAAAATTTTAATATTTTCCAATTGAATCTATTGACGCTGTATCAGGCCATTTGGAGATCAAATTAACAACTCTACTCTTAAAAAAATACAAAACCTAAACAGATTGCAGATTATATTAATTAATTATGAAAAGAAAACATTTAGACAACACAGAAATGAGATAATGAAATTGTTATTATTTGGATTGAATTTGCGCACATTGTGAATGATAAATTTTCCAAAAATGAAAGTGTCATCTCCGATTTCAGAGGTTAATTTATTATACTCGTGTTGCTAGAAACAACAAAATATGAAAATAACCTGCGAACGAAACGCAAATTAGACAAATTAATGTTATACAATTTAAATATTTCAATAAAAATCTAATATATTCAACCATGTACGAACAAAAAATAAAAATATTTCGTAAAACAGATTGTTTTGAATTTATGAAAATCTTGCAGATATTTATAAACAATAAAAATATCATTACTTAATTAGTTTATAAGGATTAAACGCATTAGAACAAGTTAGTTTGCTTTTAATAGGATTAAATGTCATTAAATGTAGATCAAATTTTTTATATTCTATATAGCAAGAACAACAACAAAATACCGATTTGAGCAAGAACATTCAAGTGTACTTTTCAACCTCCACAACCGCACAAACTGCGTGACATTTCTATTTTCTATGCAGTACACCGTCATTTAGATTTTATGCTCTGTTCTTATAATCTAGATAAATTAATACAATAATCTTAGGAGCATAAGAAATAATATTCTTCGATGTTAAAGTAATTTATAAAAAATATATACAAGGGAAAAAAATCCTCGACGTATATGCTTTACGTAGGATCTTTCTAATAAATCAGTTAAAAGGGTTAAAAAAATGGCGTTATAATTATTTTTTAACTAATTGCTCAAACTTAATCAGTTGCAGCTACTTACTAAATAAGTTAAATGAAGTAAATTATTTGTTATGTCTAAAATTGACAGTAGTTCATTTAAATTCTAGTAAGTAGCGTGAAGTTGCGGTTATTCAAATGAATCGATTTTGTTTGATTTTGATCGCAGTTTTCGATTTTACGACAAATGCTCTGTCAATATAAAGTATAATTAAAATTCAACGATCTCATTTTAAAAGAAAATATTTTTTGAAAATGGCAACAGCTTTAATCCACCCGAAAATTTATAAATTTAACTAAGTTGGTAAATAAACTGATTATTTTTGAGGTCGTTTTTTCATCGCTTGTAATGATTTTTTATATCTACATAAAAATTACTGTATAGTTTCTGAAACACCTTGTTTAATTGTAATATAGGCAAATAGCAGGGCAGAGATGCTAACAGTTTGCTGTCCTATCTGAATAACGATTGAGAACTGCATTACATTCGTTCGACTAATACTAAAGTGTATTGAACTTATAGATATGTACACATATGGCCTATAATAGAGGTCAACTACATTTGGATTTTTTTTTTAAATAAAACGACACGCTATAATAAATTATATTTCCAATAAATGCACCGTGTGAAATAAAATGTAGTAAAAGAGAAATTAAATTAATTCGTGAAATGCTGTGGGTGACATTAATACAGAAGAGAAAATCTAATTTAAAAATAATAAATTAGGAAACTATTTATATTACCGTATTTTCTATATTGACTCGTAGATAGATATTAATTTTAACGAAATAAAATATTTCCAATTTAAAATTTTTATGTTCTTAAGTTAAAAAATACAATCTAAAAATTTTTTTTTTGATTTTGTTTAATATTTACGTGCCCATAAATCCATAAAAGATTTGAAATAAACTTCAGACTTTGTTATATATTGGAAAATATATAACGTCAAGAAGTGGTTGTTAGGTTGTTACCGATATTTTTTTAATGTATTACGAAATAAGATATTTACTAAATAAAAACGCGTAATAATTAAAAATCTTCCAATAATTATTACCCATTTGGTACCTCCATGTATATTTCAATTTATTATTTATTTTCAGTTTTATGGAATGATCCATATAAAATATACATTTATTTTTAGATAAGATTTCAAAACGTTTCTAAAGTACGATACCAACGAACTTATACTCATAACGCTCAATGGTGTTTGTGTTTTTACGCAACGAAATACACCCTATATATTTTGACACTGCAATACGAAGCTTAAAAAGTAAATAGAAAGTATTCACGTAGAACCAACGGATATGCGCCTAGATTAAAATTAATATCAACACCTTGTGTCAATATTAATTAATATTGATTAAAATTTAATATTGACACCTTGTCTTTTGTATTAAAAAAATACGAAAGACAAGGTGTCAATATTAAATGACAAGTGCACATGTCAATAAATAAAGTAATATTGTCAACCATGAAAATTAATATATGAATAGAAAATTTCAGGGAAAAATTGGTACTTATTAATAAAATAGTGTTTAAACAAATTATTGTTAATTCCTTTTAGGCTTCAAAATATAAAATAACTATTTCTGAGTACATATGAACAATAAAAGCAAAATTATTATGAAAATCTACAGGGTACTTAAACTAACGCAAAATTTGACGTTGTAAAAACTATAAGCTGATAACATTATTCTATTATGCGTGTTTTTGGGATTTTTTAAATATTCTTTTTGCCATTCGTTTTATATGGCGCACTCTAAATTACATCTATAAATAGTGTCACCATCACATTATCTAGTTATCATAGAGATTGTCTAGTAACTGTTACCATGCAGGGCGATTTGAAAAAGACAACTATAATGACAACACAAATGTAAATTGACCGTTTTTAAACAAAACCGAATTATTTTTTCAGAAAATAATATATACCAAAGTTTTAGCACATTATATTCATACATCTTATATATTTTTGTTTTAATATATGTATAAATGTGTGCGATTTAAAGATACCGAGATGATTCTAGAATCATTTTAGGAGCATTTCAAATATCTTATAGCGGCACCGTCATATCTAAATAAAGAATCAAGAATATGGCGATCAGCTGATGTTAAAAATAACGACACAGTAGGAGAAACAAGCACACCAGTCAATACACTGTATTTCACAATCAGTATATCGAATCATTCATTTGGTATACAGAATAGTACATTTGGCAACAGTGGTCGGTTGAAACTCGTCGGCTTTCTTGATGCGCTTGAAAGTTGCATCCCATAACACGGAAGGAACAAAGGAATACTACTATTTATATGCGAGTGTTATGTGAGGGACAAATGGAAAAGAAAAATGATTATTTTTTAAAGAACATTGCGATTTAATTCGTAATATTGATATACCTGTATCTTGGCTTTCGGATTCTTCTAGAATGCGTTCAACCATATTGAAGATTTAGGTTCGAAAATGGTATCAAAATCAAAATTAACACTTTTGGCGTAAAAATACACGAACTTTCTTTTGTCGCTTATGGGCGAATCTAAAGCAGCCCTCTGCGCGAACGGTTAATCACTATTACTTTCAACAAACTATATTTTAAAAAATGGCTATTTTTTATTTATTGGCACGGATTTTTAGGTACTTTCGAACAACGCTACCTAATGATCATATTCTACGCTGGCCTGATCACCCTCGGTAGTCGAACAACCTTCTCTCCAAGAGGGTGATAATCCCAAACTACAGCACCTCGATTCAGGTCTGTGCTAACTAACCGACCGGCTTTCAACGATGTTATGGTCCGACTGGGTCCTACTTAATCACAAATCCAATACGTTCTATCCACTTCTATGTGTAATATAGCATCAATACCAACGTACTCCGTAGTCAATGCCGCTGCGCAAAAGCGCCGCTCACGGTTAGTCAGTTGTTCGTACATAAAATGCAACAGAGAGTCATAGTCCGTTGTTCGTACATAAAATGCAACAGAGAGTCATAGTCAGTTGTTCGTACATAAAATGCAACAGAGAGTCATAGTCCGTTGTTCGTACATAAAATGCAACAGAGAGTCATAGTCCGTTGTTCGTACATAAAATGCAACAGAGAGTCATAGTCAGTTGTTCGTACATAAAATGCAACAGAGTCAAGTTGGTAGGCTTGGGCTTCCGCACGCTCCACGACAGCAGGTTTCAATTTTTTTAACAATCAGACCGTTTTTGAAACCAGCAAGATTTCGTTTCTTTTTTAATAAAACGAGAAAGAAAATATGAGTAACGTTTGTTTTAAAGACTTTAAGAAAATATGAGTAACGTTTGTTTTAAAGACTTTAAGAAAATATGAGTAACGTTTGTTTTAAAGACTTTAATTAAATATAAAATCCAATAATTATTTTTTCAAAAATTTCCAATATCTTCCTATATATTCCTAAAAATGCTATTTTATTAATATATATTACTAATTTTTTACCAATAGTTTATTAAGAATTGAATTGAATTGAATTACATTAGGAGCAATTTTTATAACATTACAATTTTTTTTATGTCAATTTATATTCCAGGAATTGAAAAATTCAGTTATATTCAAGAGATGTTAAATGAAAAGTAAATTCAAAAATAAAAATCGACGGGATCGAGAGATCTAGCGTTTCAAAAAAAAAAACGAGCCCGTGAACTACAGTTTAAGAACCATACGTTTTGCATATGAGATAGCAAATGGACGTTCATTGTGTAGAATAAAGAACGAGTAACTGGGACTAGCTAGTTCAGCGTGTTTGGAGACACGTAGGCAATTTAATAGACATGCGTGGTAAAGTGTACCGAGTGTTGAGGTGATGTGATGCATGTGCTGTATTGCCGAATACAACATTAAATATACAAGATATCAAGAATTTAATGAAAAAAAAAACATTTTTATCGATTATCGTCGTATGGAAAATTTAATGATACACATTTAAAAGCGTAAATAAGACGTAAATAATTAGTGGGATTCCTAGTAAGATTCTGGATTAATTTAGTGTTAAATTGAAATTATCGCAATTAAAAAAACAATGCAGATGACATGATGCAGATGACAACATACCAAATTTATAGAAGAAACAAATAACGACAAATTATCTACTATACAAAAATGTTTGAGAAAATTAAGATATTTACTCCTAATTAAGGATGACTTAGGTCCTAGCATACTTAGGTCAGAGTTTCATAGAGCATTAAATGATTTACGGAATAACAAAGCAGCGGGGATTGATATGATACCAGCCGAATTAATAAAACACGCAGGGGAAAAAATGCAGGAGCGATTATACAGGTTAGTTTGTAAAATATATGAGAAGGGAGAAGTACCACAGGATTTTCAGCGTAGTAGAATAGTAACAATGCCGAAGAAAATAGGAGCTAATTTGTGTGAGAACTATAGGACCATTAGTCTACTATCACATGCATCGAAGATATTGTTAAAGATTATTTATAGGAGATTAGAAAATAAAGTAGAGGAAAGGCTAGGAGAAGATCAGTTTGGTTTTAGGAAAAACAGAGGGACGAGAGAGGCGATTCTAGCACTAAGAACGGTAGTAGAAAAAAGAAAGAGGATAGGAAAGGTAACTTGCATAGCTTTTGTAGACTTAGAAAAGGCATTTGACAATGTAGATTGGGACATAATGTTTAGAATTTTAAAAGAAACGGGTATAGATTATAAGGATAGGAGAATAATTTTTAATTTATATAAACACCAAACTGCCTTAGTTAGAATTGAGGGGGAAGAAGAGGTAGCAAAAATAGGGAAGGGAGTTCGGCAGGGATGTACACTTTCACCGTTATTATTTAATCTATATATAGAAGATGCAATAAACAAAGTAAAAGAAGAGTATAGTGTAGGTGTGAATGTACAGGGAGAGAAAATATATATGCTGAGATTCGCCGACGATATAGCTATATTGGAAGAAAGCGAAAAGAATTTAGAAAGGGTATTGAATGGTATGCAGGCAGTATTGACTAGGGATTTTAACATGAAAATAAATATAGGTAAAACTAAAGTGATGAGGTGTGACAAAAAGGAATGCAGTAGAAAAATGAGGATCACAATAGAAGATAATAGAATCGAAGAAGTGTCAGATTTTTGTTATTTAGGCAGTAGAATCACAAAAGATAATCGAAGCAAGGTAGATATAAAGTGTAGGATAGCACAGGGTAGGAAGGCATTCGTAGAAAAAGAACAGATTTTAAGATCAAATATTGACTTGGGTATTAGAAAAAGATTACTGAAGGTATATGTTTGGAGTGTAGCACTGTACGGGTGTGAGGCGTGGACTATAGGAAAGGAAGAGAAGCGTAGATTAGAAGCACTTGAAATGTGGTGTTATAGGAGGATGATGAGGATTGGTTGGGAAGATAAAGTAACAAATGAAGCTGTACTAGAGTTAGTAGGGGAGAAGAGAAGTATCTGGAGAGTGTTACAGCGTAGGAGAGACAGATTAGTAGGGCATATTCTTAGGCATGGGGGGATTATGCAATGGATCATAGAAGGTAGAGTGGAGGGAAAGAGAGGGGTAGGTAGGCCTAGATTGGAGTATGTGAGTCAGATAGTTGAAGACGTTGAGATGAATAGCTATAGGGAGATGAAGGGATTAGCTCAGGATAGATCGGCATGGCGTGCTGTTTCCAACCAATCTTTAGGATTGCGGACTCTTTAACTAACTAACTCCTAATTTTGTATTTTCATTTTGAGTGTCTATTTTATATAATTCGGTATGGGCTTATATGTACATTCATCTATCAAATAATATATTTCTTACATTCTAACTTTAATCTTGGAATAATTTGCAGTACACCACATTTAAGTCACCTGCCTAAAATATCCTTAAAAATCAATTCAAAAACCTAGTAGAATTATACAAGGAAGTGGTTTAAAAATGACAGGTGGCAAAATCAACAAGTTAGCATGCATTTAATACGGCAACACTGTGCGAATGTTTACTGGAACAAGTTATATAGATCAGCAGCCTGAGGTTAACCATGAATTCAAGTTAGAAAGATATTGAGAATTATATGATATAGATATTATACTAAAGGGCGGTTAGTTAAGCTGTTTTTAACTTGATATTACGTTTTGTATACATACATACTGCAATATTTTGAAATTGAACTTTCTGCAGTGAGTTTATTCTAGAATTTTCCACCCTTTTTCTGTGGGTTGAGCTATCTCTCGCAACGATTTATGATGTTGATTTTGATCTGAGGAAATATACCAAATTTGGTGATATTGTGAATAAAATATTTGAAGATATGACTAGTGAGAAAAATCAAACATAAAATGTTATGCAGATTTTTTTTTTAATATACTCCTTTGTGTGTCTACTTATCTGTTTACGCAAAAAGTTGCAACTTCCTAATTTATTTCTTTTGCCGATATCCATATCGATGTTATTTTTGGGGAGGTGGTTATGTTATTTTTTCATAAGAAATGTGGTATATTTTGATTCCATTTTTTTTTTATAGAATATGACGCAATATTTTTAACAAACATTAAAGGTTTGGATTAGGTATGACAGAATCTGATGGTATTAGTTAGTTTAGGTTAATTCCTTAAAAAAAAAAATCAATCAACCGCCCCCTTACCCAAAAAAATGTTGCTAAAGATGTAGTTTAGAATTTATAAAACCTTTACCCATTATTCTGACAAAAATATGAATAGATTTAATTAACTAAAATTAATATTGCGTCTACCATTTCTTCAAACATTTATATATCCATTTTAATGTCGCAATTTGGTACATGAAAAGGCAAAATTGCTCTTCTTTTAACTTATTACAATGGTCATCGATTTTATAACATATAGATTATTAATGATGCAACAATCCTAGCGAATGTCACCTGATTTAATCAAATTTCAGAGCGTTAAATACACCAATGGATATGATGCAATTTCAGCACGATTTTACGGAAAATATTGCAATAAAATTACAAAAAATCGACAGCATTAGTAAAATTCGCTTAATTACTTTAAATTATCCATTCAAATTTTTAGAATACGTCGTTAACCCAATATAAAAAAAGTTATTATAATTAATTATGCAGAATTATGCAGAATCTAAATAATTTGATTTTATTATATTATAATTTGTTGTTGTACATGTTTGAAAATGTACTAATTAATTAATTAGTACATTTTCGTTGATATGTTCATATATTTTTTATACTTCGTAGTTTATACTAATTTAAATTACAAATATCGTAATAACCTGCGATCTCATTATCATAAAAATGAACATGTTTTTGGTCAAGGCCTGAAAGGAAACTAATATAAAATATTGCGAATAAAATAATTAGCTGTGTTTTGTTTAAATTAGTACAAGTTCTAAAATTGTTATGATGAAGTAAGAATTAAAAAACGCAGTAAAAATCATTGGAATATTAAATGAATAATTAATAACTGTAGAAAATATCGGCGAATATTACAAAAAAAATAAAGACATAGCAAAATTGTATTTTTCACCTTGTACAATTGTACCAGTACCTTTGTACAATTATTATAACAAATAAATATTGCAATACCTTTGAATTATTGCACTATTATTTCATTATAGGAAAAGTACCATAACAATGTTACACTCTGAATAACCGCTGATAACATTTGTTAAACTATCTGTCTTATCCTAATAATAATTATTATTATCATCCGTAACAAGATCCAATATTGCTATTTTGACATGTTTGACAATTAATTAAACAAGCAAATGTCAGACGATAATAATATTAGTTGTCAAAACTGTTATAACATTTATCTATCTGTAGTTATAGTGACTTCCAAATGATAAATTCTCTTGAATTATTTATTAACGTAATAATTCATATTAATAAACAATTTCTAGTGTCCAGTTAGTGTAAATCGACAGCCAATCTTATAATGAAATTAGAAAAATATCGAAGATTATTAGCAATGGTTAGTTCATTGTTATACCACAACGATAATAAAAATAAAAATTATTATTGTTGCCTTATATTATAAATATGTCAGTGTGGACAAATATGAACAAATCGACTAGTTATATGGCCTGGTAAACCTACACAAATATTTTTTTGTACCTCAAACGGTACAAAAAAACACACATAAATATCAGAGTACCAAGTTTTAATAAACGGTAAACTTATAGATTTCTTTGTAACCAAATTATGATCTTTTTTTCTGTTGACAGTTGTTCCCAGGAAGGTACTGTCATGTATTGACAGTCATTTATGACATATATTATTCATAAACAAATGCGGCATTTGACACGTAACGTCAGTGTCCATTGACAGTTAAGTCAGTAGTTATTATGCGCTTTCAAAATATGGCCAATATGCCAACATGTTCATGTCCGGCACAAACTTACTACTAATATGGTTACTTTTGAGAGAAATGTCACATAAAAAGGAATCTACTAAAATCATTTACCGTTCTGTCCATATACATCTATACTTCATCCATGCTACTAAACTGAGTTCTCATTAAATTCTTTTAGATTCATAGCAAAACTAATACAAAACAAAGAACTTTATGATTTTTATAATCAAAACCAAATTATTGTTCCTGTCTTATTTTATGAATGTTTTATTACCTATAAATTTGTGTATTGTTTTTGATTTTTAAATCCAACATATCGATGAAGTATCATAGAAGGATTTTAATTGAAAAAAAGGACGGTGGAAAATTGTTGCAAATATCTCAATAAACGCAACATGGCTCTGATTAATGCAAATTAAATACCAAAATACACAGCGATGAATCAGAACGGCAAAATTCGAACATTGATTAATAGGGATTTCAAAATCAGCTTTCTACGTTGCAATTCAGCAATATGTACACTAGTATAAAAATCTAAATGAAACTTAAGATCAATTCGGTTAAAAATAATAATAATAAATTCTTTTACCGGAATTTCAAATGTAGAAATTACTATACGAAAAATATAGTATAAATGAATGAAAATTCAACTTGTAATTGTATTATAGAATTTGAAAACTAGTGCCCAGGTCAAAGACTATTATGAGATCTGCTTTTGATGTTTGTGTGGGTTCAGAGTAAAATCTTTCTTGTGGCAATGTAGGAAGACATAAATCGAAATACGTCACAACATTGTGACAGTTTCACCTTTAGTTTAAAAAATAAACGATATTAGTACATATAAATACATATTCTACGTGGAATTTGGTTCAGTTGCTTTTCACTCACCATTTTTCCTAGCTATGACAATTTCCTGAATCAAATTTTCCTCGCTGCTGGACCGTAAATTTTCATTTCGATTGTCTGTCTCCTGGAAAATAAATAAAAATGTATTACAACAATGTTCATTTATTAAACTTAAATTCTAACTGTCATATAATGAATGAAATAAAGCTGTTTTGTAACTCAATTGTCTATAACATGCCGTGTAAACGAATAAATTTTAGAAACGTTTTTATTAAAAGTATAGCGAAAAGGTTTTAATTGTTAAAAAATAATTGGTAATCAAAAAGAACATATGAATGATTTCGCGGTTTTATTTATAAAGATGATGTTAACACCTTTTTCTTGGCAGATATGAAGCGAAATCATGGGTAATTTGCCTCATTTCGTTAAATTATTTTTGGCAATGTGGGAACTTTCTTTGTGAGAGCAAAAATAGAGATTATATTCTCATTTCGGGGAAGTTGAAAAACATTGTATTAAAATAACAAATTTATTTTTCCCTAAAATTAAAATATTTTTTTAAATACATGACGCAATTTTCACTCTCATTTCATATAATTGTGAAGCGGATTTTTTTATAAGAATTTATTATTGTATAGCCAATAAATGATTAAATGTTTCGTAATTTAAAAAAAAAGCAAGAAAAATATTTCCACGGTTCTTTTTGATTAATTAGAAGATTAGTACAATGCAATAATATTAATTTATGAATATTTAAGAATAAAAATACATTGTGCGAGAGATAGAATGTTCCTCAACTATTTTGTTGATTTCGTTCAATTTTATTTATTATTTCTCCAATCTACAAGATTTGTCTCAAGACTGACCTATTTTGAAATTGTGATAATGTTAATTTAAAAAAGTCCGACAATGAAATTTATCTATATTTACTTGTAAGTGTTTTATTATATTTATTTCGCTATTATAAATTACATTTGTTCTCATTTTTTAAATGATATTAAATTCATTTTAAATTACACGACGTTTGTATTAATAAAACTCGGTTTCCACAATTTACGTTTAAAAATGTTTCAAGTTTTTGTGAATAAATAAAATTTTAGAAAATGCAAACTGGAAATCTCGCAAAATTGTTGAATATTTATAAATTATACTAAACCATCCATTCTTTTGTTCTTCCCCACTAATTTATTAACAAAAAATATTTTTATATAATACAATTATTAGTCGTGCATTCACATTAGATGATTTCGTGATTGTCATTCTTAAAATGTATAATAATAAATATGATATAGCATATAATAATGGATCATTATTATAGAACACCCTGTATTTATGTTTGTAATATATAGTCATTAAATAGACAATTAAAATAACCATGATTTTCAACGATTCCATTATTTAGCATTAATTAGATTATTAATTTAAAATATATAAATCACCCCATAAAATTATGAACATATGTTTCTGCAATATGTTTAATCAAGGTCGAACGTTCGAATTTTTATTTTTATTTTTTTTATCATTTGTAACAATGTGATGTAACTTTTGACGCATTTTAATCATAACAGGTCCAATTCACTATCTATAAAAAAATGTAATTTTTTAAAAATGTTTTTATTATTTCAACCGATAAAATAAATTTAACAAACACACATGACGGTCAGAAAATATATTGAAATAAGTTCAGGAATTTTATTTTGAAAATTGGTAAATTATATAACTTCTAGAAATGTAGACTTTTACAAAATATTCGAAATACAAATTAAGAAAACACATAAATAGCGAAAATTACAAAAAAAAAATTATCTCGAGATAATAAAATAATGTCAATAAAATAAAGTAATATTTTATTAGCCTTGTATATGTATAAAAATATTAATTAATTTATGTCGTTTAAACAATTTATTTCATATATTTTTTATTGCAAGCTAAACAAAAAAAAAAGTTATTAATAAAGTACACTTGAATTGTGAATCACTATGTAATGTTATTTCACGAAAAAAATTCAAGGCGTAATGAAAAACAAAATTTATAAATATGACGATTTTCTACGACTAGTTAGAATATTTAAAAAATTTAAAAAATTTCAAATCGGTGTATTTAAGCGTATTTACTCTATTTTCATTAATATTTCAGTAAATATAAACTATCTATCTATATAAATATATGTATGGTACATAAATTAAAAAATTCTATAAGTAAACTTTAAAAATAACAAAAATTTAAAATCCTATAAGGATATTTTTAAATATTATTTTGACTCTTGACAAAACATTGTAATACAAAAAACAAAATAATACAAAAAACGAAACGTATTTCTCTTCGGCTTCTTGTTTCCATATTTTACTTAGGCAATTTTTACAAAATAAATTTACTTTAAACGTTATCTCCATAAACATGGTACAACAAAACCAATAGTAATGCGTCGATATTGAGAAGCGCAATAGCCGTTTGAGCTCTCAATACACTGCCATTTAGTGCACTCTTATACTGACGCAATACTATTGTCTTTGAGTGTACTTGCATGTGATCAAATGAACTACAATTTTTTGTAGAATACACGGTTCTGAGGATATTCGACAAAGTGTACCTCAGCATTAGTTAGATGAGCATCAGTTTGATCTTGACCTCTAATGAATTCACTGTGACCTTGAAATCAGCCGGTTACATGATGTGAATTTGCACAAATTAAGCGAATACGGCTAAAGTAAAAATAAAACTCTATAAAAAGAAATTGTGTTGTGTTTATGGTCCGATGAGTTGCTATGCATGTAAACAAATAAATTTTGCAAAGATAAATAATAAACTATGGAATAATTGGATCTTGGTGAAAATAATGGTCGAAATTTATTTTATTATTTAGTGTATGCAAAAAAAAGAGTAAAAGATAACAAGTTGGACATTTAATAAGATGAATATCTTAACATGGCGGTTTGACATATTAATTTCGAAATTGTGTTTGTTTTTTGTTAAAAATTTTCATCGGCAAAATTGAACACACCATCGGAAATATTCGCAGAACTCTTAAAACCTAAATTGGAATATTTGGAACAGCTGGATGGCAAATGTACTTCACCGCACAATTTTTACATATTTACAACGTACATATTGTGAAACAGTTTTGAAAGTGAAAAAATTATTTGTTTTGACACATAATTGCAAGAAACATTTGCTCAAAAATCGTTAGAAATCGTAAATTCATAATTGAGTTATTGAAATACAGATGGAGCCCAGTCTTGCTATGTCTATATCAAATGCTGAGTTGCAATTTATCAAGAATTAGGAAAATCCATAAAACATAAATTTTCCAAGCATCTTACGAATAATATATTTTTATAATTTTAAAATAAATAATCATAAAAAAAAAATTAATGTGCTCCAGGCAAGATTTCGAAAAAAAAATTCCGGAGAGAAACGGCATAAAGTTACGTTTTTGCAATAGTACCTTTTTGTTATTATTTGTAAACATATTTTTTAATGTCAATAGAATGTATTATACTTTTTGATCAATTCTATCAAATATTTTACTAAGAGTCGTAAGAAATAGTAAGTTAGTGATAGAGTAATTGAAATACCTAGGTCGTATTTTTGGATAAAATATACAGACAAAACATTTTCTCAAAAAATGCTACCAACAACCTAAATCGATCCTTAAATTAAAATTCGCATATATACGTCACTTTGCAGATGCACTTTCGATACAAGCGTCGGGTAAAAATTGAAATGTTGGAAATAATTACTTTTACAGAGGTAATTATAGAAAAAAAATAAGCCTTAACTGCCATCTACCAGTTACTTTCTCAAATTAATTAACAAAATTAACTTTTATTCAAAATGACTGGTCTCGTGAAAAATGAAAGGAATTCTTAGTTTGCCCAGTTGGAAGGTTGGCCTAGGCCAGTGGTCGGTAAACTCATTAGTCAAAAGAGCCAAATATCAGCAGTACAACGATTTTGATTTCTTTTGAGAGCCAAATTTCTTTACAAGAACCCTGTTTTTAGAAGAAGACGATTAAAACTAGGTACACTGAATAAAACTAGATATCATACTTTAGTTAGTTAAAGAGTCCGCAATCCTAAAGATTGGTTGGAAACAGCACGCCATGCCGATCTATCCTGAGCTAATCCCTTCATCTCCCTATAGCTATTCATCTCAACGTCTTCAACTATCTGACTCACATACTCCAATCTAGGCCTACCTACCCCTCTCTTTCCCTCCACTCTACCTTCTATGATCAATTGCATAATCCCCCCATGCCTAAGAATATGCCCTACTAATCTGTCTCTCCTACGCTGTAACACTCTCCAGATACTTCTCTTCTCCCCTACTAACTCTAGTACAGCTTCATTTGTTACTTTATCTTCCCAACCAATCCTCATCATCCTCCTATAACACCACATTTCGAATGCTTGTAATCTACGCTTCTCTTCCTTTCCTATAGTCCACGCCTCACACCCGTACAGTGCTACACTCCAAACATATACCTTCAGTAATCTTTTTCTAATACCCAAGTCAATATTTGATCTTAAAATCTGTTCCTTTTCTACGAATGCCTTCCTACCCTGTGCTATCCTACACTTTATATCTACCTTGCTTCGATTATCTTTTGTGATTCTACTGCCTAAATAACAAAAATCTGACACTTCTTCGATTCTATTATCTCCTATTGAGATCCTCATTTTTCTACTGCATTCCTTTTTGTCACACCTCATCACTTTAGTTTTACCTATATTTATTTTCATGTTAAAATCCCTAATCAATACTGCCTGCATACCATTCAATACCCTTTCTAAATTCTTTTCGCTTTCTTCCAATATAGCTATATCGTCGGCGAATCTCAGCATATATATTTTCTCTCCCTGTACATTCACACCTACACTATACTCTTCTTTTACTTTGTTTATTGCATCTTCTATATATAGATTAAATAATAACGGTGAGAGTGTACATCCCTGCCGAACTCCCTTCTCTATTTTTGCTACCTCTTCTTCCCCCTCAATTCTAACTAAGGCAGTTTGGTGTTTATATAAATTAAAAATTATTCTCCTATCCTTATAATCTATACCCGTTTCTTTTAAAATTCTAAACATTATGTCCCAATCTACATTATCAAATGCCTTTTCTAAATCTACAAAAGCTATGCAAGTTACCTTTCAATTATCATACTTTATAATAATCTTATTTATTGATAAAAATTACATTTTTATTATTAAAATTTAGACATTGTCATGTTTAATGTGAACAATGGCCTTGCATTTCCTTGGAAAGTTTGGGTAAGGCAGGTTTGTATGTTGTTGTTTTTAATTTCAGACACGATTCCAGATTCTCATCAATAAGACGATTTCTCAATTTACTTTTGATAAGGTTCCTGCTTGAAAAAGATGGTTCGCATGAATATGTAGAGCCGAATAGAGAAAGAACAGCAAATGCTAGTTTTTTTAAACTGATCATGAGTCAAGAATACTATTCCAGGTGTTAAAAATAATCATGTCTTCATTCTCCAGGTCTTTCAAAGCAGACCACTTGTGCTGTGAACTAAGATCACATTTGCTTTTCTCCAATTTTTTCATATCGGCATTAAGGCGTTCAAATTTAGAGCTCCATAATTGTTTTTTTTTTTTTTTAAATCCAGGAATTGCATTTCAAAAGTGCCAATGGCAATATTAAAGGCAGAAAAATTTAATTCTGCTATGGTAGAATTGAGAGGTTTTTTAACAAAGGCTAACGTCGCTTTGCTATTTCTGAATTCCTGAAACACCGGTAGAAAAGCTTCCCTCATATTTTAAATTGTTGTTTTGAAATAGCAAATGTCAATTACTGAATTACTTGCTTGGCGATGTTTCAGCAGGCATGGAAAATGAATCAAAGTTTCTCTTTCAAAACCTTGAGCAAAAAGGAGTTTTTTTTCGAATTAAATGACTTCTAACATCGAAAAAATTGTTTCCTTTCCCCTGTAGTTTACGATTAAGCTGATTTAGATGAGACGTAACATCTACCATGAAATATTTTTTTTGGATCCACTCATCCGTTAGTTCTGCATAGTGAACATCCTTTTCAGGGAGAAATGCTTTAATTTTTGTTAATAAGGAAGCGAAACGTTTTAAAACGATTCCTCTTGAAAGCCAACATACCTTGTTATGCAAGAGTAGATCTGCGTATTCACTCTCCATTTCAACAAAAAATTCTTTAAATTGGCGATGATTGAGAGCTTTAGCTACTGTTGATAATCTTAATCACCAATTCCATAACTTTGCAAATTTCTTCTGGAAATGTCTAGGCACAAAGCGCTTCTTTATGAATGATGCAATGGTAAACAAGTTCTCGTGATTAATTTTTTCCAATGGTAAACAAGTATCTCGTAATTAATAGAAACAAAATCTTTTCTCACGGCGGTCATACTTTTTACCCGCCTGTTGGAATTGACACTATTTTATCCAGTGGATAAAATGCTTTCAATGACAGCATTTGCAATATCCTCTCCATGTGTTTGGCCTTTGAGTGGCAATAATCTTAAAAGTTCTTCTTTACGACCCGTAGATGAAATAAATCGTACAAAAACTGAAACTTGCGCTGTGTCATTTATGTCACAAGACTCGTCAATTGCTATTGATAAAGCTGAAACTAATTTAAAATCTTCGATTTGCTGGTTAGTTATATTAGAAGACATTTTGTATGTTCTATCTTTCACTGTTTCAGCAGACAATGGTAACTCTTTAATTTTTTTCAGAATCTCTGCTTTGTTCTTAAAATCCCGGAATAGTTCTTCGGATGCATTTATAAAACAACTTTTTATGTATTCGCCGTCTGTGTATGGTTTTCCTCTCTTAGCAATCTCTTGACTAACACTAAAGCTTGCAATATTAACATTGTTGGAAGATTGCACCCACTTATTAAATACAGAACTTGATTTTTCTTGACTCTTGTGAAGTTCTTCAATTGCTTTCTTCCTTGCATCGCCAACCGGATATTTACTGCCAAATTACGCGTGTTTAGTTGTAAAGTGTCTCTCCAAATTTGACTTCTTTTTATGCACCAATTTTTCTGGACAAATAAGACAGGTTAGAATGCCATTTAAATTTTGAATAAACGTGAAAGTCTCGGTCCATCCAACTATAAATTCACGGTTTTCGTCTTCCGTTTTTCTTCGCTTCCTCTTTATAGCCATGTCAAATGGGTAGCACCTAAAAATTTTTTGGAACTTGTTGAAACTAGACTGGTGTTGAGAAGTGGAACTACTGTTATTCCGAGTTAGCAAGAGATGGCGTTGGAGTAGTGTAGTAGAGAGGAACTATAAATTGCTCTTTATTTGAATTTAGATATAACACACTGACTCAGTGAAAACTGTATTAAAATACTATTAAATTAAAATTTAAAAAATGTATTTTAAACACGTCATTCGTGGAAGAGTCGCACTCAAGTAGCCAAAGAGCCGCAGTTGGCCGACCACTGGCCTAGGCGATCATTTAATGATGTTTGTTGTTTTTGTGCCATAAGACATAATTATAAAAAATCTACTGTTAATTATCCATATACTTATAATATTTATATTCTTGGGTGATAAATGCGTTTCTAAAATAGTTTTAATTGTCGGTTATGAATTATTTCAGCTTATAATTATTTGTGCCGAACTTTAGGATTAGTTAATGTTTTTTTTCTCCTATTAATGGTTTAGCTTTTAGCTGTTTTACCAATTTCTTATTAAATCGAACTTATTACTCTTTTATCTTAATACTAAAGACAATACGGTACAGGAGCGCGATTTTCCTTCCCGAAAAAATGCCCTCCCGGGTGGAATTAATGTAGTTAATATATGAACTTGTTTTCATTTGTTACAATTTTTAAGAATAATTACAATTACATTTGAATAATGTAAGTATACCTCGGCCCACTGTGTAGGCTGGACTTTCTCGAAGCGTGACCGAAAACTGACTTCCCACACCGCTTCTCTATTCTTCTTGGTCTTCCCAAGAAGATCGATTTAACAGTAAATTAAATATTGACAACACTGCTATCGGATATCAATAACAGTACCATGCACAATACAGAGCGATACAAAACTAATTAATAAAATACATACACAGGTCGCTTCTAAATCACAACAGTACAGACTTGACCTAATCTGACCTGTTGGGATGTTTAATCAAGTCATTTAATGATGATTACTGTTTTCATCTCCTAATAAACATATTTGACTTTTGCAAATCCTATCTTTATTGGATTATGGTTGAATTATATAAAAAATTTTTTTTTTTGTGCCCCCTCCGGGGGGGTACATAACTCTTCATTTTTGAAAGAAATTATCGAAATATTATCGCACTAATTTAGAAACAACCTGTATACAATACATATCGGGTTAATTTTGTAGAATAAAGGGGAAAGATAATATTTATCCTTCGCTCAACTGTAAAAATTCTGGAAAGTGAACAGATTTTTATTTCATATTTTAATAATGACAGTAATCTTCAATAAAGACGTTCGAAAATAATTTAAATATTTTGCAACATTAATATAATTAATTCATTTAATTGCAAAACTTATATACAACTGAATAAGGTACGTATTATTACATTGTACAAACAACGAACCTTAACCATATTTCGGGCCTTTTTTTAATATAACTTATGTGTACTCTGTATATCCTATTTCTACCAGCGCAAATTTTTGGTATTATTTAATTGAGTTGCTTCCAAGGTCGTCGCATAGCGATTTTTTTTTTGTGCATTACCTGATATATGACACGAGTAGTTGAATCGCAAGTTGCCTAACAGCGGCTAAAAACATAATTGAAGCAAGATGCAGTAAGTTGCGCCGGAGCAGTAAACAATATTAATTAATTTAATCTACGTAGAATGTAAAATTTATTATTATCAAAATTAAATAATATGTTTACCAGTTTAGTCTGCCTTGGATTACTACGCAGATATTAAATAATTGGAAATGGATTAACATATAAGGCATTTCATAGACATTTATTAAAGGTGTTTATTTCTTGTTTTGCTATTTTCAAGAAATTTATTTTGCCGAGTATTTAATCGTTGAGGTATTATATATTCACTTGAAAATCGAATGAAATGACAAATTTATACACAATAAGTAAATAAAAATCGCTAGAATAAAATTGTTCAGATTTAAATAAATCAAAATTAGTTCATTCAGAAAATATTTCCTTTTTTTACATTATCACGTAGTTTTTTTATTTAAAACATTGTTCTTTTAAACAATATGTATTAAAAGGTCGTAGACGTTTAATTAAATCACCTATATTAATCGTTAATATTTCAAATTAGCACTCATCTGCAGAACTGTACAGTTCTATCGAGAATACGCTAAAAAAATTGGCACAGTCTCAATTGTATGTTTCAAAATGATCGCATAAGCTGTTTATATACACTTACCACGACCTTTGGAGCGCTTAATTCGGTCCTTATATTTGTGAATTTGTATTTAATCAAAAAGATTTTAACAAAATGTTCGAGATACAAATTATTTGACGATAGGTTAATTATAGTTAAAATATAAACAATATAAAAAAAGCAAACAATAAAAGAATCTAAATTAACTTTCTATACGAATATATAGTTAGTTGTACATAAAAAAAACATTGATCATAAAATTTAATTGTAAAATAAAACTATTGTTCGTGAAAATTTTTAAGGTTTAAATAATTTTTACTACAAATAAGTCAAAGCAACAGAATTACAAAATTTATTAGTAATTCCCTACAATCTATAGGTACAAATTGCAAAACTTTACGTACTTTAATCCTGCAGCTAAACTACGGCGCAGCGTAATAACGGCCTTAGTTAGAGTGACAGATTTTCAACGAAACTAGACCTATTTATGAGCACAAGCAAAACTAAAGTGAATTAGCTAGCTATAAACGGATCATGTTAGAATATAGAAAAGTAGGCATATAATGTTTAGAGAGGTCAATGGTTGAGAATCATTATATTATATGCTTCAGACTGCTTTCAGAGAATTTCATTGCAGTTTTCGGTAGGTGGACACTAATCTTAAACTATAAACTACCCACTAACCATTAAAAATGAATTGAATGCGGTAAAATGTGTAAAAATAAAATGGACTATGCGGAAGTTTGCAAAAATTATTTTCAATATCTATGTAAAAATAGATTTTTAGATTCATATATTTGCGAATTTGCACCGCACAATGGACTTGTACTCTGGACGAGTATTGATATACATGGTGTAGCAAAATACAGAATGCGGGAGATCGTAACAAGAGAAGAACAAAATATTAGATTTTGACATTATCACAGAACAATTATGTGCCATTAAAATTTGTTCAAATTTGTTCAAGACAACAATGTTTATAATTTATACAAAACATATTAATAAAGAAATATAATCTTCTCTAGGTACTCACGATTATTTATATGAAGTTCTAAAATACTTATTGGTAGTTACTGATGAAAATGTTTACTAATTTACTAACACTTGAAAATTAAATGTACAAACTATAATAAAATGAACTAGATAGAATCGTTTTGTTGGGCGTTATAATTTATATTTTCTATTCCGAATTTTCTCTGTTCAAACTTCAAAGCTTTGATATGATATTAAGTGATTGCATTGCACTCAGTATGAAATAGAAGAACTATAAGATTTAGATGTTTATTTCTGCATTATTGCAAAAATTTGTTATGGCATGACATATTTAAGAACATATTTAATCTTGCGAATATATTAATTATATTATTTCAAATGAAATCTGATACCAACATATAAATATTGCATCGAGTTTCCTATTTCGTTCCGTTCACAACACACTTTATCACTAAATAAATGTTAGTACTGTATATGTAATGTATACTATACTGCATCGTTTACGAGTCGTTGTACGGTTTAGTACACGACAGGATCAGGACCTAGTACAAGTACATCAATACGTACACCGTGCACCATGTAGTTCATAGTTCACGAACTAGGTCATAATGACCTATAGGTCGTTGCAAAATATCGTCACAGTACGCCGGTCATTTGATTGAACCGTTCAAAGTGAACGGTTCGCGAGTGAACTACACATCGCTACTAGTCTAGTCACAAAAGTTTCCAGAATTCAGAACTCATCGCTACAGTTCGCTACATACATATAGCTATAGTTCAATGAAGGCTGACCACTGATTTCCCATTTTAAGAAAATCAACATTAACCTACCAAACATTTTTTCACCGCTTAAATAGATATGCATATATATTCCCGATAGAAACGCTATGTTGCTGTTATATCAAAATTAAATAATAATGCAGTATTTAATTCTTCAGTATCCTGTACATACAACCTAGTAGCGCATATCAAAATGACTAAAGGCTACAACGCCATTCTCATTTTGTTTTTACGTTGGATAATTACGATTGTTTTAATTAAAAACGTACAGATTTTTGTACGGAAGGTACGATTTCGCGTAATTATGACAAATACATGGAAAAATGCAAGGGTTGCAATGCAAGCCAGCACACCCAAAAGATAAACACAATATTATGTATGTGTCGTAATACGCCGGATTTGCGCGTTATCACCGAGTGAGAATTCAAGGTTGTTGCTAGTAGACCAAAGAAATTCTCCTAAGTGATTGTACTTGTTGAATAATCAGTTCTCGCGTGTACGGCTGTATTACTTTTCCTTTCTTGCACTCTATAGTTATACTACCTGTATAGAGCCCGGTGGATGGTGTTTTCGAGTGAAATTACGCAGCAATACACGCGTACTAGATAAAAATTCCATTCTAGGCGCATTGTGTAGACTTACAGGTCAATTTTAACAATAATAAAGCAAAATATTAGCAGAGATATGATGTAAATATGCACTCACCGACTCAGACAATACTTCCAGGGTCGCCATCTTGCCAAGCAAACTGCACTACTGAAGGCCTGATTGATAGAGCTACCGCTAGGAAGCGCTATCCATTTAGTACATACAAAAAATAAAACGCACGAAATTTAAACTAAACTATTGCTCATGATTATTACGCATCATATTCGCCAAGGTTCACTTCAGTAAAAACTATTTATAAGCAACAAATGCCAGTAAAATATATTGATAATAGAAACAGAATTTGCATTATATTTAATCACTTCTATAACAAATTGCATACATTTTAATTTTATAAACTACGTTTATTAGGTGTTGGTTTATCACATTATTTACGTTTGGTATTTGCCGAGTAAATAATTAATTGAGCAAAAGTGGGCTGTTGATAAGGAATTTCGAGATTTTGACCATGCCGATTACCGAATATAAATTCTGCTATCTAAATGTGTTACACCAAGGTGTGCACTTGAAACACCTGTTTATAGTATACATGCAACTTAAATTACGTTTCAGTATGCAACCAAACTCACGAAACACATAAACAGCATTGAAAAATATTTCACAAAAATAATTCCCCAATTACAAGTAGCTTTTTAAAATAAAAGAAGATGAGTAAAATATCACATGAAATATATTTGTTCCAAGTATACATTCAAACTTTTGTATAGGTTGGACTTTGCTTATGTTTCTTCTCCATGTCAAGCTGTTTCACACGGGCATATCCAGCACTACTGATTAAAACAATAAAATTCGAAGTCCACCATACTAATGATTTTACTTCTTCATACCAATAAGTGGCTAACACAGTTTGGGCACAAGCTTTAGCCGTACCCGAAATATTATGCGTCAATGCTGATGTTACCTAAAAAAAAATTATTTTAATATATCCCATTATATTACATTTATTCGTTTACCTTAATTTGCAAGCTTGTTAAAAATCCTATAGAGAATCCGCATAATCCGCCAACAGTCATAGCCGCCCAAAATTGATAATCGTTTAAACGTGGATATTGCAATATTGCCGATAATTCATTGTTAATAATAATTAAAGGTACAAAAAATACGATAGAATACAAATTATTATAATAAGAAAGCAACCAAACCTCTTGATTTACTTTTGGTAGAACTTTTTTTGTTACAATTGAATATAAAGATAATGATAACGACCCCAAAATTCCAAAAATCATTCCAATTATTGATAAACTGCCTGAAAAAAGTTGACGATTCAGATAACTTTATAATAACTAAAATATAAATCTATTAAATAATTACCAAAGAAATTAAAAAGAAAATTACCTGCGATATTTTCTTGGTCAACCCCCAAGTAAAATCCAAATATTATCATTCCACAAAAAAATATACACTTTCCCGACGTCTTCTCTCCTAACATTAAATACGTGAATACCACATTGAATATTGTTGTTAATGATCGTCCAATATAATAAAAGGCAACAGAAACATACTTTAAACACAAGTTATTTGTTACTATCATTGCAGTAAACATTAATGTTAACGGCAACACCTAAAACAAAATATTTTCTTCTTTAAAATTGTCACAACGGTGTTAAATAATCGTATAGAATATCACCCAAATACAAGATTGCTATACAAATAAATTGTATAGCAACCACGGTGAGTGACAGATATCTTTATTTACTTTTTATCTTGTGCTACTGAAGATGGGGGCATAGCCTTCGAAATGCGCACCTAATGCTTTGAGTTACGGTATTTGGGGTGATATTCTATTAAAATTAAAATATTGTCCATTCTATGGGGAAATATATATTTCAGCGCTTACATCTTTTATAGTTTGCATTTTAAATGGCTCCGATGCAGGAAAAGATTTACTAAATGTTTTCATAATGAAACATATTATAGTGGAAACTACAGTTTGATAGAATGTTATAAAAATTGGAGCTTCCAACTTTAATTCGCTTAATAGAACCTTGTTAACAAATACGGTCAGCATGGAAATTATCCTAAAATATCAATTGTTAAAAGCATTGTTATAAGACATAATGTTTAGAATTTTAAAAGAAACGGGTATAGATTATAAGGATAGGAGAATAATTTTTAATTTATATAAACACCAAACTGCCTTAGTTAGAATTGAGGGGGAAGAGGTAGCAAAAATAGGGAAGGGAGTTCGGCAGGGATGTACACTTTCACCGTTATTATTTAATCTATATATAGAAGATGCAATAAACAAAGTAAAAGAAGAGTATAGTGTAGGTGTGAATGTACAGGGAGAGAAAATATATATGCTGAGATTCGCCGACGATATAGCTATATTGGAAGAAAGCGAAAAGAATTTAGAAAGGGTATTGAATGGTATGCAGGCAGTATTGACTAGGGATTTTAACATGAAAATAAATATAGGTAAAACTAAAGTGATGAGGTGTGACAAAAAGGAATGCAGTAGAAAAATGAGGATCACAATAGGAGATAATAGAATCGAAGAAGTGTCAGATTTTTGTTATTTAGGCAGTAGAATCACAAAAGATAATCGAAGCAAGGTAGATATAAGGTGTAGGATAGCACAGGGTAGGAAGGCATTCGTAGAAAAAGAACAGATTTTAAGATCAAATATTGACTTGGGTATTAGAAAAAGATTACTGAAGGTATATGTTTGGAGTGTAGCACTGTACGGGTGTGAGGCGTGGACTATAGGAAAGGAAGAGAAGCGTAGATTACAAGCATTCGAAATGTGGTGTTATAGGAGGATGATGAGGATTGGTTGGGAAGATAAAGTAACAAATGAAGCTGTACTAGAGTTAGTAGGGGAGAAGAGAAGTATTTGGAGAGTGTTACAGCGTAGGAGAGACAGATTAGTAGGGCATATTCTTAGGCATGGGGGGATTATGCAATTGATCATAGAAGGTAGAGTGGAGGGAAAGAGAGGGGTAGGTAGGCCTAGATTGGAGTATGTGAGTCAGATAGTTGAAGACGTTGAGATGAATAGCTATAGGGAGATGAAGGGATTAGCTCAGGATAGATCGGCATGGCGTGCTGTTTCCAACCAATCTTTAGGATTGAGGACTCTTTAACTAATTGAATGGTATGCAGGCAGTATTGACTAGGGATTTTAACATGAAAATAAATATAGGTAAAACTAAAGTGATGAGGTGTGACAAAAAGGAATGCAGTAGAAAAATGAGGATCACAATAGGAGATAATAGAATCGAAGAAGTGTCAGATTTTTGTTATTTAGGCAGTAGAATCACAAAAGATAATCGAAGCAAGGTAGATATAAAGTGTAGGATAGCACAGGGTAGGAAGGCATTCGTAGAAAAAGAACAGATTTTAAGATCAAATATTGACTTGGGTATTAGAAAAAGATTACTGAAGGTATATGTTTGGAGTGTAGCACTGTACGGGTGTGAGGCGTGGACTATAGGAAAGGAAGAGAAGCGTAGATTACAAGCATTCGAAATGTGGTGTTATAGGAGGATGATGAGGATTGGTTGGGAAGATAAAGTAACAAATGAAGCTGTATTAGAGTTAGTAGGGGAGAAGAGAAGTATTTGGAGAGTGTTACAGCGTAGGAGAGACAGATTAGTAGGGCATATTCTTAGGCATGGGGGGATTATGCAATTGATCATAGAAGGTAGAGTGGAGGGAAAGAGAGGGGTAGGTAGGCCTAGCTTGGAGTATGTGAGTCAGATAGTTGAAGACGTTGAGATGAATAGCTATAGGGAGATGAAGGGATTAGCTCAGGATAGATCGGCATGGCGTGCTGTTTCCAACCAATCTTTAGGACTGCGGACTCTTTAACTAAAAGCATTGTTATAATTTAAAGCATAACCAGGTTATGAAATATAAAGTAACAATGGTACTATGAACAAATGTTTATATAAGCAAATAATATAACCTGAAAATATTAACTATGGAAACTCATTTATTTAATTTTTATCTTCAAAAGGGTATGTATATAATACGTACCAATAAGAGCTAACAACAATAAAAATATATAAATATTTCGAAACCAGCCCAGCCTTTTGAATCATTTTGATATTGTTAATTACAATATATTTTAAAGGACACGTACATTTTTTCAAGGCGTTACGTTATTTACGCTACGTTAAACAAAAAATACATGTTTTTACTGAATAAGTCTTATCTATTTCTAAATCCGATTTATTTATCAGCAATTTTACTCCCCTCTAGGGAGTTTGCATTTGCAACCAAATCAGTTTTACAAAGAATGATTGGTATACTTGTCAAAGCAATTACAGCGGGAAATTTAAAAGTATACTATATATGATAAACAACACGAAATATTAAAAAAGTATGCACTGTTTACGATTTTGGTTTATCTTGCTGTCCCTGCCACATACTAATCGATTCATAGGCAATCTTTTCAGCAGCATCCTCAGGAACATTTAAAAGAAAATGAAGGGCACTTCTTAGATCTTTACATTTCTCCAGATTGTGACCTTGATTAGACATTAAAATTACAACCACAAATGCTAATATTTTAAAGTTTCCACCACATAATTTATCCCAAATTCTGAAAAAAAAACCGTTTTTAAGCTCGGATTCAAAATAATTTATAGTAACAATTTACTTTCCTAATGCGATTTCCGATAATATTCCTGCAAAACAGCAATCAAACCATTTTTCTACAGGCAAATTGTGTAAAATATTCGTTTTTAACAAGTGATTATATAGTCCACTGTTATGTTTTTGTAACGAAATCCAAGCCATCTCTTTTAGTTTAGGATATTCAATCTCGAACTTTAGCTTTTGGTCATAAAAACATTTGGTAAGCCAATACACGTCCGTATCGTCGTCAAAAAACTGCATGAAAGCTTGGACTATAGACACAAATCCATCTTCTGATAATAAATTAAAATTAAAACGTAAATTTCCAGTACGTAGCAGCCACATTGCGAGAAAAACTTGTGCTTTTGGTGTTTGATTGTCAATAACACGCATTACTTGCAAAGCATGTAACAATTCTGTATATTCTTGCTTCCGCTCAGACATAATAAATGCATGACTATCACAATAAACAGGTAACACTCCTAAAACATTTGATCTATTAATTTAGAATCACGTAATATATTTGATATTACCCAAAAGAATTTTCCATACTAAATTTCGATAAGAAGCAGGCACAGAAAATCGTAAAGAAAATTGTCTTAGTTTCACTTTATCTAAGGGTTTATCTTTTAATAATATTTCAAGCGATTTCTTTTCTTCAACCGCTCGAAAACCGACTTTTTCATAATAAGCCGATCGAAAATTTCTTTCATCATGCGCCATTTTACTCTCTGGCCCATCTAAAACTTAACCTGATTTTTCATGGAAATATATTTTCGAAATAACCATTAATACTAATTTTATTTTATAAATTAATTACAATAAATTTAATACACGTGCACCATTCCATATATAAATGTCCAACATAATATATACGTAAATAACTGTCCAAAAAAACCATTTGTAAATAAAGCTCTTCGAGAAATAAAATATTTAGTGAACAACGAGCCAGCCTTAACATTAATCATAATCCATAGAACGGTTACTGTACAAATATAGAAAATAGCTCCTATTAAGCCTGTAAGGCCCAATAAACCTATAAAACAAACTTTTTTATTGGTAAACGATTATAATTGTACGCTCAATTATTACCTGCAGTACAACCAGACAATGCAGCCATAGAAGTTCGGCAATATTCAACGACCGCAACGTTGTTTCTTACAGCAGCTTCGCTATACGCCACAGGAGCAGCAGATCTTTCGGATTTAATCTTTGCAGACATTGTTAATTATTATTTTAATTATATTTGATGTAAAAGTAAATAGCCTATATGAATTGTATAAACTGGTAATAATTGACAATCGATCATGTGACCATAAGACTACTTTAAAATTGATGTGTAGATTTTACTATATGCAATATGAGTTATTGCTGTGTAAGACTAATAGAATATATTAACAGTAAAATAGTAATATTATAATGCTTAGTGTTCCTTGAAAATGAAAGATTCTACTTTTTTTTACTTAGATACAACTTATTCTGGTCCGTTTAGGGTAATAAAATTCGCTTTGATTTTGAGTCTCAAATTTTGCGAAGGTAGTATTTCCCTTTAAAATTTCAATTACCAAGAAACTCATGGACAAAGATTGGACAAGATTTTTAAGAAGTGTTCTGTTAATAAGACTGGTAACTTATGCAAATATATTTCTATAATTGTAAAATCGTCACTACAGCGTTAAATAATTGTATAAAACATCACCCAAAAACCGTAACACAACGCATTTATTAGATGCTAGATGCGCATTTCAGAGACTATGCCCCCATCTTCAGTAGCACAATAATAAAAGAAATAAAGATACCTCTGTTACTCACCAGGATCGCTATATAATTCGTATACAATATCTAGCCATTATTTCCTACATACCATTTAATACATGTTCTAAATTCTGCTCCATTTCTGCCAAGATAGCTATATCGTCGGCCAACCTCAACATATATATTTCCTCTCCTTGGATTTGAACACCTACATTATACTCTTCTTTTACCTTATTTATCGCATCTTCTATATATATAGATTAAATAATAATGGCTAAAGTGTACATCCCTGTCTAACTCCCTTTCCTATTCTTGCTACCTCTTCTCCCTGCTCAATTATAACTAAAGCAGTTTGATGTTTATATAGAATGAAAATAATTCTCCTATACCCCTCATTTATTCCAAATTCTTTCAAGATCGAAATCTTTTATCGAAAGACTTTTCTAAATCTACGAAGGCTATGTAAGTTGCCATTCTTACTCTAATTATTATTATTTTTATTATAATTAAATTATTATAATTAGAAAAAATAGTATAAAAAACTCATTTCATGTCATTTATAACACTCGTTCTTTAGAAAACTAGATGCTACGAACCTCGTTTTCTAAACTTGAACTCGTGCAATAAAGCCTGCCTTAAGAAACTCGTTCTTTAATATACTATTTTCTAATTTGCGTTTCTAATAGAGCTGTTAACGAACCTAAATGAGTTCGTATATAGCGAATTTGAGTTCTCTTATAGCATAGTGCAATTTACTGTCTCAAAGTTGGTAGCTCTGCTTGCCAGTTATCAAACGTCAAACTACAAAAGAAAACAACAAATAGTTTAATTCAAAATTTGTCCCTAAAATGTACAATTGTACGTCAAACTACAAAAGAAAGCAACAAATAGTTAAATTTTAATTTATTTGACAATTTATTTCAAATATTTCAAATGTGTCAATAGCTACTACCAACAGTTACAAAATTCCCTAGTTAGTTAAAGAGTCCGCAATCCTAAAGATTGGTTGGAAACAGCACGCCATGCCGATCTATCCTGAGCTAATCCCTTCATCTCCCTATAGCTATTCATCTCAACGTCTTCAACTATCTGACTCACATACTCCAATTTAGGCCTACCTACCCCTCTCTTTCCCTCCACTCTACCTTCTATGAACAATTGCATAATCCCCCCATGCCTAAGGATATGCCCTACTAATCTGTCTCTCCTACGCTGTAACACTGTCCAAATACTTCTCTTCTCCCCTACTAACTCTAGTACAGCTTCATTTGTTACTTTATCTTCCCAACCAATCCTCATCATCCTCCTATAACACCACATTTCGAATGCTTGTAATCTACGCTTCTCTTCCTTTCCTATAGTCCACGCCTCACACCCGTACAGTGCTACACTCCAAACATATACCTTCAGTAATCTTTTTCTAATACCCAAGTCAATATTTGATCTTAAAATCTGTTCCTTTTCTACGAATGCCTTCCTACCCTGTGCTATCCTACACTTTATATCTACCTTGCTTCGATTATCTTTTGTGATTCTACTGCCTAAATAACAAAAATCTGACACTTCTTCGATTCTATTATCTCCTATTGTGATCCTCATTTTTCTACTGCATTCCTTTTTGTCACACCTCATCACTTTAGTTTTACCTATATTTATTTTCATGTTAAAATCCCTAGTCAATACTGCCTGCATACCATTCAATACCCTTTCTAAATTCTTTTCGCTTTCTTCCAATATAGCTATATCGTCGGCGAATCTCAACATATATATTTTCTCTCCCTGTACATTCACACCTACACTATACTCTTCTTTTACTTTGTTTATTGCATCTTCTATATATAGATTAAATAATAACGGTGAAAGTGTACATCCCTGCCGAACTCCCTTCCCTATTTTTGCTACCTAAAATTTGAAATTTCGATTTTTATTTAAAAAGGGGATATAAGACGCAAATTAGAAAAAATTTCATAAAAAACTCATTTCATAAGTTATTTATAACACTTTATAACACTCGAACTCGTGCAATAAAACTTGCCTTATGAAATTCGTTCTTTAATATACTATTATTTGTTATGTCATCAAAACAACTTCATAATTGCGCATTTATACATTTGTGAATTACTGCTTTAAACGTATATGTCACGTGACAATACACTGCATTTTAAAATGATACGGAAGATACCGCCAATATATGATACAAAGAGAGAAGTAGTGCAAAACGGGATCCGTGTTAACATTGTCTTTTTTCAACAACATATCGGCAAAAAAATTATATGCACACTGTCTAGGCAATAGATATTATGTTTAGATACATTTAATACTGAAATATATATTTTTTAATATCTTCCGCCAAATCTGGCTGGATAAAGCATAGAAATTACATATGTACAATGAAACCTACTAGGGAGCTTACTAAGATTTTTACTTCCATTTAATATAGCTTAGGAGGGCAATGGGGCATTAATGTTGAGGTCGTAGTCCAGTGACATTGACTCCTACTGCGATACTGACACGGACACGAATGCGTTACAAACATTAAAAAACAGACGCACGCACTGTTGTGGCATGCTTTTAATCACAAGGAGGATAGACGGGATGCTTTAATGGCAACCGTATTCCAGACTACTGGCATTCTCACTAAGGATTATAAGTATTGTTCCTGTGGCCTTCGCATACTAGATAAACAAGACATGGCGATAATATGAATTTTAGCTTTAACAGCATTAATCAGAAAATGTTGAAATATATTGGACTTTGCAATTAATTCGCTGTTATATTTTGAATGTAAATATTGATAAAGAACAGTTCTTTCAAGCAATATTTTGCAACCACAACTACAAAACATTCCTGCAAAATGCTCGAATAAAAAGCAAAAGTGCAAATATTACCAATGGTCGCGTGATATTCAAGGGATGTATGTCACAATATATTTTAAACATGCAAGTTAAAATATTTTAATTTTTAATAAATCAAAATTCGAATTCAAAATTATAAGCTAGTTGCACATTTCGTGGGATAAGCTTCCAGCTTCTATATCGCAAATACTACACTTGCAACAATCTCTTGAATTGCCGCCATACCATTGATTATCGTATAATCGCCATATCACATTAGCATCCTAGGTGTTGGTATTT
Source organism: Leptodirus hochenwartii (assembly GCA_947310635.1). Lineage (NCBI taxonomy): Eukaryota > Metazoa > Arthropoda > Insecta > Coleoptera > Leiodidae > Leptodirus > Leptodirus hochenwartii. The sequence continues at coordinate 43,502,761 of OX371176.1, forward strand.
ACTGCGTGACCCGATTTAATGCTTCGGTGTCCCATAAGACGACTTGTTAACTTGTGGGATCGGTATGTCGAATGCACGCTGTCCCCTTCTTGCGTGTTCACTTTCAGCTATTAAGATCTTTAGGTTACGGGTAAGGGCACAGCATTCCTCTGCATTCAATGGAACGTCGTTTTCTCATAAATATGCCACCACAATGAAGGATGCTGAATTCAATACACGGATCAAATTTCAGCTGAATATATAATTTACCGTATGCAGAAAGTAAATATAATAAAACACAACTTAATAATAAAAGATAGTTTGCAGATAGCTCAAACAACTTAAATGAAAGATGTTAATTTTGCCAAGGTTTCTACTTTAAAAAATTTTCACTACAGTTATAAATTATTGTATAGAATATCACGCAAAGATATGCTACTGAAGATGGAGTCATATCCATCGATATGCGCATCTAGCTATTAAATACTTTGAGTTACGGTTTTGGGTGATATTCTAATATATGTAAATCCATGTAAAAATTGTAAAAATTATGAAATTATTGATAAAGTACTCAAAAACCTGCAGAACCACTTCAGGAATAATATTAGGTGAATAGAAATGTATATATGATTACGAAATCGGAAGGGAAATTTCCATTAAAATCTGTTTGTACTTACTTAAATTTCCCTTTAAATATGTAATGTTTGTTTCAGCGGATTTGATTTCTGGAAATTAATAATAAAATAATAAATGTATAATAATACACTTTGTTTCATTCTAAGCCAGTTATATAGCAATCACAGAAAGTTACAAAAAAGTATTCGGGGTATTGTTGAAAAAAGTATTACCGAAGACGACGGAAATAAGAATTAATCTTCAAATTTTTTTTTTGTTTATATATAAATATGTTTTCTGTAATTCGTTTTTCATTTCTTAATAATGCTTAACAAGCGAAACTATAGTCGAATAAATCCTCGTTTTTAACTGTAATATAAAACATTGTACTTTTATTTCTCTTCCCTAATATGGAATATCACAACACAACGGCAAAATCTACAACCTATTTAATTTTTTTTTTAATCAATTAATTAATTTTAGTGAAATAATTTTGAGAGAGACACTTCCAGCCAAAGTAGGTATATTGCACAAGCCGTACCTTGCAGATACAGCATAAGAACTACTGACTTAACTAATTTACACATTATGTTCAGTGCATTCTTGAACAAATAACGAAAATGTAAACGGATCAACTAACAAATAGTTACAATCGCAAATGCACACTGATGTTATGTGTCAAATGCTGTGATTGTATGTCCATCAACTAGATGAAGGCAGATGAAAAAAACAACTAATTTTGCGAAAATTTTCAGGTTAGGTCTGGAATCCAACTAAATATAAGACAACAGTGGCGGCTCTTGCCATTTCAATCGAGGGGGGCGCGTTTCTTAAAAAAATAACATAATAGTAAGAAATCGTACCTAAAGTGGATGCAAAATGATTAAATTCAATCATTTCTTGAAAGTGGTATTCCGCTCTTCTATCTTTCATTGATATAAACACTCCTTGCACAAGTTTGTGATCAATTTAAATCAGGCAATGGCCTACCTAATTCTTGAAATTTTACTTGTTGTTTTTACAAGAGAAAGTCTACAAAACTTTATTTTCAATAAAGAACTAACACTATTCATTTTTATTAAAATATTTCTATTAAATATATTCTTGGAGAAACACGTGGCCAAATCGTACATACGTAACTATACGGAACAATGCAACTGTCTTATTTGGCTATTCTATATCAATTTCCCTGTATACTACACTAGGCTTCTCTGCTCGGACGCTAAAGAATTGCGGCCCGGAATATGTTAAAACAACGATATATTCTTAGCTGTAGAAGCAGCCTGACGTCACGTTGCTATAGTAACCCGGGCCGCTAGTTTGTTTGCGGTGCATACGACACGCGAACCAAAGAAACAGATGATACACTGCAAACGGTCGCTCTTATTCTACCGTTTGCAATAGATAGTATGATAGTAATAAAACAGATAATCTAATAAATGAGTCATGTAAATACATGATATGAAGTATTACAAAGGCGATATGATTTGAGCTATTTATAAGAATGTGATTTAATGAAAAATATATAATAAATGTAGAAGCAATTATATGTAGTGCTATGGACATGAGAGTATAGGACTCACTAGCTTTCTGTCGCCTTCTTCGCTAAAGGAATATGCGTAGGTGTCCTTCCAGGTCTCCCATGTGATGCTGCGTGCATCCAGTTTATCCATATATTCTTTCCATTGGTCGCAGAGTGTAAGAAGCAACCGCAACTGCAACTCCAGCAAGAGCACCAACAGTTGGTTGTGAGAGTGCAGGAAGAGTTGCGGAGGACTGTTACATTGTGCACCCTGGAGGCACAGTGGTTGATAACAACAGTTATTATTAATAATATATAATAAATACAAGTATATAAAATTAATATTAAATAATTGCTGAATTATATATAGTATTATAATTTTTGTATAATTGTTTTGTCTTGATTAGCAACAAATATAATATTAAATTAAATCAATTTAGTGAGTGAATATTTTACAAGGTAAGAAGATAACTTTCAATCCTATTTAAATAATATATATACTTATTAAAAATACTATATAAAAACTAATTAGTTATTTGATATTAGTGAAATATATACGCTTGAATGGTATATATTTTAAATGCTCATATTTTGACAATTTATCGTTTTTATTGAAAAATTAAACTTGGGACAAAATAGATTAAATTTGTTGCCTCTCGGTTGGAAAAGAGTCCATCCATCCATCCAAACAGTATTTTAGTTTATAAAACATTCTAACATGGGCTAGATTTTATATTATACGATTACCAATGTAATTCTTCATTCTTTTGTCTCTATTCTTATAGTCATAACTTCCTCCATACCATTTAAAACATATTTTATATTCTGTTCCTTTTCAACTAAATTGTCTATATTATCGTCGACGACCACATCAACAAATATATTTCTTGTAACTGAATTTTCCCGGTCAAATGTAATTGATTATTGGGCTCGAATAAGCTGTAAGATATGCGATGGCATTTCTTCAATATAAAAATTATTTAAAAAGTTTTAATTAGATACAGGGCTCAATACGAGGTAATATGTTGTTAAGGTTCTGTAGTTCATTTCCTAAAGTAATTAAAAACAGCGAAAGAATGCCAAACGTATATTTGAGTACAAAGGTTCTTAAAAAAGTACTTACAACCTAATTAAAAATAAAATAAATTTAAAAAAACGGCATATATTATGATATAGATATAATGCAACTGCGTGATAACAACCTTATTATTTTTAAACTGAATTAATGTAATAAAGATTTACAATATGGAGAAATTCTAAATTTGAAACAAAAAATCAATTCAATTAAATGAAGCACTAAATCTTTCGATTTATCTAGTTAATTATTAACGCATGGTTTTACTTACTTTCTATGGGACTTTCTAAGAACTATGGGATGAAAAAGATTTCCCCCCCAATCTATGAACAAATAGAAGTCAGAATAAAGTGTTAAGGCCATAGAAATAAGTTAAGTGTGAAAATATGGCGGCGATGTATTAAAATATAGGCTACAATTTTTGTAAATTTTTTACCTAATCTATTTATTACCGTAAAATTGGCACGGTTTATGAAAAATAAACTAAATTTTCAGTGAAGATATTTCATCATAGTTAGTTAAAGAGTCCGCAATCCTAAAGATTGGTTGGAAACAGCACGCCATGCCGATCTATCCTGAGCTAATCCCTTCATCTCCCTATAGCTATTCATCTCAACGTCTTCAACTATCTGACTCACATACTCCAATCTAGGCCTACCTACCCCTCTCTTTCCCTCCACTCTACCTTCTATGATCAATTGCATAATCCCCCCATGTCTAAGAATATGCCCTACTAATCTGTCTCTCCTACGCTGTAACACTCTCCAAATACTTCTCTTCTCCCCTACTAACTCTAGTACAGCTTCATTTGTTACTTTATCTTCCCAACCAATCCTCATCATCCTCCTATAACACCACATTTCAAGTGCTTCTAATCTACGCTTCTCTTCCTTTCCTATAGTCCACGCCTCACATCCGTACAGTGCTACACTCCAAACATATACCTTCAGTAATCTTTTTCTAATACCCAAGTCAATATTTGATCTTAAAATCTGTTCTTTTTCTACGAATGCCTTCCTACCCTGTGCTATCCTACACTTTATATCTACCTTGCTTCGATTATCTTTTGTGATTCTACTGCCTAAATAACAAAAATCTGACACTTCTTCGATTCTATTATCTCCTATTGTGATCCTCATTTTTCTACTGCATTCCTTTTTGTCACACCTCATCACTTTAGTTTTACCTATATTTATTTTCATGTTAAAATCCCTAGTCAATACTGCCTGCATACCATTCAATACCCTTTCTAATTTCTTTTCGCTTTCTTCCAATATAGCTATATCGTCGGCGAATCTCAGCATATATATTTTCTCTCCCTGTACATTCACACCTACACTATACTCTTCTTTTACTTTGTTTATTGCATCTTCTATATATAGATTAAATAATAACGGTGAGAGTGTACATCCCTGCCGAACTCCCTTCCCTATTTTTGCTACCTCTTCTTCCCCCTCAATTCTAACTAAGGCAGTTTGGTGTTTATATAAATTAAAAATTATTCTCCTATCCTTATAATCTATACCCGTTTCTTTTAAAATTCTAAACATTATGTCCCAATCTACATTGTCAAATGCCTTTTCTAAGTCTACAAAATCTATGCAAGTTACCTTTCCTACCCTATTTCTTTTTTCTACTACCGTTCTTAGTGCTAGAATCGCCTCCCTCGTCCCTCTGTTTTTCCTAAAACCAAACTGATCTTCTCCTAGCCTTTCCTCTACTTTATTTTCTAATCTCCTATAAATAATCTTTAACAATATCTTCGATGCATGTGATAGTAGGCTAATGGTCCTATAGTTCTCACACAAATTAGCTCCTATTTTCTTCGGCATTGTTACTATTCTACTACGCTGAAAATCCTGTGGTACTTCTCCCTTCTCATATATTTTACAAACTAACCTGTATAATCGCTCCTGCATTTTTTCCCCTGCGTGTTTTATTAATTCGGCTGGTATCATATCAATCCCCGCTGCTTTGTTATTCCGTAAATCATTTAATGCTCTATGAAACTCTGACCTAAGTATGCTAGGACCTAAGTCATCCTCATCTATCTGTTCCACATTTTCTAGCTCCTCCATGTCCTGCCTACCTTTATATAAATCTTCAAGATACTCCTTCCATCTTCTAGCTTTTTCCTTATTTTCTGTGAGTTCCTTACCCTGCTTATCACATATAATGTTACCCTTTGGTTTTACTTTAGAAAAATGTGACTTAATTTTCCTGTAGCCCAAATCTACTTTACCTCTTCTCATATCCTCCTCAATATCCTCACAATTTCCTTTTATCCACTCTTCTTTCGCTAGCTTGCATTTCCTATTAATTAAGTTCCTTAGTTCCTTATATTTTTTCTGTCCTGCTTCTGTGTTTCCAATTTTAATTTTCCTTCTTGCTTCTATCATTTTAACTATTTCTTCCGTGATCCATTCCCTCCTACCTGCCCTTTTCTTTGTGCCTAATACTTCATTTGCTGCTGTAGTTAACCCATTTCTGATTTCCCTCCATTCGCAATCTATCTCGTTCCTAGATGTTCCATTAGCCATGATTTCTACTTTCTGCTTGTACTTTTCACATACATCAGCTAATTTTAACCTATCGACATCTACTCTGACCTGTTTAGACTTCTGTAATTTCTTGAATTTGACCTCTGAGTCCAGGACTACTAAATTATGGTCACTATCAATATCTGCTCCAGGGTAACTCTTACAATTCTTAATCTGGTTCCTAAACCTCTCTTTAACCAGTATGTAATCTATCTGATACCTCCCTATATCTCCTGGCATTTTCCACGTATATATCCTGCGCTTGTGATTCTGAAAAAGCGTGTTTGCTACCACTAGCTTATTCCTAATACAAAACTCTACCAATCTATCCCCTCTATCATTTCATCATATCCTTCTTATATTCGAACTATATACCAGCATTTATTAATATCGCCTGGAATCTATTAAATGCTCGTTATCTTCAACACCTCCTAACGCCTGGGCCGACTTCAGGGGGATTCCATGCCGATGCTGATAGCGTCTTATTACTACACCCGATCGATTTAACTTGCTGTCTTCACCAGAATTTCAAAGCTACAGTTAAACTTCGCTTAAAGATGTTTTAGATCGAAAATGACGTGAATGTGTTATTTATTAATTGATGCCGTAATGATGATAGGGACGTAACTTTCGAAATTCGTATCTATTTTTTTTTTAAGGATGGGCGGTTGAAGCCTCTCCCATCCCTAATGGCCTTACGTTACCGTAATCTGTTTTACATTTAAATTCATTACATAATAAAAATATTAATAACCGCAGCATTTTTAAATGAAAGTTACTTTAAATGATAGTTCACTTTTGTTCATCGAGTATATTTTCATTTTTAATTTACAGTTAATATTCAAGCCATATTTATTTAATTGATAGATCCATTATTATTTATATTTATTTTGTGGAAGATTCGTTATATAATATTTTGGCATATAAACTGTTTATATTAGAAAAGTCGGTAGTTCTTATGCTATATCACCAACGCATGGCTCGTGCAATATGCCTACGTTGGCGAGAAATATCACATATAAAAAGGATTCCAAAAAATCTATTATTTCAGTTTATCAATTGGACATGTAGAAGGAGGTGCAGCGCTATAGACTTATAGGCTAGCCGATATCAAGATATCAAGATATGATCCGGCCATTTTAATAAAGACGAGAGAAATTGGGGAAATATAGTTTGGAAGGTGATGATGCACCAACGACGAACGAAATATAATTAATTAATGGTGCAGATAAGTGAAATACATGACGAGAATAGACGTCAATATGAAATTTTAAATAATCGAGTTATTCGGTATATATTAAACATTTACAAAATGTAATAAGAAATGGGAATCGCCTTTTGTGTGAGATATCACATAAATATCCGAAATTTAGAGCAGTTATACGCTAGATGTACATTTTGAAAGTTAGGCCTTCATCTTTCGTAGCAGAACGTTAAGAATTTGCAAAGTCTTTCGTCGAGAAGTTTCTTTCGTCGCAAGCTTTTATTTAAAAAAATATATGGATACCTTTATTAGCAAAATAATATCACTATTTCTCAGTAAACCTCTATTTCGATTTATAAGATTTATTAATTATTTTCATTTAATTTTCACGAATATCTTCACAATTCCTGTGAAATTACTCTGGTCCTTATCTGTAGGAAATTAAATTCTACGTGACGAAGGACAACTTCAATCTCATATTTAACGAGATTTAATGAAAATTTATTTATAAAAGACATATAACGTAATTATATAATATGTTTTCCAACGCTTGATTGCTTTTTTCTTTTCTTTTAAAGATAAATAGAGCAGACGTTAAAAATCACATTAAAGGCTTAAATAAATAGACATTATAGCGATTTAAAAAAAGAGTGACTATTAAAAATTGATAGATCCAATTATTGTTTTAGCGTCTGAACGATTTATTGAACATATGCTTATTAATGTACTGAAGCAATAAAAATTATTAAAAACATTATACATCTACTGGAAGTGGATCAAAACATATAATTAATTCTATACTTTATAATTTTCTATTTTAAATGCTTCGAGTTACAACACCAAATTGACGTCACAATTTCATAACGTGCATACGTGCAATCTTGAACTTCCGGCCGAGTTTCGCGTTCATTATACCGGTTGATTATATTTCTCAATATCGGGAGAAATCAGAAATCAAGAGATTGAGTGGCCGATCTCGAATTCGTTCTGCATTTGACGTTTCTTCATTCGTTCTTGATTAGGTTCAATTCTATTCCTATTTTCGTCGAGCACCCTGCCTGGATATGGCGATGATAATTATTCAGGAGCAAAACTTTATAATAATAATGCGAAATATAAATTTGATCTACATAAACAGATGTGAGATAATTACAGAAATTCTCTTGTATATTGATACCATGGCGAAATTATGATGAAACTTAAATGAAAAGATTAAATTGGTAAAACATCATTTTCATAATGCAAGTATATCTATATTGGGTTAAGTGGTAGAACAGCTGTATCTATTACTATTATTATTTTGATTTTAAAATACTGTATTTTTATTTTTATACTGAACTTCGCCCTTTGAGAATTTCAAGTATATATAATTTCAATGAATGTAATTTATTTTAATTTAATTTTTTAATTTTTTAATTGAAATAATCAATAAAGATCATTATTATTATTATTATTATTATTATTATTATATATCAATTTTTCTGCTGATCAATTAATTACATACCTCAAATCAGTGGCGGCTCGTGCCATTTCAATGTGGGGGGGGGGGCGCATTTCTTAAAAAATAACATAATAGTGAGAAATCTTATATAAAATGGATGCAAAATGATTAAATCCAATCATTTCTTGAAAGTGAATTCCACTCTTCCATCTTTCATTGATATAAACACTCCTTGCACAAGTTTGAGATAAATTTAAATCAGGCAATGGCCTACCTAATTCTTTAATTTTTACTTTGTCCACAAGAGAAAGTCTACAAACATCTATTTTCAATAAAGAACTAACACTATTAATTTTTATTAAATTATTTCTATCAAATATATCTTGGAGAAACACATGGCAATATCGTACATACACAGAATAAATGCTACTGTCTTATCTGGCTATTCCATATCAATTTATATACATATATACTAGACTGCTCTGTTCTCTGAACTGTGGCTGTGGTTCTATGACTGTTCGTCGCTAAAGTATCGTGGTCCAATATTTTTAAACAACTATATATTCTTAGCTTTGAAGCAGCGTGACATCACGTTGCTATGACTCTTCCCAAGCCGCTAGAATATGTGATACATTAGTCGATATATGCGACAAGCGAACCGAAGAAACAGAAAACATACTGAATACGGTCGCTTTCACTCTAGCGCATGCAATAGAGTGAGATGAGTGCATATGCATTTAACCCATATGGGTGGCTGGCTTCCGCTGGAATGTGTGTTACATTAGTCGATATATGTATAGCGACACGCGAACGATTGAAACAGATGCTATACTGCATACGGTCGCTCTCACTCTAGTGCTGCCAAGAGATAGGATGAGATTTGACTCGTACTTGCTAGCTGCCATATCGTGTTGAGTGTTAGGTATGTTCGCGGCGCAAGCTTTATCTTTTAGGAAAAATAATGCCGAGATACAATACCGCAATACAATTATATATCTACGGTGATGCGCTCAATGTTCAGGAGGGGCGCGCGACCTGCGGCTTGCATAAGGAACCGCCCCTGCCTCAAATATTATTATGATTATATATTTTTATCCTATAAGAGATAATACTGTCTGTTGAAAATCATTGAGAACATTGTCATTTCAATTTAATAAATCTGTCTCTTTGTTTCGGTTCAGTTGAAAACCAGGGCTGGTAATTTAAAACCAACGCCTGAATTGGCGCAGATTCAGGCGTTAGGGCTAATATTTTGCTTGTCCACTATTTTGTTATATAGCTACATTTGATATTTTTTTATATAATTGTGTTATTCACTGTATTATAATTTTTTTTTACTGATGCATTTTCCACAATGTATATACATATAATATTTTCATTTTATTGCCCAATAAAGACAAATAATAATAATAACAAAGTATAACTGTTTACAAATCGTAGTTTTCTCAAAAGAACAAGGTTCCAGAATATTTTGTTTTATTAGATTATAAAATATTCTATTTACCAAGGATTTTTCTCTAGACAAAGAACATCACTTCTGGATTACTTCTGATATTACAGCCGCAATACTAGAATCGTGAAAATATGTCAGATATCTAATAAAGTTAAAATGAAATTGTTGTAACGCTGAAATAGGAGTGTATAATTGTTGGGAAGGTCAAGGTTCCAATAAAAATAAATAAAAGAAGGATTCTAATATAGACAGCAAAATTCCTGTTTAGCAAATCCCGGCAGCCAAAAAAATATCAGCCACTATATTCGTTAATATAGCTTTATTAACACTACCACTAAAATGTTGATTTTACCCTCAATTTCTTACAAAAATAGCAGGGCTTACTTAAATCTCTATTTGTCAATTAAACATTATTCATTAAATGCTATTAGAATTAGAAAAATATTTTATGAGACATAAAAATAATCTGTTCGTTCGACAAATTTAATATAAAAGGGAAAATATTGCTATAATAAATTTATAATATAAATGCTGCATATTTAGATTTCTAAAATAAACATTATTTACAAGACACTGTTTTCTTTCTATGTGATCATAACGCAAGGTGCTGATTTAACAGGCAATATATATTATATTAGCAATTTCAAAGCAAGTAAAAATATATAAAATCTAATATTTTATATTTCAATAACGAACTCATAATATACAGAGTTTAAACATTACCTCGAAGGCTTCCAACCTTCATTCCCCAACTTGCCTTTCCTGCAACGCTGTGGTTAAAAAAATAGACGAGAAATATGTGCGCAGATAGAATGCAATATATTGAAGGAAAATATCAGGGAAATTCCTTTGAAATAATAGAAATGAAAGAAATTGAAAATGGCACGTGACGAGGAGTAATAAGTTTTCATATGAAAATATTGCGATCATTCGACTTGCGCAGATTAGATTAACGTAATTCATTTACTTAACTCTTTAGATGGATTGTAACGAATTTCGTCATCATGGAAAAGATATGGTGGACTATATCTGTACTTATTTAGAAGAGTTGTCAACTAGAAGAGTGACACCTAGCGTTGAACCTGGATATTTAAGATCTTTGATTCCAAATGAGGCCCCTCAGGTACAAATTTGAAGATTGCAATAACTGAAACAAATTATATTTTGGACATAAACTGCGAGAGCAAAATAATATTGAACATGTTTTTTTTTGGCTTGCGAAAAATGTTACATTTCATTCAATATACATTTGATTTACGAAGCGTTCTGAATTGATTTTAAAGGATGGTGAAGACTGGGCTACAATAATGGCCGATGTTGAGGCAAAAATAATGCCTGGGGTCACACACTGGCAACACCGCCGATTTCATGCCTATTTTCCTTCTGGAAATTCTTTTCCTAGTATTTTGGGAGATATGCTTGGTGACGCCATTGGTTGCATTGGTTTCAGTTGGGTATGGACGGATACAAAGAAATTTAGAAAGATGCTTTATATATTTAATTCAATCAGAAACGATAAACGATTTTTAAAAGTTCTTATTTTCAGGCTGCTAGTCCCGCATGTACCGAATTGGAAACCATTGTTTTAGATTGGCTTGGTGAGTAAACAAAAATAAATTTTAAACGTTTGGACACTTCGATATTTCAGAGATATTATAGAAATGTATTTCAGGAAAAGCTATTGGTCTTCCGAATGATTTTCTATCCCTTCAAAGAGGAAGCCGAGGAGGTGGAGTGATACAAGTAAGAATATACTATATTCAACTTTAATCTGCATTTCAGTAACCTTCTGATACTAAACCAAAGTATTTAATACATAATATAAGATTCTAAATATATAAAATAAATTTTTGATTTTATGAAAAAATATAAAGATTCAGACGTTAAAAGATTGGAATTGCTTAATAAGGCTAGCGTCTCTTCATTTTCTTCATCTCCCAATTTAGATACAATAGATACAATTACAATATTTTTAGAGAATGTTCCGAAAGAATGGAGCAACTTTCATAAAAAAATACGATTTTTGAGACATCATCTTATCGAGGAAGCTAGTGAAAAAGTAAAAAAAAGTTTGAATGTTCCATAGCTAGACATCTTGTCTACAATTAGTAAAAATTGGGTACTTTAATTTGCTTTCCTTTAATAGTTGGGCTAACGTAAAGTAAACCCTTGCACTACAGTCGAATTGAATTGTCACTATGAATACAATTATTGCAATGGTTATAAATATTGATCATATCTAAAGATTGTTAGCCTATCTAAATTATTTTTAAATCTTTGTAATGTGAATGTCAGCATTCAATAACCTTGATCACAAAGAAGTATTAACGGCAATTACTAATGCTTCGGTCGGTTTAGATGTGGGTTAAGCGTATTCTTGAAAATTTCATTATCAACATCATAATGGGTGCTTCCACTATTTTTTTTAAGTTTAGAAACTGTTTAAATTTTTGATTTATGACACGCTATTCGTCAAATCTAGCTGAATGAAGCATATGGCTTCTTCCATTTTGTATTTATTGAAAGATCTTTTTATAGGCCTCTGCGAGCGAATGTGTTTTGGTCTCAATGTTGGCCGCAAGGGCTCAAGCTTTGAAACGTTTGAAACAGCAACACCCATTTGTGGAAGAGGGCGTCCTATTGACGAAACTTATGGGGTATTGTTCAAGAGAAGCACATAGTTGTGTTGAGAAAGCCGCAATGATTTGCTTCGTTAAACTAAGAATTTTGGAACCAGATGAGAGAAGTAGTTTGAGAGGACAAACACTTTTAATGGTAAGTGAAATCATGCCAACATTCCAGCAAAGATCGTGTAAAATGGCAAAGAGAAGTAATTCTATTATTTTGCATTCTAAATACGGTTAAAGGTGACTTCTAGCAAACGAACAAATATGAAAGAAAGTCCAAAATTTTCAACGAAATTTACATGGAACATTATTTATAAATACATTTCATTATAGGCCATGGAAGAAGATGAAACAATGGGTTTAATTCCATTTTTTGTGAGTACAACTCTTGGGACAACATCTTGTTGTTCATTCGATAATTTACCAGAAATTGGACCTATTTGTCGCAAGTAACTAATACAAATATTGAAGAACATTAATATATCTCAAAAACCAAGGTTTCTATCATCAATGATTATTTATATTTGAAATTTTAAGGTTTCCTTGTATTTGGCTACATGTCGACGGAGCCTATGCAGGAAATGCATTTATTTGTCCAGAATTAAAACCATTATTGGCTGGAATTGAATTTGCGGATTCGTTCAATACGAATCCAAATAAATGGCTCTTAGTAAACTTTGATTGTAGTACCATGTGGGTGCGAGATAGAATCCGGTATACCCTCTCTTTCTTAAGATATATTGAAAATATAGTATAAAGCCATCCAAAATTCTTCAGAAATGATTATTACAAGAAAAAATCTTTTTTCATAAGGTTAACATCCGCTCTAGTTGTTGACCCTTTATATCTTCAACACGGGTACTCTGATTCATCGATTGATTATCGACATTGGGGAGTACCGCTGAGTCGCAGATTTCGTTCTCTGAAATTGTGGTTCGTCATGAGAAGTTATGGAATTTCAGGATTGCAAAATTATATACGGCACCATATTAAATTGGCGAAAAAGTTCGAAGGATATGTCAAAGGGGATAAACGATTTGAAGTGTGCAATGAAGTGAAGGTAAAATTTAGCTTCATATATCCAAAAAGAAACATCAGATGCAAAAAGATACTATAGTTGTCATTAGAAATTTCATGATGTAAATTATTTGTTATTTTTTATATATATTTAACCATGTTTCCAGCTTGGATTGGTGTGTTTTCGTTTAAATGGCAGTGATAAATTGAATGAAAAACTATTGAGTAACATTAACGGTTCAGGAAAATTGCATATGGTGCCAGCAAATGTTAATGATAAATACGTTATTCGATTTTGCGCAGTCGCACAGAATGCTACAGAAGAAGATATTGGTAATGTACTGTAATTTATTAAATAAAACATTTGAAAAAATAGTAAGTGTATAAAGAACGTTCTTTATAGATTATGCTTGGAAGGTAATTGTTGAACATAGTGAAGAAATTTTGGAAAAAGAGGAAATTGAAAAAGATCAGGTCAGAAAGTCCTAAGAGATGAAATATCTTTACAAAATATTTAAATGACAATTTTGTAGGAGTTACAAGACGAAGTGTTTGACATTATTGAGCAAAAGAAAAAAGAAACGTTGGCGTACAAAAGGTCATTTTTCGTTCGAATGGTTAGTGATCCAAAAATTTATAATCCATCAATTGTAAAGACTCTGTCATCAACGAGAAGGCACGTGACTGAAACTGCAACATCTCCAGAAAATATAACAGTGCAGGCACCAATGTAAGAATTAAACGTTATATTAGATTGGACTTCATTGACTATATCATTTCTTCTCTTAGAAATTCATCTTCATGGATTAGTTGGCCAATAGCATTATTTTTACAAGGGAAAAACGACGATAAAACAACAAACAATGTCGCCATAAGGTGCTACATATTATTTCTGTCATATTGCCACTGATTCAAATTTATTTCATATTTAGATTTAGACACCTCGATACGAGGGTTCGTTTGAAACCCGATAAGGACAGTAGGGAAAAGAATGGCGGGCAATCGCCATCACCGGAACATGATCAAGAAAACACAAAATCACCGAAGAAATCGCCGATTTTTAAACGACGTGACAATAATCACATTTCACCGGACCATGAACGCAATAATGGATATAACAATCAATAATAATGTGTTTAAGAATCTACAAATTTCGAAATAATTCATTTAAAAATATATAAATATATAATCACTAAAGGAAGCCCTCTTTAACGTAACATTTTCTCAGTGTACACTATTTAGAAAAACATAAAATATAATAATATAGAATATTACCCAAATACCGTAACAAGCATTAAGTAGCTTAAGTACATTTCAAGCGCTATGCGCCCATCTTCAGTAGCACAAGTAAAACTAAATAAAATACCTGTGTCACGAATCGTGATTCATATACTATCAATTTTTATTTATAGTATATATATATAGTATAAATATACTATTTCGTGCCGAGGTATTTTATTTAGTTTTACTTGTGCTACTGAAGATGGGGGCATAGCGCTTGAAATGTACCTCTAGCTACTTAATACTTGTTACGGTATTTGGGTGATATTCTATATTATAATTTAACACCGTAGTGATAATTTTTAAAATAAAATATAATAATATACAAAAATTATAATTAGATTTCGTGCTCTGATCATATAATTTGAATAGTAATCTGTACGCATTATTGTAATAATTATAATTCAAGATCATTCTTGCTAATATATATATGACTTATAAGAATGTATATCGGATAGACGAATAAAATTCTTAGGCAGCTTACAATACGACGCTGTATACGCGCTGCATATAGTAACTTTTGTTTACCTTTGCATAACCTACACACGAATCTATAAATTAACACAGAATATCACGCAAAAATATAGATATTATTAACAAGTATGGAAAACTACTGCAAGGGTAAAAATATTGAAGAACCTTTAGAACGCGATAAAATACCCTTGGATAATTTACCTGATAACTTTTTATGGATGCAAGTAAGAAAATAACTCAGAATTTGAATACACTGCTTTAAAGCAACAACCAAGTGCAATTTGTTTAGGTTCGTGGAGGAAGTAAACTTCGTAATTTGCTACCACACGCATTAAATGAGCTCTCTGCGGTACGAAACGTAGTCTGGACGGGATTTGGCACTTCTGTGGGCAAGGCTATAAGTTGTGCCGAAATTATGAAAAGGGAGCATAACAATAAACTGCATCAAATAACTAGGATATGTTATAGATTGTAAGGAATGGTCCGAATAAAACAAATAATTTTTGAAATAGTCTACTGAAAATGCAATTAAAAAAGTTGAAGATAGTAAATTTTTAGAGTTGAAGAGCATTGGGATCCTTTGTCAGAAGACTTGGACCCTTTAGTTGTGAAAAGAAGATTACCTATGATCCATATTTGGTTATCATTGGATAAACTTGATGCGAATGCTTTAGGGTTGAATTTGCAGTTTTTTTCATAATCAATAAGAATACTAATAAACATATTTATAGGTATCAAGCGCCAAACTGTAAACTTCATTATACTCCAAAAGAAAAGGTTAATAAAAGTAATAAAGATATGCAATTTCAAAGATCCAGCTACAAAAGTCCGCAGCAAAAGAAACAATAACAAATCCATGTTCGCAAAAAAAGAATTATTAATTGTACATGATACTTATCTGTTCATACGCACTTTTAACGATGAATACAATTATAATCAAGTGAAAGCAATCATTAAAAATGTTACTATTTGTTTATTCCTATTAAATATTACTTGCACAATATTAACATTCACACAATTCTAATTTCATACAATATTTTCCATTACAATTTACAAATATTTATTAAATTATTAAATACGAGTGAATCAAACGAACGATGTTTTCGACCAGTTTTCGACCAGAAAGCAAACGTTTCTCATAAAAACTGAAAATTCCGAAATCATTTTTGCTTTGAGAATGAATATATACACAATTTAAAAAGTTGATACAAATACGTTCTAAATTCCCGACTATATGATTTTGCGATTTGGAACAGTTTATTCCTACGTCACGGCAACTAAAAGATGTTATTCGAGTATATATTGGGATAAAGTTGGTTTTAGAGATTTTTGAAAGACTAAAGAATCGAGAAAGTAGAATAAAAAAAGAATATATGACTAAAAATGAAGATTGTTATAGTGGGAGTGGGGTAAAAATAGTTTTCTGTCATTTTGGTTTCCATACAATATCGATTGTGTGGGAAAACCAATTCATTGCGATGGCTGATGGCAAATTCAGCTTTATTATTTTATATTTCAACAACACTGCGAGTGATTTTATTGTTCGAAATATATTAAATTCTTGCCTACCAATCATTCAAGTTGCAGCCAAACATTAAACTATATGTAAAAAATCACTGTTTTAATAAATACGTGTAATTGTTTTCTGCAGAATCTAATAAGTTGGTAATGTTGCTATATTTCGACAAAATTGCAGTTCAAACCAGAACTGTTTGCACTGGAATAATGTGTCTATTGTTTATACGAATAAACAATATAAAAAAAAATATTATATTGGTATTCCGTAAATGGGAAATTGTTCGATTATGTCGTAAATTTGACAATATTTGAAAGTTTACAATATTATTAAGTTACGATAAATTGGGACATATGAAAAAAAACTATACATGCCCGGTTCTGTGGTGGATGCTGTAGGATTTTCCAAGGCCAGACCATTTAAGATCGAATAATAATAAGTTGCTTTTCCCCACTTTTAAAATGTGGTTTTACCTTATATTATATATCCTGGCTAGCCTACGCCTCTGATTCGCCTTGGCTAGCCCCAGCAGAACTACCTGCCGCTAATGTGCTACCTCCTGTACTCGTCCCACACTCCTCCACCTCTAATATCGGTACAATCAAGTTATCCTTCGACATCAGATTGTATTTGGTAACAAAATGTGTGAATCGTCGACATAAGAATGTTTCGGCCTCGAATTCGTCGAAAATGAGCCGGTGGTGGAAGTATGCATGTGAGAAAATGCGATAGACCCGTCGACAAACACTGCCCAATTTGGCAACGCTGGAATCCTTTATACTCACTCTAAAGAACGTGAATATTAAATGTTCAATTAAATATTCGATTAATCGTAGAAATCCAAATAGTGAAGACTTTAAATAACATTTAAATGCAAATAAAAGCACATATTTCAACTATCTAGAAGATTTATAATGAAAAACATTTTATAGCTAATATATGTCACTCCCATTACCTTATTCAAAATATTTGAATTAGTAAAACTATTTTTACCTGCTTGGGAAATATTTGTTACTGTTGAGCAGACATGCTGCGCCATCTAGTGTATGTCTTGTATAATCGATCGCAGGACATTCCTTGGGCGTTTTGTGAGCAGCACATAGGAAGATCCATTGCTCAGTAGCTGTCATCTGAGAACAGGCATCCGGCTGACACTCGGACTGCAAACGGACAGCAAGTCCATTCAGCTCCATGCAGAATTGACGAAGATGTTCGTATTTCCATACTCCTTCATCCTGAAGAATAAGATTAACAGTTTTGACAATAACAATAACAAGCCGAGTGGCCTATGCGGGTTATGCATTGAGCATCGATAAGCAAAATTCAGCAACGATCCGCTAGGTGTCAGTGTTGGATGGGTGACCGTAGTTCAGCGCCACCGATCCTCTGTACTCGATACCATTCTTAGTTGGGATACAATTAACTAAGCAATAGACAGAACTCCCAATTTAATTTTTACATTTAGAGAAAACCTCATTTCTCACCTATAACAATCCCAGCCAACTCTTCACATCCTTTGAAACATAAACTTGCAGCTTACAAATCCTTAATTCACATAGCCTTCTCAATCCTTCTAAGTATTGAACATTTTAATCTAGAGATTTCGAATATTGTTGAGATTGCTAGGTTAAATGGTATTAAAAAAACATCCATTTCAAATCTTGTCCATAGAAAGCGTAAGCAAATGATTTTCAACTCTATCTATCCTACATGCTATTCTACTAACACTACTAAATATGCTTCCTTTACTTTTTCTCCACCGAACACACAAACAATTGCTAATACTTTATCTAACCACAATTTAAATCTATCAGAACGAACATCTTTCATCCTATCCAATCTATTATTTAACCATAAAGATACATAGATTTAACCGTAGTGGAGTATATAAGATTAATTGTCCAGATTGCAATGCAATACTGGACAAACTAGCCTTAAAATTATATTTAATGAACATGTTAAGTTATAAATTAAAAAAAAACTAATTCGAACTTTGCTAACCATATTTTAGAATCTCACCATAATTTTCCTAGTATAGATAATTTTAACAATTTTACATGTTTATTCAAAGTGATAAATTAAATCTGCTTGAATCATTAGAAATTCACAAATACCACAAAAGCCCTAATTATAATTTACTCAATGACCAATTAGATCTAATCTCCTCCCCATTATTCGATATTATCTGTATGTAGATTGTTTATATATAAATATGTTTTCTGTAATTCGTTTTCACTTCTTGATAATGCTTAATAAGCGAAATGATGGTCGAATAAATCTTCCGTTTTTAATTGTGATATAAAACATCGTATTTTTATTTCTCTTCCCTAATATGGAATATCACAACATAACGGCAAAATCTATAACCTATACAAGATTAACAGTTTTGACAATAACAAGCCGAATGGCCTATGCGCGTTATGCATTGAGCATCAATACCAAAAGTTAAGCAACGTCGCGCTAGGTGTCAGTGCTTGGATGTGTGACCGTAGCTCAGCGCCACATATCCTCTATATTTGGTACCATTCTTATTTGGGATACAATTAACTAAGCTTTAGCGGAATAGCGAACCGCTATAGTAACAGGCTTCCCCCCGTCCCATATGTTCCTAATATCCACAAGATCTCACATATGCTTCACTGGCCTCGAGCTGCTTGTGATCTGATCCCATAACATAATATAGAAAAAATATGCATCGAAGAATACAATCTTTGATATATTCTCGTGGCATATGTCCATGATGAGATCTAGTTTAATTTCTAGGGAGGGACTTTCGTAATCTAAGATAAGCTATTTAAACGAAATTATCTAATGATATCTATGATCATTCTTCCGTTTACCTGTGCATCAGCTGGCATGCGTAATAATAGGTCAATATTTGCAGGATCTCGCCGAATTAATTGCTGAATATATTGTTGAACAGCCAACGTTGAGTCCATTTCTTCGAAGGCTTCATCTTTCCAACGACAAAAATCCTTCAAAAAGAAAAATAAGTATAAGCGAATGCTTTTAAAGGTTGCAGCGAACAAAATATATTAGCATTCTAAGCTACGTAAAAAACTTCACTGAGGATCCAAAAACATTTTTCGGAACGTTTTATTTCGTCATACTTTTGTAAAATGCTAATCGTAATATTAAAAACGAAATATGGGAATTAAAAATACGCTTCCACAAGTACATTAATCCAGGAAATCTTAAGCAAATGTATTTTTAATTGAGTCCTTTATAACAATCAAAATTGGAGTCTATTTATACAGAAGAAATGTCTTCTGTAAAGACAACACGAATGCATTCAACTTTATTATATTATTATATTAAAGTATTGGACTTTGATCAATTAAATCGCATAATATTACTATTATACTTAGATAGTTTACAAATAAAACAAATCATGAACTCCTAAACACCCCAATGTTTTTAAGCAAACTTAAGCACGATTTGAACAGCGTCACAAATGTTTTAGGTATTAATCGAAAGATTATGATATATGGGTCATAAATATTTAATAACTTATTAATAAATTCTACCTTGGCTTTAGTTCCGGGGCGATTTCTTCGCCAGTTATTTGTGCCGTCCGCCATCTTCATCTTCGAGATCGAACCTAGAAATCTAACCTCAACTTAACAGATTAATTCGATTGGTCGAAGAATTTGGATATAGTAGACGCGGGAAATTTAGTATATTTGAAACTTGCAGTAATTATTACTACAAGTTTCATTTTCGTTTACTATAACTATTACTACCCAGTCATTACTTAAATTTGTTTATTTCTGGATATTTTGTATATTATACCCAATATGAATAATGCAAAATTAAAAAAAATCATTAAATAAGCTAAAACGTTAAAAAATATATACTACAACTGCTTCGTACTCTGATTTGAGTGGTTAATTGTAAAAATAACAAAAAATAATACTCGATTTTTCGATATATTGTTCATCTTATTTGATTTAAAATCGATACGATAGAATGAACTGTATAAAAATTCCAAATTCAAATAGGTACCGTTTTTACATGGTTGTGCTTTGTTATTATGCAGGCAGGGGTAGCATGAGGCCCTATTATAAAGGAATCCGACCACCGGTAAAAGAAGTAACGTATTTTGAGCTGCCAAAGCAATATTTATGCGGTCATCACGATTGCTATATACAAATGATCGATTCAAGAATATAACAAATACAGGTAGAATTTAAGTTGATTTGCAGTACGTTTAAAACGATTTAACCGAAACCGAAAATAAGGATTGCAATGTTTTAAACAAGTTAACGAGATAAATGATTATAACTTTACTATAATATAGAATATCACCCAAATACCGTAACAAGCATTAAATAGCTACATGTACATTTCAAGCGATATAAGAAGGGCGCATAGCACTTGAAATGTACATCTAGCTACTTAATGCTTGTTACGGTATTTGGGTGATATTCTATATTATAATTTAACACCGTAGTGATCATTTTTTTAAATAACTTTACTACTTTAAACAGTTTTTTTGTTTAAAATTAAATTGAAGGAATTGATATTTTGGAAATGTGAACAATAATTAAAATTTTGTAAATCGACGTTGTAGCACACGTGTTAAGTGCAATGTTTGGTCAAAATGAGTTCTTAAATCTTTTTAAATTTCCAAACAATTTATTACAGTTTTGCACCCAAAATGATAATATGAATTATTGCCTAAACCATGATGTACTTTTATAATACATACAGTTTTCGATTTAACTATTGGAAGTTGAAAATCTACTTCTTTCGCTGTGATTTAAATATGAATATTTGCATTTATCACATATCTCAGCTACACACCGTAGATATTCATGTAGTGAAAACGTTTCAGTACAGTTCAAGTTACGCAACCGGTCTTTTTCATTGTCGGGTACACCTTTTAGAAAGTAATATTGATATAAACGACCTCTTGAGCTACCACAAGAGTTCTTTTGAGTTCTGTTAATTCGCAACATGTTAGTCGAAACTTCTTTCCACTCTTTGACGCGTTCAAAGAGAAATTCCAATGTGAAATTAACTTCCTATTGACAGAATGTTACGATCTTAGTTTGCCAACAACTGAAGAAGTGGACGCACTATTTAATACATTAAAAAATGCGATTAAACAAAAATATAATTTTGTAATTATGTTCAAAAACCAAATAATATTGACCCTAGGTCGGTGTGTTCGCTCAATTTATTTTTTAGGTAAGAATTTTTTTAAATATAAAAGCGAATATTATTTAAATATTTAAAAGATTTTTTTTTGTAGTTTAAAGCATTTTACTATAAGAAAATGATAGAAATAAAAATCGAATGCTTTTAGAGCGTTTTTATACTATATATAAGAGTATATTTTTATACTCTTCTATTGTTTTTCAGAATTATTTTATTTTGTGTCGTCATTAGAACTTCGAGCTCATTTTTCCGAACAGGGTATACGCGGTACTATAACATTTACCCAACAATCGGTAAATGAACCAGTGGTCTTAAACACGGATTTAAACGTTACATTGGAATACCCAAACCAAGTGTGGTCAATTTCTTTGACAGAATTTCCCACTGATTACACTCTTACTGACAATTCACGATGCAGTTCCAGACATCTTGGAAAAGAGTTAATTTCTTTAACGGAAACATTTGGTTATTTAATTCTCCCAGAAAATAACACAGTAACAGTTGAAATAGACAATTTAACTGTTAGTGGTGAAAAGGGACTTTACGGAAAATCACTGCTACTTAAAAATATAGAAAATGGTAGGATTACATGTAGCAGTTTAATATTAAAGGACAAAACACAAGAAAGAACGGTTGTTGCCAGATTTAATTCCCCCATTAGCGGAAATGTTCACTTCCGGTGGTTTTTCACTAAAGATGGCCGTAAAGAAATGTTACTCATGACAGATTTATACAGAGTCGCTAATGTAGAACAAATTAATTCGAGTTTAGTGGATTTTACGGAACATAAATGGAAAATCTACGTCACTGATATATTAGATTTCGACCACGACAAATCTGAAACGAATTGTAATATATTGCAGCTTGTGTTCGATGCTGACGATAGAGGTGAGATCGAAATGAGCAGCGCATCGTTGTCAGATTGTTAAAAAATAATTAAATATGAGATAAATAAATTGCTGGATTAAATGTTCTGGTGTAAAAAATTACAAATATTTTATATAGGTGAAGGAAATGCTGTAGGGGATATTGATGATCGATTAGGAATGGTCAAAATTTCTACAGATTATACCAAACGTCAATATAAGACGTTATTTAGGGATGATGTTTTAAATTTGTTACCGGGCGATTTAACGGGACCACAGCGTCGGCTCTATCTTGTTATTTTTGGGAGTAAACATACACATACATTTTTAACATGTTCGAGAATTAGATATGAAAATCCAATTAATGCAAGGTAAAAATTCAAATTAAAATGAATATAAATTTTATTATATAGAATATCACCCAAATACCGTAACATGCATTAAGTAGCTAGATGTACATTTCAAGCGCTATGCGCCCATCTTCAGTAGCACAAGTTAAAACTAAATAAAATACCTCTGTCACGAATCGTGATTGATATACTTTTATTTCGTTTTATCTTGTGCTACTGAAGATGGCCGCTTAGCGCTTGAAATGTACATCTACCTACTTAATGCTTGTTACGGTATTTGAGTGATATTCTATATTATAATTTAACACCGTAGTGATAATTTTTAAAATAAATTTTATTGTATATATTTTTCAATCTAACATACAAAAAAAAAATTGATAGGGTATCCATTCAATCTGGTGGAATTAAGGGCGATATTACCTTGACACAATATTCAAAATTCGAACCAACTTTCATAAATTTCAACTTAAGTACAGCTAGAGGTGATGTGGAAACAAAATTAGTTTATTCTACTTCAGTGGCTGGTTATAAAATCCACGAATTACCTCAAAACCCTCCAAAAACAATTGGACAAACGGGAAATATTTGTTTAACGACAAAATATGTTTACAATCCAAATAAGGTGGAAATGGAAAAAGTACCACCGAACGGTAAGGAATATTCCAATAAAAAAAAATACAGTAACAAAGTTAGTAAATTCTTTCAATGCAAAAGTAATATTACTAGTTCTTGATCTTTTTGTTTAGGTTTTGGTACCCAGGAACAATACGCTATTGGTGACCTTTCCGGCAAATTATTTGGTCGAAATAATTTTACAGATTTTATTGTGGGTAGCCAAGAATTAAGCGGAATCTATTTTGACGTATTTTTACCGCTTCATGGCAAATATTCGGTCATACATAGATCGTTAGTAATTTACAAGTGAGTGTATGCATTTCGCTTTATGGCTCACCTTAAAGTGACAACATCATTTTAGGTACACCCAGTATCTGTCATCATCTTCCCCCACCACTGAGCCCTGGATATGTGGCGATATATCACTGTATGACGCACAGTTCCGCTACCAGGTGCCGCTGATTACGGCCGAAGTTGTGTTTAGGTATCCCCTTGTGGGCAGGATCATATTAAGGCAGCCCAGGGATGAACCCTGGATGGATACGAGTATGTTAGTGGAGTATTTGGTGCACGCAGGTACATCAGAAAATACAAGAATAGGAAGATTAGAATGTCTTTTTAGAAGAATAGATTAAAAGAAGAATAGAAGAACAGATTAGATTAAATTAGAATATTCTATCTATTATAATATAGAATACGACGATAACAACAATACGAAAAAGTACTATTTTTGATTTTAGATGGGTCTCAATTAAATAGCACTGAAGGCCATCGGTGGGCTGTAACGGAGAAAATTACAGGAAAAGACTTTTATAATTGGACAGCTCGGTGTGTAAGTGCAGGACCAGTCTACAATCCATATAAAGTAAATACAATAACATTATTTCATCTTATTGTACACAATGTCACTCAAATATCGTAACTCAATGAATTTAATAGCTAGATGCGCATGTCCAAGGCTATGCCCCCATCTTCTGTAACCCGAGTTAAAAACTAAATTTAATACCTGTGTCACTAACGACGATTGCTACACAATTAAATGAAAAATCAATATGACATCATTTCTTCATTCTATAACATATATAATATGACCTATAAATTGTTGAAAAATTAAAAATATGGTCCACGACATAAACAACAAATAACATTAAATAGAGTATATAAACTAAAATAACTAACAATAAAAATAAGATTAAATCAAAATAAATCCTGACCTTACCTGAAATATATTTCACTTGTGTTGTGTGCCATAACAGTAGTTACATTTTGTATAAGTAGTAATAATATTAAAAAAAAAAAGAAAAAAAAAATGGTTAGTCATTTAATAATCAAAAATATTGCTTTTCCGAAGAAAGGATGTTGTATATAGATTAAGAACAACAATAAAACTTTATTTTACGTTCTTACGTCGCCAGGTGGACAACCAATCATCAACTAGCCCCACCCCTTGGTGTTCAATTTCCACCCTAGGCATATGTAACGCAGGTGATCTGTCAACACGTCACGGTACTCTGAAAGTGGCGGGAAAAATATCCGAAGCGGACCGAGTGTCGCGGATTATGATTACAGATGGCGCCTTGCCATTATCGGGGTACCATAAAATTATAGGTAGATCATTCGTAATGTTCGATGATCATGGACCAGTGGCAAGGGGCGAGAGATTAGCTTGTAGCACGTAAGAATTACTTATCGAACTTCACAAATAATATTGAAATATTTCGAATTGACTGAAAAAAAGAGTGATACAGTCATGTGATGAAATAAAAAATCACTCCGGCGAAATTTATTATTATTAGTTTTATCTGTGTTGCCAAATGGATATCGTCATTGATGTGACCATCTGCTTTGAACTTTTAATGAGTTGGGAGATGTTCTGAATATGTGCAATAAACCTAAGAATCAGTTTGGCATAATATCTCATTTTTCGAATTTTTGTAAGATATGAGGTATTGTTACATCGCAGACAATATGTAACTTTCATGCTTAATAAATTCGTTGATATAAGACGAAATATTATAAGTCGATTATAAAACTGATTTGAATAAGTGAAAAATACATAAAATATTCTAATGGTATATTTTTAGAATTGGAGCAGTTTACCGAAGAAAGGCTGTTGTAAGGGATTGGTTTCCAAATGGAGACGACCTAACAATAAAGGGGAAGATTGAATTCTATCAGCAAACTGAATATGACATCACTAATGTGGAAGTTGATATGCAAGGATTGATAGAGAACAGTGGATATCATGTTCATATAGTAAGTAAGAATTGTGGTGGTCAGCACATAATAAATGCATTAAATAGCTATTGATTTAGACTTTTTACTCACTTTTTGCCAATTCTATCATATTGTAAATTTTTAGTACTTTTCATTTTTTCTTTCACTAAGAAATCACGTAAATTACATAAAAAAATATCAATCATATATTTTACAAATTCAGCTAAACATGTTCCCACATATCATCAATCATCAATTATTCTTATACGTCACAACTAATTATAAAGTCACTTCCATTTCCGCTTACAAGATATTGATAAAAATGAATGTGCCTAATTGGGTGACATTAATTCAATTAGAGCTATTTTGAATTTTTCCTAGACTCCTGTAGAAGAGAATCTGGAATTCCCTTGCGAAGGGAGTTCCCTATATGACCATTGGAATCCTCTAAATGTGGATCCAAGTTCAAGTCCTAGAGTATATTTAGGTATATCATCAATATTGTTTCAATTTTATAAAAGATTAATACTTCTTGGTACATCGTTAGGTACTTCTGATCAATATGAAATGGGGGACCTAAGTGGTAAATTTGGAACTCTAGATAATCACACTATTTATAGTGGTATTTTTAATGACACAATGTTGCCATTGTTTGGACCAAGGAGTATATTGGGGAGATCCGTAATAGTACATAAAAAGGTATAAAATAAATAAAACATTGAATATTAAATATCGAAAATATGTTTGGAACAATATAAAATCGTTCGTCGACGTTAAGAAAAATTGATCCATAAGACAAGGAAAAGTGCTTTTATACGATTAATCTCGTCACATTATAGAAAAATATTAATCAAG
Source organism: Leptodirus hochenwartii (assembly GCA_947310635.1). Taxonomy (NCBI): domain Eukaryota; kingdom Metazoa; phylum Arthropoda; class Insecta; order Coleoptera; family Leiodidae; genus Leptodirus; species Leptodirus hochenwartii. Next base: position 43,529,571 of record OX371176.1, read on the forward strand.
CGGAATATAATTATAATAGGCGATGTTTGTTTATTTCCTATCCTAGGAAAAGAATAAAAGATGGGCCTGTTCAACTATAGAGCGAGGTTACAGTCCCTCAGAAGCCAGAGAACGACGAGCTATTGTGTCATTTCATAATCCAAACGGTTTTGCTTATGGATATATGAGATTCGTATGTGAAATTGAATTTGCTGTATATTTTACAGTTTAATGTTTTGCTTGAAATATTTACAACAGGGATGTTATTATTTTTGATTTTCAGACGCAATTAATTTATAACGATGGAAGCCAAAGCGACACAGTAATAGAAGTGAAGTTACGACATCCCGGGAAACATGATAGAAATATTGTAAATTCAATTAAGTATATCAAAACATTGATTGAAAATAATACGAAGAAATGCTATAAGAATGCTAAAAGGGCTGTTGTTTGTTTCATTAACGTATTTTTAGACAAGAGATCATGATTGGACAATCTTTGTGAATGCAGTAGGTATCGACGCAACGGTTAAAACGACAAATACACGGTGCGTTGCTGGAGGTTATGTATGGAATCCGTACTATACGCAGCTGGCAGATCCTTTAAATGTAAGTTTGACATATGTTAACAATTTGAATGGGTATATGCAGCCAAAAATAAAATATTTAAAATATTAAAATAAAGAGCGCCCTCTATTATATTTAGAATTGTGAGAAGACAAAAATTTGTCAACTGAATAAATATGCTTAAATATATCTGTCGGAAAACGTTACTGGTTAAATACTTTTATTTTGAACAAAAGAATGATAAATTATAATGCGCTGAAGACAGATGTTTGTTTTTATAAGGACAGAAAGGTATTTATAAGGGTATCATCGGACAATGAATAAAATAACTATTTCAGATCAAGATTGATCTGAAATAGTTATTTGATTTATTATTCATATTTTTTTATAATTTATATATAAAAATTTATTTATAATAATAAATTTATAATTTATAATTATTTTTAATAATTAATTATTAATAACTATTTCAGATCAATCTTGATCTGAAATAGTTATTTTATTTATTGTCCGATGATACCCGCTAACTTTTAAAAATAATTTTATACTTAGTTAGTTAAAGAGTCCGCAATCCTAAAGATTGGTTGGAAACAGCACGCCATGCCGATCTATCCTGAGCTAATCCCTTTATCTCCCTATAGCTATTCATCTCAACGTCTTCAACTATCTGACTCACATACTCCAATTTAGGCCTACCTACCCCTCTCTTTCCCTCCACTCTACCTTCTATGATCAATTGCATAATCCCCCCATGCCTAAGAATATGCCCTACTAATCTGTCTCTCCTACGCTGTAACACTCTCCAAATACTTCTCTTCTCCCCTACTAACTCTAGTACAGCTTCATTTGTTACTTTATCTTCCCAACCAATCCTCATCATCCTCCTATAACACCACATTTCGAATGTAATCGCTTGTAATCTACGCTTCTCTTCCTTTCCTATAGTCCACGCCTCACACCCGTACAGTGCTACACTCCAAACAGATACCTTCAGTAATCTTTTTCTAATACCCAAGTCAATATTTGATCTTAAAATCTGTTCCTTTTCTACGAATGCCTTCCTACCCTGTGCTATCCTACACTTTATATCTACCTTGCTTCGATTATCTTTTGTGATTCTACTGCCTAAATAACAAAAATCTGACACTTCTTCGATTCTATTATCTCCTATTGTGATCCTCATTTTTCTACTGCATTCCTTTTTGTCACACCTCATCACTTTAGTTTTACCTATATTTATTTTCATGTTAAAATCCCTAGTCAATACTGCCTGCATACCATTCAATACCCTTTCTAAATTCTTTTCGTTTTCTTCTTTTTATACTTAGTACGGACGTGATTCTAAATTATTACATTAATTAAATTTTCGTAATTAATATAGGAAAACTGAAGTCGCGGGTGCTTTTCTTTTGAACATGAACTGAAGTTAATGCGTTGAAAAAGTTATTTTGTGTAACAAAGAGAGTATTTTAAATTTCTTATTAGATAGGTTTTTATTTCTCTAGGGAGACCTATATCGCCAAGAGTGCGGCCCCGAGAATCCGCTTCGGTGTCATGTTGGCGATTTAAGTGCCAGATTAGGTACAATAGATATCGGACTTAAACGAGTTGTGTATACAGATTCAAATCTGCCTTTGGAGGGGTCGGTTAATGCAATGGGGCGGTCCATTGTCATTAAGGGTCCAAATCGTGGCTCAGAACGATATGCTTGCGCGAATATAGAGGAAGATCACGATTTGGTGAAATATGTCAATATGGAGCGACCACCTAGATTTGTTCTGTAAGTACTTGAAGAAGAATAAACTACGAGTTGTTGATAAATAAGAAAAACGGTAGCATTGTTTTGTACAATGAAGAAAAGTTAGAGTTATATAAAATTATTTACACAACATGGCACATTATGTACATTATATAGTCATCAAGTCATCTAGATTTTACCTACCTTGATGATTTCCCTAGGGCGCAGTTCATCGAAGACGTACGAATGGTGATGGGTGTTCCCGAATGGTTCATTACCGTTGATTCAAGGCGCACGCGCCGTCTACATTCTGGCGCATGCGTACAACTTCAATTGCGCTTCAAAGGTCCGTCTTGCCACTACATAGCTCACAAATCTTTTATAACTTGTTTTTTATGTATTGATGCTAACACAACTCATTTATGACGGCAAACTTTAAATTTGAAGGTCCGCTTGCTACACGTCTGGAACAAGACTTTAGTAAGTTGATGTCAACTGGCAGGCTAGATACGCCCAGTTTGTATATACCGGGCTATATAGACGAACGTCGTAAGTCCAAGTTGTCCTACCGTCTCTGTGGGGTTAGAGATCCAAATGAAAGGGAGGATAAAAGTAAATAGCATAATTGAATTATTTTATAAAATGAAACAACTGAATGGAAATATATGAAAGATACTAATATTTATTTTTCTAGACAGAAGAGGAAGATTTAGTTTCATATCCACATCCGGGATTAGCAAATTACCTAATTCGTCCTTTATTTTGAGTTTACATATAATTTTTATATATTTACTGAGATAAGGTTAAAAACAGCCTGAATAAATGAATATTTTGTTCCTGCAAAAAAACATTTGTTATTTAAAAAAATTACTTAATAAACAAATAAAATTTTATATTAATTTCAATTTTCTTTCCTATCATGTTATTATTTAATCTATATATAGAAGATGCAGTAAACAAAGTAAAAGAAGAGTATAGTGTAGGTGTGAATGTACAGGGAGAGAAAATATATATGCTGAGATTCGCCGACGATATAGCTATATTGGAAGAAAGCGAAAAGAATTTAGAAAGGGTATTGAATGGTATGCAGGCAGTATTGACTAGGGATTTTAACATGAAAATAAATATAGGTAAAACTAAAGTGATGAGGTGTGACAAAAAGGAATGCAGTAGAAAAATGAGGATCACAATAGGAGATAATAGAATCGAAGAAGTGTCAGATTTTTGTTATTTAGGCAGTAGAATCACAAAAGATAATCGAAGCAAGGTAGATATAAAGTGTAGGATAGCACAGGGTAGGAAGGCATTCGTAGAAAAGGAACAGATTTTAAGATCAAATATTGACTTGGGTATTAGAAAAAGATTACTGAAGGTATATGTTTGGAGTGTAGCACTGTACGGGTGTGAGGCGTGGACTATAGGAAAGGAAGAGAAGCGTAGATTAGAAGCACTTGAAATGTGGTGTTATAGGATGATGATGAGGATTGGTTGGGAAGATAAAGTAACAAATGAAGCTGTACTAGAGTTAGTAGGGGAGAAGAGAAGTATTTGGAGAGTGTTACAGCGTAGGAGAGACAGATTAGTAGGGCATATTCTTAGGCATGGGGGGATTATGCAATTGATCATAGAAGGTAGAGTGGAGGGAAAGAGAGGGGTAGGTAGGCCTAGATTGGAGTATGTGAGTCAGATAGTTGAAGACGTTGAGATGAATAGCTATAGGGAGATGAAGGGATTAGCTCAGGATAGATCGGCATGGCGTGCTGTTTCCAACCAATCTTTAGGATTGCGGACTCTTTAACTAATCATGAGACCATTCCAATTGTGGTTTTGAATCATAGTTATATGGGACAAATTAGGTTTGTTTATATTAAAGGTAAATTAAAATTTAATTAATTACATTTTTATAAGTTTTATTTTTATTTAAAACCAAAAATTAATGTATGACTTTGGTATACAACAGAACGGGTCATTTAAAGCCCTGGTTCATATGTTAAATCACATAAAAGTAATTAGAAAATTGTTTAAATTTTAAAGTCAGTATTTAGATATATCTAATTCCTAATAATAGTAAATAAAACAATAAGCAAATCGATAAAAGAGCATTATAAATAAAGTGTTTCGACGAAAAATGTAACAATCGCAGAAATCTAAGATTAAATTGTTAGTATCTATTTTTTTTCAGACGATTACATTTTTGTTATTTTTAATGTTTTTCTTTACTTGATTATACTTATTAATAAATTACCACACTTACGATTACAATTAATACATCTATTGTTCTAAATCATTACGGTAACAGACGACATACTGTAACATGTTGGCATACGCGAAAATATGGCAAAAACTTGATAGCAAAGAATTGCAGCAAACTACATTTAAAGTATAACAACAAACCACAATAGTCGCCCAAATGTTGAAACATTTATTATAATAGTTGAAAATTTACAGTGTCGTAGATGTGACAATGTCCGGTAAAATCGACTAGTACATATAAATGATAAAAAAATGTCCTTGTCAGATGGCAATTGAAATTAGTATCGACTTCAATTCAATCAAAATATATTATATAGTCTACAATTTGTGGTGTATTTCTGAATTTGTTTCGAGTTCTTTTAACGGATTGTCCATGTAATCAGTTTTAGAGTAAAAACCTAATGCTGTTTGTTCACAATGAATTATATTTGCTACCTTTACATTAACAAAGGAACCAAATTAGTACTATTTTTGTCATTTGCTTGAATATCTAATTTCTTTAAAATAACTACATTCGTCCTTTGACGTTTACATGAAAATATCTTTATTAAAAATAACTACCAATTGTAGGAACTGTTATAAAACTGCCAAAATAGTGTTGAAAACTTAGTGTCATATATGCTTAGGAGATTTAAAAGTAATTATAATGTATTTAAAAGTCGTAATATATTATGAATAATCGTGCAAAAAAATCTATATTGCATATTATAATTCAATCATTAATAAGCTTGATTTTTGATATAATTTATAATTTACATAATGGACTTCTAAAGCTCTGTCTTTCAATTATTATGAAAAGCTGGAAATATTTATACCTATCTTAAGTAGTTATGTTTGAACGGATATGATATCAATATTAAAAGCGCTTTTTAATACATTGTAAATACGAAGAGTACAAAATTAACGAAAGAAATATTCAAGAATATACGGTACTTTCACTAATAAATATCTTAAAGAAAAAGAATTATAAATGAAATATAACAATTAATTAGCTTGTTTTCATCCCGGAAAAATGTGGCCGTATATGACTTGAATTCGCGGAAGTTGCTATATTTAATTTATTATCATGTATCTGCTAGCTATCTGCTTCAATATCAAAAGAAATATTTCAAATAGTGAATGCAATGAAAATATTTTACGAAATACAATTATAATATATTATAAAAATATCAAATATCTGTATTAATTAAAGAATGACTTTTAAGGAAGTCTATTTCGATTGGACAAACTAAAATATTGAATATGACAATATAACAAATCCATCGCGACTTTAAATCGTCTCTAATTTTACAATTTTTAAATAGACTAATCACATAAATTTCTTTAAATAATACGAACTTTAATTTTTGTACTCTTCGTAGTTATTATATATGAGTACTTTTCCAATAATCTCTCTAAATTAGTGGAGTATTTGTATTTTGAAGCTAAGCACCTCCAGTTTACGAATGAAGATATTTTTAATCCATTAATTTATCAGGCTATATATGTTCATTCAATTTCAATCCTATATCACTACCTAAAGGATGTTATATTTAATATCATAATAGCAAAATGAAAAATGTTATTTAAATATATATTATTATATATTCCTAGATGATTCTATTACTTTATCATTTACAAACAAAACAGTTAGAACTAAATACGTGAAAATGAAAGCGAAGGAATAAATGAAATAAAGATTTATTAATCAACTTTAGATGTAATATTAATATTGATTTAAAATGTCAAGTATCAAGATTAATTTATGGGAAAAGTCGTAGAAATATCTAGGAAATATTATATACGATAAGTAGGTATATTATAATTTTATACGTTAGAACGTCTAGCATCATATATATGGTTTTAAACATTGATTTTTTTGGATTAATATTATATTATTAATAATTATGGGGAACTTTTTGATGAATACCATTTTTGGAGACTAAATATGGCGTCGACAGACACAACCATTTCAAATTTTAAACACTACCCATATAAAGATTATATAAAACATCTACAAAACATTGTTAGTTACAAACATACAAACATGTCGAGCCGATTTTTTAAAATAAAAATACCAAAGAAAAACTATTAAAAAATCATATTATACCTAAGAATTATTAATTTTAAAATAGATCAAAGTGTTATTTGTATACGACAATAGTCTAGTCAAATATTATTTAAAAATTGAGTTGTTTTTTGGTCTATTTTTCCCGTACAAAATAATATAAAACATTACGTATTCAGTCGATTAATAATACGTTAATTGTTTATATTGAGCATTGTTTGTTGTAAATTAATGTAATTAAAATTAATTTTATGTGATGCAATTGTTATATAAGTAAATATTTTTTTAATGAAGCGATTTTGACTAGACTATAGCAAAATTTATTTTTTTCTAACCTCGAAAATTTATATATCATTTTTTAATTAAAAATATATTCCTAACTAATCTATGTATTTATGGAAGCGATTTAAAAATACATAAACGAAAATCGCGTATTTGCAAAAATAGCCAAAAAACTTATTTCTCAAATCAAAAAAGCGCTCTGCCTTACACACTCCGAAAAAAATGCTGTAAACATTCAAAACGTCACAAACCTCAAAATATCACAAAGACATGTTGTTTTTGAGCTCGAAAACCTGATTACATAAATTTAAAAAATCAATTTTCTAGTTGAAAAAAGATTTCATCTCTCATATATTCCGTTTTTCTTAGATTTTTTCTCAAAATAATAGTTTATCGACTCAAAAACGTATACTTATTTAATAAAAAGAATTAAAACAAACACGAAATCTAACCCAAAACTACGATGAATATTAGAATATAAATAATGAAAATTGCACTTACTGGAAATATCCTGAGTTTTTGAATTTATTATTTAAAATGACATATCTTTAGTTTTGACGTCAAAATGTTGCAAATAATTGTGTAGCACCATATCCACAATACACAATGTTCATAATAAATTATAAATTCATTATTTCATAATTGTGCGTTCTAATCTCATGGAAGCAATTTTAAAATTATTTCTATCTATGTAGATCAAAAAATCAAAAAGACATCAATTTAATAATAAATTTATAATTACAAATTCGATTTCATAAGTTTAATGATCAATTGTTCAATTTGTAGATTACATTTAATTTTAAGATACTCTTTTAAATAATACTCAGTCTCAGTTATGGCAGAGATTTCGAGAATATTATTTCCTGTAAGTGCCCTTTTATAATTTGACAGATGTCATAGATATATGTTAGTTGTCAATTATAATAATAATAATAATGCCATTTTATGCTAGAAATACCTTCATACATTTAGAAGTCTTTATATCACTTCAAAAATAGGTAAATTGTAAATTTTTGGGCCATATATAAAAATATGTATAATTAAAAAAGCACATTTAGATTTAATTAATCTCAACTAATTTGGTATGTCAATATACATATTAGCAAAATGTGATAGTTGGTAGAGGAATATTTGACACATCGAAAGATATCAAATTACGTATCAAAAACTATGGAACGTATTTCAAACTTTAAGATATATCACTTTCCAGACTTAAACGCGCATCAGCTGAATTGTTATACTCAACATTTGACACAAAAGGCTATGTTGCAATTGCAATTTTAATTACTGAAATTTATAATAAACTCTTAATATTATATGGACCGCTTTCATTTGACAAGATATCAAATTAATAAAAACGATAATAGAACTGTTAGTATTTCTAGTACGATTAAATCTGGCATTATTATGTTATACACGGGGGTTTATAATGAAACACCCTGTACATCTAGTATTTAGAGATTACACTGCCACAGTATCGTAGGTTGCGAAGTGTCCGTTGTTGGTTTGCCCGGTTGCTGCTTCGTTTCTATAGTAACAGATAGTTTAACATACTTCAGTTAAATGTCATTGTCAGATGTCTAAGTAATGTTTGAAATGTATAGCGAAAAGTCTATAACAAGCAATCTTAAATTGATTTTACATTAATGCATTGTTTATAGCATTTATAAGCTGCATGCATATTTTGAAGGCCAATTTTTGGAGCTATATATAAATAAAAACATCAACATCAATATCTTAGAATGGTACAATTGGAATATCAAAAAATGAAATTTAGCATCATACTACCTTGTTGCGACCTCTACCGTACAATAAAGAATTAAGATTTTAAATTATAAAATTAAATCCTTTCCTTAATATCGGACTAATTAATTCGTAAAATAAAGATCGCATGTGCGATATTTCGTGTGATTATAGATGTGTTGTTTGTTTGATTGTTGCCATATTGCAGATGCGGGCATAGCTTACGAACTGTGTATGTCAGCTTATGTTTTCAGTTACGGTTTTTTGGGTATTTTTTCTACAAACTTTCAAAAGAGAAAGTAATTTAGAAATTGTTATTTGTTATTTCTCGTTGTTATAGACTTTTCATAATTAGATAGGTAGATTGTATTTTTTTCAGTATATTACAGTAACAACACTATACTGCATAATACACAGGATGTATTTTTTAAAAGAGATCTTAAGTGAAATTTATAAAAACGAGCAACACCCAAGCAAAAAGAATGCAGCAAATGCGAATTTCATAGTTATATTCGAGATATTAAAACATTAAAAAAAAAGTTGTAGGAAATTTTATGCGAAAGCAATGGAAAAATGTCTCAACACAGATGAAAATATGAATTATTTTTAAAGAAGAGAAAACAATGTTTTTTTTTTAATAATACATCATATGTAAATGGTAAATTTCGGATACACAAGTTACAAGTTTCTTTTCCCTTCTTTAATGTATTTTAAATTTGGCAAAATAAAAATTGAATGTAAAGAAAAATCGAAGTGCAAATAAATATTTTCTATAAAAGTAAGCATAGTGATTTTTCTACGCACTAAAAAACTTACGACCTCCTGTTTGAGAGGGGAACATGTAAAATGGATTAAAAATTACTTTTAATTAACTTTATAATCATTTTATATAATAAACATTCATTAGGAAACGTTAGAACGAATAACGATTTTTTAAAGAAGTTTTTTACTTTTAACTAAATTAAATTAAATTCAATTAAATCGTATGTATAAAAGTTACTTAAAATCGAATTGGTTAATATAATTAAAATTTAATTATAAATGCTTGAAGAATCGACTGTTAGTGAATTAATTCAAAAATGAATCCTGAAAGCTATATATTCGTTAATACTGTTTGATTTTAAACAAGGTGTATGATTTTTTAACGACAGAGAATTAATTCATAGGGATTTAATGACAATATTAACAACTGATAGGATTGAGATATGACAGTTTTACATTTGGTCGTGTTATTTACCTCTCAATCAGTTTTCTCAATTCGTCGTGGTTCATGCCATCCTTATTGCTATTTCTTAATACTGTAAATAAACAAACATTTACTAAAACGATCACGAAATAGATTGCATATTAATAAACTGCTACTAAGAAAATACGCTCTATCATTAATTTTAATTGAAAAAGTTGTAGTTTTCCATTAATGCCAATGCATTCGATTCTAATTTAATAAATATGCACTGGGTGCATTAATTTCGACCTGATCAATTATTAGCTCCCCTAATTAATTTACAACAAGGCATTAAATATAAAAGATTTAGAATTTTGAGATCCGAATACAAAAACCCCTGTTTCATTACTATAACTTTAGTAGCTTTTCGGATAAATAAAAAAAAATGTTTGGCCAAAATTAAGCGGTGTTTAAGACTAGCCATTAATACGACAGATAATGAAAACAATTTAAATCAATATCTTAACATGGGATTTACTATGTTGCGATTGCCGACACAGTATATGACAGTCAACGTAAGATATTTTATTTTGTATTCAGCATCTACAGTGGCAACAATGGAACTTTTTAAAATAAAATATTGAAAGGTCAAAAATAACATATAATAAAAGATAAATTTACTAGGAGTAAAAGTACCTTTTTGCGACGAATCTGTTGGTTTTGGACGAGCGATGCGAGTCTGTTAAATACAGACGAGCCAAAAAAGCACCTTTATTCCCAGTAAAATATACATTTTTTTCATCAAGCAATAAATTAAGTACTACTTTAATAATTTTATATTACAAAATAAATTAATTTATATATTCTTTTCATTAAAATTCGTCATTGATATATTAGTATTAAAATTACAACTTTGGCAGTAAAATTATGAATGTTTGTGCGCCTAAAATGGTTTAGTGTCAACACTAATATCATATTTATAATAATGTGACGAAGTTCTCATCTTTGTACGGGTATAAAAATTAAATTAATTATATGTCAATAAAAATATCGTTCCATTTTATATATGGTGGCTCTATAGTATAATATGAAGATTTTAACGTGTTCGATGAAAAAACAAGAACTTTTTATAAATTCGCCCTTACAATACTATTTTTTTTTTCACTGGATACAAAATCGAACCTAAAATTCTATATATTCCACAAAATTCGATAATACATTTCATGCTATTAACACACAAATGTTAGTCACAAATGACAAAAACAAGACATGCTTTATATATGTGCGTACAATTTGGAAGAAACTGTGCTTTTTAAATAGATTTAACAATAAATTAAATATTACGACCAATTTGATACTTATTCCAAATTATTGTTAAATCTATTCAAGATAGAGGTAAAAGATTCTTTGAGAGACAACCAATAAAATATATTTTCAATTAAGTTTTTAAAATGACGTAAAATGAATGCTACATGAATTTTATGAAGAATAAACACGATGGTGATAATGTTCTTACTCTAGTGGTGATATACTTTTTAAAATTGCTTTATATGATGTGTGAATATGAATGACGGATTTCTATATCAGAAGCATCCCAGAAAACATTATTAGGAATAAAATACGAGAAATTTAAATTACCATTCATATCACCTTCGTCATTTTCTGAAAGTACAGTGAAGATTATCAGTTTATTTATATAATAATATATTCACATAAGAAATACTTACAGAAAAAATAAATGATAATCAACCTACAAAAAAGTTTCTCTTCCAGAGTTATAACTGTTGATCAAATTTATAAATAGATTGATATTAACTAGAATTGTTAACTCTATTGCGCTTAAATTTTTATATCTTCCATTATTTAAAAGAGTCCAATTTTTTTATATTTATAAAAGTGTCAAAATATATATAATTATTTCGCATAGCGTTATATTATTGATTTTTATTTCAATATCAACGCGCATTGAGTTTTCGATGACTTACCTCCATATGTGCGGCTATTGATCAGTTGATCCCTGTCACATTCCGCCTCCGATATCTCATTACTGTCCTTGCTGTCGTTGGGATCGTGGTTATTTCTGGGTGGCGGCGGAGGAGGTTCGGGACTACTACTGTTTCCGTCCGCATTAGGCACCATTGTTAAACCATTTGATGGTTGCAAACGTAGAGAGCCTAAAAATAAATTTAAACACATAAATTCACCAACTGACGAATAGTATTGTAACATAAGTTCACCAACTGACGAAAAACTTTTTCCAATGTGTATTTTCAATGAGAATTGAAAGAAAGTCTAGTAATTGTATAAAAAAACATCATCCAAAAACTGTAACACAAAGCATTTATTAATTAGATGCGTATTTCGGAGGCTATACCCCTATCTTCAGTAGCAGAATAATAGACCAAATAAAGATACCTCTGTCACTCACCGGGATTGCTATACAATTGAACGAAATATTATTGTAACAGCAGTTTCCCTCATTCATGCATCCTCTGTCGTTAGTTAAAGAGTCCGCAATCCTAAAGATTGGTTGGAAACAGCACGCCATGCCGATCTATCCTGAGCTAATCCCTTCATCTCCCTATAGCTATTCATCTCAACGTCTTCAACTATCTGACTCACATACTCCAATCTAGGCCTACCTACCCCTCTCTTTCCCTCCACTCTACCTTCTATGATCAATTGCATAATCCCCCCATGCCTAAGAATATGCCCTACTAATCTGTCTCTCCTACGCTGTAACACTCTCCAGATACTTCTCTTCTCCCCTACTAACTCTAGTACAGCTTCATTTGTTACTTTATCTTCCCAACCAATCCTCATCATCCTCCTATAACACCACATTTCAAGTGCTTCTAATCTACGCTTCTCTTCCTTTCCTATAGTCCACGCCTCACACCCGTACAGTGCTACACTCCAAACATATACCTTCAGTAATCTTTTTCTAATACCCAAGTCAATATTTGATCTTAAAATCTGTTCTTTTTCTACGAATGCCTTCCTACCCTGTGCTATCCTACACTTTATATCTACCTTGCTTCGATTATCTTTTGTGATTCTACTGGCTAAATAACAAAAATCTGACACTTCTTCGATTCTATTATCTCCCACTGAGATCCTCATTTTTCTACTGCATTCCTTTTTGTCACACCTCATCACTTTAGTTTTACCTATATTTATTTTCATGTTAAAATCCCTAGTCAATACTGCCTGCATACCATTCAATACCATTTCTAAATTCTTTTCGCTTTCTTCCAATATAGCTATATCGTCGGCGAATCTCAGCATATATATTTTCTCTCCCTGTACATTCACACCTACACTATACTCTTCTTTTACTTTGTTTATTGCATCTTCTATATATAGATTAAATAATAACGGTGAGAGTGTACATCCCTGCCGAACTCCCTTCCCTATTTTTGCTACCTCTTCTTCCCCCTCAATTCTAACTAAGGCAGTTTGGTGTTTATATAAATTAAAAATTATTCTCCTATCCTTATAATCTATACCCGTTTCTTTTAAAATTCTAAACATTATGTCCCAATCTACATTATCAAATGCCTTTTCTAAATCTACAAAAGCTATGCAAGTTTCCTTTCCTACCCTCTTTCTTTTTTCTACTACCGTTCTTAGTGCTAGAATCGCCTCTCTCGTCCCTCTGTTTTTCCTAAAACCAAACTGATCTTCTCCTAGCCTTTCCTCTGCTTTATTTTCTAATCTCCTATAAATAATCTTTAACAATATCTTCGATGCATGTGATAGTAGACTAATGGTCCTATAGTTCTCACACAAATTAGCTCCTATTTTCTTCGGCATTGTTACTATTCTACTACGCTGAAAATATATAAAAAATATCCTCTGTCGTACTTATTATAAACTATGAAAAGGAATTGCAGATAGCTATGATCAACTGCGCCAACGCATAACAAAATTCAAGGGTTACCAACCTAAATTAACCGGAAAAAAAATCTGTTAATTAAATTAAATAGACAGGAAAAAATCAGATTTTAATCTATGAATATAAATACTCTCATAAGCATTTAGTTCGGAATATGTAGTTCCTAACACATTTAAATCATTTAAGTGAACTAGTTTCAATAGGATAATCTGATACAAAAATATGCTCGGCTACAGCACTTTTTCCTTTTCTATTTAATCTAAAATGAGCTAAATGTTCCTTAAATTCAACTTCTATGCGTCTACGTGTTTGACCTATATAGTAATTGAGTAATTGAGATCGAAGTGTAGTAATTAAAAATTGGTATAAAATGGAATATATGTCTTGTATTTACCTAGAGAACGGCGTCCAATACTTCCACGACTTCCATATTGATCATAAGGGTTTCCATATCCTCCATAGGCAGAGCCGTACTGTTCGTCTTCAGGAGCGCAATTAGCCGGGTCGTCATATTCGGGACCAGGAGAGTAAATGCTACCGTTTCCTAAACACATGAACGTACAAAATGTAGAGAATATCATAAAAAAACACGCATTTTAGATGCATATTTACAATCCTAAGCCATAATCTTCACTATCGCAAAAATCAGATAATAAACTTGTCACTCACTGGGATAGCGATTTCTATCGCTGGAATACATAAAAATAATAATATTTGAAGCGTATTTCATAAGAGAAATATGTACCCTTTATTTTCTAGAAAGAAAAAAGAAATTAAATATTTTTATAGGCAATTTGCATAATTATTTGACCCAATATACATTTCCTTGTGAAATGGAATTAAAGGAATTAAATATCTGATGTGCATGGTGCACATATGCTAAAGCAAATGTCGCTTCTTCCATCGTCGCCATAACAAATTTAAACGGAATTAAAGAAGTGCCTTGGCCTATATAAAGCATTTAAGAATTAAGATAAATAAAAGAAATCAATTTATCATTTCATTATTCAATTTAGATCATTAATGTAATAGGCTTACAATTTATATATTAACTACAAAACTATAAGTCATTATTACCAATTTGAATAAATAGAGCGTGTATTTGTTAAAAATAGAATTTGACAAGATTTATTTTTGTCCTTTCATGGTCAGATCAGGTTAGGACAAGTAATTTAAGTGATGTGATAAAATTCAATTGGATGGATTAAAAAAGTTCACGTTGTCTTTTCTAAAATAAGCTAAATTAAAAAAATAATTGTAGTTTGTGTGAACTACTGTAAACGACGGCTTAGCCTTCGAAATGTGCATCTAATCTTATAAATGCTTCAGTTTTTGGGTGGTATTATTCATAAATACTCACCTCTAATGATAAATTCAGCCGTGATTATAACAAATTTGATAATATTCGTCTTTAAATATAAAGAAGTAAATAAATTACAAGCCAGATAAAGAAACCTACAGAATGATCAAAATGAATTACCCAAATGTACTGATAAAATTAATTATATTTCGAATATAAAGTTAAATAACAAGAATTGCAAACAAGTTTTATTAGTCGAAGAATTTATTCCATTCAAAGAAGCTATCTATTAATTTCAATGCATAGTCATTAGCAGGGTATTAAATTTACATTTTCTTTTTTTCTGTATGCCTGTTACCTTGTGATCCGACTCTATCATAGCGTCTATTTCCTTGTCTTGGCATGCTCTGACTGCCCGCTCGCGAATGGACCGTATGTGGAGTGCTCATCAAACTGCCGGGTCCGCCAGGGCCACCAGGTAAACCAGAGGGGCCCATGGTACCACCATGTGGGTGTGGGAACGTTTGGAATTGCATGGCTTTGCCGGGGTCCATTTCTTCACGGAATCCAAGTAGATGGAAGGTAGCGTAAGGACAGATCTCATCGTCCATACCTAAGATATGATAGATTGCAAAGAACAGAGGGAAAAGTGGTTTACAAATAGCAAAGTAGGAGATTATATGAAATGGTTTTGTGAAGTGGAAGGATGATTTATCAAGAAATATATATTTTTTTAAAGGCACTAGTGGTGTCTTTAATCCAGCAGTCGCTGACGTAAAAGGGTCCATTAAATAAAATATCGTACGAATTGCAAGCAAGATTTTGCTACGAACGTATAAATTTTTATTAAAATATATTATTAAAAGGTAATATTTTAAAAAGATCAATTTGGCGAAAATATTATAAAAATGATAGCATCACAAATCAAATATTTATGATAAAATGTAAATTATATTATTATTTATTTTGTTGATTTTTACCAGTACAAAGTACAAGTATTCATTTTTAGGCACTATTATTAATACCGAAAAAATATCATTTCGACAAAAAAAAATTAATAAGTCAACATTGTTTGTAGAAAAGTTTGTAGAAAAATTAATTCGCGAAAAATAATAATTAAAAGAAATTAAGACTTTGTTACGAACGTACTATTTTGAATACATTTCATACGAAATTTATAGCAATTAAATACATATTACAGGTGTATTCTTCAAAACAATAGAGATTAGATTATTGTAGTTTTTAATTTACGAAATAAATAAAGGGGTTAAATTTATTTTTGCTTAAACAGTATCTTAAAACGAATATTGATGAAGTTGCATATGATATCATATGAAATAATGGATTATGCAGAAAAGGCAAACAATTTAAAAGAAATAATAGGGGATGTAGCATTTAGTTAAATAAATTGTATTAATTGTAAACAACTTATTTAACTGGTTGAAAAGTGTATTAAATTAATTATGTTCGCATGCAAGAATTACATATAACATGTCTTATTATATATAATATTTATTAAATATTACTTACAATTTTAGAAATAAATAAGAAACACATGCAAAAGTATACAAACATGCAGCTTTTTTATTTCTTCGGATGGATAATGGTCTACTTTTAATTTGTCAATACTCACACGTTTTAGTAGAAGTAGAGTCACACAATTGTAGAAGTACTGATTCTTAAATTAAAATTGTGTCGAAAATATTCGAAGATAATAAAATTAATATTTATTAAACAAAATAGCATACGTATGAGAAATGAGAAAATAAAGTTAAATTTGTAAAACAATACCAAAACTATTTTTATATAAGAATAATAAAATATTTATATAAAATAATAAATATGCAGTGTTCAATTAAATTAAATTGAATTAAATTAAATGTGAATTCAAAATTCCTAAAACAATTCTAAACAATGGTTTTGTCGCTACGTTTTGATTTTTAATGTAAATCTTCGTGGCTTTCGATTTAATTTTTAAATTATTAATATATTCGTAAATTACTTAGTTGTCTTCGCGAAAGTCGTATCCGTAATTTAATATTGACAACAAAATTTTCCAATATTTTAAATAGATAAAGTAAAGTATATCGCATTACTTGTTACTAATATAGAAGGAGTCCAGATTATGTATTATATAGGAAACTCATTTATAAGAATAACGTCATGTTTATGACATCCAATAAAAATTGTTTGTTTTGTTTGGAGAATTCGAGAAAAAATGATACATTAAAATCCCATTTCTCTCTATAGTTTAAATACGCCCAAATAATTATTAGGCGAAAAATTAATCTCTTACAGGAAGATTTTAAATGAAGCTATAATTAGGATATTTCATTTTCAATAATGATTCTAAACTTTGTTCAGAAGAAAGAAAATTATTGAACTAGCATCATAATATATTTTTATTTTTTATAGAGTGATACTTGAGGAGACAATTTTAAATCAGTATCTAAAATAAATCAGTTAACTGATTTTATTCAAACGGAAAATTCTGTCAATTTTCTCTTCATGTTGCGTAGAATTAAAAAACCTTCTGGCAATATGTAGATTGTTACATGTAAAGTAGAAATTTTCGTCAATATTTCCATTTTCATTACAATATAGAAACAGTTTTAACTGCTCAAAAAATATACGTATTTTTATTGCATAAGAGTGGCGATTTTACTAGGATTATATGGTTATCATACAAGTTGCATATTTTGTCAGTTTAGTTTCTTTCCATCTTGTTAACGTGATAATTTATTTATTAGGCATATTTAAATAATATTATCATTATATTATTATAAGCAAAATATTTTTATTGATAAAAGAGTGGCATTATTCCAATATTGACTTTTTAACCCTTATGAAACATATGAGCGAATGTGTATGATAAGATTTGGAGATTTCCAATATGTTTTCGGTCAATAAAAGTAACAATAAAATCATCCTTTGACCAGAGTGTTAATATGGATTTTTACGTACCTCTATGGGTATGCACAGTTTCGTTGGACCCTCTGCGACTGTTCAGCTCTTCGTATAGATGTCTGCGGGGATCCCAAGTGCTGTGGTGGCGGTAATGTTGTCCTACTCATGGGAAGTACGGGTGACAATCAAGAGGGACACAGGGAGTATGGACGAATAAAGGGTAAAAAGAAATAGAACATTTAGCTATATAGATTACCGAGCAAACCGTTGGCAAAGTTATTGGTCGAAGCAAAGAGTGGAGAGGATGAAACAGATTCAAAGGAAGATTCGTAATGATCCCATCTCACAAAATATATTAGAATTATTGTGAAATGATAATACATTTTACTAATATTACCGATTATGTACAAATATTAAAAATTGATTTTTCAAGAAACAATAGTGTCATGCTAATATATATCATCATGCCAGTTGCCAGTTGTTCAGCAAAGGTGAAAAATAATGAAACATAAATTGAATTATTTATTATAATACTTATGCAATTAGTAGATATTTTTACTGTTCAATTATATACAAAGAAGCTTGTCCCAGATTAAAAAAGGCATATGAATAAAGAATGTGTTTAATAGATTATAAACTGATGCATAATGATACCTCAAAAATTTGGGACAACCTGTAGTATTCACTAACTATATATAAAACAGAGAGTATCACGAGAACAAAAAGATGTGCAAATAAACGATAGAGCAACTAAATGCATTCAATTAACTAGCAGTGAACGAAACTTCATATTTTCAAAAAGAAAGTGCCAACACATCAATAAAAAGTAATCAAAATGTAAGATGTTGTAAAGACAACGCAGTTAAAAATAGAAATGCATTTTTAGAGGGATCCATTGATATTTGTATCTATCATTTGATATCATTAAGTCATTTAAATTGAAGTACTTGAAAGCCTTTATACGATAGGTTCGTTTTACTTGGTTTAAAGCTGGTATGCAAAGTCAATTCTGTTTATTGTCTAATTATCTCGAAGGTCTGCAGTACACTAACAAATTTTCATTGAAGTCAATTCGTTTTAACCAGCTCAATTTTTCAAATAAATATATCATTATAATTTTTTTAATAATTAGGAGATTTACTATAAAGGAAAGAAACTCAATCACTTCCGTGGAGATTTCCTTTAGAAGAAAGACAGTTTTCAATGACTATCATAAACCACAACACTCAAGCTTAACAGATATCAATGGGTGTTTATCTATAAATAAATGCAGAACAGGGTGTAAAGCAAATCTTAATGAACAACAGTCTAACCAATATAAAAAAATAACACCTAATAGCATATGGCATGTTCAATGAGGAGAGTTTTGATACTTATGTGAGATGAGATGGTCTTGTTGCAACCAGCGTGATAGCTGATTGCATAGATTATGTATTGTATCAGTTGAGTTGGATGGTGAGATGGTGGTGGTGGATGATCTTACTTATGGTACCTCGTTTAATCCGGTCACAGGTGTTGTAGTTACTTCCCGGTACCGGCGGCAGCTTCCTATTCGGCGGTGCAATGTAGCCGAGCTCGTCCCTCAAGTCCGGGCGTCGTTTGTCCAGCGTTCCGACTGCGTTCACTGATTGATTGTATACCACATCGTCTAGATAAGAATATGAAGAGGGTAGATAGATTATATACAGTTTTAGTGCATTGCAGAAACAATGCGGGGAGAATTGGCTAGTTGGATTAATTTATTGGCGCTAGCGTCTACGACTTAATTAATTCTAAGCAAATTTGGATTTTATTAATCTAGTGTTAACCCAAAGAACTGCATAATTTTTGGTCAACATTCGAAATTCAGAAGTGGAAAAGACTTTTAATTAAAGTGATATTAAAATGATGTTCAGGTGATATATAGTATATTATATATTTTATTAGTGATATGCTATTATAGCTTAGAAATTCAAATATTTCGACAGTTTATTATCATCCAAATTATTAAATAAACAAACAAACAAAGTTCTTAATATAAATCACGTGTTTATATTAATTATTTTAGTTCTATCAATATAAAACACAATTTTTAAATATCTATTTTCATTCATATTTTACCTTGTAAATATTTAATTTGTTTGGATACAGATACTAAATCTACATTCTCTATTTACACGATTCGAACTGAATTTGATTACCGTTATAAATGTTTGGTTTTCATATTCGTTCATTACATACTTAATCCTCTAATTTCATTTTTAATGTGCTGATACGTACAATCGCTTCTAAGTCTGGTTTGACTAGGTCCATAAGCCCGTCTGGACACGGCGACACATACGACTATAATGCCCACAGCGACAACAATGGCTGTCGCTGCTACGGGAACAGCGATATTTAGATCCACCCACTCTGGCAACCATGGAAACAGCATACGAACAGTAGTGGGGGCGTCTCGCGCAGGCGCAATTGTTCCTATCGGTTAGTGTCGTCCAGGGAAAAGTCCGTGGAAATGTCCAATTATGGTTGAGGAGTGTTATGTCAAGTCACGTAGGAAATGAAATGTATTTGAAAGATTTTTATAATTTTTATGAAAGTGGAAGTTATGTTAATTTGTCGAGTTGTGATTGGTCGAAATTTATGTTTCGTATAAAATATTTAAAAAATGCATCGAACGTTAGTTGTAGATGTTGATATATTCCAATCCAGCGTTGTTGAGGGAGCATAAAAAAAGAACAGAGAGAAAGGACAATATGTTAATGTTTACTGTACCTTTATGGGAGTATGCGTTGACTTGTTTGCCACGAAGGACGTAGATTACGATGATGGCGACGATGATAACGAGTATGGCGGCGACGACGGGCACGACGAGGTTCAGATTGGCCAGGATCAGGTGGATTGTGTTGCTGTCTAGGGTGCCGGTGCTAGTCGTGCTCGAGGAGTCCTTGGGGAGTTCGCGGGCGGGGGCAATAGTACCTGCATACAGGACAGGGGACACAGTGGTCTAAGGGTTGTGCGTTAACTAACTAGTAACAGGCTAATGGGAATTGATTGGACTTCAAGTTACGTTAGCAACTGACAGTGACGTGCAATATTGTTTCCATGTGATGATATAATTAGCTGTCTTTTTGAATAATTTTGATACAATTGGGCTTATAATATGCTTCATTAAGCCAAGCTTGGTCAATGGTATGAATCAGGTTATATATTAAATGTAACTAAATGTTATTTAAATAAAATATTATTTAAACAGTATCTTTAGGATTATAAAATGTTATGAAAAAATGTACGATTTTGGACTGTTGCTCTCTTTGGTCGTTTCATATATTAGGGATCATTGAGTATTGTCCTGAAGTGTGTAAACAAAGCAGTTGGCATGTGTAAATGGAATTGCTTGAGGTTGTTCTTATGTCGACGTCTTGAATCATTTTATATATTTAGATAATTTTGAATTTTTATTCCGTGAATTTGACAAATTGGCGAATGTAATTAATCACCATATATCTAAAGAATGTAAAAATACAGTCCGCATAATATTAAATAATTTTGAATGCGAAAAGGCGACAATCTTTGATATAGGTTCTAATAATTATTTCGTATTTTAATAAAGTTAGCCCTAACTAACTTATATATTATTTTAACATATTTAACATTTAATAGAAAATAGAATTATAATGTGAATCTAAATTCACACATCATTCTTTTGTGATCCGTATTTCACCGTACTCAATTTTAAAAAAGCATCAAAACAATCATCGGGTGAATTCTTAAGATTTCGAATTCTTCAATTTTCTCTCAAAATGTTTTGTAAAAACTATAAAGTGCAATAAGTCCTAAATAGAAAAAAATTAAAGAGGTAGTACATTCTCTAATATCCAAAGACATTAAAAAAGAATTTTTATATCCGAATTAATAACACTTCTCAAAAGTCCAATAAATGGTAAAATGATTATAAAAATTAATTTTATTTCCAATAAACTATGATAGATATAAATATCTTAGAGCTATACTTTCATGTCAAAAAATTCTTTATGTCAAGCTATAATATGACACAATCTTGCACGACCACTACAGGGTACAAAAATATTTGAAAAAAAAAACTGCTACAAATACATGAACTTATTTTTGTAAAAAAAAGGTAGGCCATCTTTTAAAAAAGTTGTAGCATTTTATTTCGTAATTGTTAGATGAATTATTTATATCAATGTTAATTGTATATTGTAGTGTATGTTCAAAAAATATTGTACACACATTGAATAATAGAAAGAGATTTAGAAGAATAAATATTAAAAGAAACACGTAGAATAATATGGGTACAAAAATTAATTTTAATTAAATAACAAATTAGTCAAACGAACTTAATAAAAATATTTTTAATGTTAGCATAATTTTTGCTTCAGATTTTTTGCGTTTTGGTGCTGTATTTGATTTACTTTATTTGACGTTCGTTTAGTTGTTTAAAGCGCATTATCTCAAATGATTTTAATCAATCACAAACATATTAATTATGCGTCCAAATGTTTAAGTGAAGGATTAATGAAAGAAAAATTGCAAAAGGTAATATTTAAATGTGCTTATGTAAACAGCGAAAAAGGTGAAAACAATTATTGGTGCAGGTACTATTGCACGGATAGAGAAGGTAATTGAGGAATACTTTTTTGGAAAAGCATCGTCGTCGCAATACTCGTTTCATCTTAATTTCAAGTTACAAAATATTTCATAAATTATGAATAATTAAAAGCGAATGATTCAATATACAAAAGCGATAAAAAATAATTAAATAACCAAATCATATATTTAAAAAACGAACAAATACAACAAACATAAAATAAAATAAAAAATACAAGCACAACGAAAAATATTCAATTTTATTGGTATCGTGTTTCAAAAAGGAAAGAAATATTTTGAAAGCATATAAAATAAACCTGTGTGTTCGTTGGACATTTATTTATATTAAACTATTAATATTTTTAATAGTAAACTTTAATTAAATATTTAATATCATGTTAATATTGCATTTAAAAATAATGTAAAAGCTTTTATAGCCAGTCGCAACCTAAATTCATTCTTTTAATAAATATAAAATAACTTAAAATACATACCACAAAACTAAAAGAACGAAACAGAAAATATGAATGGACAAACACGGATGATACTATATACAAAATAAACTTTCCTAGTCATTTTTACGAATAATTAAATTTTCTTACCTCCAGTAGCAGTTAGTGTGGCAAATTCGTATTCGGCAACATTAAATCCCGCATTATTATGAGCAGTAACTCGTAAGTGATACCAAATCGCTGGGTCCAAGTCCAAAACAACGAAATTACCATTTCCTGGTTTGACATTGTTGGACACTTGAATCCATTCAGTATTAATCCTAAGACAATAGTAATAATATTTGACTATGCACTTTTTTTAACGTATCTTACGATACATCGCTTACTTTGTAAAATATCAATAGACAACAGAAAACATACAAATTACTACTAATTTAAACTTTAAATAAAAGGAAAACTTAAAATATTTTTATTGTGATTATATTCTATAGATTATGTATATAGGATAAAAAATCATGTCGATAAATATATATTTTGTTTCTTAATAAGGTTATATAAGCAAATATTTTTATTTTTTTGTAAGCATCTGCGGATTTTCAAATATATTTAACACTAGGACTAAAACGATATTATATAATAACTTCAGAAGTATATTTGATTTCAAATTTTGAAAATTTCTTGCATGTTTTACATACTTTTTCTTATGTTCGACGACAAAGTATTGCATCGGGCATCCTCCATCGGACCATTCGTTCAAATGCAAAGCAATACTGTTGGACGACACTTCAATAAACTTCTCTGCACTCGGAACGATTGGCTTTTCCCCTCTGGTTCTAGTATTTAAATTGTCTGAGGCATCTCCAGTTCCAATACTAAAACATATAAAGAATATCATGACATAAATTTTACAGAAAACAATTTGAAACAAGAAATAAATTAACAATAAGGGAGAATAATGTAAACGAATTTCCGTTTATGAAAATATTTCAAAACAAATTTATAAATGGTGAAGATAAATAAATATCGTTAGTATCTTAAATTCAAAACGCACATCAGAAAAGAATATACTAGAATATACTAGAGTATACTAGAAAAGAAATTACATTCTGCAATAGTCTCCATTAACAGACTTAAAACAGATATCTTCGCAGTCAGTAGCAAAAACAGCATATTATGCAAATTTTCAAAGTGGTGCATCATACAGTATTCTAATATGGGGTAATAGTCCAGATGCCCATCGAATATTACTACTACAAAAGAGGGCGATTCGCGCTTTATGTAAGTTATCGAGAATTAGTGATAACACTGTGCTATTATATAATCATAAATGCCCAAATGAACTAGAAAACATCAACAGTTACTTAAAAAAATATTGGGAGTGGCTAAAATCTAACAATATAGTAAAAATAGTGTCTAACACAAAATATAGTGTTAGACTAGAACTTAAATTATGAACTAAATATTAATAGCTTCAAAAACAAAATTATACGATTACTGTTGCAATAAAAGTATAAATCAAATCACCTTCCTCAACTATTGAAGTCAACTAACAGATTTACATGCCTGAAGAAAATCCTAGTCACTGAAGCCTTTTATACTCTTCCAGAATATTTTGATTATAAATTTATATGAACATTATAATTGTAAAACATCTTTATGCCACATTAAATATTATGTAATTTATATAAGCAAATTAACTTTTGTAAAGAACATGACATATTGCAATTTTTTTATTACAATAAGCACTATAAACTATCATAACAAAAAGATACAAAAGAATATTAAAGCTGCTGTTAATTTTCTTACCTGTTATATGCAGTAACATACAACTGATATCTCGTTCCACACAGCAGTTTTTCAAGATTATATTTCTCAGTATTAGAAGGAACTTGTACCGTTGTCCATTCTCCATATTCGGGCTTATAATGCACGGAATATCCATGAAGGGGCTCAATATCAGTTGGATGAGGTTTTAGCTTAACTGTAAGCGTATTTGTTGTCGTTGATGTTAAAGTAACCTGCAATATTTTTTTGTAAAATCCCCAATTTACGAGTAGGTCTACGAACTAAATTAACTAAATATTTAAAAACAATACAATTATGTCCGCGCAAGTTCTGTTTTACAATTATGTAATTATAATATAGAATATCACCCAAATACCGTAACAAGCATTAAGTAGCTAGATGTACATTTCAAGCGCTATGCGCCCATCTTCAGAAGCACAAGATAAAACTAAATAAAATACCTCTGTCACGAATCGTGATTGACATACTATTAATATATATCAATCTACATCTAGCTACTTAATGCTTGTTACGGTATTTGGGTGATATTCTATATTATAATTTAACACCGTAGTGATAATTTTTAAAATAATGTAATTGTTTTTTATATACCTGTGGCGCATGTGGGGGAGCATTTACAACCAACTGGTGAATAACTTCGTCCTGTCCAAAGCTGTTTTCAACTCTACACGCGTATTCACCAGCATCTGTTCGGCTAACTTCACGAATAAATAGTGAGCCATCAGGTTGTTGTCGAATTCTGTCATTATTCTAAGAAGAACATTGGTTAAAATGTTAATATTCGAATATTAGAACAGAAAATTTTAAGTAGAAAATATTATAGGCATAATTATTCCAAACTAGGAGTTAGGTAAAATGTTACGTCGCGCTTTGTAACTTAATTCTTCTTATTTCATAACGGGGCATGATATTAGTGCTAACTTTAGTGCTTAAATAATTACGTATTAAAGCTTATTTCAAAAAGAATTTATATAATAGTTACTGTATTTCCGTTTGCAGCATCAAATTTTATTTTGGAACCGTTCGCTGTATATTGCTTTATGTTGATCTTATTTTTAC
Organism: Leptodirus hochenwartii; assembly: GCA_947310635.1. Lineage (NCBI taxonomy): Eukaryota > Metazoa > Arthropoda > Insecta > Coleoptera > Leiodidae > Leptodirus > Leptodirus hochenwartii. The sequence goes on from OX371176.1 coordinate 43,555,353, forward strand.
TAAATTCAACAAATACATTTAATTTCAACTTATATCCACTTATTACTGAAAAAAATCGATAAATTAAGCAAATATTCTACTGTTTAATGGTGCACGTTTACTAAGATGATAAGCAGATATACATGGTGACGATTAGGACGAATTTATGCCACACAATATATACCCTATTGGGCATTGTATGAAAATTAAAAGGCCAAAATACAGAAAATTATTTAACCGGGCATATACGATACTAACTATGTTAATATTCGAATTAGAAATACTTTTCGAGAATTGAGTATACAAAGGAACTTTATTTAGATTACCTGTTGAGTTAGATGTGCGCCTCCTTTAACACGCCAAGTTATTGTGGGTTGAGGCACTCCAACCGCAAGACAGGGCAAGGTTACGTCTTCTCGATATGTTGTCGTAAACGAGTCATCAAAAGAAGCAATTTTTGCAGGAACTATAAACAATTTTGTTTATTTATGTTTCAAAAGTTACAAACGGAACGAACCCAAAGCAGTATATCATATAAGAAAATGATATGTATAAAAATCTATAACTTAGATAATTTCACATTGTGCCTAGGGCGTCAGTTAAAATGAAAATACTATATTATTAACAAAATAAGATACGTAATATTTTAACATGCCGCTTAAAATTGATTACATTTAAAGCAAACAATGTATACTTATATTATTTTCTTATACACAATTTACACATACATTGAAACGGCATTTATTTGGTGAAATCAGATTATTATTGCGTGTACGGTATAACGGTACGTAAATGTAAAAATTGTCAAATATCCTAGGATTAGAGATGTATTTATATTTTAAAGTGTTTTATCTCGCTATAAAGCTATTACAATCCAACAAATTATTGTAAAACTTGGCATACTAGTTACGGCCTAGCTCTACGTATTCTATCAAATTCTGCTTAAAACTATTTACATTTCTTATGGATTTTATAAATTCTGGCAATTTATTAAAACTACCAAGTCTATCATATAGCAACGCATCCTTTGATTTAGAGTAACTTAAACGACTTAATGTAAAAGTAGTTTCTTTGCCTAGTTCCATATTTATGAATTTCCTTCTTATTATTGCACAGGTATTTTGGTGAATGTTGATTTTTATCATGTGTATAAAACACATAACATGAAGGTTGGTGAGGTCTTCAACATTTAACCACTGTAAAGTCTGCAAATCGGGTATAACGATTTTTCCCTAAAATAGTTCTCATTGCATGATTTTGCAGCACTTGTAGAGCACGTCTCTGTCGTACATTCGTCTCTATTAACACCGTCACAGAATAATTATAATGCGGTAGCACTATTGTGTTGAATATAGTTTTTATAGTTTTAGCACTTAGTTGGCCACTTATTCTTTTTAGATAAAGTCTTCCGTGCAATTTTATTGATAGTGTTGATAATGTGCTCACTAAATGTTAATATACTATCAACTAACACACCAATATATTTAAATGTATTTACTACACTGATTCATTATCAATAGTAATGTTTATCTGCACTTATAGTCCGGATTCCACGTCACGGAAGGAAAATTAAGAGCGCTGTATACATATGCAAATTAAATACTTTTATTGCAGATATCGACGTAAAAGTTTTCATAGTCCTTATAAGAAATCCTAACATTTTGTATGCTTTTCTCCCAAATGGAGTCTATCTAATAATAGTTTACAGTCTAATTTTATTTAAAAAAATATGACTACGCTGTTAAATTATAATATAGAATATCACCCAAATACCGTATTTGGGCGATATTCTATATTATAGTCTAATTTTAGTCCTAAATCTCTGATATGAATTCTAGGAAATATTTATATATACTAGCGACCAATCGGTTTCTGTTTATCGATTCTGCAGTTTTCTTAACTTAACGATTACCGAGTAAATTAAAGCTATGCATGTCTATTATTGAAACACTATAATTATTAAAAAAATATTAAAACTGAATTTCTCGGCAAGGTAATATATACATATATTTTTCAGATATAAATTGTCTTATTATAAGTTTATTTAAAAACGAAAATAGGGAAATAGATTGTATTATACTTCAAACAGCATACTTTACTACATTTACCTTTTGTATTTGGAGCAATGATAACAGCCTTACTAGGTTGTCCTTCGCCAATATTTGTACTTGCCGTAACCCAAAATTCGTACTTCTTTTCTGCATCTAAGCCTTTGGCTTGGTAACTTAAGTTCTGATTTTTTAAATTTGGAATGATCTTCTGTGTACGTGGCTTCGCATCTGATGCTGTAGGCGAAGGATCTGCAGACGAACCTTAAAACACATAACATGATGCAACGTATCTTAAAATGTCTTTACCATAATTACAAAATTATATTATTTACGCAATTAATTTACTTTAGATAGTTCTGATGATATTACTATACTATTTCATAAGAATTAAATTTCTATAATCACTAGATTATATTTGTAAACATTTTTATATCTGTGTAATTGATAATGGAATAAAAATTATATTCTTGCAATAATTTCATATTCAGACCTGCTTCTCGAACGTAAACAGTATATTGTTCAACAATTCCGTTTGGTTCCATTGGTGGTCGCCATGACACCAAAATGGAGTCCACAGACATTACGAGGGCTTTTACAGCAATTGGTGCTTCAGGAACTGAAAAACGCAAGAATAGTATTGAATTTACTGAACAGATACTGATTATAAATATGATGAGAAAAGTTCTATAAAACGATTTGCATATTTTTGAAAATGTGTTTATTTACCATCCTGTTCAGATTGGCAATGAATCGGGTTACTTCGGACTCCATCGCCTCCAGAAGTGTAAGCTAAAACCTGCATGCTGTAATTGGTATACTTCTTAAGTCCGTGAAGAATGGTTTCACTAGACGCCGTTATTTTAGTGTCTTTTGTATTCTCATCTAAAAAATATATATATTTTTTAAACTACTTCTCAAATATTATTATATCTAGTTAAAATTTTAGTCTATTAATAATAATATGGAAATTTTATATACTTCAATTTCTCTACGAATATTCAAGAACACCTAATGAAACTTTTAGAATGTATTTTCTACTCACCGAACCATTGATCGGAAGGTCCATACACAACTTTATATCCCTTGATCACACCATTGGCGGCCGTCAGCGGCGGAGAAACCCAACTAACTCGAATTGTTTGAGCGGTCAGTGTCGTGCATGTGGTATCATGAGGGGGTTGTTCCGGAGATCCTTCTGCAGTGTAGGCTTTAATATCATCGCTTAGTGGACCTGCTCCTACTTTATTGTATGCCTGAATGACTATGGAATATTGGGTGTATGTCTTCAAATCGGCGATCTAATGAATGAAAATGAATGAAATTTGGCTTTTGTTGGTCACGTAGATAAGGTGTGCAATGACTCTTTAAGATTACTTTCGACCGCTAAATGGGATTTCTTCTATTGATTTGTACAAGAGAGTATACAATGCCTTTATAAGATCTCGTGTTGAATATGCAGCAGTTATTTGGTACCCATTCTATAAAGTTCATATTGAGAGGCTTGAATCAATTCAACACATATTTACAAAATACATATTTGTATAAACGGGTATATAATCAGAACCCCGAAATTAATTCTTACGTACAAAGATTTAAAATGTTTAATATGGATATGCTTACAGACGTGATGTTAATGACTTCATATATCTTTATAAATTTGCAAATAATATATATTCGGTACCAAATTTAATTGTCGAATTGCATTTACATGTACCTCTATATAATTATAGAAGTAAAAAATTATTTTACATACGGCGCAATATTCCAATATAGCTATTAATAATCCTACGTTACGTATGATGTATAAATATAATGAACTCATCAATGTTGATATATTTTATAATAATTTTTACACCTATTTGAAAATTGTTAGGTCAGAATTACTTTGATAATATGTTTATTTGTTCTCTATTAAAACTTATAATATATAGAATCCATACTTTTTATTTTTATTTTGTAGGTATTAATTAATACAATTTAAAGTTATTTTTTAATTTTTTTTCTGTAATGTCATATTATTCTATAGTTGACTATTATTGGGCGAAAGCCCGTTGTTGACTCGATTATGTATATTTAAAATGAAATTGTGATTTATTTTGCAAATACTTATTGGGAATGAACCACTGAAGAACGAAAATGTACAAGGATATATTATATCTTTGTAAATAAAATCTTTTCCTTTTTTCCCTCCCTACGTCGGGGTAATTGCGAACCCAAGTATCAAGTGTTATTATAATTAATAGAAAACACCTTTAATAACCTTTTTAATAATGTGGCTAATTAACAATTCTAAAGAAAAATAATGGATCTAAATGCACAAATATGCAAAATTATGGTTTTTATTGGTTAATACTGATGATTTTTTAAATAGCAAAATTTAAAAATTGTATTGATATCTTCTATTAAGGCATTGAGATTAAACTTGCTGATTACGAAATTCATCATTATTTGTATGTAAAGAACATGACTATCTGAATATTATTATTAAAATTGAATTGCATTAATTTAAAAAAACTAGAAAAAGTTTATAATGTTATAAGAAAATTACCAGTAGATGTAATTCTTTTCCTTCTTCTCGAATAACTTCAACGGTTTCGAAGAGATAGGGTTTTTCACTACCAACAAGCTTATGTCCCACATAATAACCCAAGATTTCTCCATTCCAATCGCCACGAGCTGGGGCTTTCCAAAATACCTGTAAAAGAAAAATACATATTAAAATACACTAAGAATCATTCTTAAATGTAATAAAAGTAAAATAAATTAAATTTACGGCCCTTTGCAAACGGTTCATATGTCAATTTAAGTTAATTTTAAGAAGAGCAATTTTGAAATTTTGTTTAAATCTGTGATAACTTGCACTTAACAACTCTTCACTAATAAAAGTGGGTTAGTTATATATTACTAGAGAGAGATAAAGTTACTACTTACTCCTTAATTTACCCCCATAAAAAAAGATAACACGAAAAAAAAACACGTGCCTTCGTTATTTACGAACCAAACTTGTCAGAACATATTTCAAAAATCCTTTCAAAACACAACATAACCATTGCTTCCCGTCCTCAGTTTCGTTTATCTAATTTACTTTTTAATAATAAAGATAAATCGGTAGCCGTTTTGAAGAGTGGAGTTTATAAACTTTCATGCCCGGATTGTAATTCCGTATATAAAGGCCAATCGGGCCGAAATTTCAAAATTAGATTTTTTGAACATTTTAGAGATTTTAGATTAAATAAACCCAATTTTTCCTTCGCAGAACATATTAAAGATTGTAAAGCGTTTAGTTAAAGAGTCCGCAATCCTAAAGATTGGTTGGAAACAGCACGCCATGCCGATCTATCCTGAGCAAATCCCTTCATCTCCCTATAGCTATTCATCTCAACGTCTTCAACTATCTGACTCACATACTCCAATCTAGGCCTACCTACCCCTCTCTTTCCCTCCACTCTACCTTCAATGATCAATTGCATAATCCCCCCCTGCCTAAGAATATGCCCTACTAGTCTGTCTCTCCTACGCTGTAATACTCTCCAGATACTTCTCTTCTCCCCTACTAACTCTAGTACAGCTTCATTTGTTACTTTATCTTCCCAACCAATCCTCATCATCCTCCTATAACACCACATTTCAAGTGCTTCTAATCTACGCTTCTCTTCCTTTCCTATAGTCCACGCCTCACACCCGTACAGTGCTACACTCCAAACATATACCTTCAGTAATCTTTTTCTAGTACCCAAGTCAATATTTGATCTTAAAATCTGTTCTTTTTCTACGAATGCCTTCCTACCCTGTGCTATCCTACACTTTATATCTACCTTGCTTCGATTATCTTTTGTGATTCTACTGCCTAAATAACAAAAATCTGACACTTCTTCGATTCTATTATCTCCTATTGTGATCCTCATTTTTCTACTGCATTCCTTTTTGTCACACCTCATCACTTTAGTTTTACCTATATTTATTTTCATGTTAAAATCCCTAGTCAATACTGCCTGCATACCATTCAATACCCTTTCTAAATTCTTTTCGCTTTCTTCCAATATAGCTATATCGTCGGCGATTCTCAACATATATATTTTCTCTCCCTGTACATTCACACCTACACTATACTCTTCTTTTATTTTGTTTATTGCATCTTCTATATATAGATTAAATAATAACGGTGAGAGTGTACATCCCTGCCGAACTCCCTTCCCTATTTTTGCTACCTCTTCTTCCCCCTCAATTCTAACTAAGGCAGTTTGGTGTTTATATAAATTAAAAATTATTCTCCTATCCTTATAATCTATACCCGTTTCTTTTAAAATTCTAAACATTATGTCCCAATCTACATTATCAAATGCCTTTTCTAAATCTACAAAAGCGTAAATTAAATAATTTAGAAATACTACATATCTCACCAAAAAGTAAGAAATTAAACTTCCCAGAATCTATTGAAATTTTCAAATATAACAAAAGCGATGATTACAAGGTATTGAATGACCAAGTGGAGTTGGTTTATTCCAAATTATTCGAAATCTAATAATGCTCTTTTTTCGGATACCTGTGTACGTCACCATATATAAATATATACTCACAACAGTAATATTAACAAAGTAATTATTTACTCCTACCCCTATTCAATATAACAAAGTAAGCCGCCAACACATCGAATTATATATTTCTTATACCTTCAACACATGTTGATCGCTAGTATCAACTCGAATTCCTTGGGGTGGTCCACTGGGTGCTTCTTCGGCGGTTATTATAGTGACAGTTTCACTGGGATGGCTGTCACCTAATTCATTTGTAGCGACAATACGAATATGATAGGTTGTTGCTGGACGCAGAGTGAATACGCCGGCTTCCGTTGTATCTCCAGGCACCAAAACGCGCTCAATTCCAGCTTCCCACGATGACTTCGACGCCTTATATTCGATTGTGTATCTGAATTGATATGTATATAATAGATAATATAATGAAAGTTCCACCGACTGCGCCAATATCTTCTACAGTAATGCCAACACCATCATAAACGAATAAAAAAAAATCGGATTTTCGCATTTAAATAACAAAAATGATGTATGAAAGTAGAAGAAAACTATACCGCTAGTGTATATTAATTTTTAATAAAAGTTATTTTAAAAAAGAATTATACTTTATGGAAATACATGTTATATCCCATGTCGTTACTAGATTTAGACTGTGCTTAAATGATCAATGCCAAATACACAAATAAATAATATAATGATAATTATAATACAAATAGAATTGCCTAATATAATGAATTCAATTGACTAATCAATTAAATATATGAAATATGCATTTATTTGTACAAAATTAAAAACTAAGTGATTATCACTACAATTTCAATTCTCTCAAAATGAATAATTTTATATTGTACCTTGTAATTGGTGAGTTTCCATCGTAAGGCGTGACCCAACTGAGCTGGACACTTCGGCCACTCTTATCTAGTACTTTTAATCCATAAGGAACTTCCGGTACTTCTTGTACAATCATATTAATGCTTGTATCATCACTTCCAAATGCATTTGTAGCAACACAAGTGAATAAGGCCGAATCAGTCCGTTCCGTGCGCTTAATACTAAAATTAACAAAATACTTTTCAAGTGAAAAAATCAAGGATTTAAATAAATTAAACATGATCTAAAGTATTTTTTAGTTCCAAGAATTTACCATGCAAAATTTACACTACGGATAAAAAAAAATGTGTTTACCTTAAGTCAGATAATACACCTGTTGATAAAATTTCTTCTCTAATAGTATAGCGTGTGTCTCCTTTCGGTTCCAAACGTTTATTATTAATATTCCAAAGAATCCCAATTGGTTTTTCACCTTTGGCTTCGCATTGTAGAACAGCTGGATCATTTCTGCGTGAAGTTTGATTTCTCAACTTAATATCAAATTGAGGCGGAGCTACAAAAACGCAACATACATTATCAAAAAAATCGGCTATATTCACGAAGATTCATGATACAACCAAATTAATTACCTTGGACTGAGATCAATATAACGGCTGACAATCCAGAACCAATACCATTAACCGCCTCACATAAATAGTAACCTTCATTAGTTTTTTGAATATTATTTACCATTAGAGTTCCATCTTCAACCCTAATATCAGGGTTATTTGGTTTAAAATCTTTATAATCACCAGGCGATACCCCTAAAGCCACATTTAATCGTTACAAAATTATAAAGAAATGAATAGTTATAAAATTATAAAGGACATAGAAAATTACAAAAAAAAACCGAAACTAGTTTGCTATAGAAACTAGAAATGCAATTTTAATTTGATGTGTACTTCGAAGATCAAACCCTCATCTTTAGCTTAGGGCCTTAATACCTACTGCAATATAGACTGCAGGATTAAACTTTATGGACTTGTAAATCTGTTATTCCATTGCACAGTGAATTTTTGCCCAGCGTTTTTAAATTGATGAAATACTACTGCCTATACGTAGAATATATAACATAAGTTTAAACCTGCAGTCTAGCGTGCAGGGCAGCGTGATAAGGCCCTTAGTCCCCATTTTCATTACTAAATATTGGAAATTACCTCTCGAAGTCCACATTTTATAAATCCTTTATAACAAACGTGTTGAGGTAAAATCTGATATTTTTATTTCAAAAAGTAATTTTGCGGTAAAATTATTTTGGCTTACCCGTAGCCTTTTTCCATAAAACATTAGGCTTAGGGAAGCCATCAGCCTTACATTCAACAGCTGCATCAGAACCCTGTGCAAAAGCTTTGTCAGTTGGTTCTAAAATCCATCTTGGAGGCACTAAAAATGTCAAACTTTCGTCAGTGCACTGTCCAATATCAAAATAGCTTCTTTTTTTTATCATGCACACATGCAAAGCGAAGCGAAACTTTTATTTTAACAACATTGAAACATTTATAAAGTAGTTTATTCAAATATGAAATAATCATTGATATTAATTTAATTGTTTATAGCAATTTAGCAGCAAAGCACTTAAATGAAAAATAAATCTATTAATCCAAATGAATTCGTTCTATTTATATAAATTGTGATAGAATTATTTTTCATGGTAGCAATAAAAGCCATCTTTATACTACATAAAACAAAGAAAAAATTGGGACAACGAAAACAACTATCTACAAAAAATAAATAAAAGAAAATGTGAACATGCAAACGTAAGTTTGTTATTACAAAAAAAAAAAATGAAAAGCATGGTGAGGATGGGTGAAGACAGGTTTCGTTTTAAAGTCGTAGTCCGAAAAGAGTCCCTAAAAATACTCAGTTGTTCAGGGAAAGGTGGGATAAATTAGGATTTAGATAGGAAACTGAGTATATTTTCAGAAGATACTGAAAATTTGCGAAATATTTACAAAAAGTGATTTTTACACAGACGACTGCATCAGAATATAATTGAGTTGTTGGAAGAGTTATCTCAAACGTTAATAGCTTATATAAAACCAAAATGATGAGTGCCAGAGTTAAAAACGATGTAATATGAAGAAATGAGAAATGAAGTATAAACACATGATTCTCTAGATGATTCTGTTATAAAAAAAAGCCTCCCAAATCGCAACCACACAACACAACATCATCTTTTAATCAATTGATTACAAAATCACAAAATAAAGTGCCATCAAGATTTTATAACGTCTATTCTTCATCATTGTGCAATATTAACATACTTATACACAACTATGTACCGTAGACTCTTAGTACGGCACTGTAAATCGACCTGCCAGCCCTATTCATAGCCACGCAGGTGTAATTCCCACTCTCCCCTTCGGAGACATTATCAATGAACAGCAGGCTGCCCTTTTTCCCAATCCTAGCTATGGTTGTTGTAGCAGAACTAAGTGATTCGATAGAAGATATTGTGACGACCTCAGGAATATGCAAAGGTCGACCACGAAAAGTCCACGTTACGTTTAGTGGCAGATCACCTTCTGATACGAGGCAGGCGAGTTGGGAGGCTTGACCCGAGTAGATTAGATTATCACCGAATGAAAAAGGAACTATGTGGGGAAGAACTAAAAAAGGAAATAATATCAGGACATAATGAAATGATACGAGAATATGGATGGAATCAACGGAATTGTGAAGATTTTGAAAGGTGATTTTAAAGCAATTTAAATCAGATGGTAAGAATTGAAAGGGTACTTTAGACTGGAGTCATATAAATATTACCGAGTTCAATATTAAAATAAAAGGATTTTTCCAACAAAACAATTCTAAGAAACATACAATATCAAAGTGTATTTTAAAGGTTTTTATCCTATTTTGACTTATCAATTTCGAAAATCCTTTCTATAGAAGAATTTAAACTATAGTTTGTAAAATAAAACCAGATTCAAGGAAAGAAAAAACTTTGGTGCATGAATTATTAGAATTTTTTTCAAAGACATTCATTAATTGAATTACAACAGATTATATACGTGTATACAAATCACTCGGTCTATGAGGCATAGGAATTTCCTGTATAAATTAATGGAGCCAAAATCTGAAAATATAGATTCTTATTCTTCAGATAACGACTTAAAGATATTAAGCTGTTCTATTTTTCCATGTGCAGTGCAACTCTTATTTTAAACGAGTATTATAGTTTTCCCATCTAATTTTATTCTTCTTGACTTTAGCTTGATATTGATAGAATACTAATGAGTTGAACTGTTTTTATAAAATGGAACTGTTCTTATGAGTTAAAGCTTTTAGCTAAGAATATGAATTAAAATTGTCAGCTTTCTATATGTTATGTGTTTGTCAGGACACTAAGGTGCAGTGAAATTAAGATATTCAATTGGAAACCTATCAACCTTCAATCACCTTTATTTCTCGCTCAACTATCCTCTACACATCTCTCCAAAGGGCTGTCAACCTCTCTATTTTAATCTATCTCAATTTATTCTACCTCTATTAATTTTTGAAGGAAATTCTGCGACGGCTCAATTGAACTATCTGGTATATTTATTTTTAAGTTTAACTATTGAATAGAATGAAATAATAAAACTACCGGAACAGTAAAAAATATATAATAAAGATTTACAATACATAAGTCTTCTAACTTCACCATTCATATAAAAAATTGTAAAGATCGAAATGAAATATCTGCACCCACCATAAACCACTAATTCGGCAGTATGTTCGGCAATGCCAACATTATTTTTCCCTCTACAACTGTAATTCCCAGCATATTCATAGTTGACTGATTCAATGGTCAAAGAACTGCTTCTTCTACCAATTGCTGTTACAAGAACGTCTGGGGAAAGTTGTCCCAAGGGCTGACCATTGAAAAACCACTGAATTTTTAAAGGGAAATCTCCTTGAGCGATAGAACATTGAACATTTGCGAAAGCTCCAGATTCGACGGGGTTGTTTTCGAATACGAATGGGGTTATTCTCGGAGGTACTATCAAAATATATGCAGATAATAATGGGGGAGCGAAGTTGAAGAGTGTGAGCTTAGGAGTAAAAATATTGGCAGGATATTATAAACAAACAATAAAGTGATGCTAAGCTACGAATAAAATAAGTTTTGTTAACCATTAACATGTAACTCTGAGGAAAATTCTGTAACCCCAGCTTTATTTATCGCTTTGCAGGTAAAATTCCCAGCGTGAGTATACGTAACAGATTCTATCGTTAGGAAAGAACTTCTTCGTCCCATTTTAGTAGCAGATATATCAGTAAATCCTTCGAGACTTTTGCCATTCAAATACCACTTAATTTCAATTGGTAAGTCACCTTCCGAAGCCAAACAAGTTATTTGTACATATTGTCCGTCATGAAGAGGATTGTCTTCGAATACGAAAGGAGTAATTCTTGGAGGAACTAACAAAAATAGTGGGATTTTTGATGTACTGTGTGAGGAATTTTAAGGAACAAACGGTATAAGGAACAAATATGTAAAATAATTTTATACGAACAAAAATGCAATAAGTTGCGAAATATAAAAATTTAACCATTAACGTGGAGCTCGGACGAAAATTCTGCAACACCAGCTTTATTTATTGCCTTGCAAGTAAAATTTCCAGCATGAGTATATGTAACAGATTCTATAGATAAAATAGAGCTTCTCCTTCCCATTTTAGTAGCAGATAAATCGGTGAAACCTTCCAAATTTTGTCTATTTAAAAACCACTTAATTTCGATCGGTAAGTCACCTTCCGAAGCCAAACAAGTTATTTGAACATATTGTCCTTCATGAAGAGGATTATCTTCGAACACGAACGGAGTAATTCTTGGAGGAACTAATGGAAATCAAAGCATTTACATAGGATTGTATAAATTAAAGAATGTAAAACAATAAAATCGAATATTAACCATTCACGAGTAATTCTGATATAAAGCTGAATTCACCAGCTTTATTTGAAGCCCGACAAGTAAAATTCCCGGCGTGGTTATACGTTACCGATTCAATTGTTAGAAGAGAACTTCGTTTTCCCATTTTAGTTGTAGACATATCGTCGAAATCCAAAATTAATTTTCCGTTTAGAAACCAATCGATGTGCAAGGGTAAATCACCATCAGCGAGACAAATTACTTGGATATATTTGCCCTCGTGAAGAGGGTTGTCTTCAAAAACAAATGGCGTGATTCTAGGAGGAACTACATGTAAATATATGAAAAGTCGGTGGTTTCAAAAGGAACATGTACGGAATAAAAAATAAATGAATGCACAAACAATCCGAATGAATTATTTTAGGTACCATTAACTAAGAGTTCGGTACTATACGTCACATCTCCCGCTTTATTTTTCGCCCTACAAGTATAATTTCCAGCATGTATGTATCCTACGCTTTCGATCGTCAAAATAGAACTTCTTTTTCCCATGACACTAGCAGTTACCTCAGGAAATTCGTTCAAACTAGATTCATTCAAAGTCCACTCTATATAAATGGGCAAGTCACCCTCCGGTGCTAAGCAAATCACTTGAATATAAGTTCCTGCGTGAATAGGATTGTCTTCAAATATGAAAGGAGTCAGACGTGGGGGAACTAAGGAAGAAATAAAAGAAAAGATAAAAGTATAACATGGTAATGACCATTTACTAAAAGTTCTGCGGTGTACTCCGAAAATCCAGCTTTGTTCGATGCTCTGCAAGTATAATTTCCTGCATGATTGTATGATACAGTTTCAATGTTTAAAAATGATCCACGCTTGCCCAATTTTGAAGATGATATTTCGCTAAATGTGTGCAAATTTTGGCCATTTAATAGCCACTCTATATTTAATGGCAAGTCCCCTTCTGGCACCGAGCAAGTTTGTTGGACATATAGTCCCGAATGTACAGGATTGTCTTCGAAGACAAAAGGAATGATTCTAGGAGGAACTATTAAAAAAGGAGAAAACGAAAAGTTGTTAAATTGAAAAATATATATAAACTAATAACCATTAACTAGTAACTCTGAATAAACAGAGTTATATCCTGCTTTGTTGCTAGCTGTACAAGTGAAATTCCCAGCATGAATATAAGACACTGATTCAATAGTCAAAATAGAACTTCTTTTTCCAATTTTATCAATTGAGATATCTTCAAACTCCAGGATATTTTTCTTATTAAAAGTCCAAGAAATTGTCAAAGGCAAATCGCCTTCAAACACCAGACATGTTACTTGAGCGTATTGACCCGCTGATAAAGGATTTCCCTCGAAGAAAAAAGGTTGAACCTTCGGGGGCACTATATTATACATGAATAAAAAGAGAAATAAAGTTAATGTCATGCTTTAAAAACATGCTTTTATCAAGCCATTTTTAGCTCTAATGTTCAAGTACCCTTAACACTTAATTCAGAGGTAAAACTGGTTTGTCCAGCCTTGTTCTCAGCTAAGCAAGTATAATTCCCTGCATGAACTTCGCTTAACGAATCTATGTTTAATACTGAAGTCTTTTTGCCAAAAAGACCGACGTTGATGCCTATATTTTTGTCCAAAGTTCGACCATTTAAATACCAGAAAAATTCGATTGGAAGGTCACCCGCTGAAATACTACATTGAACTGTAGTCGAGTCCCCAAGGAAAGAAGGTTCATCACCAAAGGTAAATGGGAGCAGTTTTGGTTGTACTATTATATAAAATACAAGAAATAAATATATAAAAGAAGTACCATTTACGTGCAGGTATGTAGAGACACTAATATTTCCAGCATTATTAGAGGCGGTGCAGGTATATTCCCCGCTATGTTTTGCTTGAACCGAATCAATACTTAATTGGCTAGTGCGCTTGTTTGATCTAAGTACTACAATTCCATCAAAGTTGTCTAAAATACGACCTTCAAGAGTCCAAGATATTTCTATCGGTAGATCCCCTTTACTTACAGTACAAAGTACTGAAACCATATCGCCAGAATCGATGGGATCTTCCCCAAAGTCAAAAGGAATGATCAAAGGATGTACTAAAGATGCAGGAAGTTGATAAAATTAAAAATATAAAGTAACAGATTGAAACTTATTGCGAGATTGCTACCATTGATTTCTAACACAGCTGTATGTTTAGCAGTACCAACGGTATTACTGGCAATACAAGTGTAATCTCCAGCATGATTAGGTTGCACCGAAGCTATTGTTAAAAGACTCGTTCGAGTCCTGATTGGAATCATAGAAATCCCGGAATCTGGATCTATGATTTGATCATTTAGAAACCATTTTATGGACAGAGGAGAATCACCTTTCGAAATGTAGCAATTCAATTGAACACTATCACCAGTATTTGCTTCTCCTTCGAAGTCGAAAGGTGTTATGTGTGGCAAAACTAAGGGATTCAGATATAGGATCAGAGATAACAAAAAATAAAATGACTGTTCAAAGCTTTTAAAACTTTAAAATACCATTAACATTGAGGATACTCGTAAAACTAGTGACTCCAGCTCTGTTTCTTGCAATGCAAGAATATTCCCCAGCATGGTTAGCGTCAACGCTATCAATGCTGAGGGTACTCAATTTTTTATTAACGTTGCTGACGATTATTCCCCGTTCTTCTGATACCGGACGGCCATTTAAGGTCCATTCAATTAAGATAGGTAAGTCGCCTTTCGTAATACTGCAGGCAATGGAAACAGTTTCACCAGAATTGATCGGTTCTTCACCAATTTCGAATGGAGATATTTGAGGTACTACTACATGAAGGAAGTAACAAAGATGAGAATGAGTGGTTAAGGATATTGCTTGGGAGACAAACAAAGAAAATATATATACTATTGCAGAAAAGAGATACCATTAACATTAAGATTCGTTGAATGTGTGGTAGTTCCTGCTTTGTTCTTTGCTACACAAGTATATTCGCCAGCATGGTAAGCTTGAACAGATTCAATACTTAAGGTACTGACTTTCTTATTCATGTTCATTGTCGTTATTCCTTCAGTTGATAATGCTGACATATTATTGTGGAGCCAGATTATGTTTAAAGGTAAGTCGCCTTTAGAAATAGTGCATGTTATTGAGGTCAATTCCCCCGAGTTGATAGGTTCTTCTCCAAAATCGAAGGGTAGGACTTGAGGAATAACTATTTTGAAAAGGAATCAATAAAATTAAAAGAACCGCAAGCTACAAAATCTAGAATAAACTACTTCTTAAAAATACCATTGACATTTAAATAGGAGGAGTATGTTGTACTCCCAGCTTTATTTATGGCCACGCAAGAATATTCTCCAGTATGAAAATCTTGAACTGAATCAATACTTAAGGTACTGACTTTTTTGTTCATATTCATCGTTGTTACTCCAACAGTTTCTTCAACACTTTTGTTATTGTGCAACCAGATGATTCTCAGAGGTAAGTCACCCTTAGAAATTGAGCAAACAATTGAAGTTAATTCGCCGGAGTTGATTGGTTCCTCTCCAAAGTCGAATGGAAGAATTTGAGGAATGACTATTTATAAGCAAGTAAAATGGAATGCCGTAAAACTAAAGTTACATAAAAACTAAACGAAGGTACATAAAAATAAATATTTATAAATTGGATGTAAAAATACCATTGACATTTAAGATTGTCGAATAGATGGCATTGCCAGCCTTATTTTTTGCCACGCAAGAATATTCTCCAGCATGAAAATCTTGCACTAATTCTATACTTAAAGTACTGACTTTTTTATTCATAATCATTGTTGATATTCCTAAAGTTTCTTCGATGTCCTTATTATTATGCAACCAGGTGATTTTTAAAGGTAAGTCACCTTTCGTAACAGAGCACATAATTGATGCTAATTCCCCAGAGTTGATAGGCTCTTCTCCAAAGTCGAAAGGTATAATTTGAGGAACAACTATTTAAAGACATATAAAAGGAATAAGGGTATCAAGATTCGGTAAAAAAATATGTAAAACTAATTAACTAAACAAGAGAAAAAAATCTGTACTGATATTTGTACCATTAATGCGTAAGGTACTCATATGCACTGCTTGTCCAGCTTTATTTTTAGCCAAGCAAGAGTAATTCCCAGAGTGTTCAGCTTGTACAGATTCAATCGTTAGTGCACTGACTTTTTTATTGATTTTCGATATGGATAATCCATCAACAGGAGCTAAAGTTCTGTTATTTTGTAACCAAATGATTGTGATTGGTAAGTCGCCTTTTACAATTGAGCAAGAAACTGAAACTAAGTCACCAGAGTTGATGGGATCTTCACCAAAATCGAAAGGAACTATCTGCGGTATAACTAAAGTGTAACAAAATAATGTTGCGTAAAGAAAAGTAATAACATACAAATACAAATGTCTACAAAAGTTGTTTAAAATACCGTTAACGTATAATTGTGATGTGTAACTTGTAAACCCTGCTTTATTTTCAGCGATACATGTGTAATCGCCTGAATGGATGTCCTGCACTGAATCGAAACTTAACATGCTTATTTTCTTGTTCATATTCATTACTACAACACCGATGGTGTCTTTGATATTCTTATTATTGTGAGTCCAAGTAATTTTTAAGGGTAAATCACCCTTAACAATCGAACATGTAGCAGATGCTAAGTCTCCAAAATTGATGGGGTTTTCACCAAAGTCGAAAGGTACTATTTGTGGTATAACTAAGTTTAGAGGAGATTTGAAAAAAAGGTAATATTAATGCTACAACATAAATAAGATATAGTAAAACAACGATTAAAGTACCATTAACATATAAGCGCGATGTGTAACTTGAAAAACCCGCTTTATTTTCGGCGATACAAGTATAATATCCAGCGTGAACATCTTGTACGGAATCGATGCTTAGCATGCTAATTTTCTTATTCATTTTCATTACTACAATGCCCATTGTGTCTTCGATACTGTTATTATTATGAGTCCAAATGATTTTTAATGGCAAATCACCCTTAGAAATTGAACAACTAATAGACGTCAATTCTCCAGAATTTATGGGATTTGCCCCAAACTCAAAGGGTAGAATTTGCGGTACAACTATTTAAAAATCAAATACACAATGTGAACAATGAATTTGGAAAAGAAGGACACAAATTATTCATTATAAAGAGGAGGATTAATAAAAGAAAAAATCAAATGTTTACTAGTGATAATAGTACAGCGAAGAAGTACCGTTAACATATAAATGTGAACTATAACTGGCTGATCCAGCCTTATTCCGGGCAATGCAAGTATATTCTCCAATATGAATATCTTGTACCGAGTCAATAGTTAAAGTACTGACTTTTTTATTAACTTGCATTGCTGCCACACCAATAGTTTCATCGATGCTTCTATTATTGTGCATCCAAGTGATTTTCAAGGGTAAGTCACCCTTAGAAATCGAACAACTAATAGATGTCAACTCTCCAGAGTTAATGGGCTCTTCCCCAAAATCGAAGGGAAGAATTTGAGGGATAACTATTAAATTTTGGACAATTAGGATTTAATTGGATTTGCTAAAAATATAAATGTATATAAAATTAAGAAAATGAGGTGCACTACCATTAACACTTAATTCTGAAGAATAAGTGGAATTTCCAGCTCTATTTGCGACTACGCACGTGTACTGTCCAGCATGTACAGCTTGAGCTGAATCAATGCTTAGTGTACTGATCTTTTTGTTGACCCGAACCAATGAAATTCCCAAAATATTGTCAATAGGTTTTGTGTTATGGAGCCAGATAATGTTTACTGGTAGATCTCCTTTGCTTATCGAGCAAGTAAGGGAAGTACTTTCGCCGGAATTAATAGATTCATCACCAAAATCAAAGGGTAAGATTTGGGGAATAACTGTTTATGTAAATAAATAATTTGGATAACAGGATTGTTAAGTAACATATAAAAACGTATATCACAACTTGTAAGGGTACCATTTATGTGTAAAATTGCAGAATATATTGCACTTCCCGCTTTGTTTCCGGCTAAGCAAGTGTAGTTACCAGAATGTTCGGCATGAGCTGAATCGATACTTAAAGTACTAATTTTTTTATTAATGCGCGTAAGAGTTATTCCTGATGAAGTGTCAAATGATCTCCCATTGTGCAACCACGTAATATTCATTGGTAGATCACCCTTACTTATTGAACACGTCAAAGAAGTGAGATCACCAGAATTAATAGCTTCTTCGCCAAAATCAAAGGGGAGGATTTGTGGTACGACTAATAGATAAATAAACAAATTAGGGTGAGAGAAAAAAGATACCATAAATCAAAAAGAATAATATAAGAATTAGTACACAGCACACTATAAATATTGTACAATTTTCTAGGTACCATTAACACTTAATATAGCAGAAAATTGACTGGAACCCGCTTTGTTTTTAACCAAGCAAGTATAATGTCCAGAATGATTCGCATCTGCTGAATCAATACTTAGAGTACTGAGTTTTTTATTAACTCTTGAAACGGAGATACCGTCGGTAATTTGAATTGTCATATTATTGTGTAACCACTCTATTTTCATTGGCAGATCACCCCGAATTACTGAACATGTTACTGAAGCCATATCACCCGAATTTATAGTTTCTTGTCCAAAATCAAAAGGTAAGATTTGCGGAATGACTAAATTAATTAGGAAAGAAAAATAATTTCAATTTTCGTACATATAAATAGAAGGGTGTCAAAAAAATTGAACCTTGCAAATTATAATAGATTTAAAGGGTATACTTTGTTTTGTATATACCCAGGACATCAGGATGTTAAAAAAATCACAAATCAAACGTTTCAGTTTTTCGTCCACCCTTTTTTTGGAAACATTTAAAAAGTACCATTGACACGTAATATCGAAGAAAAACTTGTATTTCCTGCTAAATTTTCAGCGGAACAAATAAAATCCCCCGAATGATGAGCTTGTACAGATTCAATACTCAACTGGCTAACTCGTTTATTTGATTTTGTTACAATAATTCCGTTAATATTATTGATCGGTTGGCCATCCAATGTCCAAAATATCTTCATTGGAAAATCACCCTTGGGTACGGCACAAGTTACAAACACTACATCACCCGTATTTATTGTGTCTTCACCAAAATCAAAGGGTTGGATTTGTGGAGGAACTAATGATTTTAAGAAGGAATTAAAAATTGAGAATAAAAAATCTAACCATTGACATTTAAAATAGCAGAATATTTAGAATTTCCAGCTTTATTATTGGCTTTGCATTGATAAGTTCCTCGATGCTCAGCATTTACGTTATCAATACTTAGGACATTGATTCGTTTGTTTAAATTTGATACTGTTATTCCCAATACATTGTCAACGGGTACATCATTTAAAAACCAGGTGATTCTTAAAGGGAAATCGCCCTTAATTACAGCGCAATTTAGCGTAGCCATATCTCCAGAATTTACTGATCCTTCACCAAAACCGAAAGGCAAAATCTGGGGTTGAACTATCACACAATAAAAAACGATGAATTAAGATTAATTGATGAGTGAAAATAAAGAATTTGGGTTTTTGTAGGAATAAAATCATAAATATTATTAGTAAATAATTGTAAAGTAAGAAATTGCTACCGTTCACGTGTAAGGGTGTCGTAAAATCCGTACGACTTGCACGATTTTGTACCACACAGGTGTAATTCCCCATGTGGTATGACCTTACAGAATCGATAGTTAAGGTAGAGACCCGCTTTGATACTCTAACGATTTTAATACCATCTGCTGTACCAATCGCTTGAGTATTTAACAACCACGTGATATTTAAAGGGTAGTCACCCTTAGAAACTGAGCAAATAGCTGATACACCATCACCTTCATTGATGGATTCTTCTTCTTCATCGCCAAATTTGAAAGGGGTAATTTGGGCAGGTACTAACATAAGGAATACAAGCAGGTCAAATACTAACTACATTTATAATGGTACTTGGACGCCAACAAACAAAATTATGGTACTTTAGGGTAAGTACCATTAATTGTAAGAGCGGCTGTGTAATTATGTAACCCAGCCCGATTTTTAGCTGAACAAGTGTAATCTCCAATATGGTCGTATTGAACAGAATCTATATTCAGGGTGCTAAATCGTTTCTTAGTCATAATATCGACTCCGTGGCTATTTTCTATACTTTTCCCACTATGCGTCCAAGAGATATTTAATGGAGAATCTCCTTTGGAGATTGTACACTGTATGGAGACCGTTTCGCCTGAATTTATCGGTTCATCCCCGAAAGAAAATGGATTGATTTGGGGAGCAACTATGAATGTTGGACAAAAAAAAAACGAAAATAAACAGTATGAGTATGATGTGATCAAATAATTCTTTTGGGACATTTAGAATATCCAAATTTACAAATATACCAAGAATTCCTAAAAAAAGTACCATTAACATTTAAACTGGCCGAATAACTGTTAGTTCCTGCTTGGTTTTCTGCCAGACAAATGAACTCCCCGCTATGAACGGCTTGGACATTATCAATTGATACAGAACTTATTCTATTGTTAACATTTGTAACCGATATTCCGATACTATTCAAAGAAATATCATCACCGTTTAAAGTCCAAGAAATTCTTAGGGGGAAATCGCCTTTACTAACCAAACATTGAACGGAAGTGACGTCACCCGCGTTGATTGGATCATCGCCAAAATTAAAGGGGGATATTTGAGGTTGCACTAAATTAAATAAATACGAAAAATGATATTCTTCTAAACACTAATTATTGTATGAAAAAGAACTACATTCGGATTGTTGACTTTAAGTACCATTCACATCCAAAATGGCTGTATAAATTGCTTTTCCCGCAACATTTGAAACGACGCAAGTATAATTTCCTCTATGATTCGGTTCGATGTTATTTATATTTAGGATACTGGCTTGAGTGCCAAAAACAGAAGTGCTAATGCCTTGACTATGATGGGCGATATGGTTGCCATTGTGGTGCCATTTGATTTTCAAGGGGCGATCACCCTTTGATACATAGCAGGTCAACACAGCAGAATCGCCCGAATTTGAAGGGCCATCGAATTGAAATGGACTTATTATTGGGAGAACTAAGTGAAATTAATCGGACATACAGAAATAAACGGATGTCATATAAAACGATATTTTCTATGACCCGAATGTAGTTATGGCCTTGTACTTGATTGTATGAATAATATAAGTACTCTAAAACATATATTATTAGGACAATATAGCAAAGGAAATTGAATTAAATTGCAACTATGTCTGAGGCTAATTTCTTGAAAAGCAGTCACTAACAAATTTAATGAAGTTGCAAAACAAAAAAATCGTACGAAAAATTAGCACAAATCTTTAGTACGTACAAGAAATACTTGTTTTAAGTTCTTTCGAATCCTCATAAAAGAATTTCTGAACATTTCAAAATAATGTGCAATTATTTTGCAAGGAAACTGCAAAAAGATTCCATAAGTTTTTTATATTCTTAAATGTCTATAAGGTAGTTATGTACTAAACACCTAGAAATAAAAGTATACAATATATTAGCAACTTTTGGTCGACTTTAAAGTTCCTGTAAAAACATATATAAAACCACAAATATCAAAAAACCTTTGAAAAATACGTCATTTCAACGTTTACGTTTAAAATTCGTATTACCTATTAAAAGTTCATCATCTTTATAAATTTCAATTTTATAAAATGTCAATATAAAATATCATTATTTCGATAATTTTAATAAGATTTTTAACTTACCCATGATTTGAACTTCAAGCGATCCTCTCGAGTTGTATCCTTGTGCATTCCTAGCCACGCAGATGTATGTGGCCTGATCTGAAGCTCGTTCAACGTTCTCGATGATCAATGTGCCATTCGGGAAGACTTTCTGCTTTCGATTGATCGGCAAAGCTCTATTGTCTGAGCAATAAAAACGAAATGCACTGATATTATTATATGCAATACATAAAATACATAAAGAACAAGAAAAAAAAAAGAACAAAATGCTTTGCTATTTTTTTAACGATTAACAAAGAACCCGCGTAGCTTATGGCAACATATTTCAAGCAAATATTGTAGAAAATCAGGTGGACGATTTTTGCCGTAGATGTGTTTAAAAATATATAATAATAAATTAAAACGAATGATAATTTAAAAACGTTTTTTGCATACCTCGTTCCCAAACAATTGTTTCAATAGGATAACCCGCCACTGGACAATGTACCATCAGAGTGCCACCTGCAACAATGGCGTGTTTCTCCATCGCTCGAACGAAAGGATGTCCATAAACATTAATTCTGGCACTATGTTCAGCACTACCAACTTTTGAACTAGCGACACATCTATATAAAAAAATAAATCATAAACCGTCAAGAATCTTAGCGCTTCGTTTAGTTTATACAATATTCGCGCAACACTTCTTGGCATAAACCACGTGAATGTGTCAAAAGTGATAGAAACGTCAAAAACAAAATGTCAGATTTTAAAATGTCAATTGGTGACCATATCGAAATTTTCATTACCTGTACAGACCTCCTTCATTAGTTTGTACCCCGCTGCTAATGTTGACTAAAGACACAACATCTCCATTTACGGTAACATATTGCCCAATCTGATACCTGCCATCGTTAGACAGACGCTTTCCATCTAAATCCCAAGCTATTTCCGGTGTTGGATTACCAGAAGCAATACACTTCAAGAAAACAGCAGTTCCTGAAATTATAAAATAAATTACTATGTTTTATATCACGGTTAAAACATGTTAATAGTAATAAATTTAAAAAACGAATTCGAACTTTGCTAAGCATATTTTAAAATCTCACCATCCTAGTGTAGATATAATTTAACAATTTTACACGTTTGTTCAAAAAGTTGTAAATTAAATTCGCTTGAATCATTAGAAATTCACAAATACCGCAAAATCCCTAATTATAATTTACTTAATGACCAATTAGACCTAATCTCCGGCCAATTATTCGATATTATTCTGTAGGTATATTGTTCATATATAAATAAGTTTTCTGTAATTCATTTTTCATTTCTTGGTAATGCCTAATAAGCGAAACTTAGTCGAATAAATCCTTGTTTTTAACCGTGATATAAAACATCGTATTTTTATTTCTTTTCCGTGATATGGAATATCACAACATAACGGCAAAACCTATAAGCTATTTTTTATATATATATTCTAAAAAAAAATAACCCGAAAATACAATTGTCCTAATGAACTAAATTTGAACAATTCTTCTATGCATTTTTATTAGCTACAAGAGTAATAAATTTTTTCAAATAGCTACCTGGTTGGATAATTTCCTCCCCAAACGTGTGAAGTAACTGGGGAGGCTCAAAACGACCCCCCAGTTTGAGTTCAGCAGTTCCTTCAGCAGATTCTTGGTCATTTCGGATGAAACATTGATACATACCTGAAATTTTTTTTTTAACTTATTGTTTGTTTTATAATAAAAACTATATGCAATGAAAATGAAACTATGAAAATAATGTAAGGATAAATGAAAAATTGGTATTCCGGGATTATCGCATTTTTTTCTATATTTTGAGGGAAAAAAAATCTATTTACCTTTATCTTCTTTGCGTACAGATTCGATGCGATAAATGGCTTCGTTGTGTCCAATTGGATGGCCGTCTTTAAGCCACGTGATTGTCTTGACTGGATTTCCTGAAAAAATTATGCATTTTAAAAATTAAGCAATATAATGAATACATATCAATTGTAAGCTCGAAGACAAATTTATCAAATTCTTTAGCGTGATCATAAAGACAGTAAAACCATGCATCGTAACTATAAGAACAAGGCTTATACGACAGCACATTTTTTGTCTTTGGTTGCAAACTAAATGTAAGGAAAAATTATCATATTTGATTAGTTTTTAAAATGAACTGAAAAGAAAGTTGATGTTTGATGGATGTATAGATACGAGACAAAAAGCAAATTTAGTGCGAGTGAAACTATTTTTGCTACAAACATTAATTTAATTATGCCATTCATTCTATTTGATATAATACTTTTACTCTTTATTATCAAAATTACTCATTGATGCATCAATACCATAATTGGTACAATTTTGTAAGATTGAATCAATATAGCAATACATGTAAATTTTGTTTTCCGATTAAAAACTTGTAACCGAATTAAAAAAATGATCACTACGGTGTTCAATTATAATATAGAATATCACCCAAATACCGTAACAAGCATTAAGTAGCTAGATGTACATTTCAAGCGCTATGCGCCCATCTTCAGTATCTTCTCTCTCTACACACACGCGCGCGCGCGCACGCACACATATATATATAATATATCAATCACGATTCGTGACAGAGGTATTTTATTGAAGATGGGCGCATAGCGCTTGAAATGTACATCTAGTTATTTAATGCTTGTTACGGTATTTGGGTGATATTCTATATTGATATCGAAGTTAGATTCTTTTCCTTGTACAGAAATGAACTCTGGTACTAGATAATAGTAGAAATACTTATAGATTCCAGAACAAAAAGATAAACTCATCTTTTTGCTGGTAACATAATAAAGTCGTACTATATAGTTTGTTCGACTATAATGTGAACACTTTAACACGCTTAATGAAAAATATACTTATTAGAATACCTTCGTAGTTACACGTAAACACAGCAGGTCTGCCGAAATCCACAGTCTGCACCTTGGGTTCCACTGTCGCTTTAAGGGGCGCCGTTACAGTTAATACTGTTTCAACACTCTCGCCTCCCACACTGTTATTGACAACACAGAGATACTTCCCAGAATCTTCCACTTTTGCTTCTCGAATGATAAGAGTTCCGGCGACTTGCTTCACTCGATCGTTAAGGGCAATCGCTTGTTTCCGGGTAGTGCCGTCAATGAATTTGTACCATCTATACAGATATATATGTTGTTTTAGTAAAGGGAATCTGAGGCACAGATAATTATAGAAAACAGTGGGTTGTTAAATATTTTTTTTTAAAAGATTAATATAATTTTATACATTCATAAAAATTAAAAAATTAATAAAAAAATAGATAGATGGATAGAGATAAATTTTCGATACGAGTTTTGGAAAAAAGTCTGTTACTTCCTGCTAAGAATTAAGAAATATATTGTATGCAGTAAATATAATGTTTGATTTTGTTATTGTTACATCTTATTTTTACAGAAATATTTCATTTAAAACAAAATATGTATAGTTGTGGACAACGAAAATGGTAGAAAAAGAATATTGGTTGAAGTTTTATGCTTGATTATAATACATCTAGCGACTATTCAGTGTCGTAGACAAGGGATCGTTTGGGGGGTAAGACTTATTGATCCGAAATCTGGTTTTAGAGTCAATTTTACATCTTTAATTTACTAAAATATATAAGAAAATATTTCCAAGGAAAATATGTTCTAGTCATACTCCACAGATATCATTTTTTTTATAAAAATGTATTTATACTACTAAAAATGTACTCTAACAATAATAACGATGATGGTGTAGTAATACATTTCCTTAATAAAATTAAATATGACTATTGCAATGGAGTTACCGAAAGCTTTTTATAATATATGTAATATTTTATAAAAAGTTTTAGTTCATAAACTATACCCAATTATTTATACAAACCACTGATTTTTCTATAATCTGTGCATTTTTAGCAATATATATTAAGACAATAATAAACGGCATATAAAGCAAAAAATCAAAAAAATTTAAGGGACTTTCGTACTTTAGTTAAAAAAACAGAAAGTACCTGAAAACAGGTACAGGGAAAGCCTGAGCTGGACATAACAGCACTAAATTCCTACCAAGGATACCATCTTTGATATCAATCATTTTATTATTAAGCCTAGGTCCCACTGCTCCATTTGGTTCTGTAAAAATTCAAAGACAGCGTGCAAAAACTCCTGGAGATGAATGCAAATAAGTATCCCTTTCAACTCATAACCAATGTAATACCTTTTGGTTGGGACAGGGAACCTGGAAGAGGCCTACCTGGATCGAGCTAAGCGAAGTCAATTTCGATGAACCATCACCAGATAGTTTGGGACTTGTTTGGCCGATGGGTTCTATAAAATATTATTTTTTGAAAGATTTTTATATTTTTAGATCGGGTACCCTTTCAGAAATCGTCGAAATTTGATTGGTATGTTCAAACTGTTCTTAGAGATTAAAATGATTTGGATATGTTAGAAAATGACTTTTGACGAATTTAACTTACTTAAATATAGGATTTGGATAAGCCACAACAGGACATAAGATCCATACTGTCGAATTTCGAACCCAAGTTGCGATTTTCCAAGGAGTTCTTTCACCAACTAGCATAGGAGCTAAATTACTTGTAGGTTCTGCAAAGAACCGTTTAGACAAGCGTAAGTGTTCTAAATTAAAATTTGTATAAAATACACATCTTTACTAATAAAAATGTATGTTGCCCAGAATTCTTACGTTTGCCTACAACAATTCGAGGAATAAACATACAACGTACCTTAATTTCATCAGTAGCCCCAAAAGATCTTGAAATCTTGAAAAGTTTCATAATTCCTAACTGAACTTACATGAATCGCGGTACCGGGTATCCAGCTACCAAACAACTCAACCATGCAGTATATTTCTGACTGACTTTTAAGACTTTCCAACCCTCAAAATGTTCCCCTTCTCTTTTTGGGGTCACGTTACTGGTAGGTTCTATATAAGCAACCACCTTTTAATTGATTAAGTATAATATAGGAACAAAATATAAGTAAGCCCAGATCTGCCTAAATTGAAACTTACATTATTCTAGGGACAGGGTAACCCGATACTTGGCAAGTTAGCCAAGCTGTGTGATTGGCACGAATAAAACTTTCGATGAAACCCACGAAATTCGTATACATTCTTTTAGGCTGGACATTATTTGTAGGTTCTGTAATAATGAAAAGTTTGACTAAACTTTGGAACAATTACATATCCGCAGAAAATTGCCTGAATGTTTTAAGGATCGATTTTACTTACTTAAATTTTGGTACAGGATAACTGGTAACTTGACATGTCAGCCAAACAGTGGCATTAAACCTAACGTCCATTAGAATCCACCCGCCAAATTGAGGTCCAACTTTCTTAGGGGGTACATTATTTGTTGGCTCTATTTTGAAAAAATGACTATACAAACTGTAATTTCAAAATGCCTGAATTTGAGAGACCCCTTGTTTGCTCGGTTGATATTTAATACAAACCTGTACAAGGGAACTGGGTACCCAACGACATCACAAGAAATATACAATATACCATTTCTAGGACCACATAAAATTTCCCCACCTTCGTATTTGCGCCCAGGTACCCTTGGAGCAATTTTACCAGTAGGTTCTAGAGTTAAGTTTAAGATAATCAAAAATAAGTTTCTGTACGATAAAATATCCCACCTGTATAAAGGAACAGGGTACCCAACAACATTACAAGTCATAAATATGATATTGCCTTTCGGGACTGCAAAGATTTTGCCTCCGTCGTATTTTTCACCAGTTATCTTTGGTTGGATTTTACCGGTAGGTTCTAACAAGTATATACAAAGAAATAAGTATTTTTTTGAGTATTACCTTACTAAAGGGACAGGGTACCCAACCGCAGGACACATTAACAAGATTTTTTTTTTATTGTGCCTGACATTAAAGTAAAGCCAATTGTTTTATCCAGCGCTTTTGGGGTAACATTTAAGTGGGTTAAGTGAAAAAGGTATTTAAAGGAAAAATAAAATAAAACTAAACGAACAGAAATTGCCCATGTCTAAGGGAAACAAACCTGAACAATGGAACTGGGAATCCAACTACCTGACACATTAAAAATGATGTATCATTTATGTTAGCGAAAACTTTTGTAAAGCCCGATTTGTTGTCGATAGGTTTAGGTTGAATGTTATTTGTGGGTTCTAAAGAGTAAAGTATAGAAAAGGATACTTTTAATAAAATCCGTTATACCTAAATACTGGAGTGGGATACCCTTGAGCATTGCACACAAGTGTAGACATTAATTTGAGCTTAACCACTCTACGAAGGCTTCCAATTTCCAAATCTTTTACTTTAGGAGAAACACCGGCTAAGGGTTCTTCATAATACATATAAAAAGAGTTCATTTTAGAAATAATATTATATAGAAAACGCCCAAAAAGGTTCGGATAGGGTACTGAATATATTTACTTAAAATTTGGAACGGGAAATGCCTGCGCTTGACATAAAAGCCCAAAACCTTGATTAACAATTCTTGTGTAAGCCACTAAAGTTGCATCGTTGGAAAATGAAGGTTTTTTGAAGCCCACGGGTTCTGAAAATACAATCACGCTTTTCAATATACACAAAATTCAAAATACAAACCTGAATATCGGAATGGGTAACCCTTGAGCTGGACAGAGCAAATTAAAATTGTTCGCAGATTTTCGTTCGTACAAAGATAACTTTGAATCTGTTGCAAAAGTTGGAGCCTTGGTACCAACAGGTTCTTGTAAAAGAATCGATAACACCAAATGTAAAATCGAAAAGTAAGTTACCCAGGCCTTTAATAGGATAGATTAGCCTTTTTATACATACCGAAATGATGGTTTTGGATATGCTTGAGCTTGACAAAGCAACCCAAACCCTTGACCAACAGATCGTTTGTACGAAATGCTGGTAGCATCGCTTGAAAAGGACGGAGCTTTAAAACCCACAGGTTCTAATTAAAAATAACTAGTGTGAATGGATTTTATAAAGCACTAACCTGAACGTTGGGACGGGTAATGCTTGTGCGGGACATAGCAAGGCAAAACAATGTGCAGAAGGTTTCTCGTATGTGAAGCTTTTTGAAGTTGATGAAAATGTTGGTAGTTTCGATCCAACAGGTTCTATAGCAATTAAAAATAATAACCCATACATTTATTTCTACAAAGAACTGACCTGAACATTGGGATAGGTAATGCCTGAGCTGGACATAATAGTGCAAAGCTTCGGTTCCAAAATTGTTCGAAAGAAAATATTTTTGAAGTTGACGAAAATGATGGTGGTTTGGATCCAACTGGTTCTAAGATAAGATTACATAAAGTGGAATATTCTCTTCAGAAATGGTTATTATAGCCAAAGAAATACCTGAACGCGTGTTTATCTTAAATACTTAATTTAAACTGAAAATAGTATTGTACCTAAAACTTGGTAAAGGTAACGCCTGGGCCGGACAAAGTAAAGCAAAACTTTGATTGAACTGCCGTTCATATCCCATACTCTTCAGATCATTCGAAAAAGTAGGTTTTTTAATACCCAAAGGTTCTGTGAATTAATAAGACAACTCAACAAACTAAATCAAAATTCGAACCACACCTGAACGAAGGAATCGGGTACCCTTGTGCTGGACAGAACATAACAATACTGTTCTTGGTTTCCTGTTCAACGTATTTAAGTTTCGAGTCGGCCGCTAATTTAGGAGCACGTGTGCCAATTGGTTCTATGTAACAAAAATAATCAAAATTAAGTAAACTTTGCAATAACACACCTAAAACTTGGCATGGGGTAACCTTGCGCTTGGCAGAGCAAACTCAAACCGTTTCCAGTGGATTTTTCTATTGTGGTGCTTTTAACTTCGGAATTTAGACGAGGATTACGCAATCCAACAGGTTCTACATATACGTACAATATATTATAAAAAATCTTGTAACAATGCATTTTTAGGTACCTGAATGATGGAGCCGGATACCCTTGTGCCTGACACAATACAGCCAAACTTTTTTCGGACCTCTCAACAAACCAAGTTAGCTTTGCATTAGTCAGAAGAGTTGGTGGCCGGGTACCAAGTGGTTCTATGCAAAATGTATTATGTTTCAAAAATACCATGAAACTTACCGGAAATTTGGTACAGGGTATCCTTGAGCTGGACAAATTAGCGAGAGATTTGAAAGTGATTTATAATCGACAACGTCATATTTCGATTGGGAAGATACTCTCGGAAGTGTTGTACTTATTGGTTCTATTAAGTTTGATAAGAAAATAATTATTTAGCGGACGTACCTTATAGACGGAACCGGGTACCCTTGAGCCGGACATAAAAGAGTCAAATTTTGCCTTTCAACGCCGCGAAATCCGTGAGTGGTATCGGTAGTTGGAAATTTGGGTTTAACTGAACCAACGGGTTCTATTATAAAAATTCAAATATCAAGACCAAATAGTACCTTATAGAAGGAACAGGGTACCCTTGCGCAAGACAAAGAAGAGTTAAATTATTCTTTTGAATCCCTTCAAAACCGTGAATTTTTTCCGTGGTAGCAAATTTTGGTTTGACACTCCCTACGGGTTCTAAATTGAAGAAACGATAGAAACGATAAGTACTAATTATTATGTACCTTATAGAAGGAACAGGGTACCCTTGCGCAGGACATAGAAGAGTCAAATTATGACGATGAACACCTTCAAAGGCGTGGCTTTTATCGGTGTTTGGAAATTTTGGTTTGACACTACCAACCGGTTCTATAAAAAATAAACTAGTTCAGTTATCGAGCGGGAAAAAAATTAACAGACTGGGATAGGGTACCAAAGTTTAGAAGAGATATTTACCGATATTTGGGTACCGGAAATGCTTGAGCCGGACATAATAACGTAACATTACCAAGTTGATTTGAATCAACTGTTCTCGTAGCATCTCCAGAAGTTAGTTTTGGTAAAACAGTACCAACAGGCTCTAATCAGCAAATTATCAAAAGTTAGAAATATTACCTCATTGAGATTTACTCACTGAGAGATACCTAATTGCTGAGATAAGGTGTTTATATATATATATATAGGATATTTACTTGTAAGTAGGTTTTGGGTAGCTTTGTGCTGGACATAATAAAGTTACAGATCCGCCAGTTTTTGCACTGATAGGAACTTGTAGTTGAACATTGGGTGCTACGCTACTCACGGGTTCTAAGAATTAAAGAAAAGTACAAATCATCAGCGAAACATGCAACTCTTAAATTTAGAAGCCCTGAATTGGAATAAAGTACCCATAAAATAATCTATATTGTAGAAAGTGTCAACGAGATGTAAATTAGGTAAGTTCACACCATTACCCCCAAAATTTGTTTTATTTCTAGAAAGTATCAACGAGAAACAGTTTAAGTCTGGAAACCACGGAAACGAGACCCACAAAATTACCTATATTTCTATAATCCACCAACGAGATGCACATTAAAGCAAGTTTAGAAATAATCAAAAAATTACCGATACTTGGGTACTGGAAATGCTTGCGCCGGACATAATAATGTAACATTTCTCTCTAGAGTTGACTTAACAGTTCTCGTTTCGTCGCCAGATGTCAGTTTGGGCAAAACTGTACCAACAGGTTCTAAGAGAAAATGTATATATATAACAAGAGCTTCTGAGGGACCTAAAAATACCAATCAGCTGAGATAGGGCCGGCAATTTTATAATGAAGCTAAATGGTTTATTTACTTGTAAAACGGCTTAGGAAAACTTTGTGCAGGACATAACAAAGTTACGGGTACTCCAGTTTTTGCATTGTCAATTGGAAGCTGCTTTTGGACGATCGGCGCAACGCTACTAACTGGTTCTAAGTAAATATAAAAGTGCCCCATAAATGTCTTACATTTAGGAATCTTAAATTTAACTAGGGTTACCCATACGCCAAAAGAAATTAGCTCAAAGTAATAAAGATCCCTCAATACCTGTATGTTGGTTTTGGATATGATTGAGCTGGACATAGCAGGCTTACACCTTTTCCCTGTCTTGCGGCGTCTAGTGGCGGTTGTTTTTGCACATTTGGGGGTACACTACTAACTGGTTCTATAGAAGGAATTTACGTAATGTCATGCCATAATCATTTAAATAAGAAATCTAGTTGGTAAAGGGTACCCTTGAGCAGGATATAACATAGTCGAGGGTTTGTTTTTCCTGGCGAATTATGAGCGTTCCATTGTGGGAAATTTTGGAGCTACAAAACCAATGTTTGTAAAAACAGCCAAAGCAACAAAAATTAAAAAACGGATGCATTATTGAAAGATATTTGATTTTTACGGTGGAAGAGGAGGTCCTTATATAAAATTGATTTGATTTACCTATATTTTGGTACTGGAAATGCTTGCGCTGGACAAAGTAAAGTCAAGTTGCTATTACTAATGCCAATAAAAGTCCGAGAGATGTCAACCGTGGGGAACTTGGGTAGAACACTGCCAACTGGCTCTATAAAGAATTTTTATCGCATTTGTAAAAATTCTATGTTCAAAATTGAAATTCCCAATGTTGGAACAGGTATACCGAAGTAATCAAATTACTCTGAACACTTTCTAATCGTATAAATTAAGTAATCTACTTTGCAATACCTTGTAAGTGGCACAGGGTAAGCCTGAGCTGGACAGAGCAAACTGAAGCTGGTAATAAGTTGAAAACGATTTTCTTTGCGAATTTCAAGTGGGAATTTTGGAAGAACACTTCCCACCGGTTCTGAAAGCAAAACAAAACTTACCTTGAGAAGAGGACGACTATTTAAGGAAGATGTTTTTCTTTGCAGAAAATGCCAGGGTACCCATCCAAAATATAAATGGCCAATTAAGCGGATTAAAAATGAAATTAAGCAGAGGGGCGAAAAGAAACTGGGCAATATTTGAGGACGGGAGGAGCTAGGTTAATAAGGAATGTTTAGGCTTGAATTCCGTGATTTTTTAAATTAATAATTGAAATATTTTAAGTTTTATTCGCGAGTCAATATGCAAGGGTACCCTATCCCAACATTCAGGCATTTCTGGGCAACACATTTTTATAAAAAAATCTACAAAATAGTCTCGATATTACCAGTAAATATAATATATTTCTAATTTAATAAATAACTGTTATTTATTAAATTGAAATCGACATCTGGTCTAGTCCCTTCATAAGTTAAATTTTTATTACTACTATGAACAATTTCCTTATTAAAAATAGGTCAAGACATTTGTACTATCGAGTTATTTTGTAGTTTACAACTTCATTTATGGTTTGAGATTAATTTCATAACATGAAAGCATTTGGAAATGTTATTACTCGCAATTGCTACAACAAAAATATTTAATCAAAATAACAGTTGAATAATAATTAATCTCAAAGAATAAATAACGGGTAAAATTGCATATATATATAATACATTAGCGTGAATGCAAAATATAGCATTTGAATTAAGATTTTAATTATTGAAAAATATTATAAATCAGAATATTTAGCGTGCACAATCGTTGTACTAAATAATTACATTACAGTTTAAAATTTTAAATTGTCTTAATCAAACATTAATTTTGATATACTCTATAAAAAATATATAATAATAGATTAATAAAGCATTAAGTAATATAAATATATAAATATGAAAAAATATCGTATATTTTTTGTATTATTGTATTAGAAAGATTGCAGACAATATTTTGCATTTACGCTATTGCATTTACTGGAACAAATTTAATAAAATCTACAAATATTATTGATTGTTAACTTAAAATGTGTGAATTTTATATGTTAACTATGCGTCCAATTTTTACAAAAAAATTACATCATGCAAGTTTAAATGATCATGACAATATAATTGAATATGGTTATAAGATCTGTACTTGATATTTAAAAATAATCTATATTTTATGTTCTTGCTTAAGCTATAGTATCCAAAGCGTAGAAAATAATTCACTCTTCCTTTCATATTTGCTATTATTATTTTAACTAATGCATTTCAACCATATCTATCATGTCAATCATAATATCTTGGGACTTGGCAGTTCTTTTCCGTGGTGTAGAGTATAAATATTTAATATTAATACGGCAAAAACGAATAACAATAAATAGAGCAGCAATATATAAACACGACAAAATATTACAAAATCTAATATATTGGTACGAAATACTTTTGTTCAATAAAATTTTGTATAAACTATAATATTACTTGGTATTTTAATAGAGTTCAATTTGTCGGTTACAATAATAAAATTAAATAAATGCACTATTACTAAAAGTGCGAGTATTTTATTTTTAATTGGCTTTAATTAATGACAATGTGGGTAAAGGATAAACACGAACACACCCGTTTCAATTCCATGTTTTGTAGTAAAATAATTGAGTAAACCATCTAATTCTGAGTATAGTTCGTAAATATAGAGAAATGAAATAAAATGATCGATAAATTATTTTTTCAATATTTCTTAGTTAAAGAGTCCGCAATCCTAAAGATTGGTTGGAAACAGCACGCCATGCCGATCTATCCTGAGCTAATCACTTCATCTCCCTATAGCTATTCATCTCAACGTCTTCAACTATCTGACTCACATACTCCAATCTAGGCCTACCTACCCCTCTCTTTCCCTCCACTCTACCTTCTATGATCAATTGCATAATCCCCCCATGCCTAAGAATATGCCCTACTAATCTGTCTCTCCTACGCTGTAACACTCTCCAAATACTTCTCTTCTCCCCTACTAACTCTAGTACAGCTTCATTTGTTACTTTATCTTCCCAACCAATCCTCATCATCCTCCTATAACACCACATTTCGAATGCTTGTAATCTACGCTTCTCTTCCTTTCCTATAGTCCACGCCTCACACCCGTACAGTGCTACACTCCAAACATATACCTTCAGTAATCTTTTTCTAATACCCAAGACAATATTTGATCTTAAAATCTGTTCCTTTTCTACGAATGCCTTCCTACCCTGTGCTATCCTACACTTTATATCTACCTTGCTTCGATTATCTTTTGTGATTCTACTGCCTAAATAACAAAAATCTGACACTTCTTCGATTCTATTACCTCCTATTGTGATCCTCATTTTTCTACTGCATTCCTTTTTGTCACACCTCATCACTTTAGTTTTACCTATATTTATTTTCATGTTAAAATCCCTAGTCAATAGTGCCTGCATACCATTCAATACCCTTTCTAAATTCTTTTCGCTTTCTTCCAATATAGCTATATCGTCGGCGAATCTGAACATATATATTTTCTCTCCCTGTACATTCACACCTACACTATACTCTTCTTTTACTTTGTTTATCGCATCTTCTATATATAGATTAAATAATAACGGTGAAAGTGTACATCCCTGCCGAACTCCCTTCCCTATTTTTGCTACCTCTTCTTCCCCCTCAATTCTAACTAAGGCAGTTTGGTGTTTATATAAATTAAAAATTATTCTCCTATCCTTATAATCTATACCCGTTTCTTTTAAAATTCTAAACATTATGTCCGAATCTACATTATCAAATGCCTTTTCTAAATCTACAAAAGCTATGCAAGTTACCTTTCCTACCCTCATTCTTTTTTCTACTACCGTTCTTAGTGCTAAAATCGCCTCCCTCGTCCCTCTGTTTTTCCTAAAACCAAACTGATCTTCTCCTAGCCTTTCCTCTACTTTATTTTCTATAAATAATCTTTAGCAATATCTTCGATGCATGTGATAGTAGACTAATGGTCCTATAGTTCTCACACAAATTAGCTCCTATTTTCTTCGGCATTGTTACTATTCTACTACGCTACTACAATATTTCTATTATTCTATTTCTATTTCTATTATTCTATTTCTATTATAGTTTCAATAATGAACTATCTATTCATCAATATTTTCTTTCAATTTGTCAATTTCAATTTTCCTCCATATAATTTCAAATCTGAATGAACGCATAATCTTATAATAAAGTGCTCTTGTTGGGCACACTTTTTTTTTTTAACAATTTGTCACCTACTTATCGTAATTGGTAAAATAGAAGCCAAGAGATTGTTTTATCATTTAAATAAATGATCATGAATAGCAATTGCGTTACTAAATGTATAAGATAATGCTCTTTAACGCTATGATGATAAAGTGGCTATATCAATTTAACATTTTACCGAGATTTATTCTCATCACAATTTATAACTGAAAAAAAAGCGATAATTGAAGAGACAATAGATTTTGTTGTTTTTGTGACAATTTTATTGTAAGATATAATAAGAAGCACTGACAACGAGAAATTTAAAGAAATTAAATTAAATTAAATTAAAATAATTAATATATCCGGCGATATTTCCAAGTATATTCATTATTTTCGTTCATAGTTTACCATTATAACAAATGGTCGTCACTATTCATACTTCTTTTTTAAATAAAAATATTTTTCTAAAGTTTTTTATACTGCTTTTCATAGACATATTGCATGTCTATCTTGATTATGTTTACCTTTAATTTTTTACGTCTTAGAAGTACATTCAGTAAAATAAATTTGATTATTTTATATAAATTTGAATATAGTAAAGTATATTGTATATCAAATTTTAAACTATGTGTATTATAAAAATGAAAAATTTGATCATTGTTAACAAATTTTATCTACAAGAGAAAAATGTGGAAAGTTAATTTTTGTCGAAAACAAGATTTGCGTACTTTTTAATAATAATAAAAAAACAAGATTATTTCAATAGAGTAATATTTTAAAATGAAAGGGTCAGGTCGAGAAAAATACATTTAAATATGCCTGTGTAGGGAATAAACTGACAAACTACTAAGTCTATTCGATTAGCGATGTGTAGTTCACTCGCGAACCGTTCACCCTGAACGGTTCAATCAAATGACGGACGTATTGTGACGATGTTTTGCAACGACCTATAGGTCACTATGACCTAGTTCGTGAACTATGAACTACATGGTGCACGGTGTACGTATTGATGTACTTGTACTAGGTGCTGAACCCGTCGTGTACTAAACCGTTCATGAATCACAACGGCTCGTAAACGATGCAGTATAGTATACATTACATATACAGTACCAATAGCAGTACTAACATTTGTGTGATAAAGTGTGTTGGTGAACGGAATGAAATTATATTTCCTTATATATATGTTTTGTATAATTATACGCATTGTTGTTTTTTCTTCCTCATTCTTAATTCAAAATATGTATTATAATATTTCAATTTATTTATTTTTTACCATTTAATATTTTTATATTGAGAAAAAAAGCGATTATTTTCAGTATGTGCATGTATATCATATAGGTCGTGAACTAGTTCATTTTAAAAAGATGTAGTAGTTCACGACCTATAATTCGTGAACTATGAACTACGAACTAGGTCCTCAAAGTGACCTACAATTTGCCATCGCTATATTCGATTCAGTAAAGAAAGCTAATTTTTATTTTAAATGTGATTACGCAAAAATTTTGAAAGCTTTGTAAAAAATCTTGGAACATTTTTTAACGAACAGTAATTCAGAACTTCTTTGTAAAACTTCCTAATCGCAAAAATCAACGTGTTTTCAGTTTATATATAATTCTTTTTAAACTAACTTGAAATTTTGCTATTAACAACTTGTTCATTATTTCGATTCTTAAAAATACATGTTCTTAAAAAATCAAATACATTTTCCGTTCTACTACAATTTTGCTTTTATTCCATTATTGGGGATAAGGTGATAAGTCAAGCTTATGTCAATCATACTAGACATATTTGCTATTATTTGCCTTGATTTGTTTAGTTCATGTTCAATAACATACTGAAGACCATAAATACAAAAATAAAAGTAAAATAAAGTGACCTTAAAACGTGTTTGGAGCAATATTGTAACAAAAGCTCGTTGAAAATATTCTAAAAATGTATGACATTAAATTTAACAACAAGTGGAAAATCTACAAGAAACCCTTAAAAATTGCTTTTTTCAACTCTTTTCAACCACCAAATCTACTTTGTGACAACCTTTTTTTCATTTTTTTTCCACATACAAAAATCCAAATAATTTCAAAATTACATTTATATAACCTGCCCGTTTTTAAACTCTACTCTTTCAAATGAAAAATCCAATTCCATTGCTGTCAACGTACTTTTCGTATTAGAAAGTACGTTGACAGTGCAAAACTATTTTCCCCCTTATAATATCCGTCTTCACATTCTTCACAAGCCATTTCAATGTTTCCTTTATGCAAATTTAAATGCTAAAGTAGTATTTTGCTTTCGATTGTACTCGGTCATTCTACGCTTTCTTTTCGAAGCCAATCATTTTGTCTTTTACAAAAAAATTTAGACCGTTAAAATTATGTACAATTGAAGCCTTGTCAATTGAAATCGAGGCTGTGTTTTAAATACAATAAGCCTATGTATATGATCACACATGTTTCATATACTACCAATAAGTTGGATTATAATTTCCTAACTATTTAAAAATGAGGGTGTGTAGACAAGTTTAAATTAAGATCCATCCCATCTTTCAAAAGAAACAAATTTGTCGTTCGAAGCGTTAATTACAAGAAAAGTTAATGCCTTCTATGATGACATCCAACAGTTTCTTTACTATGTACACACACATCTTCACTTTACATTATAGTTATATTTATCTGAAGTATTTATCATCGTCATGTTGTTATTGTCATTGTCTTTGCAAGAGAACCATCGAGCATTACCAAGCCGATTCTCCCTACTTAATTTATACAGGGTGTTTGGAATTAAAGAATATCTAGTAAATTTGGAATTTCAAGTATATTCATTTATATTAAATAATTAGTGTTTAATTTATTGACACGTGTTTAAAGTATATATATATATATGTGTATATATATATATATATACTTTATATATATATAAGAGAGGGGGGGGGAGATACATCAGTGTATTAGCGATGTGTAATTCACTCGCGAACCGTTCACTCTGAACGGTTCAATCAAATGAAGGGGGCGTATGGTGACAATGTTTTGCAACGACCTATAGGTCACTATGACCTAGTTCGTGAACTATGAACTACATGGTGCACGTATTGATGTACTTGTACTAGGTCCCGAACCCGTCGTGTACTAAACCGTTCATGAATCACAACGGCTCGTAAACGATGCAGTATAGTATACATTACATATACAGTACCAATAGCAGTACTAACATTTGTGTGATAAAGTGTGTTGGTGAACGGAATGAAATTATATTTCCTTATATATATATGTTTTGTATAAATTATAAAGTTGTTTTTTCTTCCTCATACTTAATTCAAAATAAGTATTGTAATATTTCCATTTATTTATTTTTTACTATTTAATGTTTTTATATTGAGAAAAAACGGGATTATTTTCAGTATGTGCATGTATTTCATATACGTCATGAACTAGTTCATTTTAAAAAGATGTTAGTAGTTCATGACCTATAGTTCGTGAGCGGTACATTGAAATGAACTATGAACTACGAACTAGGTCCTCAAAGTGACCTACAGTTTGCCATCGCTACAGTGTATATAGATGAGACAAAACCACTTTCAATCATTTGATGATGAATACTTCCGCTTTCGGACCCATAACGGAAATGAATCAAAAAATAAAAGCAAATTCGGCCATATCAAAGAGTTATA
Organism: Leptodirus hochenwartii; assembly: GCA_947310635.1. Classification (NCBI taxonomy): domain Eukaryota; kingdom Metazoa; phylum Arthropoda; class Insecta; order Coleoptera; family Leiodidae; genus Leptodirus; species Leptodirus hochenwartii. Next base: position 43,594,933 of record OX371176.1, read on the forward strand.
TAAAAATATAAAACTATAAGGGATAATAAGTAAATTGACTTGTAATGTTTTATATAAATTGGCTAGTATTACTATTTTTAATAAACATTACTGAAATAAAAATTAATAATTTTTAAGAAACTTTCATTATTTAAATAATAACTACGAAATTAGAGACATTTAAAGAAGCAAGAATTAATTAAAGACAGAAATATTTATAGGGCGCTTAAATATAATATCATATTTTAAATGTTTGTGTCATTTATAGCAGAAACTGAATATTCTTCCCAATGCCATTTTGGACAATCGAATTTGGAATTACAATATCCTATTATTAACAGTAGCAACTATTATTTATCAATGTTAACCATCTCATAAAAATTTCTCTATATTTTGTTGTAAGGTACAGAATATATATATTTGCGGATAAGTTGCAAAAATTCTTTAAACGTTTGAACGACGATTTTTGAAAACGTAAAAAATTCCATTTAAATAATACAAATATCTTGTGGACGATTTCTTAACGAACTTCGTTTTCAGCAATATAAAATTCACACATTTATAAACTGTTTCAATAAAAGAAAACTTTGTTAAATAATCTAAATAAAATGAGGTTATCGACAAAATGTCAAGTCTAAGTAATTACAAAATACACACTTTTTCAATTAATATTAATTCGGAAATATAAAATTTTCTAATGTAATGATAAATCTTGGAAGTTAATACAAATTGCTAAGGTTTTTTAGCAACTTCACGTTAATTCTATAGATTTTGATTGTAATACAAGTTTTCTTTCATTAAATTCAATAATACAAGAGATTCATCAGATTTGTGACTTAATGCAAGAACAAAGCAATATTTATTGATCCATCCAAAAGAAAATAAAACAAAATTGCAATTAGTTTCACAAATGCTGCTAAGATTGTGATAGTATTATCTTTATAAAATTATTAAAAGGATTCCATGTTTTAAGACGACGAAAAAAATTAAATTTAAAACGTAAAAATCATTATCCAAATTATTTCCTATATAGTTTCTTGAATATGCTGGTGGCTTTATTATTATTAGTATCCAGCGCTACATTCTGTAAAATTATTACTAATATGGACGGTATATAATAATTTTGGAATCATTCAAATGCCATCAAACGTCCTTTTCTTTAATTAATAATCTTTAATCTTCTTGCATTAAGCCCCATAGTGGAAAAAGATCGTATGTTCTGCGACCTCCACGAAGGAACATAAGTGCGCATGTGCGGCGTTGTGAGCGCCATCTACCGATAAGACGGCAAAGTAACAGAAACATGCGCCTTTAGGTTCTTCATGCGGATGTCATAAAACATAGGATATCCATCCCCAACCAATTACAATATTATATTAATTCCTATTTTCATATATGTATTTCAGATTTTGTTTGTAAAACACTTACCTGTGATGACCAGTCTGCCTTTGGTAGCGCTCAGGCGCGTCTCACCGGTGAGCCGATGTTTGGTACGGCACTGGTAGCTCTTGTAACCGTCCTCAGGTCCCACGTCCCGGATGTGCAACTCACCACTTGGTAGAACGAGGTATTTACTATCTGTTGAGGGGGTGATATAGAAGGGAAGAGGCGAAAGGAATAAAACACAAGAAAAGTAATTAGACATCTTGAGATTTATGCATTCAATCAACGAATTGATCACAGTAGTAGAGTGCCAATTCTTCCGAATATTGTCATTCAAATAAGATTTTTTAATATCAATTGCTTGATAAAGTTACGAAAACTTTTGTCTTATACAAAACTCTAGATAACAAAAAATTTATATATAAGAAAAATAATTGACACTCTACTTCGTTATATTAAATTATTTTTATAAAAAAAATTCCGGAAATTTTCTCGGTCTTGGAATTTATTGTCCGAAAAATATACAAATGATCTACTAATTACAATGATTTACTAAGAATCATAAAATACTAAAAATGTTCAAAATTAGTCTTGATTTTAAGTTGCGTTAAAAAGATTTACAACGAAGAGTTTATAAAAAAATAATTAAAAGAAATTACGTAGAATGTTCTTAAAATTCTATAGTTGCTTTTTCTTTGGAATACATTTTAAAACTGTTGATTTATAAGATATGGTTTAAAACAATTCGTTTATACAATTCTTTTTTTCTTGTATAGTCTTTTATATATTTTTTAAAATTCTTGTAAACCCGTTTTTACGTACGTGTATATTGAAAACTTACGAAATCGTGATTGAATTATTAATTTATTTTTAACAACGATATGCACAACGAAATAAAATTTTCGTGAGTGTATTTTAAATTTATTATAAATCTTTTTCTAAGCGTTTTAAGATGTCTGTAAATATATATTTGTAACGAATGAATAAATTTGTCATAATTAGAAATTTAATTAATTAAAATGAGTATTTACATTTAATTAAATTTCCAAGTTTATATTCATTAGCAAGTTTGCTTAATTTTTGCATGAGCTTTATAAATTTATTTAATTTGTGCGTTAAAAATAAAACATATATTTTCCATTATAGTGCTAAATTATAGATGTACTGTAAAAAACAAAAACAAAATTTGACTTGTGCCAATTTTTCAATTTTGAAAATGTATAAGAGAATTAAAATTTAAGAAATTTGCCAATAAATAAAAAATAAAATCATTCAAAACCTTTTATTTCATAAGATTATTTTGATTTAGAAATAATGAAGTATTCAAATGAAATTGTATCGTAAAAGTTTTGAATGTTTCCGTTCAGCAAATAGAAATATTTTATTTATTTTTATATTTAAAAACAGTTTTCACTAATTTCAGAGTAACTAAATACATATAAACAAAATATTTCTATTTTTCAGTCATAAATAATATTATGGTAAGTATTTCATTTTGGAAAGGGGCCATTTTTCAGGATAAATCAAAAGGGAATTTTGAGGGAAGGAATTTGGAATTTAGGAATAGAACCTCTCTTTCACTTAGAAGACCGTGAGATAAAAACCTATCACAGACACAAATTTCTGCTCATATTTCTCACAGATTTTCTTTAAAAAAAAACGACACTTTTATCAAACTTCCTTGCAAAATAGAACACACCGAAAAAAACAACACAGCTCAAAATCGAAAAAGCAATTTAATTCGGCGCAAGAAACAAACTAAATATATAAAACCCACCGAAGGTGTTTTGATTTGGAGTATAGAGGACATTGGCAGAATCATCGCCGGCCTGTTTCCAGGCGACCACCTGGACAAAGTCACTAACGAAACTGGGAATGTGACATTTGAAGATCGCCGTGTTACCACGTAGGACACTCTCGTCCATCACGTTGGCACTGTACGCTTGCGACACAACTAGAACAACAAGAGAAGAACGAAGATAGAAACCAAGACGTGACTGAGGTCAAATACAAGAAGTATCAATTTTCAAAAAAGACATGAAACGCAAGAGTAAAACTGGAAAAAATGAAGGAATAGAGACCTCAATACGATTAAACAGCGAATTGTAGTTACGATAGTGAATATTAAATTCGATATATTTCTTCATCGCTTCTAAATGTAGATAATTTGGCGTTACAAATTTGTATAAAACATTTTTTTTTATGTATCACATAGTGAATACATTTTATATTAATATATTATTAATTAAGGTTTCTTCAATAAATTAACAACTTGCTAAGCGTTATTAAGTTTTTTAATTGATTTATTTATTACATCATGAACGTAATTTCGTAAAACCAATGGAAGATAGTATAGTTGACATTTGAAGTTTTAAATGTCACGCTGTCATTATATGACAGAAAACAGAAGTATATGAATGTTGACTGCTTGAAGGGCAAATACTGAACTAGTAAAATTATGCTAAACTGAAATTAGGGGCAAGCGTTAAAACAGGGAAACACAATAAATAAAATGATCGAAATTAAATGTATTAAAGATTAGTTGTTTCAAAAAAACATATTAAATAGGTTATAGATTTTGCCGTTATGTTGCGATAGGAAGAGAAGTAAAAATACAATGTTTTATAAAACCGTTAAAAACGAGGTTTATTTGACTATAGTTTCGCTTATTAAGCATTATCCAGAAATGAAAAACGCTCTTCTACTAACACTACTACCTAATTTGTTTCCTTTACTTTTTCTCCACCAAACACACACAAAATTGCTAATACTTTATCTAACCACAATTTAAGTCTATCGGAACGAACATCCAATCTATTGTTTAACCATAAACATACGACAGATAAATTTAATCGTTGTGGAGTTAGTTAAAGAGTCCGCAATCCTAAAGATTGGTTGCAAACAGCACGCCATGCCGATCTATCCTGAGCTAATCCCTTCATCTCCCTATAGCTATTCATCTCAACGTCTTCAACTATCTGACTCACATACTCCAATCTAGGCCTACCTACCTCTCTCTTTCCCTCCACTCTACCTTCTATGATCAATTGCATAATCCCCCCATGCCTAAGGATATGCCCTACTAATCTGTCTCTCCTACGCTGTAACACTCTCCAAATACTTCTCTTCTCCCCTACTAACTCTAGTACAGCTTCATTTGTTACTTTATCTTCCCAACCAATCCTCATCATCCTCCTATAACACCACATTTCGAATGCTTGTAATCTACGCTTCTCTTCCTTTCCTATAGTCCACGCCTCACACCCGTACAGTGCTACACTCCAAACATATACCTTCAGTAATCTTTTTCTAATACCCAAGTCAATATTTGATCTTAAAATCTGTTCTTTTTCTACGAATGCCTTCCTACCCTGTGCTATCCTACACTTTATATCTACCTTGCTTCGATTATCTTTTGTGATTCTACTGCCTAAATAACAAAAATCTGACACTTCTTCGATTCTATTATCTCCTATTGTGATCCTCATTTTTCTACTGCATTCCTTTTTGTCACACCTCATCACTTTAGTTTTACCTATATTTATTTTCATGTTAAAATCCCTAGTCAATACTGCCTGCATACCATTCAATACCCTTTCTAAATTCTTTTCGCTTTCTTCCAATATAGCTATATCGTCGGCGAATCTCAACATATATATTTTCTCTCCCTGTACATTCACACCTACACTATACTCTTCTTTTACTTTGTTTATTGCATCTTCTATATATAGATTAAATAATAACGGTGAAAGTGTACATCCCTGCCGAACTCCCTTCCCTATTTTTGCTACCTCTTCTTCCCCCTCAATTCTAACTAAGGCAGTTTGGTGTTTATATAAATTAAAAATTATTCTCCTATCCTTATAATCTATACCCGTTTCTTTTAAAATTCTAAACATTATGTCCCAATCTACATTATCAAATGCCTTTTCTAAATCTACAAAAGCTATGCAAGTTACCTTTCCTACCCTCATTCTTTTTTCTACTACCGTTCTTAGTGCTAAAATCGCCTCCCTCGTCCCTCTGTTTTTCCTAAAACCAAACTGATCTTCTCCTAGCCTTTCCTCTACTTTATTTTCTAATCTCCTATAAATAATCTTTAGCAATATCTTCGATGCATGTGATAGTAGGCTAATGGTCCTATAGTTCTCACACAGATTAGCTCCTATTTTCTTCGGCATTGTTACTATTCTACTACGCTGAAAATCCTATGGTACTTCTCCCTTGTGGAGTATATAAGATTAATTGTCCAGATTGCAAACTGGCCAAACTAGCTTTAAAATTAGATTTAATGAACATGTTAACAGTTATAAATTTAAAAAAACGAATTCGAACTTTGCTAACCATATTTTAGAATCTCACCATAATTTTCCTAGTATAGATAATTTTACCAATTTACACGTTTGTACAAAGAGTCATAAATTACATTTGCTTAATCACTAGAAATGCGCAAACACCGTAAAATCACTAATTATAACTTACTTCATGACCAATTAAACCTAATCTCCTCCCCATTATTCGATATTATCTGTAGGTAAATTGTTTATATATAAATAAGTTTTCTGTAATTCGTTTTTCATTTCTTAATAATGGATAATAGGCGAAACTATGGTAAAAAAAAACCTCGTTATTTAACCGTGATATAAAACATTGTATTTATATTTCTCTTCCCTAAAAAACATATTGACAGCAAATTGAAGATCTCAATGAGATTTTTATGAATAATTCTCGGGCGGCTATCAAACGCAAAAAGAGAAAATAATTAATATAATCTTCTATACTTCTTAAAGGAATTAATAGAATATATAAAGAATATTTCGAATTTTTTATTTTAAAAACTTTCGGATCATTATATCGAGGTACTATTATATCGAAGGCTTGGTTCCAAAAGTGGCCGATTACAATTTTGAGCTATATTCAAGATTAAAATCGTTTTTTCTATAGTTCTAAATGTCACTATCTGCATAAATAATAAAATGGACGCCAATAATCGAACATTTAAACGAGTCTATGTACAAAACGGGAACATTTATTCGTTTCATATATGGCTAAAAGAACATGACACTTTTGGAAGTATAAATTTCAAGTTGTTTACTATAGCACAAATAGCCACTTTTAAAGACGCACTTGGAAATTAAATTTTAGTGCAAAAGGCACTACTTATATTCAAAAGTGGATGTTGCAAAGATGTTTAAATTATATCAAACTGATTGCGTGGTAAATGGTAAGGAATGCCCGAAAGAAACTTATACCGGCACATTTTTAATACACAGTTCAACTTATCATTTCACAAACCAAGAAAGGGTCAGTGTCTTATATGCACTGCTTATGAAGCAGCTAATACTGAGATAAAGGCTACTAAGGAGGAAAAACGTAATTTGCACATAATATTGAAGGATAAAGCAAGACATGAAAAGAATTCTGATAAACAGCAAGCGCAATCGAATCCTGATAGGATACATTCATGTAACTTTGACCTACAGCAAATATTCAGATCCGACTAATCCTATTGTTTTACAAAACAAAGTTAGCAACCTACAACTTTACTATCATCAATTGTGGAAATAACACTGGAAAATGCTACATGTGGATGGAGCTCGCGGTCCGTGCGAAATTGCGTCATGCTTATTCCATCAGTTGAAGAGCCTCCCTTCAACAATCGAAAATGTAAGGCTATTCAGCGATACATGCGGAGGACAGTATAAAAACAAATATCTGGCTGCAATGTTTATTTATGCCGTACATGCTGTTCAAATAGAAGTAATTGATCAAAAGTTTCACGTTTCTAGCCACAGCCAAATGGAATGTGATTCGATACATGCCAGAATTGAAACGTCATCCAAAAATATACCAGTATATTTACCACATGAACGGGTAACAATTGCTAAAAATGCAAAACAAAACCACCCGAAGTATGAAGTTTTTGAAAATAGAGATTCCTTGACTCCTGGAAAGCTCTGGCTAAATTAAATATGATCAACCGTAATAAAGATGAAGAACGGAACATAATAAATTGGCACCATATTAAATGGATAAGGTTCGAAAAGGCTTCGAAAAAGTTCAAACCAAATTCGATGACGATTTTTGTAGCATTATGATTGTTTCCTGTGGAGGTCATCGTGTTACAATTACCACAATGGAAAGATGCCTCAAACCTTTAAAATCAAAACAAAAGAAATATTTCTGCATTGAAGCAGAAGCATTTGAGAGAAATGTGAAACTACAACGGACGACTGCAAGCAAATTTTCTAACACTGCTTAGCGATGTCAAGATTGAGGACGAGACGGTAGTACCAGATATTAATGATTCTGATGAGGACCATGACTTTTTTATCAATAGTTTTTGTTAAAATGTGACAAATAAGTTATTTTATAGTAGATAGCTACTAGATATGTAATAAAATATTTTGTGTCTAATATGGTGGTTTTTTTAAAATTATTTATACATAAAAAATATTTCACAAGGAAGATTACCTCAAGTAGTCATAAAGAGGTAGTAAATATATGAAGGAAAATTATGTTTAAACATTAAAATAAAAAAAAAAAACGATTTGATACAATATTCCAAATTTTCCTTTCTTGAAAAATCACACTTTTGTAGTTAGACACATTTGGAATTTGACCATCGATATAGGTTGGATTCTACTACACAAGATATTCTATAAATAATATCTATTGATACGCTAGTCTTTTATATCGGTCATATTGATTTTGTGCTTTGAAACTGGAATAGGAAATGAAAACTATATTGAAAATGGTCAGTTCAGCCACTACCATAATCTAGTGAAATTATTACAAGATATTTAATCAATAGAAAATCTAGAAAAATACTAATCAGAATATGTTCTTATTTGCCCAAGACGTAATAAAAAAAATGCCGGTATAACAGAAAATACAGCGACCGAGATATATTACCATTTTTATTGAGTAGTGAATTGAGTCTTTAGAAAAGAAAAGACTAAAGAAGGTTGAACCAAATGACGTTTACACTGAGTGAACATTACTATTACAGAAGACTATTTCGAATGATCTGGGATACATTTCCATCGTGGATGAAGGTTACAAAAATATACTTGTATTTGCAATGTATTTTTTGGATACCAAATCCAACAAAAAATTTTCGCCAAAGGAGTTATTTTAAATTATCGCGGCTTTTGCTAGGAATTGTCAGGGTGTATTTTCCGATTATAGATGATTTCAAGCTGAATTATAAAATATTTCGGCATTTCTCGTAATCAATTGTACTTTAAATCAGTTTCTAATATTATTTCGCTATATTTTAGTAATTATTTCTTATTTGAACAATTTCTATTTAATTATTTGTCGAAGAACGCACTGATAGGTATTGTATACTATATTTAAGTCAGTAGTTCTTATACAATATCAACAATATATGGACTGTGTAGTATGCCTACCTTGGTGAGAAATGTCAAAAAGAAGGATTTCAATCAAATCGCTAATATATTTTGAATCAACAATATTTTTTGCAAGAAGGTCGTTAAGTTAAAGAGTCCGCAATCCTAAAGATTGGTTGGAAACAGCACGCCATGCCGATCTATCCTGAGCTAATCCCTTCATCTCCCTATAGCTATTCATCTCAACGTCTTCAACTATCTGACTCACATACTCCAATTTAGGCCTACCTACCCCTCTCTTTCCCTCCACTCTACCTTCTATGATCAATTGCATAATCCCCCCATGCCTAAGGATATGCCCTACTAATCTGTCTCTCCTACGCTGTAACACTCTCCAAATACTTCTCTTCTCCCCTACTAACTCTAGTACAGCTTCATTTGTTACTTTATCTTCCCAACCAATCCTCATCATCCTCCTATAACACCACATTTCGAATGCTTGTAATCTACGCTTCTCTTCCTTTCCTATAGTCCACGCCTCACACCCGTACAGTGCTACACTCCAAACATATACCTTCAGTAATCTTTTTCTAATACCCAAGTCAATATTTGATCTTAAAATCTGTTCCTTTTCTATGAATGCCTTCCTACCCTGTGCTATCCTACACTTTATATCTACCTTGCTTCGATTATCTTTTGTGAATCTACTGCCTAAATAACAAAAATCTGACACTTCTTCGATTCTATTATCTCTTATTGAGATCCTCATTTTTCTACTGCATTCCTTTTTGTCACACCTCATCACTTTAGTTTTACCTATATTTATTTTCATGTTAAAATCCCTAGTCAATACTGCCTGCATACCATTCAATACCCTTTCTAAATTCTTTTCGCTTTCTTCCAATATAGCTATATCGTCGGCGAATCTCAGCATATATATTTTCTCTCCCTGTACATTCACACCTACACTATACTCTTCTTTTACTTTGTTTATTGCATCTTCAATATATAGATTAAATAATAACGGTGAAAGTGTACATCCCTGCCGAACTCCCTTCCCTATTTTTGCTACCTCTTCTTCCCTCTCAATTCTAACTAAGGCAGTTTGGTGTTTATATAAATTAAAAATTATTCTCCTATCCTTATAATCTATACCCGTTTCTTTTAAAATTCTAAACATTATGTCCCAATCTACATTATCAAATGCCTTTTCTAAATCTACAAAAGCTATGCAAGTTACCTTTCCTACCCTCATTCTTTTTTCTACTACTGATTTAAGGTTAATTTATTATATAAGGTCGTAACGACGCAATATTTTTACCATATACTAAGAAAGATTCAGATTGGGTAAGGACAGATTCTGACGATATTAGCCATGTTGGTTACTTTCTTTAAAAATATCAAAATTAAGTTTCTTTTTTTTGAGACGCCAAAATTTTAATTCCTAAAATACTTACGATGGAATATTTGAAATGATTGGGTTGTATATTTATATCACTGCACTATGTTTAACAAAGAAAAAAAACAAATTTTATTTGTTTGGTGCTACCAACACTTAGATAAAACAATATTAAGAGTATATTCAGCTAAACTAAGCATCAACTGAACGGAAATTCCAACTAAAAAGATATAACTTTCCCACGTACTTTCCTCGACACTAGCAGAAATAGCCGAAAAAATGCCACTTCTATCAAATTTAAATCTTTATATCAGTCAATATTCTATATATTGACAAAACCTTCAAAAGTAACATCTTTACATTGGACGCTACAAGAGTATATCTATTTAGACATAAAAATAAACAAGATGTCACTCACTCTCATCACACATCTCAACAATCCGCTGAATTTCTATTGAACTTACAAATGCCTCAATATATCCCTCCGAAATATATTCCTGTGGAGGACACAAATTTATACGGAGTGTTCTACAAATTACTTTGAAAATACAATCACCTAATAACGCATTAGATAGGTCTTAGTGGGAGCCAGTTCATTACGCAAAAATCTTTGCGAATTATTGTATCTTGCGCAATTTTTGCATCTAAATATATCATCCATGACGTTTTTGAACGAAGCATTAATAAAGTATTCAGAAATAATACGTAACGAAAATAAAGGCTAGTCAAACAACCAGTAGAAATAGGTCAATGAAACATGTATATATCAAAAAATTAAATTCCTTGCCTTTTAACTGAGAAACTAACTATAGTTTTTGTTTCGAACAATGCATAGAGTAGATAGATCATATGTCAACTCAATTCACGTCCAGTTCTAGAACTGAAACTAAAACTACAAATACACGTACAGAATGCTTTTTCTGCTCTGGACTATTTACGGGAATAATAGAAGGATGAAGGGACGTTCGTATTTCGCATTATTAAGCAATCCAGGCTTCGCAGAAGCAACAGGTGGAAACATGAAACCTCCACGTTTTATGTCCTTGTGGGTGTATTATATAGAAGACGAGGTGCAAACCGCCATCAACTGAATTATATATTTGACAATATCAGGAAATATTTCAGCAAAGACAATCAGATTTACAACAGATAGAATGAAGATGTAATTAGACACGATTTGTCTATGCCTTCAACATTGAATGGGCAATGAAAGAGAGGTTCTGCGGCTAGATGTTTGGAGTATACTTTCAAACAATGGTAATTTAATAACTAGTATTTTAAGGACTAGAATTTTTTTTATGGAAATCTAAAAAGTAAAATGTCTTAAATCTCAGTTTCCTTAAAAATCACCGTATTCAATGCCATCGGGTGGCAAATATTTATTTCCATTTGTATCCTGCCAGGCAACTGCATCAACGTGATCAGAAACAAAACTTGGGATTTGGCATTTAAACACGGCCGTATTGCCTTTGATTACGAACACATCGTAGACTTGAGGTTCGTAATACTGATTCACAACTGCAAACAAGTTTTTTAATTGTCGTATTAAAAAATGAAACATCTATTAACTACATAAAGGTTTTTTTTTCATTTCAAACCTTGGTTTGAAGGCAAATCGAAAATATGATCAATGCGAACGACCTTAAAAAGAGAAGTATTTGTAAGAAAGGTTCTGGATAATGGGTGAATTAAAAGGAAATTTGAACCAACATTTTGCAACATTTATGTACCATTTTTGGTGGTCATATTTATAGGATCATATTTGTATTCCTTTCCATCATCAGTGATCCAAGATGTGATGTCAATAAAATCAGAAACGAAGCTCGGGAGAAGACACTTTAAAATTCCAGTGTTGCCACGTAGAACGAATTCGTCAATTACGCGACTTTCGTAGAATTGCTTCACCACTATTTAAAAATTAATATAGATAGGAAAGTCGGTAAAAATCCACTGCATATTTTAGACAGAAATAAAAATATATGGGTCAAAAAATTGAAATATCAATTCTATAGACATTCTATCTTCTTGGGAGTGGTTGGAGGGTCTAATATGGGTCTTGAGTTTTTATTATTATGTCCATTTTTTTGACCATATGTTACCAAAATCTTGTCCTGGCAAGTATGTAACGCCATTCGAATCTTGCCACCGCTCCACAATTATAAAATCGGACACAAACGAAGGTATTTCGCATTTCATGACAGCAGAATTTCCTCTGATGACATATTCGTTGTCCGCTTCCACTTCGTAAGATTGGGCAACAACTAAAGAGCGAAATATGTAACCGATTTATTTTACGACGTATAAATATATGGTAATAATATGTATGGCGTGTGATAATTGTCCCTTATAATTTTCGATTTACAACACGCGAGAAAAGAGGTTCTAAACGTATAAGCAAACAATGATTTAGGGATAGGAGAATTGGCTTTTTAAATTTTTGCACATATATTTTGTTCAATATCTAACCATAACTGCTTTGGGAGCCATGCTTATAAGTTTCTCCGTCATTAGAGATCCAAACATCAACTTGTACGAAATCCGTTACAAAACTGGGGATTTTGCACTTCATAACGGCAGAATTTCCTCGAATGACGTACTCGTTTTCCGCTTCCGTAATGTAGAATTGAGCTACAACTGCAATGGAAAATAAATCGCGCCTCAAAATATGGAAAACATAAAGAATATAATCCTCCGCGAATTAATAATGAAGATTGAACTAGAGTTGTAGATTCCAATGCATATGTTCAAAACTTATTGAGTAATTGGATACATTTGCATCCACCTATTACCATTTTTCAACAAACTCAAACTTCTATATCAAGTTCCTCTAAGCACAGCAGATTCACGAAATGCACCTATCAGCTTATAGTCTATCTCTTTATCTTAACTATTGTGAGATACCAATTGGTGGCGATAAGCCAAAACTATTTTTTTAGGATAGATAATACGAGTTGTGCAGCAATATAACTTTCTGATACCCATTTCCGAATCTATTTCGACAACTATTCAAGAAAGAGAGGCGTTTTTAATGCGGGACACGAACAGGAAATGGCTGGTTGACACCGGAAATACGGTTCCACACATAGGCATCGATTCTTAGCTGAGCTAATTATAATTTACAATTGAAAACATGGAATTTGTTTTGCATTCTAAAAGAATTGGAAGTAGGTTCTTTCCATATGAAAAGCAAATACTATGTGATTGGCATAATAAAGTAGAGACAATTTATTGGTGGAATTATTAAGTTAAAAATTGAAATGTTTTTGAACTCATCAAAAGTTTTGTAAGATTTTTTTAATAGTGACACTAAAAGTCCATGCATATGTTACTGTCGAAAGCGGACAATTGCAAAATTTAGAACACAGATATTTCAAGTTTCGAAACATCCTAATAGTATGGTAATTTTTCCCATTTGTTGATATTTCTTGCATATAATCAAATTTCTCGCTAACTACATCATTTTGTTCAACAAATTTTCTAATTGTCCACCCTCGATTGCCGTATTTCAATCAAAAGCTTAATCAAACATATTTTTAGCTCTTCAAGAATTTCTTCTTTAGAATAGTAGATACCATAATTTGTATAAGACAATTTCAATTCATTGCCCTCATCATCAACCCAAGCTTCCACGTGAACAAAATCAGCTACGAATGATGGAATGGAACACTTCAAGACAGCACTATTGCCACGTATGACATATTCGGTGAGTATTTCAGCTTTGTAGAATTGATTAACCACTGCAAATTAAAGTGAATAAAGCAGCGTGTTACGATTGATTGAAGTAGAGGTCCTGTATAAAGGGGGATTTCACGGGGATCTTCAAGAACATTTTAAAGGAGATTCGTTCATTGTGATTGTACCATAATCTTGATTATATGAGTACTCTTTTGAGTCACTTCCGACCCACGCTTCTACTCGCACAAAGTCCGCCACGAATGAAGGGATGTTGCACTTCAGTACCGCGGTGTTACCACGTATTACGTACTCGGAGACAACCTCTGCCTCATAGTACTGATTGACCACTGAATAGTTGAAAGAAAAAAATCAAATGTCTAAAAGATTCGTCATTTATGGGAGCACACTCTTTAGAGTTTTTTTTCTATAACTATCTCAATAATTATATAAACGAAGGGCAAGTTGTAAGCATATTGATAAACAATAAAATAATAGTTTCTGTTTAAGTTTGCATCGATGGGGTAGGATTCGCTAAACAGACTTTGCAATTCATTGGTTACGAGTTCAAATCCCCATCATGACAGACAATTTGTCAATTATTTCTGTTCGTGTCATGCAAATCTGATTGGATACTTTTTTAAAATTAATTAATGGACGTTGGGAGATTTTCCGCCCTTTACCAACACAAATATGTCGCTTTTTATTACTCTGCACATATACACAACATCCAGGTCTGGAAGAGATTTTTCTTTTCCGAAAATACTCCTTCGGGAGTGGGATTCGAACCCACAACCTCCGCGATGCCGATATAAGATGCCATGGTGCCCCTAACTGTATAATTGGCAAATATGATTTAAAAAATCGTAGCTGCCTACCAGAGAAAAACAGATTAAGTCTAAAAATTGTCTAAACTTCGCTTGATTGAAAGAGAGTGTTCTAAACATATATTTGGACCATTTGCATTAGATTGGAAGTATAAAAGAGCAGAATCTTTTCTCTAAATTTGTGTCAATTTTGTACCATATTTAGATTCATTTAGATGATAAGCATTCGATTCGCTGTCTAACCAAGAGACGACTTGAATGAAATCGGCCACAAATGATGGAATGGCACATTTTAATACAGCTGAGTTTCCCCGAATGACGTATTCATTGTTTACCTCTGTTTGATAGTCCTGTTGGACAACTGAAAGAGAAAATTGAGTGCAAACTTATTAACTGATTACAATTTTAGAATATTAAAATTGGGTTCCGAACAGGAGCAAAATAAGGCAGTCGAAAGAGAGATTCCTTCCATTAATTTGTTAACCAAATTCCTCCACCTCTTTGATTAACAATTGTGAAACAATGAAATCAACTGCCCAATTACCCTCCTTGCTGTCATTTTTTGACAAGTAGTGCTGGAATGTTTCCCCTTGATCAGTATGCCAGGAAACAACTGAAACGAAGTCAGCAACAAAGGATGGAATTTGACATTTCAAGATAGCGGCATTTCCCCGGATAGCGTACTCCTTATTCACATCCGTGTCGTAGTATTGAGATACGACTGTATAAATTAAGTAAAGAAATATCGATAAAAACTATCTAGCTAGACATTGGATTAAATAGTGAAAGAAATATTCCTATATGTAACTGTATTATGGCTACTATTTTATTTAATCATTCTGAAAATCATTTTTGTAAATATTCATTTTTGATTCTTTATTCAACTTGGGATAATTTGTTGATGTTTGGATGTTATGAATATGTTGTGATGTAATGTTAGAATTATGTGAAGATAGATCAACGTTGTAAATATTGACAATAAGCGGCCCCTACATCATAGCGCAAACAGCAAGACATATTTAGATGACGAAACAATGCTGAAAGAAATATGTGTTAGAACAATATTTGAAAAATGTAAAAAGTCATGTTACCACGACAATTAAAATCGCAACTAGTTCACTAAAACAACGCATTCGAAATAATTAAATATATACTGTTTACAAAAATATTATATAATTTCCATGCCGATACTTTTGAACTGTGTATAAAAATCAATCTGCTGCATGAGCTTGTGATTTTAAAAAATCATAAGAATTAATCGGTGTAAACCTTTTACATTTTTCAAAATTGTTATATTTGGTAAATTGTATATGCCGGAGTACCAACAATTTCGTAATAATTTGTAATCAATCAAATTAATTATGGTTTTTCATCTCTCTAAGATCGGTATTTCTACTACAATTTTATATTTAATTGTTGACAAATTCTGAATTTGCCTTGATCCCAGTTTTCTAACTGTGATAGCTGGATAATTAATTTAATTAAATATTTTTTTAGATTCTTGTTATACTTCGTAAATATTCAAAGCCTCGGGTATAAAAATTGGATCACCAAAACAATTTTACATTAAAGGGTATTTTAAAAATTATCAAGGTTAAAAAAATATTGAATAGGGGCATCAATTAGTTGGTACTCCGCAGGATATATGGTTGGCTGATTATGAAGAGTTCTATTTGGAGGTTTGCATTTATGTACGATTTTATAACGAATTTAAATTTTGACTTTAGAATTCAATCCTTACAATTTCGAAAAACAATTCAAATAAAACAGGACAATATAAATAATCCGCGAATTGCACACCTTAAATTTTTGTAATTGTTCCTCTACTTGGACAAACGCTCAAGTGGTAATATGTTTGCTAATACCTTTTAAATCGTTATTCTCACAGTATTACGATGGTATGGGGACGTTGAAAAGCATTACTTTTAAACAGTATCATTAAAGGTAAGTCGGGAGCAAATTGTACGTCGGAAGCATCGATGATTGTTTTAGTTTAGATTTTGTAATAAAAGCAAACCGTGCATTGATAGGGTGTAAAGTACCGATCGTTCAGACTAAAAAACAAAATTAACGGCGCTGACGGATATTAAAATATATAATCATCGTAGAACAAATTCATTTCTAATACTTGTTGGTCTGTGCCATATCAAAGTTTATCTCGAAATATACATCGGAATTTTCATACCAAAAAGCGCAATTCAATGTAGAATTAGTAGCATTATAAATTAACCATATAGGGACTGGATTCATAATAAACTTGGAGCGTACGATAGATAAACAATTATTATAAACAGACGATTAATCACAGGCAATAGAATAATCTAAATGAGAGACCTTGCTATACCGCACACTATCGCTGAACACGCTCTCGCTGTGTTGCGCTACAGTGTATATATAGGCTATTTTTTTTAACTGGCGGGCCCGCCCCTTCTACTGCGCATTACAAATTAAGACTAGTTTATGCATATAACAAAAAAAAATTGAAAATATACTGGCCGCTTCAACACCCCGAAACCTTATGCTCGTGAAGAGATGCTCGCCACTGCATTTTTGTCATTTGAGGGTGTGGTCAAAATTACCGCAATGTTGTCATATCGATAACCAAAAAATACAGAGAGTATTATATTAGCATAATTGATCAAAACAAATAATAAATAACTGGAAACTTTTGACTAAATAGTGGACTTTAATCGAGGCCGTATATATTCGTACATTAAATATTCTCAATCTGAATTTTGCTATGCAGTTTACAATTTGAGCACTTTGTACTGAAGTTTTTTATTCATATATGGCAACAATGGTACTGGAAGCTGAACCCTTATGCGCAGTAGAGGGTGAATTAGGTCCGCCAAGATATAAAAAATGACTTATACCTACGGTTATGTTCTAAAAGTGAATGAATCTCCTATATGGGGTCATTTTCAATGGTACTAATTGTACATGGTTTATTTCTCTTTCATTTTATGTATTTCAAAGTAAATTTCTAAAAAAATTGACATAAAGTAAAAAAGTTGCCGTAGTCAGTTAAATCAGACTTGTAAATGAAATTGGATTTTATATTTGAATAATAAAGCGTTATTTCAAACGGTCTGGTGTAGACGCCAAAATATCAACGCACGACCCTGAGTGAGATTGGACTGAAATTTTGAGGATCAAATATTTCTAGATACTTCCAGTATTTCTATTGTATTTCCCGTATTTACGAGATTTACAGATATTCACAGATATTTCCCGTTATTTACTTCTCGTATTTATCAATATTTATGAAATTCCCAGCTATTTTCGCATATTGCAATCACAAGGTGAATATTTCAAGTTCGATTTAGATCGATTTATTGAATTTAAACCTAGAGCAAAACCACAGAACTCTTCAAATCGTGTAACGAACCAACTGCTATTAATAATGACAGACATAAAACAAAATGTAAAACACTCAGATAATGTCCCTACCTGCTCTGACATTAACATCCCTACTATATACCGTCCCAACGCTATTCTTCGCCATGCAGCTGTACACCTGAGCGTGGACCTCTTGCCTGTAATCCTCTGCTCTGAACGGCGGGAACACCAGATTCCCATTGGCCAACACCTGACGCAGTCCGGGAACATCTCCGACCGCCGTTCCATCGGCCCGCACCCATATGATCTCCGGTGGGGGCATGCCACGGGCGCCACACTCCACCACTGCTCCAGTGGTGTTACTAAAGTCGACACGGTTTAGTGGTTCGCGAACGAACACCGGCCCGACCGACTTGTCATCGTTGGATGTAGACGATTGTTGAGAGGATGGTTGAGATTGGCCTGCGGTCTGGGAAGGGGATGATTTCGACTGTTGAGAGGAAGATTGGATGAGGGAGGGAAGGGTGATTAGGAGCAAGAGAGAGAAGAGGGACGCAGTGTAGTAAATGGTTTTCATTTTAGATGATTGGGTTTTACTTTGGCACTATTAACACTTCAATTTGGTTCCTATTGTTTTTGAAGCACTGATAATCCGAAAACTGTTGGCGCGGTAGATTTAATCCACTGATAGCTGCCTCCGCTACCACGGCAACAGGTGGTAAATCTATAATAAATAAGAATACGATAAATATATATTGGGATACTCTAGACCAGGGGTCACCAAACTTTTTGAGAAACGGGCCGGATTGAAATTTTTAAAAACATCCCGGGGGGCCGGACGAAAAATATTCTTATTAATTTACATTTCATATGTAAACGTATATAGTTTATATTAGAATTTATAATGAAAAATATCTATTAAAATGTATGTGTATCCATATTATATATATATATATATTGTACATCTAATTAAAAGGGGGAAGTAATAATAAAGATATTCTTATTTTTACATTTGTTTATTTATTGAATTTGCATATAATTAAACCAATTAAGAGAAATATAATACATATACATTAAGTTACATACAAATATTTAAATACTAGCATGTTTATGTATATCCAAATTATGATTATTGCGAAGTGTCCGCTTGTTTGGATAAACTGATTTCTTTTAAATTTGGTTTTAAATTTGATGTACCAATTTGCAAATAATTTTCTAGGTGTAAGTCAGTTAAACGCGATCGATTTTTTGATTTTATATATTTTAGTTTAGAAAAGGTTTGTTCATATAAATATGTGCTACCAAAAATTGATATTATTTTTCTAGCATTTTTCTAATCGAATTCCTCTATAATTTATCGTAAAACGAAATTAAATTTTCATTTTTGTATATCAACTTCATCCTGTCATTCGCTTGAAGATTAATTCCAATTGAAAGTTTTCTTCAACGTTGTTGATCGGGATGTCAATTGGATTTTGAAATAATTGAAATATTTTCGATTTTCCCTTAAAATCAATAAACCGATCCGCAAAAGCTGTCTGAAGTACTTCAATATTTTTAATGCAATCTTCGAGAGGGAAAATGTTTATCGGTAAAATTGTAGATAAATTGGCACAACATGAAAAATGGGAAAATTTATATTGAATGATATGATTTATAAATAATTCTAGTTTTGTTTCAAATAATATGATGTCATAATAAAGATGATTAACAAGTTTATCACGTCCCTGTAGTTTCCTATTTAAAACATTGAGATGTTCACTTATATTAGTTAAGAAGACGAGACGCCACAACCACTTAATTAAAATAAAACCACAGGTTTTAATTTCTTATTCATAAATATATCAATTTCAATTCAGAATTCAAAAAATTGCTTTAACACATTTCCACGACTGAACCACCGCACTTCAATATGGTACAACAAATCTCCTTACTCAGCTTCAATCATTTCAAGAAAACGTTTGAATTGACGAGATTCAGACCAGTCTTGCGAATGAAATTTACTGTTGATATTACACATAAAGCCTGCTGGTAAATTATGCAATGAAAATGCATGGTTTTTTTAATACTTTTCTTCTCAAGGTATTGATGGAACTCAACTATGAATCCAATTTTATAATCGATCTATTTTTAGCGCCATCCGTCGTAACCGCTGATAACAAATTCCAGTTTAATTTTAGGTCGTTGATAGTTTCTGCTACACATAAGAATATATTTTCACCTGTTGTTCTATCTTTCAAGCTTTTTAATCGTACTAGTTCTTCCGTTACTTAAAATTTTTTATTTACGCCGCAGATATAAATTAGTAATTGAACTGTGTGACTTACATCTTCGCTCTCATCGAGTGCAATTGAAAATTTTGTAAAGTCGAGAACCTTTTTTTCGAGTTGCTTCTTCACATCTGCTCGTATATCTTCAACTCTTCTAACTATAGTCGATGCAGATAAACTTACAGCCATAAAATCCATTACTTTTTCAGGACATATTTCTTCAGCAAGGGCAAAACAAATTCGTTTTGCAAAATCACCATCAATAAATGGTTTTCCTTCTTCGGCTAAAATTTGGCTAGCTCGAAAACTTGCTCGAACCGTACTTAAATTATATGGTCTAGAGTCTAGACCATATGGCATCACTATCTTCAGTTTAAATTGTAATAGCACAGGCTTTCTTTAAGCTTATATTTTTACAACGTTGCCAAAGCGTATAGTTAATGTGTAGTTTTAAGCGCTGCACTGTCATAACCATGCATTCTCATATGGCTCAGCCTTCCATCACCACGCTCATTTACTCTTATGCTTATAATTATTTGTATCCCCATTATTTCAATCTACAAATTTAGAACGAAACAACTATGGACTGTCTACTATTTTATATGCAACCAATGATATTAATAAATTATATTCCGAATTCGTATGTTTATAGTTTGTTTAACTTCCTTCTCTGGAAGCAAAATTAATCAGACAAGGTCAGAATAATAAAAAGGTAAGTACAAAACAAAGTTTGAATTTACTTTATTTAAACGGACTAAAAAAACATTGGAATCGTGAAATAAAGAGTTTAGTTAGTTAGTTAAAGAGTCCGCAATCCTAAAGATTGGTTGGAAACAGCACGCCATGCCGATCTATCCTGAGCTAATCCCTTCATCTCCCTATAGCTATTCATCTCAACGTCTTCAACTATCTGACTCACATACTCCAATCTAGGCCTACCTACCCCTCTCTTTCCCTCCACTCTACCTTCTATGATCAATTGCATAATCCCCCCATGCCTAAGGATATGCCCTACTAATCTGTCTCTCCTACGCTGTAACACTCTCCAAATACTTCTCTTCTCCCCTACTAACTCTAGTACAGCTTCATTTGTTACTTTATCTTCCAAACCAATCCTCATCATCCTCCTATAACACCACATTTCGAATGCTTGTAATCTACGCTTCTCTTCCTTTCCTATAGTCCACGCCTCACACCCGTACAGTGCTACACTCCAAACATATACCTTCAGTAATCTTTTTCTAATACCCAAGTCAATATTTGATCTTAAAATCTGTTCCTTTTCTACGAATGCCTTCCTACCCTGTGCTATCCTACACTTTATATCTACCTTGCTTCGATTATCTTTTGTGATTCTACTGCCTAAATAACAAAAATCTGACACTTCTTCGATTCTATTATCTCCTATTGTGATCCTCATTTTTCTACTGCATTCCTTTTTGTCACACCTCATCACTTTAGTTTTACCTATATTTATTTTCATGTTAAAATCCCTAGTCAATACTGCCTGCATACCATTCAATACCCTTTCTAAATTCTTTTCGCTTTCTTCCAATATAGCTATATCGTCGGCGAATCTCAACATATATATTTTCTCTCCCTGTACATTCACACCTACACTATACTCTTCTTTTACTTTGTTTATTGCATCTTCTATATATAGATTAAATAATAACGGTGAGAGTGTACATCCCTGCCGAACTCCCTTCCCTATTTTTGCTACCTCTTCTTCCCCCTCAATTCTAACTAAGGCAGTTTGGTGTTTATATAAATTAAAAATTATTCTCCTATCCTTATAATCTATACCCGTTTCTTTTAAAATTCTAAACATTATGTCCCAATCTACATTATCAAATGCCTTTTCTAAAGAGTTTAAAAAAGTAAAAATAAATATATAAATGTGTTAAATTTATTTACTTGCATGGTTATGATGAATGGGTCAAGGAAAGGTGATGGTCAATATTTCAATGTATAATTCAAGTTATTTTTTTTTAGGTATTTTCAAAATATATTTTGAAAAAAAAGCTCTAGATATTTAAAATATGTAGAAATATTCCCAAGTTTTATTTTATATATTCCCAAGAAATATTCCCAAATATTCTCTTCGAATAAAATATTCGCAAGTTGAAACCCCGTTATAAAATTGCATACAACAATAATTATTAGGATAATTTTTGTAGTACATCATAAACGGTTTGTTTTTCTTTTTTCCGATTGCATTTGTTTAAAATGTTATGGCGAAAAATATACATTGTAGTTAAAATAAAATAAAATATGTCATAAATTACGTTTTAAAAATCGAACTAATTATAAATCCATTAAAACAAGCAAACAGCATTAAATTTAAAAACAGTACTTTTGACTATAACCAACTTTCCTACGAATGAATTTGCGCATAATATAGTTTTATGTCGGCTGGATAATGGGCTACATGCAAGACTACTAAAATTTTCAGTCATTACTTGAAGCCATCGAAGCATTACTTGAAGCTTTTATTATATACAAAGCATCTAAATTTAGGCGTTTTTACTAGAAAATTCCACAATAATTCGGATATACGAGTATATGCATTGCACTGAGACGATTTAAGAGGAAAAGAACAACTTATGGTATATAATTAGAATCTGTTTTAATTTCTGCGGTGAGAAAAATTAAACATATTAAAATTTCCAACTGTTCGAGAAAATGTACACGTAGAAACTATTTCTCGGAATATTATAAAACTAAAAATTAGTATTATGAAAATTATTTTCGCGTGGGGTTAATTAAAAAATCTAGGACAGCAATATTTTCGCAACCCAAGTTCAATTTCCTATAAAATCTAGAATAGCTCAGATAATATATAATATATTATATATTTGTGCGGTTTAGAGTGTCGTCTCGTGGCTGATGTCATTTGTGTGATTGTTTAAATTTTTTATTTAAATTTTATGAAAGTCAATCTTATATGGTCAACTCTTATCATTGGTCATGGTTCGTGATAATAGAGCATGATATAGGATGTTTGAGATTCATATAGATATGTTTGGCATATTGTTTTCGATCATTGCAGATTTCTTGTTCAATTTCTTTTCATACAATTTGCATGATTACTTTATCCAAATAATGATAAAAAAATATGATTTTGAATATATAAATAACGTAGGAATTGAAGAGTGCGATTTCAGTGCATTTCTGAAATGAAATTTCAGCAGGTCGGAAAATATAAAGATTTTAATTTAACAAGTATTTAGAAATTAAGGTGCATGGCTTAGTGAAATTTGAAATTAATTCATGATTGCGCCCTACCGCATCTACAAGGCATTTTTGTGAATTTATATTTTTTTTAAATCATAACACAAATCCATCTATTTAAAAATAATCTTAATATTAAAATCAACTGATACAATTTCATTTTGTGGCACCACCTACCACTTTATCAAGTGTAAATTGACTTTACCAATAATATAAAAAGAATTGTTTGAAATTAACTTAATCACGTTAAAATTCGTTACAGGATGAGTTGAGGGCTAATTGCTATTTTGCTTTCCTGCCGTATATTATACTGCATTTCAATTTAGAGTGCATATAAAAATTGAAACGGGCTATAGAAACTGCAATCATTGATTTGATAGTGTTTATGTTAGTAGGACATTTGCATGTCCCAAATACACAGGTAAATATGAAAACAGAAGATTTTGCGTAATTTCCACTTGTTTATTTATATAGCAGGAACAGGTAACTGGAACGTAGTTGAAACATATGAACTAGCATTTGAGATAATTATATCAAACATGAATTTATTATCTGTCGCATAAAACTGAAAAATGTGGTGAATTCAAAACATTTGCCATTAGTTATTGATACCCGTTTTTTTATTTTTTATTTATGTATGTCTGGAGATTACCGCCCGTTACCAATAGTATTTATGTATGTATTTTTCATTTCTCTGGAGATATAAAGAACATCTATGGTGGTTATTAATTTTTTGTTAATCTTAATCCGAATTTTTTCTTATCCGAAAAATATCCTCTCGAGTGGGATTCGAACTCACGCTTAGCGCGGCGAGTTAGCATTCGTCAAACATATTAATAACCAATTTAGGTACAATCTCGCGGGTCAGATTTTTATCTGAACCTGATGGAATTCCTCATTAAGAATCATCCTCATATAGTATTGCTTTCTTTGAAAAGTTTGTAGTGATTCTAATATGCAATAGCCGTATACCTATACTTGTCTCTCCCTTTACTCTACCTTTTACAACCAAATGCATATCTCTATGTCTAAGAATATGACCTACTAGTCTATCTCTCCTTCCAAATACTTCTCTTCTCCTCTGCTAACCCTAGCATTTTCTAACTTCATGTGCAACTCTATCTGCCCAACCAATCCTCATCCTCCTCCTATAGTACCATATTTCATATGCTTCTATTCTACGTTTCTCTTCCTTTCCTATTAGTTAGTTAGTTTAAGAGTCCGCAATCCTAAAGATTGGTTGGAAACAGCACGCCATACCGATCTATCCTGAGCTAATCCCTTCATCTCCCTATAGCTATTCATCTCAACGTCTTCAACTATCTGACTCACATACTCCAATCTAGGCCTACCTACCCCTCTCTTTCCCTCCACTCTACCTTCTATGATCAATTGCATAATCCCCCCATGCCTAAGAATATGCCTTACTAATCTGTCTCTCCTACGCTGTAACACTCTCCAAATACTTCTCTTCTCCCCTACTAACTCTAGTACAGCTTCATTTGTTACTTTATCTTCCCAACCAATCCTCATCATCCTCCTATAACACCACATTTCAAGTGCTTCTAATCTACGCTTCTCTTCCTTTCCTATAGTCCACGCCTCACACCCGTACAGTGCTACACTCCAAACATATACCTTCAGTAATCTTTTTCTAATACCCAAGTCAATATTTGATCTTAAAATCTGTTCTTTTTCTACGAATGCCTTCCTACCCTGTGCTATCCTACACTTTATATCTACCTTGCTTCGATTATCTTTTGTGATTCTACTGCCTAAATAACAAAAATCTGACACTTCTTCGATTCTATTATCTCCTATTGTGATCCTCATTTTTCTACTGCATTCCTTTTTGTCACACCTCATCACTTTAGTTTTACCTATATTTATTTTCATGTTAAAATCCCTAGTCAATACTGCCTGCATACCATTCAATACCCTTTCTAAATTCTTTTCGCTTTCTTCCAATATAGCTATATCGTCAGCGAATCTCAACATATATATTTTCTCTCCCTGTACATTCACACCTACACTATACTCTTTTTTTACTTTGTTTATTGCATCTTCTATATATAGATTAAATAATAACGGTGAAAGTGTACATCCCTGCCGAACTCCCTTCCCTATTTTTGCTACCTCTTCTTCCCCCTCAATTCTAACTAAGGCAGTTTGGTGTTTATATAAATTAAAAATTATTCTCCTATCCTTATAATCTATACCCGTTTCTTTTAAAATTCTAAACATTATGTCCCAATCTACATTATCAAATGCCTTTTCTAAATCTACAAAAGCTATGCAAGTTACCTTTCCTACCCTCTTTCTTTTTTCTACTACCGTTCTTAGTGCTAGAATGGCCTCCCTCGTCCCTCTGTTTTTCCTAAAACCAAACTGATCTTCTCCTAGCCTTTCCTCTACTTTATTTTCTAATCTCCTATAAATAATCTTTAGCAATATCTTCGATGCATGTGATAGTAGACTAATGGTCCTATAGTTCTCACACAAATTAGCTCCTATTTTCTTCGGCATTGTCCACCCTTTCCTATTGTCCACCCTTAATTAATTAGTGCGATCCCGGTAGGGGTTTTATAAAAATATATATAAAATATAAAAAGAATATACATATACCAAAGTCAAAATTTAATTTTAATAACTAAATAATAATAATATATATATATATATCCTTAAACAATTATAATTTGGTACATAAACTCATTTATGTATTATTACCCACCAGTTTTTTGCATTCATCATTTAGCAGTGTTTTTTTTATATTCATACGAATCACTATGATTAATGCGGATGATTAAATGACTTCATTTTCTAGATTTTATAATGGTCGATTCTCGCTAAGATTCCCGATTTCCAGATTTATAACTATTTAACATGGTACCAGTGGTGGTTTCTTTTGAGGCCGCACGGCTGCGCGTCGCCCCCCTGAACATTGAGCGCATCACCGTATATATAATTGACATATAATTGTATTGTGATATTTTAACTAGGCATTATTTTTCCTAAAAGATAAAGCTTGCGTTGCGATAGCACTCAACCCAACACGGTGTGGCGACGAGCAATATGAGTTAAATGCATATGCACTCATCCTATCTGTTGCAAGAGGTAGAGTGAGAGCGACCGTATGCAGTATATCATCTGTTTCATTGGTTCGCGTATTGTATGAGCCGCAAACAAACTAGTGGCCCGTTTTGCTAAACTATCGTGACGTCACGCTGCTTCTACAGCTCAGAATATATCGTTGTTTTAAGCTATTCCGGGCCGCGTTTCTTTAGCGTCCCAACGGAGAAGCCTAGTCTAGTATACAGGAAAATTGATATAGAATAGCCAGATAAGACAGTTGCATTGTTCTGTGTGATATGTACGTACGATTTTGCCGCGTGTTTCTCCAAGAATAGAAATAATTTAATAAAAATGAATAGTGTTAGTTCTTTATTGAAAATAGAGTTTTGTAGACTTTCTCTTGATGACAAAGTAAAAATTTTAAATGATTTAAATTTATCATAAACTTGTGCAAGGAATGTTTATATCAATGAAGGATAGAAGAGCGGAATACCACTTTCAAGAAATGATTGAATTTAATCATTTCGCAACCATTTTAGGTAAGATTTCTTACTATTATGTTATTTAAAAAAAAATGCGTTCCCTCGATTGAAATGGCCACTGCATGATACTGTTGTAAATACTGATACAAAAATTTCTTCAATGCTTTATTTTATTCTACTTGACCCTATACTTTAAAATTATTACTTCGAAAGCTTCATTTTCATTAGGTAACACAGGTAGCTATATCTTTCTTTGGCTCCTTTACAATTCAGAATACCATCCGTTGTACTTTTACGGATTTTATTTCGTGTGCAGGATTTTGAAAATCAGTACACCTTAAAGATAAACAGATCCGGTTTAATCCTTCGTATATTATTGAAAAGTGAATTTTCTTGCATCGATTCATTCATCTGATCTCATTATTAAGAACAGAACGTATTATGGCCACTACAGTCAACAAATATAAGAGAGTCGCTAACTTACCGCCCAGCAAGCGAATGTTCGAATCCCATTACAAATTGAGTCCTCGTCTATTTAGTTTTTTTTATATTATATCCTTAAATATTCTAAAATTCATTCATTCATTCATTCATTCCTGGTCGTAGCTCTCTGGCATTGACAAACAGCAAAATCTAGAGAGAAACATCTAGTAATAGAGATCACACTGGGACACTCTTCGCACCATATTCTAAAGTTAAATGTTATGGTGTTAATGGGAAAATTCACTCAGATCTACAAAGGGTGTCAAAAATGGTTCCCCAACGATCATTTAAAAAATACAAAATGGATTAATGCAGAACTAATAAAAGAGATTGGCCATATGTGCAAAACATATTATTATATTGTTAGTGGACCCTTTTTCTTTTTAACATTTCTCGCCAAAGTAGGCATACAATGTTGTTAGCATAAGAATTAGTGAAGGGGCATCGTGGTGCCGTGGTATAGTCGTGAGACTGGCACCGCGGAGTTGTGGGTTCGAACCCGCTCCGGTCAGGGATATTCTTGAGGAAAAATCCCTTCCGGACCATGGACGTTGTAAATGTTGCCATTCATGACAGGAGTACCCTGAATGTGCCATGAATAAAAGCCTAGTTATATAATATGTTTGATGTTAGCTAATACGCTAAGTTCGTAAGGAGGATGGGAGTGCTTCATCATTTTAGTTTAAAAAATAATAAAAAAATAAAAGAACTAGTGACTTAAATAATGTGAACATCCGTAGCTGTGTGTTCCTCAATAAATAATTAATTAACTAGTATTAAAATGTGCTAGCGGGTGAAACATTATTTATAACTAATTTCATGTTTATAAGATTTACAAGAAATACTGATAATTCAATTTTAATCGGAGAATTCACTGTGACGTTGCGTGTCAAATGTCACAATTGTATCTGAATCAACTTAAATTACTGGCCAATGAGTTATAAAGCCTACTTTTGCGAAAATATTGAGGTTAGATATAATATTAAAATTAATACATGTCCGTATATGTAAAGGCCTGTCTACACAAGATATATGTACTTCGTCCAATAATACGAAAAATAATATAAAAATTCTCAAAAACAAAAAAACAACACTTGTATAGAATATCACCCAAATACCGTAACTCAAAGCATTTAATTAAAGCTACATGCGTATTTCGAAGGTTATGCCCCCATCTTCAGTAGCGCAAAATAAAAACTAAATAAAATACCTCGTGGTCACTAACCACGATTGCTATACAATTGAAATATATTGTTCTAAATTATTAACGCAAGTGCAAGTTGCGCTTTAAATTCTCGGTAAAGCCGGTCCTGCCTAAATCCAACCTATACCTATATTTGGGACAGGTGGCCAACGCAAAGCAAAATGAAACGTACAAGAACAACATTGATATGCTAGCTTATGTTATGGTTTTATATATTAAATCTGCGTGTGCTAGCAGAGCAAGGCAAGATGCAGTGGAAATATACCAGGATACAGGACAGCTTAGCAGCTGCAGATGTCGTTTCAGACTCGGTGTAAAATCAGATTTAGTTGCTGAATAGCAACTCATAAGGAGAAGTGAATTCAATCACACAGAAGGTTATAAAAATGTTCGATGTTCATAAGAACATATGGTCCTTCAGAATGTGGAATAATACATTATATCTTACAAAAATAAGAAAATATCATTGAAGCAAGTTAAAAACAGTTTACAGCTATATAATATTAATAATCGAGATATATATGTACGACGAAAGCAAGTTGATAGCAAAGAAAACTAACAAAGAAATGACGCTATAATTTATATTTAAATGGGATTTAAGAAAGTAATGACATTCCTAGTAAAAATAAATAAGTTACATCATATAATTTCTTAAAAAATGAATCATTTAACAAATAATGACTTGCTTTCGGAGAAAAAAATAGCTTTCGAAATAAAAATTGAAAAAAGGGCAAATTGCACTTGTAATTGCAAATTGCATTTCAAGATGGCTTTATTTATTCATGAGGGAGAATAAAGTTCTAAATAATCAGCTATTTATTCAACCATCCCAATGTTAATTACTTTTTAATACTAAGACACTATCCAAACATATGCCTATTGATGTAAGGTTGCCACAATTACACAATAAAAAAAAACAGGCGTCGGCGTGAGCCGGACAATAAAATCACCAGCGCTATTATATATAGTTAGTTAAAGAGTCCGCAATCCTAAAGATTGGTTGGAAACAGCACGCCATGCCGATCTATCCTGAGCTAATCCCTTCATCTCCCTATAGCTATTCATTTCAACGTCTTCAACTATCTGACTCACATACTCCAATTTAGGCCTACCTACCCCTCTCTTTCCCTCCACTCTACCTTCTATGATCAATTGCATAATCCCCCCATGCCTAAGAATATGCCCTACTAATCTGTCTCTCCTACGCTGTAACACTCTCCAAATACTTCTCTTCTCCCCTACTAACTCTAGTACAGCTTCATTTGTTACTTTATCTTCCCAACCAATCCTCATCATCCTCCTATAACACCACATTTCGAATGCTTGTAATCTACGCTTCTCTTCCTTTCCTATAGTCCACGCCTCACACCCGTACAGTGCTACATTATATATAATTACACAAATAAATAATATATATAATGCGATTTACAAAAACATCTTACAGCCTTACTGAAACGGTGAAAGTCACAGTGGATCATGCTTATTGCAAATCAAACAAATATTTGAATTTCATAAAAAAATTCAACAAAAAAAAACATATTAGCAAATCAGATTTAGCAGTTATTAATTACAAAAATACAACAAAGAATTTCCTCTGTGCTTTATGGTTATTTAACAGCTCTAATACTCTTTTACACCTCTAACGCAGCTTTTTGATAATATGTGGCAACCCTAATATGAATTATCAACAAATCCATGTGAGCCGAACGATTGTACCAGTCACGACGCTTCTTATCCGTATAAATAAATATTCATTCAATCTAAAGCGTCTTATTATATTAATTTTTAACAATTTAAATCACTTGATTTTTCATAGATATTGAGGTTATTTTGTTTACATCCCATAGGAAATCTCACGAAGCTTTACAAAAATGTTACTTTATCGGAAACATTGTAGAATTCCTTAATATGTTCTAAACTCATTCAATTCTATAAAAAAAAATGATTTCAGTTTGTAGAAATATTTTTATATAATTTGAGAATTATTTATTTCGTGAGTATGTCACCCACTGATCAGTGAAGAACCAGATCAAAACAACACCGGCGTGGGTGATATAGGACCCACCTATGTTTAGCGAAAATATTTATTATTTACCCTGTTTCCTGTGGGGCCTGAAAAGACCACCCAGAGATAGGTAGATCCTAGACCGAAGCACCGAAATCCAATAATAAGGGCACTATAATAACACTCTTAGTATGAATCACACATCTCCTCAGTACGTATACGACACTCACCGTACAAGTAGGAAAATGCAACTGCTGCGCGTCTGTTGGCGACTGTTCTGCGATTCTGATTCATCTATAACATGACTATTAGTATGATAGAGATGGGACTAAACTACAGGGTAATGTGATTGTAGAGAGAGTGATGCAACCAACACGACTACGCACATTTCACCTAGACATGATTTCAGGAATTGCATGAAATTCATATTCATCTCATTTTTAATAAGAACAATTTTTTATGAATAATAACAATATAACGATCCCAACTTTAGGATATATAACATAATATTTCCGTTTGAATTAAAAAGTGAAAAAATTTGAAAAATTTGCATCGTAAATAGTACGTCTACTATATGAGTCTGCTACGCCTATTAACGAACATAAACGATCTTAACCGATGAATTAGTGTCATTGATGCATTGTTTGTTGCATAATATTAAAATAGAATGATCAAAGATTACTAAAAAAGCATTAATATTTATAGCATTTTTTATACATACTTATACCATACTAAAATAGATAGAACAGAATTTATGATTGGCAAAAAAAATGTAGGATACATACATAGTTACAAATCAAAGTAATAATCACATTAACTAAAAATATTGATTTGTGTTAATTATGTTCTTAACTTTGCGAAACTGAAACAACATATTTATTAAAAATTTGAAACACGAAATTATCATTATTAGGATTTTTGTATTGGCTTCTAAATAAACATAAGAGGTAATTTACAGAAAAGTTACCTATCCAGAATTCATAATTTTCATATCGTTTATTTACCCTTATAAATATCATTTCCATCAAATTCTATGTACAGTATTAATCAATTTGAAAATTAAATCGCTACACCTGAAATGTCAACGGATTAACAATTAGATAATAATTTCAGTATCCCCTAATTCCTCATCGGTGAGCAAGTTCATCTTCGTAGGGTCAATCAGATTCGGATCGATTAACGGTAGGCCTGCCAATTCTCTACGCCGCACCTCCAAATAAGCTTCCCTTTGAGCCCAATCTCGCAAGTTATAATCCGGCAAATAGAGCAAATAGTATCCCCCAAGGACGAGACAAATTGTTACCGAGGCAAACATTACGCTGTGCGTAGACCTACGGTCATCTTCATAATTCTTTGTTTCGAAACCATAGCTGATCCAATTCTTCGGGCCTCTAGGTATCTCCACGGGAGGGCAGATGTCTTTGACAGCGGGAACTGCAGTAACTGTCACATTCTCTTGATTCTTGGGGGTCGTGGCAATAGTACGGCGTAGTAGGACGTAACGGCAGGCACAGTTGAACATGGCAGAGTTTATACGCACTGAATTAGACATGTTTGACAAAGTATTCGGAGTTTTGAATAGGAGAGATACAGGTTATGTACATAAATGATTATGTCATAACAAACGATATATGTCAATGTATATTCTTCATTTTGATAGAATAGCCAGTAGCGTAGACAAAAATGTATGAAGGGTCAGCAGCTAAGCCAATTTCAAAATATGTATCTATCGAACAGTACACTTGTTGAAAAAGCACGTAGTTTACAAACTATTTAATCATTTAAACTAAAGATACCTTAATAAGATTCTCACTAAGAATAGCTGGATAGAGATAATGACGCTGTTGAGTTTATGAAGTAGCCTACTCTCAAAGGACACTAAGGTTGCCAGATTTTCAATGTATTGAACGCGTGAATTATGAGACTAGGGGAAGCCTTAATACCTACTATTGAGACTTTCTTTTATTAGTTTAATATTTAATCAAGAAAAGGGAACAATTTTTAAGGTCAAAGGTATTAGAAAAAATACTAAAAACATACGTGTGAAGTGTAGCACTGTACGGCTGTGAGGCGTGGACAGGAAGAGAAGCTTAGAATAGAAGCATTTGAAATGTGGTGCTAAAGGAGGATGAGGAATGGGCAGGCAGATAGAGGGACAAATAAAGCTGTGCTAGAGAAGTATTTGAAACGTATTACAGCGTAGGCAAGATAGACTAGCCTAGGTCGTATTCTTAGACACGGAGGTATTATGCAATTAGATATAGAAGGTCAAGTAGAGTGAAAGGAAGGGGTAGGTAGGCCTAAATTGGAGTTTGTGGGTCAGAATGTGGAGGATGTGTGCAATGCATAGGGAAATAGAAAATTGAAGAAGTTTGCTTAGGACAGATCGGCTTGACGTGCTGTTTTATTTAAATCAAAAAAGTTCATAACTGGAATATACCAGCCAGTTCAATAATTTTAGGGAGGTCCTAGGATTTCTTGTGCTTGTATCAATTTTCCTTTCCCTATCTGAATATTCTCAACAAGAATTGTATTGCTTTTTGGAATAAAAAATGGACGAGAAACATTTCGAGTTCTAGTCAGTTCTAATCAGTTTCCATTATACGAAAGGAAATAATCGATAGCGTAAATTTAGTAAACACCGTACGAACTCGTTCTTCTCAAACTCTCTAAGCAGCGCGTCACTCACACCCAGTGGCGGCTCTTGACATTTCAATTGAGGGGGGCGCATTTCTTAAAAAACAACTTAATAGTAAGAAATCTCACCTAAAATGAATGCAATATGATTAAATTCGATCATTTCTTAAAAGTGGTATTCCGTTCTTTTATTTTTCAATGATATAAACAGTCCTTGCACAAGTTTGTAATAAATTTAAATCAGACAATGGTCTTCCTAATTCTTTAATTTTTCTTTGTGCCCAAGAGAAAGTCTACAAAACTCTATTTTCAATAAAGAACTAACATTATTCATTTTTATTAAATTTATTCTTTAATTAATTTTTTAATTAATTCTATTAAACATATTCTTGGAGAAACACGTGGCAAAATCGTACATACGTAACTACACAGAACAATGCAACTGTCTTATCTGGCTATTCTATATCAATTTTCCTGTATACTAGACTAGGCTTCTCTGTTGGGACGCTAAAGAATTGCGATATATTCTTAGCTGTAGAAGCAGCGTGACGTCATGTTGCTATAGCAACCCGGGCCGCTAGTTTGTATAAACGATTGAATACGATACGATACGCGAACCAAAGAAACCGATGATATACTGCATACGGTCGTCGCTCTCACTCTACTGCTTGCAATAGATAGGATGAGTGCATAGGCATTTAACTCATCTTGCTCGCCGCCACACCGTGTTGTGTTGAGTGCTATCGCAACATAAACTTTATCTTTTAGCAAAAATAATGCCGAGATAAGATATCGCAATACAATTATATGGCTTATTAATTATATCTACGATGATGCGATCAACGTTCAGGAGGGGCGCGCGGCCTTGAAAGAAACCGCCACGCGAGGAATAGGGAACCACTATAGTAACAGACTTCCCATCCTTCCCATATGCTCCTAATATCCCCAAGATCTCAGATATGCTTCACTGGCCTCGAGCCGTTTGTAATCTGATCCCACACATAAACAATACATGAACTTTGAATAACGCAGGAAAAGCCCAACATTATCATTGTCATGAGCAAAGTAATTAAAATGCAAAATATAAGTTCATTATAATAAATGGCTACGCCACTGACATACACAGAGTGAATGTTTTAATTATATAATAATTTAATTTCTACTATTTACACAATGGATCTTATAAAATCTAACAATAAAAATGTTCCTAACAATATTTTGGCAAATATCATCTCTTAGTAGCTACTAATGTATGACTAGGAAGCGATTCTCTCCCATATCTTCGTTTCGCTTCTAGAATAAAAGCTCCTTCCATTTGCTTTACCATTTTTTCGAAAAACATGTGCGCTACGTGCGAGTGTAACGCCGATTTGAATTCAAATTCAATGAAAAAGTCGATGATGCAAGATTGTGGATTACTTTTCAAACCTTTGGAAAATTGCCACTTGGAAAATAGGGTCCTGAATAAGTCTCCCTTGGAGCATTTACTGATTACAGATACGTGCGGAATTAAAGTTATATTCGAAGTGTAGTTCTCCAGTAAAGGTGGAAACCCGATTTCCATGTAAGCCCTTAAGAAGTCTTCTTTTTGGTCCAAGATGACAGATTTGTGACAAAATGGTAGGAATTGTTTGTAATTTTTCACATCGGAGACAACGTTATACATTTGTTCGCAAGAAAAACTATAAATAGTGAATAATAATTTTGAGAATTAGCTATGCATATAAACTTTACCCTACTAATTTGCGACCAAGGTATTCTTTCTTTTTCAGTCCGAAACCGTTAAATAGATTTCGTGTTTGTACTTCTTGTTGATCGTTCTTTAACAGAGTAATAATATTCTTTATAACACATCTTTCATGGTGGTAGTTTCTGCAAATTGTAGTATGAAATTAGATATTTTTGATTGAATTGAAGTTAAAAACATTTTTGCTACTTACAATCTTTGTTGAACTCGAAATAGAAACATAACATGAACGGATTATTCTCTATGATACACTAAAATCATTGCAATCGTTTTTGTTCTTTCTTGTCCGGTAAATACTGCAATTTTTTACAAGTTTAACATTGTCACTAAAAATACTAAAGGAATTATGTTGTCTAAATCATACATTTGTAATTGCTGAGGTTAGTCCACAACATCAGCTGATGACTATACGAAAATCATAGAAGTAGATCTTGTAGCCAGTATTAATAAGGTCCAAATTCGAAAATCTCTCAATGTCCACAATAAACAACACGTGTACCAAGACCAGTGCAGTACGTAGTAATCTCTAAAATGCTGTTTATTAAAATTGATTTCAAAGGAAATAAATTGAGATATTGCAAGAAATATTACAAACGTTGAGAAACTATGAAATCAAGCAACATACTTTTTTTATTACTAGCTATAAATATATATGTTGTGACAAGTGAAAGGGATCCCAACATTGAGGAAGAAGAATTTATCCCAACTCACGAATGGCAGGTTATCAGAAAAGGTATATTTCGCCCACAATATTCAAGCTATACAGGAAGTGAGAAGTTCGGTTTTTATTTTAGGACAAAAGATACCAAAAGGTTTACATGTTCGTGTTAACCTAGCTGAAGGATACTCAGAAGCTAAATTACTTGATCCTCAAGAATCTGGCGGATCAAAGGATGTATCACAAGCTCTAATACACACAGATGTAACTAAAAATGCAGTGGATACTAAGAAGCTGGTAAAAATTGATCCCATAACACTAAAACGCGTAAAAGATAAGCCTTCCAAAACCCTTGATAATCGCATATTAGATTTAATACAAGAACACGTCAAAGCCAAAGCTGAGCAACCAGAAAGTCGTGACAAATTACTTGCAGTTCTTGAAAATTTGGAGGATTTAGTACATGATATCGATTACGGCTTAGATTTCGTTAGATACGAAGGATTAGAAAATGTTATATTGCCGAATTTGAATTCTACAAACAATGCACTGAAAGCACAAAGTTTATTGGTTTTGGGATCGTGTATGCAGAATAGTGAAGAAGTAATAGTTCTTATATTATAATACACTTAATGAGGCTGTGCCAATAAATAAATATACGTTTTTATTATATCATTTTTGCTTTTTTATGGAACAACGTAACTACTGTACAATTTTTTATTAGGTATATTTTTTGAATTTCATTTCATGGATTGTTTTATATTATTTTATAGGTGAAACTGCATGCTTTCGAAATTGGTCTTCTACAAAATATCCATTATATTTTTGCTCGTAACAAAGATATAATACTATCATTGCGAGCGTTATTCGCTTTGGGGGCTATGTTAAGAACTACTCCCGTTATTCAAGCTAAGTTCGTCTCCATCGGAGGAATCACATCATGCCTCAATGCACTCGAGTCAAAAAATATTCGCCTCAAAGTAAAAACTGTCAATTTATTGAATGATTTAATGCTTGAAAGAAAGATGATAGAAATATTGAGTGAATATGGAAGAAAAAGTATTAGAAATATCACTAATGATTTTATGATTCAATAAATTTAATTTTGTATTTATAGGTCAAGCAGCTTTTGGGAAATATGAGGTAGACATTCAAAAACATTTGCTAGAACAAAACTATTGTACACTACTAGCAAACTTGTTAGAGGAAGTTACAACTGTGGATCAAACAGATTTTGCTGTATGTATTTATTTCATTGTCCAGCTGGTCTTTTTGTTTTGTTTGTGAGTATTTCTGTTTTGATTTTAGACGATTGAAATTGTTCTTCTTGCAATGGAAAATGTAAAAGCCAGTTGTGCAAAACAATACAGTGATAAAGAAAAAGCGTTATTATTTAAAATTGCACACAATTACGATCATTTGCAAGTAACGGATGATAATAATGACGTTGTGATATCTTTAAGAAATTCTTTGCACGAAATAACAAGAGGAATTAAAAAGAAACATAACAAATGGAGTATAGATGAATTATAATTAATATAGAAGGATGTTTATGCAAAATTTAATATCGGTTACGATAATAAATTTATTTATCTTCATTTATAATTGTTATATTTAAATTGGAATGGTTGCGAGCTTTAATTTCTAATGTATGAATGTATTTGTGTTGTTAAATAAGAATGCGTATCTATTTATTTTGTATTCCTTGTAAAAATGCACATAAAAGCTTACCTTTGTATATTTTAATTAATAAAATTATAAAAGTCTTAAAAATATTCTTTCCCGATTGTTTAAAAATTACAAAAATTTCCTCAAAATATTCCCAATAACGATGTAAATATGTAATCAAGAAGTAAATATTACATTTACCGCAGTAGCGTAATTATTTCACTTCAATATCACTATATGGAAGTGAAATAAGTTCCATTTCTACTATTTAAATTGGTAAGTGGTTATATGCAAACTATCAGTCATTTCCAGTATTTGTGCCTCTTGCTCCCGCTGCTGGTGCAGACTGTGGTCGACTGTCATAAAAATTGGACGTATAATATGACATTTCAGTGTCCTGATTTGATATAGAATTTGACACCTAAGATATGTTTATACATATATAATAAATTTTAAAAATTATCACTACGGTGTTAAATTATAATATAGAATATCACCCAAATACCGTAACAAGCATTAAGTAGCTAGATGTACATTTCAAGCGCTATGTGCTACTGAAGATGGGCGCATAGCGCTTGAAACGTACATCTAGCTACTTAATGCTTGTTACGGTATTTGGGTGATATTCTATATTATATATAATAAAAACGTAAAAATTAGATTTACAGAAATATAACTCAAAATATTTATGAAATTAATGCGCATATATATATATAATACCACGGCTTCACAGCGCAACAATCAGACAATATCACTCAGACCCATATACTCAAACCTATATCACTCATATACCCATATCATTCACAGACCTATATCACTCACAAATCTATATCACTCACCTGGAATGATATATAATTGACTGCTATACAATTACGTGACAATGCTCAAAAATAGTTCCGAATCTGTTGGAAAACTTTTTAATAGTTTAAAATATAAAAAATTCAGATTTGAGACATTTTCGTGCTCGGAAACAAAATTTGAGCATTTTTTCGAGCATTGTCCAAAATCAGGTCTGAAGGCTAATGTATACATTATATACCACGGTTTTCGTTATTATAAAAGACACACAAACCTGCAGCAAGTTCATCGACGACACTGTTCCCCCTCCCATTGCTTCCGTACAAGTACTACTGTCCAATCTTCGGCCACAATTGCTGCTCGCTTCCCTGCTATCTGCGCCCTCGCCACTACTACACGCACCCTCGCTGCCCTCATTCTCACTTCTACACAATAACCTCAAGTTGTTGCAACTGGGGACTACATCGGCGGGCAAAGTGACGGCCTTACTGTTATCCAGCGGTTGTATCGTAATACTCGAGTTGCATGAAGGGCTATACTCATCCGCTTGGCCTATTGAGAGTGAACTATCTCTCGCTCTAGCACCTGCTGACCGTACAAGACACTGCTTCGTTGAATTTGGAATTAAAGACAGTTTGTTTTGACTTCTGTGAAATGATTTCTTGCGTTCGTATAGGGTTTGGATGTCCAAGGAGGGGGAAGTACGTAATGGCATAGGGATTATAGGTAAGGCTGGACTAGAAGGATTTCTGAAAATTGAGTTTACGTAAGTTCTCCCAGCGGGTCTATAATAAACTATTGCTGGTAGAATACAAAAATAAATTTCTACATGGCCTATGATCATGCGAAGAAAAAAATGTCTTTACAAATAGTCGGATTGATTTACAGAAGTAAGTATCTGCTTTGTAATATATATGTTTGGTATACAAGAACCAGAATTACAAAGAACATAGTAACGTAAGTATGAGTATAAAATGTAGGATTAAACGGGGTAGGATAGAGTATTCATAGAAAAGAGTAAATTAACATGAAAATTAGGAAATAATTATTAAAAGTTGCGTGGAAAGTAACATTGTGCGACTGTGAGGCGTGGACTATAGGAAAGAAGGAAAAACATAATAGAAGCATTATGTTTTTGTTGGCTGGTAGGAAGAGTGATAAATGAGCACATCCTTGAGATAGTAGAGGAAAAGGGAAGTATTTGGAAAGTATTAAAGTGTATGAGAGATAGTCGAGTAGATCATGTACCGTACACTTGGTGTATTTTGCAAAGGAGGAAAATGAAGGAGTTAACTGCACGATATATTGACGTGACATTATAACGCCAACAAATATTGATGATTATTAATGAACTAACTAAAAGAATTACGTAGTCTAGTTACACTGTTATTTACCTGCCTTCAATATTTTCACATTTCTTCGGGCTTATTCTTACTAATTCCATTTTTTCTTTCATCCTCTCTGCTTTTTTAATTTCCATTTGATTACTATTGTCCTTACCGGCATTTTTATTAACTTGAGTTCTATGTGACAAAATAGAAGCACCTTCACTTCTACTGCGCTTTTTATAATATTGCAACTTTTGGTTTGTTTCCTCCCGCACTTGTTGCATTTTTATCTTGTCAAGATGTTGTTGAAGACGTTCCGTTTGTTGCTGGAGAGCTAAATTTTCATGAATTAGCTGACCATTGTACTTGATTAACTTCAAGAAAAACGAAATAAAATTGTTAACAAGGCTGCTAAACTAATTTGTTTTTTAAGGAGATACAAAGGAGAATGTGATTGCTAACGAAATTAAAGGGGCGGTTTGCCATGTTAATTTTCTATAAGGAACACGATACATTTTCACTCAATAATTTTTTTCACAAAAATGTAAGGACATAATATTTTTAACTCATTAAAAAGTGTTCAGATTAGGTAATCATAGATTCTGACGGTAATAGCTATGTTAGTAATGTTTAAGAAATCTCAAAATTGAACTTTTTTTTTGTCAATTTTTTCTACTTTGGGACTCTGCAAAAAACTAACTTATCGGAAAATTTAGCTGAACACCAGCCCATCAAATTTGTATTATTTGGAAGGCTGGGTGACAAATTTACTACACTATTATTATAATTTACTACTACACAATATTATATTGTTTACAATATAACTATAGTACCATCTGCCCAAATATAAAAATAGTGCATTTTAATCGATTTATTAAATAATAAAACTGTAAAGACGTTTTATCTGAAGTTACTTGTAAATATTTTTTGCTGCTGGGTGTGATTGGTGATAAAAATTCTTTATGCACTATTTCAGCCAATTCTTTTACAACCCGTTCCAATTTTAGTCCGAATTCTTCCATTGCCTAAAATACTAAAATTATTAAAAAAAAATGACATCCTTCTGATCTTACTGTATTATGATCCAACTGCAATCGCTTCAATTGATTTTTCAAACAAAATTTTGTATTTTTCATCCTTAAGAACTTGACACTTAGATTGTAATTAGCTTCTAGCGTAATATTAATGCGTTCTTTTAAGTTTTGAATTTCAATTTGTAATGATTCTTCTTTCTCTCTAAACAGTTCTTTTAAATTATTATCACTGTTCAGGTTGGTTTCATTAAGTTTTTGTTTTATTTTTTTCGTTTCGTTCATCTCGATACAGTATTGTTCTTTTTCTTGAAAATAAAATTTACGTTCGTCCTCCAACTGCTGCTTCAAATTTGAATTAGATCTACGTTGCTTATTTAAATCCATGTGTAACTGTTCTTTATCTCTCGCTAACTTCGCTAAAGCCGTTTCTTTCTTTTCGTTATCATATTGCATGGAGTTAATCGATTTCTGCAAGCCGTCAATCTGTTTCTTTAACGAGAACAATTCCATTTCAATGTTAACCGGAGGTTTCTCTTCCTCCATTTGTGTAGTTTTATCAGTAGCAATGTCTGAAGCGTTTAGAGAATTGGTCTTCGATAATACACGTCTTAAATTACAAACCATGAGTTTTTTGTTTGTCCTTAGTTTAATAACTTACTTTACAAAATTTTTAGATGTCGATTGGGACCTTTTAAATGCGTTCCTCATTAAAGTTATGTGACGTTACTTATTTTAGCAATGGGAAATAAGAGCTCCCACATTGTTCATCTATCTATCGTCGCATTAAAAATCACCTAGATTTCTTTGACATAAAATGCGGGTGACTTTTTATAAAATTTTGAATGATTTGACGTACTTCACAGCAATTTTAAAATTATCAATGTGGTAGTTCGAAATATATATTAAGATATTAATAAAATCTTTCTTTTAATTTTAATATAAACTCACTTCAAGAATGATGAATAAGATATAACTAATGTATGTTCATGGAAAAAGAAATTCAAACGTAGATGGATGCAAATTTTCAAATCTGAAATCTGTCACATTATTTTACGTTTGACTTGCGTTTTGAAGACTTGGAAATTTCTAGAAACGAATGTAGCAATGAAAACAGTTTGCGTTTTCTAAGCATAATTTTTGTACGCATTTTTTAAATCTTTAAATGATCCAGACCTGAACTAGACACCTGATACGCGCACCTACCATGAAAATAATTGTTTTTATATGTTTACATTCGAGTTCGTATGGTATATAGTATTATAGAATGCTACATAAAGAGAAATGTTCAGAATATTAAATGAAATTCAGTTCATTTGATATTTAGTTTATTTTTGTCACATGTACTTATTTTCATTTTAATAGGCTGTTTTGATTTTGAAAAACACAATTTCATGTTATTTCTAGATACGGGAAAACCACGTTGGCCGGATTATTTTTTGACATTGTTGCTATAGAATCATTATTAAATTGCCATTGTCGCAAGATATATATATCTTGCTAGGATTTTTATAAATGTATATAACCGACAATAAAAAATAGCAACGACAATGTCGTAAGCAATGACAATGTATATATAGACATTGCACGTCCATATAAAAGAGAGAATTTCCATTTCCACAAATTTCATAGGCCAGGAAGTGCTGCACTCTGTTGGTGATATATAAATTATGGTTGTGTTGAAAAATTTCATATCTAGGATAAATCCTGCTTGAATGCATCTATTATAACAATCTAATTGATTCAAAAGCCACAGCGGTACATGCACTGTTTGCAATTGCTTTCGTTTTTCATCGGGTTAGTTCGCGGACGAGTTCGGATAATCAATAAAGAAATATTTATATTTCCAGATTATATTCATTTACCGCAACCAACGCATAGTTGTCAAATATTACATGATTTGTATAGATTGGAAGAATTATGATCAATTCATGTATGCGACTATTATTACTGACATTGTCATTGTCAGTGATATCAATGACAATATTATAGACATTTATATAGACATTGCAAGTCCATATAAAAGAGAGAATCAAAGGGGAAACATATTTCCACAAATTTCATAGGACAGGAAGTGTTGCACTCTGTTGGTGATACATAGATTGTGGTTGTGTTGAAATATTTGAAATAAACAGATGTCGCCACATGAAAATTTGATACTAGCATGAATTCTGCTGAATGCATACATACAGGTGAAAAAATATATGTATCTTTATTTAACGACAGAATTCCGTTCTCACGACTTTGTCGTAAAACGAATTAGTCGGTAAGCGAGCATCTATTTAAAAATTGAGTAGTTCAGTATTCGGAAAATAATTTTTCTATTTGCTATTACCTTCTTTCATTTGTAGAAAATAATTCCTTAACATATGATTATTCCTAGTTATATGTTTAC
This sequence comes from Leptodirus hochenwartii, assembly GCA_947310635.1. Classification (NCBI taxonomy): domain Eukaryota; kingdom Metazoa; phylum Arthropoda; class Insecta; order Coleoptera; family Leiodidae; genus Leptodirus; species Leptodirus hochenwartii. The sequence goes on from OX371176.1 coordinate 43,637,899, forward strand.
GTAAATAAACAATGCCCATTAAATCTGATATCCATTTGCTTGGACTCGTATTGCACAAAGCGCTTCGGGTAATATTATTTTTAACTAATGCCCAAGACAGAACTGCAGTATCACCAATGACAATGTATATATACATTGTTATTGGTATCACCATCAATTATATTTTAATTACACCAAATTTAATCTATTTCCTACATTTTTCTCGCTTATTTATGTGCGGCACATTTTATTGATTGTTTTGGCATCGGACCAGCTGACCGTAGCCATTTCGTATTTGCTCGCGCACAGTATTCGAATGCTTGGTTTATGAACCAATGCTTATGGGGAAACAATGGCGCCACAGCACAGTAATAGCAAACTGTCAAAATTTCGCTCCCGTGTATTTGGTCAATATACTAGCGCAGTCTTCAGTTATTTTCACCAAGTTCTCGTAGGGAATATATCGACAGATGTCACCACATTGTCATATATGTCTTAATTATTTGAAAATCTTGCAAATCTGTCACTGAAAGTAGGCTTTTTAAATGCGCTCCTGTATTGCGGTATGTGCTTCAAATTCTTATCCATATGTTGGAATTTTGACCGTTATTCTTAGTTAAGTTAAACAGTCCGCAATCCTAAAGATTGGTTGGAAACAGCACGCCATGCCGATCTATCCTGAGCTAATCCCTTCATCTCTCTATAGCTATTCATCTCAACGTCTTCAGCTATCTGACTCACATACTCCAATCTAGGCCTACCTACCCCTCTCTTTCCCTCCACTCTACCTTCTATGATCAATTGCATAATCCCCCCATGCCTAAGAATATGCCCTACTAATCTGTCTCTCCTACGCTGTAACACTCTCCAGATACTTCTCTTCTCCCCTACTAACTCTAGTACAGCTTCATTTGTTACTTTATCTTCCCAACCAATCCTCATCATCCTCCTATAACACCACATTTCTAATGCTTGTAATCTACGCTTCTCTTCCTTTCCTATAGTCCACGCCTCACACCCGTACAGTGCTACACTCCAAACATATACCTTCAGTAATCTTTTTCTAATACCCAAGTCAATATTTGATCTTAAAATCTGTTCTTTTTCTACGAATGCCTTCCTACCCTGTGCTATCCTACACTTTATATCTACTTTGCTTCGATTATCTTTTGTGATTCTACTGCCTAAATAACAAAAATCTGACACTTCTTCGATTCTATTATCTCCTATTGAGATCTTCATTTTTCTACTGCATTCCTTTTTGTCACACCTCATCACTTTAGTTTTACCTATATTTATTTTCATGTTAAAATCCCTAGTCAATACTGCCTGCATACCATTCAATACCCTTTCTAAATTCTTTTCGCTTTCTTCTAATATAGCTATATCGTCGGCGAATCTCAACATATATATTTTCTCTCCCTGTACATTCACACCTACACTATACTCTTCTTTTACTTTGTTTATTGCATCTTCTATATATAGATTAAATAATAACGGTGAGAGTGTACATCCCTGCCGAACTCCCTTCCCTATTTTTGCTACCTCTTCTTCCCCCTCAATTCTAACTAAGGCAGTTTGGTGTTTATATAAATTAAAAATTATTCTCCTATCCTTATAATCTATACCCGTTTCTTTTAAAATTCTAAACATTATGTCCCAATCTACATTATCAAATGCCTTTTCTAAATCTACAAAAGCTATGCAAGTTACCTTTCCTACCCTCATTCTTTTTTCTACTACCGTTCTTAGTGCTAAAATCGCCTCCCTCGTCCCTCTGTTTTTCCTAAAACCAAACTGATCTTCTCCTAGCCTTTCCTCTACTTTATTTTCTAATCTCCTATAAATAATCTTTAACAATATCTTCGATGCATGTGATAGTAGGCTAATGGTCCTATAGTTCTCACACAATTTAGCTCCTATTTTCTTCGGCATTGTTACTATTCTACTACGCTGAAAATCCTGTGGTACTTCTCCCTTCTCATATATTTTACAAACTAACCTGTATAATCGCTCCTGCATTTTTTCCCCTGCGTGTTTTATTAATTCGGCTGGTATCATATCAATCCCCTCTGCTTTGTTATTCCGTAGATCATTTAATGCTCTATGAAACTCTGACCTAAGTATGCTAGGACCTAAGTCATCCTCATCTATCTGTTCCACATTTTCTAGCTCCTCCATGTCCTGCCTACCTTTATATAAATCTTCAAGATACTCCTTCCATCTTCTAGCTTTTTCCTTATTTTCTGTGAGTTCCTTACCCTGCTTATCACATATAATGTTACCCTTTGGTTTTACTTTAGAAAAATGTGACTTAATTTTCCTGTAGCCCAAATCTACTTTACCTCTTCTCATATCCTCCTCAATATCCTCACAGTTTCCTTTTATCCACTCTTCTTTCGCTAGCTTGCATTTCCTATTAATTAAGTTCCTTAGTTCCTTATATTTTTTCTGTCCTGCTTCTGTGTTTCCAATTTTAATTTTCCTTCTTGCTTCTATCATTTCAACTATTTCTTCCGTGATCCATTCCCTCCTACCTGCCCTTTTTTTTGTGCCTAATACTTCATTTGCTGCTGTAGTTAACCCATTTCTGATTTCCCTCCATTCGCAATCTATGTCGTTCCTAGATGTTCCATTAGCCATGATTTCTACTTTCTGCTTGTACTTTTCACATACATCAGCTAATTTTAACCTATCGACATCTACTCTGACCTGTTTGGACTTCTGTAATTTCTTGAATTTGACCTCTGAGTCCAGGACTACTAAATTATGGTCACTATCAATATCTGCTCCAGGGTAACTCTTACAATTCTTAATCTTAATCAGAATTAAACTGATTTTTTTAAATTAAATTCTAATTTATAGCCCAATAATAGAATTATTTTTTTATAAATTTCTCGGTTATTTTATTGATGGATGAAATATATTTCGTTCATTGTGTTGACAAGGAACCAAATCACGTCAACAAATAGGTTATAGCATAACCACACAAATTGAGAAATGCACATTTGCAAAGAACGTCGACAAAATCATGAATTTAAGTGTGAATCCTGTCTCAAATTTCGAGGAAACATCTTCTTTCACGTCTACAGATGAAACTAGTTTGCTTATAACAATCCTCGACACAAATCCAAGTCAGAGAATACTCAGTGATAATCCTCAAATACTAACACAATGCGTAGACTCTGTAATCGCATTCTCAAATGCGCATTTAATGCAAAAGGCTCAAAACAAACTGGCTGTTATTGCATGCCATTCGAGAAGCACAGAATTTATCTACCCAGGCCATGAAAATAAACTGGTAGTGCGACAAATCGACGGACAGTACGAGATATTTACATTAGTTGAAAAAACGGTTAAGAAGAATTTGGCAAAGATTCTAACAGGAGAATCTGGAAATGTAGCCACAGAGTCGCTATTAGCTGGGGCAATATCTATGGCATTATGTTATATTGCAAGAATACAGAGAACCAAGGCACCAGGTAGAATCCATTCAAACTAACTATTTACAAATAGTAATGAATGTTTTGGCTTTAGGTATTCGTATAAATTCTCGCGTTTTGGTTGTAACTGGAAGTGGAGACTCTGCTTCGCAATATATGAATTATATGAATGTATTCTTTACCGCGCAAAAGCAAAATATAGTGCTAGATGTGTGTGCTTTGGATAAACATTTAAGTTTACTACAGCAAGGTTGTGATATTACAAGCGGAATGTATTTAAAAATACCGCAATTGCAAGGATTATTACAATACTTATTGGTACCATAACGTGATAAATTATCATTCATCTTAAAATATAATGATTATTTTTTAGTGGGTATTTTTACCGGAACCTCCTGTAAGGCAGAAGCTCGTGCTGCCCCCTCCTGTCAAAGTTGATTATAGAGCTGCTTGCTTTTGTCATAGGGATTTAATTGATATTGGCTACGTTTGTTCCATTTGCTTATCAAGTATGAATAATATATATATATTTGTTATCTTTAAAATTTATTAACTCATTTTCAGTATTCTGCAAATTTAGTCCAATATGCACTACTTGCCAGTAAGTTTTTTTGTTATGCGATTTGATATGAAATTACAAACATTGAATTGCATAAAAACAGCAAGATCTATATTCTGATGAATGTATTTTTTCAGCACCGTCTTTAAAATACCCGGACCACTGGCTGCAAAACAAAAGAAGAAGAAATTGAAGATGTAAGATAGAGTGCCAATTAATTTCAAATTATATAAATAACAGTTTAAATATGAAATTAAAATTATTATAATACGTATTCCTATTTCCTGGAATTTAAAACATTTGTCAATACATTTATTTGTATAAGTATTTAACGAACATAATTCACAAATATAAACAAATCACGCAACATATATCCAAAATCAAATTTGAATAAGAATAAAAGATTGACCAAGCGTTATATATTTAATTTATTTAAGTCCATCTCTTCTGTAGTATCATCTACCGAAATATCGGTTTCACTGCTTAATGGTTCAACATCCTTGATATAATTTTTAACCGTCAATTCGTTTGCAGTTATTGTCAAAAATTCCGTACCCCTGTTGTTTAAAAATTTTGCACCGCACACAGGACCCTCTTCGTTACAAATAGATTGTAAGCATACATACTAAAAATATCCCAAGTTATTACGTTTTAAAACAAAATTCATATGTAATGTAATTCATAAAAAAATGTTCCTTTCAAAGTAACAAATTGAATCACATTTAGCTTAACAAATCCATACTAACATTTCGCACATGTATTTCTAAAGTGAACTCAAAAATTAGTATTTTTGATTTATCGCCATGTACGAGTTTCGTAAAAAATTCAAAGAGTGGGTTTTAAAGGCTTAAGCATCGAAATAGACAAAAATGACAATTTGAACGTTATATCGTGGCTTTTTTGGAAACACTACTTGTTTTGTAAGTATTTTTACCGAGCTCACAAAAACAGAATTTCACCTTTTCCCCAAAATTTATTTATTTGAGTTGTGTCATTAGAAATATATATATATGCGATTTGAGCTACCACGCTATTCGCATTCTTTTTAATTCACTTTGTCTATTTTGTAGCGTTTTGTATTTTTTTTTTACAAATTACATTATATATATTTATTAAATGTGTAATTGCCAAATTTCTCTATTTTGATTAAACTTTATTTAAGAAGTATTTTATTGATTAAATTTGTCATAGCTGATATGATTGGTTGGAGTTTAAGAAGATATATAATCTTGGCTTCAGAAATTATGACACTATAAATTGATATAAGTTGACTCTCTAAGACACTTTAAGTTGATATAAATTCAATACATTATATTTCGTCTATATATTATTAAATTCGATATTTTCGCTCATGTACCATCTCGTAAAACAATGCAATTTATCAATTTAAATTCCTAATTTTTAATTTTTTTCGCAAATCTTGATTATATCAACCTAAGATTCTTATTGTCTTGTTGTCTCTCCACAAAATATCACTATTTATATTTTGGTCCTCTATATACTTACTTCTTCTGTGGGCTTAATTTTCTCTTCGAATTTCCATATTTTGATATATTGATCCATTGATGCTGTCAAAATTAGTTTAGCATCTTCAGCGAAATCAATTGCTGTCACTTTCAGCCTATGGGCTACCATACGAATTGTACCAAAGTCGTGATTGAATAAATCGTAAACACAAAATTCGCCACTTTCATATCCGATAAAAATATTTTGTTCTGTAAATTTTAGGGAAGTTGGCCCAGAATTCAATCTATAATTAAAATATATATATCGATTTTCAATAGGTAAAGCTGGCTAAAACAATTCAATAATTTTTTGAATTGCCATTATTCTTTTATTTGTTTATATTGAACTCTACGAATTGGAATTTAATTTTGTTTATTTTACTCTTACAACGCTTCGTGTTGTTTGCTATTAATTTTTTATTTGATTCCCTCCTCCCACATGACGCCCATGATAATTGTTCAAGTGAATAATTTGCAAAAACGGTACTTTAAACTAAATTCACATGCTTTAAAAGCATATATTTTCCGTAATCATGATTTTTTTCTAACTTCTACTTTACCCAGGCATTTGCAATTTTCTTATGATATCCCATTGTCCATGATTGACGGGCAATTGCACTTGCCACACATACACAGCTTTTTCTGAACAAGTAACGAATCTACGGCCATATCCATCCAAATGCGTGATTGGTTCATCATGCCCATAAAGGCGAGTGTGCAAATTAAACGATTGATCGCCAGGATTATAACGAAACATCCAAATATTACCCAAGTGTGTTCCGATTGACAAAAATTGACCATTGAGTAGGGAGCAAATACCCTTTATATAATCTAAATCGAAAAAAAAGATAGCGAATAGATGTAAATTTTACATCGATTCGTTACCAGTTCGCGTAATATGTTAAAAATTAAGTAGACCTGTTTAAATAAGCTGTAAATTCTTACTTGCACAATCTCCAGTTTCGTTGCAAGCATGCTGAAAAGTAACATTATTAAAATCCTTTTCGTAAATTTGTAGGCCGACAGTTGATGCGATTACGAATACTTTTTTATCTTCCAATTGTATCCATCGGACCTAAACAGATATAGTGAACTCATGTTTTCAATAAGGGCAATAATATAATATTTAATAAAATGGGGGCAGGATTGGCTTAGTGGGTTAAATCTGCGTATTCATAGGGTGCGAGTTTAAATCCAAGCCACGACAGAACAATAATTATTTTTGTGTGTGCCATTCGAATTTCGGTCATCTAGGTGTTTGAAGAATTAATAAAAATAAATGGAAAATGTATCTCTCTGATATCGAAGTAAGATTTCTTCAGACATAATATAATAGATTTTACTTAAATTACAATGATTTACCATTCAGATTAGTTTAATTTAAATAAATATAAAAACTTTTAAATTAACTTAAATAACTATAGGATTAGCCTACTATCACATGCATCGAAGATATTGTTAAAGATTATTTATAGGAGATTAGAAAATAAAGTAGAGGAAAGGCTAGGAGAAGATCAGTTTGGTTTTAGGAAAAACAGAGGGACGAGAGAGGCGATTCTAGCACTAAGAACGGTAGTAGAAAAAAGAAAGAGGGTAGGAAAGGTAACTTGCATAGCTTTTGTAGATTTAGAAAAGGCATTTGATAATGTAGATTGGGACATAATGTTTAGAATTTTAAAAGAAACGGGTATAGATTATAAGGATAGGAGAATAATTTTTAATTTATATAAACACCAAACTGCCTTAGTTAGAATTGAGGGGGAAGAAGAGGTAGCAAAAATAGGGAAGGGAGTTCGGCAGGGATGTACACCTCACCGTTATTATTTAATCTATATATAGAAGATGCAATAAACAAAGTAAAAGAAGAGTATAGTGTAGGTGTGAATGTACAGGGAGAGAAAATATATATGCTGAGATTCGCCGACGATATAGCTATATTGGAAGAAAGCGAAAAGAATTTAGAAAGGGTATTGAATGGTATGCAGGCAGTATTGACTAGGGATTTTAACATGAAAATAAATATAGGTAAAACTAAAGTGATGAGGTGTGACAAAAAGGAATGCAGTAGAAAAATGAGGATCACAATAGGAGATAATAGAATCGAAGAAGTGTCAGATTTTTGTTATTTAGGCAGTAGAATCACAAAAGATAATCGAAGCAAGGTAGATATAAAGTGTAGGATAGCACAGGGTAGGAAGGCATTCGTAGAAAAAGAACAGATTTTAAGATCAAATATTGACTTGGGTATTAGAAAAAGATTACTGAAGGTATATGTTTGGAGTGTAGCACTGTACGGGTGTGAGGTGTGGACTATAGGAAAGGAAGAGAAGCGTAGATTAGAAGCACTTGAAATGTGGTGTTATAGGAGGATGATGAGGATTGGTTGGGAAGATAAAGTAACAAATGAAGCTGTACTAGAGTTAGTAGGGGAGAAGAGAAGTATTTGGAGAGAGTTACAGCGTAGGAGAGACAGATTAGTAGGACATATTCTTAGGCATGGGGGGATTATGCAATTGATCATAGAAGGTAGAGTGGAGGGAAAGAGAGGGGTAGGTAGGCCTAGATTGGAGTATGTGAGTCAGATAGTTGAAGACGTTGAGATGAATAGCTATAGGGAGATGAAGGGATTAGCTCAGGATAGATCGGCATGGCGTGCTGTTTCCAACCAATCTTTAGGATTGCGGACTCTTTAACTTAACTTAGCGTTTGTTCGTGAAGAAAAAAAAAATCTCAATTAAACATACTTGTTTGATAGTTCCTGTTCCTCTTAGTTCAGCTTGATGAATTGGAATATACTTGGCCACCGAAACTTTAGTCTCAATTAAAGGGATGACATTAACATATCCCTCGTGTATAACCGCATAGTAATCAGTGAATGAATCATTATTTGTATTCGAAATTGCCAAGTTTTCATCGAAATTACTTGCGATTGTAATAAGATTCAAATTACGATGCAATGTATACATTTTAGATTTTTTTTTAAATGCTTGAAAAACAAGAATTGTAATTAGCTATGATCAATTAAAATTGACAGTTCATTTCGAACTTTTTGTTAAAAAATAATAATGTCGTGCTAATGTCAGTGAACTAACTAAAACCCGATATTTTAAAGTCTTACAACAATTTAACCGATTAAATTTTTTTATAAACAATTTCATTTATTTCCTTATAGAATAATAATACAATAAAGATAATATGGATTTTGATCTTCAAAACATGGTTAATATTAATAATAATGGTAAATTCAAAATATATATATATGTAAGAGCACTTTTTAAGTACCAAAAATTATATGTATGTACAAATTGATTATGTAATATCACATATGTAATTTCTACAGAGCATTCTATTTAATTCTAATTTAATCTTAACTAATTAGAAAGAAGTGGAAGTACACAACTTTTTGTTCGTCAAGGATATATTCAAATATATTATCGATTAAATTGAACACGCTGTAGAATATATCCTTATCATTATAAGCAACTAGAAAAATATCTTTACAATTTGCGATTCTTTTTTCTCAAAATCTTTGGTTTTTATCCAAAACATTAATTAATCAATACTGTCATTGTTTAACGAAATGTTAGAAGATAATTTATGTGTAGATAGTATACAAATAGTAAAAAAACATGTAACCTACCTATCCAAATTAATAATTCACAAACAATTTAAAAAAATGAGAGCTATGTCATAAAATAAAAATTCACTGCGAATAATGCTCAAAAAATAGTAAAGTAATAATATGTAATATAAGAAGTTCTAATAAAATTGAATGCACATTTAAATATAGATATATGGCAACATTGTCGACCCTAAAAAAAAGTCAATAATATATCGTTACAAAATATAAAGAAAGAATGATATTAGCCAAGGAACTGCTTAAGTAGTTATTTACATCAATCATGATTGAAAAAATATATTGTACAGTTTTATTATAAACATTTACTTATTTCTTTCATAGATAAAATATCTCAATTTTGTCAATAAATTGTCTTTATATCTGTCATTCCGGCAGAAAATTATTAAATGTTAATGTCAAACGCCCCTATAATCAGACTCGATATAGTTAAAAAAACACGAAACGTGCATCGTACAAATTCCAAAAATATAAATTCAATAGAATATTTTTTTAATTCTGAGCACTATTTTTTAGAATGCATGAGAAACAAATGCCATTACGGCAATGCCGCATATTAGCGCTGTCAGTTGTTTAAGTGATTCCTTGGGATCTTTCTCTTTCAGTAAATCTGGTAATACTGTCACAAGACCTATATGAAGAAACGTTCCGGCGGTAAATGGAAGAATCCATGAAGTACGGGCTTCTAATAAATAAAAATAGCACAGTTGTTTCATTCACTATCCCACAGTCTTTCAATTCTCAAGTAACATATATCACACGTATTTGTCTAAACATAATATATAATAAAAAAATCATGATGATCCAGAGATGCTGCCAGAAAAACTCATATCTAAACTAAAGCTAGTTTTAAAGAGCGAAATAAATTGCAATAATTTCTCGTCACATAATTGCTTACATAGTGTAATATATAAATTACAAGCAATTGAGACTAGCAGGAAACTGTTACAATTTACCATGGAAGTAGAAGTGCCTGATTTTCTGCATATGCAAAATGCAGCAATTAGAGATTTTTGTTATAGATAATTTAAAATTGAAATATACAAGGTCCCTAAATGGAACAGAATCTCAACACTTTCTCGCTGGTGCTGGAGACCAAAAGTAAGATTCTTAATTCTCGTACTTTTTCTGTGTATTTGAACATATAACTATTTCAATTTCTCAGTTGAGATAAGATATATGCTAAAATTTACGAATGGATAATTTTTTGGAGATAGGTAACAAATTTGGTTATGCTATTCCTTTATTTTGGAATATTAAAAATAGGGGTATTTGCTTCAGTGGTCACATTGTATTTACTTGGTCACATTGTAATGGCGTGAAGTAAATGCTACAAAAAGTTTTGCAAATTGATTATACTGAGTAAAACTAGCTTTATTCAGTTGGAAATCTGATAATTAGCGACCTTGTTTCAATTTCTTAGTAGCATATCTTAAAAATATTTTTAGTTAGTTTAAATGTGATGTGTTCGGGGGTACATAAGATATTTTCGAATTAGAAAAACACATTTATTGCTGAATCATTTTTGAGGATCTTAGGTTCGTACAAAATTTGTTTCTTTGTGACGCTACATGAATTTCTTACATACTTTTGGCAATTTTCCCCCGATGATATGAAATATCGAAACTAGTTGAAAAATTAAAATAAACACATTTTAAACTGTGAGGATTTACTCCCAATTCAATATATTTCTAAATTTTGCTCTCAAAATACAATAGTATAGAATATCACCCAAATATCGTAACTTAATACACAAAAGCTAGATGCGCATTTCGAAGGTATATATAGGACAAACACATAGACCTATTGAAACTAGATTTAAGCAATATTTAGCTCATTTCAGATTAAATAGAAAGGATAGAATTGTTTTTAATATGTTTTTAAATCAGGTCATCCTATTCAATTCAAATTAGTTTACTTAATTTCTTAAGTGTTTTGAATTAAAGTTAAATGCTTATGAAAGTATATCCATGCATAAATCAAATTTAATGAATTTAGAATCAGGCCCAAGTTCATCTTGTTCATTTAATTGATTTAATAGGGACTATTTTTGAATTATTTTTTTATTTTTGGTTATTTTAGGTTTGACTACCATTATTTATTATATTTACTTGTTAGTTTCGCTAATTATTAATTTATATTGTTTAAAAGATTTATAGGTCATATTATATGCCATTTTTGAACATTTCTATCATGTTGACTTCTTTATTTAATTGTATAGCAATCCCGGTGAGTGACGCAGGTATTTTATTTAGTTTTTATCTTGTGCTACTAAAGATAGGGGCGTAGCCTTCGAAATACGCATCTAGCTATTTAATGCTTTTGAGTTACGGTATTTGGTTGATATTCTATACTATCATTTAACACCGTAGTGATAATTTTAAAATAATCACAATTTTAAACTGCGAGGATTTACTTTACTCCCAATTCAATATATTTCAAAATTTTGTTCACAGGATACAAGTTTAATTAAGTATTACACAATTTTAGCAATAGAGCGTTGATTTATAAAGGTGTTTTGATAGTAGCGAAACTTATATTTATTTTAAATAGAGCACCCCATATATAGAATTTTAAGTATTTCCTGGCAAAGCATGTATACAAATATTATTTTATTTTCACATTCAAACTTTCAATGTATAACTCTTCTTTACTTACCCATGGAATTGGTCGTGCCACTGCACCCCAGGGCCACCGTAGCCCCTATCAAGCCACCAGCCGCAGTAATTAGCTGCATCCGCGCCGCATCCCATCGGCTGAATCCGCTTTTTAACAGTATCGCAAAGTCTCCGACCTCGTGCGGAATCTCGTGCACTAGAATGGCGCAGGTGGTGAGACAACCGCTTCGAAAAGACACTAGAAATGCACCTCCAAGCGATAGACCATGCGTAAAGTTGTCTATAAGGTTGGCGAAGAGGTTCAGGTAACCTGAGATCTAAAGGGAAATAAGAATATTTTTGGTAAAGGTAATATTTTATTATCTACAACTAAATTTGTGCGGTATGTGATTATCTACATATTTTTATTCACTTATTTGTAAATCCACATATTTTTATATACTTAATATCACCCACAAAACCGTAATACAATTTATTTGTAAAAACCCACAAACCGTAATACTTAAATGCGAATTTCGAAAGTTAAGCTTCAATCTTCAGTAGTACATTGATCAGACAATAATATACCGGTGTCGCTCAACGGGATTATATACGATTTACTATTATAATGTTCATTTTTACAGGACTAAAAATTGTTGTCTTCTCAAAAAAACATATCTAATTCGTTGCATTTTATTGTTTGAATAAACAAACGTAATTGAACTAGCTTTTTGAGATCTATATCGTTTATTCTTTATTAACGTCATCGGCATTTTCACAATATACAGATGTGTAAAACTCACAAAGTAAAGGTAACAACACAACAAAAATTTAAAATGTGTCATGACTAAATAATTTTATTTTTAGTATTTTTTTTCCGAAAAGCGAGCTTATCAACTGCTATAATTATTAATTGTGTTACATGCTCTTACTAGGGGTTTATTTAGGCTATAGTTTGATTTACAGTACTTTATATGTAAAAATGGAGATCTGTGCACAACATGATATGTTGGAACGTGTAATGTTATGAAATTGATCAAATCGCCACAGTTTATGTATTAAAATACATGAAATTGTTTAAAGGAATTGCGATAGCTTACATGTTTTTTATTATCATCGTCGCAATTGTTGTCATAGTTGTTATTCTTCTTTTTGGCAGCGGCTTCTTCGGCTTGCTCAGCCAGAGTCTGTATCACAGAAATTACTTTCTCGGTGATTACAAAAATCACCAAGCCCAATAAAATTAGAGATCCACTATACGAGAAATGATGTCCATCTTTTGCTAAAAAATAAATTTAAAATGCTTTATATATACAAAGATATATAAATAACTATTTGGATTAAAATATAAAATTAAGTAACCGAGATATGGCTAGAAACGTAAAAGAAATGAATACTAACTATATAGTATAGTTAGTAATCACTGGTAACCGTTAAACATTGGAAAATGCGGTAAATAAAAAAATATATATAAAATAAAAGTTTCTTGTGCTTTCTTACGGATTAAAACAATAAAATTAAAACAATATTGTGCCTATAGCCTTCTATTTTAGAAACTAATTTTTTTTAAACTTTAATTTATTAGCTATTTTTAAATGAAAAATAATAGTTTGCAAATATACACATACATACATTTAAGCACAATTATGAAAGCATTGTAAAAGGTTATGAACCTTTTATAATACACTTAACAACTATAATTTACTATTTATTAAATAATTGCATTAATCTATTTGTGTCTAGATTATTGAGTTGGCTAATATAAAATATGATTCCTGGCATTTTTTATTGCTCTATCATCCTGTGGATTAAGAAGTAAAAGAATAATTTGACTTTTATTTAATTATTGGTTTGGAAATTTTTGAATAATAGCGTTTCCGGATTTTTTAAACCTGCTCATATTTGTTTATGTATAGCGAGAATGTACGATAATCGTTCGATTTTACATTATTGGTACATGCAAGTGTAAGTGATTTTCATCGAATATCAACTACAAGTGACACATACGTTAGCAAGTGGTGTTTAGCATATTTTATACAATATTTATTTGACACTTAACAAGTAAGTAACGTGGCTTCTTCGAATCGTTACTGTCAAAGTGACACGACGCTTCCAAAATATCAGTTACTTCAAATGCCAAGGAGCCCAAGACGGAAAAACGATAAAAATGAATTTCTTTCTTTATATACTTTGTCGAACTGTTCGAAATGAATATTATGTGATGATCACACTACCATTTTTTTATGTAAAGCATATTTTAAAATACTGTTTATATTTCTTGTTGAATTTCTTAATTGAATTAGTCTGTTGAATTTATTTGAACATTAAACGCGTTGAACAAAACAATGCTTTTATTTATTATTGTAAAGAGCTTGTAGAGATTTCTTAGTTTACTCAAAGGTACTTGCATACATCTTCAAAATTAATTTAAATTACTATTTAAAATGTCAGTCATATGCTTCCAAAACTGAATTCAATTCCGAAGTTAGTAACACTCATGGACGTCGTTCAAGGGGGACAAAACGAATGCATGTCCCCCAAAATGTGACTATATGACGACTTCAGATATATAGCTATTTTGTAAATATTTTTATACACTTTATTTATAAATGAATTAGAAATATTAGTATGAATTTTATTTTGGTGTTTCTTTTGCATAGTTTGTTGTAACTTTTACAGTATTTTTTTCTGCACTCTTACGTGTTATGTAACCCGCCTATGGTAACATTTAACAATTCTTGTGTTGCTATTAGTACTATTATTCAATCACTAATGAGAGTTAGAATAATTTACTGTGTATTTGAATGTTTGAACATATTATAAGCTAATCTGTAATATTTTACATGTTCAATAGATGAATTGAAATGATTTAGATTCACAAACAAGAAAGTATATTGCATATAAAAACAAAGATTATTTATTACCTGTGTTACGATTTGGTTCAATGCAACTTACCATTATTTGCAATGTCATTGGCCCATATTTCAGGCAAAGAATGTAGAAAAACGTCACCCAATAGTCCACCAACAGCAAAACTGAGGAGCGTCTTCAAGAAATTGGCACTTTCTGAAATGAATTATCGCATAAATAAAAACGTTGATGTTTAATAAACAGTCAGCGCAATTTTTCTTTAGGTAGCACCCTGTATAATATTCAGGAATTTCGACAGGAATATCTTGGTATTAACTTGGAATAAATTCATGGAAGGTAGAGGACTATCAATTCCTAACTTAATTATAACATATTTAAAAGATTAAATACTGCAATAATTTAAAAACTCGTAACTATTAACAATCCAACGTAAATTGGTATATACCTAGATAATATTTTTTTTTTTTTTTTTCGTTTTACTCCTTGTTTGACATTAACGTGTCATCAAATTCGTGTCAAAAAAAGTTAATTTCTATAGTAACAATGTCAAAAAATTTGTTCGGTCACCATGATTTTACTGTATGCAACTGCAACAACATCAGATTGACTTTGCCAAAGTTAAAACAGCACAGTAAAAATTTAAATAAATACATTTATTGACCACTTTGCGACTATAAAATGATTTACACAATTACACGATTTTAGACGATCGAAATGATTTATTTAATTAATAAAAACAGGTGAGTATTTTTTCCATGTATTAAAGATTATTAAAATATTTAAAATTTACAAAATACAAATGATTAGTTGAAATTTTGCTATATAATGGATTAACTTAAATATATTGTTTGGATGTTTTCGAAAGTTCGTTTAATAAGTGGTATTTCGTGCTTAACCAAATTGAATAAATATGATCAAATTTTGATTAAGTAAACATTACAAAATATATTTTGAGAGGTGACAATCGTTCGAGCATGAAAAAAATACGGTAAAACATATTATTGTTCCTTTAATTACAAATAATTAAAGTAATAGCCTACTGTGTTAAGTTTGTTATCATTTGTACGTGGAAAGATAAACTAGTGAAATACAGACACGCTACTCTCCGATTTTATCCATAAAATGACAGTTGTTGTCAAGAGTGTCAACTTAATTTATTTCTTTAACAACGCCATATATAAACTTTTTTATATATGCAAATTAATAATATCAAGAATATTACCAATTACTATTAATCCGATTTATTTAAGTATTTATTACGAAATTCAACTGTCGTAATAAAAAAAAATTGAAATACACATGTATACGACTTTTTTCCCATGATGAAATATATTTTATTGAGGACATTATTTTTTCTTTTCGTGTATAAATTTAATTAAATTCGGGAGTTATCGAAGTCACGTACGAAATTGAACAAATTTTCTACAACTAAAACTAATGAATAAAGTTTAAAAATGTAGATGAAGCCATTCATTTTATATCTTAGATTTTGAAACTGAGACATTTTCATTAATGAAGCAATAAATTGTATTTTTTTAATATAAATTAGTCAATTTTACTTTAAACAATATTTAAAAAAATTTTAAATACATATAATCGAGTCAATAGGCCCAATAATAGTCAACTACAGAATAATATGATATTACAGAGAAAAATAAAAATTACATTTAATTGTATTAATTAATTTTTACATATTATAAGTTTTAATATAGAACAAATAAACATATTATCAAAGTAATTCTTACCTAACATTTTTCAAATAAGTATTAAAATTATTATAAAATATATCAGCATTGATGAGTTAAAATTAAATTTAAAGTCGTTTAAATTGCTTGTTAAAAGATTTTAATTTTATTAATATTTGCGTATTGTTCGATTTTGCATTTTTATTATTCATTTATTATTTTTAAGTTTCCCGTCAATGACAAAACATTGACATATTGACCAACAATTTCCAGACGATATTTCAGATCTGATTAAACTGTTCACTGGAAACATTATTTATTGTAATGTGGATTTAATATTGTTTAGAAATTTTTCATGTTGTGGATATTTTATATATTTCTATTTAAATAAAGAAAAAGTTGTAATGAACTATAAAAAATACAGAACAAGAATACGTTGTTTTTATTATATGCAATATAAATGGAATGGGTTTATTTAACCAACTGTTTGGGTTATATATATATATATGTTGATGCAAACCAAGACTTATTATTAAATTTACATTAATAGGGATCTAATTCTTAAAGTGCATTCAAGAAATAAAACAGAAATGAACAATGGGACACGAAATTATTTAGTTTTAATTTTGTGTTTTTTTTTATAAATTTCAAATAATTCGACACCATCAGTGACTGCTTTTGCCATTTCAAACGAGGGGGGCGAATTTCTTAATAAATAACATAATAGTAAGAAATCTTACCTCAAATGGATGCAAAATGATTAAATTCAGTCATTTCTTGAAAGTGGTATTCCGCTCTTCTATCTTTCATTGATTTAAACACTCCTTGCACAAATTTGTGGTAAATTTAAATCAGGCAATGGCCTACCTAATTCTTTAATTTTTACTTTGTCTTCAAGAGAAAGTCTACAAAACTCTAATTTCAATAAAGAACTAACACTATTCATTTTTATTAAATTATTTCTATTAAATAGATTCTTGGAGAAACACGTGGCAAAATCGTACATACGTAACTACACAGAACATTGCAACTGTCTTATCTGGCTATTATATATCTAATATGTTGGGACGTTAAAGAATTGCGGCCCGGAATAGCTTAAAACAACGATATATTCTTAGCTGTAAAAGCAGCGTGACGTCAGGTTGCCACAGCAACCCGGGCCGCTTTTGTTTGCGGCGCATACGATACGCGAACCAAAGAAACAGATGATATACTGCATACGGTCGCTCTCACTCTACCGCTTGCAGCGGATAGGTTGAGTGCATATGCATTTAACTCATACTTGCTCGCCGCCACATAGTGTTGTGTTAAATGCTATCGCAACGCAAGTGTTATCTTTTAGGAAAAATAATGCCGGGTTAAAATATCAGAATACAATTATGCGCTTAATGTTCAGGGGGGGCGCGCGGCCGTGTGGCCTCGAAAGAAACCGCCACTTCCAAAAACATTCAAAAGCACAGGAATTCGAGTCAAGCTGGGTCATATATAAAAAGAGATGTCTAAATTTAAATTAAGAATAATATTACTGTAGTCTATTTGTGGACATTTACTTGAGTGAAATAAGTGTTCAATACGGAATTCGTAACTTCTCAAGTTATTTTGATTTTATTAGAAAAAATATGAAGACTATATTCGCTTGAATTTATAAATATCGTTTGCCAATATATTCTGTTTCAAAAATCGCTCGAAACGTTAAAAAGTTGTTTAAAAATAATCGAAAATAAATGTGGCAAATTCAAAATATATGCTTTATAAAATGCCATATAATTTAGTAATATATAGTTTGATGTATTTTAAATTTGAAATGTAGATTTTTAATCTGACTAGAAAGTAGAAATCCCTTGCCAAAAATTTGGTAAGATTATTATGAACCGTTTTGAAAAAAAGACTTGTAAAGACAAATCAATTTCCTTAGGATAGTAACCCAAATAATCAATAATCACACATCTGCGTTGGTCGTGCTTACTTGTGACCAGTCACATTCAGTCATTGTGACCGGAATATCGCAGAAAAAAATAATCAAAACATGATTTACAAGTTAAAGTATCGTGTATAGAAATTTTGTGGAATGTAATCTGTGTTTCGTAGAGTTAAAATTTTTGCTCTAATATATTGTACAATACGATAAATCAAATTGGAAACGCATATTAAATCTAAGTTTATTACTGTAACGATTTTGAATGAAACCAGCAAAGGAAATGCAAGAAATATTCACAACTAAAAAGTCGTATATTGTATTGTATACATTATTGTACTTTTCTTTGTTCTATCTATACGTTGTGTTGCTGTGTGCATCTACAGTTTCAGCTACAGATGAGCGGTAAAAATCACACTTCACTTGCTTTTTTGTTCCAACTAATGATATATTTAATGAAAAAATGCAATAGAATATCATAGTAGATACAGAATTATAGAATATCAATCATAAACTAACATATATATGCTAGATGCGCATCTTGAAGGTAAATACACTATCTTCAGTAGCGCAAAATTAATAATTACTACAATTCCGTTACTCATTGCCATTTTTGATTGACAACATGATATTTTTGTCTTGGTAACGAAAGGCCTAGACAGTCTATTAGTTAATACGGTTCTGGATATATTCCATTTCTATATTTCAGTTATGCGAAGATCGTAAACACGTTCCGAATTTAGATATTTATTCGAAAAACAAATGCGCCTTGACAATGTTCGTGTAAAAAATAATTGACGATCGAACAGTAAATACACATCAATTATCGAAGCGAGTCTTGAAAAGTAAAAAAAAAATACGGCAATTAATCTGCAGTTGCTACAGTAACTAACAAAACTGAATTTTTAAGTTTCGCATGTCGGTTGATGTGTTTTATTATATTTTAATGAATAAATATGTTAACTGTGTCCATTTTTTATTGATGTATAAAATGTTACGTTAGAACACAGGGAATCATATTATTTAAAACAACTATAACAAAACAATGTTGTGTAAGCAATATTATGTTAACAATACACCTAACTCTTTCTTCCACTGTAATAATCTTAAATCTTACAAGTCAGATAAAATAGTTTTATGCCATTTTGAATGTGCAATGTCCATTTTGTAAGTATTGAGGCAAGCTATAGAACTTTGATCTTACATTTCATACAGAATCTATATCGGTACATGTTGTTATTGTCACAGAATACTTTCGGAACAAAACCGCAATATTAAATTGGCATTGATTGGAAGTGTAGATAGCAAATTTGCATCCTACTGAGTTGTTACAGCACCCAAAACACAGAAAACTCACCACCATGTTTCAAATTCATCGTTTCATCAATGGGAATCACTAGCAACGGTAAAACGCCGCTTAGTCCCACAAGAATCGAACCAATGGCTGCCCCAAACCACGGCAAGAGATCCATATCATCGGATATAGTACGCAGCCACAGTGGCAACATCTCCATTATCACCATTTGATAGAGTGCTGTGGAAGAACTATCGTTGCTGTGGGAATGAGTCGGCGAATAGCTGGAAGAGTCACCGGGATTAAAATTCAATTGATTGTTATAGTTCAATTTCGCCTGATTGTTTAGATCCAAGCAGCTGAGACCGTTGGCTGCTGCTGGATCAACGTAGGCTGAGGACGACATGCACGACATTACTGTTCGTTAAGTCCAAGTCGAGATATTGAACAACCGTTTATAATTATCTAAGTAGTTGATATCGTCGTCTATTGTAATACTGTATGCAAACAATATATGATTTACACGACAAATAAATCCGTCTTTGTGATAGCAGTGTTTACCAAGTTTCGTCAATCGCCAATTGGCTTTCTAAACGTACTGTCCGCTGTTTTAGCTATTGTCTTTCGTTTCGTTGACGAAACAGAGATCTTCATTCAATTTGTCCGCGACTAATCTACCCTGAGATTGAGCCCGACAAATCTTCAAAAAAAGGACGGCTTAGTTTTTGGAAGCGCGCTATAAATATTTATCAATTTTCTCAATTTTTGGACAGTTTGCGTCGTTTACGTAGCGTTTTAATCATTGGTGGCGTATTAACGATCACGGTTGTTTATCGTGAGAAACTTGCGTTTTTAACTTAGTGAAGCGTCAACGAATTAACACACTTGCAACTGTATGGTCAACACAACAATAAAGTCGTTTGGCCGATGTGTTTTGGTGTTGACGATCCGAATGCATTATGGAATGCGCAGTTGGCTCTGGAAACAGAGATCGCTATATCGTTTATTGAGAGATAGATAATCGCGAGGTTGAACAGGGTTGCCATTTCATTCATATTGAAGAATTTTATGTAACATGTTTATCTATCGCATAATACAGGATATATAATATAATATAGTATGTATTATATAATATAAATATAAAATACAGTAAAAATATGAAATATATTGTATAAAATGGGGGTGGCCAACAAGTCGATCACGATCGACCGGTGGATCGCGAATAGTTGGACACAAAAACTGATTATTTCGAATGTGGCGCTAGTAAAACGAAACGAAAAACACGAAATAAGGCGAAGATAAGTTGGTTCAGTGATTTAACGTTTCTAGCAGATTTTACATCCAAGTTAAGCGATTTGAATTTAAAATTACAAGGAACAAAGAAGGCAATAAATAGCATGATTAGTTGCATTAATGCTTGTAAAAGTCAGTTCGTAATGTTGATTGAAGATCTCCAACAAAAAAATTTTGGACATCTTCCAAATATGAATAACCATTTACAAAAACATCCCAATTTTAATTATAACTTTGAAAAATACGTTGTAGAAATTAAAAACGTTACTGAGGATTTTGACGATTTAAGAAAAAATTAAGGATATTGTTCAATATTTATCTTTTACATTTTAAGAAAGATTTAAATGTGAAATATATTA
The DNA here is from genome assembly GCA_947310635.1 of Leptodirus hochenwartii. Taxonomy (NCBI): domain Eukaryota; kingdom Metazoa; phylum Arthropoda; class Insecta; order Coleoptera; family Leiodidae; genus Leptodirus; species Leptodirus hochenwartii. The sequence goes on from OX371176.1 coordinate 43,659,036, forward strand.
CTGCAAAAATTTTTAATATTCTTGACTTGAAAAAATAAAATTAGAGAATGAAATTATAACTCTACAATCTAATATAATTTTAAAAGCAAGGGAGCTTGAAGAAGACTTTTGGAAATATGTTAGTTGTGAGAAGTATCCAATGTGGTGAATAATTCTTGTTTTGGATCAACGTATTTGTGTGAATCGGTTTTTTCATATTTAAAGTTAACAAAGACCAGTGGCGGTTTCTTTCGAGGCTGCACGGACGCGCGCCCCCCTGATTATTGAGCGCATCATCGTAGATATATAATTGTATTGTGATATTTTAACTAGGCATTATTTTTCCTAAAAGATGAAGCTTGCGTTGCGATAGCACTCTTCACAACACGGTGTGGCGGCGAGCAAGTATGAGTTAAATGCATATGCACTCATCCTATCTGTTGCAAGCGGTAGAGTAAGAGCCACCATATGCAGTTAATCATCTGTTTCTTCGGTTCGCGTATCGTATGCACCGCAAACAAAATACCGGCCCGGGTTGTTATGGCAAGGTAACGTCACGCTGCTTCTACAGCTAAGAATATATCGTTGTTTTAAGCTATTCTGAGCTGAAATTCTTTAGCGTCCCAACAGAGAAGCCTAGTCTAGTATAGAGGAAAATTGATATAGAATAGCAAGATAAGACAGTTGCATTGTTCTGTGTAGTTACGTATGTACGATTTTGCCACGTGTTTCTTTAAGAATATATTTAATAGAAATTATTTAATAATAATGAATAGTGTTAGTTCTTTATTGAAAATAGAGTTTTGTAGACTTTCTCTTGATGACAAAGTAAAAATTAAAAAATCAGGCCATTGCCTGATTTAAATTTCTCACAAACTTGTGCAAAGAGTGTTTATATCAATGAAAGATAGTAGAGCGGAATACCACTCTCAAGAAATGATTGACTTTAATCATTTTGCATCCATTTTAGGGAAGATTTCCTACTATAATTTAAAAAATTGTCACTACTCTTACTATTATGTTATTTTTTAAGAAATGCGCCCCCCTTCGCTTGAAATGTCAAGAGCCGCCACTGACAAAGACACAGCATCGTTTTTTACTTACCGATTCACATAAAGAAGATTCATTACGATTATATTTATCGAAATACACACCTCACTATGAATGCTTAATAGAAGATATGAAACCACAAACTTCGCGTTAATAAATCTTTTATTATACACGTATTTTAAATACCGTAACACAAAGCATTTATTAGCTAGATGCGCATTTCGGAGGCTATCCCCCATCATCAGTAGCACAATAATAAAGCAAAATAAAGATATTCAATTGTATTCAAATTCAATTGTATAGCAATCCTGGGGAGCGACAGAGGTATCTTTATTTTTTCTATTATTGTGCTATTATTATGAATGAAATAAATAAATAATGTCGGGATGTCAATCTGTATCGCTTGCTGTATAATATATGGAACTGTCTTAAATTTTTGTTTAAATTGATGAATAAATTATATTTTAGCATTTTCAGACTGATTTTCGTTCAATAAGGTAAAAAACGTATATTCGGTAAAAGAAATTGTACATCATGAGGTAAGAGATATATTTAATTGTGCAACGTTGTGTAAATCTAGATTGATTTAAATTTTTCTATGGCTTCATATGGAACTGCGAGAATATCAAGATTTTTACAAACTTATACAAAACTTTACTAATCCTTTGAAAAAACTGTACCCTACATATTAATCATATACATGAATAATATTATTTACGTTTCTCATCAGAATTATTATTGCTCCAATCGTTGTGCCACTGAAGATGAGCTGTGTTTTCGAAATGCGCATTTAACTAATAAAAGCCTAAGTTATATTTACTAGTTATATTCCTATTTTACTAGTTATATTCTAAACAATTATTTGATGATGTAACGACTAATTTGCAATAAGTTAAAATAAAATTAAAAAAATCTCAAACAAAAGTAGATACGAATAATATATAAATTAATCATTATCAAATATTCTGTTTCGTATATTTTATTTATTAAACTCTTGATAAGCTAAATATAATTTTAATTAATTTTAGTTTTTCGATGCTAGGAGAAGATCAGTTTGGTTTTAGGAAAAACAGAGGGACGAGAGAGGCGATTCTAGCACTAAGAACGGTAGTAGAAAAAAGAAAGAGGGTAGGAAAGGTAACTTGCATAGCTTTTGTAGATTTAGAAAAAGCATTTGATAATGTAGATTGGGACATAATGTTTAGAATTTTAAAAGAAACGGGTATAGATTATAAGGATAGGAGAATAATTTTTAATTTATATAAACACCAAACTGCCTTAGTTAGAATTGAGGGGGAAGAAGAGGTAGCAAAAATAGGGAAGGGAGTTCGGCAGGGATGTACACTTTCACCGTTATTATTTAATCTATATATAGAAGATGCAATAAACAAAGTAAAAGAAGAGTATAGTGTAGGTGTGAATGTACAGGGAGAGAAAATATATATGCTGAGATTCGCCGACGATATAGCTATATTGGAAGAAAGCGAAAAGAATTTAGAAAGGGTATTGAATGGTATGCAGGCAGTATTGACTAGGGATTTTAACATGAAAATAAATATAGGTAAAACTAAAGTGATGAGGTGTGACAAAAAGGAATGCAGCAGAAAAATGAGGATCACAATAGGAGATAATAGAATCGAAGAAGTGTCAGATTTTTGTTATTTAGGCAGTAGAATCACAAAAGATAATCGAAGCAAGGTAGATATAAAGTGTAGGATAGCACAGGGTAGGAAGGCATTCGTAGAAAAAGAACAGATTTTAAGATCAAATATTGACTTTGGTATTAGAAAAAGATTACTGAAGGTATATGTTTGGAGTGTAGCACTGTACGGGTGTGAGGCGTGGACTATAGGAAAGGAAGAGAAGCGTAGATTAGAAGCACTTGAAATGTGGTGTTATAGGAGGATGATGAGGATTGGTTGGGAAGATAAAGTAACAAATGAAGCTGTACTAGAGTTAGTAGGGGAGAAGAGAAGTATTTGGAGAGTGTTACAGCGTAGGAGAGACAGATTAGTAGGGCATATTCTTAGGCATGGGGGGATTATGCAATTGATCATAGAAGGTAGAGTGGAGGGAAAGAGAGGGGTAGGTAGGCCTAGATTGGAGTATGTGAGTCAGATAGTTGAAGACGTTGAGATGAATAGCTATAGGGAGATGAAGGGATTAGCTCAGGATAGATCGGCATGGCGTGCTGTTTCCAACCAATCTTTAGGATTGCGGACTCTTTAACTAACTAACTAACTGATGCTATTTGGCAGCAGTGGATATGAATTTGTTTCAAGGAACTCGTGGTCGGCGGATATTTTCCGTTTCACTTTTATTTAACGCTCATCTGCGAATATCTCTGTTTAGTCTAGATAAAGTATTTTTAGTTAATTTAAATGTTTACAATTAAAATGCAGAGCTATCAAATAATAAGGAATCATATTACTTTTGAAGAGAAACATGGTATAGATTCGGAAGAATTGTCGAATTTTTTAATTAAGTTCCCGATAAAATTTATATGCTTAAAGTTGTGAATGATATTATTTGAAAGACTGTTTTTAAATTTGAAAATAAAACAACATAATTTTCATCAACATACAAAAAAAAACGATATTTTTAGTCAATTTCTTTACAAATTCATCGCGTAATTGAACTTTGATACCAATAGTGAATAGTCGATAGTGTATTGTTTCTGCATGTTTTACAAATTGTAATTGCATTCAACCTTGATTTTAAACTCATGATAAACAATTTCAAATATGATATAGTGATCATATTTCATTAAATTTCTGAGAAGATCATATAAGAATTTTTCAGCAGAATATAATAAAAAACAACCACAAGAACCGCATCACTGGAAATAATTGACTTTTTGCGTAATATGTTGCAATGTAGATCACTTTTTTTTTTGTTTTTTTTTTTTGGTTTGTATGCATTTGACCCAGTTTTTTATATAACTCAAGTAGATATGGTAAATATATATAACAATATTACGGTGATAGTGATAAGAGAAGTGCAAAATAATACAAAAATATATAACAAGAGTAGATCATTTTTACGATAGAATTTATTGGTATTGTTTTTATATTTAATATAACATTCTATACATTCGGAAGTACACATAAAGTTGATAAATAATACCTACTAATTAAAGTACGTTATTATAAATATGTTTATTATATTTGTTAAAAAGTACGCACTGCAATTTCTTGTTCGTTTAATTATTTTTGACAGTTTTGACAGATAGTTGTCATATATTAAAACGTCAAGTGTCAACTATACATATTGTGTTATGCACTTGTTTCTTAAAATGCACGTACGTATGTACAATGAAAAATTAAATTACACTTATTTTGGCGCAATGACGGAATAATTGTTATACCGCGTGTCATATATAACAATACGACTTGCATTTTCTGAAATTGGTTTTCTAATGAATATTTATAGCTTACATTTCCATAATATAAATAATTTAGCTTTGTCGATATGAAAATATCAATAAACAATTCATTGTTGTTAGTACGTTGCATTTTATATAAAAAACACAAAAAAACTTCTTTACTGTTTAAGAAATGCTCGAATTTTATATTGATTTATTACCTTATTTTATACTTAGTTTTATATGTCCGATATACTAATTAAAAGAAAAATAACTATTCAGTGTGTATTTATTCAATTTCTTTGTTCTTCTGGTTATTTTTAAGCATTGTGTACTTAATCATGTTTTATTGCAATAATTTCTAAATAGTTTACTTAAAAGAATGGTCCGTAGTATACGAAAACAGAGGAAAAGTTAAATTCCAAAAAAATGTGTTGCTATAGGAGGATGTTGAGAATTGGGTGGGCAGATAGTGACAAATCAAGCCGTGTTACAGTTAGTAGGGGAGAAGAGAAGTACTTGGAGAGTTTTACAGCATATGAGAGATAGACTAGTGGGTCATATTCTTAGACATGGAGGTATTATGCAATTAGTTATAGAAGGTAAGGGTAGAGGGAAAAGGACATATGGGATGAATAGCTATGGGGTATAGGGAAAAAAGTTATTACCAAGTAAAAATCTTTAGAATGGAGATTACATAACTAAGATTAAAATACAGGAAACATAAATTTTCCAATAAATATTTTATTCCTACATAAATTCTTCAAAATAACTTTAGTTTACAAAATAAAAGTTATCGCTCTCTCAATATCTGTTACTATAAAAGTCCATAAGATAGAGCAGATTTTTTCAAGTCTTTGGTATCTACGATTAGGTACCAATTATTGTCTTGAAATTATTCAAAAGCCAAATACATCCCTGTATACATAATGTTGGAAGCAGCGCAATTTGAAATGTTTAAAGATCTGACATTATGAACGAGAGCTAATTAAATGTTTGAGGCGTCCAAATTACATTGGTAGGCCAGTTTCAAAGAGTCAGTGATCTGAATAACAAGATAAAGTTTCAAATCTTTTGTTTAGAAAAGTGTTACTCTGATTTTGTTTAGAAAAAAAATTCAATGTAAGAAATTTCAAACTGCAGTGAAAAATTAAAAAAAAGCACGATTGAATTCTGACCTTATTGAAATTAGTTTGACTAATACTTAAACTGAGTATATTATGTATAAAATAAATTATACTTAGATTATGCAAAAATCAATGTTTTGTAATTAAAAGAATCGTGAGTGATGTATCTGCGCGACTTAATATATTGATTATTGATTAATATTTATTTAATATAGAATATCATTCAAATACCGTAACAAGCATTAAGTAGCTAGATGCGCATTTCGAAGGTTATGCCCCCATCATCAGTAGCACAAGATAAAAACTCAATAAAATACCTCTGTCACGAATCGTGATTGATATACTATTAAATAAATAAGTCAACATGACAGAAGTACTACAAAAATGGCATATAATATGACATATAAATACTTTAAAACAATATAAATTAACAATTAACGAAATTAACAAGTAACAGCAAAAAAATATTGCTTTGTGAAATCTAAAATAACCAAAAATTAATTAATTAATTAAATAAAAATAAATTTAAAAATAGTTCTTATTAAATAAATAAATAAAATAGACAAGATAAATTGGGCCTGAATCTAAGTTCATTAAATTTGATTTAGATTTATGCATTTATATACTTTCATAAACATTTAACTCGGAATAATTCAAAACACTTTTAAGCAATTTAAATGAACTAATTTGAATAGGATGACCTGAGTTAGTCAAAAATATGCTCGGCGACAGCACTTTTATCTTTTCTATTTAATCTGAAATGAGCTAAATGCTCCTTAAATCTAGTTTCAATTGGTTTATGTGTTTGTCTTCTATATATACTTTAGGACAACTACAACAAGATATTTCATAAATACCAGATTTTTTATTGAAATCAATCAAATCTTTGGTATTTCCTAGAAAATTAGCAAGACTATTAGAAATATTATATGTTATTAATTATTAACTTATTACGGTATTGAGGTGATATTTTACATTAATATTTAACACCGTAGTGATAATTTTAAAAATATTTATTAGTATAATATTGTGAATAATAAAAAATCAAAATGTTCAATGACGTTTGGGGTACATTGGATATTGCCACTGCAATAGTAAGGGATGACAGGCCGAGCAGTTTGCGAAGACCTAAGCGAACTGTAAGTAATAAATTCAACTAATCCCAATTGTTTTCTTATTCCTGCTGCAACACGCAGTGCTAATTTTAAATCGGACAATGACTAACTAAATTATCAACGCATTAAATGCCTCAAATTATTTGATATTTTAAATAAAATAGGCAGTACTTAACAAATCTTGTATTTTTAGATCATTATTACTGCTTTTTTTTGTAACACGTATATTAAACTGCTCAGTGTTCGACACTATTCAACAGAGCAGTTATTCTAATGGTAGATTCATAATCTCGTAGAATAAAAAATATTGGTTATTAAGCTTTGGTATTCAAATTAATAGTGCATATAAAAATAAAAAAATTTGGAATAAAAAAACTGATAGATAGTACCGCGCTATAGTATAATTAACTTTCAAGGCTAGTTTTACTTTATACGACTTGTATTGTAATATTCAAATTTTCCGCGGAATTTAAATTAAACAAAGATCTGTTTCAATCAAATAACGCACTGCATGTTCAAAGCACTTTATTTTAAGTCGGCTATTTTTAACAATTCTTAGTAGCTAGTTTACGCTTAATATAAAACAGGTTACTCAGTAATAAATATGTGAAAAATGTACAATTTAATTCATAAAAACGAAACAAACTAGCTACTCACAAAACGTAAAATTAAATACTGCATTTACCAGTTTACAAATTTTGTGATCGGGTTATTTAAATCAAATCTAAAATGGATATTAATCCTGATGTATGGGGTCAGGTGGCTCTTGAAGCCTCACAGATGTATCTAACAGATGGGTCCGGACGAAGCCCTTTTGCTTCAACGGTAATGTTGCTAAAATATTGGCCAATCTACTGTAAACTGTTTTGTAACAATAAATAGCTAGTTGATTGAAAAATTCAATTTGTTGTTTCGAAAAGATGGAAAAAGATGATAATGATTTAATTAAGGAAATATGAACCGTTTTTTCTTTCTTCCTAGACCATTGAAAAACTGCCGAATAAAGTACTTCTAAACATCTTCAGTTATCTCTCTCATAAAGAGATTTGCGGCTTGGCGACCATTTGCAAAAAATGGCGTATGATAGCCTACGATACGAAGCTGTGGAAGAACGTATCCCTTCGCCCAGAAATCAGTGGCTTACATGTGGGATCTTTAGAATCTTTATTGGCTCTTATCAGTATCCGTTTCGGACATACCTTACGGTACATCGAGCTTCCTATTGAACTAATTACACACACAGTGTTGCATGAACTGGCGAACAAGTGCCCGAATCTGACACATATGCTGTTGGATTTCAGCACGGCCATGCAATTACACGATTTCAGCGAATTGCAAGCATTTCCAACAAAACTAAGGTAAAAGGTTTTTTACATACCAACTAAATAGCTCAAAAAATAAGCAGCCGCAATGCTTTTTTGCCTTACTATACTTTAGGTATCTTTGCATTTGTCTTTCTGAAGTCATTTTTATGGAGGGTTTCATGCGTAAGATATATAATTTTATCAATGGTTTGGAAATACTGCATCTACTTGGAACTTATGAAAAGGTCGAAGAAGAGGAGGAGGAAATTTACGAGGTCATAAATGTTCATAAATTAAAAGCAGCCACTCCAAATTTACGTGTCATTAATTTATATGGTATCAATTTCGTTGATGACAGTCACATTGATGCGTTCAGTTCTAACTGTATTCAGGTAAGTTAAAATTTGACAGATCATTACGTAAAAAATGATAGATCAAATATCTTATTTGTCTCATACATGAATTATTTTCATAAATAGTAAAGCAATGATCTTGCGATTGCAAATTTAAGAAAAGCGAACAACGCATTGCAAGCGAGAGCTCATAACTTACGTTTGTTGATAAAACATTTTAAATGTAATATAAATCTTTTTGTAGCTGGAATGTTTAGCTGTAAATTTTTGCGCTAAAGTAACAGGTTCCACTATGAAGACTTTATTTCAACGTAGCAGACGTTTAAAATGTCTCTTAATGAACGGAACAAGTAGATTTCACATAAAGTTTATAGCATCTGTACAAAATATAGAAAATAATTTCTTCCAGGCCTGCACAGTGAGCATCTGATGCAGGTTGAATGGGAAAAATGCTCATTGCAAGAATTTGACATAACTGCAACTGATCTGTCAACAGAATGCCTCATTGACATGTTATCTCGAATTCCCGGTCTAAGAATTTTAAGCGCAGGTCAATTGAATGGATTCAATGATAGTGTTCTGAAAGCTTGGACAGAAAGCGGAAATGCTAGGAACATGGTAAGAAATCTTCAGTGAAATTAGCAAATGCACCATGACATTAATAATTTTCTGTATTAAAAATAATATACGTACTTTACCGCAACTGTATTGTAGGTGGCGTTAGATTTGGATAGTTCCGATAATTTGTCTGACGATGCTTTGTATAAATTCTTGTCTAAACATGGTAGCCAACTGTGGGGATTATGCTTATCTGGAATGCCACATATAACTGACACATTGTGGCAATCAGTCTTGCCAATATTAAAAAATGCCAAGTATTTGAAGAAATATTTAAGGTGCAGGAAAAAGTACTAGATCTAATTTAAATATTTTAATTCGTTAAGAATCCTTGTTATGGGAACTCAAGAACGTCTTGGTGGCAATATACTGGTTGATCAATTAATGGATGGAATTGCCACAAATTGCCCAACGGTGGAAAGGGTTGAATTAAGATGGGACCCGGAAAATTTGCGATTTTCTGATAAAAGTCAGAAAGCTATTGATACACTGAGAGTTAGGTGCCTCAAATTAAAGGCGTTGGTGTTGACGTAAGTGTCAGTTGCAAAATTATTAACGAAAAAAGTTATATAAAATAACAATGTTTGGTTGGATTTTTTAGAGATGGCAGATATTATGAGATTGTAAAGGCTAATTTTGAACGTGCCGATAGAATGACAGTTGTGCGTAGTTCAACGTGTTGTAAAGTGTCAAATTATTATCTACTGTCAAATTACAAAGATCTTGTTTTTAATTAATTTAATAAGTAAAATGGCCTTCCATAAAGTTTGTGTGAATTATATTTTATTATTTGTGTATAGTCTGCTATAATTTTGATGTATCGTTGTCATTTATTTAAAAAATGAAAATTTAATTTAAAATATAGTTTATTCTATAAATATTCTCACTTTACTGATAGCCCTGTAGTAGTGCACATTATAATAATTAAAATGAAACATATTTTATTTACTTAAACATGAATAACAACATTAATATAAATAAAGCCAAACTTAGGAATGTACTATAAAACGATTTATGACAGCGTTAATATTATCAATTCCTAAAACAATATCAATGAATCAAAATATATAAAAATTTAGACAAATTCTAATTGTCATAAATTTGTACATTTAGCAATATGCATGCATCCGTCATTCAAATTATTGATAAAAAATTGTTGTAGTGTAATTTTCTAATTACTATTGAAAATGGCACTGAAAATAACAAAACCGAACTATTGATATTTAATAAAAAATAAAGAAATTCTGGATATGCACAATCAAAACAGTACCGTAAAGCAAAGAAATTCTGTCAATTAATATTCTTAATTTATATTATATGTTGATAACGAAACCATATAAGACGTTCCAAAAACTACTACCCTGACTGTATGGGAGCACTTCAGAACACCCGGTATTATAAAATCACAGATAAATAAAATGAAGAGTTAAAATACCTAAACATTAAAGAGATTATTTAGGTTAACAGAATTTGACGTATATACTGAATTTATGATATATTTAAGTATTTTCTGTATAAAATAATTTATACAAATAAATATATTAATTTTTCAAATTAATAAATATACACGCCAAACTTAAAATAAAATAACACTTAATTTATTATAACAATTCTTGAAACGGAAGTTCCAGCAGCGAGTGCCAACTTCCAAGTTAATAGTGGACATTCGCCGCTGGTTAATTAAGTTGAAAAGATTTAAAACAGTTTTGTTTATTATAGTATAAGTACTGAATCATATACAGTTCATGAACATTTTGGTCTGATAAGACGTCAATATGACATTTAAAATTGGACAATGACATGTGTCATACGTAACATTAATCAATAATTTAGCATATAATATGGTACCTTTTTGTAGAATATATTTTAGATTCGTTATTACGAAATTCACTTAAACCTCTGCAACTTACTTTAAACAGGACAAAATCCATTCGTTCGTTAGATTACCTAAATACACCGGAGAGAATGCTCGTTATACAAGTAGTCTTGTGATAAGAGAGCTAAAGGCTTAAATTGTCTCTGCCAATATGCCAAATTAAAACATTTATACAATGACAGATGAAAAAATGTCAACGCACCATTTGTAATAAGTATTATTCACAGGGCCACAATTTCATTCATTATTTCACTCTACAAATTCATTCCCTAATCATTTATACATTCTGGTTTATTTTTACAGTGGCAGAAAACTGCTTAGTCCGGCATTTTTTAATAATATTATACAATCTAATTGATGGTAGTTTAAAAACTATATTTCTCAAGGGATTGACAGTTAGATTTATCACCTGTCATCATACTCATTTTGATTGGCAGGTGTCGCCGCTACAGCTTGTCCTGGAACTAGTCTATTGGCCGCCCTAACTCTTCCAGCATTGTTCATAATCGCATTATTTGCACTGTTGCCATTCTCTTCTTTGGCGTCATATGCACTATGTAATACTTCGTGGCATAGAGGACATCGATCTTGCACATAAAGCCACTTTCGCAAACAAACGCCATGGAAAAAGTGTCTACATCGCGTTATTTTTGCAGTTCTCATCTCCTGATAGCATATAGCGCAAACATCGTCTAATAGCCGAAGTTGGTCGGCTTCCGCTTCCGGCAGACTGTCAATTTTCTTGACAGCTGTCCGCCGTTTCATGAAAACTGACCATCCGGTTCTGGCATCACACCAAATATTGAAATACGCATGAATACACATCATTACAGCTCTAATAGCGCCACCTGATTCGAATATTAAGATCCAAGCTCCATTAAAGAAGAGGAAGATTCCGAAACAGAATTCGACAGTGTTTCCAAATGCTCTAATGTAATATACATAATCATCTAATTTTTCCCAAAAAGTACTTCTTCGGGCATCAAGTAAAAACAAGGTATATATACAAAGCGAAACACCTACTTTTACAATTACCTCCACGGAAAAAGCAGATACAGCTAATAGCCATGTTGAAGCGTTGTGCTGTGACCACAAGTAGTACAACAATAATATCGGAAATATTACTAAAAACACGCATACTGAGAGCGCTCTAACATGTCTTTTTAAACTAGGATTATGACTCGCACTTAAACTCATTAACAAAGGATTCACGATATTGTGGATGAAATGCAGAAGGGCTGTAAAAAGTAGACAGAAGTTGCGACACAATCTGACAAATCGCTTCTCCGGATCTAAACCTGTCAGTCCTGTTTGCAAAGCTAAAATATAAAATAAAATGGCCGAAACAGTGCCAATACTTTTATCGTTCTCATCTTCTGTGAGTAATACCCATTGGAAGAATTTTCCAATATGGTGGCAGATGTATGAAACAATGCTAGTGATGCCCAAAACAGCAGTTAAGGTGTCACAACCAGAAACCATGAGTGATTTGAAGAGACGAATCTGAGGACTGAGTATATTGTCTTCGATGGTCCATAAACCGGTTATGAAGAAGATACCAGCATTTTCGAGAACCTGCAAAAGGTTTAATTTTATTTAACTGCACAAAAACGACATATCATATAAAATCAGCACGATTCATCAAACAGAATAAGTTTATTTTTCGTTTTAGTTTTTTTTTTAAATTTAATTTAAGCGAAATTCCTATGAACAAAATTGATATTGGTAGGTTATTGACAAAATATGAATGTATTCCAAATACTTCCCCTTTCCTCTGCTAACTCTAATACGGATTCATTTGTCACATTATCTGCATACTTAATAAACATTTCAAATGCTACGTTCAATTCTACGTTTCTTTTCCTTTCATTTCCTATAGACCACGCCTCAGACCCGTACAATTCTGCATTCAACACTTATGACTTTAGTAATCTCTTCCTAATACCCAAGTCAATATTTAGCCTTAAAATTAGCTCCTTTTGTATGAGCCCTGTGCTATATTACATTTTATATCTACTTTACTCCGATTATTCTTTGTAATATTATTTCCTAAATAACAAAAGTCTGATACTTCTTCTTTTCCGATTCTCTTCTTTCCGTTGCATTCCTTCTTTTCATACCTAATCAGTTTGCGTTTGCATATAATTATTTTTATGTTATAATGGTTCGTTACATTATCATATCATTTTATATATTAACCATTACTTTGTGCATGCCATTTAATACCTGTTCTAAATTCTGTTCCCTTGCTTCCAAGATAGGTATCGTCGGCGTTTCTTTTATTTTTTCTCTCTGAATTTTCACACCTACACTTTAATCTTGTTTATTGCATATTCTATATATAGATCGAAATAATAAAGGCGAAAGTGTACATCCCTGCCCGACTCCCTTTTCTATTCTTGCTACTTCTTATTCCCTCTCAATTCTAACTAAAGCAGTTATCTATTCACGTTTTTTTGAAGATTCTAAGCCATAGTATACCTATTCACGCAAATTATATCACAACATCGAATTGATTTTTGAAATGTAAACTACTCGTTCACTTACCCTTAACATCCAAAATGTTCTTAGTACTTCCGGTACGCTTAGTCTCACCCATTCATTCTCGACTAGAGCTGACATTCCCCAGTTACTAACGAAGTTGTGACAATGTAGATATCCAGAGTAGATAGTTTGGATAACTGTCACAATACTCGCCCAAAGGACGAATTTAACTAAAGCTAATGGCAACAGCGCAGCAAAGACGGGAGTATGTTGCAGCAAGTGACTAGGGGATAACACTGGGAGTAAACATAGAATGGAAGGGGTAAGAAATGACAGGGGCAGAAGGCGCTGTAAAAGGGGATACCTAAGAATAAAATTGAATATATTAGTACGTATATATGGAACAATTAAATAGATTCGAAGTTTATGGGCAAATTGCTACAAAATGAAGATAGAGATTTGTAATATTTATATTATAAATTCAAAATGTATCAAATGTCGTTGGTTTATATAAATGGTTACAATACTGATCTGAACTCCATAAAACTTGATTGATAATTTTTACTTTTATAGATTAAAATTTTAATGTTTTGTGTAAAATTTTAGTATACAATACAAATTTTTTGAAACTTATTCACCTAAGTCTTGTGGTTTCGCTAAATTTAATAGCTAGAGGCAGTGAGCCATGAAAAAGTATTATGTCGAATTTATAAGTCAAAATCATTTAAAGTGAGAGTAATGTTAAAAAATAGAATCGTCAAAAGTGGCGGCAATATTAGCAGTCAGAGGGGCACTTCTGAATTCACTTCCATTAATACTATAAAACGCCTTTACATAATAATATGTCGTCCTATTCTTGAATATGGCAGTATTGTTTGGTCTCCATTTTATAAAGATCACATAAGCAAACTTGAATCTGTTCAAAATAAGTTTCTAAAATATGCAGCTTATAAACTTAACATCAAATTATACAACTACTCTGTTACTCTGTCAATCAGAAATCTGCTTGATTTAGATTACCTGACACCCCGAAGGAAATCTGGGGATGTTATCTTCTTAAATAAGCTAATTTCAAGCAATATTGACTGTCCTGAGTTACTATCTCTTATTAACTTTCATGTACATCCGAAAAACACTAGGACTCTTAGACTTTACTCTCCTAATATTACCAACAAAAATTATATTTATCATTAATCTATAAATAGAATTATGTGTAATGGTAATGAATTATCTTTGTAGGCAGTAATATAATTTACTAGTAATTAATATTAATGTTATATTAATGCTAATGCTTAACTACATTATTGCTTTGTCCGAAAATAAATAAAATAAACAAACAATTATTTAATTTAATTTTTGGTCTGTCCGTAAGTTAAGATGATGACGACAAGCGCTCATTTTTACCTTGGTCCCAAATGAATATTCACAAAGACGAATGCCAGCACACATTGGACCACGTAATTCTGTACGACAACGTACATATATCCGCTAGGATCTAGAGTGAGTTTTAGCTGAAGTAAATGGTCCAAAATGCTAGCACTACCCTCTAGTTCGTCGGGTGATGCATTCATGACTGATTTAACTGTGTTTAGATTAGCCCAATAGCTGAGGAACACCACCGCCACGGACATGAGATACATGTAAACTACCATAAGGTGTTTTGTTGTTAGGACGAAGAGTACCATGGCGATGACACAACCTGCGGCAAAGAAAATGTAATTTTATATAACATTATATTCAAAGAATTGAATAAATTTGCGGAACAGTTGGGCGGCACTGGGTATTTTTCTAAAAAAGGGCAGGTTTTTAAACAAAGAATTTCTTAAATCTTAAAAATGATAGTGGCTACAATAAATTAGAAATGAATTTAACTTACATAAAAATTAAAAACATATTATTGGTACGACAAAAATTAATTATTAATAAAACGAATTCTATTAAATTAACACTAATTTACATTCAAGTTCCTATGCAGATTTTTTAATACAAATCTGCCATATTATTTCTTCATCTGAATAGACTCGATCTCAATTAAAACTGCAGATTAGGTCTGATTTGTATTCTCTAAACAACCGGAAATGTTTTAATTAAAATAAAATCAGGTAGTTTGCATTTTTCCCACCCTATATAAGAGATTACATCACTGTTAATAGGATTTTTATTTATTTACATCTGTGATGTGTCTACTACCAAAAGCCTAACACTAAAACCGATTAACTGGCGGAGTATTTAAACGCGTAGTGTTTTGTGTGTTTAAAATTTAGTTATGTCACGGTTGTTGTATGTAAGTTTAAATTAAATAATTTCGCATAGAAAACAATACAAAAAACGATGCGCAAAAAGAATGCCGCATCATCATGAATAAATTGTGAATAAAAAAAATCATAATGCAATTTGTTTTATCAGAAAGATTGGAAAAGATATCCTCTCTAACGTAATTAAAAATGTTCGCTCAACGATGAATTTCTTATATCATATTAATTAAATGTGTATTTCCTAATTTACTATATTCGTTTAACATATTCATCGTGCAGTAAAAAATAATTAAGTCAAATTCCAGGTAGTAAAACTACATTATTATATCTCCAAATAATAAAATAAACCAAATATAAGGTCATATTTCGCACATTGGACCGCAGAATAGCTTGATAAGTTTTTTTTTCTAAAATAATTGCCAATTGAATATATTATAAATAGTGCATTCACTCTTTCAGTAGTAGCCACCGTTACATTTCCACCTTGGTTTCAAATATATAATAAACCCGACACGCGACAAGTACAATTTGAATTTATATTTAGCAACATTCTTGTTTACTCACAACATCTATAAAACGTAATTTCGAAACGAATTAAATAAAAATAAAGTTTGTATTATTAAAATTATTATTTTTCATTGCAATGCTTTTCGTGTGCTGATTCTTACACCACCATATCGTCTGAACCGTTAAATTCTTTACAATCCGCAAATATGGATGAAATAATTGCTCCTTTGCATACCAGATTGTAGATACAACAGCGCCAACCTAATTAATAAAAAAATTATACAATGAATAAGAGTTGGATCCAAATAAAAGTAACAAAACTTAACTCGAGGTATATCATAAGATTACAATTCATTTGTATTTAAATTAGAACAAATACAAGAGGTATATGCAGCCAAACTATCGTCAGTAACAAATCTTTAATAAAGTTAACTCTGCTCGCCCAGGCCATTCCCACATATGTATATCGCAAGTAAAAACCAATTCATTTAAAAAATTCGAACCCAGAGGGTATACGCAGCCTTCTTTCAATCCTAAATTAAAATCCCAAGTATACTTGCCAGCGAAGCTAAGTAGTAGCCTGGCCATCGCAACGAATATATACCGGAACAACAACGGTTCATTTTGCACGCTCCCTGTGTAGTTAAACCCCGTCGAATTGGCATTCTCGTCTACGATGATGTCGTATTCTCCGAAATCGGGTAGTGCAACGCCTGCTTTGATGATCTCGTCGATTACAAAGAGCGGTGGCACCCGCAGAACTATCTCCACGAGGCCAAATGCTTTCGCCCTCAGCATGGCCCGAAGAGACATAATCGCATATCCAAAACACAAACTACCACGACAATGCACTTGGCTCTGGCTTCTGACTTGGCAGCCTAGAACTTTGTGTTTTGTTGTGAGTGGTGGACGACTTTATGATTTCGTATAATTAACATTGGAACAGATGTTGGCCCTGATTTTATTAGAACATGGCCAAATATACACAAACGCCAGTCATTTAATAGGCAACTATTGCACATGGATGATAGGAAGAATTGTTGTGCATTGAAAAAACTGTAAACCTATGATCGGTGTCTCGTGCCAGTTGAATTACTATCGCATAGGTGGCGCCACATCCATATAATAAAAGTGGTGACATTTTGTTTAACATGTGTGACTTTTATATGACACTCTATTAAATCTAATATGACAATCGAATTAATCATCACTTAGGTTATTAATATGTCATACTTATAAAATGGTGGATTAGAGAAAAATTAAAGAGCAGTATGGAAATAGTTAATAGTGCAAACGTTTTTGTGAAGTTATAAACAAGTATCGTGTAACATATTGAAAATATAAGTACTTTAGTATATTGGTTCATTAGTAATGACTGCAATCGTGTATTCTAAACAGCTCTGCGACCAGTTTTCTGTAGCGTAGAATCGTTTAAAGCCTGTCAAAGCTCATAAATTCACACCAAGTAATGATTTCGAAACACTAAATATACATTCATAATCTAGTGTACGTTTTCCACGATGGCATAAAAGACGACGTCATTTCTTCAGCCACTCCATCGTCAATATAAACCGGCGTAAAGTAAAGCGGTAATAAGAAAAGTGCGTTACTGATGGTTGAAGACGCTTTAAAAGAGCGCAACCCTCTTAATTTTGTTTTCGGTGCACATGATATATGGTTTCCTTAACGCGTTTCAACGGATACGCTCGCTCCTGCAGGCTTCACGTCAGTCCCTGGAAACCTGGAACGCATATCAACATCTTTCAAATGGATTCAGAGACGGCAGGCGCACAAAAATGGCGTGAAAGGGAACCCACGTAAAAAAAGACTTGCCGAGATGATTGCGTATAGGTAAGGTAAAGCGTGACTGTGACTTATATTTTGTGCCTCTATATTTTTTATTAATTCGCAAACGTTACAGGTTGGTAATTAGACGATTGATGTGGAAATCTCTCTATATAGTAATATAGAATATCACCCAAATACCGTAACTCAAAGCATTAAGTAGCTAGATGCGTATTTCGAAGGCTATGCCCCCATCTTCAGTAGCACAAGATAAAACGAAATAAAATACCTCTGTCACGAATCGTGATTGATATACTATACATATATATAGTATTTTTTGTAAATCTTTAATAGTGTTAGAAAAATCACCTTTTTGAGTAAAATGCAAGGCAAGTTTCTCTTCTATAGAAGGGTCCATAATGTTCAGGGATACTGAAGATTGTTTTAAGTTCGCTCCTTGCGCGCTTTCTTTTTTAATTTCTTTTGGATGCACCATCGTTTCGGTTGCCATGATGATGTACCATCAGGGAATGAGCATTTAGTGTCATGTTATTAATGAGTTATGCCGAGCTAAATGTGTACTAATAACTATAAACGCTTTGCTTATAGGCGTTTGTTGCATTTTGTATGATTCAACTGTCTCGCCAGGAGAGCTATTCTTTAAAACGGACGCTATTTTCTACACCACTATCGTTTTTTTAAATTTAATATTATAGTCATCGATATAGCAAATAACCTCTACATTTATTAACTAGAAACGCATTTCCGACTATATGCCCAGTTGTAATCGAACAATGCCGGTTGAGTGACAGAGGTATCTTTATTTTTTATATTATTGTGCTTAAAAATGGGGCATATCTTCCGAAATGTGCATCTAGATATCAAATGCTTTGAGTTACGTTTTTTCGGTGATATTGGATACAATTATTTAAAGCTGTGACGATTTAAAAATCTACAGATTTTGTTGAAATTTCAAACTTGAACTTGAACTAACTAATTTTTTAAAATTAGTTGTCCAATCATTGTTAGTTGGTATTCCAATTACGCTTGCATTCGATTTTGCACGGTATGCAGAAAAATAATTGGTAATTTTTTTACGTGGCTGGGATTCGAAGAAAACACAAATTAAGGCTCTAAAATAAAAAAACATATCAAATATAATCGAGAATTTAAAAAAACGTACTTACCAAAAAGGATATGTGTGTTATTTATTTGTGAAAGTAACAATAATGCAATATTATCGACTCGTCTTTCCGTTTAAAGCTCATATTTAACTTGATACTTAAACGTTTTGCATTCCAAATGTCAGCTATACATCTTCCTGTTCATTTCACGAAGAAAAATGTGGGGAATTTCTTTCATAGCTCGGTGGAGTTGTATTCCATCCCGAATTTCACTCCGATTATATGCTTTAAATAGCATTCTTAACACGTACGACTGATATGTTACACATAAATACCTCAGTCACAAGCAGTTACAATTCCCCAGAACATGAACGCAACATAACTGCTATCTCCTTACTTTTTGAGACCCTGAATTATCCCGAGATATACGGACTGGAAGCTTTAAACTTCTTCAATGACGGTTTAAGAAGAGTAATAACTTTTGGTTGAAAGTAATAAGGTATTTCTAAAATGAAAGCACGATGGTCAAGGACGTTTGTTTCGCGGAGGGTTTGATTAAAGTTATGAATGGAAATGGAAACGGGGGAAGTATGTTTAACTGTGGAAGTGTTAAGGCTTCTAGTGAAGAACGTAGAGACATTCGGTTGAAGAACGAATATACAGCCTTTGATGATGATAATGATTGACGATGATAATAATGGCAGTTATTTTATTGAACTGGTATGCACTAAATTTTAAATATGAAATATCAAACCAAACAGTTGAAGTACCGAAACTCAAAGCATTAAGTAGCCAGATGCGCATTTCGAAGGCTATGCCTCCATCTTCTGTAGCACAAGATAAAACTAAATAAAATACCTCTAGCATAGCCTTCGAAATGCGTATCTAGCTTCTTAATGCTTCTTCTTTGTTGAGTTCTTAACCTTCTTAATTTGGGTCATATTCTATACTATGAAATTGCATATTGCGTTATTCGAATTTAATTTTATTAATTGAACTAATCTTACTAATTTTACTAATCACACATTGAACTTCTAAAAATTGGTACGGAATTAAAAGCGCATGATAAGGATTCCTGAAATTATATGATACTATTCTTCTCTGACGTCGTTGACTTCGTCCACGATTTACACACACTGTGTATAATCTTGTACCATGTTGTTAGTTGTGGTGTATTTTGTGTAATTTTTTTTTGTTACGCGCGCTCACGCATATACAAATACATAAGTACAGATGGACTCATTAAGGAAGCCGCAGTTTTAGCTGCAGTTGCTGCAGAAGTGGCAGTGAAACGTTAATACACCAAACACTAATAGTACGAACAAGCCGACATGTCAAAATAACAAATTAATCAGCGTGCGGCGTAGACTGAAACTGAGTTCGAGCCCTACATCCTATATGTAAGCTTTGTTCAGATTCAGACAGTCATGTCAAGTAATACCTATCTCGTACTAGAGTAGAGTATGATCATGAATATATATAAAAGCGGCAATGTGTATAATTTCGCATTCTGTAGAATACCTAGGCATTCTGTGTAAGGCAGTGGCGGCTCGTGCCATTTCAATCTGGGGGCGTGCATTTCATAAAAAATAACATAATGGTGAGAAATCTTACCTAAAATGGATGCAAAATGATTAAATTCAATCTTTCTTGAAAGTGGTATTTCGCTCTTCAATCTTTCATTGATATAAACTTTTCCAAAACGTTTTCGTTAAAATTGTAAATATCTCGCACCACATTTTTATAAAGGTAGGCAGGACATGGAGGAGCTAGAAAATGTGGAACAGATAGATGAGGATGACTTAGGTCCTAGCATACTTAGGTCAGAGTTTCATAGAGCATTAAATGATTTACGGAATAACAAAGCAGCGGGGATTGATATGATACCAGCCGAATTAATAAAACACGCAGGGGAAAAATGCAGGAGCGATTATACAGGTTAGTTTGTAAAATATATGAGAAGGGAGAAGTACCACAGGATTTTCAGCGTAGTAGAATAGTAAGAATGCCGAAGAAAATAGGAGCTAATTTGTGTGAGAACTATAGGACCATTAGTCTACTATCACATGCATTGAAGATATTGCTAAAGATTATTTATAGGAGATTAGAAAATAAAGTAGAGGAAAGGCTAGGAGAAGATCAGTTTGGTTTTAGGAAAAACAGAGGGACGAGGGAGGCGATTTTAGCACTAAGAACAGTACTAGAAAAAAGAATGAGGGTAGGAAAGGTAACTTGCATAGCTTTTGTAGATTTAGAAAAGGCATTTGATAATGTAGATTGGGACATAATGTTTAGAATTTTAAAAGAAACGGGTATAGATTATAAGGATAGGAGAATAATTTTTAATTTATATAAACACCAAACTGCCTTAGTTAGAATTGAGGGGGAAGAAGAGGTAGCAAAAATAGGGAAGGGAGTTCGGCAGGGATGTACACTTTCACCGTTATTATTTAATCTATATATAGAAGATGCAATAAACAAAGTAAAAGAAGAGTATAGTGTAGGTGTGAATGTACAGGGAGAGAAAATATATATGTTGAGATTCGCCGACGATATAGCTATATTGGAAGAAAGCGAAAAGAATTTAGAAAGGGTATTGAATGGTATGCAGGCGGTATTGACTAGGGATTTTAACATGAAAATAAATATAGGTAAAACTAAAGTGATGAGGTGTGACAAAAAGGAATGCAGTAGAAAAATGAGGATCACAATAGGAGATAATAGAATCGAAGAAGTGTCAGATTTTTGTTATTTAGGCAGTAGAATCACAAAAGATAATCGAAGCAAGGTAGATATAAAGTGTAGGATAGCACAGGGTAGGAAGGCATTCGTAGAAAAAGAACAGATTTTAAGATCAAATATTGACTTGGGTATTAGAAAAAGATTACTGAAGGTATATGTTTGGAGTGTAGCATTGTACGGGTGTGAGGCGTGGACTATAGGAAAGGAAGAGAAGCGTAGATTACAAGCATTCGAAATGTGGTGTTATAGGAGGATGATGAGGATTGGTTGGGAAGATAAAGTAACAAATGAAGCTGTACTAGAGTTAGTAGGGGAGAAGAGAAGTATTTGGAGAGTGTTACAGCGTAGGAGAGACAGATTAGTAGGGCATATTCTTAGGCATGGGGGGATTATGCAATTGATCATAGAAGGTAGAGTGGAGGGAAAGAGAGGGGTAGGTAGGCCTAGATTAGAGTATGTGAGTCAGATAGTTGAAGACGTTGAGATGAATAGCTATAGGGAGATGAAGGGATTAGCTCAGGATAGATCGGCATGGCGTGCTGTTTCCAACCAATCTTTAGGATTGCGGACTCTTTAACTAACTAACGCTTATTGATTATTGATTCATACGAAACCGCGTTGGTAGTTGGTACGGTATGATAGCCACTATGCTCAGTTCATTTGGCAATGGATCTTACTCTAGCTATTCAGAATAATGAAGTTTATGCAAGTTGATTTTTATTAGAGCAGCAGAGACAAAGCTCTACCATAGTTAGTACTCTAGTAGATATTACGTATGAAATAATATGATAGTATTAAGAATTTTAAACCATTTGAACTTAAAATAATCTTAAAAACTTAATCTTAAAATGCTAAAAATGCAAAGATTTAATCCTAAGGTAGATTTCCAAAGCAAAGATTCTGATCTAAAGTGAAAAACGAAACAAAATATGCTATTATTAAATTGAAAAATATATAATTTCAAGCTCATTATACTGGTGTTGGTTCAGAATAAAAAATATATTAAAAAACAGTTGACCACCCACAGCAATAGGATAATGCATATAGAGTTATAGAGAGTAATTTTACATAAGTTTACATTCACTTATCTCTAAGCATGTAGAATTTGATTAAAAATGCAATTTATTTATCCCTTGCAGACGAAATCGCAGTAACAAAATAAACACGTAGATAAGATATGATTCCACAATTATACAGTATTGATACGTCGAGCAATGAGTATATTGCACTGTGCTTTGTGCATTAATCTGCATCTTGATATAACAATTCATTATGTATGGGATTCAGTGGCGTATCAACTATTTAAGAGTGGTTAGCAAAAATTGTATTGTCCACCTAAAATGCGCCACAATGAAAATCGACAGGTATTTTTTTCGAAAATCGACAGGTATAATTTTTCTCTGTTCTTTTTCGATAATTTTTCAATAATTTTGATGAAAATCGACAGGTATATACCTCTACTCTTTTTCGATAATTTTTCGATAATTTTGATGAAAATCGACGGGTATATACCTATGCTCTTTTTCGTGTGTATATATAT
The DNA here is from genome assembly GCA_947310635.1 of Leptodirus hochenwartii. Lineage (NCBI taxonomy): Eukaryota > Metazoa > Arthropoda > Insecta > Coleoptera > Leiodidae > Leptodirus > Leptodirus hochenwartii. Next base: position 43,682,259 of record OX371176.1, read on the forward strand.
GATACTCTATGATACACTCATCTCATTGCATATGCATTTAACTTGTACTGGCCTCGGATAGCCGCTGCAATGCGTGAAACATATTAGACGATGTATGCGACAAGCGAACTGAAGAAACAGAAGATATACTGCATACGGTCGCTCTCACCAATTGCTTGCAATAGAGTGAGATGAGTGCATATGCATTTAACTCGTATTGGGTAGTCTGGCTTGGCGCTGGAATGTCGGCACCATATTAGCGATATAGGTATTACACCACGCGAACGATAGATACAGATGATATACTGCATCGGTCGCTGCTGTGACTCTACCACTTGCAACGGATACCACAACGAACGCCACACCGTGTTGTGTTTATTGTTATCGCGGCGCAAGCTTTATCTTTTAGGAAAAATAATGCCGAGATAAAATATCGCAATACAATTATATATCTACGGTGATGCGCTCAATGTTTAGGAGGGGCGCGCGGCCCTGCGGCCTGCATAAGGAACCGCCACTGGTGTAAGGCCTAGGTATTGGCAAAGTGTAAAAAATAATGATCTTATATCTGTGGCGAGATGGCAAAACATGAATATGTGCAATTATATAAAATTTACAGGAGAGTAAAAATAACGTTTCTCAAGGCATTGTATTTGATAACATATCCAAAGTGTCGTTCGTGATTTTTTTACGGATTTAAAAGCCGTTGACATAACAAATTTTACCAGCATATAAGGATACCATTTAGTTTATCCCGCTCCTCGGAACCATTCGGCTCTCGGTTTACTACTTCGTGTTTTTCATATATGTATAGAGATATTCCGCGGCAAATTCAAAATAATACCTTTAAGCGTTTTGGCATTAGTTTCAATGCACAATTTATAAATATATATATACAATACAACGGATTATAAAACATTAATGATGAAGATATTACAATCGTTTCAGGAGATATAACAAATATGTGTGTGAAATAAAACAATTCATTCTACAAAAACCATATAAAATGTATTTCAAATGTAAATACTATAAATATAAAATAATATAAATAAAAGTCAGCAGCAAAATATGAGACATAATATTACATATCGTATTACAATAAAAGTATTGCAATTGACGTACAATTTTTACCTCATAGAAGAATTAGTAAACGTAATTCCCTCAAGTCCAAACAAATTTCGAGTAGTTTAGCTGTCGCGTGAGGGCATATATTTTAATCAATTAAAAAAATATATAATTAAAGTATATTATTATAATTACTAAGTTTTAAAAGAAATCATTTCGTTGCTGTTTTTGCAATGGTTTATTATACTATATCTCGTGGACAGTAATTCAGTGCAATTTGAATCAAGTTAACCATTCTCCTATTCTTCCTCCGCTTTATAAAGGAAAGGAAATTATTCTCCAGCTATACATATACATAATCCTTGATTCCCTGCTTCAAGCCCGCCGCCAGCGGAACATAAGTATTGAATATCAAATACAAGATTTAGATACAAATATACACAATATAACCCTTCTGTAACTCATACAGGGTAAATTATATTTACGAAATTTGACTATCGCGCAATCAAAGAATTGAAAGAGAAATAAAGTTAAAAAAATCTTTGTAATAAAAATTTAGCCAAATGTGCAGCTCTCAGAATTTCGTATGTGTGATCTATAGCAGTAATAAAAATTTAATTTCAATGCATATGCATGATAGATTAAATAATATAACCGAACCTCATTTAACCTATATTTGATTTATAAATCTAGAGCAGTTCTTGGCCTTGACAAACATAAAAAACAAAGAAACAATCGAAACTATTAAATGTGGACTATGATATGCGAGTTGCATTATCATTTTTGCGCCGAAATTATATATGAAATCATTCAAAAGCATCAGGCGCAAATTTTACATTTAGTTTGTCAATCACATGGTTGATATTGAAAAAAAATAATTGTATTAAAATTGTTTTTTTTTTGATATTATAATAAAATTTATTTCTGTATCTTCATCAGTTTTAATATGCCTATATATTATGTATACACATTTTAATAAAATTGTGATTATAATATATCTATATGAGTAGGCTTATTTATTAGTTATTAGACCCTTGGTGTGTCACCAATTTTTTAAATCAATAAAAGTGTTCCGCGAGGGAAAAAAGGTTGAGAATCACTGATCTAGAGTAGGGAGGAAACAATTTTTAAGACAGATTTTTAACATTTTAAAAAATGCCTCTTTCTGGCGAATTTTGCGTACCCTGTCTATTGGGAATATCAAGCTTGAAGCCAGACGTCAGCGAAGCAAGCCACGGCTTCTCGTTTGCGCCATTCGAAAATAGTTTGTGTCTAATTTCCGCCTCTGACGCCGCTATGGCAGCACCAGTTGTTATAATGTAATATAATATAACTTCCCAGATAATGGGGCCCTTCTTCTCTTCGGCTGTGTACGAGCGAGTATATATATATAGCGATATATAGGGCCTCGCTACTGTTCAGTTGGTGTTCATCATCCCCTTCCCGTCATTTGAGTTCGCTCCATCAGTTCTGTAACCAACCCCCTCCTGCTCGAACAAACACTTCCTATACAATAAAGCAACCAATCTCTGAATTGATTTACACTCGGAAAAAAGATGTCATTTGTTTATTCGTATTTTCAGTTTTTTTTTTTTTGTGTGTACAAATAGTAATTGTATAAAACATCACCCAAAAACCGCAACCAAAAGTATTTAATAGCTAGATGCGCATTTCGGAGGACATGCCTCCATCTTCAGTAGTACAAGATGAAAATGAAATCATTATGATTTCCGAACAATCGAAAATGCTACTAATGACTTAAACAAGTAATAACAATAAACGAGGGATGGTGAAAAACCAAAATAACCAAAAATATAAATATAAGTTAGAAACGATTTATTGAGCAGAGAAATTAACTAAAAGTTTCTAGGGAATTTATATAAAAAATAACACAAAAATATTGATAGTAAGAATATGACACATGTAATATATAGTATATCCCAGTCCATTTGGTTTTGATTTTTGTACGCTGATTAGTACCTTAAAGTATAGAAAAATAATAGGATTTATTTGTATCAACCAGTGGCGGCTCTTGACATTTCAATCGAGGGGTGCGCATTTCTTAAAAAATAACATAATAGTAAGAAATCTTACCTAAAATGGATGCAAAATGATTAAATTCAATCATTTCTTGAAAGTGGTATTCCGCTCTTCTATCTTTCATTGATATAAACAATGCACAAGTTTGTGATAAATTTAAATCAGGCAATGGCCTACATAATTCTTTAATTTTTACTTTGTCATCAAGAGAAAGTCTATAAAACTCTATTTTCAATAAAGAACTAACACTATTCATTTTTATTAATTATATTCTTGGAGAAATACGTGGAAAAATCGTATATACGTTACCGCACAGAATAAAACAACTGTCTTATCTGGCTATTCTATATCAATTTTCCTGTATACTAGACTAGGCTTCTCTGTTGGGACGCTGAAGAATCGCAGCCCGGAATAGCTTAAAACAACGATATATTCTTAGCTGTAGAAGCAGCGTGACGTCACGTTGTTATAGCAACCCGGACCGCTAGTTTGTTTGCGGCGCATACGATACGCGAACCAAAGAAACAGATGATATACTGCATACGGTCGCTCTCACTCTACCGCTTGCAACAGATAGGATGAGTGCATATGCATTTAACTCATACTTGCTCGCCGCCACACCGTGTTGTGTTGAGTGTTATCGCAACGCAAGCTTTATCTTTTAGGAAAAATAATGCCTAGTTAAAATATTACAATATAATTATATATCTACGGTGCTGCGCTCAATGTTCAGGGGGGGCGCACGTCCGTGCGGCGTCGAAAGAAACCGCCACTGGTATCAACTGTGAATAGAATCCTTGTAACTGATAATATACAGGATTGACTCAATTCAAATTTCTATTTTTGTACAATGTCGTGAACATATTAATATAGAAATTAAATATATTATTAAAACGATTACGAATATATTCTTTTTCATTCAAGTAAAATCCGAATGTAATGGATGTGTCTTCGTATAATTTTCCTATTTTATTATATTGAAATTTATATGAAATAATATATCATAAATTATACGTGACGTATTAAATTAAAATAGATAAAAAATATGGTATTTTAAATAATTTCTTTAATTTTGATGGACATTCAAACATTTAATTAATTAGAATCTTGTCTATCCTGTATATTGCTATTGTATGTCTAGACAGGCCGTAATCAATAACTTGTAAGAATTGTTGTTAATCTCAAGGTATTTAAGGAAATGTCAAAATTGAAAACGAAATAGTCATTTTCTGAAACTAGTCAAAATACAACTTTGTAAAATTTTACATAATCGTTTTGTGTTATTTGTAAAATATTTATTTGTTTTTATTTAACAATACTCTTCTAAATCATCGCCAATAAACTCACCAGTTCATAGTAAATATTTTAAATTGTTAAGTGATACTGAATAAATATACTGGGTGTTGCATTGACGGACGCAACATAACAAATTCCGTGATCTCTGCGAGATGCTTAAATACTGGCTCACCAATTGAGACAAAATATAAAATAAAAACGATTTACAGATTTGAAACCTGAATGTCAAAAAATCACGTTTCAATTTTTAACCTCGGTCGTTTGCAAATTGAAGCAACATTTCGGCCAAATCGATTAGTTAATTATTATTTGTTATTTAACCGATATTTTAAATGCTATTTAAAAACAGTTTTTCTCTCTGTTATATTTATTTTGAACTAAATATGCGGAGGTAACAGTTTCTTAAGTGTTAAATTTTGACAATTATTATTAAATTAAATTTTCCTGTGTTTTTTTTTTGTTGTAGTTATGACTTCATTCTATTTGGCGAAATTAGTTGTCAATTTGCATGGAAACTACTGAAAATAAAAATATAATCTAATGATTTGCATTGTCAATTTGTCACTACTGTGTTAAATAATTTTTTACCATTTAATAGCTACGAATTGCTTCATGTTGCGATATTTGGGTGATATTTTATACAAAGAATTTTCCATTTAGATTTCAAGTCTGTAAATCTTTTACACTATAATTATGTTGTATTATGAACTAGTAACCTAATTAAGGGCATGGAAATTGGACACTTAAAAAATTAATTGGAATTCGCTATTGCTATATATATTTTTTAAATATTTTTTTCTAAGTATGTGCGCTGAAGGTTCTCCCATCCTTATGTATTAACGAACACAGGAAGCACATCCATGGTCCGGAAGGAATTTTTCTTTCGGAAAAATATCCTTGCGGCTGGGATTGGAACCCACGATCCCATTAGTCCCAGTGACTATACCGCCACGCTACGTTGCCCTTAATAATTATCGATGTAATTTCGAGTTGCGCGAAGCGGCTCTCTATATTTTATAAAAACTGTAAAACAAAAAACTGTGAACTGAAAAAGAAATGTCTACACGATACAGGATCGCGAGTAGAAGCGCGTTTTTCTGAGTGTAGGGAGAGCGTGTAGATAGATTGCGGTTGCACTAGAACATGCCGCTAGATGTCAGCAGCATCGTGCGTCGTCATAATACGTCCATGTCGCAACAACGGCTTTATTAACTGCGAAATATAGACGTACAATAGCCGCGTACAACCCTCATACGCCATAACATCCCATCCCATGTACTGGGTGTCCGATTTAATTGCCGACTGCAATTCATTCATAATATAAATAGCAGCCGAACACAAATCAAAAGGAGCTTAAATAGCAACGACAACGCAATACAGATTGTACGGAAAGGAGAGAGAAAAGAAAATTACAATTTTTACCCTTACCGAGAAATGTGACGGTACCAAACTTTTGCCAGAATAGAAGGGTACTGCAAGGTATTAGAAACTAATAACAAATTTAGCTTCATCACTAAGATTATATACATGATTGGTTATTGAAGATGTGGTTACGCTGACCTTGCTTGGCTGTAAGACGAGTACGCATACCCTTGCAGTCGCGGACGTTCGCCAGTTGGTAAAAAAATGGATATCTAGATCCCTTGGGAGAAGCGGAAGAAAAAAATCAAAACAAATACTTAAAAAAATGCATCAAATATACTCAGAATATACTAAACAACTCGCACAGAACTTATTTCATATCAATAATTGGTCACAGACATTTCTAGAACATGATAATTAAGACGATTGTATAAGTTTATATTCGAAACAAATCTGATATAAGCGCATACAGAAGGGAAATGAAATCGCAATTTTTGCAAATATCAGATGATGTAACTGACATTTGTATGCTGTGTGTTTTTCCAATAAGTTCTGGTCCTCAATGTACTTATTATAAACGTAAATTTATTTCAATTTTTTTACCCGAACCTGATAATCTTATATATACTCTTTGCAATTTATGTGCAGCATATTAGTAGAGATGTAATATAAAGTTTGGTTCAAAATTTTGCAGTTTTAAATGTCACCCACATTTATTGCAGAGGATGCAATGCAAATGTAAATTTGATCAATACATTTTTCAAACAATCGCACTTCTAAAATCGGAAAGGTAAATTTCCTTCAACAAATTCTCATAAGGGTGATATTAATTATTACATTTTCTATATATAACTTGTACAATGTATGTCAAGTGTGCATTTATTTATATCGCCGATCTGAAAGTAGTGGGGCTAAATTTGTTATTAGTTTCCAATACCTTGGGGTACCCTTCTATACTGGGCCAAGTTTGGTGCCGTAACATTTCTCGATAAAGATAGAAATAATCATTTTCTTTTCGCTATCCGTTCCGTACAATCTGTATTGCGTTGCGTTTTCGTTGATGGAATTCGTTGCTAGTTACAGCTCTTTTTTTTTTAATTGGCGGAGAATTTTGGTAGTCGTATAACTTTTCTGCATTTTGTATCAATTTCAAAGAATTCATTCTAATTGCATAAAATGGTTATAAATGTGCATGGTGATTTGGCAACATTGCATTTCTTAGGACGCACACCTTCTGCACTAGTTAGTTAAAGAGTCCGCAATCCCAAAGACTGGTTGGAAACAGCACGCCATGCCGATCTATCCTGAGCTAATCCCTTCATCTCCCTATAGCTATTCATCTCAACGTCTTCAACTATCTGACTCACATACTCCAATCTAGGCCTATCTACCCCTCTTTTTCCCTCCACTCTACCTTCTATGATCAATTGCATAATCCCCCCATGCCTAAGAATATGCCCTACTAATCTGTCTCTCCTACGCTGTAACACTCTCCAGATACTTCTCTTCTCCCCTACTAACTCTAGTACAGCTTCATTTGTTACTTTATCTTCCCAACCAATCCTCATCATCCTCCTATAACACCACATTTCAAGTGCTTCTAATCTACGCTTCTCTTCCTTTCCTATAGTCCACGCCTCACACCCGTACAGTGCTACACTCCAAACATATACCTTCAGTAATCTTTTTCTAATACCCAAGTCAATATTTGATCTTAAAATCTGTTCTTTTTCTACGAATGCCTTCCTACCCTGTGCTATCCTACACTTTATATCTACCTTGCTTCGATTATCTTTTGTGATTCTACTGCCTAAATAACAAAAATCTGACACTTCTTCGATTCTATTATCTCCTATTGTGATCCTCATTTTTCTACTGCATTCCTTTTTGTCACACCTCATCACTTTAGTTTTACCTATATTTATTTTCATGTTAAAATCCCTAGTCAATACTGCCTGCATACCATTCAATACCCTTTCTAAATTCTTTTCGCTTTCTTCCAATATAGCTATATCGTCGGCGAATCTCAGCATATATATTTTCTCTCCCTGTACATTCACACCTACACTATACTCTTCTTTTACTTTGTTTATTGCATCTTCTATATATAGATTAAATAATAACGGTGAAAGTGTACAACCCTGCCGAACTCCGTTCCCTATTTTTGCTACCTCTTCTTCCCTCTCAATTCTAACTAAGGCAGTTTGGTGTTTATATAAATTAAAAATTATTCTCCTATCCTTATAATCTATACCTTATAATCTGCACTAGACACACCTACTTATTCTTTGGAGAAGACAGCAGCGTAGCGTGTTTGATACTATACTATTTCGAATAGCACTGCTATGTACTGTATTGGTCAAGCCATTATGCCGGTTTTGATTTATGATGCGTATATTTCTGTCATTTTCTGACAATTAAAAAAAAAACGAGCTGTACAAACAAGTATTTATCACGATCTCTGTTAATGTCCTAGCCTTTGTTTCGAGAACAATTTTTATCGTGCCGCATTCTTCGATCAAATAAAACAACGCATTTATTTGATGTGTCAAATTTCTACCAGCATCCAGTATACGAATATATCGTACCAACACATCTATAATATAATTCTATATTATACAATATAATCGTATTTCTATAGGCGGTCGGTTTGCTCCCCCCTTTCCAATGTCAGTTTATCACTGTTACCCCCTCAGTATTTCCGTCCCTCTCCACTCCGCCGCTTTCCTTTCCCCGTCCCTCCTCTAACAACTGGTGGTTCTTCTTCTCTGCTGCAGATGGTAGGAAATTACTCGAGTGCTATCTTTCATTTTACACCCCGAAAATTTCTTATTCCAATTTCCGGCATATACATATAAGTATACCTTAGCAGCAAGTCTGTGACTATAGTTCTTGCGGATGGAGCGAAGCCATTATTAGCCTGTTTATAGATCCTTAACTCGACCACTAACACGCTTATAAAATGATTCGGCTTTTCATATTCAATTCAATCAATTTATTTTGAAGTACTTCTGTCATGTTAGCTTATTTATTTAATAGTATATCAATCACGATTCGTGACAGAGGTATTTTATTTGGGTGTAAAGGTTTTGGTTGTGAAGGTCAAATTCCTACAAAGGTACATGTAAATTCCTACAAGGTTCGGTCTCCAATAAAATAAGCTCCTTAATCCCTCTTTGTTATACAATTAGGTTCAGAAATGATATTTAAAAGAAATATTTCCAATTGAAATGAAACATTGAAGAAGAAGACTATATAGGTTCCCATATATTTAACGATCGTGACAATTACCCAATTAACAATTACCCAGATGACCCACGCGCACAACGAAAACCAAAACACCAGACTTTTTAAATGACAACCATGGTTGATTTTACGCACAATAATTTGAGCATTTCTTTCTGATTTTATTGATATATAAATATATATAATTTAAACGAATCCCTAACTCATATGTGCAATTCTCTGCAAACACATCACAATAAGCTTTATAGCAATTGTAGGAATCGTAATGTAGTGTGGCAGCTTGTTGCAGGTAGAATAATTGATAAACTGGCCGCTGGGCCACGCCATATAACCCTACTTAATGCGTTTGTAGGAATTTGACCATACACATTTTCGGTTTCTTCTACCTGAACCATATTTATAGGAATTTACCATCCTCGCTTTATTTAGTTTTATCTTGTGCTACTGAAGATGGGGTCCATAGCCTTCGAAATGTACATCTAGCTACTTAATGCTTGTTACGGTATTTGGGTGATATTATATATTAATATTTAACACCGTAGTGATAATTTTTTAAAGTGCTATATTCGTTTCTCACGTTCTGGTTCGAAGTGCGCCCTTTTTTGGCAACGAACACGTCGTACTCGAATTACGCGTCAATCTATTTTGAAAGTATTTTTTAAATATAAAATTCAAGCGTAGTTTGCGAGAACAAAGTTTATAACACAACATTCAGTAGTTATTTAAAACAACCAAAACGTTGAGGGATCCCAATCCAAGTTCTGACTTTCCATTTCTATATTTTCTATTGATTTACACTCATTTGCATTTCTATTGTAGTCTATTCTGAAAACACAAATTTTTGTTTTGATATTTGCAAACGAAGGTTTCTACATATAGAACTACATTGAAAATCTTTTAATTCTAATTTTATATCCTCAAAAATTAACAATTCGAAAATTTACAAATTGAACATATTTATCGAGGCGTTGATCTGAAAATTGATTGAGTCACGTACATCTTTGAGTAAAATTCTTTAATTGTTATGTTATGTTATTTTATTTAGTTGAAACTACCTCAACAGGATATAATATCCTAAGTACAGAGTGTAGTTATAGAGGATATTAGGAACATTTGGGAAGGGTGGGAATCCTGTTACTACAGAGCGGTTCGGTACTCCGCTAAAGCTTAGTTTAATGAATCCCAACTAAGAATGGTACCGTATATAGAGGATAGGTGGCACTGAGCTACAGTCACCCATCGAAGCACTGACATCTAGCGAGACGTTGCTTAACTCTGGTTATATTATATTATATTATGTTATGTTATGGGATCAGATTACAAACAGCTCTAGGCCAATGAAGCATATTTTAGATCTTGGGGATATTAGGAACATATGGGAATTGTGGGAAGTCTGTTACTATAGCAGTTCGCTATTCCGCTAAAGCTTAGTTAATTGTATCCCAACAAAGAATGGTACTGAGTATAGAGGATCTGTGGCACTGAGCTACAGTCACCCATCGAAGCACTGACATCTAGCGAGACGTTGCTTAACTCTGGTTATATTATATTATGTTATGTTATGGGATCAGATTACAAACAGCTCTAGGCCAATGAAGCATATTTTAGATCTTGGGGATATTAGGAACATATGGGAATTGTGAGAAGTCTGTTACTATAGCAGTTCGCTATTCCGCTAAAGCTTAGTTAATTGTATCCCAACAAAGAATGGTACCGAGTATAGAGGATAGGTGGCGCGCTGAGCTACGGTCACCCATCCAAGCGCTGACACCTAGCGGGACGTTGCTTAACTTTGGTTATCGATGCTCAATGCATTACCCGCATAGGTCATTTGGCTTGATTATCAACAATACCTCAACAGATTTGACGAGGAATGAAGCATAGTTAAACTTTTTCATTTTACTATATAATAATAATGACATCACCTATAAATTGTTCAAGAGCCAACAAAAAAATGGATAAAAAATAGATTCAATCGTTATTTCCATTTAATATAATTAACCTTCGTATAAGCATGAAGTGGTATGCGTTAAGATTACATCTGCGCATGGCTACATGGCGGCAGTAAACGCCATTCTGTCACTCGTGTGTTATTATATGCGTCATTTTCTGATAAGAACATTCACAATACAGTTATATACAGTTATAGCGCCGACGTATAAACAGAATATATGTATATGGATCAAAAATAAAAATCAAGAAATATTTATTTTTCATAAATAAATTTCATAAATAAATATACAATTCAAATTCACATTTTTTGATTTATAAAATATGAAATTATTATATTATAATGCATTATTCTCAAATTAAAATATTTCTACAGTACAGATTAAATCATTAAATTAGGTAATAAAAAAAAAAATAATAAAAAAAATAAAAAAAAAAATAAATAAAAATAAAATAAAATAAAATAAATATTTATTCGATGTGCCTAATCCAATAATGGATTGATGCACCAGCTACCATATTCAATACGTTATACACAAAATATTCTTTTAAGAATTGAAAAATGAATTAAATACATTTAGTACAATTATCAAAAAAATGGAAACAATAACCAAAAAGCCAAAAGACACACCACTTAATTACTTAAATTCGAAACATGTTTTCATATTATATTAGCATTTTTTTTGAGAAATTTTATATATATTTTTTGTAACTTGAAAATTAATTTTGAAACAGAGAAAACGCTGTAGTTCGATCTGTTATTTATACAAAATTTATACAGATATCTTTTAGCTTAATTGAGCCGTAGATTGGTACAAAAATTAGCTATTTTTGGTACAGCGACATCTAAAAAAATTGCTTGTGGTAGTAAAATATTTAAGTTATATTATTGGACCCATTTAACAATAGATAGACTTCAACGATATATTAAATTGTGAATGGAATTTTATTTTTGTAAAATTAAAAAATTGTGTAATCTTCGCTTAACATTTTATAGACAACTTAGGTTTCTTGAATTTTTAAAATTCTGTTTTTATTTTTTGAAGTATTATTTTTCGATTTTTTCTTTAAATTGAAATTATTAAAAAAAAAATACCAATATTATAAAAACTTTTAAACAAGGCAAGTTCTTAAAAATTCATGTCTAATATAATTTCGGTAATATCTGCGTTAAATAAACCTTCGCGAATGTTCTTATCATTTTCAGTTCATATAAGTTCAGCGAAATATTTGATATATTTATTATCCCCGTCTAGGATCTGATTAAATATCAAACATCCCTTATAACTGACATATACTACCCCCCATGTAATTTTAGTAACTCATTCTTCTATACATACATCTCCCGACATATATCTTCCTAATAGAATTGGATGATGTGGAATATGGGTTGTTTATCTCTTTCGCACATTACGAACAATTATTTCTATATATGATATTCCGACAATTTCACCCTTGTTTAATACAACGAGGTTTGTTATATATGTAAGCATGCTATATGTATTTGTGGTAGGTGAAGGATACATACGGGAATTGTAGGGTAAAAGAGGAAAGGAAAAGAGATAAGTTCGAAACAATGCATGTAATGTATGAAGATGATAATGCACGGTCTGGGCTGGCCCTTAGCCATGGACCATTTGAAAAAAAAAATACAAATTCATTATTTTCTTCTGATTTTATATAACATCAAATTAATAGTATATCTAATATCTTCTAAATACTAAAAGCACGTTAGTTCGAAAAAAATATATGTTAAAAATCGCCATTGTAGTATATTTGTACAAGGCAATGACACGTTATATGACAATTATAAATTAGGAAATGGATGTTGCCGTAACTACATAATATAAGTTAGAAAAATAAAATGTGCTATTTCGTTTTTCTACACAAATATATTTTTATTAGGGACGTTTTGTCATAAGAACGAAATTATAGTCATTAAAAAATATATTTGCGATAATAAAACGAAATTTTTTATTTATCTAAATTGTAAATTAATTAGAAAAAATATTTGCTTCGCAAGTTGGGAGTAATTGATATTATAATGGTTTTATATAATTAGGATCTAATTATTTTCTAAAAATTAATTAGTAATTTAAAGTATATAGTAAAATTAATTTTTAAATGTTAAAATTTCAATCATCTGCATAACTTATAATGCGTTTTAAGTTACTGAATATTATTCCACAAGCCTTCTATAAATCCTTGATTATGAAATGAATATACGGCAAGTTATTTCTAGTATTATTATATGTATATATATTTTTATTATTCTTATTTTTATTATTTCTAGCACTAGGATTTTTACAAAAAATACAGATTTTTTGGAAATTTTTACTGGTTATATAAAAAAAGATTTTTTATATAAAAAAGAAATGAAATTATTGAAAATTTACTCATGAAAAGTTTCAAATGCAAACCATTAATTTTTTGTAGAGGATATAGCCCAAATACCGTAACTAAAAGCATTTAATAGCTAGATGCGCATTTCGAAGGAAGTGAAATTTTTAATCTACATACTAAATCATCATAGAATATTTTTTTAAATTGATGACTAATTAGCTTATAGATATTGAGAATTCTAGTATGAATCTAGTAGGCTCCACTTTTTTTTCTGAATAAAACAGACGTTAGAGATTTGTAAAAAAAATCATAAATAATTATTTATCAATTTATTTATGTGTTAACCTTGTCGCATTGATGATTTAGTGATGATTTAGTGTCTAAATCATCACTAAATGATGATTTAGTCAATAAGTACGATATATGATTATATGGTATTATATGGTATTAAAATTAAATACTAATTATTCAACAGCAGAAACACCACAAGTATTTTTTACCAATTTTACAAAAGTTACAATTTACTAGAAGCTTAGGATAAATCGCTATACAATTCAATTTTGATGTTATTCGATCTCAGGAACGGGAACTTTGTGGTCGTATATTCATATCCTTTAGCTGTTAAATGGTACGAGCAATAGAAGAGCTACACCTATCGACTGTAAACTGCCGAAATCAACGTCGACTCCGTCCCGAACGTATCAACGATAAATTTCAGAGTGTATATACGGCACTTATGCACCACGCATTATAACAATGGGTAAACAGCTGAAGTGGCCGGTAACAAATGAAGATTAATGGAGCAACAGCAACAACAGCTAGCCACGCCGACTATTCTGGGTCCGATAGCATAAAGACTTTACTACAGAGTGAAAGTCCTGGTTATGTTCCCATGGGGAAACTAACTGAGAGTCGTCATATATCGTAAACGTTCTCGCTATAAACCAGTGCTTCCCAAAGTGGGCGATACCGATGGGCTTTGGAACAATTCAGGGGGGCGATAGTAGCCTGAAGTGGAATTGGAGGGGGGGGGTCGGTGGGCGGTGGATGAATAAAGAAAGAGGAGAGGATAAGAAATTTTTGAAAAACCATTCGTTGAAAAACCTTAATCGTGGATCCCCTTTCCTCTTGTTCGTTGTTGGTTTAGTTTCTTCCTCATTTGGAGATCCAAAGAATTCAAACCTCTTATAAAAACGAAAGAAAAAATGATGAAGGCAATGAATAGAGTTATATATTTGCCCGTCGTTGATTGCCAAATACAGATTCGAATGTATGTAAAAACGGACAGGAAACAATATAGTCTATGTTATTGTACAGTTCCTGTTCGTCACCATACAATTGCCTTTAAGGCAGTATAAACGATAGAAATAGTTCTTTCGGAAGTTGTCTTTGACCAAACAAAGTACTCCAGCGTCTCTCTTTATCCATTGGGCTTGATGCGGGGGTTGTGTTTGATATAATTGTATCACACACGTCACTAAAGCCTGAACAGAAGACAGTATATAAATTTTTCGATTATGCAACGCACATACGAGTATTTCTTACCTGGCGTCGCGGTCTCAACAGTCGAACAATCGTCTGAATCTCTTCCGACGATAGTAAATTCGAAGTCTTATGCTGCAAAGATTCTACGGCCTGTGGCATCCTCATAGTTACTAATTTACGTCTCTATTTTGTAGATATTGACATGAATCATGCTCATATAGGTGTGGAATTCGATACACAAATTAGATCATTGTATAATTTTGGCATAGATATGAAGAAATAAAATTGAATTACCTGATCAAACATTTTATATAACACCCCCCGCTAGTCTGGGGTTCTAAAGTCACCTTACGTATATTGCTCAAGTGACGATTTAAACTTAATCTGTGATTAAAACTATTATTTAACTCGAGAGCCGAATGGTTCCGAGCAGCTAGATGCTTTTAACAGATCCTAGTTGTAACCGATCAAGAGACCAAGTCTGCCAATAGGTCTTTACAAGCAAATGTAAGCTGACGAGCGTGTCGCGTCTTGTCGAGAAATGCAGCATGCATCCTGTTTGGATCTAACCTCTTTGATTCTGTACTAGAGTTACTAGAAGACCAAGATCATGCTGTACGAGCCTACTTGATTGATTCAAGAAAATAACATAACTTATTTCACAGACTTGTTTAATAAATTTAATGACACAAATCTACAGTTCCAAGGCGATGAGTTGAACTGAGTTATTTCCGCTTCCGTGGTGAAACTTCTTCGGTACAAACGAAATTTAGGACGCGAGGAATTCAGCCAGTTTCCACACAATTAGAAAAACACGATGAAGACTTGCTTACCTGTGGTCAACACTTAGGGCCTCTCCATTTTGACTTCAATCAACGATTTGAAGATATTCTTAATATGACCATAGTCGTTTGGGTTTTGGACCCCTTTTGAAGTACTAATACAGGAGAATGTCCAAATAAAGAACTAACAAATAAAGAATTGAAATTGAAATTCAAAGGTAGCTTACCAACAGTTCTGGCTGCAAAAGCAGTAACCTATACTTTATTCTGCATTATATGCCATAGTACAAACGTTTTTAATTGCATTTCCTTCATCATATTTAGTGGAAGGTGGGTTTCAGTGCGGTCATAAATTTGTTAACTAGACAAAGAAAACGACGGCAAATAATTAATCGTGTGATTTAAGAATGCAGCTGACAAAGATAAAGCCGAATATCGACAAATTGATAGCAGCGCACCAGGTTCATCCTTCTTATTAGAATTATTTTTAATGTTATTCGGGATTTTTATCTTAATATTATGCTTCAGTATCGCAAATTTCTGTATGTAACACGATTTCAATAAATAATTCTAAGCTTCAACGTAGCTTATTTGCACCAAAATCTTTTCTTACTAGGTTGTAGAATAAAATAAAATAATAATAATAATAATACGTTTATTGGTACATCAACCAGTTACATGCCAATTTTATTTACATACGAATTAATTAGAAAAATAATATACAGTATCTAATGGGACAGCGCAATGACAACAATGTACATACTTCAATTGTTTTACAAATTATTTATTACATGGCATTTGATTTTATTTCTAAATACATCAAATGTATCAATGTGTATCAATGTTTGAAGAATCATATCATCTATATATTCTATACAGGGGACTGTATAAATTGCCCGAGGTTCGACCCTTGTGGTACCCCCTTAAATGGAAAAAAACATTTTAGATTTTACGAGCTTATATTGAACAAAATTACTTTTGCCTACCAAGTCTGACCGAAGCAGATTTATTAAGCTATTGCTTAATCCATAAGCATATAATTTTTCGAGCAGTATATCAAAATTAACTAAGTCGAACGCTTTATTTAAAAAATTATCACTACGGTGTTAAATTATAATAGGGAATATCACCCAAATACCGTAACAAGCATTAAGTAGCTAGATGTACATTTCAAGTGCTATGCGCTATCGTGTGCTACTGAAGATGGGCGCATAGCGCTTGAAATGTACATCTAGCTACTTAATGCTTGTTACGGTATTTGGATGATATTCTATATTCGAATGCTTTAGATAGATCTGTATAAATTACATCCACAAAAGTGGCGGTAGGTCAAATAAGTTTGGGAACGTCTGCTATAAACGATATGTGCCATGTGAGGCTGATGACGGGGGCCATCACACCAGTGGCCGAAGGAAACACCTCCGCTAATATCACACAATAATATTAATATGCTGCGATTTTATTCGTCCTTCAGTTTAGGTGATGTATTTATACCGGGTGATGGTCGGCCGTGCAATATACCAAATCCCATAAATAATTTTAACTGTTCAAATATTGGCTTTCTTCTTAATTAGTGTATAAGAACACACCAAATTAAAGTGACTACACGTTCCCGATTTTTGGTCATTTGTATTCTATGGTATAATCATATTTTGTCTGATTCATAAATATTGTAACAAGTATTCGATGTTCGACTAGCATGCGCGTTAGGAGGTAATTTACATCCGCGATTAAAACCAGCTGATTTGTAGAAGTGTACGTTGTATATTGCGCAAATTCGCGTTAACGTAGGGCATAAGTAGTGGTTTAATTAAACTTTTGATCTAGATTTATTGGTGCATACAATTACAATCGATAGCGGTGTGATGGCGGACACCTCTGCGTGGGTGTCCGACGTGGAGTTCGCAAACAGGAGGATATTATATCGTCTTCTTATGATGTATTATATGGATCAGAAAACGAAGAACCTAAAGCAAAATATAAAAGAACAGTAAAGAAATTAGATTCTTTTCGGATATTATCGTAGAAAAAGGTATAGAGATTGTTAGTTAAATAGTCCTCAATCCTAAGCATTGGTTGGAAACAATACGCCATCTGTCGATTTCTTCTGAGTTAACTCCTTCATCTCTTCATAGCGATTCATCCCACGCGTCCTCCACTATCTGACGAACATATTCCAATCTAGGCCTGCTTTCCCTCTACTTTACCTTCTATAATTAACTACATAATACCCCCGGGTCTAAGAATGTGACCTACTAGTCTATCTCTCCTACGCTGTAATACTCTCCAAATACTTCTCTTCTCCCCTACTAACTCTAGTACGACTTCATTTGTTACTTTATCTTCGCAAGCAATCCTCATCATCCTCCTGTAGCACCACATTTCGAATGCTTCTATTCTACGGTTCTCTTCTTTTCTTATAGTCCACGCCTCACAACCGTACAATGCTACACTCTACACATATGCCTTCAGTAATCTTTTTCTAATACCCAAGTCAATATTTGATCTTAAAAGTTGAACCATTTCTACGAATACCTTCCTACCCCCTGTGCTATCCTACTTTTATGTCTACCTTACTCTGAAGTTATGCTGCATGTGATCCTACTTCCTAAATAAGAAAAGTCCGACACTTCTTCTATTCTATCGTCTCCTATTCTTATCATCATTTTTCGCTTGCATTCCTTCTTGTGACACCTCATCATTTTCGTCTTGCCTATATTTATTTTCATGTTACAATCCCTAATCATTACTTCCTGTATACCATTTAATACCTGTTCTAAATTCTGCTCCCTTTCTTCCAAGATGGCTATATCGTCGGCGAACCTCAACATATATATTTGCTCTCCTTGAATTTTCGCACCTACACTATACTCTTCTTTTACCTTGTTTATTGCATGTTCTATATATAGATTAAACAATAACGGTGAAAGTGTACATCCCTGCCTGACTCCCTTGCCTATTCTTGCTACCTCAGTTGTCCCGTGCCCCGCGAGATTTTTGAATTGTACTGCTTTAAAGAAAAAATAATAATCAATATTTCCACGTTTACCACAAAAGTTCACTAGTTACCCCCGTGTAAAGAAAATTCGATACTCTGTTGCTAGGATCGTCTCGCTTATGGGGATGGCAGAAAAATCCCAATTAAATATAAAAACCATAAAATGTACAATGAATGTAAAATAGTATTGAGCAAATTCGTGCTAAAAGTTTTATTAACACTCCTTGTATGATTTTTTAAACTTTGGTAGTACACGAGAAATTTGAAGAGGACTTTCAATTGAAGAATAAATTCATTCATTGTTACTTTGAATAGTATTTGTTCAAAATAAATATATGTATAATTGGTGATAAGGCTAGCACCATTAAAAATAACACTAGTAAAAAAATATCTTTTCCCTAAATTGTTTACATTTTCCTTCATAGAAGGAGTTGATTTAAAAATAGAAACAAGCGAACAACACAAACAAATTCATTTTCACATTCGCGGTTCATTTTTGTAAAATGAGCGTGTTAACTTTTCATGCTAGTAAAGTAATATAGTTAACTACAGCAGCAAATGAAGTATTAGGCACAAAGAAAAGGGCAGGTAGGAGGGAATGGATCACGGAAGAAATAGTTGAAATGATAGAAGCAAGAAGGAAAATTAAAATAGGAAACACAGAAGCAGGACAGAAAAAATATAAGGAACTAAGGAACTTAATTAATAGGAAATGCAAGCTAGCGAAAGAAGAGTGGATAAAAGGAAACTGTGAGGATATTGAGGAGGATATGAGAAGAGGTAAAGTAGATTTGGGCTACAGGAAAATTAAGTCACATTTTTCTAAAGTAAAACCAAAGGGTAACATTATATGTGATAAGCAGGGTAAGGAACTCACAGAAAATAAGGAAAAAGCTAGAAGATGGAAGGAGTATCTTGAAGATTTATATAAAGGTAGGCAGGACATGGAGGAGCTAGAAAGTGTGGAACAGATAGATGAGGATGACTTAGGTCCTAGCATACTTAGGTCAGAGTTTCATAGAGCATTAAATGATTTACGGAATAACAAAGCAGCGGGGATTGATATGATACCAGCCGAATTAATAAAACACGCAGGGGAAAAAATGCAGGAGCGATTATACAGGGTAGTTTGTAAAATATATGAGAAGGGAGAAGTACCACAGGATTTTCAGCGTAGTAGAATAGTAACAATGCCGAAGAAAATAGGAGCTAATTTGTGTGAGAACTATACGACCATTAGCCTACTATCACATGCATCGAAGATATTGTTAAAGATTATTTATAGGAGATTAGAAAATAAAGTAGAGGAAAGGCTAGGAGAAGATCAGTTTGGTTTTAGGAAAAACAGAGGGACGAGAGAGGCGATTCTAGCACTAAGAACGGTAGTAGAAAAAAGAAAGAGGGTAGGAAAGGTAACTTGCATAGCTTTTGTAGATTTAGAAAAGGCATTTGATAATGTAGATTGGGACATAATGTTTAGAATTTTAAAAGAAACGGGTATAGATTATAAGGATAGGAGAATAATTTTTAATTTATATAAACACCAAACTGCCTTAGTTAGAATTGAGGGGGAAGAAGAGGTAGCAAAAATAGGGAAGGGAGTTCGGCAGGGATGTACACTCTCACCGTTATTATTTAATCTATATATAGAAGATGCAATAAACAAAGTAAAAGAAGAGTATAGTGTAGGTGTGAATGTACAGGGAGAGAAAATATATATGCTGAGATTCGCCGACGATATAGCTATATTGGAAGAAAGCGAAAAGAATTTAGAAAGGGTATTGAATGGTATGCAGGCAGTATTGACTAGGGATTTTAACATGAAAATAAATATAGGTAAAACTAAAGTGATGAGGTGTGACAAAAAGGAATGCAGTAGAAAAATGAGGATCACAATAGGAGATAATAGAATCGAAGAAGTGTCAGATTTTTGTTATTTAGGCAGTAGAATCACAAAAGATAATCGAAGCAAGGTAGATATAAAGTGTAGGATAGCACAGGGTAGGAAGGCATTCGTAGAAAAAGAACAGATTTTAAGATCAAATATTGACTTGGGTATTAGAAAAAGATTACTGAAGGTATATGTATGGAGTGTAGCACTGTACGGGTGTGAGGCGTGGACTATAGGAAAGGAAGAGAAGCGTAGATTAGAAGCACTTGAAATGTGGTGTTATAGGAGGATGATGAGGATTGGTTGGGAAGATAAAGTAACAAATGAAGCTGTACTAGAGTTAGTAGGGGAGAAGAGAAGTATCTGGAGAGTGTTACAGCGTAGGAGAGACAGATTAGTAGGGCATATCCTTAGGCATGGGGGGATTATGCAATTGATCATAGAAGGTAGAGTGGAGGGAAAGAGAGGGGTAGGTAGGCCTAAATTGGAGTATGTGAGTCAGATAGTTGAAGACGTTGAGATGAATAGCTATAGGGAGATGAAGGGATTAGCTCAGGATAGATCGGCATGGCGTGCTGTTTCCAACCAATCTTTAGGATTGCGGACTCTTTAACTAACTAACTAAAGTAATATATAATTTTTTTACTCTTCAAAAATAATAAGCCTTGGAAAAGTTTAATTATATTCGCTTACGTATCAACAAATTAAATCATTTTATTGCGTTAAGATTGTGAGGGTAATCTAGAAGACACGAAAAAGGTACCACCAACTGTCTAGTTAATTGGTCTAGATATAAATTTAAAAATTCAACGATGGCAATTAAAAAAATTATAATAAATCAACTATTTTCACCTTTTTCAATATCTTATTTTTACGTTTTTGCCTGTACTAATAGCGAATAATATATTATATAGAAACCAATTGAGGACTGAATTCTTATATTTGATCAAAATTTAGCTTGGTTTAAGACAAGTGCGGATTTTGTAAAATAAAACGAATGAAAAAGGAAAAGCCGAATGAAATCCGAACGTATATTATATTTCTCGTGGAATAGCCTAGAGTTTTATATGCCTTTGTAATATGATATAGTCGTTTCGTATTAAGGACGATTAACTTGATATATAAGATATATATATATATATATATATATATAGGGGTATGTATATATTTATTGGGCGGTATTTGTTGAATGAATTGGAATGGACATGATTCAGTTTGCGCGGTTGAATTGATAGATAAAAGTGTAATGATTAAGTGGAGTCTTTTCTAGGGTCGTTTTATGGTGGTTTACAAATAGTGCCAACTATAAAACTATATATTGTTCTGATAGAGATTAGATTTCACTGGTGCTAGTTTAATCCTAAGCATACCGATGAATCAGGAGTTAAAGAGAAAAATTATTGTGTATTTAATTTTGATCATTTTCAATTTTAAAATGACATATAATATCAAATATTACGCAGTAATATTTCTCAGATTTTTACAAATCCATTTAGCAATTTTGTGTATTCTTAAATACCGTCTGAGATCCGACCTGAATTGACCTGATTTTTTTTTAATTCCAAGATAAATGAAAAAAAAAAATCTTGTATTTATATATCGAGTAAAATGTCCTACATAATAAAAAAAAATATTTTATCACTCAAATATTATAACTCAGAACATTAAATAGCTAGATGGGCGTTTCGAAAGTTATGCCCCCATCTTCAGTGGCGCAAGATAAAAATGAAAATAAAATACCTCTTTCACTAATCGTGATTGCTATACTATTAAAAATAAATTACGCAATATACATATTTCCTTGGAAAAAATTATAATTCAATATAAATTGATTTTTTTCCAATCATTAGTGGCTATTAATTTGATATTTGTATGAATTTACTGCACATTCACTTTATATTCCGGAATTTATGCAAGGACTTGTGTTATAATATACACTAACTTAAAACGCATTATAAGTTAACTGAATAATCCGATGATTTTAATGTTTTAACTAAACTTTAGTCTGTATAAAATATAGGATTTTATCGTGTAGAAAACAAATTTCAAATATTAAATCATAATCTACAATAAGAGCTAACCTTTAATTAATTAATTAATATCTTTTTTACAGATAAAACAGCAATACATAGTTGGTTTCATATTTTTAGTAATTCCAAATTTATTAGTCAATTTTTTTTAATTAATTTTTTTTTACACATAATCCCGAGATTTCATATTCTAGATCACTATTATTTATTAGCGATGGCAAACTGTAGGTCACTTTGAGGACCTAGTTCGTAGTTCGTAGTTCATTTCAATGTACCGTTCACGAACTATAGGTCGTGAACTACTAACATCTTTTAAAAATGAACTAGTTCACGAAATAGTTCATGTTTATAATTTATACAAAACATATATACAGTACGATCTCGATAGTGTGAACACGAAAATCCCAAGCATGTCACACGAGCGAGGGGGTGCAAAAAATAGCTAATTGTAGCTTATTTTTCTTTATTTGACACATGCATCCATCATAAATACAAAATTTATTTAAAAAATGAAGTTATTTTTTTTTTTTTTTTGCAAAAAAAGCACTTGTAAAGCACAGCTTTTTCACATACCTTTTTAAATACTTAAAATATCTAATATTAGCGGGGTCTTATGAACAAAATGGTTGTTCACGTTCACACTACCGTGTTGTTCACAGTAACGAATGTTCACACTATCGAGATTGTACTGTATAAGGAAAATATAATTTCGTTCCGTTCACCAACACATTTTATCACTACATAAATATTAGTACTGTATATGTAATGTATACTATACTGCATCGTTTACAAGCCGTTGTGATTCATGAACGGTTTAGTACACGACGGGTTCAGGAACTAGTACAAGTACATCAATACGTGCACCGTGTACCATGTAGTTCATAGTTCACGAACTAGGTCATAGTGACCTATAGGTCGTTGCAAAACATCGTCACAGTACGCCCGTCATTTGATTGAACCGTTCAGAGTGAACTGTTCGCGAGTGAACTACACATCGCTAATTGCGACAAAATATTATGCAAAATATAATTTCGTTCTTTTCACCAACACACTTTATCACTAAATAAATGTTAGTACTGTATATGTAATGTATACTATACTGCATCGTTTACGGGTCGTTGGTTTAGTACACGACGGGTTCAGGAACTAGTACAAGTACATCAATACGTACACCGTGCACCATGTAGTTCATAGTTCACGAACTAGTTCATAGTGACCTATAGGTCGTTACAAAACATCGTCACAGTCATTCGATTGAACCGTTCAGAGTGAACGGTTCGCGAGTGAACTACACATCGCTATTATTTATATCTAAGAGGTAAAAATTTAATAAAAAATACTATGAAATTCAATTTTACTTTCATAAAAGCGATTTTATTAAAAATTTAAATGTTATATGGGACTATCTTTTACTATATTTCTTTACATCCTTTTATTAATTTCAAATTATTCTCAGTTATAGGGACACATTGATGTTATATTCAAAGAATTCGCTATTGTAAAGAATTTCAAAATAACATTTTTAGTTTACGATATGTCTATTTCGTCTTCATACTGTATCATTATATAAAGCGAGATATCGTTCCACGTTCTTCGATTTTTCCAAGTTTTATTTTTGAGGTGACATAAATCTCGACCAACTATGGTATACCTACCTGGACGGACACAACAAGACATGGCCATTTATTTGGCCGCAAAATGTCATAATGACATTAAATATTTGCTGCGCTCATTCTGACAAGAGCACCCTCTTTGTATCTATCCAAGAAAGAGTCACAAAATCGAATAATGGGAGAATAGCACTTCAATTCATTTCGCGATTTCATTCATTCTGAAGATCTATTTTGCCATATATGGTATTGTTGGTACACTATAGGTTCACTATACTTGAATGAAGATGTTGAATTAGGAGGCCGAAACGCTGTACTACACGATCTCCAATTCTGCGAAAATATACTCCAGAATTGATAGGCTAAAGGGAGACGTATGTATTAGTAGAAGAAAGCAAATATAATTTTAATGGTTCAACTTTCGCAGTTTCATTTTTGTTATAGGTTTTGTTGAGTTCATTTAAAAGTGAACAGTTTTTTTTGTGAAGAAGGTAGACTAAAAGTTATTTCTATTTAATCAATCAAATTTACGCATTCGATTTTTTTTAGAGATATATTTAAACTAAGCAAACGGTAAGTGCAATTCAAGCAAACAGATTTTCCTGTTTTTTTCAAAATATGTTACACTTTGTAATAAATTTATATAACCGTACAAGAAAATTGTAATATAATGTTCCTCTTCAGTTACTCTAATTAAATTATAGTGATTATCAAATTTCGTTAAAATTAATTCCAATTAACTATCCGTTTCTTCTTCTTTTCTCTTATTTAATGCGGTAGAGTTAAATGCCTTAAGACAACAATTTTTTTTAACAAAAATTTTTTTTTCGTCCCAATTTTCTTTGATCTTATGAATGTAGAATTGTCGGTATTTTGACCAGTTTTAGAAAACTCGGTATGATTAAATAAAACACTTTTCTCGAAATGACATATACAGTTCTAAAAACTTATTCGGAGATCTTATACGAAAAAAAAAATTTCTGATTTTTATGATTCATCATTTAAAAAAAAAAATGAATATTTTGAATGCCACTACCTCATATGTTTCTACGAAGGCACAATCTTGAAAATGATTTGTAGTATTTTATATATAATAACATAAATAGTTTTGTATGCTCGCATGTATATGGGGGTGTCATAAATTATAATTTGGGTGTAGAATGACTGAATGACCATTGTGACGGCGATTTGGCCATCGTTGTCATCAATCTTGGTATTATGACACAATTATGCTCTCAGCCGACTATAATATACCCAAAAATCAGCTGGTAATTTTTACATTTTATCCCGCGATCATATATATATGGAATGTCAGTTCAAAATTCGAACATCGAACAATAGTTAGTTAAAGAGTCCGCAATCCTAAAGATTGTTTGGAAACAGCACGCCATGCCGATCTATCCTCAGCCAATCCCTTCATCTCCCTATAGCCATTCATCTCAACGTCTTCAACTATCTGACTCACATACTCCAATTTAGGCCTACCTACCCCTCTCTTTCCCTCCACTCTACCTTCTATGATCAATTGCATAATCCCCCCATGCCTAAGGATATGCCCTACTAATCTGTCTCTCCCACGCTGTAACACTCTCCAAATACTTCTCTTCTCCCCTACTAACTCTAGTACAGCTTCATTTGTTACTTTATCTTCCCAACCAATCCTCATCATCCTCCTATAACACCACATTTCGAATGCTTGTAATCTACGCTTCTCTTCCTTTCCTATAGTCCACGCCTCACACCCGTACAGTGCTACACTCCAAACATATACCTTCAGTAATCTTTTTCTAATACCCAAGTCAATATTTGATCTTAAAATCTGTTCCTTTTCTACGAATGCCTTCCTACCCTGTGCTATCCTACACTTTATATCTACCTTGCTTCGATTATCTTTTGTGATTCTACTGCCTAAATAACAAAAATCTGACACTTCTTCGATTCTATTATCTCCTATTGTGATCCTCATTTTTCTACTGCATTCCTTTTTGTCACACCTCATCACTTTAGTTTTACCTATATTTATTTTCATGTTAAAATCCCTAGTCAATACTGCCTGTATACCATTCAATACCCTTTCTAAATTCTTTTCGCTTTCTTCCAGTATAGCTATATCGTCGGCGAATCTCAACATATATATTTTCTCTCCCTGTACATTCACACCTACACTATACTCTTCTTTTACTTTGTTTATTGCATCTTCTATATATAGATTAAATAATAACGGTGAAAGTGTACATCCCTGCCGAACTCCCTTCCCTATTTTTGCTACCTCTTCTTCCCCCTCAATTCTAACTAAGGCAGTTTGGTGTTTATATAAATTAAAAATTATTCTCCTATCCTTATAATCTATACCCGTTTCTTTTAAAATTCTAAACATTATGTCCCAATCTACATTATCAAATGCCTTTTCTAAATCTACAAAAGCTATGCAAGTTACCTTTCCTACCCTCATTCTTTTTTCTACTACTGTTCTTAGTGCTAAAATCGCCTCCCTCGTCCCTCTGTTTTTCCTAAAACCAAAAAATTGAACAATAATACGCGCATAATCAAATTGTAATTATCAAAATATGTCGGATGTGTTAAGCTACTTTTATTTGAGCTAGAGGAATTTGAAGTTTAGCATAACTCAAGTACACCTGACACTTCGGTAAAATTGTCCTTTAAAATAAAATTATAAATTCCAGGTGTGACCACCACATGACATTTCGATAATTCTTCTTAAGTTTGTTGGTACAATCATTGGGTAAGTAGGTAACAATGATCCAATTTTACATCCATAAAAATTTAAATAAATATATATGTGAGAGTTGGCAAAGAGCCGTAGGAATATAAGTGGCCTATCTGCACGGGGTGATAGGGCCTTATAAAAATCGTTCGTTACACAATTTAATGTTTTATGAATTTGATGATCTAGTTCAACTGACGAATGTCTATTTAATGATGTGAGCCATCAAATTCTGTATACGTCGATTTTTCCGTATGTTCAAATTGCGATTTTACACACGGTATATGTATACTCTTCAGTTCATTGAAGATATAAAAGGGACCAAAAAAGAGCGATCTTATATGCAGCAGTGATGAAGCAAATGCATCTCTTGTACCGTATAACTCTTGAGATTGCAGTCAATGGAGACGGAGTGAATGAATAAATATAACTATAACGCATTGAAGATGAACGCACAATGGACCGAAACGTTCGTGTAGTATCGATGATTGTGCCACATGTGATTTCGAGTCCATTAATTTTAAATTTACAAGCGAGATATTTAATAGAGGGTCATTATATTCGTTTCACATTTGTATAGTTGCGTGAAAATGGATAATATTCATAAATAATTTTATGGCGGATGAATGAGTTTTCTTTTTTATAAAATGTCAAAGTTTCAAATTTCAATATACCAATCGGACCATTCATAATATTTCAAAATAATTCAAAAGTTAGGTAAAACGGCGAAACATTTCAAAAACTCGCTTCATCAGACTGCGGTTTTTGAAAATAAAACAATATTCACTCGCTTAAGACTAGTTATATAATTGAACTTACTTTTTTTCGTAAATTTTTGTTGTTTCGCGACTATGAATATATAATTTTAGAACAAATGGATTCGTTACGGACTGTTAGACCATCAGAATATGTATCCTGTATGTCAGGGGTGGCCAACATGTTGGTTCTTGAAATCGACTTTTCTATTTAAAAAGTGATCGCGATCTACCTGTGAAATTATTAATATTTCACACAATGACCTAATTAAGTTCCTTAAGAATCGATAGTGAAAGGTAGAAATGAAGTTTAAACGAAACGATATCACGATAATAATATTAATTGAACAAATACATAAAATATATGCATAATAAAAGAACGATACTGTGTCTTTGTTAACTTTAAATATGAAAAAGCCGAGTGACATAAATACGTTGAACCAAAACAAGAATAGATATACCATCACTACATTTTTTAATATTTGAACACTTCTCACAACTAACATATTACCAAAAGTCTTCTTCCAGGTTCCTAGCTTTTAAAATTAAATCAGATTGTACAGTTATAATTTCATCCTCTAATTTATTTTTTGCCAAGTTAAAAACATGAGAAATTTTGCAGCAATATATTTCACATTTAAATCTTTCTTAAAATGGAAAGATAAATATTGAACAATATCCTCAATTTTTTTTTAAATAACCAAATCTTGCCTCAAAATTCTTTTTAAAACTTTTTAATTTCTACAGCGTATTTTCAAAGTTATAATTAACATTGGGATGTTTTTGTAAATGGTCATTCATATTTTGGAAATGATCAAAATTTTTTTGTACGAGATTTGCAATCAGCATTACGTACTGACTTTTATAAGCATGAATGTAACTAATCATGTGACTTATTGCCAGTGGCGGCTCGTGCCATTTCAATCAGGGGGGGCGCATTTCTTAAAAAATAACATAATATTGAGAAATCTTACCTAAAATGGATGCAAAATGATTAAATTCAATCATTTCTTGAAAGTGAATTCCATTCTTCTATCTTTCATTGATATAAACTTTTCCAAAACTTTTTCGTTAAAATTGTAAATATCTTGCACCACATTTTTATTAATACACATCTACGCCAACGCGTTTAAACGATCATTACCCATAGCATTTCGCAAAAAAGTCTTGATTCCTTTAAGTGTTGAAAAACAACGCTCTGATTCAGCAGTGGTCATCGGGGTTGTTAAAATAATTTTAAGTATTTTTATAGTTTCCGGGAAAGTTTCACTAAGAATATTTTGTAGTAATGAAAGAAAATTTGTGGCTCCTATTATTTGATAAAAATCCGGACGCGAGTAAATGACTTCTAATTCTGTTTTTAATTCTGGTTTTATTCAAAAATGGATATGCATGAAACACTGTTTCCAAAAGGTCCACTGGAAATTGTTTAGAAAATGTTGGCATCGATTTGGTGTTAAATAACTCAGCGGCTTGTAGATGGCCACGATATGAGAATCTGTCCTTCATCTGTGTTATAATTTTTTTTTGTAAATGTCTCTTGTAAAACGCCGCGTAAATGTCCGGTTTTGAGCACTCCTTGCACAAGTTTGCGATAAATTTAAATTAGGCAATGGCCTATCTAATTCTTTAATTTTTACTTTGTCCACAAGACAAAGTCTAGAAAATTCTATTTTCAATAAAGAACTAACACTATTCAATTTTATTAAATTATTTCTATTAAATATACTCTTGGAGAAAGACGTGGCAAAATTGTACATACATAACTACAAAAAACAATGCAACTATATCTATATCGATTTTACTGTATACTAGGCTTCTCTGTTGGGACGCCGCTAAAGAATCGTAGCCCAGAATAGCTTAATACAACGATATATTCTTAGCCATAGAAGCAGCGTGACGTCACGTTGCCATAGCAACCCGGCCCGCTAGTTTGTATGCGGACAGATGAAACAGATGATATACTGCATATGGTCGCTCTCACTATATAGGATATATATATATATATATATATATAGCGCTTCCAATAGATAGGATATTATTCCAATAGATATGCATTATTGCATTTGACTCGTACTTGGCGCTGGAATGTCGGCACCATATTAGCAATATATCTATACCACGCGAACGATAGATACAGATGATATACTACATCGGTCGCTGCTCTGACTTGCAACGGATACCACAACGAACGCCACAACTAACGTTGTGTTGGTTGTTATCGCGTCGCAAGCTTTATCTTTTATGAAAAATAATGCCAAGATAAAATATCGCAATACAAACAATTATATATCTACGGTGATGCGCTCATCTATGTTCAGGAGGCGCGCGCGACCTGCGGTCTGCATAAGGAACCGCCACTGCTTATTGCCTTCTTTTTTCCTTGTAACTTTAAATTCAAATCGTTTAATTTGGTTGTAAAATCTGCCAGAAACGCTAAATCACCGAGCCAACTTATCTTCGCCCTATTTCGTGTTTTTTTGTCTCATTTTACTAGCGGTACATTCGAAATAATCAGTTTTTGTGTGCACCTGTTCGCGATCGACCATAAAATCGCTTCGCCGATCGACTTGTTGGCCACCCCTGCTGTATGTCATACGTAACGTTCCGTTTCAACATATTATGAACGTTCTGTATTTGCGTTGCAGCCTATACGGTCTGTGCCATTTAGTTCACCGTTCAGGTGTTTCATTTGCGTTCAATTGTTCTGTCAACACGGCCATTGTTTCGTTTCCGACTCCAACCAACTCGACCAACAATTATTCCATACGAGTTTACCGCTAATATCATCTACCTAGCTGCTGCCATTGCTAGTATTAATAATAAAAATAAAATATTACCCGCAGGGTCGGTCTGAGAAATTATTAGAAAGTCTGCGAAGAGTCAAATTAAGACCTTGATAAATCGTTTAGGATCTAAACTTTAGATTGAGCCGTAACTTGTTGATAGTACCTCCACTTGTTAGTAAAAGTAAAGTTTTTTTTTTTTCCCTATTCGTTTATGATCTTTTAGTATGGAAGTTTACTTTTATATAATTCGTTGACAATTCGTCAATTCATTGCAAATTATGAATTCTGTTAATTTCTTCCAATAAAATACCTTATAGATAAGTAGAACATTTTTTAGAGTATTTTTGCACACAGTGGACAAGATTGTCTTAAATAAAGGCAAATGACCAAGAAAATAGTTTCTATTTCCTTTTCTACAAATTATATTACACTAATTATTTAAAGCAGTATTACTTACTAAAAAATGAATTAATGTTGCAAAGGAAAATATTATATAAATATATATAAATATATATAATAAAATTATTAATAAAATATATGTACTTATTTAACACTATAATGTGTTTAAGCCCATAAAAAAATTATATATCCTTGCGGATTGCTTATTTTACTACGCAAGAAACTATTTATAAAAATTCAAATGATACTATTAACGAAATTACCGAATAATTTATATGTAATTTTACCAGAAGCATTGATGGTCATTAAAAGAATCTTGATTTTTTACCAGCAAAGTTCATTGTAAAATTATATAACAACTTATTGCATATTAGCTTCATCATCAAGGATTAAACCAAGTAGTTGTGTTCTTATAGCACTAACTTAAAATGCTGTAGAAGTTAACTAAATGCACAAATGTTTGCAATGTGTACAAATAAAAATTAGCTAAGGTCGATCCTGCTCATATGATCATATATATTGAAGATGAATACAAAATTTCCTCGATATATCAACAAGAGAAATATGTCCACGATTTCAGTTACAAATTCCACTCGGAATACAGTGCAAGCCTGTTTGTTGATTAGTTAAAAATGAATTTTGTAATGTATATATTGTTGTATATAAGTATATATATATTAAGGAGCATTTATCTCACTTCAGAGTGAATAGAAACGATAAAAGTGCTGTAGCCGAGCATATTATTGACTAACTCAGGTCATCCTATTCAAATTAGTTCACTTAAATTACTTAAAAGTGTTTTGAATTATTCCGAGTTAAATGCTTATGAAAATGCATAAATCTAAATCAAATTTAATGAACTTAGATTCAGGTCAGGTCAGGTCAGGTCAGGTCAGGTCTAGTGTTTTGAATTATTCCTAGTTAAATGCTTATGAAAGTATATACATGCATAAATCAAAATCAAATTGAATGAATTTAGATTCAGGTCCAATTTCATCTTGTCTATTTAATTTATTTAATAAGAACTATTTGCAAATTATTTTTATTTTATTTATTTTTGGTTATTTTAGGTTTGACAAACCAATGTTTATTATTATTAATTGTTAGTTGCGTCGATTATTAATTTATATTGTTTTATAGGTCATATTATATGCCGTTTTTGAAATACTTCTGTCATGTTGACTTATTTATTTAATAGTATATCAATCACGATTCGTGACACAGGTATTTTATCACGTGCTACTGAAGATGGGGGAATAGCCTTCGAAATGCGCATCTACCTGCTTAATGCTTTAAGTTTTTTGGGTGATGTTCTATATTATTCTATATTGTTGCATATACAAATTTTGTAATGTACAATATTTCCGTACATGAAATTTTAATTGTAAAAGAGACGTGGTAATAATTTTTTTTACAAAGCTTCTACTTTTTATTTTTGATACATGTACACGATAGATCCCAGATTAACCATCCCCCAAGCTACTGATACGGATATAAATGATTGAATGACACATAAGGATAACGCTATTGCGTATCAAGTTTCAGAAGGCTTGTGATACGTTATATACCTTTTTTACCATAAATTTGCACATTTGGACAGTCACTTTGACATCATCCGGGGACTTCGGGTGCCTATAGTATTCAGCAGACGTAGTTCGTTTTGTCCCTCTTTTACATTTTGAACTCGGCACGTGCATATTACAATTGGCAAGTTAGTACAGTTAATAAGAGAATGCAACCCCTCATACTTCATATGTTATATAGTAAAAAGTATAGAACACATTTTTAGGTCTAATACTGTCATTGGTCGGGCAAAGTTAATTAAAGGTATATGTAGCCTTGTACGGGTGTGAGGCGTGGACTATAGGAAATGAAGAGAAACGTAAAATAGGAATATTCGAAATGTGGAGGATGATGAAGATTGGGTGGGCAGATAGAGTGACAAATGAAACCGTGCTAGAATTAGTAGAAGTATTTTGAAGGAAGTACAGCCCATGAAAGAAGTCTTATGAAGTATTATGCAATTAGTTATAGAAGGTAAAGTATAGGGGGAAAGGTAGACCTAGATTGGAATATGTGGCTTTATGGAAACAGCTATAGGGAAATGAAGGAGTTAGCTGAGGATAGATAGACGTGCCGTGCAATTTCTAGCCAATCGATAGGGTTGTTAACTAGTTCATTCAAAAAGTAAATAAATGTCGTTTTTCTAGATGCAGCCGATGAGAGAGCTGACTTTGAGTATGTTTGACAGTGGTGGTTTTTTTCGCCCCCCCCCCCCCCCACATAACATTGAGCGTATCACCGTAGATTTTTAATTGTATTGTGATATTTTAACTCGGCATTATTTTCCCTAAAAGATAAAGCTTGCGTGGCGATAGCACTCTACACAACACGCTGTGGCGGCGAGCAAGTATGAGTTAAGTTCATATGCACTCATCCTATCTGTTGCAAGCGGTAGAGTGAGAGCGACCGTGTGCAGTATATCATCTGTTTCTTTGGTTCGCGTATCGTATGCGCCGCAAACAAAATAGCGGCCCGGCTTGCTATTTCAACGTGACGTTACGCTGCTTCTACAGCTAAGAATATATCGTTGTTTTAAGCAATTCTTTAGCGTCCCAACAGAGAAGCCTAGTCTAGTATACAGGCAATTGATATAGAATAGCCAGATAAGACAGTTGCATTATTCTGTGTAGTTACGTATGTACGATTTTGCCACGTGTTTCTCCAAGAATATATTTAATAGAAATAATATAATAAAAATGAACAGGGTTAGTTCTTTATTGAATATAGAGTTTTGTAGACTTTCTCTTGAGGACAAAGTAAAAATTAAAGAATTAGGTAGGCCATTACCTGATTTAAATTGATCACAAACTTGTCCAAGGAGTGTTTATATCAATGAAAGATAGAAGAGCGGAATACCACTTTCAAGAAATGATTGAATTTAATCATTTTGCATCGATTTTAGGTCCAATTTTTTACTTTGTATTATGTTATTTTTTAAGAAATGCGCCCCCCTCGGTTGAAATGGCAAGAGACGCCATTGATGCTTGGTCCATGGTATTGTTGAATGCTAATAATATATTGCTTTTGGAATGAATAGATGTGAGAGTATAGCGATGTAAAATAACACATTTAGATATGTTATTGGAATCGATTTAATTTTATATTAGTGTAAGATTGGTCATTGTTATTGCAATTTCCAATGTTGATTTCATGTCGTCTATTATCTTGCATTCTCATAACCAACGCTCTGGTTTCGTTTATTTTACGACAAATGCCTGAATCTATTAAGCTCGGAATATGCATATATTATACTTATAATACTTCCTGAAATTTGACGCCTATAACTTCGTATATTTCATTATATATGTATATCTTGAACAATAACGGCGAATGTGTACATCCCTGCCTGACTCTCTGTTCATACCTCTTCATCCTCTTCAATTCTAACTGAAGCAGTTCGATGTTTGTATAAATTGAAAATGATTCTCCTATCCATATAACCTATTTCCGTTTCTTTAAAGATTCTAAACATTATGTCCTAATCTACATTATCTAAAGCCTTTTCTAAATCAACGAAAGCTACGTAAAGTTGCCTTTCCTACTCTCAATAATTTCTACTACTCTTCTAGCGCTAAGATAGCCTAGCCCGTCCTCTTGTGCTTTCTAAATCCAAACTTCGCTAGCCTTCGTTTCCTTTCATTCTCTAATTTTCAGTACATAATCTTTAACAATATCTGCGATAAAATGGTCTTATTTTCGTCTCATGAATTAGCTTGCACGCTATATAATTGTTTTATACATTTAATATTCATTCCAAATACAAAATGTCACTTTTAGTTTTTGAGTTCGTCAATTGTTGTTTATATTCATAGCAATGTATGAATATAAACTCAGGAAATGACTTATCAATTTCTCCTGATTTTATAATTTGATTGTAATCGGTCGACTGCCGAGAAAAATAAAAACAGCATTATGAGGGAACATTATGCGCTAATAAATATTGAACAAAATGCAAATTAAAATTTTAATTTCTTTTAAAGTTATATACAGAACTGTATCCTTTAAATTTGATCATAAATTTGATGATAAAATATGTTAAGAAATCTTACGAATAAATTGAAGAACGTACGTTTATTTTTTTAAATTTTATTTTCGAAAAAGTGGCGCTTATCTTTTCGAAGAAGAAATGAATTTAACTGAATATTTATTATAGCACAAATTGTTTCATAAAATATGTGACTAGATGCTTCATAAAAATGATTTTGATAAAGCATCGATTAAACATGATTGCTAGGAATTATAAAAATTGCTAGAAAATTAATATTTATTGTCGTACTTTTGTCTAATTACGGCACTGCCAATGAATATTTAGTATGTCGTGATTTAGCTATTTGTACGATAATTCAACGCCGTTTATCGACACAAAATTAACAATTCCAATTTTTGTCCAGCGACATTTTATTTTAAATTTATACAAAGAAAGTCACGTTTATTAACATACTAAAAAGTTTACTATTGATTGTACGCCGATAATAAGTTGCACAAAAAAAAAGAATTTTATAATAATAAATACATAATATGACCGATCATTTAATATGGAAAGAGATACGAACTTAAAATTTTTTTTTGGAAAATTTCTTTATATATCTTCACACAGGTTTTAACAAAATATAAACTCATATTTTTTTCAGGCAAATTATTAATTGTTTGATGTATCACTATTTTTTTGTACAGACATTTCAGACTCATGCAAGAATGCTTTATAATATTAAAAGTAGATTTTATTTTTAATCACAGACAGTAAATAATTTCGTATGCGCTACTGTACAGTAAAGCCGGCTACAGACGACGTGGCGAGTGTGCACGAACGTTGGCGCCAACGTTTCGCGTTCGTGAAGGTTGCGCATGCGATCCCTACACACGATATGACAAGTACAAACGTATGTTGGTCTTATTGGTGCATTCTCTTCGATGTGTGGTCGAAATACCGCCTTCAAGGCGAACGTTGGTAAGAGTTGGTGATACGTTTTCCATACACACGATACGCGAATATACCCCAAAATAAACATTGGCTCATGTCATCTGTAGCCGTCTTTACACTATGTTGTCACATAGTCTCTATAACGAACACATCCATCTACGGTAGATATCTGTAATCTATGATAATGACTAGAGTTATTTATGTCGGGTAGTAAAAGACGGGCAATAAAATCATTTTAATACCCCGGAATACAACAACGTCACTCTAGTATCTATAATAACATTGGTTATGTCATATATGAGATTAGTACACTGAGAGAATTAACGAGGTGTTCGAAAATAATGGTCACAACTCAAAATATGAGTGTTCTATTTTGAACTAGTAACTGAGCTTTTTAATTTCATTTATTAAAACTTCTTTATTTTTTCTTTATAAAATTCATTAATGAAGTACTTGAATATATATATATATATATATATATATATATATATATATATATATATATATATAAATTTATTTCCTTTTCATTTAAAAAAAATGACATTGTTTTATACTAGCAGAGTTTACACTAACGAAACGAAAAATTTCCACATTTTTTATAATAGTCCATAATAATTTTTTAAAAAAAATTTCAAAGATTAAAAAAAAAAATCCGACTTGTAATAAAATATTTCTATAGCGGCAGTAACAAAATAAATATATACTATGCAGTGTCGGTCGTGCTTCAGTGGACTAGTCGTATTACAATCAGTGCTACAGTTTATTTCTTCTCAACGCAACAAAATCATTCAAAATTCGACTTTGACAATGAAAATAATACAATAAAATCAAAAGGGCAGTAGGTAAGGAAAAGTTGCTGTAACTCTTGTTTATATATATATATAGATATATAGTTTAAAGAAATTTGAATCACAATATATATTTTTAATTGATAATTTATTCTTATTACACAATATATCGACTTTTTTTGTAGTTTTATTAACAAAATTGTTGCCCAATCTACAATAATTTTTCCAAATGTATGTAACACATTTATTTCTTGAATAATTAACACTGAATATTACCGCCGCTGATTATTTTTAAATTAAAGTTAATTAAATGCTGTAGCGACTGTGGAATAAATATTTTCGTTTAATGTTGTTTAGGGAGTTGCTTTAACAAAATGTCGTTCAATTTGATAATATTCGTTGCAATAGAACAATATATACTAAATTAAGTAAATCATGAATTAATGTATTATTTTTATATTGGTTTATTGGGACAATAAAGAATTAGTGAGCAATTATGTCGTTTAGGAAAAACTTTGACATATCTTTACTACATTTTCACTTAAAAATAAAATGCCGAAATAATAATACAATGCTAAACTAAAGTGATATAAAAGAAAAAGAACGTAATTTTGCCACAAAGGTCGAAGATCAATACAAGTTACATAATATATATCGCAAAAAGTTATTGATAGAAAAATAAATTGTTGTTCTTCCACTTAACACAGGGTAGGTTATATAACAATGAAAACAATAATTGATTAATGTGTTAAAGATGCTTTGTCTTGTGAAATTTTTGAATTTCAAATGAAATGATAGATACAAATTTCTGAAATTAAAATGTTATCATGAAATAATTACAAGATAAAAATAGTAAATTTTGACAATTTTTAGATAATTTACATAACTTGATAAACATTTTTTACACACAACATAATTCGAAATTATAAATTTAATTATTATATTTCATAATTAATAAAATTAATTATTAAATTGGCACATTAAATTTCGTAATGAGTACTATTTGGCTATTCAGACATTTCTTAGGACTTTTTAAAGCCTTTTCTATTTCATATATTTTTAATAAGTCGGATTTTTCCCCTTTTTCTCTCTGTGTAGAAGTTTGGTGTTTTTTTCTACGTCAATATTATGTTTTTTAATTTAAAGAGTCCGCAATCCTAAAGATTGGTTGGAAACAGCACGCCATGCCGATCTATCCTGAGCTAATCCCTTCATCTCCCTATAGCTATTCATCTCAACGTCTTCAACTATCTGACTCACATACTTCAATCTAGGCCTACCTACCCCTCTCTTTCCCTCCACTCTACCTTCTATGATCAATTGCATAATCCCCCCCATGCCTAAGAATATGCCCTACTAATCTGTCTCTCCTACGCTGTAACACTCTCCAAATACTTCTCTTCTCCCCTACTAACTCTAGTACAGCTTCATTTGTTACTTTATCTTCCCAACCAATCCTCATCATCCTCCTATAACACCACATTTCGAATGCTTGTAATCTACGCTTCTCTTCCTTTCCTATAGTCCACGCCTCACACCCGTACAGTGCTACACTCCAAACATATACCTTCAGTAATCTTTTTCTAATACCCAAGTCAATATTTGATCTTAAAATCTGTTCCTTTTCTACGAATGCCTTCCTACCCTGTGCTATCCTACACTTTATATCTACCTTGCTTCGATTATCTTTTGTGATTCTACTGCCTAAATAACAAAAATCTGACACTTCTTCGATTCTATTATCTCCTATTGTGATCCTCATTTTTCTACTGCATTCCTTTTTGTCACACCTCATCACTTTAGTTTTACCTATATTTATTTTCATGTTAAAATCCCTAGTCAATACTGCCTGCATACCATTCAATACCCTTTCTAAATTCTTTTCGCTTTCTTCCAATATAGCTATATCGTCGGCGAATCTCAACATATATATTTTCTCTCCCTGTACATTCACACCTACACTATACTCTTCTTTTACTTTGTTTATTGCATCTTCTATATATAGATTAAATAATAACGGTGAAAGTGTACATCCCTGCCGAACTCCCTTCCCTATTTTTGCTACCTCTTCTTCCCCCTCAATTCTAACTAAGGCAGTTTGGTAATATTATGTTTGTTCAGTTTTAATTAATGGTAAATTGGAGACTTTTCTTTTTTCAAAATTTCGCCCAAATAAACAAGATAAATAGTACTAGTTACAGTGGCGGCTCTTGCCATTTCAATGGAAGGGGGCGCATTTCTTAAAAAATTATATAATAGTAAGAAATCTCACCTAAAATGGATGCAAAATGATTAAACTCAGTCATTTCTTGAAAGTGATATTCCGCTCTTCTATCTTTCATTGATATAAGCACTACTTGCACAAGTTTGTGATAAATTTAAATCAGGCAATGGCCTACCTAATTCTTTAATTTTGAATTACTTTGTCATCAAGAGAAAGTCTACAAAACTCTATTTTCAATAAAGAACCAACACTATTCATTTTTATTAAATTATTTCTATTCTTGGAGAAACACGCGACAAAATCGTACGTACATAACTACACAGAACAATGCAACTGTCTTATCTGGCTATTCTATATCCATTTTCCTGTATACTAGACTAGGCTTCTCTGTTGGGACGCTGAAGAATTGCGGCTCGGAATAGCTTAAAACAACGATATATTCTTAGCTGTAGAAGCAACCGTGACGTCACGTGACATACGATACGCGAACCAAAGAAACAGATGATATACTGCATACGGTCGCTCTCATTCTATAAGATGAGTGCAAATGCCTTTAACTCATGCTTGCTCGCCGCCACACCGTGTTGTGTTAAGTGCTATCGCGACGCAAGCTTTACCTTTTAGGAAAAATAATGCCGAGTTAAAATATCACAATACAATTATATATCTACGGTGATGCGCTCTCAATGTTTAGGGAGGGCGTGAGGCCGTGGGGACTCGAAAGAAGCCGCCACTGACTAGTTAACAAATAAGTTGGTTTAATACAAAATTTGACACCTTTGCACATAAGCAGGTTTATGGTAGCCTGATAGCTCGTTGCTACTTGCAAGAGCCGATAGCATAACCAAAAATTCAAATAAAAAAATGTTCGCCCACTCTAGTTCTTCCAGTTTGACCAACATATAGGATGTCGCATTCATCACATTATAAGCTGTACACAGCTTCTTTGTTGTTGTATATAATGTTGTTCATTTTGTTGTCACCGTTGAATCTTATTCATCCACAATTTCGCTATTTACTATTTTTTGATTTTGTTAGAAAGTCTTGGTACATATGGCTCTACATTGTATTTGCTCTGCTTCGTCAGTTTTCTTTATATTATTTAAATACCTGTTATTTTGCTTGATCTCAATTTTTTGTTTAACTTTTCAATAAGATGTTC
Source organism: Leptodirus hochenwartii (assembly GCA_947310635.1). Lineage (NCBI taxonomy): Eukaryota > Metazoa > Arthropoda > Insecta > Coleoptera > Leiodidae > Leptodirus > Leptodirus hochenwartii. The sequence goes on from OX371176.1 coordinate 43,722,162, forward strand.
TTTGTTACCATTGTTCTTCGCTTTTTGCAGATTAAATGCTCTCTTCTTTCTTTCTTTCTTTCTTTCTTTCTTTCTTTCTTTCTTTCTAGAATTGACTACATTAAGCAATCTGTGTGTGAAACAATTAAATGCAGCCATTTTTTGCGATGCGTGATGATTGGAAGAATATTGTGGATAATGGAGGCAGTTTGTGTAGGTTCTGGGCAGATGCTATATTCTAATTTGTTGCCGGTACGAGATATTTTGATATCTAAAAAGTTCAAAGATTTGTTATTTTCGATTTGAAGAGTGAAATGTGTATCTGCATGCATAGTATTAATTAAGTTAAGGAAAAGTCTCGCTAGATCTCGATAATTTTATTGTAAAGTCTATCGCATCAGCACTCAAAAATTTTATTTAGCTAAACAAAATAAAATAAAATAAAATAAAATCGATTCGGATATATCGGAAGAAAATAAGAGTGCCTAATTAATCCTAACTGTAGGTGTGCATCTGTATCTATACACAACATAAAAACATCAGCTACCTTTTTCGTTGTTTCATACCTCAACGGCATGGATCCTTAATTGGATCAACGATCTGAGTGGGCCATGAGGTAGCCTGATGATGTCGCTATGGTCGAGATAAGGTGTAAGCGACCGACTGCCGACCAACAAATTTTATATTAATTGATAAATACGGTCAATGACAAAACAAGCTACGCTATCGTTTAAATGCTGTCCTGTCTGTTCTTCTACAAGTATAGGTTTAGGCATACAATTCTTCTATAGCTGCATCAGAATGGAGTTTGTAAGAGAATACATTAAATTATCGAAAAAGGTCTTATAAACATGCTAGACCTAAGTAAGGCAATTGATATCATGTCCCACAATATATTCTTAGAAAAAATTGAACACTACAGCTTTCGAGGTACCAACTTCGTATCTCGAAAACCGAATCCAATGTGTAACAAGCAATAAAAACAGAAGCACACTACAACACAATTCTAGAGGTGTTCCACAAGGACCTCTACTGTGTCCGGTGTTTTTTGTGATATTTGTTAACGATATATCCCATTATATATCTAGTCTAATTGTCCAATATGCTGATGACACAACGATCACTACAGCGCATAAAAATTCTGAAGCGCAGAAGATACATGCCACGAAATGATAGGAAGAGGCCGAAACCTGGATTAACAGGAACAATTTATTATTAAACAAAGATAAGACCACAACATTGGACTATGTGATGGATAAGCGGCTACCAGTATCACAACCTGCACGTTTCTTGGGAATCTGGATCGATTCCAGGTTAACTTGGAAGGCGAACTCAGTACAAGACTGTCTAGTGTCGCGTATGCCATCAGAAGGATGGTCAAAACTGCTGGCATCTTTGTGGGTCTTACAACCTATTATGCTTTATGCAGCAGCATTTTATTTTACGGAATTGAGATTTGGGGACACAGCTCACACATATCCAAAATATTGATGATCCAACAGAGAGCAGTAGTACGTGCACTTGAAGGAGTGTCTCCAGCTATAAGCTGCAGACCGTATTTCAAGAAGTACCAGATGCTTGAGGCACCATCTCTGTATATACTACGAGTAGTTACAAGTATACACAAAGTCAAACATGACCTTCCAAAGCAGGGGCAGCAACATGAATATGAAACACGCGAAAAAGAAGCATTGAAAATCCCAGCGATAAGATTGAATACCTCAGATTACTTAAGAAGAGGTATTGCGCTATACAACAAATGTCCTCTAACCTGGAAAGAATGCTCCAGCAACAAAATCAAAGAAACCCTAAGAAGATTTCTTATAGAATGTGCAGTTTATAACAAAAATGAATTTGCGCCATAATACTATATACAAATTATAATTATAATTACTTATATAATGTATAAATTCTATATGACAAAAACGGGTACAGTTTGAAAATAAATTTACTTTACTTTACTTACTTTATTATTTATAGGAGATTAGAAAATAAAGTAGAGGAAAGGCTAGGAGAAGATCAGTTTGGTTTTAGGAAAAACAGAGGGACGAGGGAGGCGATTCTAGCACTAAGAACGGTAGTAGAAAAAAGAAAGAGGGTAGGAAAGGTAACTTGCATAGCTTTTGTAGACTTAGAAAAGGCATTTGACAATGTAGATTGGGACATAATGTTTAGAATTTTAAAAGAAACGGGTATAGATTATAAGGATAGGAGAATAATTTTTAATTTATATAAACACCAAACTGCCTTAGATAGAATTGAGGGGGAAGAAGAGGTAGCAAAAATAGGGAAGGGAGTTCGGCAGGGATGTACACTTTCACCGTTATTATTTAATCCTATATATAGAAGATGCAATAAACAAAGTAAAAGAAGAGTATAGTGTAGGTGTGAATGTACAAGGAGAGAAAATATATATGCTGAGATTCGCCGACGATATAGCAATATTGGAAGAAAGCGAAAAGAATTTAGAAAGGGTATTGAATGGTATGCAGGCAGTATTGACTAGGGATTTTAACATGAAAATAAATATAGGTAAAACTAAAGTGATGAGGTGTGACAAAAAGGAATGCAGTAGAAAAATGAGGATCACAATAGGAGATAATAGAATCGAAGAAGTGTCAGATTTTTGTTATTTAGGCAGTAGAATCACAAAAGATAATCGAAGCAAGGTAGATATAAAGTGTAGGATAGCACAGGGTAGGAAGGCATTCGTAGAAAAAGAACAGATTTTAAGATCAAATATTGACTTGGGTATTAGAAAAAGATTACTGAAGGTATATGTTTGGAGTGTAGCACTGTACGGGTGTGAGGCGTGGACTATAGGAAAGGAAGAGAAGCGTAGATTAGAAGCACTTGAAATGTGGTGTTATAGGAGGATGATGAGGATTGGTTGGGAAGATAAAGTAACAAATGAAGCTGTACTAGAGTTAGTAGGGGAGAAGAGAAGTATTTGGAGAGTGTTACAGCGTAGGAGAGACAGATTAGTAGGGCATATTCTTAGGCATGGGGGGATTATGCAATTGATCATAGAAGGTAGAGTGGAGGGAAAGAGAGGGGTAGGTAGGCCTAGATTGGAGTATGTGAGTCAGATAGTTGAAGACGTTGAGATGAATAGCTATAGGGAGATGAAGGGATTAGCTCAGGATAGATCGGCATGGCGTGCTGTTTCCAACCAATCTTTAGGATTGCGGACTCTTTAACTAACTACTTACTTTATTATATACAGAGAAAATAAACCGATGAATTGTAAGATGCTTTGAAGACCATGAAACAAAAGGATTATGATTTTGTAGCCTCATCTGGCAACGAAAATTGTTTACTTAACCGTTTATGGAAATCTTTCCCAACAAATTTCTTTCTTATAACTAATAACTATAATAATAACTAATATAGACCAATGCAATGTAGTGTGTAAAGTTATCACTTGATTTTATTGCAGTAAATAAACAGTGAATAATAAGAGATCTGAATTCTATTTATTAATGTTAATAACATTTATTATAATTAGCGGGATTTTTTCCGATAAATATCTCACTACTATATGGCTTGCTTTTTATTTACTTTCAATTATAAGTATATACAGGGTGTGAAGTAGTTTTGTTAAATTAGATATCTGCAAATATTTAGGCTCCTGTGATCATTTTGCAACAATATTACGAATAGAAAATATGTTCACAATTGGACGCTTGTCTTTCACGTTCGCCTCTGAATTTAATAGTTTTAAAAATATACGAAGACAAATTTTCCATGGGTGAAATCTCTTATGTCGTATTAGTTATAGTTTTGACAATGTATTGTTTTGACTTCTATATATTGTCAAATAAACTGTTAAATTAAGCAAAAAGTCGTTTCCAGAGAAAGCGACGGAGGGTATCAAGTTTAAGGCAGGATTGAGCAGATTCAAACTGCGAATCGAATTAAGTATATCTAAGGTCATTTTATTTCCAAAAATTGAATTGCGGTTAAAATAAATCCCTGCAAATAAAACAACTTGAAGAAATTTTAGCACGTCACAACTTTTCAGGAGGAATTCAATTTATTATATACACAAAGAAAATTGTTTCCGAAAAATATGAACTAAAAGTTAATTAGAATTAACCATTCTTTAAATGTTGTCATTATCTTAATATTATCTTTTTTTATTATACTATTATTTATTTTATACTTAATATTTTCTTATGCTACTGAAGATGGAAGCATAGCTTTAGAAATGCGCATCTAACTACTTAATGCTTTAAGTTACGGTATTTGGGTGATATTCTATACTATTATTTAACACCGTAGTGATAATTTTTGAATTACCTTCCTTTGTTTCAAAAAAATATTGAAACAGAAAGTTAAAAAATCTGAATGTCAAAACAGCATCACTACAAGGTTAAGTGGAAGAGTGGATGAAGGTTTCTGACTGACGAAACTTCGCCTTTTCGTGCCATCTTTTTATAAAAGAAGTTTAAATTATTGTAATATTTTGTAATATTTGCCAATATTTAGCTTTGTATTTTATTTCGAATTTTTGGCAAATTATTATACAATTTATTTATTGTACGGCATATGCTAGAGCAATGTTCTATCCGTGAGTTTTTCCATATCTTCTCATAAAAAATTAAACGTAGAATATTGGGTGGATATGGACACGCCTAGTATATAGATTTTTTAGAATTTTTTCTTTCCTTTTTTACTTAAATATGAAAAAATTAGGCACGAATAAAGTCATTATAATAAATAAAAATTAAAATAGTAAACTGTTAAAATCACAAGACATATAAGTCATTTTTTATATCTTGGCGAACCCAATTCAACCTCTACTACGCATAAGGGTTGAGCTTCCAGTACCATTGTTGCCATATATGAATAAAAAACTTCAGTACAAAGTGCTCAAGTTGTAAACTGCATAGCAAAATTCAGTTTGAGAATATTTAATGTATGAATATAAACGGCTTCGATTAAAGTCCACTATTTAGTAAAAAGTTTCCAGTTATTTATTATTTGTTTTGATCAATTATGCTAATATAATACTCTCTGTATTTGTTGGCTATCGATATGACAACATTGCAGTAATTTTGACCACACCCTCAAATGACAAAAATGCAGTGGCGAGCATCTCTTCACGAACATAAGGTTAACGCTTAAGAATAGAGAGGCGATTCTGAATTGTATAGAAATATCATTGGTCTTATGCATAAACTAGTCTTAATTTGTAATGCGCAGTAGAAGGGGCGGCCCGCCACAAAAAAAAATAGCCTAGCCTTTATACAAGGCTCTACCCAAAGAAATGTTCTTCGCTTTTTTTGAAAACTACTAAAGTGAGAGACATATTTATTAGGTCGTTATATTTAGTTTTCAATTCTTAAAATATGTTCCAATTAAAAATTGTCGCGTAAAATGATGAGGGCAGCTTCTATTTGAAGATGCTTCATTTAACATATAAAATGGTTCTGTGTCCAAAATAATTTTACACTCTTTATGACCATCTTATTGAGGTATCGGTATATGGATCTAAAAATCTAGTTCTGAGTGGTTATTTACTTTTGCAGTTTTTTCGATCCAAGCCTGATTTTTATAAAGATATTTGTCTTCTGCTCTGTCTGCCATCTGTCTATAATTCTAGCTTCTTAGATATTAGCAAATCTTCAGCGAGTGTCATCAAAAAGGGCTATTAAATTGGTCAATATCCAGTATTCGAAAATGACTTTTGAGTAAAGTAGCTTAAGATTCAACAAAAAAACACGTGACGTGCTAATTTAATTTAGGTACATAGTTTTTAAAAATAGCTACGAATTTGGGTTATTTTTGATTGTTTCCTTTGTATATATTTGTATAAAATTTTTGTAATCTATGATAAAAAATTGAATGAATATATCTCGAAATTATCATTAAATTTATAATACTCATTTTTCTGAATCTAAATTGAATCCAATTATTTTGTTTTATAACCAAGTATGTTGTATGCGTACTAATTTCAACTAATTCTTTTCCAAAAAAAAATGGAAGAAGCCAACGCAGGCAGAGCTAATTGGCTCGATCTTGAATAAAATTAATTTGGGGATTATAAAAAGAGAACGCGGTCCACTTATAATATATGTAGCCGCGTTTATAGACAGTATTTCTATAATTCTAATGAACCGTCAAACAAGCAGTTACAAAGCACGATGAAAAATTAGCCACAATTAACGCGCTGTTAAGGTAACAGCTACCTCTTATTGTGAGTCCGAGCAGTTTCGTCAACATGCCCAACATATTTATGTTAAATTAGCAAACCACAACAAAAAATGCACTTTTAAAACTTCGTCCTGCAACTTTTTCTGTCTGGCACAGTTTACATTATTTGAAATATAATTAATTAAACTTCTAGCAGATTTAGAGAAAATAAATAAATTTGTCATTAGCAAATGTTACATTTAATTTTTTTCAATCATTTTCAATTACTTTATCTTAGTTAAAAATAATATCATTTATTTTTTTAATAAAACCTCTGATATTACTTTTTAGTATTAAATTATATAAATGCTACATAAAATTCCAAACAGAATTACAAATCAAACTTCATATATAATTTTTTGTCAACTAATAAATTGACTTCTTAATGACAATTTTTTAAATTATACGTTTGGATTATTTAAGTATATTTTGTTAGATTAATTGTCTCTTGACCTTTCGCCTTTATCCGATATCTTACTTATCCTTAAAAAAATATGTTTTTTTTCTATTATTTTCTATTTAAGATATGTACGCAAAACAAATACCAATATATAAGAAATTTCTCTGGATTAATTAAATGTGTGTTATTACTTTCGATATTCGTAAATGTAAACTGCTCTTTAAACATTTTAGAAATGTAGATATTGGTAATTTTTTTCCAACTGGCGAACGTCCGCGGCTACAAGGGTATGCGCACTCGTCTTACAGCCCTTTATATTAAGTTCTAAACCCGAATTTGGACAATGCTCGAAAAAAAAGTTCAAAACTACTTTAGAAGTAGTTTTGGAGCAAAAGGAAGTTTAAACTACTTTAGAAGCAAAAAGTGTTCCTAACCTGTAATTTGATTTTAATAAGGTATTCGAACTAATCAAAGCTAGTTTTGCGTTATTCTGAATGAACAGAACAAGTTTAATGAACCAAGAAGACTTTGTATTGTTCCTCACCCCCATGGAAAAGAGCTTCGCGAATTATATTAAAAAATATATCGGTCAGAATAAAATACTTTATGCCATGCGAGTCTTCCTTATGTTTCTTATTAGCGATGGCAAACTGTAGGTCACTTTGAGGACATAGTTCGTAGTTCATTTCAATCTACCGTTCACGAACTATAGGTCGTGAACTACTACATCTTTTTAAAATGAACTAGTTCACGACCTATATGAAATACATGCACATACTGAAAATAATCTCTTTTTTTCTCAGTGTAAATAAATAAATTGTAATATTACAATACATATTTTGTATTAAAAATGAGTAAGAAGAAACAACAATGTTTATAATTTATACAAAACATATATATATATATATATAAGGAAATATAATTACGTTCCGTTCACCAACACACTTTATCACTAAATAAATGTTAGTACTGTATATGTAATGTATACTATACTGCATCGTTTACGAGTCGTTGTGATTCATGAGCGGTTTAGTACACGACGGCTTCAGGACCTAGTACGGTTCGTGAGTGAACTACACATCGCTATTTCTTATTAATTCTTCAGTCAGCATTTTAGTGAATCAGTGTCAGATCTCAGCCAATTTTCTTTCTTCATTCGGGCTTCGTAGAAATTGTTAAATTTGCAGAACTAGTATTGGTTATTCACAATTTCGCAATACTAGTTCAGATTATTATCTAATACACTTTACCCATGTAAAAGTAACTTTTTTAAAAGCTAAAAACAAGTTTCCATCATTTTCCGAATTCGTGTATTGCATCTAATATACGTAAGAAAGATGGGTAACTGTTGTTTCTGTTGATGCTGGATGGTACCGCACTCCTGCCACAATATAATGAGATCTAATCAATTTCAACAATAAAACTAATTAATCCACATCAAATTTAAAGTGTATCATTTGGCTCGCTTATGAACAATTATTTGCGCATACTTATGGTTACGAATTTAGAGCTGTTGCTCCAAATAAGATCCGAATAGTTTTGATATTTTGATTTTTAATGAAAAATGCTGTTTTTAAATTATATCGAAGTACGCAAGTTTATTCTGTTGATAATATTACCAAATATTCAGATATTCTTAAAAAATCCAAAATAAGAGTTAACATTATTATAAAGATCTACGTTTAGAAATATTTTGTTAACACCGGCAATATCACATAAAATTTTAAATAAAGGACAAAAAAGGATTAAAATCACTTACTGACCTTGTCTTATACATATATTTGGTACCGTTCTAAACATCTTAAGATATCAAATGTTGGTAAATTATTCATATTATTTCATAAGATGTTGTTAGATCACTCTGTAATAAAACACGATGTAATAAGGCGATGTTCTTGATTGTATGTTTATATTGAAAGAAATCCCATAAAACAAGAAAACGAATCGTGCGGTCCCGAGGCCCGATAACGACCAATTAAAGGGAACTATAGGATCATATATTCGCGTTTGTTCACTCTTGCACATATATACCGAGTGAAAAATTGTTTGTAGCTAGGTATTTTACATGTAAAATTTGATTCGTATTCATATTAGCCATCGAATTTTTACAAACATTTATAATTTATTATAATAGCTTGCCAATGTATGAAGAAAATTACGCGTAAAATTTATAGTAATATAATTGAGCACTGATTTCATTGCTTTTTTATTTATTACGGCCTCCAATATTTTATAAGTGTGATAATAAATAGAAACGAATAAAATAAATTATAGATAACCTTTGCCTTCGGTGGCTTCAATTAAGTAAAATTCAATAACACAATTAATATTAAAAAAAATATGTTGTAGGATCCCGGTCGGTGGCCATTTGATAAAATGCATTACATTTTGTTAATAAAATATTATTATTATTTAAAAAATATATATTAACTGCAATACTCAAACAAATTGTTATTTTATGGCAAACTATATTAATAATATTCGTTGCTGTTAAAGAACGGAATAAAATTTATCAGATGTATCTAAAAAAATTGTGTTTACGAATTTTCCATTAAATAAAAACCAGAGCTATAATTACACTATTTTATATATTTCAAATAGAAATATATAAAATAGGAAATTATAGAAAATATAAAAAATATAAAATAGGAGCTAATTTGTGTGAGAACTATAGGACCATTAGTCTACTATCACATGCATCGAAGATATTGCTAAAGATTATTTATAGGAGATTAGAAAATAAAGTAGAGGAAAGGCTAGGAGAAGATCAGTTTGGTTTTAGGAAAAACAGAGGGACGAGAGAGGCGATTTTAGCACTAAGAACGGTAGTAGAAAAAAGAAAGAGGGTAGGAAAGTTAACTTGCATAGCTTTTGTAGATTTAGAAAAGGCATTTGATAATGTAGATTGGGACATAATGTTTAGAATTTTAAAAGAAACGGGTATAGATTATAAGGATAGGAGAATAATTTTTAATTTATATAAACACCAAACTGCCTTAGTTAGAATTGAGGGGGAAGAAGAGGTAGCAAAAATAGGGAAGGGAGTTCGGCAGGGATGTACACTTTCACCGTTATTTTTTAATCTATATATAGAAGATGCAATAAACAAAGTAAAAGAAGAGTATAATGTAGGTGTGAATGTACAGGGAGAGAAAATATATATGTTGAGATTCGCCGACGATATAGCTATATTGGAAGAAAGCGAAAAGAATTTAGAAAGGGTATTGAATGGTATGCAGGCAGTATTGACTAGGGATTTTAACATGAAAATAAATATAGGTAAAACTAAAGTGATGAGGTGTGACAAAAAGGAATGCAGTAGAAAAATGAGGATCACAATAGGAGATAATAGAATCGAAGAAGTGTCAGATTTTTGTTATTTAGGCAGTAGAATCACAAAAGATAATCGAAGCAAGGTAGATATAAAGTGTAGGATAGCACAGGGTAGGAAGGCATTCGTAGAAAAGGAACAGATTTTAAGATCAAATATTGACTTGGGTATTAGAAAAAGATTACTGAAGGTATATGTTTGGAGTGTAGCACTGTACGGGTGTGAGGCGTGGACTATAGGAAAGGAAGAGAAGCGTAGATTACAAGCATTCGAAATGTGGTGTTATAGGAGGATGATGAGGATTGGTTGGGAAGATAAAGTAACAAATGAAGTGGTACTAGAGTTAGTAGGGGAGAAGAGAAGTATTTGGAGAGTGTTACAGCGTAGGAGAGACAGATTAGTAGGGCATATTCTTAGGCATGGGGGGATTATGCAATTGATCATAGAAGGTAGAGTGGAGGGAAAGAGAGGGGTAGGTAGGCCTAAATTGGAGTATGTGAGTCAGATAGTTGAAGACGTTGAGATGAATAGCTATAGGGAGATGAAGGGATTAGCTCAGGATAGATCGGCATGGCGTGCTGTTTCCAACCAATCTTTAGGATTGCGGACTCTTTAACTAATATATTTCAAGATTTCATTGTACCACAAAAATATATACCCAATATATAAATTATGATATATATTGTAAATGTTGTTTTAACAGCCCCACCCTGTATTTATGTTCTGTACTTTGGGTACAGCTTAAAAAAACAAATTTACTTTTCCACAATATGCATATGGAAAACCCTTTTTTTATTGAACTGGCAATATTTAAACAGTTTATATACATTAAATGAAGAAGTGTATAAAAAATGTCATATTGGAATTTTTTTTTTAAATTTTAACTCGAATTAATATTTACTGTTGTACATGATTTATAAAATCGAATGCAGCATTTTGTAATGTAGTCTCTATGTATATTTTGAAATAAAACTTGAAAAAGCTCTGACATTAAATAATCTTGAAAATGACAGTTTTATACCATCAATAAAATTTCGGCAAAGCTTTTCAATTTTCTTGAAAATTACTAAAGTTAAAGAATTCTAGCAAGGTGTTTATGTTCAGATTTTAAATCTATTTAAGCTTGTCAGCTTTCGAACAACGTAGGTTTTTAATAGCCTTATGAAATTGGGTGATGGCATAAAATGAGAAATAAAGAAGTTTTTTAGATTATGGAAAAGGAAGTTATTTAAAAAATATTTTTTTCCCTTATATTCCAGCTTAATAGTTAAAATATAGTTTAGTATTTTGGTGATGGATACGTTTGCAATTTGTAAAATGAGTTCTTAGAATTGTAAAATGTCATTCCCCAGTTTATACCCTCGACAATCTCACAGACACACTTTCGGAAAGTATATAAATAATATTTATTGATGTCATAGAGGACAATTTCGGAAGAGTAGAAGAAATATAACGGCGCAAAACTAAATTTTGCTATAAAAATCATTCGAAAATTTGGTTTATAGCGGATTCTGTTGGTTACACTAATTTATAGAATTTTTTCAATTTTTTTAATGCCTAAATGCCTATGGATACAGGATTTATATAATCCGGGTATCATCTACCATTTTCATATATAACTTTTCAATATTTCAATTCACAACATCTATGGTCCGGAATGAATTTTTGCTTTTCCTCCTGGGTGGGATTTAGCGATGGCAAACTGTAGGTCACTTTAAGGACCTAGTTCGTAGTTCGTAGTTCATTTCAATGTACCGTTCACGAACTTAGGTCTTTTAAAAATGAACTAGTTCACGACCTATATGAAATACATGCACATACTGAAAATAATCCCTTTTTTTCTCAATATAAAAATATTAAATGGTAAAAAATAAATAAATTGAAATATTACAATACATACTTTGTATTAAGAATGAGTAAGAAGAAACAACAATGTTTATAATTTATACAAAACATATATATAAGGAAATATAATTTCGTTCCGTTCACCAACACACTTTATCATATAAATGTTAGTACTGTATATGTAATGTATACTATACTGCATCGTTTACAAGCCGTTGTGATTCATGAACGGTTTAGTACACGACGGGTTCAGGACCTAGTATATTTAGTTATAGAAGGTAAAATAGAGGGAAAGCAAGGGGTAGGTAGGCCTAGATTGGAGTATGTGGGTCTCATAGTGGAGGACGTGTGGTATGAATAGCTATAGAGAGATGAAGGAATTAGCTCAGGATAGATCGACAGATGGCGTGCTGATTCCAACCAATCTCTAAGCGTTAGGACTAACTAAATATTGTTTAAATTGTGTATAAATAACAGTATAATAATAATAACCACAAAGATAACCAGAAAATTAGATTTCAAAGAGATGATCCTGTCAAATTTGAAGATTTTCATTGTCATGATATGTCTTAAGCTGGGGAATTATGCTGTCGCAATAAGAAACCTATTGTGTCTGCATCTACAAAGGATGACAAAAGTATCACGATCGATGGTAAAATTGTACGCCAGAAGACAGATGCATACATTTATACGGTACCATTAGATTATAACTAACCTTTCAGCTTCTGTATTGCAAGTAGTACAAAAAAAGGGTGTCTTGATAATTTTCTGTACTATAAGATTCTCCACTCCCACTTTATATTTATTCAAACGATTGTTTAATTATTAAATAAATAATTAATTTTCGTTAGTATTGATGTACACTTCTGTAAATAATCTGTAAAATGCATTTTTAATTTTATAAAAAGTATTTAAAGTTAGACCTTTTAAAATATTTTAACGTAACTTCGAAATTAAATCGCTTAATAAATCTGCTTAATAAATCATGTTTTATCAAATATCGAACACAATTAAAATCATTAAAGAAACATCAAATAATTCACAAGTACATGAATACAAGTCATTTATACAAGTACATCAATAAGTACACCGTTCACCATGAACTAGGTCATAGTGACTTATAGGTCGTTTATAATACCGCCACAGATAAATTGTGACTTAGCTCGGCAATGCTGCTGTTGCAATATTGAATCGAGTTTCCTATTTCGTTCCGTACACCAACACACTTTATCACTAAATAAATGTTAGTACTGTATATGTAATGTATACTATACTGCATCATTTACGAGTCGTTGTGATTCATAGTACACGACGGGTTCAGGACCTAGTACAAATACATCAATACGTACACCGTTCACCATCTAGTTGATAGTTCACGAACTAGGTCATAGTGACCTATAGGTCGTTGCAAAACATCGTCACAGTCATTTGATTGAACCGTTCAGAGTGAACGGTTCGCGAGTGAACTACACATCGCTAGTGGGATTCGAACTCACGATCATCGCGGCGTGTTAGCAATCTTTCCAATGACGCTAGCCGCTACGTCACGCTGACGCCTTTAACATGTCTTGTCTAATTCATTTGTAATAGTTACCAAAAGAATAAAGCAACAAAATTCCAATAGGTTCCTTAAAACGCTGCCGTCAATAAAAATAGTGTGTTATTATAAGCCATAAATAAACTCTAATTATTTCTTCACCCTGTATGTATCTAATGCGAATTCGTATTTATGGGTTACTCTCACTAAGTTAGTCATCATCAGCATCATCATCATTATCAGCGCAGGTAGCCATTGTTTGTTTGGATCAAAGTTGATGGTTCACCAATGAAAATGAGTGTACTGTATAGTATATATCTAGTTGCATTATGTAGATCACGTCCACGAGTCTTCAGGTATAAAAGAACAGAAAGTCATCAGCATGTGTGTGTGTGTGTGAGAGTGGTGCAACAGTTCCGAGAATTTAATTAATTAGCTTTATCACACTTGTTATTTAAGACCACAATGTACCGACAAGCAACACATTACCATTAGCTCTATTCCTTTAGTAGTAAGGTATCTATAGACTATATACATTTACTCTGCCGCCTGATACTGAAGATAGTACGTCCGAAAGAATAGGTCAGTGCTGACCAAACGTTTATGTTTGCTTACCAAACTTTAGAAATAATGTAATGTGCTAATGTGCCGAGCACTTTTTAATAAAGAAAACATTACTTTAGAATGTGAATGAGGCAAGTTTAGAAATGAACATAGAATTTCTCTTAACAAAGAAGAAATCACAACTTTTCATAACATATATCATAAAAATATAGAATATCACCCAAATACCGTAACAAGAATTAAGTAACTAATTTGAGGATTTACGATATTTTTAGTGCGAGGTGATAAAAAAAATGGAAGCTTTATTTAAAACAGCCATTTGTTGTTGCTTTTTAAATTTTTTAATACGGCTTTCATTCCAGTTGAGTTTTTAATGATGGAATTTTGTTATGTCAAAGTATTACTACCTCGAAAATACAAGAAAAATGCATTAAAATAAAATATTTTCTTAGCTACAGTAAGAATATAACACCAACAACTCAAAAAGAGTGAATAATATTTGGTTTTTATGCCAAAAATTTCTAAATTTAAATTTTTAAGGATTGTCACTTCTTAAATGGAATTATAATAAATTTTAGTGTTTTATTTTTTTATAGATAAACATTTTGATTTTTTGAAAAAATACAACATTTTCCGAATAAAATTGTAAAATCCCAGGGATTGGTTAGAAACAGCATCGTCGATCTATCATGAGCCAATTCCTTCAGCTCTCCATAGCTATTCATCCCACACACGTCCTCCACTATCTGACCCACATACTCCAATTTAGGCCTACCTACCCCTTGCTGTCCCGCTACTTTACCTTCTATAACAAATTGCATAACACCTCATGGCTAAGAATACTAGTCTAGTATTCTATCTCTCCTACGCTTTAATAATCTAGATATACTTCTCTTCTCCCATAGTAATTCTAGCAGCACATTTCATATGCCTCTATTCTACGTTTCTCTTCTGTATCTATAGTCTACACCTCAGTTTTTTGTTTTCTTTATAGCATCTTCTATATACAGATTAAATAATACAGGCGAAAGTGTACATCCCTGCCTGGCTCCCTTTCCTATTCCTTCTACCTCTTCTTCCCGCTTAATTCGAACTAAAGCAGTTTGATGTTTATATTGATTGAAAATAATTCTCTCATCCTCATTTATTTATCAATATATATCAAGTTTGCATTTATTCATATCGCCGCTCTAAAAGTAGTGGTGCTAAATTTGTTATTAGTTTCTCTCATTCATTTGCATTACGTAAAAGCGATGATGGTAAATTCCTATAAATATGGGGTCAGGTAGAAGAAACCGAAAATGTGTATGGTCAAATTCCTACAAACGCCCGTTATCCATCGCCTTCCTCTTGCACGAAGCACTTATTTCTTGCACATGTAACTTTGTTTCCTCATGGGGTGATCGTGCAATAAAATGCAGGCTTCTGCATTCTGAATTTGTGTACTTTCACCAACTGGGTCATCTGGGTCATTGTTAATTGAGTAATTGTCACGATCGTTAAATATATGGGAACCTATATCTATGTCTTCGTATTAAATGTTTGATTTCAATTGGAAATATTTCTTTTGAATATCAGTAACGAGGGATGAACGAGCTTATTTTCTTGGAGATGGAACCTTATAGGTATTTACATGCACCTTTGTAGGAATTTGACCATTATTAAGTCGACTACCTGGAAATTATAGGAATATGTATACACCCCGTAAAAGAAATGATTATTTTCAATTCCGGAAACAAAAAATTTCGGACTGGATTGGAAAGCGATTAAATGCATTTCAAAATCTTCTAAAGTACGCGATTCTAATATTTACAAATTGACAAAATTGCGTATAATCTACTGAGTGTCGGCAATATCTCAACTGATGTGAGGAAAAAAATAATAATTTGCATATTAATTTCTTCCTGGAAACCGAAATTTTACTCCCACATTTTTTAGCAGATAAAAAGGGAATAATTTATAAGCGTATAATATGACATCATCTGTTGACATCAATTTTAGTTCGGTACGCGTGCGACAAGTTCGCCTGGCCTGGAATAAGGGATAATTTTTCATTTTTATTTATTTTTGTAATATTTCAAATATATTCAATATCCATCAACGAAAACAAAATTCGAATTTTGGAATATTAGAAATTACTAGTTTGTCGATATATTTATTTTACATATTTTAATCTATATTAACTAATTAACTAATCTATATATCTTTTTCTCTTTCGCTGAATATCAATTATAAGTAATATGTAAAGATGAAATTGACAAATGATTATATCTGAGAAGTTGAAAGTAAAATTATTGATATATCTGTAACTTTTGATGATTCAGTTCCGTTTAACATCTTTGTCACTTTTGAATTTCTAGGACAGATAAACGGGTACTTTGAGGATAGAATACAGGTTTTTGAAATCATTCATTATTAACTTCTCTAAGGGTAATTACTGAACTGTATCTTGCATCTTTTGTGCTTTCTGTTCAAGAAATGTTAAAATTATATATATATATATACCTCTTCCAAAGAGGTATACGTTCAACGTCCAAATGCTTTTCTTTTTCCTCAACAAACTTTAGCGCATTTTCAATTATCGCATGCTTAAAATTATAATGAAAAATGTACAATTGATCGGGACAGTTGTGCTAGAAGGGTTTTTAATATATTGTTCGATTTATATGTTGATCGTATTCACATTTTAATTGGGAATCGATTTTTTTATTTATTTTTGTTAATATAAACGAGCAAATCACGATTGTTATCTTGTACAATCCAGCTCGCTATACTGTGATTTTGTTCAGTAGGGTGTAGAGATATCAGTATAGAAAATTTGAATTAAAAAACGATATACAGTCACATATTTGTGTGATTATAGCATCATAAAATACTCCGCTATTGTCAGCTTTCCAATCCAGTTAAATGAAAATTAAATTTTTAGCTGCGATATTTAGAGATAGGTCCAATACAAATCATTTCGCTGAGTACAAAGAAAGTAAAATGAAGAAATTATGTAAACCGACAACTTATAGTAATAACTGTGAGGATGGAATTGTTTCTTGTAGAATGCGTAGCTGAGGAATTGCATAATTTAAAATTGATGATGTCCAAAGCTGTTTTCATTATCTATTCCCATAAAATGTCTACGTATTTGTCTTGCAGCATGGACAGTAATGTTGGAATGTATAATGTCCATTCAATCTAACGAATTTTCCATCAACGTAAAGCGTTGAACGAGCGAATAACGTTCAGGCGTGCCAAAAGCTCATGCGGAAAAATTCCAATTTCAGCCCTGATGATGGCGATAATGATGATTCGCCGAAACGTCAGGGCGTCGGATTGCGGAAAATGACATTACAGACAGTTAATTATGTCCATATATAGACAACAGTATCAATGATCAAAATGAATTTTGAGCCATAATATCGGAAAATAATTCCGAAATTAATATTGAGATCAACAAAAAGAGTGCTGCTGAAAAATTTGAGGAGCAAAAAATTGAGCAAAAACCATAGACTAATGCGATGTGAGTGGAGCATTTATAATTACACTTATTTAGTTCCCATAATTTACGAAAAAACTGGGTTATTCATTTTTAAATTTGATCCAGCGGTGGATTAAACAAATACCATATTGAATATTTTTTCAATTCAGATAAGTATTTTATTTTATTTTTATTTTTTTTGTGGGAACGATGCTTCTTTGCATGTAGATTTGAAATATTTCGCGATAAAAACGATTCTGTGAATACTATATATATTTTTTTGAATCCTATTGCACACTAATGGAAATATTTAAATTGTTAGGCCATTATTTTTTCTTATAACAGTTAAATGTCAGCAGAAAATTAGTTTTAGTATAAACGACGTCTCGGTATAGGTGTGCAGTTTAATTTTCGGGTGAAATATATTCCTAGTAATACTATTAAATACGATAAATATCCATTGGAGCAGATGTTTGGCACGAAACCGTAGAAATTATACGTAAATACACTGTGCCGTATTTCATCTACGCTGCAGGTCTACGGCCTGGCCCGTTCACAC
Organism: Leptodirus hochenwartii; assembly: GCA_947310635.1. Taxonomy (NCBI): domain Eukaryota; kingdom Metazoa; phylum Arthropoda; class Insecta; order Coleoptera; family Leiodidae; genus Leptodirus; species Leptodirus hochenwartii. The sequence continues at coordinate 43,740,044 of OX371176.1, forward strand.
TATTAAATAAATATTTTATTCGAAAATATTTCGAAAACTTCCTAGGGGAAAATGATGAGGATTGAGTGGGTAGATAAAAGGATAGCTGGCAGGATGTTAGAGTTAGTGTCGAAAACTGAAGTATTTGGAATGCCATAGTGAGAATCAGTGACGGCTCTTGACATTTCAATCGAGGGCGGCGCATTTCTTAATAAATAACATAATAGTAAGAAATCTTACCCAAAATGGATGCAAAATTCAATCATTTCTTGAGAGTGGTATTCCACTCTTCTATCTTTCATTTATATAAACACTCCTTGCACAAGTTTGTGATAAATTTAAATCAGGCAATGGCCTACCTAATTCTTTAATTATTACTTTGTCCTCAAGAGAAAAGTCTACAAAACTCTATTTTCAACAAAGAACTAACACTATTCATTTTTATTAAATTATTTCTATTAAATATATTCTTGGAGAAACACGTGGCAAAATCGTACATACGTAACTACACAGAACAATGCAACTGTCTTATCTGGCTATTCTATATCAATTTTACTGTATACTAGACTACTAGGCTTCTCTGTTGGGACGCTAAAGAATTGCTTAAAACAACGATATATTCTTAGCTGTAGAAGCAGCGTGACGTCACATTTCCATAGCAACGCTTGTTTGTTTGCGGCGCATACGATACGCGAACCAAAGAAACAGATGATATACTGCATACGGTCGCTCTCACTCTACCGCTTGCAACAGATAGGTTGAGTGCATATGCATTTAACTCATCTCGCTCGCCGCCACACCGTGGTGTTGTGTTGAGTGCTATCGCACCGCAAGCTTTATCTTTTAGGAAATATAATGCCGAGTTAAAATATCACAATACAATTATATATCTACGTTGATGCGCTCATTGTTCACGGGGGGCGCGCGGCCTCGAAAGAAACCGCCACAGGTGAGAATGCCATTCGTGAGGAAGTTAAAAAATCACTGCAGTAGAAGATTACATTACAATAGGAAGATCCTGCAAAAACGACATTTGATCAGATATATAATGAAGCAGCACGTTTTACATACTTAATTGAAAATATAATGAAAATTGATTTGGTGTCAAAATCAGGGTTGCGAATGGAATTAAAAGAAAACTATATCGATATTAGAATTTGATTATTGTAATAGTGAAAAACATCTTACTTAGATTAGAATTAATGTGAACTCTTGAAAAAATATTGGAATTACAATTCAAACGTTCTTTCTAATAATAAACACAAATTTAGGCAGGCAATAAATTTCATTTCATTTAAAGAAGAATCTTGCATCGAAAATGACCGCAAATTAATGAAGAAATGAAAGATTTTTATTTAGTGAAAATATTAAAATAGTATGTAAGATTATATGTGTTTATTTTAACAATTACCCAAGTCAATTTCGTTTTGTTAGATTATAAATTATAGGACGGTCCTGATTAATGCATAACAAAATAGGCAATATGACTCTTTGTTTAAACTATGCTTATGTACTGAATATAGAAATACTTAGAGACAGATTCGCAAAAATAAAAATAAAAAGTTTTACATGATTTGTTACAAAATTATGTTAACTTTTAAGGCGAAATTGTAGTATGTATATTTAAATTTATTTGAAGATCTTGACTTTTAAAATTGTAATAGTTAACCTATAGTAGAAAAAATATATTGTGTATTAATTATTTTTAGATACTTCTATAGCAATCGTTATAATTTTAAGATTTGCACTAATTAAATCTTGCGGATATAGTACTAAATTTTTTCAACATATTTTTGATAATCGTTTTCAATTATTAACATAATAAAAATTTAAAAGAATAATATAATGGAAGAAGAGCATGCGTCAATAACAATATATTTCGGTTTCTTGTATTTTGAATTTTGGAATAATGTAATATTACAAGAGCTTTTACTGCAGCTATGAACATATCGATAATTAGAAAAAATATTCGTAAGAATTTAATTTTTCGACTTTCTGAAGTAAAGAAAAACTTACGTTCTTGAAAAAAATCTAATTTTACTAATAAATTTGTTATAAGATTATGAAATGTCTTTATAATTTAATTAATTTTTTGCAAAATTATTAGTGTTCAAAAATTGATATTAAAAGAAATGGAGAATTTCGATAATTTCTAAAAAAATCAAGTTGCTGAAATATACAGCCTACATTTTTGGAAAAAACTGATTTTGCTAAAGAATTTACTCTCATATTATAAAATATATAAAATTTTGCAATAAATGTTGAAAAATGGAAAAAAAAATGCAAAATGAAAAAAAATGGGAAAAAAATGGGGAAAATTTGAAAAATAGAAAAATGGGGAAAAATTAATAAAACGTTTTTTACTGGCAAAATTCTGGCAGAACTATTTGTACAAAAAATTTTATTCACTATATTTTTTTGCAAAATTGTATATCTTTAAAAAAAGACTCGCAATTTCGGATAAAAATATTATAAAAAAATATTTCTGAATCATTTAATATCGAATAAAAATCAAATTTTCTGAAATATATATGCACTTTTTGGTTGGCTCGAAATAAAGGAGTTTTTTAATAACCTACTTTATAGTAGTATAGAATATCACCCAAATACCCTAAATTAAAGCATTAAGTAGCTAGATGCGCATTTCGAAGGCTATGCCCCCATCTTTAGTAGCACAAGATAAAAACTAAATAAAAAACTAATAAAAAAAAACAAAAAAAAAACGAATCGTGATTAATATACTATTAAATAAATAAGTCAACATGACAGAAGTATTTCAAAAATGGCATATAATATAACCTATAAATCTTTTAAAACATTATAAATTAATAATTAACGAAACTAACAAGTAACAACAATAAACATTGGTTTGTAAAATCTTAAATAACCAAAAATAAATAAAATAAAAATAAATTTAAAAATAGTTCTTATTAAATAAATTAAATAGACAAGATGAAATTGGGCCTGAATCTAAATTCATTAAATTTGATTTAGATTTCTGCATGTATATATATATACTTTCGTAAGCATTTAACTCGGAATAATTCAAAACACTTTTAAGTAATTTAAGTGAACTAATTTGAATAGGATGACCTGAGTTAGTCAAAAATATGCTCGGCTACAGCACTTTTATCTTTTCCATTTAATCTGAAATGAGCTAAACATGTAAATGTACTTTATAGTGTAAATGGGCCTTTAGCAAATACTATTATACGCTAGAACGACATGCATATGCGATATTTGTTCTGGTATTAAAGTTAATGAGTGACTGTATGTTTTGTTATAAATGTGATTGCATTAAAATAATTGTCGTGAGGCGTTAGTTGGGAGTGTTAAGTTGCTTTTACTTAAAAATTACGCTTATTTACATAAGCTTGAAAGCAGTAACTTCAACTAATATTAAAATTTCTTATTTAATACCATTCTTTCACACTACTCGATTTTGAAACTTTTAAAAGTTGACATTTATTTCTAATATTTGATTTTTTTTTTTGTATATTGGAACTGCTGAAATAAAGCGAGTGACTTCATATTTATGAATAGGTTTTTGTATAAATTCGATTATTATCTGTTAAATTAATTTGATGTTTTATTTGATTATTAAACGATAAAGGTTATTTATCATAATACAAAATATCTCTATAATCGTAACATAATTGACGTATCTTTTCTTTCTCTTGTAAATTAGCTGGTTTTAAGCGAATATTTTTCAAATTTCGTTTTAATAAGTTATCTTGGTTTTTCTTTAGAATCAATGAATCTTCAAAATTATTTATATTTCTTTGTTTTAATCTTCAAAGGCTTCTACTGTTCTGCAAATATTATTTTTCTGTAGAATTTACAATTATTATGGCAGCCATTTTATCTCCCATCTTGACAACCGCTGAAGGCATTTCAAATTTAAAATAATTTATATAACCATTATTTAAATTTTCAACTACGCGAATTTTTACAATTTGTTGACTTCTAGGTGAAATTTGAACAGTAACTGGTTTATAATTCATATCAGTTTTATTCTCCATAAATAAAGGTATTTTAACAAAAGGTGCGACTAATAAATGAATTTGTAAATCAATTTTTGCATTTAAGTTTTTTAAGAAATCAATCCCTATAAACCATCATAATTAAATAAATGAAATTTATGCAATTGTGTATTATTAAATATTTTCGAAATTGGTATAGTTATATTAAAACCATTGATATGTGTGATAAAAGGATCATTTTCAATTAAATCTGAATGATATTCTTTTGATAATAATGGGTTTATAAAGGTTTTATCACATCCACAACCGACTTTTTTGCATCCGCATAATATATTTATAGTTATTTCTGTAATTTACCATAGGCTATGGTATACGGAATGTGTAACAAAACTTAGTTAGAATTGTAATATTCTTCGCTACACTTCAGTCACGTCCTCTCACGTTCCAGCGTAACAATGCACGTGCCTTTATAATACAGGGTGGCCCAATGCCTTCGAAAGAACAACTTACTCATTTGCATTTCAGGAGTTCGTGTGAAATTTCTGACATTTATTAGTTCATTGTATATATTTATTTTTAGTATACTATTTTGAACTTTTGCACCGACCATTTTTTCTTTGTTCCTATAAAAATGATAATGGTATCATTTTTTTTCTTTCGATATCTTGTTATAGATATCAATGCCAACATTATTTAATTTTAATTTTCCTTGATATATATTGACACGATTTTGTTTATAGCAAAATGTGAAACAAGGAATAATAAATAAAGTAATAAATATTATTTTTCGCATGAAATAAGTTGTTGTTCGTGTTAAATAAAATAATTTGATGAGTTTTAAGAGAAATTAATGTTTATTTCTTTCAATATTTAATTTTTAAATATCTACATTTCAATAGCTGAAAATTATACGGAAAAAACATGAATGTTTTCATTTATTTTGTTTTTAATTATATTATAATTCTTTTCAGAAAGTGGCAATTTCTTGAGGAGCCTCCGTAGTTTTGTGGCTAGGTGACGTTTTTGTACATTCTTTGTCAGAAATATGGACCAAGGAAAATTCAAATAATGGTAAGTTAAACATAATTTATTTCTACACACAAAAATGTGCAAATTATACAAAACTGCTCTTAGATATTTCATCTTCAATAGATCGAAATCGTAACAGAATAATACCAATAGAATATTTATTCTCAAATCATCTCAAATTATCTATTGTATGAAGTAATTAATATATAATAGATTTGGTCAAATATTCAAATCTGATCATTTTGATGAGAATTACAGAAAATTATGCAAATTGCAACTTAGTAATGACCAATGAGGATACGGACGTAATGCAATTAATTATCAACAGTCGGCTTTATGTAATACTAGTGTATAATTTTTAATAAGACATAATTTTTTTTTGAAAAAAAAAATCTTGTACAATAAATATGGGGTTGTATTTACACAACATCGACATTATTAATAATTATTGATTATTTTAACTTATTTTGCAATGAAGCTTTCTTGTTTAAGTGGAGTTGTTTCGACTAGAATTTATGGTTTTATTCTTCATACAATCAGATCGGATCGTAAGATACAAAAAGTTTTAGATTTGGATTCTTCTGATAAGCAGGGCATTTTTACTCGTTATGCTCCTTATATTATACTGTGTTAAATATACCGACATTCAAGAAATTTGTGATTTCGGTTTATCCGCCCCATCGGCAAAGCATCGGCCAGTTATTTTAACAAGGCATCTTTCCTATATAACTGGTTCACGTTAAATAAGTTTGTGAAGATTGGTCCACTGAAGACAATCAACAGCAACACAAGCGACAGTAGCTACCAATGGCGGCTCTTGACATTTCAATCGAGGGGGGCGCATTTCTTAAAAAATAACATAATGGTAAGAAATCTTATCTAAAGTGGATGCAAAATGATTAAATTCAATCATTTCTTGGAAATGGTATTCCGCTCTTCTATCTTTCATTGATATAAACACTCCTTGCACAAGTTTGTGATGAATTTAAATCAGGCAATGGCCTATCTAATTCTTTAATTTTTACTTTGTCCTCAAGAGAAAGTCTACAAAACTTTATTTTCAATAAAGAACTAACACTATTCAGTTTTATTAAATTAATTCTATTAAATATATTCTTGGAGAAACACGTGGCAAAATCGTACATACGTAACTACATAGAACTGTCTTATCTATATCAATTTTCCTGTATACTAGACTACTAGGCTTCTCTGTTGGGACGCTAAAGAATTGCTTAAAACAACGATATATTCTTAGATGTAGAAGCAGCGTGATGTCACGTTCCCATAGCAACGCGGGCCGCTAGTGTTTGGAGCGCATACGATACGCGAAGCAAAGAAACAGATGATATACTGCATACGGTCGCTCTCACTCTACCGCTTGCAGCGGATAGGATGAGTGCATATGCATTCAACTCATACTTGCTCGTTGACTGCTATCGTGACGCAAGCTTTATCTTTTAGGAAAAATAATGCCAAGTTAAAATATCACAATACAATTATATATCTACGGTGATGCGCTCTCAATGATAAGGGGGGGCGCGCGGCCGTGCGGCCTCGAAAGAAACCGCCACTGGTAGCTACTGTGTTTGGATGCATTGACTTCTATATGGTCGTTCTGGCGACCACTTACCGATACAAGACACGTATTTTCACGATTTCACTAATTGGAACAATAAATTTCTGACTTATATCCACCATGGTCACTGCTTGAAATGTCATCCATTGCAATTGTATCCACTGAAAGTCCGATCCGATAAGGAGTACAGTTTCGGACGGGAATATTTTCAATTTATATATTTATGCGGTGTTAGTAAAACAATGTTAAAAATCTATTCCAATTTTCTTTTTCATTTTATAGTGTAAATGTTTTTATCCTCACTCGTTTGAATTTTTGTCCTCACAACATCCTTAACGTTTTAATGCTCACTCATATATAAAAATACACACGATTTTTTAATTGGTTATATATTTTTGTAGGCGATTGTATTTATTTCTTATAAATCGCTGATGGCAATTCTATATATGTCGCAGACACCCATGCTCAATTTTAATAGGCTGATTGTCTTTTTTTCGCTTCTTTCAATACAAGTATCGCTGAAGAACAATTTAATGTTGTTTAAAGGGTTCGACCTTTATTCGGAAAGAACAGCAAGTACATAAGAAATTGTTCGATTGATTCGTTCAAATATGAAATATTTCTTCTTATATGAGAATATGAGTTGAAGCTTTTAAAAAGTGTCAAATTCTGTTTGAGAATGGTGGAATCGAAACAAAATTTTTAAATTACATTTATTTTTATTTTTGTTTATAATATGTAATGGAAGTAAGCGATGAATGAGTACAATATTTCGAATGGACATTAAGTGGTAAATTAATGACCTGGGATGTGGAAAAATTATATAAGTGTAATTTTGGAATAGGAGATGATAAAATAAATATAAAATATCAAAATTTTGTTACCTAGGAACTAGAATTACGAAGGATAATTGCAATCCTCCTTTCTTAACAAAAAATGGGTAGGAAGGCATTCGTAGAAAAGGAAGAGAGACAATTTTAAGATCAAATATTGACTTGGGTATTAGAAAAAGATTACTGAAGACATATGTGTGGAGTGTAGTATTGCACGGGTGTGAGGCGTGGACAATGGTAACGGAAAACAAACAAAGAATGGACGTGATATGACATACATTATTTAAACTAATCATTATGAGTGGTATAAATGTGAGTGTGAATGTGTAAAGTCACAAATAAAAATATAAAAATTAAGGTAACGTATTCATTCGTTAGATAATTGGATATTTACATATATTACAATTCAATTAATTTAATTTCTCCCTTATCTCTTTTTCTGGGTCCTATAGAACGTCCTTTCACGCTAATAAAGAGTAAAAACATACTTATTTTTTATCTTTTCAAGTTTAGTTTTATAGCCTTTTTACGGAAATAAACCTTCATTAAACCAATTAACCGCTATATTATATCAATTCCAATCGACCAGAAGAATGCCTTCCTCACACTCGATACAGCTAAGGGTGGGTGCATTGCAAGCTCTTTATCTACGGTAAGGCCATCCATCAAGTATATCGAATTATAGACCTTTATTTGGTGAAAAAGATCAAACATATTTAAATACAAAAATGTATATACTTTTGGAGAGGTTAATATAATCTGTAAGATCCATCAAAAATTATTAAAGCGAAATAATTTGTAGTTATCGTTGCAGTTATTATTATTTCTAAGCCAATAATGATGAACTTTTGATATGTACATGCCAAAAATTGACGAATTTAATTTAATTTAAAAAATTAACATAAAAATTCATAAAAAAGAAATTCTAACTTGTAGTAAGGAAATACATACAAAATTCGATATCAGCTGGGAATAATGAGATTTTTGTTGTAAATTAAGGACAAATAATATTTGTTGCTTAGTTTCTTGCGTGTAAATTAAAATTTCAATTTTATGTATCTTGCCAATTCAAAAAAGGTTCATTTATAAGCGTATAAAATGATATAAGTTGTAAATGGTTCAAGTGTCAACAAAATATTTCCTCGTTCCATCTCCAAATGAAATTCGATCTGAAGATAATTCGCGTGAAATATAGCACAATAATAATATAGCTCGCCATTTGGTCATATACTCTTTAGTTTGAAATATTTGAAATGTATGAATGAAGACGTTTGGGTAAAACTGTCACATTATGTAACATGAAATATACCAAATCAAACTCTATACTGTGTAACAGTGGCGGCTGGTGCCATTTCAATCTGGGGGGGCGCATTTCTTAAAAAATAACATAATAGTGAGATATCTTACCTAAAATGGATGCAAAATGATTGAATTCAATCATTTCTTGAAAGTGGTATTCCGCTCTTCTATCTTTCATTGATATAAACTTTTCCAAAACTTTTTCGTTAAAATTGTAAATATCTCGCACCACATTTTTATTAATACACATCATCGCCAACGCGTTTAAACGATCATTACCCATAGCATTTCGCAAAAAAGTCTTGATGCTTTTAAGTGTTGAAAAACAACGCTCTGATTCAGCAGTGGTCATCGGAGTTGTTAAAATAATTTTAAGTATTTTTATAGTTTCCGGGAAAGTTTCACAGGAGATTATTTTGTAGCAATAACGAAAGAAAATTTGTGACTCCAATTATTTGAAAAAAATCCGGACGCGAGTAAATGACTTCTAATTCTATTTTTAATCTGGTTTTATTCAAAAATGGATATGCATGACACGATTTCCAAAAGGTCCACTGGAAATTGTTTAGAAAATGTTGGCATCGATTTTGTGTTAAATAACTCAGCGGCTTGTAGATGGCCACGATATGAGAATCTGTCCTTCATCTGTGTTATAATTTTTTTTGTAAAGGTCTCTTGTAAAACGCCGCGTAAATTTCCGGTTTTGAGCACTCCTTGCACAAGTTTGCGATAAATTTAAATCAGGCAATGGCCTACCTAATTCTTTAATTTTTACTTTGTCCACAAAAGAAAGTCTACAAAACTCTATTTTCAATAAAGAACTAACACTATTCATTTTTATTAAATTATTTCTATTAAATATATTCTTGGAGAAACACGTGGCAAAATTGTACATACACAGAACAAATGCTACTATCTAATCTGGCTATTCTATATCAATTTATATACACACATATATATACTAATCTCTGTTCTCTCTGAACTTCTCTCGGACGTTAAAGAAGCGGTCGCCTGCACTCTATGATACACTCATCTCATTGCATATGTACTGTATATATGTATTTAACTTGTACTGGCATTGGATAGCCGCTGGGAATATGTGACACATATTAGACGATGAAGCAACGAGCGAACCGAAGAAACAGAAGATATACGGCATACGGTCGCTCTCACCGATTGCTTGCAATAGAGTGAGATGAGTGCATATGCATTTAACCTGTACTATGTGGCTGGGTGGCGCTGGACACCCAGCGGCACCAAATTAGCGATATATATATACCAGGCGAACGATAGATACAGATAGATGCAGCATCGGTCCCTGCTTTGACTTGCAACGGATATACCACAACGAACGCCACACCGTGTTGTGTTGATTGTTATCGCGGCGCAAGCTTTATCTTTTAGGAAAAATAATGGCGAGATAAAATATCGCAATACAATTATATATCTATTGTGATGCGCTCAATGTTCAGCAGGGGCGCGCGACCCTGCGGCCTGCATAATGAACCGCCACTGCTGTGTAATATTTTGGAGTTTACCAATTTCATCACTACTATTATCATTTTTTATTATTATTTCCTATTGATTAATTGGACGATTTGGATCATCATTGAAAAATTGTATTAGACTAATTTTTCTATTCACATGTTCAAATATAAACCCATCTGCTCTCGATTTAATGGACCTAATATGGGAACATCATTTTATTCCTCGTGTTAGTATACTTTTATGAGGGTGGCATCCAGCGAAGAGGTGACCGGTACCATGTTACTGTACGCAGTAAAAGATTCTCTTGGCTGCGGTCGTATTTTTGTAAATGCTTTGGTGATAGTTTCCTAAAAGCTACCACATTTTTGTTTTTATTGAATCGTCAATTCGATATTGTAAGGTCTGTCGGTTAGTTAGGTAAACTGGTATTTCGTTTTGAGTGAGCTACCTAGTTGGAAGGAGATAATTTCTAGTAAAAGAACAACTAACTACTTCATTAAATACCAATAAAGAAAGTGATAACATTCTGGGATTACTAAACAAATTTGCTATCAAATAAGAGGATAAATACGCACACCAAATATACTAAAAGATTTTTATAATATAACATGGCTTTTGTAATATATATTTTTTGAAGCTGTTGACTTTCACGTTACACTAATTTCCTACGCTCCTAATTATTTGAACCAATGTATAATTGCTCTTTGCCTTGACCAACACAACAAATATTCGGCTTCTCTTTGCCTTTATTCTTGTCGGCCCTTTTACCTATACACACCTCACCTGGGCCTTCGTCAGGACCTAACATTCGATGTAATAACTTTACGGACATCAAAAGAACAACGCTGTAATTAGAAAGAAGCAACATACTATGGTTTTTATGGAGTTTGAGGAAGATGGACGATTTTGAAAGACGCCTCTTTGCGCTGTGGTAACTGACGTTATTTGCGTTTGACAGAAGTGTCAAGTGACACAGAGGCTGCCGACGCACGGAAATTAGTACACCACAAAAGGGAACATTAATTTACAGTATTGCTAGGTTGTAAAAATGGTGGTAACTCGACTATTTGAGAAGTATAATTGACATTAGTAAAAATTAACAATATTTGGAGTAATTAATGATATGCAAACATTAAAAATATGGTGATTTGATACAGTTAAAAATATTTGAAAAATTATTTTACGATACAAATAGTACCTACTTCATAAATATATTTATTTAATTTAAGTCAAATTAACAAATAATTACTTTTATCGACTATATCCATAGACCATCTTACAATTAAAAAAAAAATATAATTAGATATAATTTCTGATTGCTTTTGTCAAGATTTCTAGTATTTACTTCATTAATTCTGCACTAGGTTTCAATGACTCAATGATTTTCTATCAAAATGGCAACATTGCATGTTATATTTAAGTTCGTTTTCACTTACTTCGACTATTTGCGCTCTGGCGGCAGCTTTGGACACTATTTGCTTACTAAACACAACTTTTTCTATGAGAAAATAGTTGCTTTACTTCTTCTAATTCTTCTATTGTGTTTAGCCGGACCACCGTAAGGTACACATATGTGCACAATATGTTTAGAAATCGAGTGTTATTTTTATAAACGTCAGGAAATATTAAAGCATATCATTTATCAGGTTCTGCAGTATATTGAAACAAAATATTTTTGAAATATTTCGATACGTTCTTTTATTTCGTCAAATTTTGTCGAGACACGAATGACAATGACTCATTTTGTAATGTCGTAGTAATATTTATAGCTAGATAAATACAAAAAATAAATGTAAAAATATGATGCTTGTGACTGTTCAAAACTGAGACTAAAGCTATTTTCTTTTTAATATCATGTTAAACTTCTTGTCTTCTAATTAATTTTTGAAATTCGTTTAAATTATTCAGGCAACCCATAAAGAATTTTAATTAATAATCAATATGGCCCTTGTGCACTATTTCCTCATCAATTTATATTTGCACTTAAAGTATTACGGCGTTATATTAATTAGTAATTAATGATGGCCGGTTTTTCTTTTCTTTTGTAACAATTAAAAGCCTGGTAATTCCAAATAAGAATTAATTCTCATTTGGTCCCGTATTAATTCTTCAATAAATATTTATTACCAATACTGGATCGAGTCGGCCATTACGCAGCAACAGATTGCTGCAAATGATGATCTTATATCAAGCAGGGCCGTACCAGAGAAAAATAAATCAGCAAAAATAACTAATCAGAATTAGTGTGATGGTAAATATGTACAGAGGATGTATAGTTTTTTTTTAAATACAAAAAGAAATTAGGATTTTTTAATTTAAATGTTTCATTTTCTATTTTTATAAGATTACATCATGTTTCGCATCCTAAATAGAGGTCGGTGTATTTTCGTACTTCAGAAGACATGAAAATAAAAGCCGTCTTAATTTATTGAATAAATATATTAAAAGCATAAAACTACTTTTATTAGAAAAATCTTTTGCAATAATAAAACAACGGCTACATTTGAAAACCTTTACGGCTTTCAATTAAAATCCTTCGTTCGGCGAAACTAGTCTGTTAAATTTTCTCGAACTTCGAAGCATTTGTTTGCACTTTAAAAAAATTTGAAGCTTGGACGATGGTATAAATTGTTCAATAATATGAACCAACCTGACAAAGTTTAATTTTGTTCGAATTCTTACGAAATTTGATGTCAACATTTTGATAACCACATTTTTTTAAATATTATTTTGTATTCAGCATTATTTTTCAACATGTGAAATTAATATCGCTCTGAATTCTTAATGATTTGCGAATTTAATCAGTTGAAGAAATTTGGAATCATTGAACTCTTAACTTTAGAGGTTTTTCGTGTACATTTTACCAAAAAAATATTTTTATCAAATTTATTTAAGAGGGCAACTACTATGTCATTTTTTATAAAAAAAATTTTTTGGAATAATAAAGCAACGGCTACATTTGAAAACCTTTACAGCTTTCAATTAAAACCCTTCGTTCGACGAAACTAATGTGTTAAATTTGTTCGAACTTCGAAGCATTTGTTTGAAATTTTGAAGCTTTGAAGATTTCGATTTTCTTTCTGCAACCTTCTCTGTTGCTAACATAAAAACGAACCATTTTCATATAGAAAATGATGCATTTCAGCACTACACAAAGATCCGCTATATCAGCGGTCTCCAACATATATTCTAAAAATTTATTTTACATAATAAATTATTACCAATTAATATTTTATTACCATTCATATGCTGGATGACCAATTTAAAGCCTAAGCTCCTATCTTCTGACGATATTCAATAAATCTTATTAAAAATTTTGGATAGGAAGTAAAAGGATATTCCTACAAATTTTAGAAAATATTTGTTAAAAAGCCCCTAAAACGTGTAGGGTTTTAAAACCATTTTCCAATAAATTAACATTCATTAAATTTATTCATTAAATAACATGCATTAATACAGACTTTTCTTAATTTTTATATCTAATTAGCTGAAAAAAAAATTAAAAATTGAAAGTAGTCAATGCGTTTTTATTAAAAACCATAGCTGCGGGAACCTTTTTTTCTATTAAACACTTTCTTGTTCTTGTTAAAGAGGTTCAGGTATCAAAAAGTTTGGTGAGCCATTTGTTAGTTGATACTGGCCGTATAAGAAAGAAGAGTCAAGAAGTAGCACGACGAATGACAAGATCAAGCGTTGAAACAATTAAGAACGCAAGATGAATTTGTAATGCAACGTTGTAAAGGTCTGGACAAAATAATTTCGTTAGAAATAAAAAAGCAATAATTTTCAAGTTGATAGTATAAGTATATAATATAATATGCCAAACTAATCTTATTTTGGTCATTTAAGTCGTGATTTTTTTGTGTAAATATCTACCAAAAAAATGAGCGTTACTTAACCCATCAGTGCGAAAGTAGCAATCTATTATTATGTAGTTAGTTTTCCTATACCATTAATAAAAATGTTAATATGCTATATTCAATTATATCACGATAAAGAATCGTAAAAAGTAAAAATAAATTTAAAAAATCATATATATCATTATGCTGTTAGGACCTAATAATTAGTTTTTTTAAAATTTGGTTAAAGGTAACTTTAAAAAATAGTAAATTGCAGCATTTTATTATAACACATGCCCTTGCAGAAATCGGTGAATATGAAGTTAATGTGCAGTAAGTTCACCTGAGTAAAAATATATTCACAATTAATAATCTTTTTATATTCAATTGTAATTATATTTTTACACTATGATATATTCAAGAAAAAATATATAGCGAAATATATTAAGGTATGAATTTCTTAAATCCGTTTAAGGCTTATTTGATAATGTTGAGATTAGAAAGGATCAATTAAAAGCACATTAAAGATCCTTTATAATCTCAATATTAATTCAATGCAATTTAGTTTTCTTGAAACGTTGAGAAACTTATTTCTGATGATTTATTTTGAAATTTCTACAATTCAATCTTCTTCTAAATTTATATAATTTATCGTGATTATTTGTTAAACCCTTGCAAGAAGCTTTAGAATTTATCGAATTAAAAAAAAAAAAAATTTATGTTAAAAAACAGCGTGTCCTCATTTTCAGCACAATCTAGTACCTAGCATCAAATATCATTTGCATGAAAGGATATCTCAAAGGATCTTGGTGTTTATAATATGTACAGGGCTGTGATTCTTACCACCGATTTGTTTGTATTATTTTTATATGGATGTTGCCATGTTGGCCAGTTCACTTATTGAACTGGATTGGACAATTATAAGTTCTCTTTGGCATAGGTGCGTTTGCAGGCAACTTGGCACGGCCAGCCTTTATTAAAATGCCTCATCATATATGGCAAATAGCTGCTCTGTTGCTAAATCGTGATGAAAATCGTGTTTACAAACACACGATTTGTCAAAAAGTTTCCGGAAAGTTTTACAGATACTTAAGTCCTTTTATCGTCCTCGATTTTTTTTTAAATTGCAAGTAGAAGCATTGGGATGAAGGATAACAATTTTTCAAACAGTCGATTTAAAGGAAGAGGACAATAAATAAACATAATTGTAAGTAAGATGGGGTTATATGAAGAGATTAAATGGTCAAAAAGTTAACGTCGTTGCGCAATCGAAGAATTTTCCTCCTTCAATGTAAAAATACGAATATCCTACGTTAAGAATGTCAAGTCCTTGCAAAAGATTTTGAAATAAAAATCGCATCGTTGGCTCTTTAAATCGATTGCTTAAAAAAATGGTTGTCCTTCATCCTTTCAAGTTTTACACATACTTTTTTAATGCAATTTAATTTAAGTTTTATTTGAACATTTTGGTGCAATATCAAAACGTGATTTCTCATTAAATTCGTAACTATTAGTATTAATATGCGTTACTATGATGTGTATTATAGCGATGGCAAAATGTAGGTCACTTTGAGGACCTAGTTCGTAGTTCATTTCAATGTACCGTTCACGAACTATAGTTCGTGAACTACTAACATCTTTTAAAAATTAACTAATTCACCACCTATATGAAATACATGCACGTATTGAAAATAATCTCTTTTTTTCTCAATATAAAAATATTAAATAGTAAAAAATAAATAAATTGAAATATTATAATATTTATTTTGAATTAAGAATAATGAAGAAAAGACAACAATGTTTATAATTTATACAAAACATATATATAAGGAAATATAATCTTCTCTAGGTACTCACGATTATTTATATGAAGTTCTAAAATACTTATTGGTAGTTACTGATGAAAATGTTTACAACTTTACTAACACTTGAAAATTAAATGTACAAACTATAATAAAATGAACTAGATAGAATCGTTTTGTTTGGCGTTATAATTTATATTTTCTATTCCGAATCTTCTCTGTTCGAACTTCAAAGTTTTGTTTTGATATTAAGTGATTGCATTGCACTCGAGTATGAAATAGAAGAACTATAAGATTTAGATGTTTATTTTTGCATTATTGCAAAAATTTGCTATGGCATGACATATTTAAGAACATATTTAATCTTGCGAATATATTAATTATATTATTCCAAATAAAATCTGATACCAACAGATAAATTGTGACTCAGCTCGGCAATGCTGCTGTTGCAATATTGAATCGAGTTTCCTATTTCGTTCCGTTCACCAACACACTTTATCACTAAATAAATGTTAGTACTGTATTAGTTAAAGAGTCCGCAATCCTAAAGATTGGTTGGAAACAGCACGCCATGCCGATCTATCCTGAGCTAATCCCTTCATCTCCCTATAGCTATTCATCTCAACGTCTTCAACTATCTGACTAACATACTCCAATTTAGGCCTACCTACCCCTCTCTTTCCCTCCACTCTACCTTCTATGATCAATTGCATAATCCCCCCATGCCTAAGTATATGCCCTACTAATCTGTCTCTCCTACGCTGTAACACTCTCCAAATACTTCTCTTCTCCCCTACTAACTCTAGTACAGCTTCATTTGTTACTTTATCTTCCCAACCAATCCTCATCATCCTCCTATAACACCACATTTCGAATGCTTGTAATCTACGCTTCTCTTCCTTTCCTATAGTCCACGCCTCACACCCGTACAGTGCTACACTCCAAACATATACCTTCAGTAATCTTTTTCTAATACCCAAGTCAATATTTGATCTTAAAATCTGTTCCTTTTCTACGAATGCCTTCCTACCCTGTGCTATCCTACACTTTATATCTACCTTGCTTCGATTATCTTTTGTGATTCTACTGCCTAAATAACAAAAATCTGACACTTCTTCGATTCTATTATCTCCTATTGAGATCCTCATTTTTCTACTGCATTCCTTTTTGTCACACCTCATCACTTTAGTTTTACCTATATTTATTTTCATGTTAAAATCCCTAGTCAATACTGCCTGCATACCATTCAATACCCTTTCTAAATTCTTTTCGCTTTCTTCCAATATAGCTATATCGTCGGCGAATCTTAACATATATATTTTCTCTCCCTGTACATTCACACCTACACTATACTCTTCTTTTACTTTGTTTATTGCATCTTCTATATATAGATTAAATAATAACGGTGAAAGTGTACATCCCTGCCGAACTCCCTTCCCTATTTTTGCTACCTCTTCTTCCCCCTCAATTCTAACTAAGGCAGTTTGGTGTTTATATAAATTAAAAATTATTCTCCTATCCTTATAATCTATACCCGTTTCTTTTAAAATTCTAAACATTATGTCCCAATCTACATTGTCAAATGCCTTTTCTAAGTCTACAAAAGCTATGCAAGTTACCTTTCCTACCCTCTTTCTTTTTTCTACTACCGTTCTTAGTGCTAGAATCGCCTCTCTCGTCCCTCTGTTTTTCCTAAAACCAAACTGATCTTCTCCTGTATATGTAATGTATACTATACTGCATCGTTTACGAGCCGTTGTGATTCATGAACGGTTTAGTACACGACGGGTTCAGGACCTAGTACAAATACATCAATACGTACACCGTTCACCCTCTAGTTGATAGTTCACGAACTAGGTCATAGTGACCTATAGGTCGTTGCACAACATCGTCACAGTCATTTGATTGAACCGTTCAGAGTGAACGGTTCGCGAGTGAACTACACATCGCTAGTGTATTAGCGATGGAGTGATATTTTTTTTCATCGAAAATATAATGAAATAAGTCATCGTAATTTAGAAGTATATATTTTTTGAAGCTCGGTCTGAAAGTTAATTATTTAAAAGAAAATTAATTGCTTTATATCAAATTGGCTCCTGCAATAAAGCGTAGGATATTTACAATAATAACTATGGCTATTACTTCGCTTACTAACTATGCAATAAATTATAAATAAATACCTACTTACCTCTGAGTAAGTATAGGCATTTGTTGTTTATTAGCGGTTCAATTAGTAATTCGATACGGTCGCTCGATTTCTCGGAATTGTTATGTATTTTATATGTATCTGTAGATATATATTTATTTATTCGAACATTATGTACAATTAATTAAAAAGTATATCGCTGGGTATATACTTGTACAATCAAAGACAATAATAATGAGTAAGTGCAGGAGTCCGTTTCTATTTTGCACAGGCCATATATGAACGTATATAACGTTTATTTTCATATTTGATAAAATATAGGAAAAAAATAAAAATACAAACGAATCGTGTGAACTAAGGTATAATTTACACTATTTACAATGTATTTTACAAATGTAACAACGTAAATATTCAACATAATAATTATATCAGTCTTGCTTAAATCTAGCTTCACACCAACTTGTTTTTTTTTTTTTTATAAAATGTTTTTTGGCTTAGATGTTACCACCAATTTCAGCCACTATCTTGTTGCTATTATCAAGTAGTTTATATATATATATATTTTTTAATTTCCAACTTGTTGTGTTCATTATTTTTAAACCAGGTGCATAGAAATGGCTGTAGCTTATAAACCGTTATTTTTCAAAGAGATTTCTGATTTCTAACAACTTAGTCCTTATGCAGTGTGAAACTAGCACTTTTAGCCTACAGTAGTCAATTTTTCAACAAATTAAATTATTGCACTTACACTGAGAAATAACTAATAAAACGAATACACGCAGGATGCTTCCGAAATCATTCATTATATACAAGTTACGTATTGGTACATTTTTTCCAACTGGCGAACGTCCGCGGCTGCAAGGGTATGCGCACTCGTCTTACAGCCCTTTTGATGTCTAAAGCGTTCACATGTAAACATCCTCTATGGCATATCTTATTGGTTGTTGCTGTCTGTACAGCGCTTATCGGTGCGCGGACTTTCGCCAGTTGGAAAAATTTACCTGTACATTTATAATAATCTTGAACTCAGATTATAAGATGTTTCAACACACAGTCATGCAACACCGCTTTTCTTGTTGTTTCATGTCACGATTCCAGTTTGATCAGTTATTTACAAATTTACAAACGAAACAAATATTCACTTCGTTTTTAGTTCATCACTGTGGAATATTGAGTATATGTCCAGGGCCGGGTGTACAAAAAACGCCCGGTCTGTGCGCTATCGCCGCTAGGAAGGGACTGATCACGTGGGAGGGTGCACCCGGGAACATGGCGAATGTCGGAGGTAATAAAGGCCTAGCTGATAGTCGCAATTTTTCCAGCTCGGCCTCTTGGAGTCGTTTCGCTTTCGCTCGTCGATTTTGAAACCATATCTTGACCTGTAATTAAAAAATAAACAAAGAAAGCATTGAAAACGGTCCGAAAAATGGCGATTTTGTCTTCATTAAATTCTTTAAAGTTTGGCTTTGCATTTTCCCAGAGCAAAAACTATTTTTTAATTATACGAGGTTAGAATATATTCAATTAGGAATGAAGTGCAAAATTGTATTGTGCAAAAGTTTCGATATTTCATTTCATCATGAGGGAAAATAGTCAAACTTCTTTTTATCATAGTATAGAATATCACCCAAATACCGTAACTCAAACCATTAAGTAGCTATAGATGCGCATTTCGAAGGCTACGCCCCAATCTTCAGTAGCACAAGAGAAAAACTAAATAAAATACCTCTGTCACGAATCGTGATTGATATACTATTCTTCGAGGATGGTAAATTCCTATAAGTATGGGGTCAGGTAGAAGAAACCGAAAATGTGTATGGTCAAATTCCTACAAACGCCTGTTGTCCATCGCCTCCCTCTTCCACGAAGCACTTATTTCTTGCACATGTAACTTTGTATCCTCGGGGTGATCATGCAAAACATGCAGGCTTCTGCATTCCGAATTTCTGTACTTTCACCAACTGGGTCATCTGGATCATTGTTTATTGGGTAATTGTCACGATCGTTAAATATATGGGAACCTATATCTATGTCTTCTTCTTAAATGTTTGATTTCAATTGGAAATATTTCTTTTGAATATTAGTAACGAGGGATTAAGGAGCTTATTTTCTTGGAGACCGAAACTTATAGGAATTTACATGTACCTCTGTAGGAATTTGACCATAATTAACTCGACTACCAGAAAATTATAGGAATATATATTTTTATCACTTTTTGATAAATTTTTGACTACACAGAAATTCGACCATATTTAACATTTCCTTTGATTCTTTAGCGAATACCAAATACGTTGTTTATCTTACGTCAAGAATTATCAAACAACAATAATAAAAAAATCATTTTGACATCATTTTAATAACATTTGCTATTGTCTTCTTAGATGAAGAATATGAATGTTAGATTTGTGACGAAAATTTGAAATAGTCATCCAGGGGTTTTATAGAAAAAAATGGGTTTTAAAACCAATCTTTACCTGTGTTTCCGTGAGCCTCAAGGAACTACTGAATTCAGCTCGTTCCGCTATACTGAGGTACTGTTTATCCCGGAATTTCTTCTCCAACGCCAGTAACTGTTGCGTCGTGAATGGCGTCCGTGGCTTCCTATTTGGCTTGTGTTTCCTGAGTGCACATCGAACAATAGGTGGTCCATGTGTTTGTCCCATATTTCCTAGAAGAAAAAATAATTGAAGGACTTTTTATTTAGAATTCTTACCGATTGTTGTTTGCAAGATTTCTGATATTTTCATGATTTCCTATTCAATTTTATTTAACAATTCGAACTTGTTTCCTTTATATTTCGAAATTTTGAAATGTTCTATTCTATGTAGGTAGTTAATATTGTTTCTTCTATATTTCACAATAAACAGGTGTTCGATAATCTGCAAACCACCGCAGCCATAAATATTGTCATTATAACGATTAAAAACTGTCAATTTGCCTGTTGACTTTACGACATAAGATTATACTTTAATACATTGGCAGTAATTATCCTTAATGCGCAATAAAATCTATCTGCAAATCGCCGATGACGCTATGTAAGTTTCATGGTAATAATACATGGTTTATATACAAGGTGATTCCAAAATTTTTTTTTTTTTAATAAAATTGCTCTTTTAATTTTATGATTAAAAGAATATATATATATATGATATATTTTGTTCAAAAACAACTTGTTGTGGTATGGCGTTTTATATTATTATTATTTTTTAAATTCTTACTGGACAGATATTTTATTATAATCAATATAATATGCGTTTTTTTTATATACATGCAATGACTTCTCAGTTTTTCTTATATTTCTGATATTTGAAAAATAATATGATATAGGAATATATAACTTATTATTACCATGCTGTAAACTTGAGATGAGTATTAAAAGAAAAAGCAAAGTTTATATAGAAAGACCCAAAACCTAATTCTTATTAGGTTCTTATTTAATAAGAAAATAGTTCTTATTAAATAAATTAAATAGACTTTCGGAATAATTCAAAACACTTTTAAGCAATTTAAGTGAACTAATTCGAATAGGATGACCTGAGTTAGTCAAAAATATGCTCGGCTACAGCACTTTTATCTTTTCTATTTAATCTGAAATGAGCTAAATGCTCCTTAGTAAATCTAGTTTCAATTGATCTACGTGTTTGTCTTCTATATATACTTTAGGACAACTAGAACAAGACATTTTATAAATACCCGATTTTTTATTAAAACCAATTAAATCTTTGGGATTTCCTAGAAAATTAGCAAGACTATTAGAACTATTCTATGTTACTTGTGCTACTGAAGATGGGGACATAGCCTTCGAAATGTACATCTAGCTGCTTTAAGTCACGGTATTTGGGTGATATTCTATACTAATTAGTATTAATAATTTAATTTTGTAAAAATATTGATCTTGTAAATCAAAAATAAGATTTATTCTTTTAAAACTTCAGAAAAAAAGCTACCTTTTATCAGTAATCTTCAAAACTAAAATCTTTTTAAAACTATTTTCCGAAATTATATCTTTATTATTCATTTCTGCACAAATTAGGTTATTCTCCCTTATATTTTAAATAAAAGGTAACTAATAAATGGATTAACGCCCAGCGATGGCAATGTTAACGTGGTACGGTAAAATAAGGTAAAATATTTTCAACACCGTGAATTTTAAATTTGTCTTTCTAGACCGATATATGCAGTATTTCTCTTTCAAATTTGATTTAGTTTTATAGCTTAATTAAGCCATAGTTTGGTACTTAAGCTATTTATGGTACATCTATATAAGATTTGTTGGTAGCAATGAGATGTTCAAGCTACCATAACATTGGACACAATTAATAACGGATTAGAATTGAGCGGAGCAACAAATTTCAGATTGAATTTTATGGTTGTACAATTTTATAATCCAGTTAAACGACTACAAGATATTATAATTGAATCGCACTGTATAGTCACAATAAGTACTCATGACCGTGCGTACTTCGGTAGCGCATAGCGGCGGCGGCAAAGAAAAACAAATTTGTAGCCGCCATCAAGTACGAAGCGGACAGTAAATAATTACATTATAAAACTGCGGCTGTGCCTCTTCTCTTGCGTTTATGCTGCTGTTGCTCGTAGTACGGACGCAACTATATATAGGGTCTTATCTTCGGCAGTTCCGTGGCCATAACGCAAGCCATTCTACCTACCTACGGGAGGTGTCATTAATTATACCGTTTAATCGATCGGACGAGGTGAAATATTATATAAATTTATTGGGCAATAAAGACACGTTAAGTAGGGTACATAACTGAACGAACGCCTGAAGAGAAAATGGGTAATTATTATTTAATTTGTATAGAAAAGCAAATGAACCAGCAATGTTATCGCAAATGTAACATCGGTTTTAAAGATAGCATTTCTTGATCACTTAATCAATAGTGGCTGTGATTTTTTTTCGCATGGCCAAAAATTCCGTCATAAATTTTTAGATAAGAATCAAGTGCGTCGCTTTTTCGAAGCATTTTTTTTCGTATTTTCGAAACAAATATTTTATGCCAAAGAACTCGGCAGTTACGGTTCAAATAAAACTGGTCCAAATTATTGCAAAGTTAAATATTTCGATGTGAGTGAGTTCAATGGATAAATATGGTTATAATAATAAAATGGAAAACTAAAAAAAGACTTGTGGAAACCACCAGCTTATTCTTTCACGTAAGTTTTTCAAATATGCTTTTCCGCACTACGTATTATCAATATTAGAGTATTATTGGTAGATGCATTCAAACTCAGCCAGTGATGGCCTTAGCATTTAAAAGATATATTTATTGATTATCTTTCGAATAGTTACGTGGCTGTAACTCCTTTTGATTTGTTTAGACATGTGTTCAATTTCTAGCGGCGTTTCCATACAATCGCTGATGATCAGACGATATATTAAAAATATTTAAAGAAGCTTTGGATGAGGCGCAAGAAGTTATAATAATCAACGGAGAAGTTGTTAACAACTTACGCTATGCCGATGACACGGTACTTTTTGCAACTAGTTTAGAAGAACTACAGACATTAACACAAAAGGTGGCCACTGCTAGCACAAACTACAAACTAATTAAATGCTAACAAAACCAAGTATATATAATTATTAGCAGATAAAGGATAACTGTATCACAGTTGACAATATACCACTGGAAAGTGTAAACAAATTTAAATAGCTGGGTCGAAATACTGATGACAGTTTGGGATAATGCGTTAGAAATAAAATGCCGAATTGAGCAAGCCAGAGCCGCTTTTATAAAATGAAAAAGTCTATTATGCTCCAGAGATCTGTCCAAGGGACTAAAATTAAGACTCCCCAAATGTCTGGTGTTTTCGATTCTTGTATATGGAGTCGAATTGTGGACAATATTTAACCAGTCAATGAAGCATCCCGAGACTTCCGAAATGTGGACGTATAGTAGACTTTTAAGTACTTTAAGTGAACTAATTTGAATAGGATGACCTGAGTTAGTCAAAAATATGCTCGGCTACAGCACTTTTATCTTTTCTATTTAATCTGACTTGAGCTAAATGCTCCTTAGTAAATCTACTTTCAATTGGTCTACGTGTTTGTTTTCTATATATACTTTAGGACAACTAGAACAAGATAATTCAAAATACCAATTTTTTTATTGAAATCAATCAAATCTTTGGGATTTCTTAGAAAATTAGCAAGATTATTAGAAGTATTATATGTTACTTTAAAATTATTGTTGTTTGAATTGTTACTTTATTCTAAACTACTAATATTTCTGATATCTCTTGTTCTTTTAAAATTTCTTAATAAGTTATTTATAATTTTTAATATAATTTAATTTACATTTCTACAACAAATAATGCAGGGCAAAATACAAAGGAGAAGACCCCCTGGTAGAAGAAGAACATCATGGCTTAAAAATCTCCGAAAATGGTTTAACAAATCGACAGACCAACTGTTCCGATCCGCAGTTAATAAGGTCTTCATCGCCAACGTTCATTAGTGGACAAGGCGCTACAAGAAGAAGAAGATATTTTTGTTCTACTAACCTTGTGGCGATCCCGATCTAATCATCCCTTGCAACGCTCCTTGTAGTCCCCACGCACCCCAATGATGACCTCCCAAACCACCCAGTCCTCCAAAGCCAGCGGCAGCAGCAGCAGCAGCCGCCGCTTGTTGATGCATCTGCACCATCCGCGGCTGTATATTCCCCGCGTGTAACGGTTGCGGAACTATCACCCCCTGGTGGTGCACGCCGCCTCCTCCGCCCGGACTCAAACTACCCCTGCTGGCGATATCGTCAATGTCATCGTCAACGGTGATGTCGGCATCTTCATCTGAGTCATCCGGATCGATGTCTTCGTCTTCTTCAGAGGCACCGGTGTCTAAGAGGAGGTGTGGGGAATGCACTAAGGGGTGACGATGTATTAGAGGGTGGATGGTGGCCGGAGATGTCGTTGGCGTGGATTTTTTGGAGAGGAGTGATTCGACACTAAAAGAGATCTTGGCGGGTTTTAGATTGAGTTCTGATTTGGTGTCTTCCATGTTGCTGAGTAAGTTAATCCGATAAAGCAGCACTAAATTGTTTGGTTTTATGTGATTGTCCTTTCGCAATGCGGAATTAAGTATTTTGCAGATGTAGTGAGTGTTATTGATCTTTCACTTTTATCTGATACCGCCGTTCAATTGGCAAGTTTAATTGATCTTCGCATTGAACAGACCTTAAATGAGATGCGTTTAATTTTACTGATTGATTTTGAAATATTTATGTACTGCTTTCATTTCAACTATCAAATCTTCATTTGTCACGTATTACACTATAATTATACACTTTCAGTCGATAGTTCGTGTAATATAATGAAGAGACACTCACTAGAATTTAGCAAAATGATTCATTTTAGTGTTAATTACCTTTCTGTAAATGCAAAATTAACTTTAGATCAAGATAAACTATTCCATTGTAATACCACTTCACTAGGTCCTTGTTTCTTTTACCGAATCCATTGATAAAGTCACTACTCTCGCTTTAAAACAATATTTACTACCTTATTGGAATTAACCACCACCCCCGTACATTCTTCGATTTCGATGGATGAAAACTAGCTGGAATTCAAGGACCAAACTGTATAATGCACGTGGTCCACCGTAGTGCTCAACCAGCGGAATACTGGCTGCACAGAGTAGCTGGATCTTTCATCTCCCATCGTACTGGACTTTGGCACTGGTAAAGCATATGTATCATCCCAGATGGTAGTGGGAGAGTCCCAGTTCTACAACTTTGTGGGCTGATTCATATGAATCCAATTCGGCTCCAAACAGTTTTGCGTTTGCTCAGAGTGCGGGTCTTTTACCCAGCTATGACACGCCCACTCATCGTACGAAATCGGTAGCTTTGAGTTGGAGTTCTTATATATATATACAGCTAGCGTACGAAACAAGGAGAGTAGATCAGGTTTTGTAGTCCACCAGAGGGAACGCGCAAGCACATATCCTTCTCTCCAGCTCCGTTACGCTTAAAACTAGATATTTCATCCTCGTTCCGTTTTACTCGGTTAAGGGTAGTTTTGCCCCTCCAATTCCCGCCGCTTTGCTTCATCCTGATTAGTTTGGTGGTGGGGTTGACTACGCGCCACACTTTGCTATGCCCTCTTTTCCTTTTGCTTAGGCTTCCTTTGACTTGTATGAAAGGGAGGAAATAATCATTCGGGAATATAGTGAAGTGGTTCTCTATTGTATGCCATAAACGGTGGAGTTCTGCATGTAATAGAATTACCTTGCTGTTTGCCGCCGCGTCGCCACTGTTGCCGGCAGTGGAGCTAAGAGCTGTTTTATATATGGGGGTTGATTACACAGCCTGTGCCAAATTTTAAAATCATTTGGAAAACCACTTATGCATTTTATCTAAATTATCAACTAGAACTTTTTGTAGAGGATATTTTAAAGCTAACCACATTTTAACCGTAACGGGTACATTTATAATAAATTCTTGGTTTTTTGTTTACGAAAATAAATATCAATTTGATAAACCCCAGAAACCTCACGATAACCACACGGGAACACTTGATTTGTGGCTATCCGTTATATTCCTACACTCTAACTGAAAACATCGTCCTTTATGTATGTATTAAGGTTGTGGAAGTCCATCTTTGTAAGGTTGAATATAATAAACTATTGGTTGAGTAAATCCTTACAGTTTTTTTTTCATATTATGTAAATTTTCGACTAGTTTCGGCTTTTGGCCATCATCAGGTGAAAAAAAGTATCAGATATTGCTTTAAGAACAACATGTTGTTTAGTGGTTCTAACATCTGAGACTTTTTTTCACCTGATGATGGCCAAAAGCCGAAACTAGTCGAAAATTTACATAATATAAAAAAAAACTCTAAGGATTTACTCAACCAATAGTTTAGTATGTATTAAGATTTTTAACTCACTACCTTTTAATATAAAATGTGTTGTTAATTTGAAAATATTTAAACAGAAAATCCATAGATTTAAAAAACCTGTTGATGTGATGCGCCATCGTAAAAACATTGATGACGCTAGTTGGTTGTTGGCCAGGTTACCATCAACAGAGTACTGAAGATGAATATGTAATTATTTGAAATCGTTCTGCCACTGAATAATAATTATATGAGTGCAGATCATATCTATTCGTTTAGAAAATGCATACCTTACATTTAAATATAAAACCATATTCAATGCAAGAGTATTCTTTTTGCGATTTATCCTGTTTTCTTTTTATGAATCAGATGTACTGTATATTGAATTATTATATTGTGAATCTGAAAAAAAATA
Organism: Leptodirus hochenwartii; assembly: GCA_947310635.1. Lineage (NCBI taxonomy): Eukaryota > Metazoa > Arthropoda > Insecta > Coleoptera > Leiodidae > Leptodirus > Leptodirus hochenwartii. Next base: position 43,767,289 of record OX371176.1, read on the forward strand.
TAAATGAACAGTCTGTATAAAATCCGGAAATATTATCAATGTGAAATGAATAAGAGTTTCAAATGAGTCCTCTTAGATTGATCGTAGTTTCACCTTAATTTCGGTGTATAAAAAAGATAGGATATAATACATTTCAGTTGTTAACAAGAGCTAAAATTTAACAATCAAATTATCCCTGTAAAAAGTCACAAAGTGAATTATATTTTGATTAGTATTCACGAAATTTAGATATAAAAAAAACTGCAGAATGATTGGCATTTGATGAATATTAACATATTTTTAAATAAACGATTGGCTCAGGTTGGAATGAGTGATTTATTTTATTTTAGACCAGGCTGTATGTACCTTCATATACACTATACGTATATATATATAAAAGCTTACAAAAAAAACATCAAGTACTCCATTTGATGTATTTAAATTGGCTGTGCTGCATTTAATAAGGGGTTTCGTAATGGATGATTATGGTTGTATTCTAAGCAGAAATATACAGGGTGTTCTGCAGAAATTGGTAATAAGTTGTATTAAAACTTGCATACATAAAAAAAGCATGTTTGTTGAAGGATTAGTAAAAATTATTTCTTTTTGCAAACGGTATATTAACGTCGTCATAACTGAAGACGCATTGGCTTCGTGCGGGTTCCAATATCATCCATGGTTGACGATTAATTGATTATTAAAATATTGAATTGAAGGTTTATAATTTTTTAAGAACACAAAGGACCGGATGTATAAATACTAGCCTCAGTACATTTTGTTCTATGCGTAAAAATAATATAATCGTTGTTTCTTAAGAGGTGCTGGCAATATTAACGAGGTACGGTTTTACTTAAAAAAATATATTCCCGATCTGCACAAATTGTTAAAACATTTTTCAATACCCCAAAAATTGAATTTTTATTTTTTGTTTATCGCTTAATAAGCCGTAGTTCAATATTTTTGTTGCTACGACTTCTATAAGAATTGTTTATACTATTACGAAGTTTAACAATAAATTAGGTTAAGGGGTGCAACAAATTTCATATAAAATTGTGACTAAAAATATATTATTTATTATTTTTACTTTGTTTTCAAATCGATGCGAGTTTTATAAAGACCCTGCTATTTTTTTCATATTTTACAATGTGGTGGTTATTATATATAAATGAATCGGATATTTTTCAACATCCTGTATATCGATCCCCTTATTTGTGTTTGGCAAATATATTTAGTTACCTATAATGATACCTCCACTATACAATGGTTCCCCAAACATCGTTCATAATATAATAAACGATACGCAGATACATTAAACAGGAGAGCGTAGCGAGAAAAAAAACGGTTTTGATATTCGTGTGTGCTCAATGCTTTATTCAGATGCTATAATATAAATGGCGACCATTTAGCGCAGTGATTTAGAGGCCATTGTTGTCGCCAATCTACATACAAAATGCTCAAATGCTATAGTTAATAGTTTGTCCATATATCAAACGGAAAGTGTACAGGATCATTTTGAGATTTTTTTTTTGCATTATGGAAGCAGTTTCTATTAGTGAAGGGACAATAATTTGCTAATCACAATATTTTTTGTACAAAAGATATTAAAACCGAAATAAAGACATGTCTATTGTCTAGTTCATTTTATAGTTTATATGGGCGAAATAATTTGAAATTGAATCGTTGCTTATATAAACGGAACTGGTGTAACTGCAAAAAATAACACTACAATGTAAAGTTTTGTACAGAAATAAAAATAAATACGGGAAGAATTAAAACTATGTTTTTATATCACAATAGGAAATATAAATTTATTTATAAAATTTATATATTACAACATGTTTCGGACTATCGGCCATTATCCATTATCACTTGATGATGGACGATAGTCCGAAACATGTCGTTGTAATATATAAATTAATATTTCCTATTGTGATATAAAAACATAGTTTTAATTCCTCCCGTATTTATTTTACAATGGAATATCACCAAGTAAACCTTAAACACATCAATTTTTGAAATAAAAATAAATAAAAATATAATGAAGCAACCCATTCCTAGGCAAAACAAAAAAATCATGATGAATGGAACTAAATGTTAGTATATTATATTATATAATTATGATGCGTGGTGGTATCTTTTTATTTATACCAATGATGCTTAGATTTATAGAACATTTCATGGGATTTAGTGATTTCGTTTGTGCAATTACAAAATTCTATCATTCTATAATATTAGTATAGAAATTACCGTATACCAAATACCCAAATACCGTATCTTAAAGCATGAAGTAGCTAGATGTACATTTCGAAGGCTATGCCCCCATCTTCAGTAGCACAAAATAAAAAACGAAATAAAATACCTCTGCCACGAATCGTGATTGATATATTATTAAATAAATAAGTCAACATAGCAGAAGTATTTCAAAAATGGCATATAATATGACCTATAAATCTTTTAAAACTAAATAAATTAATAATTAACCAAACTAACAAGTAACAACAATAAACATTAGTTTGTCAAACCCAATATAACTAAAAAAAAAATGCGTGAGACTCTCGCGTGGTAGAAGCGACAGTTCTTAGCTCCTAGGAAAAGTTGATTTTATGCATTGCTTTTTTTCCATTTGTTAACGATTTGATTTTGATTTTGATTGATTTTGATTGACAGTCTAATCATTAAAGAAAGCATTATTAAGTGTAATGTCGTACAGTCTATAAAGAGGAGTTTGGATTAAATATTGTAGCCATATTTTTATAGTTCTTTTTCTCACCAAACCAATTAAATAACTCGATCTGTGTATTTTTTTTGTCTTTTTATGTGGACATTAATACAATGATCATCATCAATGTCTCTTGGTAAATGATTCACCATCGTATTCACACATATTGGAACATTAATAATTTGCCCATAAATCCCATGTTGACCCTGTATATGTCGTAAACGTCGAATTTGTATAAATGGAATTCTGGGTTAAATTAACCTCTCTGACACTAAATCTAATTTTGGTAGATGACCAGGTCATTCTGGGTAGACAAAACCATTTGACTTCGATAAAATTGGAATCGTATTCCGAGTGAGAGCATTTCGGCATGAATTGCACGCTATCACATCTTCAATGATAATGGCTGGAAACGTAGTATGTAAAAATTGCTCGTGCTTAGGATCAACAGCTTTCACATTGTTCTTAAACCATATTCGATCACATATAGAACACACTGTACCTAGCGGATTATTGAAAAATTGTTTATTAAATTTGCGATGAGCAGGTTGAAAGAATGTCAATTTTATGTATGATGCACTAGTGGGTGCATTTCTATATGTCGATGGCTCGCTCAGCTGTATCAGATTCATTTCGTTGATCACTCACACCGCGTGTATCTTCGCGTGTTGAACCGTTCACTCTGAACGGTTCAATCAAATGTACTGTGTCGATGTTTTGCAACGACCTATAGGTCACTAGGACCTAGTTCGTGAACTATGAACTACATGGTGCACGGTGTACGTACTGATGTACTTGTACTAGGTCCTGAACCCGTCGTGTACTAAACCATTCATGAATTACAGCGGCTCGTAAACGATGCAGTATAGTATACATTACATATACAGTACTAACATTTATTTAGTGATAAAGTGTGTTGGTGAACGGAACGAAATAGGAAACTCGATGCAATATTTATATGTTGGTATCAGATTTCATTTGGAATAATATAATTAATATATTCGCAAGAATAAATATGTTCTTAAATATGCATGTCATAGCAAATTTTTGCAATAATGCAAAAATAAACATCTAAATTTTATAGTTCTTCTATTTCATACTGAGTGCAATGCAATCACTTAGTATCAAATCAAAGCTTTGAAATTTGAACAGAGAAGATTCGGAATAGAAAATATAAATTATAACGCCAAACAAAATGATTCTATCCAGTTCATTTTATTATAGTTTGTACATTTCATTTTCAAGTGTTAGTAAAGTAGTAAACATTTTCATCAGTAACTACCAATAAGTATTTTATAACTTCCTATAAATAATCGTGAGTACCTAGAGAAGATTATATTTCTTTATATATATGTTTTGTATAAATTATAAACATTGTAGTCTTGTCTTCTTCATTCTTAATTCAAAATAAGTATTGCAATATTTCAATTTATTTATTTTTTACCATTTAATATTTTTATATTGAGAAAAAACGGGATCATTTTCAGTATGTGCATGTATTTCATATAGGTGGTGAACTAGTTCATTTTAAAAAGATGTAGTAGTTCACGAGCGGTACATTGAAATGAACTACGAACTACGAACTAGGTCCTCAAAGTGACCTACAGTTTGCCATCGCAAATTCAGCTGTATCTATTTTTTTGCAGCTTTTATGACATAATATTTTCATATTTCCAATGTTACCAGCCTCGCTCCATAACAATCTTTTATTAATTAACCACCACACCATACGCACAGTTGATCTTCTTGCCATTGTTGCGGTTTAAAATGATTTCATTTCATTGCTTTCGAGTCTTATTCAAGCAGCTAATTATTGTACAAACTGCACAGCCACCTATATTATACATCTATGTACTTTAACTATCCACCACAAACCATTCCATCCTTGTCGCGTTCTGATACTTGTTATCAGTTGATAATAGCACCATCTCACTTTGCACGAACCACTGCAGAGTAGCTATTGCTCGGTCGCGTCATCAGACAGAAACACAGCGAAGAACGAACAGTGAGCCCATAAATTAGTTCGGGCTTACATGTCAATTAAATGCTATATACAAGCAGGCGCTGGTGTGCCAAAGTGAGATGGCAAGATTGAGAGTGGTGGCAGAATGTGAGTTTGTCCTTGTTGCGTGTGGGGTATTGTCTTTCGAGTCTTTGGTTAGGAGTATGTAATTATTACAGGATAGGAGATAGGTGGGTACCCGCTACTGACTACCTTATATACAAGGTGTTGCTGTTATAAATGGACGATGAGAAAATGTCAGGAATCGTATGTAAATATAGGAATTGTAGTATAGAATATCACCCAAATACCGCAACTTAATGTATTAAGTAGCTAGATGCGCATTTCGAAGGCCATGCCTCCATCTTCAGTAGCACAAGATAAAAAACGAAATAAAATACCTCTGTCACGAATCGTGATTGATATACTATTAAATAAACAAGTCAACATGACTTTTAAGCAATGTAAGTGAACTAATTTGAATAGGATGGCCTGAATCAAAAATATGTTCGGCTACAGCACTTTTATCTTTTCTATTCAATCTGAAATGAGCTAAATGCTCTTTAGTAAATCTAGTTTCAATTGGTCTACGTGTTTGTCCTCTATATATACTTTAGGACAACTAGAACAAGATATTTCATAAATACCAGATTTTTTATTGGAATTAATCAATTCTTTGGGATTTCCTAGAAAATTAGCAACACTATTATATGTTACATTAAAATTATATTTATTTAAAATACTATCTAAAGCACGTGCAATTATATAATCAAATGGTAATTTAACAAATTTTGGAGTTGAATTATTTGTTCTAAACTACTAATATTTCTGATATCTCCATTTATTTATAATATTTATTGTGAATTTTCCAATTAAACTTGAAGCTTTCCAACTTGATTGAACATACTCGTTTACATTTAGTTGTAAACCATACAGAGTGATACAGTATATTCAAAATATACCACAAAATATTGCATATTGTAAGGCCATAAGGACTTTCTATTCATGCAAATTCCAGGATCAAGGCCGATCCTCGAAAAAGTCCCAAGGCTTTCTTGTTGAGGAAAATGTATGCTATGTGAAGTGGTTTGGAAAATGCATTGGATTATCTGAAAACTATGTATAAAAACTCATTTTCAATGTACATGACATACTTTTTTACGGTGAAAGATTTTTTGTAAAATAAATAATAATCCTGTAATATTAAACTTTAAAATCATCAATTTAGTAGATATTTGGTAGAAACGGCAGAAATTAATAACGTGAGCACAAAAAGTTGAAACGTCTTATTAGTATAAGCAAATTTTGTCGCTGTACCAAAAATCGTTAATTTATTTGCCTGCTTAATTTTGTTATAAAGTTATAAAGTTTGTTAAAGTTATATTTAGCAGATGCAATTCTATGTGTAGCTCATCAGAGTACACCGAGAAAAAGCAAACTTTTATTGTGACTTTTTGTTAACAATCTTCATAGGAATGTAGCGTATTTAGTTTAGTAATAAAATTGTATCTCGTTAACATTGTCGGCATAAATGGCACTAAAATGTGCGTTAGCCCCTTAGTCAGTGTCTCATTATTTCCATATATTGAATTTGCTCTTCTAACAACACTTCTCTCAAATTTACGGCATGGCAATAATGAGTTCTATATGCATATTTTCATTTCATAAATCTTTCCTACCTATATTTATTACGCCATGTTGTCTTGTTTTTCTAGATAATGAACATTTTTCGTATTTGTTATATATATTGATAATCCAAATGATAATCTTCTATGCAAGAACCCTTAAAAAAATCTAATAAAAAAATATTCTGATCTATAAATACATATTCTTTTTATTACGGATACTAATTTAGTTGCTCGTGATCGAATGCTAACACTATTTGTTTATATTTACAGAATTTTTATGAAAAAAGAATCCAATTGGAATTCTATTACTAGAGTATATTATATTAGAAAATGCTTTGTTATTTTTACGCTTGTAAAAAAGGCATTAGCCTGTATTCTTCAATTATATTTCTATAACAATACAAGTATATTGATTTAAGTTTTTTTAGAACTTGCATGGATATGGGACCAAATTAGCATATTCTAGTTAGTTAGTTAAAGAGTCCGCAATCCTAAAGATTGGTTGGAAACAGCACGCCATGCCGATCTATCCTGAGCTAATCCCTTCATCTCCCTATAGCTATTCATCTCAACGTCTTCAACTATCTGACTCACATACTCCAATCTAGGCCTACCTACCCCTCTCTTTCCCTCCACTCTACCTTCTATGATCAATTGCATAATCCCCCCATGCCTAAGAATATGCCCTACTAATCTGTCTCTCCTACGCTGTAACACTCTCCAAATACTTCTCTTCTCCCCTACTAACTCTAGTACAGCTTCATTTGTTACTTTATCTTCCCAACCAATCCTCATCATCCTCCTATAACACCACATTTCAAGTGCTTCTAATCTACGCTTCTCTTCCTTTCCTATAGTCCACGCCTCACACCCGTACAGTGCTACACTCCAAACATATACCTTCAGTAATCTTTTTCTAATACCCAAGTCAATATTTGATCTTAAAATCTGTTCTTTTTCTACGAATGCCTTCCTACCCTGTGCTATCCTACACTTTATATCTACCTTGCTTCGATTATCTTTTGTGATTCTACTGCCTAAATAACAAAAATCTGACACTTCTTCGATTCTATTATCTCCTATTGTGATCCTCATTTTTCTACTGCATTCCTTTTTGTCACACCTCATCACTTTAGTTTTACCTATATTTATTTTCATGTTATAATCCCTAGTCAATACTGCCTGCATACCATTCAATACCCTTTCTAAATTCTTTTCGCTTTCTTCCAATATAGCTATATCGTCGGCGAATCTCAGCATATATATTTTCTCTCCCTGTACATTCACACCTACACTATACTCTTCTTTTACTTTGTTTATTGCATCTTCTATATATAGATTAAATAATAACAGTGAAAGTGTACATCCCTGCCGAACTCCCTTCCCTATTTTTGCTACCTCTTCTTCCCCCTCAATTCTAACTAAGGCAGTTTGGTGTTTATATAAATTAAAAATTATTCTCCTATCCTTATAATCTATACCCGTTTCTTTTAAAATTCTAAACATTATGTCCCAATCTACATTGTCAAATGCCTTTTCTAAGTCTACAAAAGCTATGCAAGTTACCTTTCCTACCCTCTTTCTTTTTTCTACTACCGTTCTTAGTGCTAGAATCGCCTCTCTCGTCCCTCTGTTTTTCCTAAAACCGAACTGATCTTCTCCTAGCCTTTCCTCTACTTTATTTTCTAATCTCCTATAAATAATCTTTAACAATATCTTCGATGCATGTGATAGTAGGCTAATGGTCCTATAGTTCTCACACAAATTAGCTCCTATTTTCTTCGGCATTGTTATTATTCTACTACGCTGAAAATCCTGTGGTACTTCTCCCTTCTCATATATTTTACAAACTAACCTGTATAATCGCTCCTGCATTTTTTCCCCTGCGTGTTTTATTAATTCGGCTGGTATCATATCAATCCCCGCTGCTTTGTTATTCCGTAAATCATTTAATGCTCTATGAAACTCTGACCTAAGTATGCTAGGACCTAAGTCATCCTCATCTATCTGTTCCACATTTTCTAGCTCCTCCATGTCCTATGTTTTAAATAAACTATCAAAAAATATGCCAGTACTTGGTACCTAAATAATGACTTATATCAGTAAAGATGTAATCAAAAATCAATCAAGTACTTAAATTTAACAAACCCTGTTTTAAATAATCATCTACAACCATACTACATACAATTTTTCTCCATCCCCTTGAAGAAGAGTCACTTCAAATTATCTTGACATAGCGCACCATAAATTTCTAAACTCTTTTTTTAAATATCTATATCAATTGAATCACCAACCTATGATAAGGAAGACATGTGCATTGCACAAGAGGACGGCCATATAATGGCCATCCTGCACGTTTCTGCTTCCTCTTCTTCAATATACAAGCACATTATTGAAACATAACCTGATCTATTCACTTAAATTAATATTTGTTATTCCACAATGACGATTTTATTATCGGCACATGATATAAACTTATTACTTGCACAACATCATATTTAAATGTACATATGTTTCATAGAAACAATATTGATCTCTCGCAAAGAAAGGTAAGGAAGGAAACACTTTCTTTATCGCAAGTAACTGAAGGTATGTTAACGTAAAGAAATATGTTTTTATCTAATACACCATTCTTGTAAAAATTATACTACGTGTAAACTGAAATAAATGTCATGGGAATAAATATTCCTTTGCCATAAATTACATCTTTTTTTGCAGTGTATAATACTCAATCAATACAGTAACAAATATATCCCTATTATTGGCACAATATCACTTTTGCTGGAATCTATTTCAGTAACCTCTATCGTCCTGTATCTCTAATAAAGCACGTCATATTGTGCGGTTATGTCGCTTGTCATCTCTGTCATGTTGCTGTCTGTCAATCAACCCCTAACTATAGCTTCGTCAGGGCTCTGCAGTACCTTGCCACATTGCCATCATAGAATATACCAAGCGCATAAGCTTTTAGTGTATAGATGCATCTTCCTTCAGGGTGTTAAGTCTTGTTAATCCAGCAAGTAATCTTGTTTACTGTCTTTTAGGATACACCGCATCATACAATAAGATCTGCATCTTAGTGTGGACAGAGAAATATATCTCTAGTGTTGTTTTTAGGGTATGCATGTATTAGTATGTGTATGGCAGTGGCGACTCTTGATATTTCAATCGAGCGGGGCGCTTTTTTTTTTAATAACATAATAGTAAGAAATCTTATCTAAAATTAATGCAAAATGATTGAATTCAATCATTTCTTGAAAGTGGTATTTTTCATTGTTTCAAACACTCCTTGCACAAGTTTCTGATCAATTTAAATCAGGCAATGGCCTACCTAATTCTTTAATTTTTACTTTGTCCTCAAGAGAAAGTCTACAAAACTCTATTTTCAATAAAGAACTAACACTATTCATTTTTATTAAATATATTATTGGAGAAACACGTGGCAAAATCGTACATATGTAACTACACAGAACAATGCAACTGTCTAATCTGGCTATTCTATATCAATTTTCCTGTATACTAGACTAGGCTTCTCTGTTCGGACGCTAAAGAATTGCCGCACGGAATAGCTTAAAACAACGATATATTCTTAGCTGTAGAAGCAGCGTGACGTCTATTTTGTTTGCGGCGCATACGATACGCGAACCAAAGAAACAGATGATATACTGCATACGGTGGCTCTAGCTCTACCGCTTGCAACAGATAGGATGAGTGCATATGCATTTAACTCATCTTGCTCGCCGCCACACCGTGTTGTGTTGAGTGCTATCGCGACGCAAGCATTATCTTTTAGGAAAAATAGCGCGGAGTTAAAATACCACAATACAATTATATATCTACGGTGATGCGCTCAATGTTCTGGCGGGGGGGTGCAGCCGTGCGGCCTTGAAAGAAACCGCCACTGGTGTATGGTGATAGATATATGAGCTGTACAGGTGGTTTATCCACTCCGGTGGTCTTGTTGCTCTTGTAAATTGTATATTTTGCGTTGTAAGTCTCAAGGGATAGTTTCTTAGCAATGGAATGCAAAGTACACTGTTTTTGATGAGAAGCTAACGTTTTGAAAAATGTAATTTGTGTATTGAGAAGTTAAAAGTATTGACATTATTAGTTTTCAGTATTCCGAAATCTTTAATTTTACAAATGTATTTTACAGAATTATTACTTAATCTTAAACTACTTGGAAGTAAAACGTGAAGGTTTTGTAAATGAGTATGTATACGTTTTTACATTCAAAATGCACAGTTGAAAATTCGTACTATCCAACAATCTGAACTGACAGCTATAAAGAAAATTTGATTGCTGTAACAATCAATTATAATTTCGATTTTTTTTCATTGCAATATCTTCTACAGTTTCAATTGACTGTCTAGATGTAGGGCACTAGTGTACATCTACCGATCATCGAGAATTTGCGTATTTTAATACCTCAACATTTAAATTACTTTTTAATGAATGTGTTTTATATTTACTTGTTTTTTTCTATTAACTAAATTATTATTTTATTGAAATCAATTATTCGTTGATGACCCAATGTCATTTATATAGCCTTCTGGCAATGAATTTGAATTTAATTGTACATTCGCACCATTAATTGCTGCGTGAGTTTTTGGTGAAATTGTCCAAAAAAAGTGGCGCTACCCTATCGTGCGAAATACCAAACTCTAACGTGTAATTTTGCAGTTTTTTGGTGTATATATTGTGGGGACAGGGGGGCGCTCACTGCCAAAGAGACATTAGGAGGATGTATTGTCGATTTTACTACCGGTACTATTCTATACAAATTTAATTAAAAAATCACGAAAATCTAATTGATTTGAATGTTAGAGCATTTTGTAACAGCTAAAATAATTTTTTTTTACCATGTTGATGTCTTCACGACTCAGTGAGACCTTACAAAAGCCACTGCATAAAACATGGGAGAATTCGTTATATTTTTTTAAGTATTGTGAAAAATCTTATGATAGGAATAAAACTTAGGCAGTATGGAAGAAATTGTTTCTCTAGTTTTCTACCAATTATTTTCAGTAGGGGAGTTTCTGGAATTCGGATTTTATTAAAGAATTACTTACTAATCATATTATCTGCTCTAAGGTAAATTAACCAATTTGTATCGAATACCAATCTTAAATTCCAAATAGATTACAAATTTTGTGAACTCGTTCAATTTACAAAGTCTATTTAAAATGAATATAATTTTGTACTAGCGATTGTCCCGCGAATTGTTGGGATAATTTCTGACGATCCAGGAAGTTAAAATGATAGATAATTAGGTAGAAATGTAGTAAAAAAGTACCTTTATTATCCTCCTAATTAAAATTCAAAATTTCGTCGATGTCTAATTAATGTAGCTAGTGTAGTAACTTAATTAATGAATTCTGTATTATTCCTAAATTGCTAAGTTTACTTTTGTTTCTGTCGACATTTCTTACAATTTGCCTAAGAAAAAACCCGAGAAATAATTTAATCCTCCGTTCATTCCGTTCTCATTCCGAATATAATCTAAATTTAATTCAACTTCCCTCCGTAACATTGTAATATGACTGTTGTAAACGGTTAAGATAACGTAATTACTACATTTCTTTGCCTCTTAATGACCATTATAACATATTAAGGGCACCATCCCCAACATGGTCGTGTATAACAAGACATTTCAGTTAAATGGTCCAAGTGTGCGGCTATAAAAAAAATATTAAATGATATCCAAGCATGAACAATACTCGTACATTGAATGAGCGTAGCCAAGCCAAGAGTGCAAAATTGCGTTATGTGATGGTTTTTTTTTATCTTTCGAAAAAACTTTGGTAATTTTAAAATTAATGTACCGTATTGGAAGATGATCAGAGGAATGAGATGGAAAAAGTGGCGGAAAGGATTTTTATAGGAGTAATTTGTGAAATGTGCTACATTCAAATTTAGATCGTGTACATTTTTTTTTCAAATTATTTTTGGATATGCATTTTTTTGATGAATATATGACGAATAGGTTAAAAGATACTAATACACATTTATATTAGGTATTGAAATTAGATCAATTTCAAATTACTACGAATTGTTATAGCAGATTAAAAGGAACTATAAAATATAAATTGGCACGGAATATTATCGCAGTACTTTTTTTTTTTAATTTGGATGTGCAATGTTCATTTTTTAGATGTATATGAAAAAAATATTGAAAAAGATTTTTAAACTTTTTTAAAATTTGGTTGTCAGATATTTTTTATTATCGGATATTTTTTATTATCGGATATTTTTGAAGGTATATGAAAATTGAATTTTTTTTTTTTAATGTTTCTTAAATTTGGATGATCAATATCAGATATTTTTCATTTTATAACAAAAGAAAATGTTTTAAAAAAGATTATAATTAATAATTAAAAGATTTTAATAAAAAAGACGGTAAACATATGATTTTTATTTTTGAACATGTCGAAATTTTTCATTAACCTTCTTGTTCTACAGATATTTTGTCATTTTTGACTTATTTGACTGTCAATAATATACTTGAAATTACATTTGACGTATATATCGGTGGCGTATGACAATCATGAGTACATAAGTACAATTTTTTTTTTGATTGTGAAAGCAAGTTTACCCATGAAACTTTTTAAGTGTTTTTAAAAACTTTTTCTCTTTTTTATAATATACATCTTTGGATTGTAAATATTGTAATACACAACTTAGCGATGTGTAGTTCACTCACGAACCGTTCACTCCGAACGGTTCAATCAAATGACCGGGCGTACTGTGACGATGTTTTGCAACGACCTATAGGTCACTATCACCTAGTTCGTGAACTATCAACTACATGGTGCACGGTGTACGTATTCATGTAGTTGTACTAGGTCCTGAACCCGTCGTGTACTAAACCGTTCATGAATTACAACGACTCGTAAACGATGCAGTATAGTATACATTACATATACAGTACTAACATTTATTTAGTGATAAAGTATGTTGGTGAATGGAACGAAATAGGAAACTCGATGCAATATTGCAACAGCAGCATTGCCGATCTGAGTCACAATTTATATGTTGGTATCAGATTTAATTTGGAATAATATAATTAATATATTCGCAAGATTAAATATGTTCTTAAATATGTCATGCCATAGCAAATTTTTGCAATAATGCAAAAATAAACATCTACATCTTATAGTTCTTCTATTTCATACTGAGTGCAATGCAATCACTTAATATCAAATCAAAGCTTTGAAGTTTGAGCAGAGAAGATTCGGAATAGAAAATATAAATTATAACGCCAAACAAAACGATTCTATCTAGTTCATTTTATTATAGTTTGTACATTTAATTTTCAAGTGTTAGTAAAGTAGTAAACATTTTCATCAGTAACTACCAATAAGTATTTTAGAACTTCATATAAATAATAGAGAGAGTACCTAGAGAAATTTATATTTCCTTATATATGTTTTGTATAAATTATAAACATTGTTGTCTCCTCTTCTTCATTCTTAATTCAAAATAAGTATTGTAATATTTCAATGTATTTATTTTTTACCATTTCATTTTTTTATATTGAGAAAAAAAGAGATTATTTTCAGTATGCGCATGTATTTCATATAGGTCGTGAACTAGTTCATTAAAAAAAGATATTAGTAGTTCACGACCTATAGTTCGTGAACGGTACATTGAAATGAACTACGAACTAGGTCCTCAAACTGACCTACAGTTTGCCATCGCTACCACAACTACGATTTATTCTAAGATATGTTTTGATATGTAATTTTTGTACATTTTTATTTAAAAATTAAATTATTTTTAAGCAAAACTGTTTTTGTACGTGTGTGTGGTTTGTAACATTTAATCACGAAATCTAAATTAAATTTACATCTATGATATTATCTTAGTAAATTGTAAAATACTTTCAAATTTTTTTATCCAAATTATTTGCGATAGTATACATTTCCGTTGAAGATCGAAATATATCACGACCACTAATTTTTCGATTATCATTTTATATATATACCATTTTATATTCGTACTATGTATGCTTAATAGACCAAATGTAGACTCATTTTCATTTTTGTGGGGTCTTTTTATTAATATGCACATTTACATATCACACAGAGACAAGAATATTTAATAATAAAAATCGGGGTATCTGGCGGGTGAAAGGGGGATGTTTTTATGAGCAGCGTATCATCATCATTGCCGCCAATGGTATCTATAGTACCATGGGGCAATAATATACACCATATACGTCAAACGGTCGTTGCTTTATATCTACGGTACGGATTTTGAAAATTTACAGGCAGAACAAAAAAGTGTTCGCTATAACACACATATTGCATTTCTGTATATTAATCTAGGTAGTTTTATTAATTTTTTTATTCGATTTCTTTATTTGTGTTGAAATTTTCGGTTGATTTTTAGAAATTGGACTCAAATATTTATGATCAAAAATTTTCATTTGTTATTTATTTAGGTAATATTTTTAAGTCGATTGCTATAAATTAAAATATCGTGCGAAAAGTACTTGAGTAACAAATTTCAAAATTGTGCAAAAGATTTGCTATATATTTAATTTTTACAATAGTGGATACAGAAATTTAAAAAAAAATTTCGATTTTTTTGCATTAAATGCAATAACACATTTATTGAATTGCTGTGTTTTAATCTAGGTAGTTTTCTTCTTTTTTTTATTCGATTTCTTTATTTGTGTTGAAATTTTTTGTTGTTTTTTAAGAAATTGGACTCAAATTAGTTAAACAGTCCGCAATCCTAAAGATTGGTTGGAAACAGCACGCCATGCCGATCTATCCTGAGCTAATCCCTTCATCTCTCTATAGCTATTCATCTCAACGTCTTCAGCTATCTGACTCACATACTCCAATCTAGGCCTACCTACCCCTCTCTTTCCCTCCACTCTACCTTCTATGATCAATTGCATAATCCCCCCATGCCTAAGAATATGCCCTACTAATCTGTCTCTCCTACGCTGTAACACTCTCCAGATACTTCTCTTCTCCCCTACTAACTCTAGTACAGCTTCATTTGTTACTTTATCTTCCCAACCAATCCTCATCATCCTCCTATAACACCACATTTCTAATGCTTGTAATCTACGCTTCTCCTCCTTTCCTATAGTCCACGCCTCACACCCGTACAGTGCTACACTCCAAACATATACCTTCAGTAATCTTTTTCTAATACCCAAGTCAATATTTGATCTTAAAATCTGTTCTTTTTCTACGAATGCCTTCCTACCCTGTGCTATCCTACACTTTATATCTACTTTGCTTCGATTATCTTTTGTGATTCTACTGCCTAAATAACAAAAATCTGACACTTCTTCGATTCTATTATCTCCTATTGAGATCTTCATTTTTCTACTGCATTCCTTTTTGTCACACCTCATCACTTTAGTTTTACCTATATTTATTTTCATGTTAAAATCCCTAGTCAATACTGCCTGCATACCATTCAATACCCTTTCTAAATTCTTTTCGCTTTCTTCTAATATAGCTATATCGTCGGCGAATCTCAACATATATATTTTCTCTCCCTGTACATTCACACCTACACTATACTCTTCTTTTACTTTGTTTATTGCATCTTCTATATATAGATTAAATAATAACGGTGAGAGTGTACATCCCTGCCGAACTCCCTTCCCTATTTTTGCTACCTCTTCTTCCCCCTCAATTCTAACTAAGGCAGTTTGGTGTTTATATAAATTAAAAATTATTCTCCTATCCTTATAATCTATACCCGTTTCTTTTAAAATTCTAAACATTATGTCCCAATCTACATTATCAAATGACTCAAATATTTATGATCAAAAATTTTCATTTGTTATTTATTTAGGTAATATTTTTAAGTCGATTGCTATAAATTAAAATATCGTGCAAAAAGTTGAGTATAATAAATTTCAAAATTGTGCATAGATATAGACGTCACAAGATTTGCTATATAGTTAATTTTTACAAAATCTATATGAAAAAAACATTGGGCAGGCAGTTTTTTTTATCACTTTTACTAATGAAAACAGAAATTTAAAAAAAATCGATTTTTTTAAATATTTTCATTTCCACTTTCACGCTGTACATTTTATCTGAGTATATCTGCAAACATAATATGGAAACAAAGTGACAGATAACAAACGGTAGCGATGCGAAATTGTTTCATGACACGCTTGGTTATACCGTTTATTCCGTTCATACTGCTAACTGCACGTTACACTATATACCCGGTGAACCAACAAAGAGTAAGATTTACTTTAATTCCTAATAATAATAATAATAATATATTATTATTATTATAGAATATCACCCAAATACCGTAACTCAAAACATTAAGTAGCTGGATGCGCATTTCGACGGCTAGGCTCCCATCCTCAGTAGCACAAGATACAAACTAAATAAAATACCTCTGTCATTAATAATAATTGTATATCAATCACGATTCGTGATTTCATTTAGTTTTTATCTTGTGCTACTGAAGATGGGGGCATAGCCTTCGAAATGCGCATCTTGCTAATAAATGCTTTAAGTTACGGTATTTGGGTGATATTCTATACTGTAATTTAACACCATAGTGATAATTTAAAAAATTATTATTATTATTATTAAATTCATTCATATGTTTCCAATTTGCTTCAATAGGCATTTTTTAGCATTACAATATTATATTTTATAAAATCAATGGGAAAATAGTTTATTTTTCAGCTACAAACATAAATTTTATTTCTAAATAGTTTTTACCACTATCTTCACCAGCTGACTTACGCCCTCTAATCTAGGCCTACCTACCCCTTTCCTTGCCCTATATCAACATTCTATAACTAGTTGCATAATACCCCCACATTTTTCTACTACAATATATTTACAATATTCACGTTATTGAATTTGCATAAAAAAAAAAACTTTTATAGACAACCGAGTATTTAATTTCCTTTCATACGAACATGTATACGGTTTTCATTCAAATGACGCAATATTCGCAATGATAATGGCGGCCGAACCGAACGGCTTATCTCTGTGGAACATGGCGGCGGCGGCGGCACGGACGGCCGTCGCTATACCATATATACCATACCGACGCTCGACGTCGCGACGCGCAATTTTAATGATGCACAATGAAGCGCCGCAAACGAATGTGTATGTATTACACGTGATCGTTGCGTATGCCCCGTGATCGTTGCGTATGCTTCCAATGGAGATATGGTGGCAGTGCTCCAGTTGTCGTGTTGATGTTACTTGATTGAAAATAACACTGTTATTTAAAAAATGTGGTTTAATTAAAAAATATATACAGTTAAATTTATCGCAGATGATTAAAGCCAAGAACTGCAAACTAGTGTATAGATTAATCTACAAAAATCGAAAACCAGTTTCCCAACAAATAGTGAAGTGCACAATTACAACACTCGAATTAAATACAATCTATAGGCTATTTTTTTTTAAGTGGCGGGTCCATACTGTATGGGTATGGGCCCGCCCATACTGCGCATTACAAATTAAGACTAGTTTATGCATAGGTTTATGCAATGATAACCAAAAAAAATTGAAAATATACTGGCAGCTTCAACACCCCGAAACCTTATACTCGTGAAGAGATGCTCGCCACTGCATTTTTGTCATTTGAGGGTGTGGTCAAAATTACTGCAATGTTGTCATATCGACAGCCAACAAAGACAGAGTATTATATTAGCATAATTGATCAAAACAAATAATAAATAACTGGAAACTTTTTACTAAATAGTGGACTTTAATCGAAGCCGTATATTTTGATACATTAAATATTCTCAATGTGAATTTTGCTATGCAGTTTACAATTTTAACACTTTGTACTGAAGTTTTTTATTCATATATGGCAACAATGGTACTGTAAGCTCAACCCTTATGCGCAGTAGAGGATGAATTGGGTTCGCCAAGATATAAAAAATGAATTATACATATGCATCATTCCAGAACGATCGTAGGAAAATCCACACAGAAAGCCGAAGAAGACTATAACACATTCCAATGATATTAAAAATAGTTGCTATAAGAGCTTCATAAAGAAACTAATAGTACCTGAATGGCCCTTTAAATTATGACTGCATTAGCAATCTACTTTAGATACTTTAATATAAAATTTAGACATAATAAATAAATAATTTTAATTTCAGCAGATAGCCGTTTAAGACTATCAGCAATGTCACTAGAACTATAAGAAAAATTATGTTTAAACTTCATTGCTCCATACAACACAAATCTGTGTATGTTTGTGTGTATATAATTATATATTTAAAATGTTTTTAACGTGTTGTTAAAAGCGTTACATAAACATGGTTAAAAATATTTGACTAATGATTAAAAAACATCGCCAGTTTTGTATTTTTTTTTTGTTGGTACCTTCTCCTTCGAAACTGTGAAAAAAAATGACTCAAAAAATTACAAAACTGGCCATGTTTTTTAATCATTAGTCAAATATTTTTAAGCGTGTTTATGTAACGCTTTCGACAATACGTTAAAAACATTTTAAACACACTTTTGGAAGTAATATAAAAAGCTCCTAGAATTTTGAATTTCGATAGATTTATCTTAATAAAAAATGGCCTATGTTTAGCAGCAATTTTTGTTCTAATTAAAAACGGCGAGCTTAGGGGCAATTTAAGATATATAAACTGTTACCATAAGAAATTTGAAAAAAATCGATCCAAAAATGAAGGAGTAATTTGCAGAATAAATTACAATGTTTTTCTTATGGCATATAAAGCTTCTTCATCCCCTTAAGAAGATGATTTGCCCGCGTACGTGCCTGTGGGTTGAAGCCTTCATCATGTCCTCGAGAGCATTTCTTAGCGTAATGAACTGTTCAGAAAATATATGTATCGCCTGGTATTTTGCACACCACCGAGTTTCAGAAATTTTATATTTTGCACTCCACCGCGTTTTTAAATATATTATCTTTTTTAAAAACCCAATATGTATGCACACAAAAAACTATTCGTGTGTGTGTGTCAGTGGCGGCTCTTGACATTTCAATCGAGGGGGGTGCATTGCTTAAAAAATAACATATATTTTTTAATATATTCTTGGAGAAACACGTGAGAAATACATAATAAATTAAATTATTTCTTGAAAGTGGTATTCCGCTCTTCTATCTTTCATTTATATAAACATTCCTTGTACAAGTTTGTGATAAATTTAAATCAGGCAATGGCCTACCTAATTCTTTAATTTTTACTTTGTCCTCAAGAGTAAGTCCACAAAACTCTATTTTCAATAAAGAAATAACACTATTCATTTTTATTAAATATATTGTTGGAGAAACGCGTGACAAAATCGTACATACGTAACTACACAGAACAATGCAACTGTCTTATCTGGCTATTCTATATCCATTTTCCTGTATACTAGACTAGGCTTCTCTGTTGCGACGCTAAAGAATTGCGGCCCGGTATAGCTTAAAACAACGATATATTCTTAGCTGTAGAAGCAGCGTGACGTCACGTTGCTATAGCAAGCCAGTTTGTTCGCGGCGCATACGATACGCGAACCAAAGAAACAGATGATATACTGCATACGGTCGCTCTCACTCTACCGCTTGCAACAGATAGGATGAGTGCATATGCATTTAACTCATACTTGCTCGACGCCACAACGTTTTGTGTTGAGTGCTATCGCGACTCAAGTTTTAGCTTTTAGGAAAAATAATGCCGAGCTAAATTATCGTAATACAATTATATATCTACGGTGACGCGCTCAATGTTCAGCCGTGCGGCCTCGAAAGAAACCGCCACTGGTGTGTGTGTCTATCATTTAATATTTCCGATTCTTTTACTATTATTACATTATTACTGTTATTACTTCTTATATATATAACATTAATATACAATAATGTACGTTGTACAAAAAGTTTGTGTATTATACTTCACAGTGAGCATCGTTGACTTACTCAAACATGTGACTAATAATAACATCATTACGATATAATGTGCAATAGAATATTATACTGTAATGACTTTACTTAATAAATAAATAAAATTAATCGAAGATTAGAAATTTGTTTACATTGAGTTTACATGAGTTTACATAGTATAGAATATCACCGAAATACCGTAACTTAAAGCATTAAGTAGCTAGATGCACATTTCGAAGGCTATGAGTTATTAATATATTAATTATCTATGCCCCCATAGATAATTAATTATTTAATAATTATTTACCATCGTAGTGATAATTTTTAAAATAAGTTTACATATTTTTATATTTGTGATGCAACAGTAAATATCGCTTTTAGATTGCCATACTGAAATATTAGAAAAAAAAATCTTACTATGAAATGTCTACAGCTAGAGTGTCCTAAATATTTAAATTTTAACTATATATAAATTGTAAACAATGGCATAAAATGATATACACCACAACAACAGTTAATATCGTTAATTTAATTTAACTTTTGTCGTATATATTTAAATATTTAAATGTTTTTTTAAAATATTTTTATCGTTTTTTTTTTCATCATTTAAAATCATTTCATACAAATTCGTCCCTTTTGTGCCATAGACATGTTTTCAGCTGGCTTATAATAAAATTAAAATACAATACCAGACGATATTTCTACACGAACAATGTGCTAGTATTAACTTTTACGGTATATGCAAAATTACCCTGTGCTTTTTGTGTATTTGCCTCGTTATTTTATTGCCCCCACCCTTAAGCTGTGATAGCGTAGGTAGGGTAGGTTGGCTGAAGGGCGACCAAGCTCTCCCTCTGGCGCTTTTCGCCCGCAGAGGAATAATAAACGTCTGCGATATGGCGGTAATTTTAATTAAAGTTATAGGCGCGCAATTTTATTTGAATGTGTTGTGTTGCGTACATTTCGAATTTTAATTGAAAATGGCAACAAAAGTGGATAATAATTTGAATAAAATTGAAATTAAAGAATAAAAGATGTTCCATTTTGTATTCAATTGGGAAATTTGATCGCTAGAGTATTATTTTTGATAGATTTTTTTTTATATATGACCGTTTATAGATTGTAATTATTTTAATGTTTCGAGAAAATATTAAAAGTCAAACTACACAAAACGTTAAAAAAATTGTTGTTCTTGAATAGCTTGAATGGTGGAGGAGCCTTAATAAAAGATTGAATTCAAATTATTTGCCAATTGATACAATATTTTACTTGTTGCTTTTGGATATTTGTTTTGACCTATTTTTGACCCATATTGCTTTGTTCTTGAATAGCTTGAATGGTGGAAGAGCCTTAATA
This sequence comes from Leptodirus hochenwartii, assembly GCA_947310635.1. NCBI lineage: Eukaryota > Metazoa > Arthropoda > Insecta > Coleoptera > Leiodidae > Leptodirus > Leptodirus hochenwartii. The sequence goes on from OX371176.1 coordinate 43,788,842, forward strand.
AACGATTTAATTCAAACTATTATATTTGCCGACTGAGAGAATATTTTGGTTGCTTTTGGATATTTGATTTGACCCATTTTTCGAATTTTAACGCACATATTGCTTGTATATATACAACTCAACCTTCAATATTTTCACTACCTCAGATTCTTGCATCTCTTAGAGCAGCAGACCGTGGCATCCTAAATTCCGTATATTCGCATATAATATTGGTTGGCGCCGAGGCGCTCCGCCTCCACCCGGTTCTGCCCCAGCGGCCCCTTTTGTCACCCTAGAAGGCAGAAACGTATACGTTACATTTCAGATCTGTAATAGGGTTTACTTGAGAGGAAGGTGCCGATCCATGCAACTATCGATAGAGTGTAACATATTTAAATTTCACATGTAAGGTTTAAAATATAAATATTTTTTATTTTATTTTTTGAAACGGCTGTTTTGTGTTAACTCTGCAGAAGTTTATATAAGTGTTTCTAAAATTGTACGGTGGCAATGTATTCAATTAAATTTCTTCTTACACAGAGGAAAACATAACATAGTGATTTTAGAAACTTTCAATTTAAAAAATACAAAAATGATAAGACAACACTTTTTCACAAAATATATTAAAATATAGTCAAAAGTCAAAAAAGAATCTTTTAAGTGTGTAATATTGATACGTTATTATATTCTAGACAATCTAGTGGTAGATTTTGTAGGATGTCACTTGGTGGTTTCCTACAAAAGACAGGATGTTTATACAAGACAAAAACCAAAAGTGTAGAATACAGATAACAGAATGTATTAAATTAAACTTCTTCTTACATAGAGGAAAACATAGCATAGTGATTATAGAAACTTTCAATTCTATAAAAAATACAAAAATGATAGGACAACACTTTTTCACAAAATGTATTGAAATATAGTGAAAAGTGAAAAAGGAATCTTTTAAGTGTGAAATAATGATACGTTATTATATTCTAGAAAATCTAGTGGTAGATTTTACAGGAGGGCATTTGATGTCACTTGGTGGTTTCCTACAAAAGCCAGTTATACAATTGCATGGTGAATTGTACAACGACCTAGTTTTTTTTTTTGTTTTTTGTATGGTTCGATAATATCCATTAGTACATTAAGATTTATGAACATATTTGTAACTTGACTTGGTGGTTTGTAACTTGACATACGGTATGACCATGAACTAAATAGTAACGTACATGGTGAAGTATTTAGATTTGACACACTGCTTACCGAATAGCAAAATCTGATTTCTGGATCAAGTTGATATTTGTACGATTTTCAGCACACTGAAAAAATACATTATTGAAATTAATATCAGTTCGCAGATTTCGAAGAGTTTAGTTAAAGAGTCCGCAATCCTAAAGATTGGTTGGAAACAACACGCCATGCCGATCTATCCTGAGCTAATCCCTTCATCTCCCTATAGCTATTCATCTCAACGTCTTCAACTATCTGACTCACATACTCCAATCTAGGCCTACCTACCCCTCTCTTTCCCTCCACTCTACCTTCTATGATCAATTGCATAATCCCCCCATGCCTAAGGATATGCCCTACTAATCTGTCTCTCCTACGCTGTAACACTCTCCAAATACTTCTCTTCTCCCCTACTAACTCTAGTACAGCTTCATTTGTTACTTTATCTTCCCAACCAATCCTCATCATCCTCCTATAACACCACATTTCGAATGCTTGTAATCTACACTTCTCTTCCTTTCCTATAGTCCACGCCTCACACCCGTACAGTGCTACACTCCAAACATATACCTTCAGTAATCTTTTTCTAATACCCAAGTCAATATTTGATCTTAAAATCTGTTCCTTTTCTACGAATGCCTCCCTACCCTGTGCTATCCTACACTTTATATCTACCTTGCTTCGATTATCTTTTGTGATTCTACTGCCTAAATAACAAAAATCTGACACTTCTTCGATTCTATTATCTCCTATTGTGATCCTCATTTTTCTACTGCATTCCTTTTTGTCACACCTCATCACTTTAGTTTTACCTATATTTATTTTCATGTTAAAATCCCTAGTCAATACTGCCTGCATACCATTCAATACCCTTTCTAAATTCTTTTCGCTTTCTTCCAATATAGCTATATCGTCGGCGAATCTCAACATATATATTTTCTCTCCCTGTACATTCACACCTACACTATACTCTTCTTTTACTTTGTTTATTGCATCTTCTATATATAGATTAAATAATAACGGTGAAAGTGTACATCCCTGCCGAACTCCCTTCCCTATTTTTGCTACCTCTTCTTCCCCCTCAATTCTAACTAAGGCAGTTTGGTGTTTATATAAATTAAAAATTATTCTCCTATCCTTATAATCTATACCCGTTTCTTTTAAAATTCTAAACATTATGTCCCAATCTACATTATCAAATGCCTTTTCTAAATCTACAAAAGCTATGCAAGTTACCTTTCCTACCCTCTTTCTTTTTTCTACTACCGTTCTTAGTGCTAGAATCGCCTCCCTCGTCCCTCTGTTTTTCCTAAAACCAAACTGATCTTCTCCTAGCCTTTCCTCTACTTTATTTTCTAATCTCCTATAAATAATCTTTAACAATATCTTCGATGCATGTGATAGTAGGCTAATGGTCCTATAGTTCTCACACAAATTAGCTCCTATTTTCTTCGGCATTGTTACTATTCTACTACGCTGAAAATCCTGTGGTACTTCTCCCTTCTCATATATTTTACAAACTAACCTGTATAATCGCTCCTGCATTTTTTCCCCTGCGTGTTTTATTAATTCGGCTGGTATCATATCAATCCCCGCTGCTTTATTATTCCGTAAATCATTTAATGCTCTATGAAACTCTGACCTAAGTATGCTAGGACCTAAGTCATCCTCATCTATCTGTTCCACACTTTCTAGCTCCTCCATGTCCTGCCTACCTTTATATAAATCTTCAAGATACTCCTTCCATCTTCTAGCTTTTTCCTTATTTTCTGTGAGTTCCTTACCCTGCTTATCACATATAATGTTACCCTTTGGTTTTACTTTAGAAAAATGTGACTTAATTTTCCTGTAGCCCAAATCTACTTTACCTCTTCTCATATCCTCCTCAATATCCTCACAATTTCCTTTTATCCACTCTTCTTTCGCTAGCTTGCATTTCCTATTAATTAAGTTCCTTAGTTCCTTATATTTTTTCTGTCCTGCTTCTGTGTTTCCAATTTTAATTTTCCTTCTTGCTTCTATCATTTCAACTATTTCTTCCGTGATCCATTCCCTCCTACCTGCCCTTTTCTTTGTGCCTAATACTTCATTTGCTGCTGTAGTTAACCCATTTCTGATTTCCCTCCATTCGCAATCTATGTCGTTCCTAGATGTTCCATTAGCCATGATTTCTACTTTCTGCTTGTACTTTTCACATACATCAGCTAATTTTAACCTATCGACATCTACTCTGACCTGTTTAGACTTCTGTAATTTCTTGAATTTGACCTCTGAATCCAGGAAGAAGAGTAGTGTTTTATTATTTATTCAATTTTCTTTCAAATTTATGATTCAAAAACGTATTCCTATGGAAAGGCCGTTTTACACTAGAGAAAATTATAGTAAAATTGCTTTGAAATTTATGTCATGGCATTAATCTTTCGAGTAAAAAATAAAACAAACGAGCATTTTTACTAGGAAAAGACTAAACGTTAAACATTTGAAAAGTAATGAAAAAAAGGGTGTGTTTTTTTTAAAATAACATTCTACGCTATGGATAATATCACTTTTTTTGGTGCCCCATCACTTTATTTAAATTAAAAAATATCGCATGGTTCTTTTTTGATAAACATGGTAGAGAAATATATACAACATTAATCTTCGCATGGTAAGATTGTACATTTAAATCGATCCTGCGACAATTTTGTTAAAGTGACAAAATTTGATTGGTGAAATTATAACAATACATTCACATTCAATTTGTTTTTAAAAAATAGGAGGATCGTAGCAAATACACGAAAAGAAATTTTAGCAATGATTGTTCTATTAATTTAATATATATTTTGTTAAATACGTTCCGAAAAAAACCGTCAAAATCAGCGGGCAAAGAACTAGCCACAAAGGAGACACAATAATATTTAACTTATTATTTACTGAGGATCCAATCTTAGTTAAAATAAAGAATGTTAGGCAGTAAATTACTTGCATTATTAAATGTGTTAATTATTTTAGTTACATGTTAATCATTTTTTATGTGGATAAATTGTTCATTATAAATTACAAATTACATATTTCGCCTAGCAAAATATAAATTAGTTGAACATGAATTCCATACTTGAAATTGTAGCTTTGATAAAGCATTTTGATCAATTTTTTAAAATTTCGCTTGATTTTTAACTTTGGTCATCTCACGTTTTTTTTTTTAGTGTACATCAATACAATATTTAACTATTCCCAATGACAGAGGCCCTAATTAAATGCCGTTTTAGTAGGGGGCGTGACCGGGGTGAATCAGGCCGAGTTTCGGACAGTTTCAAAGGCATCCTCAGTCGCAAAATATAAACATATCGAAACGAAGAAAACATGACTACAGGCAGTTATAATTAGGAGAGCCATAATTATAAAATGGTTAAAACTGAACAGTTCTGTTTAGATGAAGATAAGATACTAAAAAAAGATACGAAAATGCGACGATTAACGCTGGAAATAGTAATATTGAATCAATTTGAATAATTAGCGACGTATTCTTTGTATAGCCATTCTTTTTAGTTGAGGTGTGCATAAAAATATAAAATTTATTGTTGTACGTCGCAACTTGACATATTTATGACATATTATTTTGGGTTGCATTCTCGAACTTAACATAACTACTTTTATTACCTTTTCTTAGGTAAAATCAGGATCAAAAGGGATTTTACGATCATTTTAAGTTATGTTTCGGTAATTTTATATGGCTGAAAACAATTTTATAAGATTCTACGCATTTTTGAATAGCTTTATTCGTTTGTCCGTGTTTTTTTTTTATAGTATTCGCAATTATAATTTCCACAAAAAAATCAGCTGTTAAAAAACTCCATCTGCCAAAATAGATTATGAATATACACGTTCGGGATTATTATTTACGATATTAATTACGAAATAGGTTCGAATTGAATATGTTAATCACTTATCCGAATCACCCTGTAGAATAGCAGCTACTTTACACTATATAATGCAATAAACACAGGATGCGAATCAATTCAAGTCAATTCAATTACTTTCAAATAAATAGTCGTCGATGCGCATGGTTTGACATGATTTCTATAGACGTACATTTGTGCCACGTAGTTTATTCTTCAATTATTAACAGTCTTATAGGAGATATCAGTTTGTCCCCTCCATTTTTCGTTCGGTTATATTACGAGGGGTCTCTAAAACTACTTTGATATTACCCACTTATTACCCTAACCATTCTCTAACTGAATCTATTATGTACGATATAGTTTGCAGCGTTTACTTTCAGCTGCGATCGTTTATATAAATTAGATTTTTGAAGCAAAAAAAGAAGCATTTTTAATTAACGTAGTGTTTTTCATATATTGTGATGAATTTTATAATCGGGTTTAAAACAAAGGCCCATTTCCTTCGGAGCTTTCCGAATTTTATTTCACTTTCTATTAAATAAACCACTTAATTGCAATAAAGCTTATTATATATCACTGTGAAATCAGTTTTTCTTCGTATTTATGGCTTTTCTTTAATTAAAATTAATTTAGAATTTATTTGTTTTTGAAGTGAAACTTCTATAGGGGTGGTAGTGCAAATTGGCCTGAGCGTCACGAAAATGAAACACGCTACGCGCATGCGCCGTGTGTAATGTGTGTATACGTAGCATAAGGCAACCAGTAGACGCTTGCGTATATTTTATTATATATTACACAAACACAGCTTAATCTTTTAGCTAACAATTTCCATTGTGTGAATATTGAGAAAGACAAGTACAGACAGAGTGCGAGCCTTTAGTGAACGGAAGAAAGCGAATAAACCGCAAATAAAAGTTCCAACAATTACCTTGGAAAGAAGTAGAGAGTATCGAGCCAGGCAACGGGCGTTAAAGAAACACGGTGGACAACATAATCTTCCAACGACCTCAAATACACTGGATGAATCGATACCGTCGTTAAGTGAAGACACAGTGAGTGGTATAGAGAATTTGAATGCCACTGATTCAGGCACGTGAAGATACACGCGGTGTGAGAGATCAACGAAATGAATCTGAACAACTGAGCCATCGACAAATAGAAATGCACCCACTAGTGCATCATACACAAAATTTACATTCTTTCAACCTGCTCATCGCGAATTTGATAAACAATTTTTCAATAATCCGCTGGGTACAGTGTGTTCCATATGTGATCGAATATGGTTTAAGAACGATGTGAAACCTGTTGATCCTACGCACGAGCAACTTTTACATACTGCGTTTCCAGCCATTATCATTGAAGATGTGATAGCGTGCAATTCATGCCCGAAATGCTCTCACTCGCGGAATACCATTCCAATGTTATCGAAGTCAAATGGTTTTGTCTACCCAGAATGACCTGGTCATCTACCAAAATTAGATTTAGTGTCAGAGAGGTTAATTTCACCCAGAATTCCATTTATGCAAATTCAACGTTTACGACATGTATGGAATTTATAGGCAAATTATTAATGTTCCAATATCTGTGAATACGATGGTGAATCATTTGCCAAGAGACATTGATGACGATCATTGTATCAATGTCCACATAAAAAGAAGAAAAATTTAATTGGTTTGGTGAGAAAAGGAACTATAAAAATATGGCTACATTATTTAATCCAAATTGCTCTTTATAGACTGTACGACATTACAGTTAATAATGCTTTCTTTGATGACCAGAGTGTCAATTAAAATCAATCATAATCAAATCGTTAACAAATGGAAAAAAGCAATGCTTTTTTCAATAAACTTTTCCTAGGAGCTAAGTAGTTTCACTTCTACCGCGCGAGAGTCTCACGCATGTTTTTTTTTAAATGTAGTTTTCATTTATTGACTGAACCACATTTTCAGTGAAATTAGTGATATTTATTCGATTAATGACATCAAAAAATCGCGTTGTCAAACATACACATTATTTGTTTTCCTTTAAGGTATTTTTAAGTCGAAAAAACGCTAATTCAATTATGTCTGCTGGCTTAATTCATATATAAATGGAAACAAAAGTAGTAATAAAAATTCTTCAGTTTTGTTCAAAAGGCGGAAAATAAAAAAAATATTTTTCAGTTCCTACGTAGACGATCATCGTTCGGAAAGAACTGTTGACATGTCCAACAAATATATTTTTTATGAAACCGTAATTATACAATAATACTTTTTTTTATCCTAAACAATCATTATAATACCAAGAACCTCAAAGACATTGTTTTTTTTTATCTCATAGCAATTGTGGTAATGATTTTCTTCGGTACTATGGTATATTTGAACAGTTTTTGTAAATTTCTAGTCACTAATTGAGTGTTAGTTTTCCAACGTTGTCAAACTGCTTTAATTTCACTCTAATTCCACTAATTCCCGGTAGCGCCACATGTCTTGGAATGATGGATGGCTCATCTGTCAAAATTAATCTAAATACTCGAGCTTTTATACCCGAAAATCAACCAGTAAAATCACGAGATATCCAATTTCAAAGGCATACGAAAGATTTTTTTAAAGAAGAAATATGCCACTAATTATGAAAGAAATTAATAGTTCGCTAGAATGACTGTCAGAATAATATTTTATGGTCAGAATTATAGTTCGTAAATTTGTGAATACGTCTACAAAAAAAATCCCCCCTTGAAATAAAACATACACGTTCCATTTTAATTATTTAATTAATTAATTGAGTGATATTCTATATTAATACATGTTCCAATTTTCTTAATTCTTGTACGATATAGCCTGACTACCCTGTATATAACTATACCTACATATAGATATTTTGCGTGATCTAATTTGTGTGTTAAAGTTCATATACAAGAGGCATAAAGTGCTTGGCTGATTTTATATTAGCATACAGTAGCCTTAGGTGATATTTAAACCATGCCTTTAGTTCTTCATGTTCAGTTATTGAGTGTCGACCAATATTGAATTATTAAAATTGCCTCAACGGTAGGTCTATATACGCGGTGTTCATTTTTATTTGATATGAAAAATGAAATAAGTCAATTGATGATGGTTTTTATTTACTTTTAAATTTTCTTATTACTAAAATGGTATATATTTTTATAACGCACGAAATAATATAATTTTACATTAACATATGTTATAAGGGCCAGTCAAGTCAGGTCAGGCCATGTGAATACTAAGCAGTAATTTGAACAATTTTGTATATCGTAAACATAGGAAGTTTCTAGTATAGATATCACCCAAATACCCTAACAAGCATTAAGTAGCTAGAATTATAATACAGAATATCACTCAAATATCCTAACAAGCATTAAGTAGCTAGTATTATAATATGGAATATCACCCAAATACCCCAGCAAGCATTAAGTAGCGAGTATTATAATATAGAATATCATCCAAATACCCCAACAAGCATTAAGTAGCTAGTATTATAATATAGAATATAACCCAAATACCGCAACAAGCATTAAGTAGCTAGTATTATAATATAGAATATCACCCAAATACCCCAGAAAGCATTAAGTAGCTAGAATTATAATACAGAATATCGCCCAAATACCCCAACAAGCATTAAGTAGCTAGTATTATAATATAGAATATCACCCAAATTCCCCAGCAAGCATTAAGTAGCTAGAATTATAATATGGAATATCACCCAAATACCCCAGCAAGCATTAAGTAGCTAGAATTATAATACAGAATATCACCCAAATACCCCAACAAGCATTAAGTAGCTAGAATTATAATATGGAATATCACCCAAATACCCCAGCAAGCATTAAGTAGCTAGTATTATAATATGGAATATCACCCAAATACCCCAACAAGCATTAAGTAGCGAGTATTATAATATAGAATATCATACAAATACCCTAACAAGCATTAAGTAGCTAGAATTATAATATAGAATATCACCCAAATACCCCAGAAAGCATTAAGTAGCTAGAATTATAATACAGAATATCACCCAAATACCCCAACAAGCATTAAGTAGCTAGTATTATAATATAGAATATCACCCAAATACCGTAACAAGCATTAAGTAGCTAGAATTATAATATAGAATATCACCCAAATACCTTAACAAGCATTAAATAGCTAGAATTATTTAGTTTTATATTGTGCTACTGAAGATGGGCACATAGCGCTTGAAATGTATATCTAGCTACTTAATGCTACTTAAACGGTATTTGGGTGATATTCTATATTATAACATAGAATAGTTCTAATAATCTTTCTAATTTTCTAGGAAATCCAAAAGATTTGATTGATTTCAATAAAAAATCTGGTATTTATGAAATATCTTGTTCTAGTTGTCCCAAAGTATATATAGGACAAACACTTAGATCAATTGAAACTAGATTTAAGGAGCATTATTTAGCTCATTTCAGATTAAATAGAAAAGATAAAAGTGCTGTAGCCGAGCATATTTTTGACTAACTCAGGTCATCCTATTCAAATTAGTTCACTTAAATTACTTAAAAGTGTTTTGAATTATTCCGAGTTAAATGCTTATGAAAGTATATACATGCATAAATCTAAATCAAATTTAATGAATTTAGATTCAGGCCCAGTATAACCAGTTATTCTAATTTTATTTCTTATTATATACAAAATGCTACTTAATTTATTTATTTATATAGTTATTATTATTGTTTTTTATATATATTAGGACAGGGACACAAAAGAAAGGTATAAATTTGCTGATGAGGTCCGTCATAGCATTGGATTAAATATTCGCAGAAGTTCAGGAGGAGTTCAGGAGTTAGTTCTAAAAATAATATTGTTCAAAATTTTTTGTCATGTAAATATATTGTAAAGAAATATGAATTTCAGTGAGCGATTTAATATACTATAGGAAAACTAATTTAACATTTGAACTATATTCAGCACGTTCAATTATTAACAGTGGCACTTAAAACTTAAAAATTTCGCAAACGGCATATATATATATATATATATATATATATTTCTTAAGTGCACCCAAAGAAACATAAAATTTCCAAAACATTTCGTTGAGTTCCTTTCATTAGGGCTGTTTTCATGAATGAATAGCAATCATGTAAAAACGAAAATGGGACATATTTTTTGGTCACCGTGTATTTTAATGATGATATAACGAATAGTTTTGTATCGTACAGGTTCTTCGTGCACAGTGGCCTGTATAGAGTCTACAGAAAATACACGGCGCAGATGGAATAATGACTCAATCATCGTAAAAGCCATCTCATTACATTTATTGTGCTGATTTGAGACTGAGAATGTGGTAAATTAGGCAACAGCGTCTCGCAAAGAGCTCGGCCAGGTTTATGGTTTATGGGAGCCGCTCTAATTGACATGTTATGGACTCGTATTGAGAATTGGTTTGTGTAATTGGATCGGTTTACAGTTGAATATGTAAGAAGACCTGAAATGAGAAGACGTGCTGAAATTTACGCAGGAAATTTCTAGTTTTTTATGCTGATGTTCAGGCGAATAATAAGAGATTGCTTTGTTAAAACAGCATTAAGTTACCGCCGTTAACTTGAAAATGAACGTCATAAAATTACTAATGTGGAAAAAATAAGGCGAATTAACGAGGTGTAGTTTTACTTTTAAACTATATACATTATTCAGGGGTGCCAGGATGAGCAAGGATGAACCTTATATCTTATTATTTGATGGCATTCATTTTGGCTGTAGCTTCCTAATCTAGCATATGCCAATAAATGGATTTGTTATTATTATTATTATTATTATTATAATACGTGTTAAATTGGTTCAATACGAAGTCATTTTATTTCATACAATAGGCCTTTTCTATTTTCTTACTTAATATAATTGGCTTATAACATAAATATAATCTCATGTATAATTGAATTTACATTCATTTTTCAATATCTTAAAAATTAATTTTTTTCTTTCGGTATTCCGATGTGTTATATAGAGAGGATTGTATTTTCAAATTTTAGTTTATTTTATCTCTTAATTAATCCTAAAAAAAAAATAATAATGTGTATAATATAATAAAAAGTGGTAGAACAGCATTTTTTTAAATTTAATTCATATTTATAAAATACATTTTTTTTTTTTGCTGAATTTCGCCTTTTGGGTATCTTATAACAATATACTGTATGTGTAAATTCTACAATGTGTAATTTTTACAAAATACTCAATAAAGATTCTTATTATTATCATTATTATTATTATTACTACTACTACTATTATTATTATTATTATTATTATCATTATTATTATTATTATCATTATTATTATTATTAGATAACTATTTTGAATAAACTCGTCGTTTTCCCGAAAGATTATACACATAATTATCAGCAGGACGAAAATTTCAGATTTCTATTTGCTAAAATGTCTGCAAAATCATTTGAAGGGGTGCTTTATAAAGAAAAAATCAGTGTAATTTAAAAGTGATTTAAATATATCGGTTCTCTGGCTGGTGTGATCTATTTGTGATGTTGAATATCAATAATAGCACATATGCAGCATAGTCAGTCAATTGAGAGTGTCAAACCAAGCAAGCCGAGAGTATATTTAGTAAACGTTTAAAACTCATTTATCGAGGGGAAGGAAACGAATCTACTGGGGGCTTCTACTGTGTGCCAGACTGTATATAGGCTGCTATTGAAGATCGTCAACTATGGGGTTTACAGTATACATGTTACATTGTGCACTTCAATACTATGCATGAAATACAGCGAAAGCCAGTTTTAATAGTTACAATTTTGTGATAGATTGTTATGTTTAAATGTTGAGCCTAAATATCTGCCAACACTAAAATTTCAATTTAAGATATAAGTATATAAGCAAAGGAACAATAAATAATAATAATAATAAATCCATTTATTGCCATATGATTTTTTTTTGAAATTATAGCCAAAAGGAATGCCATTAAATAATAAGCCTTATAAGATATAAGGCTCATCCTTGTTATTCCTGGCCCTCCTGCAATATTCCGTTGAATATCGTTTTGATTTTCGTTATATGTTTCCGAAAATACTTCCGTTGACATTTTTTTATAGAATATATAGAAAATGTTGCGCAATGAAGCGATGAATATTTCAGGGTAAACTCACCATGATTATTATACACGCAGCGATTGACAGAGGTATTCTATTTCGTTTTTATATTTTATACTGAAGATGGGGGCGCATCTAGCTACTCAATGCTGTGAGTTACGGTATTTGGGTGATATTCTATACAATTATTTAACACCGTAGTGACAACTTTCCAAAGGATAAAAACATTGGAATCAGTGGTAGTTTCTTTCGCGCCCCCCCCCGAACATTGAGCGCATCACTGTAGATATATAATTGTATTGTGATATTTTAACTCGGCATTATTTTTCCTAAAAGATAAAGCTTGCGTCGCGATAGCACTCAACACAACACGGTGTGGCGGCGAGGAAGTATGAGTTAAATGCATATGCACTCATCCTATCTGTTGCAAGCGGTAGAGTCAGAGCCACCGTATGCAGTATATCATCTGTTGCTTTGGTTCGCGTATCCTAGACGCCGCAAACAAAATAGACGTCACGCTGCTTCTACAGCTAAGAATATATCGTTGTTTTAAGCTATTCCGGGCTGCGATTCTTCAGCGTCCCAACAGAGAAGCCTAGTCTAGTATACAGGAAAATTGATATAGAATAGCCAGATAAGACAGTTGCATTGTTCTGTGTAGTTACGTATATACGATTTCGCACCATGTTTCTCCAAGAATATATTCAATAGAAATAATTTAATAAAAATGAATAATTGAAAATAGAGTTTTGTAGACTTCTCTTGAGGACACAGTAAAAATTAAAGAATTAGGTAGGCCATTGTCTGATTTAAAATTTATCACAAACTTGTGCAAGGCATCAATGAAATATAGAAGAGCGGAAAACCACTTTCAACAAATGATCGAATTTAATCATTTTGCATCCATTTTAGGTAAGATTTCTTACTATTATGTTATTTTTTTAAGAAATGCGCCCCCTCGATTAAAATGTCAAGAGCTGCCCTTGATTGGATTTTACATTTGAACTTTTTACTGTTCGAGCCGCAAATGCAATTTTGATGAAGGGAGTTTTTCTATAATATAATCAAAAGCACTAACTGCTCTCTTACAGATTTGATCGCGCTCAAAAATTTGGAATGCATTTTATTGTGCTCAAAAAATGCAAATAAAAAATGCTGCTTTTGCAACATAATCGTCGTACCAGTAGCTTCCGTTGCTACACTTCGATTCCGTGCACAATTTGAAATTAAATAACTTGAAATATATAGCTAAGATGTGACTAAGTTTAGTTACTTCGGTGAAAATACTCAATTTATCTATTTGTATCACGTTCCTAATTTAGGAAGAAGAGATAATTGAAACGTTCGTTTGCATAGAGTGCTAGATGTGCATTTCGGATGCCAAGTCACCATCTTTAGTAGCAGTAGTAGCTTAATAATAAACCGAGTAAAAATACCTCACACACCCGGATTGCTACAATTAATAAAATTATCACGTAACATTAAAATTCTTTATCTCTTCCAAATTTCACTTCTTTTCCAGTATTTTCGATAAGATCCAATTCAATTCAATTAACGTTGTAGAGAATTTATCCCTCATTCAAAATTTTCTGATCTTAATTTGAGAAAATCATCCTTTGTTCTTCTTTTCAGTCGATCTAAACTTAAATGTGCACACCTTTACCTTTTGTTACATACCCCGCGAAATGTTTACTTTCCTTTATTTATTTATTTATTATAATTTAATATAAACAGTGATTCTTTTAAATCCTTGATGGATATTTTCATATTTCCTATATTTCCAACTTTAATGTAATATTTCAATAATATAGAATATCTATAGAATATAGAATTAATAGATGTACATTTCGAAGGCTATGCCCCCATCTTCAGTACATATGTGTATATATATATATATAATCTATGTATATACTGCAAAAATAATATTTTTTCTACAAAAAAATAATCAACATTTCCGCAATTTAGTTTCATGATTCTATTTCTTCAAGTATCATTAAACATCTTCTTAGGTACCACCGTGATGTGTCACGAATCGCCGTTTGAGAAACTCTGCCGAAGAACTTCAAATATAAAGCTAGCAGTTGGCACTCGCGTAAATATCCGCATATTCAGTGATTCGTTACGGCACTAATACTCTGCTGATGGCTGCTTGAACCGTTTCTATGAATCTGTACTTTGGTACAAAAATGGCCAATGTCCAATATAATAATGTGTCGGAAAATGTAAAATGCAGTTTTTAAATTATTAAACATTTTCGTAAATGGTTTAAATGGAACATTGAAATTATTCTTTAAGAAGGGCCAACGTCCAACTACCAATAAACATTGGCCATTTTTAAATAAAGGAAAGCCGATTAATACGAGTTGTGCTTGGGCCAATTTGCACATTGACCGTCTTTGCACTTAAGGTAAAATCACATTGGCCACTTCAAAACAACTTAAACATAAACTTAACTTAAACTATTGGAAAGGACATTGGCCCTTTTTACAATCATAGTAGAGCTTGCTCCGAATTTATTAATGTATTTAACTCAAATTTCAATATTTTTGACACTGGCCTTTCTTGTTCCAACGAGTCGTTAGTATACATATGATGATTATTGTTGCCGTATATAATATTCATTTACACAGTAGACGTAGTCACGGTGCCTGCTTCGACTCAATATAGGACGTAGATCCCATCTCGTTCCTGTTCATCCACAAATCCTTCATGCTGTATATACATATGGTATTTTCCAGAGCCGAATCCAGCAGGATACTGAAATCACGACGCACGCCGTATTAATTGTTTGGCGCATTGTTGATTGATTAACTAATATCATTGATCAATGATATTATTTATATATTAAATTCATTTGATCTCTTGGAATATTTCGACACCTTCGTTTACACATAGTTGTTAAACGAGGACTTCATTAAATTGGTCTAAAACAAATAATATCATTTTACATGTACAGTAATTTGTATTGATTTATTGAAACAACGTCACAAGGTTTTGAAAGAATTTTTTATTTCGCTATATTTTTTATATGTGCTATATTTCAGTTTTGTTAATTGCAGTTATTTCAGTTAAATGTCGAAATTCCGAAAAGAATAAATTAATGGCATTCTATGCGTTCGTTTAGTTATTAATTTATTGATTCGTGATATAATTGTTGTAGAAGAAGTAGAAGATATATTTTGTGTAGAAAAAGCTTGGGGTTCATATTTTAACTCCTGTGAAAGTCGTAAGTATCTTAGTTGTGGTGTAAAGCCACCACTGTAATGTAGAATCAATATACTATAGGGCTTTTCAACAAGGAATTTATTTTATATATAGTAGTGTTAAACTGTGATTGAAGCGAATACAGGAACTAGTTTAGATCTTTCGAATCATTAATTTCATTGAATTCGATATCCTATATTATACTATAAAATAAATATGACCATCTGTGAAACTATTTTGAATACAAAAAAACTTACTTAATTCAAAAAGCTTGAATAAATTCATTATTTGTATATAAATGCAGTGGCCATGTTCGTGCCATTTCAATCTGGAGTGGGGGAATTCCTTAAAAAATAACATAATAGTGAGAAATCTTACCTAAAATGGATGCAAAACGATTAAATTCAATCATTTTTTGAAAGTAAATTCCACTCTTCTATCTTTCATTGATATACACTTTTCCAAAACTTTTTCGTTAATATTGTAAATATCTCGCAACATATTTTTATTAAAACACATCTACGCCAACACGTTTAAACGATCATTACCCATACCATTTCGCAAAAAAGTCTTGATTCTTTTAAGTGTTGAAAAACAACGCTCTGATTCAGCAGTGGTCATCGGGGTTGTTAAAATAATTTTAAGTATTTTTATAGTTTCCGGGAAAGTTTCACTGAAATTATTTTGTAGCAATAACGAAAGAACATTTGTGACTCCAATTATTTGATAAAAATCCGGACGCGAGTAAATGACTGCTAATTCTGTTTTAAATCTGGTTTTATTCAAAAATGGATATGCATGACACACGGTTTCCAAAAGGTCCACTGGAAATTGGTTAGAAAATGTTGGCATCGATTTCGTGTTAAATAACTCAGCGGCTTGTAGATGGCCACGATATGACAATCTGTCCTTCATCTGTGTTATAATTTTTTTTGTAAAGGTCTCTTGTAAAACGCCGCGTAAATTTCCGGTTTTGAGCACTCCTTGCACAAGTTTGCGATAAATTTAAATCAGGCAATGGCCTACCTAATTCTTTAATTTTTACTTTGTCCACAAAAGAAAGTCTACAAAACTCTATTTTCAATAAGGAACTAACACTATTCATTCTTATTAATTTATTTTTATTAAATATATTCTTGGAGAAACACGTGGCAAAATTGTACATACACAGAACAAATGCTACTGTCTAATCTGGCTATTCTATATCAATTTATATACACATATATATATACTACTCTCTGTTCTCTCTGAACTTCTCTCGGACGTTAAAGAAGCGGTCGCCTGCACTCTATGATACACTCATCTCATTGGATATGTGCTGTATATATGTATTTAACTTGTACTGGCATTGGATAGCCGCTGGGAATGTGTGACACATATTAGACGATGAAGCAACGAGCAAACCTAAGAAACAGAAGACATACTGCATACGATCGCTCTCACCTATTGCTTGCAATAGAGTAAGATGAGTGCATATGCATTTAACCTGTACTGTATGGCTGGGTGTCTCTGGACACCGCGCAGCACCAAATTAGCGATATATCTATACCACGGTAACGATAGATACAGCATCGGTCGCTGCTTTGACTTGCAACGGATATACCACAACGAACGCCACACCGTGTTGTGTTGATTGTTATCGCGGCGCAAGCTTTATCTTTTAGGAGAAATAATGCCGAGATAAAATATCGCAATACAATTATATATCTATGGTGATGCGCTCAATGTTTAGGAGGGGCGCGCGGTCCTGCGGCCTGCATAAGGAACCACCACTGTATAAATGTAGTCGATTATTTATAAAAAAACATTTTAGCAGTGATGAGATGGAAGGAAATAAGATGAAGGCTAAACCAAGAGATGAGAGAATAGAAGAATTCGCAGATTTGTGTTATTTAGGAATATTACAAAGGATAACCGAAGTAAGGTAGATATAAAATGTAGGATAGCACATTTGTAGAAAAGTAGCAGATTTTAAGACCAAATATTGACTTGGGTAATGTGGACGAAGAGTAAGGTTGGCCGGGTAGATAAAGTTACAAATAAAAACATGCTATCGTCAGGCAAAGAAAAGAGAAGCATGATATTGTTCCTACAAATTAATTTTGTTGCCATCGATAAACAAAGCACCCGCAAAATTTCCAATTTTAGAAAATCGATCTGATTTTTTCAAACAACTGAAATTGTGCGTTCGTTTTACCGAATATGCCTCTGGTATATTGTTAATTTTCTTGAGACACCCCTATTTACTCGTGTGAGACCCTTATTCTCGTCAAATACATAAGAATTGTCTTAAGTTTAAGAAGCTTCTCTGTATTGATTTTTTTTAGATATGTCGTAAGTCGCAAAAAAAGTTAGCTGGCAAAAAAGGTAATTATAATAATCATTATATTGCATTTATTTTCTGGGAAAGCACCCAGTAATTGGGTGAAATTTTTTACCAAATGGAATTTTTAATATGACCAGTTTTTAAAATAACTTGACAGTGCTATTGTAATTATTTTTTAATACAGATTTATCACACCTTAAAATTACACCCACAGTTTCCCAGTAAACCCATTACAATCCTTTTGATTTCCTTATCTTCTACATTGATGCAAGTGACAATAAGAAGATTATAGAAGCTTAGTCAAACACCCAACGATAAAGATCAACAATCGGATAATTGAAAATCCCATTATACGATGATGCCTCCGTTACTAGGTTTGAAATATTAGTAATTTGAAAACAAGTTCATCTTTCATACAAAAAGGATCGCTTAAAATATGATTTAATTCTGAAGCAAACTTCAATTTTGCTTCAGAAGTTAAATGGGAAAGTCAAATTGTTGCTATTTATAAGCCTATTGATGAAGTAGATATTTAGTAAACCTCTAAAATCTGACAGATAACACGATTATATTGACATATTATTGTGTGGAAAAAGACACGTGAAAATTTGAGCAAAGAATTATTTAATCGGAAACCACACATTAAAAAATTTGCTATTAAGCTCGAAATTTATTAAATGGACCTATCTATTGTTAATTATATTTTGAGAGTGAACATCTTATATAAATAAATTTTATAGATGTCGCTTTGTCGCTAAACCAAAAAGTAGATAATTTAAAATTAGGTACCAAACTAGCAATATATTAAGCTCATGTTATAAAATCTAATTCTTATTAGCCTACTATCACATGCATCGAAGATATTATTAAAGATTATTTATAGGAGATTAGAAAATAAAGTAGAGGAAAGGCTAGGAGAAGATCAGTTTGGTTTTAGGAAAAACAGAGGGACGAGGGAGGCGATTCTAGCACTAAGAACGGTAGTAGAAAAAAAGAAATAGGGTAGGAAAGGTAACTTGCATAGCTTTTGTAGACTTAGAAAAGGCATTTGATAATGTAGATTGGGACATAATGTTTAGAATTTTAAAAGAAACGGGTATAGATTATAAGGATAGGAGAATAATTTTTAATTTATATAAACACCAAACTGCCTTAGTTAGAATTGAGGGGGAAGAAGAGGTAGCAAAAATAGGGAAGGGAGTTCGGCAGGGATGTACACTTTCACCGTTATTATTTAATCTATATATAGAAGATGCAATAAACAAAGTAAAAGAAGAGTATAGTGTAGGTGTGAATGTACAGGGAGAGAAAATATATATGTTGAGATTCGCCGACGATATAGCTATATTGGAAGAAAGCGAAAAGAATTTAGAAAGGGTATTGAATGGTATGCAGGCAGTATTGACTAGGGATTTTAACATGAAAATAAATATAGGTAAAACTAAAGTGATGAGGTGTGACAAAAAGGAATGCAGTAGAAAAATGAGGATCTCAATAGGAGATAATAGAATCGAAGAAGTGTCAGATTTTTGTTATTTAGGCAGTAGAATCACAAAAGATAATCGAAGCACGGTAGATATAAAGTGTAGGGTAGCACAGGGTAGGAAGGCATTCGTAGAAAAAGAACAGATTTTAAGATCAAATATTGACTTGGGTATTAGAAAAAGATTACTGAAGGTATATGTTTGGAGTGTAGCACTGTACGGGTGTGAGGCGTGGACTATAGGAAAGGAAGAGAAGCGTAGATTAGAAGCACTTGAAATGTGGTGTTATAGGAGGATGATGAGGATTGGTTGGGAAGATAAAGTAACAAATGAAGCTGTACTAGAGTTAGTAGGGGAGAAGAGAAGTATCTGGAGAGTGTTACAGCGTAGGAGAGACAGATTAGTAGGGCATATTCTTAGGCATGGGGGGATTATGCAATTGATCATAGAAGGTAGAGTGGAGGGAAAGAGAGGGGTAGGTAGGCCTAGATTGGAGTATGTGAGTCAGATAGTTGAAGACGTTGAGATGAATAGCTATAGGGAGACGAAGGGATTAGCTCAGGATAGATCGGCATGGCGTGCTGTTTCCAACCAATCTTTAGGATTGCGGACTCTTTAACTAGAAGAAAGGAAGAAAAAAAAATCAAAATTTGTTTTTCAATTGAAAAATATAGGCCAATTCTTAAAAATACTTATAAATGATTTTGTTCATTTATTAATACAGGATAATATTATAAAAAGTCTTTTGTATGGTAAATAGAACGATAGTACTGTTAAAATTTGTCCTAATTAATTTGGGATTAAAACTGTACCTTGTTAATATTGCATAGTGCTAAAATATAAGGAATATTTGCATAAATGTATTTCAATTTCTTTATTTCTGCTATTAATTGGCGAATAATTGAAACAATAAACCGTAAAAAGGACGATTATATTTTGTTGATACTTTAAAAAATGGTAAAAAATAATTTAGCTTGGCGAAAATATATTTATAATACTTTTATGGTACGATTAAAGTTGGTACAGTAATTTGTTTGTATATTTTATAATATTTGAAAAATATATCATTTTTATAAGGGTAATTTTAATTTTACTGAAGATAATCATCAAAAGGCAGATATAGTATTAAATTATATTGTCAGAAAAAATAAAAAACATATATACCAGTTTCTTATGGACGCATAATTTTTACAATTTTTTTAACGTTCGATTGTCGGTATTGAAATTATCAAAATTATAAATAAAATGGAACAAATACACCGCATTTCGATATTATTTTTTTATTATTTGCCGTATGTGATAAAAACATTTTCATTGAACGAATGCAGTTGTTTATTGAACAATCAGCGAAGTAAATTGAATTCGATATTTTACGACTGTTTTATCATATTTTAATTAACAGTTTCGTATAAAATACAAACAAAAACAAATGCTCGAAGCGTATTGATATATTGAGAAAAGTGATCTATCACCCCAAATCTAATTAAAGCAGATTAAATAACCATTACTAGCTGCGACTAATGACTCTATTAACTCATTTTAAGCATAGGGCGGTTCTGTGCGCTTATTGTAGATGTTGCAACGGTGGCTATTGGACTATTATGTCTATAAGTCATAGGTCAAATTGGCGTCCTATAATAAACTGTCCAAGGAAAATACATTCACGCTTACAATCGTAATTTAATTGTGTACTTATAATTTGATTTACAATTATTTTCAAGCGATAATATGACTTTTGGTAAATGGAGTTATTTAAGATCAATTTTATTTTGTGATATTGATTTACTCTTTGGCCACTTTTTCAAATGAAACGAAATTAATTTGAAAAATAATTTGATTATTTTTATTAATGTTTCTGAGATATACATTATCAGGGCTATAAAGTATATTTCAAATTCATTTTGTTTTAGGAAAATATATAAGCACATTCGGTCTTATTTTCTCTTCTAACTGAGCTTTGGTCTCATTTCATATGGACAAAAAAAAAAAAAGTGACCCCCCTGTATAAAATATATTTTTACCATTCTCTAATTTTTTTAATACTTTTCTGTATATGTCAACAAGTCTCTGAATATAATAGGGCCATCTTATAAATAAATTCCTATTAATTTTAAGTTTTTATTGTATTTCTTATGATTAAGGTCTGACAGGTCAGAGTTCTTTTCGTTATTTTTATGGCTCTATTAAAACTAGTTCAATGAAAGTTCATAAAAATCACATTTACCGTAAAAATGGATACAAAGATTTAGTAGTCTTTGTGCTTGAAATGATTTCTATAGACGTTTTTAATTCGCATTTTAACACGTCAGAAAGTGACCTTCTTTGTATGAAAATTTCCGCAAATTTTTTTATTTTTTTTATAAATTCTTTTATATATAAAACCACTCTTGTAGTATGAAATTGTCTGTATTCTAAATACATCTTTTTTAAATAGAAATTTGTGATTAGTAAAATAATTATCATTTGAGGTAGTAAATGATTCATTGAGACATTGATTTTAACTAGAAATTTATAGATTTATTTTTAATGATATATAACAAGATATTTTAATTTCTTCTGGGCAAGAAAAGCACTCGAGTAGTTAAATCAAGAAAGCCAGGTGTTCAGCGCAATGGTAACCGATGCACATTCGATTCTTAGTTACAGAAATGCAGCATCTCATTTTATAAAGTCTGTTTTAATATCTTCTTCAGTACATTATAAGAAAATAATGATAAAATTGGCGAGGATGTGATGATTGTAATAAATCAGTGATGGTGAGACTATTTATATGTGCCTTTTTAAAAATTTAGAAATAATATTTATCTGCTTATTGATGCACTTTAACAAGGCAAACATTTTTTTTACAAAATTTTAATAATACGAGTTTAAACTTGCGTAAAAAATATCACAACTTTGTGATATCAAAATCAGTATTATATATTCTTGTGGTATTTATTTTAGTTAAATAGATATTTTATATCATGCTCTTATTTCGTCACTTTTATTTAATACAACACACGTTGAATTAAATTCAATTTTTTTTTTAAACGTTTTTAGGGAACAAAATTACAATACTGTATTTCGAAACAAGTCGCGGATGACATTCCAAATTTTCATTATTTCCTCCTCTGCATTTTCAAATTGCTCTCGATTAATGATCATTTAAAAATCTTTACAAATCATTTTCTCAAATCAACAAACTTATGTTTCAATATACTGGAAAAAAAACTGCATTTCTACATCCTTCAAAAGTCAGCTATCTGAAAATTTCCGATTTCAATTTCGAAAATCGAGATTATTTACTGCATGTAAAATAATTTCTGATATTTCTGTCTTAAAAAAATCGACTTCTTCTTTCGTGCAGAACAAAATAGTACTTGTACAAATTTTAATGATAAAACATACGGGCCATCATTAATAATTATTTATGTGTTTATATAAGGCAAGAAACAAGTAAAGTCTAATGAATAAAAAATAATGTTATATTAAATAATGAATAAAAATTATATGAATGTTTTAGATTGACGTTCATTGAAAAATTTGCTAAAGAACGTAAAAACGAGTGTGAAATGTGTAGATATGGTTGTTTAACTAAATTAACTTGGCATCGAAAATTATTTGCTATATTTCCTATGGTTTGAGGAATCCAATAAATGTCATATAAAGATCTTTAAATTAAATTAAATTAAATTAAATTAAATTCGTTGATTTTTCATTTTTAGATTTCTAGTTTAATATATGAATAAATATAGATTTATTATATATTTTTGTCAAAAATCGTTTGTACAGATATTTATAGTTATAATAAAACTTATTCTTTTTAAGAATGTAAATCATAAATTTTGAATACTTTTTTTTCGTGTGATTCTGGAACTTGATTATAAAAATACCGCTGAGGAAATATCGACTTGACTATCTAGTTTAATTTTAATTGTGATTGGTTAAAAAATTAAATATTTGAAATTTGTAAAAATTCAGAATTGTGCCTACGCTGTTTTTGCTAATATTATTATTAATTAATCAGACGTATTCAATTACAGCTCATTTTTTTTTTAATTGGCGGAGAATTTGGTAGTCGTCTACGCATAAGGTTGTGCTTATCGGTGTTATACAGTACCAGTGGTGCCAGACAACAAAAAATACTCTAGGTCTAAGAATTTAAATTTGTCACTATTTTATAGCTATCGTACAAATTAATTATGACATAAATACGATAGTATTTATTAACATTTCTTATATTCTAGTATAACTTTTCTGCATTTTGTATTGATTTCAAAGAATTCATTCTAATTGCATAAAATGGTTGTTATAACTGTGCGTGGTAATTTGTCAACATTGCATTTCTTAGGACGCACACCTTCTGCACTAGACACACCTACTTATTCTTTGGAGAAGACAGAAGCGTAGCGTGTTTTGCTAGAATTATATTTATTGAAATAAAAGTTATATTTTTGTTCGAAATCGAAATAATATTCTATGCCCAGCTCAAAGTCAACCCAAAGCTAATAAGTAAGAGTTTATTAGTAATTATAAATTGTGTGCACTTATTTTATATTATGTAACAATATAATTACCTATCTGTTTATATTTCAGTAAAAGTAGCAAAAAAAAAGTACTGCATTGGAATATTCAATGTGCTACACGACTAACGCCATACTATTTCGAATAGCACTGCTCTGTACTGTATTGGTCAAGCCATTATGCCGGTTTTGATTTATGATGCGTATACTTCTGTCATTCTCCGCCAATTAAAAAAAAAAACGCGCTGTACATGTTGGTAGATATTGAAATAGACTTTATATTAGCCAATTCGTTACGTGTATATAAATTCAAGCGTATAAATATTTCTTCTTAAAGGTTCAACGTCATATATAGGTACGCTAATGAATCTGTTCATTGTTAAATCGACGTGATCGTTTCGTACGGCCTTTCGGCCACAACCACCATTACCTTTGATACGAAGTGTTGTGAAGTTAGGCGGCGGTTAGGCCTGGCCAAACGACCAATACAGGCCTAATTGCATGACAATTGCATCGCATCGTTTCTTATAAACGTATACGTTTTGTATTTGTTGTCGAAGTGGACGGACCAAATGACCCGAACGGCCAACAATAACAATTTAATTAGAAGCATTGTTAAAGGAAGATGTGTTTGTGATTGCGGTGGTGTTGTTAAGTTAGGTAAATATCAATATAGTAGGATGCTATTTGAATGTTGGATTATTTACTGTTAAAGTAACGGTGTTGTCGATAGATGACTTTCATTTACGGGTAGTTTGACGTTGAAGGGGGTATTTTTTAAAATCGCTCACTTTTGAAGTCCATGTCAATTTTTTATATATCTGACGTGCTATAATATATCTGATATCTTTTAATATATCTGATATATGCTACTATGGCTAATTCTTGATTACTAATCTGCATAAATTTGACAAATTTGAATTTTTCAGATAATTTATGTATATCGGAAAAATAAGTAATCATTCGATAATTTAAATACGACATTTCGCCGCAATTATTTGCCTTTATTGATGTCGATGTTCTTACAAAATATGGTAGATTTAAAATTTGCAATAATAAATGAAAAAGGAAGTAAAACTAGGCAACCAAAATTTTGGATTTATACAAAAATGGCAATGTTTGGGTTATGGTGTTAATAAGTCTTTATAATAATAATAATAATAATAATAATAAATCGCTTTATTTTGTTATATCACAAAAAGAAATAAAATAATATGTGAACATTGTATTGTATTGTCTAATATTGTATTACGTTAAACATATTATTCTCATATAAAATATAATTTATTCAATATTAGATGTACCGGTATCCCTAAATAGGGGAAGTTTATAGTTATTTTGCATTTTTGCAAAATGCTTTATTTTTACACTTAACCTTATAAACCAATAGTGTAGAATATTACCCAAATACCGTAACTTAACACATTAAGTAGCTAGATGTACATTTCGAAGGCTATGTCCCCATCTTTAGTAGCACAAGATAAAAACTAAATAAAATACCTCTGTCACGAATGGCGATGGCAAACTGTAGGTCACTTTGAGGACCTAGTTCGTAGTTCATTTCAATGTACCGCTCACGAACTATAGTTCGTAAACTACTACATCTTTTAAAAATTAACTAGTTCACCACCTATATGACCAAATACATGCACATACTGAAAATAATCTCCTTTTTTCTCAATATAAAAATATTAATTGGTAAAAAATAAATAAATTGAAATATTACAATATTTATTTATTGAATTGAATTAAGAATGAGGAAGAAAAGACAACAATGTTTATAATTTATACAAATCTTCTTGAGGTACTCACGATTATTTATATGAAGTTCTAAAATACTTATTGGTAGTTACTGATGAAAATGTTTACTACTTTACTAACACTTGAAAATTAAATGTACAAACTATAATAAAATGAACTAGATAGAATCGTTTTGTTTGGCGTTATAAATTATATTTTCTATTCCGAATTTTCTTTGTTCAAACTTCAAAGCTTTGATTTGATATTAAGTGATTGCATTGCACTCAGTATGAAATAGAAGAACTATAAGATTTAGATATTTATTTTTGCATTATTGCAAAAATTTGCTATGGCATGACATATTTAAGAACATATTTAACCTTGCGAATATATTAATTATATTATTCCAAATGAAATCTGATACCAACATATAAATATTGCATCGAGTTTCTTATTTCGTTCCGTTCACCAACACTTTATCACTAAATAAATGTTAGTACTGTATATGTAATGTATACTATACTGCATCGTTTACGAGTCGTTGTACGGTTTAGTAGACGACGGGTTCAGGACCTAGTACAAGTACATCAATACGTACACCGTTCACAATGTAGTTGCTAGTTCACGAACTAGGTCATAGTGACCTATAGGTCCTTGCAAAACATCGTCACAGTATGCCCGTTATTTGATTGAACCGTTCAAAGTGAACGGTTCGCAAATGAACTACACATCGCTAGTCACGGATCGTGATTGATATACTATTAAATAAATAAGTCAACATAACAGAAGTTATGTCAACAACATAATTTAACAAATTTTGGAGTTGATTTATTACTTTGTTCTAAACTACTAATATTTCTCATATCTCTTGTTCTTTTAAATTTTTTTAATATGTTATTTATAATTTTAGAAGAATAGCTATTTTGTACTGCTATATTTCGGATGTTATTTAAATCAATGTGATAATATTTATCATTAGATAAAGGAACATTTAATAAGCGGTTAATTAAAAAACGAAATTTAACGCAGATAATTAATTTATGATACTGTCCCAAATTTATAATTAATTAAAAATTGTTGTTCATAATACCGCACATACATAATTATTACTAAATAATTTTATTACAATATTTCAACGGAGGTACAATGTTAAAATAATTTGCCCCCTTTTTTATGAACTTCTTTTTATTTTTTTTATAGCCCGTACATTAGGAAGGTTGACATAATTTTTTTTAAGCATTTACTGATCAATTGGCCAAGTTACAACGAACGCAATTATATATTTTACAAACGTTATATTAAGTTCTTCATTTTGTAGCAATTTCTAGAGAGCAATAAGAATTGCGCGATTTTACTAACACATTTTTTAAAACATCTAAAATATTGTATAAATAGTATTATTCTCAAATTCTTATTCAACATTAATTTTATGTAGTATATGGACACTCTACATGTCTGCACTAATAGAATAATAATATTGTGATAAATCACGTTTATTATATCGGTGTCATTTATGGGCTCTCTCTAATAAAAGTAAATCCAGTAAATAAAGTGTATTATTATATGGAATGTCGTAAATCAGTTAATACAGCACAATGAGAGAGAAGAAGGCCATGAAAGGTGTCAGGGACACTCTGGACCTAAATCACAGACCCTTGGTTGGAACATAAAAAACATACGATTGGTGGAAAAAATTAGAAGGCAGTTTAAATATTGCTATTCGATTTTATTGGAAATATATATGGACAGGATACAAGAATAGTTCTTAATTCAGTGCCTAAATATACGTTATATACTTAAAATTAAAAAAGATATTTGTAAATTTGATGGATCATTCTGACAATCTATATTTGTTACATACGTTTATGAATTGATTTTGATTCAAACTGTTCCATTTGTAGTTCATTAAAACTGTATTTGTGATACTTTTATGGTGAAGTATTTTATACACAGTTGCCATTTTATATCGCAAATTTTTAAAATTCAAATTTGTTTTTATGAATTTTAAAAATATCATTAATTTTCAAATTTCTTTTTTAAAATGTACATATGTTTACGGGATATATATTCGCCACTAATAATTAAAAAAAATTCTAACGACGTACTTCAAATTCTATTAGTGATTTAATATAAATTCGTCAAATTTGTTTTTATGTTGTTAAAAATATCATTAATTTTCAAATTTCTTTTTTAAAATGTACATATGTTTACGGGATATATATTCGCCACTAATAATAAAAAAAAATTCTAACGACGTACTTCAAATTCTATTAATGATTTAATATAAATTCGTCAAATTTGTTTTTATGTTGTTAAAAATATCATTAATTTTCAAATTTGTTTTATAAAATATACATATGTTTACGGGACATATATTCGCCACTATTAATTTTAAAAAATGTAACCACGTACTTCAAATTCTATTAATGATTTAATATCGAATCGTCAAATTTGTTTTTATAAATTTAAAAATATCATTAATTTTCAAATTTCTTTTTTAAAATGTACATATGTTTACGGGACATATATTCGCCACTAATAATAAAAAAAAATTCTAACGACGTACTTCAACTTCTATTAATGATTTAATATCGAATCGTCAAATTTGTTTTTATAAATTTAAAAATATCATTAATTTTCAAATTTCTTTTATAAAATATACATATGTTTACGGGACATATATTCGCCACTATTAATTTTAAAAAATGTAACCACGTACTTCAAATTCTATTAATGATTTAATATCGAATCGTCAAATTTGTTTTTATAAATTTAAAAATATCATTAATTTTCAAATTTCTTTTATAAAATATACATATGTTTACGGGACATATATTCGCCACTATTAATTTTAAAAAATGTAACCACGTACTTCAAATTCTATTAATGATTTAATATCGAATCGTCAAATTTGTTTTTATAAATTTAAAAATATCATTAATTTTCAAATTTCTTTTTTAAAATGTACATATGTTTACGGGATATATATTCGCCACTAATAATAAAAAAAAATTCTAACGACGTACTTCAAATTCTATTAGTGATTTAATATAAATTCGTCAAATTTGTTTTTATGTTGTTAAAAATATCATTAATTTTCAAATTTCTTTTATAAAATATACATATGTTTACGGGACATATATTCGCCACTATTAATTTTAAAAAATGTAACCACGTACTTCAAATTCTATTAATGATTTAATATCGAATCGTCAAATTTGTTTTTATGAATTTAAAAATATCATTAATTTTCAAATTTCTTTTTTAAAATGTACATATGTTTACGGGACATATATTCGCCACTATTAATAAAAAAAATTCTAACGACGTACTTCAAATTCTATTAATGACTTAATATCAATTCGTAAAATTTGTTTTTATGAATTTAAAAATATCATTAATTTTCAAATTTCTTTTTTAAAATGTACATATGTTTACGGGACATATATTCGCCACTATTAATAAAAAAAAATTCTAACGACGTACTTCAAATTCTATTAATGATTTAATATCAATTCGTCAAATTTGTTTTTATGAAGTTAAAAATATCATTAATTTTCAAATTTCTTTTTTAAAATGTATATATGTTTACGGGACATATATTCGCCACTATTAATAAAAAAAATGTAACCACGTACTTCAAATTCTATTAATAATTTAATATCGAATCGTCAAATTTGTTTTATAAATTTAAAAATATCATTAATTTTCAAATTTCTTTTTTAAAATGTACATATGTTTACGGGACATATATTCGCCACTATTAATAAAAAAAATTCTAACGACGTACTTCAAATTCTATTAATGATTTAATATCAATTCGTCAAATTTATTTTTACGACGTTAAAAATATCATTAATTTTCAAATTTCTTTTTTAAAATCTATATATGTTTACGGGATATATATTCGCCACTATTAATAAAAAAAAATCCAACTACGTACTTCAAATTCTATTAATGACTTAATATCAATTCGTAAAATTTGTTTTTATGAATTTAAAAATATCATTAATTTTCAAATTTCTTTTTTTAAATGTACATGTTTTCGGGACGTATATTCGCCACTATTAATTTAAAAAATTCTAACTACGTACTTCAAATTCTATCAATGATTTAATATCAATTCGGCATTTATGATAAAACGACCTTAATTATAATTAAACTAAAAATACAAACACAAAATAATTGTTTCAACTATTTTGCATTTGAATTAATATGGGCCATTTTAAATAGACTTTTTATATATGTTAAAAATATGAAACAGTTAAAAATTAAAAATATCACCCTGTATTTTGATAGGACCTTGTATATCATATACATATATCCAGTGTTGTCTAATTGTCCGTCGAATAGTGCGGCCTAATCATATCAGACACGTTGAATAATTTATTTATAATGACGGTATAAATATCAGATTATGCCTACACTCGTCTCTGCATCTCAAAAGAGCTGGTATATGCTTGCTTACTCCACTCTTGCATACCATTGTATTGTACTTTCGTGCCGCTTGTACACTTCTGACAATAAAAGTGCCAGTTTATATTATTTTTATATCAATTTTAAATCAACAGTTAATTTTCGTTTTTTTTATATACTTTTTTAGTACAGGCATAGGGATTTGTATTTTTCACGACAAAAAATATTTTTTATCTCTAAAAATAAATTTATTAACGTCAGAAAGCTGGCAACGTCTAAAAACGACCATTTTCAACGAATACAAGCGTTTTTAGACATTTTCGTAATTCGCGGACTAAAGCTGTATTTTTCGCGACAAATTTTTTGTTTATCTTTATATACAAATGTATATTTTTATTAATTGTTGAGATATGTTTAAGTAACATTTTATTTTACACGAAAGACACTAATTAAAAAAAAAAAATTCTCAGCCAGTCGAAATATTGTCGATACTCGACGAATTTTCGAAAATTTATGAAAAAAAAAACGAATCTTCTCAAAGAATTGCACGTGGAGTCAATTTGCAGAAATATCGACATTTATTTCACATCCAGACAGTAAATAATCGCGATTTGGAGATATTCGAATGGCATACTCTTGAAGATGTATTCGTCCATTTTGGATGTATTCACTACACAAAAACTTTAGTGAGTTTCTAAATATTGAAGTTAAAGTCTTGATAAATGAGAAAGAAGAAAACAAACAACCAAACTTTCACCGAGCGTAATTAAAATAAATGTATAAGAAAAAATATTTTTGAAACGCAAAAATATAAGCAGCATTTCAGATTAAATAGACAAGATAAAAGTGCTGTAGCCGAGCATATTTTTGAATCAATCACGATTCGTGACAAATGTATTTTATTTAGTTTTAACTTGCTACTGAAGATGGGGGCATAGCCTTCGAAATGTGCATCTAGCTACTTAATGCTTTAAGTTACGGTATACTATTATTTAACACCGTAGTGAAAAATTTTTAAATAGAAAATTATTTAAAATATATAATATTAATTCGTTGTATTATAAATAAATGAGAAATGTAACAGTGAATCGGGTTCTGGACATTTTTGTTGAATGTGTATGTACATTTCAGTTGGCTTACAATCGTGAACATTCAAGGCACACTTAACACTAATTGATTGTACCTTTTCATCATCTAAAATGTAAGGTGCTGTGAGCCCTGCAAGTTTCTAAAGCAGTGAGGTTCAAACATTTCTTGCGCGTAATATCGATAAGTGTTCATTAAACAATCATCTGATCTGATCGCGTAATGATGCTAGTAACAAAGTCGAATTTAGATGTCTTCGATTTCGCAAGAATAAAAACTATATTTTGGCGAGAGAAAAATTAACTAGATCTTATAAATCAGGTTATTTATATTAGATATTTGGTAAAGGCTGAAAACAATAATATCAGTCATTTTTAGATGGTTTCCTAGGACAAAAATTGATTTTTTTGGCGATTAATTTTGTTTAGCTATCTTTATATAGAAAAACCCGAAATATATAGAGATCTAGTTGAAGGCAAATAGAAAAAAAAACCCCAGGGGTTTCGAAAGTGAATTCGTTAGAAAAGAAAACTTTAAGGGTTAATGATAATTCGTAGCATTGTTAGAATTTGAAAAAAAAATCCCCGTAAAACCTTAAATTCCTTTGGCTATTGAAAAATTACACTGAAAAAATATCTTTATCATTTCATACTCGCACTATTAACAGTTTTTTTTTAATTGAACATTTTTCCTCGACGACGGAAATTATCATTTGGCAATTTAACGAATTAATTGTTTAAGAAAGCAGAATTAAACAAAAAAACTATCATTATTTTCTAATCAAAAAATCTTTTACCATTATATAGTGTGTGTGTGCGTGTGTGTGTGTGTAAAAGACAAACACGTAGACCCATTGAAACTAGATTTAAGGAGCATTTAGCTCATTTCAGATTAAATAGAAAAGATAAAAGTGCTGTAGCCGAGCATATTATTGACTAACTCAGGTCATCCTATTCAAATTAGTTCACTTAAATTACTTAAAAGTGTTTTGAATTATTCCGAGTTATAAATGCTTATGAAAGTATATACATCTAAATCAACGTTTTTTATCTTGTGCTATTGAAGATGGGGGGCATAGCCTTCGAAATGCGCATCTAGCTACTTAATGGTCTAATATACGGTATTTGGGTGATATTCTATACTAATATTTAACAACGTAGTGATAATTTAAAAAATTGTATAGTTAATTAAATACTCCTCAATCCTAGGGATTGGTTGGAAACAGCACACCATCTATCGATCTATCCTGAGCTAACTCCTTCATCCCCCTATAGCTATTCATCCCACACACGTCCTCCACTACCTGATCCATATACTCCAATCTAGGCCTACCATCTCCTACGCTATAAATACTCTCCAAATACTTCTCTTCCTCCCTATTAATTCGCCTCACAGCCGTACAATGCTGCACTCCACACATATGCTTTTAGTACTCTCTTCATAATACCCAAGTCAATATTTGATCTTAAAATCTGCTCTTTTTATACGAATGCCTTCCTACCCTGTGATATCCTACATTTTATATCCACCTTAGTTCAGTTATCTTTTGTAATCCTACTTCCTAAATAACAAAAGTGTGATCTGACACTTCTTCTATTCTATCATCTCCTATTCTTTCGCCTGCATTCCTAATTGCCGAACCTCATCACTTTAGATTTTTCATATAATACATAAAACTCTGATTAGAAATCTCCCATTTAAAATTTGAGTTAAGTGGAAGAGCAGCACGGGTATTTTTCTCTTTGTTATAAGTTACCAATTCCACTATTTTTTGATATTCTGCTGAACGTCGCCCAGAGCGATAATAAATATTATATATTTTGTTTATTATTATTGTTATGCTAATGTATTTTATTATTTCGCGCAATAAGACATATTATTATAATATAATTGAAGACAATGAATCGTTTCTGTAATATTGTATTTGAGAGTGACGCCACTGTACTGTATGATTTGAAGAATTACAATCGTCCATGTAAATACGTATTCAAAAGCAGAAAATTAGTAAGTACTTATATATTTCTGTACGTGCATTCGTGTGTCGGTAATACAGATGACCGTATAAAAATTATTGCAGCGCACACAATGGACATAAATGAGTTATGTCCATATTTTGTGGATACTGTGTCGGCGTATCCACAATACAATATATTACTTTCTACAGGTATATAGATGACGGTGATATCCCTCACAAAATATTAATAAATAATATTTAATAATAACAATAATGTGAGCAACACCTACTAGGTATATGAGTATTGTAAAATGCATGATATTTACAGAGTGATTAAGAATTTGTAAGTAATGTATTTTTTTCCTGTTTAAATAACAAATGTTTTGATAATACAATGCAATTTTTTAATTTTTTAATTTTAATTATAGAATATGTTATTTTGTTGGAATATCCTTATTATAAGTTAATATAATAATAAGTCAAATTCAAGAAATTACAGAAGTCTAAACAGGTCAGAGTAGATGTCGATAGGTTAAAATTAGCTGATGTATGTGAAAAGTACAAGCAGAAAATAGAAATCATGGCTAATGGAACATCTAGGAACGACATAGATTGCGAATGGAGGGAAATCAGAAATGGGTTAACTACAGCAGCAAATGAAGTATTAGGCACAAAGAAAAGGGCAGGTAGGAGGGAATGGATCACGGAAGAAATAGTTGAAATGATAGAAGCAAGAAGGAAAATTAAAATTGGAAACACAGAAGCAGGACAGAAAAAATATAAGGAACTAAGGAACTTAATTAATAGGAAATGCAAGCTAGCGAAAGAAGAGTGGATAAAAGGAAATTGTGAGGATATTGAGGAGGATATGAGAAGAGGTAAAGTAGATTTGGGCTACAGGAAAATTAAGTCACATTTTTCTAAAGTAAAACCAAAGGGTAACATTATATGTGATAAGCAGGGTAAGGAACTCACAGAAAATAAGGAAAAAGCTAGAAGATGGAAGGAGTATCTTGAAGATTTATATAAAGGTAGGCAGGACATGGAGGAGCTAGAAAGTGTGGAACAGATAGATGAGGATGACTTAGGTCCTAGCATACTTAGGTCAGAGTTTCATAGAGCATTAAATGATTTACGGAATAACAAAGAAGCGGGGATTGATATGATACCAGCCGAATTAATAAAACACGCAGGGGAAAAATGCAGGAGCGATTATACAGGTTAGTTTGTAAAATATATGAGAAGGGAGAAGTACCACAGGATTTTCAGCGTAGTAGAATAGTAACAATGCCGAAGAAAATATGAGCTAATTTGTGTGAGAACTATAGGACCATTAGTCTACTATGACATGCATCGAAGATATTGTTAAAGATTATTTATAGGAGATTAGAAAATAAAGTAGAAGAAAGGCTAGGAGAAGATCAGTTTGGTTTTAAGAAAAACAGAGGGACGAGGGAGGCGATTTTAGCACTAAGAACAGTAGTAGAAAAAAGAATGAGGGTAGGAAAGGTAACTTGCATAGCTTTTGTAGATTTAGAAAAGGCATTTGATAATGTAGATTGGGACATAATGTTTAGAATTTTAAAAGAAACGGGTATAGATTATAAGGATAGGAGAATAATTTTTAATTTATATAAACACCAAACTGCCTTAGTTAGAATTGAGGGGGAAGAAGAGGTAGCAAAAATAGGGAAGGGAGTTCGGCAGGGATGTACACTTTCACCGTTATTTTTTAATCTATATATAGAAGATGCAATAAACAAAGTAAAAGAAGAGTATAGTGTAGGTGTGAATGTACAGGGAGAGAAAATATATATGTTGAGATTCGCCGACGATATAGCTATATTGGAAGAAAGCGAAAAGAATTTAGAAAGGGTATTGAATGGTATACAGGCAGTATTGACTAGGGATTTTAACATGAAAATAAATATAGGTAAAACTAAAGTGATGAGGTGTGACAAAAAGGAATGCAGTAGAAAAATGAGGATCACAATAGGAGATAATAGAATCGAAGAAGTGTCAGATTTTTGTTATTTAGGCAGTAGAATCACAAAAGATAATCGAAGCAAGGTAGATATAAAGTGTAGGATAGCACAGGGTAGGAAGGCATTCGTAGAAAAGGAACAGATTTTAAGATCAAATATTGACTTGGGTATTAGAAAAAGATTACTGAAGGTATATGTTTGGAGTGTAGCACTGTACGGGTGTGAGGCGTGGACTATAGGAAAGGAGGAGAATTGTAGATTACAAGCATTCGAAATGTGGTGTTATAGGAGGATGATGAGGATTGGTTGGGAAGATAAAGTAACAAATGAAGCTGTACTAGAGTTAGTAGGGGAGAAGAGAAGTATTTGGAGAGTGTTACAGCGTAGGAGAGACAGATTAGTAGGGCATATTCTTAGGCATGGGGGGATTATGCAATTGATCATAGAAGGTAGAGTGGAGGGAAAGAGAGGGGTAGGTAGGCCTAGATTGGAGTATGTGAGTCAGATAGTTGAAGACGTTGAGATGAATAGCTATAGGGAGATGAAGGGATTAGCTCAGTATAGATCGGCATGGCGTGCTGTTTCCAACCAATCTTTAGGATTGCGGACTCTTTAACTAACTAATAATGCAATATAAGTAAGTTATAGAGTATTTCAAATCTTTACAAAAACGTGTTTTTTTTTATAAAAGTTAGGTTATATAATACAATACATACTTGTCATATGTAGAAACTTAAGAATGTAGTCATGGATATAATCAATAAATAAAAGTAGAAGTATTTTTCATAAAAGTTATAAAATGTTGTAAATGCTTATATAAAATTATTTTTGTCAGAATGTTTAAAACGTTTTTTTTTTGTATAATATTAAAAACTGTGATATACAAGTGGCCGTGTTTTTCTTGTAATGAAGTAAGGAGATGGTATATTGGTGGATGCGCATTGTATTATATAACCTAATTTTTATTAAAAAAAATACGTTTTTGTAAAGATTTAAAATACTCTATAACTTACTTATATTGCATTATATAAAAAAAATATTCTCTTGTAGTTTTGGTCTGAAGATGAGATATACCTCTCGAAACCGGTAAACAATATAAATCAAAAATCTTATAAGGACTTACTTCTTTCTACCCTATCACTAATATGTTATTATTAGAGACCGGAACTAAAAAAATGCCAAAATAGTCTGCAAATAGGCACTAAAAAACTTTTAAAAAGGCGCTAAAAAAGGCATTTCTTATTTTGAAAAAAAACTCCAAAAAGGCATAAAAACACAGTAACAAACACAAATATATTTTTTCATGTTTCACTTTTGTATCGCAAACTTTACAAAATAATATTATACCGTCACCATTAAAAATACTAGATATTATTAATAAAATATTATTAAAAAACTCCCGAATTATTTTTTGGATCTTGGGTTCATCTGAATTGCTAATTTTAGGCATTTTGAATTTATTTACGAATGTATTCGTGCGCTAACTAAATCAGACTGAGAAATGAAGGGTGAAAAATTTATTTGAATAACAGTTCTTACAAAATAACCACTATTGGTACTTACGAGTACATTAAGAACGATTAGATTAGATTTTTCTATTGGTCATGTAGCAATGACACAAACAATTTAGAAAGTTTTTATCATCGAACAAAATAAATTATGGTAAAAAGCAAGATAAGCATTCTTTCAAAAAATATTCAATAATTTTGTAGATTTAAATTTTTAAGAGCAGTTTAGTATTACATTTACCACTAAGTGTTAAACTACTCTTTATTTACTCACAATCACTTATAACTAATTCTATTAAGGCAGTACAAGCGATAAAGGATGGACTTCACATTCACAATTGCATTGAATTTAGTACAATTTTTAATTTTAAATATTTTTGTCACAAGATTGAAGTTCCTAAATAATATGGTACACTTTTGCTAACGGGTCTCTAGTAACGACGATTGTTTTTATTATTGCAATTTATATTTAATTTTGAATCACCCAGTGTATATATATATCAATTGTTGATTGTACAAAAGTACCACCATGTTTTGTAGCGAATACCCCTTTGTCGAAATCATTTATGGTAAAGTCGTACTTCAATTATTCAAGCAATGTGTAAGTAATTTGAAACGTCTACATATTTTTTCGAGATGTTTTTGGTAGTGCATTTTTTATCATGGACAGCAATAAGTCATATGAACTTTAAATTTGAGAAAATCGGCTTATACGGTGCTTATTGTTATTTATTAGTTTACAAATTGTAATCTGCGATTAACATAATTGCTGATGGATTGTAAATCTTGGGATTAAATGTATATATAGAATGTGTAAATGGTTTTTTTTTGTCTCTGCTTT
Organism: Leptodirus hochenwartii; assembly: GCA_947310635.1. Taxonomy (NCBI): domain Eukaryota; kingdom Metazoa; phylum Arthropoda; class Insecta; order Coleoptera; family Leiodidae; genus Leptodirus; species Leptodirus hochenwartii. Next base: position 43,826,029 of record OX371176.1, read on the forward strand.
GTTTGTATAAATGAAGTCGTTGAAAGATGGATGGATGAAGTTTAAAATATATGAATAAATTTTTGTAATTTAAGAAGTGTAAATAAAAAGCACAACAGAGATAAATTAGACAAATGTTTATTATGTGTTTTTTAATAATTCTTCAATATTTATTGTATTTAAATTTTTTTTTTACACCAATTTAGCCTTTACCAGTTAATTATGAATTCCTTTTATTTCAACGTAATTTTCTAAACAAATTGTACAACACATTTCCTATTCTCATCGTTATTTTAGTAATTAGACATAATTATTCAACTGTTTAATTGTTATTGTTTATGTTAATAAGTGCGGCATAGAGTATAATTGGCTGGAATTAGCATTTTGTCATTAGACACTTCGATTATATGTTTCGAAACGGATGAGTAAATCCGATATTCTTTACAGAAAGGAGTTGAAGTGATCAATCCTAAAGACAACTCTCTGTCCTTTTATGTTTGTTAATTAACGTTTTTGAATTCCAAATGGATGCTCTTTGCATTTAAAACCAATAAACTAAATGATTGGCAAATACAGGACCATGTGGAAATTTAATTAAATCCTATTTAAACAACACTATGGTTATTTATGTGATAAATTTTGATAAATGATAAATTTTTGTAATTGCACAAATTGTTAGCAAATTAAACAAATTGTTACGTACGCGTTGGGAATTATAATAATTTTTTTATTTTCAATGGTTATTAGGCAATAGTGAGAAATATGAAGGCACCCCTAGAATGTTCATGAATATTAATCACACTTTTTGATATCTAAAATGTCTTAAATATTTTTGGTATACATAAAACCAATTAATTAGCTAATTTTGTAATTATTTATTATCCTATATATAATTTTAAATTAGTATCTTCCAAATTTTAAGCAGTTTCAGAGATAGATATAGAAAATTAGATAACGGAATATTTGTAAAGGAAATAAAAATAAAATAAAATTTTGTATAATGCTACTATAGTCAATTCAATCAATATGTAAATGATGGGTCAATTTAGACGAGATTTGTTAATGAACTAACAGATTCTAAATCTTGAAATGCAGTTTCAACAATTAATTTCTTTTTCCAGGTTATATAAAAGAACATTAATTATTTACCCTGTGGTAAATATAAATCTTTAATATAAAATACAGTGATTAAAACGATTATAAATCTTCTATCAATAAATGTCAAAAAATTATGCATAAATTAAAAATATTTCCTATAGGTTATAGATTTTTGCTGTTATGTTGTGATATTCCATATTACGGAAGAGAAATAAAAAATACAATGTTTTATATCACGGTTAAAAATGAGGATTTATTCGACTATAGTTTCGCTTATTAACTTTATCAAAAAATGAAAAACGAATACAGAAAACTTATTTATATATAAACAATCTACCTACAGATTTTTTGTTTAGTTAAAGAGTCCGCAATCCTAAAGATTGGTTGGAAACAGCACGCCATGCCGATCTATCCTGAGCTAATCCCTTCATCTCCCTATAGCTATTCATCTCAACGTCTTCAACTATCTGACTCACATACTCCAATCTAGGCCTACCTACCCCTCTCCTTCCCTCCACTCTACCTTCTATGATCAATTGCATAATCCCCCCATGCCTAAGAATATGCCCTACTAATCTGTCTCTCCTACGCTGTAACACTCTCCAGATACTTCTCTTCTCCCCTACTAACTCTAGTACAGCTTCATTTGTTACTTTATCTTCCCAACCAATCCTCATCATCCTCCTATAACACCACATTTCGAATGCTTGTAATCTACGCTTCTCTTCCTTTCCTATAGTCCACGCCTCACACCCGTACAGTGCTACACTCCAAACATATACCTTCAGTAATATTTTTCTAATACCCAAGTCAATATTTGATCTTAAAATCTGTTCCTTTTCTACGAATGCCTTCCTACCCTGTGCTATCCTACACTTTATATCTACCTTGCTTCGATTATCTTTTGTGATTCTACTGCCTAAATAACAAAAATCTGACACTTCTTCGATTCTATTATCTCCTATTGTGATCCTCATTTTTCTACTGCATTCCTTTTTGTGACACCTCATCACTTTAGTTTTACCTATATTTATTTTCATGTTAAAATCCCTAGTCAATACTGCCTGCATACCATTCAATACCCTTTCTAAATTCTTTTCGCTTTCTTCCAATATAGCTATATCGTCGGCGAATCTCAACATATATATTTTCTCTCCCTGTACATTCACACCTACACTATACTCTTCTTTTACTTTGTTTATTGCATCTTCTATATATAGATTAAATAATAACGGTGAGAGTGTACATTCCTGCCGAACTCCCTTCCCTATTTTTGCTACCTCTTCTTCCCCCTCAATTCTAACTAAGGCAGTTTGGTGTTTATATAAATTAAAAATTATTCTCCTATCCTTATAATCTATACCCGTTTCTTTTAAAATTCTAAACATTATGTCCCAATCTACATTATCAAATGCCTTTTCTAAATCTACAAAAGCTATGCAAGTTACTTTTCCTACCCTATTTCTTTTTTCTACTACCGTTCTTAGTGCTAGAATCGCCTCTCTCGTCCCTCTGTTTTTCCTAAAACCAAACTGATCTTCTTTAATGATAAAAAAAAATGATTTTTTGGTCATTAAGTAAATTATAATTAGTGCTTTTGCGGTTTTTGTGAATTTCTAACAATTCAAGCAGATTTAAATTATGACTTTTTACAAACATGTGAAATTATCTATACTAGGAAAATTATGGTGAGATTTTAAAATATGGTAAGCAAAGTTCGAATTATTATTTTTTAAATTTATAACTACTAACATTTAAAAAATTATCACTACGTTGTTAAATAATAGTATAGAATATCACCCAAATACCGTAATCTAGTTCTCCTAAAGTATATATAAGACAAACACGTAGACCCATCGAAACTAGATTTATTAAGGAGCATTTCAGATTAAATAAAACATATAAAAGTGCTGTAGCCGAGCATATTTTTGACTAACTCAGGTCATCCTATTCAAATTAGTTCACTTAAATTACTTAGATGGTTAAATGACTTAAAAATTACTGAAGATGGGGACATAGCCTTCGAAATACGCATTTAGCTACTTAATGCTTTAAATGACGGTATTTGGGTGATATTCTATACTACAATTAACATGTTCATTAAATCTACATGTTCATTAATTTTAAAGCTACGTTTAATTTCTTGATAATGCTTAACAAACGAAACTATAGTCGAATAAATGCTCATTTTTAACCATGATATATTTTTTATTTCTATTCCCTAAAAATATTTCAGTATAGTTTGATACAAAATTGTTGTTGTATATTCGAATTTATTGCTCGTTGAATTATTTGCGCGAGTACTTCTTGTTTCCACCGTGTATATAATTCGATACTTGTCTGATGCCGATACAGTAGCAGTACCAATTAAAATGCTTCTAAAATGTTTTAATCGATTCCAAAAGACGGCCATACACAACTCTACGAGGGTCCACGTAAAGATTATGCAATCGTTTAAACAAACTGCCGTCCAAAGAATGGCCGAAAGTAGCTATAATAATTACCAAAATTTATAAAGATACAAAATTTTATATTACCATTAAATAGTTGAACTAAACTCTTCATGCATATATAATTAAGTATTAAACAAATTAAAAAGAAAACAGACTAAATACTGCGTAATGGTGCAGGGGCGGTATTGGAATTTTCAGTACAACAAAATTATTTTTTTTATCGTGAAGTTTATAGGGTCATAAGTAAAGCTAACTAGAGTAGCGATGGCAAACTGTAGGTCACTTTGAGGACCTAGTTCGTAGTTCGTAGTTCATTTCAATGTACCGTTCACGAACTATAGGTCGTGAACTACTAACATCTTTTTAAAATGAACTCTAGTTCACGACCTATATGAAATACATGCACATACTGAAAATAATCTCGTTTTTTCTCAATATAAAAATATTAAATGGTAAAAAATAAATAAATTGAATTATTACAATACTTATTTTTAATTAAGAATGAGGAAGAAAAAACAACAATTTTTATATAATTTATACAAAACATATATATAAGGAAATATAATTTCATTCCGTTCACCAACACACTTCTTCAGTAAATAAATCTTAGTACTGTATATGTAATGTATACTATACTGCATCGTTTACGAGTCGTACGGTTTAGTACACGACGGGTTCAGGACCTAGTACAAGTACATCGTGCACCATGTAGTGCATATTTCACGAACTAGGTCATAGTGACCTATAGGTCGTTGCAAAACATCGTCACAGTCATTTGATTGACCCGTTCAGAGTGAACGGTTCGCGAGTGAACTACACATCGCTAAACTAGTGCAGTGGTGTCGAAAATGTACAAATATCAAGTTGGTAATGTGGTGGGCTTATATTCATTCATAAGAGATAAATAATAATTCCAAAAAGTTTAAGAATTATTTAAAAAATTTAAAAAAAATTCATATGTCATACTTTTAATTAGGTTAATGTATATATATATATATATATACACACATAGTTAGTTAGAGAGTCCGCAATCCTAAAGATTGGTTGGAAACAGCACGTCATGCCGATCTATCCTGAGCTAATCCCTTCATCTCCCTATAGCTATTCATCTCAACGTCTTCAACTATCTGACTCACATACTCCAATCTAGGCCTACCTACCCCTCTCTTTCCCTCGACTCTACCTTCTATGATCAATTGCATAATCCCCCCATGCCTAAGAATATGCCCTACTAATCTGTCTCTCCTACGCTGTAACACTCTCCAGATACTTCTCTTCTCCCCTACTAACTCTAGTACAGCTTCATTTGTTACTTTATCTTCCCAACCAATCCTCATCATCCTCCTATAACACCACATTTCAAGTGCTTCTAATCTACGCTTCTCTTCCTTTCCTATAGTCCACGCCTCACACCCGTACAGTGCTACACTCCAAACATATACCTTCAGTAATCTTTTTCTAATACCCAAGTCAATATTTGATCTTAAAATCTGTTCTTTTTCTACGAATGCCTTCCTACCCTGTGCTATCCTACACTTTATATCTACCTTGCTTCGATTATCTTTTGTGATTCTACTGCCTAAATAACAAAAATCTGACACTTCTTCGATTCTATTATCTCATATTGTGATCCTCATTTTTCTACTGCATTCCTTTTTGTCACACCTCATCACTTTAGTTTTACCTATATTTATTTTCATGTTAAAATCCCTAGTCAATACTGCCTGCATACCATTCAATACCCTTTCTAAATTCTTTTCGCTTTCTTCCAATATAGCTATATCGTCGGCGAATCTCAGCATATATATTTTCTCTCCCTGTACATTCACACCTACACTATACTCTTCTTTTACTTTGTTTATTGCATCTTCTATATATAGATTAAATAATAACGGTGAAAGTGTACATCCCTGCCGAACTCCCTTCCCTATTTTTGCTACCTCTTCTTCCCCCTCAATTCTAACTAAGGCAGTTTGGTGTTTATATAAATTAAAAATTATTCTCCTATCCTTATAATCTATACCCGTTTCTTTTAAAATTCTAAACATTATGTCCCAATCTACATTATCAAATGCCTTTTCTAAATCTACAAAAGCTATGCAAGTTACCTTTCCTACCCTCTTTCTTTTTTCTACTACCGTTCTTAGTGCTAGAATCGCCTCTCTCGTCCCTCTGTTTTTCCTAAAACCAAACTGATCTTCTCCTAGCCTTTCCTCTACTTTATTTTCTAATCTCCTATAAATAATCTTTAACAATATCTTCGATGCATGTGATAGTAGGCTAATGGTCCTATAGTTCTCACACAGATTAGCTCCTATTTTCTTCGGCATTGTTACTATTCTACTACGCTGAAAATCCTGTGGTACTTCTCCCTTCTCATATATTTTACAAATTAACCTGTATAATCGCTCCTGCATTTTTCCCCTGCGTGTTTTATTAATTCGGCTGGTATCATATCAATCCCCGCTGTTTTGTTATTCCGTAAATCATTTAATGCTCTATGAAACTCTGACCTAAGTATGCTAGGACCTAAGTCATCCTCATCTATCTGTTCCACACTTTCTAGCTCCTCCATGTCCTGCCTACCTTTATATAAATCTTCAAGATACTCCTTCCATCTTCTAGCTTTTTCCTTATTTTCTGTGAGTTCCTTACCCTGCTTATCACATATAATGTTACCCTTTGGTTTTACTTTAGAAAAATGTGACTTAATTTTCCTGTAGCCCAAATCTACTTTACCTCTTCTCATATCCTCCTCAATATCCTCACAGTTTCCTTTTATCCACTCTTCTTTCGCTAGCTTGCATTTCCTATTAATTAAGTTCCTTAGTTCCTTATATTTTTTCTGTCCTGCTTCTGTGTTTCCAATTTTAATTTTCCTTCTTGCTTTTATCATTTCAACTATTTCTTCCGTGATCCATTCCCTCCTACCTGCCCTTTTCTTTGTGCCTAATACTTCATTTGCTGCTGTAGTTAACCCATTTCTGATTTCCCTCCATTCGCAATCTATGTCGCTCCTAGATGTTCCATTAGCCATTATTTCTACTTTCTGCTTGTACTTTTCACATACATCAGCTAATTTTAACCTATCGACATCTACTCTGACCTGTTTAGACTTCTGTAATTTCTTGAATTTGACCTCTGAGTCCAGGACTACTAAATTATGGTCACTATCAATATCTGCTCCAGGGTAACTCTTACAATTCTTAATCTGGTTCCTAAACCTCTCTTTAACCAGTATGTAATCTATCTGATACCTCCCTATATCTCCTGGCATTTTCCACGTATATATCCTGCGCTTGTGATTCTGAAAAAGCGTGTTTGCTACCACTAGCTTATTCCTAATACAAAACTCTACCAATCTATCCCCTCTATCATTACGTGTTCCTATTCCATATTCTCCTACTATTGAAACTTCCTTTCCCTTACCTACTACGGCATTCCAATCTCCGATTACAATTAGATTATCCTGTCCTTTAACGTTTGCTAACCTAGATTCAGTCTCCTCATAAATGGATTCTACCTCCTCATCATCGTGACTTGAAGTTGGCATATATACTTGCACTATAACTGTGTCCGTTGGCTTCGTGTCTAATCTAATAGTTATAATTCTATCAATAACTTGGCAATAACTCTTTACTCTACATCCCAACTTTCTATTCATTATAAAACCTACACCGGTATGCCCATTATCTGATGCTGTGGTTATTAATCTATATTCTCCTGACCACGTATCTACTTGATCTTTCCTCCTAACTTCACTAATATATACACTAATATAAACTAATATACACACATATATTCTATATATATACTATATAAATATATACCATAAATAAATAATGATACATGCAAAGAAAGTTTTTAACTAGTTTAAAAATGTCAATTAATTGCATTTTTTAATATATCTGCGAAAGTTAGCTACTTGATATGCTTTCATTTTTGCGTTAAGTTTATTTGCTGATGTGCCTGGATGTAAAATATTTTTTTATGTGTCTAAAAATTGCTTGAACTGTGCAAATCCCTGACTATATTTTTGTGCAAAACTGAAATATCGACAATACCCTGACAAATGTGAAGAGAAAAAAATTATTTAAATTGTACATAAGTTAGCAAAAGTAACGTCACCTGTAAATCGACCACGTTTCAACAAAATGTGCAGAAACATAAAAATTTGTGCATGAGGTTTGCTATAGCCTATACTAGAATATTTTTACTGCACCTTCTTAATATTCGATTTCGTATGTTTACAATCGAAATGTTTCTTTTTTAATATACTGGTCTCTAAACATATATAAAAACTCTTTATTCTGTCTTAAACTAAGTCGAATTTATTTGAAGTTAGCTTAGGTAGTGGTTGAATCTATCACCCTCTTTTATACGCAGTGCAGTTGATTTTCGTATGAAATATATTTTCAGCCCGACCCTGAATAAGTGATGTTATATTACGTACCATATAACGATATCTGATGCAATTTGTATTAATTATAATAGCGACTTCGGCAGAAGCTCCAAACTCTAAGAACAGAACATATTTACCGAAATACCGGAATTGTAGGCTGCTTTGGTTAGCTTGTTTGTTGTTTACTACTGTATGCAGAAGCTCTTTTACCTTTCAAAAAAAGGAATTTTAATTGGATGTCAGACGAGCGCATGGACATAAATTTCGATGCGCGTACCTCGTATGTCTTTCGTCGTTTCGCCGGAGCTCTTGTGGCATTGGTACTCAACGGATCGTGCCTCTACATGTCAAATGCTAAATGCACTGCGTATATGTAAGGAGAAGCCAGCGAAATTGTCCAGGAAGTCCAATTAATTGTTACTAAAGCAGATAAATTGTAACAAGACTTCTGTTTAAATGAAAATTGCAGGATTTTTTACGATTATTATTATTATACCTCAATCATTTGTTATTATACAGAAATGAATTCATCTATTTTAAACTGTCATTTGCATAACAGAAATGCCAAAGTAAACTACATCAAGAATATTTTTGAATCACCTTTATTTAGTATAGCATATACATTTATTGAAAGTGGCAGGAAAGTGACAGAAGTTCACGCATCATAAATCAAGACCTGTATAATGGCTTGACCAATACAGTACAGGGCAGTGCTATTCAAAATAGTATGGCGTCAGTCGTACGGCACATTGAATGCTGTGCTGTGGGTACGCTTGTGTATTGTCAATAGAAAAACTAGTTGTGGCTGAGTACATTGTGTATATAAACATATGTATGTGTATAAGTGCAGCCCTAATGTGCAGTAGTGGACGATACTGGTCCGCCCCTTAAAAAAAAACGATGTATAACTCCCAAATACCGTAAATTAAAGCATTAAGTTGCTAGATACGTATTTCGAAGGATATGCCCCCATCTTCAGTAGCACAAGATAAAAACTGAATAAAATACCTCTGCCACGAATCGTGATTGATACTATTAAATAAATAAGTCAACATTACAGAAGTATTTCAAAAATGGCATATAATATGACCTTTCAAAAAAATATAAATTAATAATTAATGAAACTAACAAGTAACAATAATAAACATTGGTTTGTCAAATCTAAAATAACTAAAAATAAATAAAAATTAATTTAAAAATAGTTCTTAGCAAATAAATTAAATAGCCAAGATGAAATTGGGCCTGAATCTAAATTTAATAAATTTGATTTAGATTTATGCATGTATATATATACTTTCATAAGCATTTAACTCGGAATAATTCGAAACACTTTTAAGTAATTTAAGTGAACTAATTTGAATAGGATTCAAAAATATGCTCGGCTACAGCACTCATATATTTTCTATTTAATCTGAAATGAGCTAAATGCTCCTTAGTAAATCTAGTTTCAATTGGTCTACGTGTTTGTCTTCTATATATACTTTAGGACAACTAGAAGAAGATATTTCATAAATACCCGATTTTTTATTGAAATCAATCAAATCCATGGGATTTCCTAGAAAAATAGCAAGACTATTATATGTTACTTTAAAATTATATTTATTTAAAATACTATCTAAACCACAATTTAACTAATTTTGGAGTTGAATTATTACGTTGTTCTAAACTACTAATATTTCTGATATCTCTTGCTCTTTTAAATTTTCTTAAAATGTTATTTATAATATTATAAGAATAGCCATTTTGTACTGACATATTATTTCAATCAATGTTATATTTATCGTTAGATAAAGGAGAATTTAATAAGCGGTTAATTAAAAAATTAAAAGCAGCATATTTATGTTGACGACAATGATTTGAATCGTTCTTTATATAGCAGTCCGTATTTGTAGCTTTTCTATATACAGTGTGTCAAATTTCCGAGCTGCCACTATGGGTAACTCCGTTATTATAATAGATAGAAACACGGTTAAATGGCCAATGTTTTGTGTTGATTTAAAATCTGCTTTTAGATATTGAATACCTTTTTTAGTTCTTTAGATATCTGAGAAAAACTAAGATTAAGCATTTTCTTTAATCGTCGATATTTCCATTATTAATAACTTTTCATTAATGACACTTTGACTTTCTTAAGACACTTTTCAAAAACGCTCTTACAGGTGTTATTAGTTTTCTTCTATCTCTTTTTATTTTGAAGATACGACCACTAACTTTATATTTTCTTATGGACGTCAAATATCAAATATATTCTGTCAAATACATTTTTTATTTCCTTTTCAATGATGTATCACATCCCCCATAAAAATTTTATTTTCCGAATAAATGCAAAAAAAGAAGATGTTCAAACAAATGAATGAAGAAAAACATGTTAAAACACAGAGAAACATTCTAAGCCTATTTAAATAAAATGATTTTAATTTACTAAAGAACAACTAAATAAAGAACTAATTGAACTGCTCGATATGGCCACCATTTTGATGAATACATTTTTGGCATCGACTTCTGATTGATCGAATAACTCTTCCCAATGTATTACGGCTGTCAGAGTTCAATGTCACAATTACTCGCTCTTCGAGTGTCCCGCGATCTTCAGGAGGATCAAATTGATAAAAATCGTTTTAAATATAACCCCATAGATAAAAATATCTATATAATAACGGAGTTACCAATAGTGGCAACTCGAAAATTGGACACACTGTTTATCAAATTCTAATATATGTATTATTATTTTTTCTAATTTTCGAAATTATTTTCGATTTTATAAGTAAATTTAATTGAAGGAAATTTAGAATTTAATATTTGAATAAAATCATCAATATTCAAATATAATCATCACAGTATTAAAAATCGCAAAGATGTCATCTACATATCTAATCCAAACCCAAGAAAAATAAATTTCAGTTTCCTTTAATTTAGTTTCAAAATAACTCATAAATAAATTAGCTAAATAAATGGACTTAAACAATTTCCTATACCAATATTTATTTTATTTGCAAAAATTTCCGTCCTATGCTTTAAATATTTGTATCTAACTTTCGCCATAACGCTTTTCGTGTATTTACAAACACAATAATAAGTGAAAAATAACGATCTTAAGATTTACCAAACCGTTTTTATGAAATAATTTGTTTTGTATTCAAAAAGTTGGATATTAATTTTTTTTCCAGAATTTAGCACCCGCATCTGCTTTTATGCCTGTGTTCAAATAATTTAAATTATTTTATTTCATTGCTAATATTTTCGACGAAATTTCAAAAAAATCGTAAAAAAACTGTTAATTTAAGAAAGAAAACAAGGGCCGGATCAGTGTAGTGGTTTAATACCCGCTTCTCAATCCATAGGTTGCGGGCTCGAGTCCCGCCACGACTGAAATTTTTATAAATATTTTCTAATCATGCCGTGGGTAACCAATTACACATGTATTTGGGACTTCAGTCTTGTTTGGTCAATAATAAAATTGAAATAATAAATTGATTGATTTTTGATTGAAATGCTATATAAAGAAATTATATACAGTATTTTTTATGGCGATTAATTGAATTTTACATCTGTTCATAAAAAAATTCGCAAACCTCCCATCTTGAAATAAATTATTTAGTTACTGAATATTAATATCAAAATTTCTCTAAACCAATACTTCTATTTTATATTGTCCAAGAGAAATATAATATCTTTTCGAAAAAAGTACGCAAAAGTATAAGTCATTTTTTATATCTTGGCGGACGTAATTCATCCTCTACTGCGCATAAGGGTTGAGCTTCCAGTACCATTGTTGCCATATATGAATAAAAAACTTCAGTACAAAGTGCTCAAATTGTAAACTGCATAGCAAAATTCAGATTGAGAATATTTAATGTATGAATATATACGGCTTCGATTAAAGTCCACTATTTAGTAAAAAGTTTCCAGTTATTTATTATTTGTTTTGATCAATTATGCTAATATAATACTCTCTGTATTTGTTGGCTGTCGATATGACAACATTGCAGTAATTTTCACCACACCCTCAAATGACAAAAATGCAGTGGCGAGCATCTCTTCACGAGCATAAGGTTTCGGTGTGTTGAAGCGGCCAATATATTTTCTTTTTTTTTTGTTATCATTGGTCTTATGCATAAACTAGTCTTAATTTGTAATGCGTAGTAGAAGGGGCGGGCCCGCCACTTAAAAAAAAATAGCCTATATTACTTCTTAATTTATTTGAATCTACATTCTGTTCTTATTTTCGCAATAATTTCACTGGTTAAACACCATTTAAGCCAAAACAATTTCTTGATTACTTTATTTTTGTTTTCATTTTATTTCTTTCCATTTCATCTATTAGTATCGTTCTATTTGCCCCATTCTCACTGCCCATTGACATTTTAAAAGCCACCACTTCAACAGACAAAGCTCTTTCGTGCATGCTCTTAATGCGAATAGTACCTTATTCTTCGGCACAATGTAGAGTGATACTACAGCCGTATTTATATAATTGTACCTACCACAGACTCTTCGTCTACACACAAACCACTCTTAGACAAAATCGAACGCTTCTCCGTGTGTTATTCTAAAGTTTTTGGGTACATCGTCCAAGTCGAGTGTCTGAAACTGTGAAACACTTTGACACGTAGCACCTTGCGGATCTGAAGAGTGATCACCCATTGTACGAAAATCTGTATTATTTAACCACAATACAAATTCTACACAATGTCGGTAAATAACCCAAATCTAAATTGGAACGAATGGAATAGAAATGTGAAGTAAATTTTTTATCGCCCTTTAGAAAAAATATTACCAACACAAGTTTTGAAAAGGAAATAAATATTTTAAACAATATTGTTTAAAAGATTAAAAAAAAAATTTAGCTGTATATACTTTCATAAGTATTTAACTCGGAATAATTCAACACACTTAAGTAATTTAAGTGAACTAATTTGAATAGGATCACCTGAGTTAGTCAAAAATATGCTCGGCTACAGCACTTTTATCTTTTCTATTTAATGTGAAATAATTAAATGCTCATATTTATTTAGTTTTTATTTTGTGCTATTGAAGATAGCCTTCGAAATGCGCATCTAGCTACTTAATGCTTTAAGTTACGGTATTTGGGTGATATTCTATAATATTATTTAACACCGTAGTGATAATTTTCAAAATATTGTTATTAGTTTGGAGTATTTCAGTCAACTGAAAAATTCGCGAGCCTAGAATATTTATATCATAATTTTAGTGCGGCGTTTCTTGATGATATGAAAGAAATTACAATCAGTTATGCTCAAATTATTTTTGACAAAAAGCTGGAATAATCGTGTAATTTCATAATTCATGGCTGATCCTTAATCTCTTCATCTCAGTGTACTAGATTTGTGAGTTTATGCGTGATCTAATCAGCCTTTTCTCCAATTAAAATATAAAAGCTATTACTTTTTAATAGTCACGTAAATGGTCAGTTGTTATTACAAAAAAATATGTTATAAAAGCAGGTTGTTCAATTTATAGCAATTGAAGCGAAATTGTTTGAACTAAATTCATATTATTGCAAACACTATTTAAAGAAAATCACATCGATATTCGTTTTGAAAGCAACTGATTTTTATTTAGGTACTGTATTTATGTATTAGAAGAATATCTAAGTAGTTTTTCCACTTGCAGTCGTAAAGAAATCTTATGATTCTTTCAGCAGATGAAAGATAGATCACAATCAGTTTCTTTGCTATCATTTTTTTTTTATAAATAGTACCGCTAGAGAGCGTAACAAATATTGGACGTAAGGCAACCAACTAAGCATTCTAATTTATGGCAATCTATTAACCTGTGATGTGTTTTTCTCTAAAATGGAAGAAAATTGTCATTTAGTTTCCATTACCTCTCCTTCTATAACTAATTATATGTCCTACTTGTTTATCTACAAAATATTTTAATAATTCTATAAATTCTTTACTTTACTAATTTGTATATAAAAAATTTCCATTTCCAAAGTAACTGTTTGTCATACTTTCATTTCATCTTGCCATATAATTTATACATTTCATATTTTTTCGGTACTAAACATGTATTTACGCAACTTAATCGCACAATTAATTAAAGAAAATAATTACTATGTATTTTTAATAAGTGCAATTAATTTAGTAACTAATTAACAATGAAACTACATTGCGGCTTACATGCATTTTTTATTAAACAATTTTAGTATTTTGAAATAGTTTATTTTGAACACTCTGTGCGTTTTCCCAGAAAATTTAATGAATTTATCAAAAAAACTTAATTTGCATGAATTTAAATAAAATATGACAAATTAACAATAGACATTGTGGTTAATTTTATATCTTGCAATATTTTTTCAATAATCAATAATTGCGCAATTTTTTCACATAAAATCTCGTGAACACTCAATATATATTGTAACAACTGATCCATGTAAAAAATCATTATTTCCAATTTGTCACCATAATTCAATAAAAAAATGTTTCTTGGTCTAATTAAATAATTCTATATCTTTTTCTAATAGAAAGTTTTACAATACTACTTAACAAATTATTTAAAAAATTATTCTTGATATATTCTAAAAAAAACTCTCGCGCGGTAGAAGTGAAACTTCCGTAGTTCCTAGGAAAAGTTGATTTTATGCATTGCTTTTTTCCATTTGTTAACGATTTGATTTTGATTTTGATTGATTTTGATTGACACTGATCATCAAAGAAAGCATTATTAACTGTAATGTCGTACAGTCTATAAAGAGGAGTTTGGATTAAATATTGTAGCCATATTTTTATAGTTCCTTTATATGGAACACATTGTATCTAGCGGATTATTGAAAAATTGTTTATCAAATTCGCGATGAGTAGGTTGAAAGAATGTAAATTTTGTGTATGATGCACTAGTGGGTGCATTTCTATTTGTCGATGGCTCGCTCAGCTGTATCAGATTCATTTCGGTGATCACTCACACCGCGTGTATCTTCACGTGTAGACGGCACGCCTGAATCAGTGCCATTCAAATTCTCTATACCACTCACTGTGTCCTCACTTAACGACGGTATTGATTCGTCCAATGTATTTGAGGTCGTTGGAAGGTTATGTTGTCCACCGTGTTTCTTTAACGCCCTTTGCCTGGCTCGATACTCTCTACTTCTTTCCAAGGTACTTGTTGGCACTTTTCTTGGCGGTTTATTCGCTTTCTTCCGTTCTCTAAAGGCTCGCACTCTGTCTGTCCTTGTCTTTTTCCCCATTTCACTTTTCACACAATGGAAATTGTTAGATAAAAGATTAAGCTGTGTTTGTGTAATATATAATAAAATACGCAAGCGTCTACTGGTTGCCTTATGCTACGTATACACACAGTACACGCGGCGCATGCGCGTAGCGTGTTTCACTTTTCGTGACGGAAGCGTTTCAATTTTCGTGACGTTCAGGCCAATTTGCCCTACCGCGCCTATTGAAATTTCACTTCAAAAAATATATTGCATCCTCTACAGTTTGATAAATAAAACTTTTTAATTAACCGGCCTGTACAATCTTAGTACCACTAGTACTTCTAATATTCTCGTGCATCAAGTCAATTCTTCTAATCTTCCTGTAATGGTAATTATATGCGTATTTATAACAGGAGAGGTCCTTACGTAAATCCTTACGTGTATAGGTGCTTTGTACTCAATTTGATGCCATATTTAACCTCAATTTTTCGCCAAAGTAGGCATTCTAACTCAACGGTCATGAAACTGATCCATGTAGACAATTACGGAATTTTGGCATTTCTCGCAATATTTTTAATTAGTTTCAAATAATATTTCAATATAATTTAGGTTAGTGTGAGGTAATGCAAGCTTTTTTCTATACACAGTTTTCCGAAGATACCCGAATCGAGACAAATAAAACAAAATATATTTTTTAAATAGAATATATATACATATAAGTGGCATTAGTACAAAAATATGGTAAAAAGATACCTGGGTAGAGAAAATTACTTTTAGAATTTTCATCTTTATTATTACATCACATGTGCCTTCGACTCGCTACATAAAAAAAAAAATTAATTGAATTTTTTTTTACCCATGTGAACTTACTGCGTATTCATTTCGTATAATATATTCTAAATTAAAACGCAGTACAAGTTGATTCAATACACAAATGCAATTATAATAATTAAAAATGAAATTCTTAGATCTCAATATATAAATGAATGAATAATAATTTTTTCAAATATACTCTTCTTTTACTTTGTTTATTGCATCTTCTATATATAGATTAAATAATAACGGTGAAAGTGTACATCCCTGCCGAACTCCCTTCCCTATTTTTGCTACCTCTTCTTCCCACTCAATTCTAACTAAGGCAGTTTGGTGTTTATATAAATTAAAAATTATTCTCCTATCCTTATAATCTATACCCGTTTCTTTTAAAATTCTAAACATTATGTCCCAATCTACATTATCAAATGCCTTTTCTAAATCTACAAAAGCTATGCAAGTTACCTTTCCTACCCCCTTTCTTTTTTCTACTACCGTTCTTAGTGCTAGAATCGCCTCCCTCGTCCCTCTGTTTTTCCTAAAACCAAACTGATCTTCTCCTAGCCTTTCCTCTACTTTATTTTCTAATCTCCTATAAATAATCTTTAACAATATCTTCGATGCATGTGATAGTAGACTAATGGTCCTATAGTTCTCACACAAATTAGCTCCTATTTTCTTCGGCATTGTTACTATTATACTACGCTGAAAATCCTGTGGTACTTCTCCCTTCTCATATATTTTACAAACTAACCTGTATAATCGCTCCTGCATTTTTTCCCCTGCGTGTTTTATTAATTCGGCTGGTATCATATCAATCCCCGCTGCTTTGTTATTCCGTAAATCATTTAATGCTCTATGAAACTCTGACCTAAGTATGCTAGGACCTAAGTCATCCTCATCTATCTGTTCCACACTTTCTAGCTCCTCCATGTCCTGCCTACCTTTATATAAATCTTCAAGATACTCCTTCCATCTTCTAGCTTTTTCCTTATTTTCTGTGAGTTCCTTACCCTGCTTATCACATATAATGTTACCCTTTGGTTTTACTTTAGAAAAATGTGACTTAATTTTCCTGTAGCCCAAATCTACTTTACCTCTTCTCATATCCTCCTCAATATCCTCACAGTTTCCTTTTATCCACTCTTCTTTCGCTAGCTTGCATTTCCTATTAATTAAGTTCCTTAGTTCCTTATATTTTTTCTGTCCTGCTTCTGTGTTTCCAATTTTAATTTTCCTTCTTGCTTTTATCATTTCAACTATTTCTTCCGTGATCTATTCCCTCCTACCTGCCCTTTTCTTTGTGCCTAATACTTCATTTGCTGCTGTAGTTAACCCATTTCTGATTTCCCTCCATTCGCAATCTATGTCGTTCCTAGATGTTCCATTAGCCATGATTTCTACTTTCTGCTTGTACTTTTCACATACATCAGCTAATTTTAACCCATCGACATCTACTCTGACCTGTTAGACTTCTGTAATTTCTTGAATTTGACCTCTGAGTCCAGGACTACTAAATTATGGTCACTATCAATATCTGCTCCAGGGTAATATAAATAAATAATATAATATAAACATATATCATAAAATTATCATATAACGTACCATTGTCATATACTTATATCTAACATACTATAATCGAAAATAAATTCCACAATCGATTAAAAAGTAAAAAGTTCTGCGCATTATATTAATTAAAAATAAAATTTCTAATTATAAAATATTTTTATGGTTTTTGGATGTACTATAAAAGGAGAGGAAAATAATTGATATAAAGATTTAATTAAGAAGAGTTCAATTATTAATAAATATTTAATTCAAAATACAATATTTTGGAAAAACAAAAAACTATTCACCATTTTCGAAAAATTAAAAGTGCTCGAAGATATGTCGTCAAATATCCAGCGCTAATTCTAACCTGACAGAGTACGACATAAACTGTTTTTTGTATATCTATAGAACAGGCCAGGTGAAACAAACTCACCTCAAATAAAGTACCCCCAAGCTTCTGCCCTTTATGTTCGTAGCGTATGAAGTACTGCCCATTCAATCAAATACAATAAGAATGAATGAATAATAGACTACCCCATGAATAGATTCCTAGTTTATGTACGTATATATGGTGTTTGGCTTTAAAATCGAATTATACAAGGTAATAATAGGCTGAGGTACCACCTTGAAATGGATATATAGGCCTTTAAAGTGTAGTTACAGAGGTATATTGCACGTACTGATATTGGAACGATTTACAACTACCAGACAGATTAGAAGGAATTAACAAAATTGAGGTTACAATTTTATAAATTACAATAAAAATACAAGTTCGTTTGACTATTTTTTTACGGTATGATCTTAAAAAGTTACGATTTTGATTTTATTATTGTATTTTATTTTATTATTTTGATTTTATTTTCAAATTGACTACATAATTTTCTAAGACTTGATGGGTGTCTTCCAAATGTATATTCTTGTAATTTTTTTTTGTAGAAGCACGCACGCACACTTTTACTACCTCTATTATTTGGAACCAGCCTTAATTCTGTTACAATTACAGTTGTTTTGAAGAAGTTTGAGAGGGCGCACCTTTACCTTAGCCCATATAGAATGAATGCTTTTTTGAGTGGAAATTGACCATGTCTAATGTAGTACAATTCTTCAGTGCTAGCGCCTCGATTCTTCGAAACAGTTTGTCGATTCTAAAATAATTGTTTTCGAATGGTAATTCACAAAGACCGAGCGTGAAATGCCATTTGTTAGATATTTATGCTTTGTGATGTAGTAACCTGATTTTGAAGCCTTCAATATGCATGGCAGAAGATGTAATTAGAATTTCTGTCGTGCCTTGAATTTATGAATAAATATTTTAGAAATGACTACAATTTTATCAGGTCAAATTTCAATAATTAATTTTTTTATTCAATTTACTAACTAAAGAGTACCAACAAATTTTTAATGATGATCGATAAAATTTGATTTTTATTGTTTTAAAACAAATTTATTTATTTATATAGTATAAAAACGAAACAAAAGAACTTAATTTCTTGTAAAAAAATATTATAACTTTCAGAATTTTTGTGAATGATTTAATAAATTCCTAGCAAAATCAATTTCAACTGGTCTTATTGTCAATATAAACTTTAGTCGAAGGGGACTTAAAGTCGTCAGTTTAAAAAAAAAAGTTCTTAATATTTGCCACTTTAAAAGTACCAATTATTTTTTGGATTTTTTAAAAAATACCTTCCGCGGACAAATGGGAGAGGTACTTTAGTAAATTAGGTAGTACCATAAATTTTGGACCTGTCAGATCATCAGGGATGGTTCAGCAATGTTAACAAGCTGTTTTAATTTAATTTAATGATCTGGAATTGGGACCTTCTCAAAAAATAGGGCGAATGCTGGTGTTAATTGGTAGTAATTGATTGCTATACGTGGCCCATACAAGAAATAAAAATATAATTAAAGAAATCTTCTTGTGAAAATTAACACAAGTTCAGGAACTTGTTTAATGTTTAATAAATAGTCAAAATAAATTGTAGCGTTCTAAATTTCTTAAGAAATTTTACATTGGGTGAATAGCTCGTTGGTACTAATGACTTGTATTAATTATTTAAGGGATTACACCCTCTAATATCATGAGCAATTTCGGTATCAAAAATGCACACTTTTTTTTTTGTTGTAATGTTGCAATTATAATTTGTGAATATATTTATTGATTTTTTAAAAGGAAACAGTTAATAGTTATTAATTGCAGAGTTAATTAATTAATATAACTGAATAGTATTTTCAAAAAAACTGGAAATAGCCAAAATGAAAATCCAGCGCATAGTCAAGCATTATAACTATGCAAAATTTATCAATAAAATTTTAATTCAATTTCACATAAACAATAAATGATAAAACTACTTTATTGCCACATTAATATATATTAGTTGAACATTAAGAACATTTACTAGAAAAAGGTGAAAAATAATATCTTGTGTGTATATTAATTTTCATGTTGATTGTTATCATTTAAGTGATCATTGTGCTTTATATATAATTGTTATGGTGAAAAATCTCCTGAAAGGACAAAGATATATGTCTTATATATATATATATAAATATCCTGTTTCTGAAAATTCTTTTTTCTATATAACTTAAAAAAAAAAAAACTTTAAAACAAACTGCCTTAGTTAGAATTGAGGGGGAAGAAGAGGTAGCAAAAATAGGGAAGGGAGTTCGGCAGGGATGTACACTTTCACCGTTATTATTTAATCTATATATAGAAGATGCAATAAACAAAGTAAAAGAAGAGTATAGTGTAGGTGTGAATGTACAGGGAGAGAAAATATATATGTTGAGATTCGCCGACGATATAGCTATATTGGAAGAAAGCGAAAAGAATTTAGAAAGGGTATTGAATGGTATGCAGGCAGTATTGACTAGGGATTTAAAAATGAAAATAAATATAGGTAAAACTAAAGTGATGAGGTGTGACAAAAAGGAATGCAGTAGAAAAATGAGGATCACAATAGGAGATAATAGAATCGAAGAAGTGTCAGATTTTTGTTATTTAGGCAGTAGAATCACAAAAGATAATCGAAGCAAGGTAGATATAAAGTGTAGGATAGCACAGGGTAGGAAGGCATTCGTAGAAAAGGAACAGATTTTAAGATCAAATATTGACTTGGGTATTAGAAAAAGATTACTGAAGGTATATGTTTGGAGTGTAGCACTGTACGGGTGTGAGGCGTGGACTATAGGAAAGGAAGAGAAGCGTAGATTACAAGCATTCGAAATGTGGTGTTATAGGAGGATGATGAGGATTGGTTGGGAAGATAAAGTAACAAATGAAGCTGTACTAGAGTTAGTAGGGGAGAAGAGAAGTATTTGGAGAGTATTACAACGTAGGAGAGACAGATTAGTAGGGCATATCCTTAGGCATGGGGGGATTATGCAATTGATCATAGAAGGTAGAGTGGAGGGAAAGAGAGGGGTAGGTAGGCCTAAATTGGAGTATGTGAGTCAGATAGTTGAAGACGTTGAGATGAATAGCTATAGGGAGATGAAGGGATTAGCTCAGGATAGATCGGCATGGCGTGCTGTTTCCAACCAATCTTTAGGATTGCGGACTCTTTAACTAATATAACTTTAAACGTTAAAACAGCGATTTGTTGCATAGTTATCAATTCAGTGTAGGAAAGCAAATTTACAACATATTTTTTGCTATTTTGTAGAAGATAACATTTAAATAAAACAACGAAAGTGTATCCAAATAATCTACTTATATATTAAACAAATATTTTGATTCATTTCATTTCGGATCGACATTAGTTTATTACATATGCACAAAACGATTTGTGTATATACCAGGTTAGATTTTTTTGGTACATGTAAAATTTGTTCAATGCAATTAATAGCTCTCCTATTTATTTTAGACTAAATATGTGAATACAGAAGAAAATCAGAATTGAAAATTACATTTGATGCACTTTATTGCAGAGTTGTAGCTTCAATGGTTTGCAATGAAATGAAGACAACTTAAGACATCAAATTTCGAGAGTAGTTAGTAGCCTTGATTATTTGAAACAATTGCATAAAAGACAATAATCATAGTACGCTAACAATGATGACAGCATCAAATTTAAATTTATATAGTTATATAAATTATATTAATAGTTTATATAAAATTATATTATATAGTTAGTCCTACAGAACTTTAAGAGCAGTAAATTAGATACAAGACATGATTAAATACAAAAGAATAAAATGTGTGTTTTCAAACGTTTAATTAGCAACACAACTTTAACGAAGATACATTAATCTTAAGACTAATACAATAAATAACTGATAACATTGTTGTTCTCAGCAATGTTCAAAAGAACGGCTTCCTTCTTCTCAATATTTCCATATTCTCTATTCTTTTGACACTTGCACAATTTTTGTAATGATCCACTTGCTTCAAAATGTTTAATAATTCTTTTAATTGAATTTATAGTTTGTCTTGTAGGATAATAACGTTACAAACATCGCCTGGATACTCTTCAATGAATTTCCCCCGTAATGCCATTTAACAAAATTCACTTTTTCTTCTGTGTTATAGTCATTCATATTGTTCTATTTCATTTTAATATCATTAAATATACAAGAAGCACAAAAAGCGTCTATTTATTCGACTAAAACAATGTTATGTCAAATTTGATTAATGCCATCAGATGATAATTGTCTTTTATCAAATAATTATTTCAAATATTCAAGGCTCAGATGTAATTTTTAATTTTGATTTTCTTTTGTATTCACATAAAATAAATAGGAGAGCTAATAATTGCATTGATCAAATTTTACATGTAAAACGATATATAATCCAAATAATATCTAATTTTGAGTTTTCTTGTATGGTTAGAGTAGAAAAACTAGCGTGAATAACACATGTAGAAATTCCTTTATGAAGCTCAAATGATTGCAGCTTTCGACTTTCGTCCCTGAGTACAATTTTCGTTCTCATTCGACCAAAAAAGGTATATATTTTCATCAATTATTTTTCAAATATCCACTTCAAAAATATATTTTGAAATATTTTCTGTATTTTTTAAATTACTCCTTCCATTATAACCAACGATAGTTCCTTCGTAAATATATCGAACGATCATCTCTAACTGTACTGAGATTTCTTCCATATTTTTCTGTTTTTAAATAATTTTTTATGATAATGATACAAATGGATTTGAACATTTCGAAATGCAACTCTATGTCAATCGGTAGACTTCTTACACCTACATTATATGATTATAAATTAAACAATGCAAGTAAAGTGAAAATCCAGAAAATGAATACTATCAACGATCTTGGTGCTATACTTGATTCCAACTTAATGTTTTCTGACCATGTTAATTTTATTGTTAAAAAAAGGAAATAGAATGTTGGCTGTTATAAGATACACTGCACGTGAATTAATACGATACTAGCCGTGGCGGTTTCTTTCGAGGCCGCACGCCCCTCCTGAACATTGAGCGCATCGCGGTAGATATATATTTTTTCTCGGCATTATTTTTACTAAAAGATAAAGCTTGCGTTGCGATAGCATTCAACACAACACCGTGTGGCGGCGAGCAAGTAGGAGTTAAATGCATATGCACTCATCCTATCTATTGCAAGCGGTAGAGTGAGAGCGACTGTATGCAGTATATCATCTGTTTCTTTGGTTCGCGTATCGTATGCGCTGCAAACAAAATAGCGGCCCGCGTTGTTATGGCCCCAATATATCATATCAGCAACTGTTATTTCTGATGGCATGTACCAATGTACTGGTGTTCTTCGGTTGTCATGATAATTGGTTAGTCATATCGACGGGCTGTGTATATATAAAAATCCTGCTCAGCTAATTACTTTCATACTTTAAAAAAGCATCAAATCTGTCCAGTAGTTCAAAGTCTACATCAAAGTATATTAATAAATATAACATCAAAATGCCGTTGACTGATGCAGAGCTATAGAAAATCATAAACCATTTCACTATTAATCAGTTGCGGTTTCTTTCGAGGGGCTTCGGCCGCGCGGCCCGCCTGAGCATTGAGAGCGCATCACTGTAGATATATAATTGTATTGCGATATTTTAACTCGGCATTATATTTCCTAAAAGATAAAGCTTGCGTTGCAATAGCACTCAACACAACACCACGGTTTGGCGGCGAGCAAGTAAGAGTTAAGTGCATATGCACTCATCCTATCTGTTGCAAGCGGTAGAGTGAGAGCGACCGTATGCAGTATAACATCTGTTTCTTTGGTTCGCGTATCGTATGCGCCGCTAACAAAATAGACGTCACGCTGCTTCTACAGCTAAGAATATATCGTTGTTTTAAGCTATTCCGGACCGCTATTCTTTAGCGTCCCAACAGAGAAGCATAGTCTAGTATACAGGATAATTGACATAGAATAGCCAGATAAGACAGTTGCATTTACTATAGCCTAAATAATCCCCTAGTAAGAGCATGTAACACAATTAATAATTATAGCATCGATCTTGTATCAGTTTATAAGCTTGCTTTTCGAAAAAAAAACCCTAAAAATAACATTATTTAGTTAAGATACATTTTAAATTGTTGTTGAGTTGTTACCTTAACTTTGTAAGTTTTAGATATGTGTATATTATGAAAATGCCGATGGCGTTACTAAAGAATTAAATTAAATTATAAACTAAATTTGTACATCGCAACCGCTCTTACCGCTTTTTCGTGTGCTTCGTTTTTGTTTCGAGCTACTGGTCTCTAGACTTCAATCGCTGGGTTGTTAAAACGGCTCCTACCTAAACTAAACTATTCAGCGCCTACTAATTAAGCTAGATTGGACACATCGATAATATCATCGTCTAAAGATCGCCCATGGTAGATTCGAGGAAAACAGAATAGAGGCGCAGACCGCGGTACCCCGTAATTTAGATTATAATGGCTTCTTAAAGCCGCTCGAAATATATTTAGATACTTAAAAAATTTCCTGAATATAAACTAGATAATAGTATAAAATATCTTAAAGCATTAAGTAGCTAGATGTACATTGCGAAGGCTATGCCCCCATCTTCAGTAGCACAAGATAAAAAACCAAATAAAATACCTCTGTCACGAATCGTGATTGATATAATATTAAATAAATAAGTCAACAGGACGGAAGTATTCAAAAAATGGCATATAATATGACCTACAAATCGTTTGAAACAATATAAATTAATAATTAACGAAACTAACGAAGCCTGAATCTAAATTCATGAAATTTTATTTAGATTTATGCATGTATAGGATGATCTGATTCAAAAATATGCTCGGCTACAGCACTTTTATCTTTTCTATTTAATCTGAAATGAGCTAAATGCTCCTTAGTAAATGTAGTTTCAATTGGTCTACGTGTTTGTCTTCTATATATACTTTAGGACAACTAGAACAAGATATTTCATTTATACCAGAGTTTTTATTGAAATCAAACAAATCTTTGGGATTTCCCAGAAAATTAGCAAGACTATTATATGTTACAAGTATTAATAGCATCAGGTAATGTATTATATAATTTATAGATATCTATAAATTTGCAGATATCTATAATTTAATTTGAAACGTGTTTCATTTACATGTTCAAATTTACATTCCTCCATGTATTTTGCTTGATTACGAACAAATTTGACACATTCCTAAATATATAGACCGGGTTACTGTTAAAATGTTTTTTAAAAACCGATCTGCAGGAAAATCTAAACCTTTTTTGCAGAATTATGCGTAATATTCTTTTCTGAATAATAAAAACTCGTTTCACATCCTTTGACAAACCCCCAAAAATGATGCCATGTGATAATATCGATTGAAAATTAGCAATTCTTTTTGCAGACACGTGGATAACTTGTGATAAAACGCGGAAACAAAAACAAACTTTATTTAAGCTATTACATGTATTATTTATATGAACAGTTCAATTTAAACGTTCGGCCAAATTTACACAGAGACATCTTGCCGATTGACGAACAGATACATTTTTGAAATCGTTCAATTTAAAAGCATAATCAGTATTCCCATATCTTCTTCTAGTTTGGCAAATAACGCAGATAGTCTTCTCACTGTTCTATTAAAATATTAAAACATGCCTGGACAATTAATAGTAGAAATAAGTTTATTAGATTTGGAAGAAAATAATGTCCAAGAAAATAAAAGAGTATCTCATTTTACATTATATATCTCTGGGATATTATGTTGCCATAAACACTAAGTGTTTATACAAAAAACACTTATTCAAAAAGTTTTTTTTTTGAAATCTTTGATATCGGTAGCAGTTTTTAAGTGGTCTCCAAGTTGTTATAATATTTAACGCAATTATAGAAGAATGATTTTCTAAATATTGCAGTTTTTGATTTAGTTGGTCGTAGTTCGAAAAGCTTTCTATTGAAATATTTATGCACATTAGCGATGTGTAGTTCACTCGCGAATCGTTCACCCTGAACGGTTCAATCAAATGCCGGGCGTACTGTGACGATGTTTTGCAACGACCTATAGGTCACTAGGACCTAGTTCGTGAACTATGAACTACATGGTGCACGGTGTACGTATTCATGTACTTGTACTAGGTCCTGAACTCGTCGTCTACTAAACTGTTCATGAATCACAACGACTCGTAAACGATGCAGTATAGTATACATTACATATACAGTACTAAAATTTATTTAGTGATAAAGTGTGTTGGTGAACGGAACGAAATAGGAAACTCGATGCAATATTGCCAAGATGAGTAACAATTAATATGTTGGTATCAGATTTGATTTGGAATAATATAATTAATATATTATTTATTATTTTATTATTATTTTATATCGAGAAAAAAAGAGCTTATTTTCAGTATGTGCATGTATTTCATATAGTTCGTGAACTAGTTCATTTTAAAAAGATGTAGTAGTGCATGACCTATAGTTCATGAACGGTACATTGAAATGAACTACGAATTACGAGCTATGTCCTCAAAGTGACCTACATTTTGCCATCGCAAATGCACATCGTTATTGACATGGACATTATTAAGATTTTTGTATTGAATAAAGATATAGACCCGAAAAATCCTCATCCTCGTCCATGGAATATATCCAAATGATATTTGTACTTTTTTTAGCAATATAAAAAGATTTAGTGTTTCGCAATCTCCGGTTATTAATTTTTTTAATTGCTATTACCACCCTATCTATTATTAATCGTTTCACTGTCATCAATCAAAACAGATTAACGATTAACTCGACTTGCAGTTGCAATCCTTTTGCCCCCCCTGCGCCCCTGGATTCTGATTTTATTATCCTCATATAAGCAGCGCCATAACAGCTCTAACTACCCGGTGTGGGAAATGAAATCTCTTTGTTGATGGCAGCCTCCGGGGGCGATCGATGAATGTGCAATTCAACAGAGTGTTGGGTTTTTAGAAGAAATAGATATTGGAGTGTTGCCGCAAATTTTTTAAGTGTTTTTTCTGTACCATGTGACACTGATATTCTGCAAATCAGCATCACTATCTTCAATTGAAATTGGTAATAGCATCAACCACCATAACCAGAAAAATGTATGTGCAACATGTATCTAGTATTTAATTTCTAAAGATTGCACTTTCATTGCGCTCTTTATTGATAGCACTCTCCCAACCATGTGCTGTCATCGCCTACACCCCTTGTCTCTGTCCAGTCACTGATTTTATTCCCTCTATTATCTATATAATGAGATAAAACTAATACCCCTTGTAATCTGGGGTAATCTAGCGCATGCACTCCTCAGGGTTGCCTATAGTTAACAAAATATACAAGTATGAATTGCATCTAGACGGAATTGAGCAAGGGAATCGAATTGTGAAAACAAAATAGGGAGGGAGAAAGAAATTGTTTTTATTGCTAAAGATGTCTTTACACTAAGCATAAGTGGATTGTGTTGTATAAATTATTTGTTTTAATATATCGTTGTTACGATATGGCAAATAGTTAATAAATGTATGAATTGCTTTTGTCAATATATTAATATAATGTTAATGTTTCGGTGATTTTTATGTCAGGTTATATGACCCTTATTATCGAATTAGCGATAGGAAATTGTAGGTCACTTTGAGAACCTAGTTTGTAGTTCATAGTTCATTTCAATGTACCGTTCACGAACTATAGGTCGTGAACTACTAACATCTTTTTTAAATTAACTAGTTCACGACCTATATGAAATACATGCACATACTGAAAATAATCTCCTTTTTTCACAATATAAAATATTACATAGTAAAAAAAAAAAATTAAATATTACAATACTTATTTTGAAATACGAATAAGGAACAAAAAACAACAATGTTTATAATTTATACAAAACATATATATAAAGAAATATAATTTTGCTCCGTTCACCAACACACTTTATCACATAAATGTTAGTACTGCTATTGGTACTATATATGTAATGTATACTATACTGCATCGTTTACTACGAGTCGTTGTGATTCTTGAACGGTTTAGTACACGACGGGTTCAGGACCTAGTACAAGTACATCAATACGCACACCGTGCACCATGTAATTCATAGTTCACGAACTAGGTCATAGTGAGCTATAGGTCGTTGCAAAACATCGTCACAGTGCGCCCGTCATTTGATTGAACCGTTCAGAGTGAACGGTTCGCGAATGAACTACACATCGCTACATCGAATGTAGTGAATTACGGATGTAGTGATTTATAACGTTGCTTCACTAGGCGAGGAAAAAGAAATTTAAAAAATCAGATAAAACATTTAGTTATTCTTATTCATAAAAGTAACGGGAATTTTTAATGTATGTAAATAAAATGTTAAACAATTAAATTCGCTTATATTTCTAGAGATGACCCTTTTAAAAATGTACTGTCAATTCGATATATATAGTCATTTTCGTATAGTCAGTGTGAATATGATTAGTTCTTAAACATTTCGTAATGGAATACTTTGTCGCACAAGAAAAGCATTTTTACAACTATTTCGATATTTTACTTTAGTTATATTCAAAATTGCAAAATAAAAATAAATTAAACTAATGGAATTTAGAATTCCATTAGTTTAGTTTTCTTTTTCCCCAATTATTGATAAATTCACAATTAGTGAAATTGTAACTAAAAAATTTGATATTTCTATTATATTTCATTTCTGCCCAAATACACCAGTGATTTTGGGCTACAGTATCTTTCGTCAATTGTATGACTATGCAATAGCGATGGCAAACTGTAGGTCACTTTCAGGACCTAGTTTGTAGTTCGTAGTTCATTTCAATGTACCGTTCACGAACTATAGGTCGTGAACTACCACATCTTTTAAAAATGAACTAGTTCACGACCTAAATGAAATACATGCACATACTGAAAATAATCTCTTTTTTTCTCAATATAAAAATATTAAATGATAAAAATAAATAAATTGATTTATTGCAATACTTATTTTGAATTAAGAATGAGGAAGAAAAGACAACAATGTTTATAATTTACACACAACATATATATAAGGAAATATAATCTTCTCTAGGTACTCACGATTATTTATATGAAGTTCTAAAATACTTATTGGTAGTTACTGATGAAAATGTTTACTACTTTACTAACATTTGAAAATTAAATGTACAAACTATAATAAAATGAACCTAGATAGAATCGTTTTGTTTGGCGTTATAATTTATATTTTCTATTCCGAATCTTCTCTGTTCAAACTTCAAAGCTTTGATTTGATATTAAGTGGTTGCATTGCACTCAGTATGAAATAAAAGCACTATAAGATTTAGATGTTTATTTTTGCATTATTGCAGAAATTTGCTATGGCATGACATATTTAAGAACATCTTGCGAATATATTAATTATATTATTCCAAATGAAATCTGATACCAACATATAAATATTGCAGCGAGTTTACTATTTCGTTCCGTTCACCAAAACACTTTATCACTAAATAAATGTTAGTACTGTATATGTAATGTATACTATACTGCATCGTTTACGAGTCGTTGTGATTCATGAACGGTTTAGTACACGACGGATTCAGGACCTAGTACAAGTGCATCAATACCATGTAATTGATAGTTCACGAACTAGGTCATAGTGACCTATAGGTCGTTGCAAAACATCGTCACAGTACGTCCGTTATTTGATTGAACCGTTCAGAGTGAACGGTTCGCGGGTGAACTACATCGCTAATTTGATTGGCTAAATAACCAAGTCTTTACAAAACACATATTTCTATAAATATCTATAATATCTAACGGAAGTAATTTCGTTGTTTGACTGCAATTACGGTATACCAAAAAATTAAGCAGAAGTAGAAAACGGATGAAGAATACTAACAACAAATATTATCAAATCTAAGCAAAATATTTTATATTTAGTAGCTTTTACAGTTTATTTATTAATTATATTTCTAAAATTTTACAAACTATAACAATAGTATGGAATATCACCCAAATACCGTAACTTAAAGCATTAAGTAGCTAGATGCGCATTTCGAAGGCTATCTTCAGTAGCACAAGATAAAAATAAAATAAAAAATAAAATGAATTAATCACGATTCGTGACAGAGGTATTTTATTTCGTTTTTATCTTGTGCTACTGAAGATGGGGGCATAGCCTTCGAAATGCGCATCTAGCTACTGAAGCTACGGTATTTGGGTGATATTCTATACTATTATTTAACACCGTAGTGATAATTTAAAAAAAAAACTCTAACAACTTTACAACAAAACTAAAATAATTTCGCATATATGTTTACATGTTGTATTTTTTTAATCGTTCGCGTTTATAAAAACTGGGATGACAAGAACAAATCAATTTTGAAGGTTCAATCTCAATTGTACAGTTTTTTTGTACATTTTTATGGAAAATTAGTGTTAAAATTAAAAAAAACTTTGAGGACCGTCGGCAGAATCTCTCAAATTAAATATGAAAGTGATGAGATATGAAATATATATTTTCAAAAGTATTTAGAATTGTAAATAGCGAATTTATCTCACACGTAAATAATGTAAAGCATTATTAGTTGGAAACATAATTAGGTGGCTATTAAAAATGTTGCAAATGTTGTTATTTTAAATTAGTTCTTGCAAAGTGTTTTCGAAAAAAAAAATCTGTTAAAAAAATAGTATACGTGGTAAAAAGCAAACATAATTTACATAATTAGCATATCTTGAGGGTAATTTTGTCTTTTTCGATATGTTGCTATTACAATATTAAGGGGATCAAATAATATATAAGCCTCTAGCTAATTAAAAATCATATGGTACATGAAAGCACATTAAAGGGAAATTTTAAATAAGGTCTATATCTAATTTAAAATTACACATACATATATGCATTATATATGTAAGTACATCTAATCTCTTTTCCGACCATTTAAATAACAAACAATGGCGCAAAATCGTTTCAAACGATTCGAATCTGTGTGTGTTACGCATTTATGCTTTGCATGTGATGTGTGAGATCCCCTTGTTAAAATAATAATGATTGCTAAAACCATTGATGTCTTTTTGAGAGGAATATATATAGACATTGAATCCTCGCATTGCGCAGATCAGGAATTGTACATTTGGAAAGGAATAGATGCGCTTAAATTTGATTTTATTAATCGACGAACTATCATTTTGTTACATAGAAAATGCCACGTTAATTCAACCCCTTCAAATATTGGCTCCTCTAATTAATAACCACGAAATATTCAAAACAGAAAGTGTTTTGTAAATTTGGGACCTATTTTCGATTCATTTATGTTTAATAAGTCTTCAAGAAATTTGAAAAATATTTTTGTCAATTTTGAGTGATAGTAAAATACCAACAAAAAAACGAAACAATCTATATCTGCAAATATTCAGCTGTTATTTCGATTAAAAATAAAAATATAAACAATGTGACGGATGTTGAGTATTATTATTAAATTAGATTGTTCGGACTTTCTGTTGTATGGTCTTGAAGTATTTGGATCAAATTGTTTTTAAATTTTATAGAAAACTGCTGTAGTTGAAGAACTGAGACAAAAATACATTTACAACACCCTCAATCTAAAAAATACTAATCGTAAAAAATAATTTACGCTGCTAATTGGAAATCTAATTGTTTAATATAGCCTAGTGCTTTACTCAAATCAATTTTTTTTAAATTTATATTCTTGGGCCTCTATATATGACTGCAAATAAATATCAGTACGGATCTGATACACAATTGTTTGCCAAGCTAAGATGGGCCAATGAATAAAAGACCCATGTATGGGGAATTTAAGAGCTTGTTATGCATGTTTTGTGCCTTGTTATATAAATTGGGTTTCCTTTTTTATATTGAACAATTCGTGGAAACATTGATAATTGGATTATGAAATTTAGAAAAGATAAAAAATGAAGCAAAAGTTCATCTTGAAGTAAATTCAAAAAGTCTTGTTGCCTGATTAAATGTATATGTAAAATTTTGATATTTATCGAAAAAAAGTTGAAAATTCTTAGTGAATACACTCATTTATTTGTATATATTTAATAAATCATGAAATATGCGCCACTTTTCTCGTTGCAAAAATGTTGACATTTATAAATTTTCGTATTTGCTAGAGATGTCATTAACGTATCACAATATTTACGACAAAATATGCACGTGGTTCCAAGCTGTCTGTGAAGATTGAGAAATTTTATATACCCCTGAATATTAACGATAAATTTCCAATCTCGTGACAGTAGACTAACAGTCTCTGAAAATGCGCCGTAGCCGTTTACCGAAACAACATTTGCTCTTAAGATGGGTGTTTACGTCGGTCTGAAATTATAATTATTCCTGTACTATTGTGTTGTCATTGTACTATTCCTTTAAACAAGTTATGCAGGCTATTTAACTAAGAAACTCGTGTGATTTTGTATGTTATTTGATGCTTTTGTTTGCGAAATATTTTACTTGCAATCTTTATTGAAGTAATTGTTCATTTTGTTGGTGTTGATTGTGTTTGTGAAATGTTTCGCCTGCAATTCTTCAATTGGAGATGTTTTGGCAACGTTGCTTTTGGCTTTACAGCCGTCTACGATAATACTCATTAGAAGGAATGCATCAGAAACAAAACATGTGCGTTTTTCATGAACTACGACAACTGATCTACAAATTAACGTACAGGATATTACACATATAAATAAAAAACGTTTTTTTTTATTGAAGTAAATAAAGAAATGTTCTAATGGAAATGTATAACGTTATTCTTACTTGGGTAATTAATTAAGTACCAATTATTTTTATAAAAAAAATTCTTCAACAAAACGCAATTTAATAAATAATATTTTTACTTTTTTTAAGTTAAATTGGACGTGGTAAGATATAATACAACCAATACAGTAATACAGTAAAGTCTGAATTAATTTGTGGTATCCAAAAGACTTCTATTGTCAATGTCTTCAACATCCTGTATCTACCTTTGTAAATAATTAAGTAGGCGATATGTCGTTTCTTCTTAGTTTAGTTAGTTTCCTTCAACCGTTGCGTAGGTAATTAGAGAAATGACTGCCAGCCACCTAATGAGCCAATACGGAAGGGAGAATTAGAAGGAATGTCAAGTTCTTAGTAGGAACATCCCTTTACGATGTGTCAATGTAAATAGCTTAACCGAAAAATATGATTTGTTAGGTTATTCTTTTTCAAATCGGAAGTGCGAATTCAAAAGGTCCAATTTCAGAAAATTTTCGTACTGAGATTATATTTTCTAAAATGTCTCAAAATATGTTCAATTTTTTTATAATTAGATAATTATCAATTCTAATAATTGATTTCAGACTGTATTATATTTTATTCCTAGTATTAAAAATTATTCGTTGAATTCTACCTTCTTGACTCTCCAATAAGTTAAGCTCCGGGTGTGAGCGTGAAGGTTACGATAGTGCACGATTTTCAGAGTGTAGGAGTAGCAAAATATTAGGATACCGTTAAGAGAACTGCGCTCTTCGGAACCATTCGGCTCTCGCGTATTTAACAATAAATAAAAATAAAACTTTTTAACAATAGGTATCATTATACAATTCTAATCAATATAAAATTCAAAGGCGCCTTTCCTTCTCGGGGGAATAATGTTGTAGGTCACTTTTCCTCTTGTTCGTTGTTTGGTTTAGTTTCTTCCTCAGCTGGAGTTCCAAAGAATTCAAACGCAATTAATATTGAAAGCAATGAATATTCTATGAATAGGGTTATATATTTGCCAAATATAGATTCGAATGTATGTAGAAACAAACAGGAAACAATACAGTCCATGTTATTGTACAGTTCTTGTTCGTCACCACACAACTGCGTTTAAAGCAGTATAAACGATAGAAATAGTTCTTTTGGAATTTGTCTTTGACCAAACAAAGTACTCCAGTGTCTTTATTTATCTATTTGGCTTGATGTGGGGCTTGTGTTTGATATAATTGTAACCAGTGGCGATTTCTTTCGAAGCCGCACGGCCGCGCGCCCCCTCTGAACATTGAGCGCATCTCCATAGATATATAATTGTATTGAGATATTCTAACTCGGCATTATTTCCCTAAGAGTTAAAGCTTGCGTTGCGATAGCACATGTTTTTTGGTTCGCGTATCGTATGCGCCCCAAATAAACTAGCGGCCCGAGTTGTAATGGCAACGTGAAGTCACGCTGCTTTTACAGCTAAGAATATATCGTTGTTTTAAGCTATTCCGTGCGGCAATTCTTTAGCGTCCCAACAGAGAAGCCTAATATAGTATACAGGAAATTGATATAGAATAGCCAGATAAGACAGTTGCATTGTTCTGTGTAGTTACGTATGTACTGGCCTCCAGAAGGAGCCAAGTCTTGTTGTAAGTCAAAACTTGTTTTCCTAGGATTTATTTTGCTATTCCTAATTTAAAATGCTTTATCTCTTGCAGTTTCCTTTTTTTCCCACATTTTCCTTTCCTCTGAACTTCAACTGACCCAGTTTCCCTTTT
The DNA here is from genome assembly GCA_947310635.1 of Leptodirus hochenwartii. Taxonomy (NCBI): domain Eukaryota; kingdom Metazoa; phylum Arthropoda; class Insecta; order Coleoptera; family Leiodidae; genus Leptodirus; species Leptodirus hochenwartii. The sequence goes on from OX371176.1 coordinate 43,860,366, forward strand.
CTGTTTTAGGATTTTATTTACTGCCCCCAATCTCACACCACACTTTTCTGCAAGTTTTCTCTGTGTCATGCTCACTTAATGTCACAATCTTCTCTCGCTTCCTCAGCGTAATATCCATCATGCAAAACAATACCAAATTATCTCGCTATACATATACCACTAAATATACCTTTTGACAATTGCGAATACATTAACTTAATATTAGATTAAGATGAATGGCATCATACGCACGTCAAAAGTGAAAGAAGAATGTTGTATAATATTCTGAAATAATAATAATGTACAAAAAATAAAAATAAATTTGTTTTTCACATTAATTCGCACACTACTGTATTCCGGGCCGCAATTCATTAGCGTCCCAACAGAGAAGCCTAGTCTAGTATACAGGAAAATGGATACAGGAAATAGCCAGATAAGACAGTTGCATTGTTCTGTGTAGTTACGTATGTACGATTTTGCCACGTGTTTCTCCAAGAATATATTTAATAGAAATAATTTAATAAAAATGAACAGTGTTAGTTCTTTATTGAAAATAGAGTTTTGTAGACTTTCTCTAGAGGACAAAGTAAAAATTAAAGAGTTAGGTAGGCCATTGCCTCATTTAAATTGACCATAAACTTGTGCGAGGAGTGTTTATATCAATGAAAGATAGCAGAGCGGAATACCATTTTCAAGAAATTATTGAATCATTTAATCATTTTGCATTCATTTTAGGTAAGATATCTTAGTATTTGGTTATTTTTTAAGAAATGGGCCCCCCTCGATTGAAATGTCAAGAGCAGTCACTGATTGTATCACACACATATCGCTAAAGCCTGAAGAGAAGACAGTATATAATATTTTCGATTATTCAACGCACTTACGAGTATTTCTTACCTGGCATCGCGGTCTCAACAATCGTCTGATTCTCTTCCGATGATAGTAAATTCGAAGACTTGTGCTCCAAAGATTCTACGGCCTGTGGCACCTCATAGATTGCATTTAGCTACAAATTTACGTCTCTATTTTGTAGATATCGACGTGAATCATGTTCATGTAGGTGCGGGAATTCGGTACACAAATTACGTCATTGTATAATTTTGGCACAGATATAAAATTAATTACCTGATTAAAAGAGTATGGAATACATTTAATACGACACTCCCCTGTAGTCTGGGGTTCTAGATTCACCTTACTTATATTCCTCAAGTGACGATTTAAACTTGATCTGTGATTAAAACTATTATTGCATTGATTGCACTGGAAACTCTCGATTACTTTAGAACTCTAGCAACTGGAATGCTGTTAAAGCTCAAATACACTCTTATATAAACAATTTCCCGACGTAGTAACCCAAGAGCCGAATGGTTCCGAGGAGCGGTGTGCTCTTAACCGTACCTCAAAATGTTGAATATATACGCGTAATTAAACGCATCAAATTTCTAAAATTATATTGTTATAGCTGAAATCAATATTCTCTAATTTTTTCTCTTTCTTATCTTACATTATAAAAAAAAAACAATTACTGCCTTACTTTTACATATTTTTTCAAAATCCAACAATCTAGCTATATTTTGCGTTCTATCTCTACATTGGTATGTCAAATGGGTGCCATCTTCCACTTTTCGGGTACCCTAACGTCTTGATAACGGTGGCCCAGGTAGTGCCGTAACACAAACAGCAAATGTTGATTCGATCGTAAATTCAGCACGCAGGCATTAATTGATCTGATAAAGTATCATAGATAAGACGACGTCGACGATTAAGCGACTAAACCACTAAACCTTTGTTTTAAGTGATGAGATAGACATTGTTGCCAAGCATCACATTCAGTTTCTATATTTGTTTAGATTTATAATATAATATAACATTTCACTTCACTCGTAGATAAGATATTGATTATAAAAATGATTTTTAGATAAGATTCAATGGATTCAGTCAAACTGTTCGCATCTTGAAAGCGATCCTCTTAATTATAATTGCTTGTGTCTGTCACTGGCAACTGTCTAACTCAATTGTAATTCTCGGTAGCGATTAATCAAGAACAGATTTGATCCTGTGGCGGCGCTAGCGTAACTTGATTTTCGCATATTTCAGATTAAATACTCGTACAAGCGATGGTCACATGTTTTCGTTTAGATCTCGCTTGTACAGAAGAAGCTAAACTATAATAAAAGAGCCATCTAATCTGTACTGTTTTATTTGGCGAGTAAGTAATCTGACTTATACCAGAACAAGAACAGATGCAGATGTCGCAATGTCGCATCAAATGGTATTCTTATACTTGTACAGGGTTTTTGAATGACAGATTTTTGAACTCATTTGAACGATATTTTATTATGGTTATTAATATGGTAAATATTCAGTGGAAGATAAAGTAAAAAATGCAAATTTAGTTAATGAGGAGACAAATATTTTGAGAGACAGGCTAGTAGGTCATATGCTTGGACATGGGGTATCACACAATTATAGTTATATAAGTTGGAGTAGAGGAAAAGTTAGGCACAGGTAAATTAGATGAAATAGACATTGAATTCTTGGATTGTGTAATTTCTTTGATTTGATTTAGCTTGCTACTATTAACATCCTGTATAATGAACATGGTTAATTTGATATTAAATTTCGTCTACTGACTTGTACGCAATGTTGCATAAAGATCCGTCTGTACAGTTCGGATATGCAGATAATTGCATCCATATGTCAAAATATATAGTGGGTCCTCTATGAAAACCGCTTATACAATTATTAAATATACGTCAAGTTTTCTTTAAATTAGTACTAAATAGTCTGAAATTTTTGTTTAAAATTGTATCGTATTTGAAGTGTTTTTTTTTTCAAATTTGATTTTTATCATTGTACTTTTTAAACGGTAATTATATAATTTTAGTCGTTATTTGAGGATATGTTATATTAATTTCTGCGAAATTATTTTATGAGATAATTAAAAAAGATTTTATGCACTGTATAATATCAAGTAGCTTGTGAAAAACAAATGTAAAGTGTCAGAATTTGAGCCACAAGTAGATTCGTGAATAATAATTATAAATACTAAGAAATGTTACATAAATTAAAAATTTATTTTACTTTTAAAATCTATCCTTTTCTAACTGTTAACACATCAGATGAAAATTGTCAAATATAGAAACAATTTATAATATTACAAATAGTGCTAGAAAATATCACGGATGGATGATATAAAAATACTATTCTAGCAAAAAAAATGTTAATTTAAGACTATTTTTTTCTGACTTGCGGCAAAAATAAATGGAATATATTTTAAAACTATTTATGATGCTCTACAATTTTTATTATAATATTTCATAATTTTTGTCCCATTATAAATTACTATTTCAATATATTTAACAATTCAATCAAGCATTTGCCTTGTGAATGCATCCGTTAATTTGACTAATTGATTATTTCTGCTTCTATAAATTTGTGTTATGATATTGGATTCATATAGGATGATGAGGATTGGTTGGGAAGATAAAGTAACAAATGAAGATGTACTAGAGTTAGTAGGGGAGAAGAGAAGTATTTGGAGAGTGTTACAGCGTAGGAGAGACAGATTAGTAGGGCATATTCTTAGGCATGGGGGGATTATGCAATTGATCATAGAAGGTAGAGTGGAGGGAAAGAGAGGGGTAGGTAGGCCTAAATTGGAGTATATGAGTCAGATAGTTGAAGACGTTGAGATGAATAACTATAGGGAGATGAAGGGATTAGCTCAGGATAGATCGGCATGGCGTGCTGTTTCCAACCAATCTTTAGGATTGCGGACTCTTTAACTATTGGATTCAAAATAAAACGATTGTTAATTTTGAATTGAATGCTAATACTATCTAGTAATAACATCTATATTTTCAAAGTAAACACATACAAATATTACAGTCATCGATAAAGTCATTCATACTTCAAAATCAAAATGGTCCAATGAAAAGAATCACATGACATGGTGACTATACCTTTATTATACGAGAAACGCGTTGGAAATATAACAGGGGTGTTGATAGTGTAATTTGATTAACTATCGAGTCCGTTTCAATCACCAGGTGGTGTTGCTGCCGCGGCGCTCCTGGTATATATAGCTCCTCCGGCTACGGGTGTTACCTGAAGAATCAGGAGATCGAATGGATAACAACGTTAGCAGTGGATGGTAACAAACATCGCTGATGAAAGCCGTAACAATCGGCATCGGATAACGTAACAGTTTTTTGGATCTTATAAGGTAAGGTACGTGATCATTATCAAATATCTGTATATACTGTGAATTAACTTTGGCCCCTGAAGTGCTTCATTCTTGTGTGAAGATGTTCCTAAAATGTGGTGGTCAAAGTACCCTGAGGAGATAATATCAGGAAAATGAAGAGTTATTAATGGCATCCCACAAGGCTCAGTTGTGGGACCAGTGCTCTTTCTTGTTTATATGAATGATTTTCCATTGTGTATAAACACTGCTGTAATCCATTACGCTGATGATACGTCACTCATACATTCTAGCGACAAAGTGGACTTAATGAAAACTCACTTATTAGAAGTGGAAATGATTGGTTTATTGCGAATAATCTTAAATTAAATGTAAATAAAACAGAAACAATTATTTTTTCGACTAAAAACTCTGATAAACAGTCGGCTAATTTTTTAGGTGTTACGGTTGATAATAAGATTCTTTGCGATGTGCACATTGATAATTTATCGAAAAAACTTAATAAAAGTGTATACGCAGTGAGAAACTTATATCAGAATGTCTCTATTAATGTTGCTATCGAAGTTTTTATACTTTAATCCAAGCTAGCATCTCATATGGGGTTAAAATTCAATCATTTCTTGAAAGTGGTATTCCGCTCTTCTGTCTTTCATTGATATAAACACACCTTGCACAAGTTTGCGTTAAATTTAAATCAGGCAATGACCTACCTAATTCTTTAATTTTTACTTTGTCATCAACAGAAAGTGTATAAATCTCTATGTGAAAAACACGTGGCAAAATCGTACATACGTAACTACACAGAACAATGCAACTGTCTTATCTGGCTATTCTATATCAATTTTCCTGTATACTAGACTAGGCTTCTCTGTTCGGACGCTAAAGATTTGCGGCCCGGAATAGCTTAAAACAACGATATATTCTTAGCAGCGTGACGTCACGTTGCCATTGCAATCCTGGCCGTTAGTTTGTTTGCGGCGCATACGATACGCGAACCAAAGAAACAGATGATATACTGCATACGGTCGCTCTCACTCTATCGCTTGCCACAACGGAACGCCACACCGTGTTGTGTTGAGTGCTATCGAAACGCAAGTTTTATTTTTTAGGAAAAATAATGCCGAGTTAAAATATCAATACAATTATATATCTACGGTGATGCTCAATGTTCAGGAGGGGCGCGTGGCCCTGCGGCCTGCATAAGGAGCCGCCACTGATTATGAGTTTTATTTGGTTTAAGTTACCGAGAAGATTGTCGCTTGACATATAAGAAATCTAAGATATTGACCGTACCAGTTATGTTCGTACTTGATTGTTTGGTTTATGTGAAAACAACAATTTCTAGGGGAAAATTTACATTTATTTTTCGCAATAAAATCCATAACTATGGTATTAGAAACAATGATAGTATATATTTAAATTTTAATAGGGTGTATAAGGCAAGAAGTATTACAAAGTATTACGGACCCCTTCTGTTTAATAGACTACCTTTAAACATAAAGCAATTAGATTTGAAAGAATTCAAAATAACAATAAAAATGTATTTTACAGAAACGTCACTTTATTCCATAGAAGATTTTTATATGTAACCCTGTATACTACCACATTAGTTGTTGTATGACGTCTTATTGTTATTATTATTATTATTGTATTATTGTGTATTTAAATTTTGTTATTTAACGTTCATAATAATTAATGATACTTTGAGATATTGTTATTATTGTTCCTAAAATTATTACAAGAAAATTTTTGACTACATATACAAGTTTTCTGTTAGGATGTACAGTATTAAACAAAACTGTTTCTTCAGAAAATGTTGTAAGATATAAATATAATTCAAATGTTGAGGAAGGATTTAATGTTTTGTTGTCGATTTCGTAGCAAATTGACTGGAGTTAGAAAAGTTATGTTCATAAACATGTTTGCAATTTTGCAATTTTATCATTTGATAAAAAGAACAAAATATCATTTCTTGATTAATGTAATTGATGAATTAGTATAAGACATTGATGTGACGTGTGATATGATTTCAAAAAGATGGATAGAAGTTAAAATAAATAGCCAAAGTTTAGAATTTTGTTAGTTAAAGAGTCCGCAATCCTAAAGATTGGTTGGAAACAGCACGCCATGCCGATCTATCCTGAGCTAATCCCTTCATCTCCCTATAGCTATTCATCTCAACGTCTTCAACTATCTGACTCACATACTCCAATCTAGGCCTACCTACCCCTCTCTTTCCCTCCACTCTACCTTCTATGATCAATTGCATAATCCCCCCATGCCTAAGAATATGCCCTACTAATCTGTCTCTCCTACGTTGTAACACTCTCCAAATACTTCTCTTCTCCCCTACTAACTCTAGTACAGCTTCATTTGTTACTTTATCTTCCCAACCAATCCTCATCATCCTCCTATAACACCACATTTCAAGTGCTTCTAATCTACGCTTCTCTTCCTTTCCTATAGTCCACGCCTCACACCCGTACAGTGCTACACTCCAAACATATACCTTCAGTAATCTTTTTCTAATACCCAAGTCAATATTTGATCTTAAAATCTGTTCTTTTTCTACGAATGCCTTCCTACCCTGTGCTATCCTACACTTTATATCTACCTTGCTTCGATTATCTTTTGTGATTCTACTGCCTAAATAACAAAAATCTGACACTTCTTCGATTCTATTATCTCCTATTGTGATCCTCATTTTTCTACTGCATTCCTTTTTGTCACACCTCATCACTTTAGTTTTACCTATATTTATTTTCATGTTAAAATCCCTAGTCAATACTGCCTGCATACCATTCAATACCCTTTCTAATTTCTTTTCGCTTTCTTCCAATATAGCTATATCGTCGGCGAATCTCAGCATATATATTTTCTCTCCCTGTACATTCACACCTACACTATACTCTTCTTTTACTTTGTTTATTGCATCTTCTATATATAGATTAAATAATAACGGTGAGAGTGTACATCCCTGCCGAACTCCCTTCCCTATTTTTGCTACCTCTTCTTCCCCCTCAATTCTAACTAAGGCAGTTTGGTGTTTATATAAATTAAAAATTATTCTCCTATCCTTATAATCTATACCCGTTTCTTTTAAAATTCTAAACATTATGTCCCAATCTACATTGTCAAATGCCTTTTCTAAGTCTACAAAAGCTATGCAAGTTACCTTTCCTACCCTATTTCTTTTTTCTACTACCGTTCTTAGTGCTAGAATCGCCTCCCTCGTCCCTCTGTTTTTCCTAAAACCAAACTGATCTTCAAAAGAATTTTGAAACCTTCAAAAATATTTCGTATTAAACAAAACTGTTTGTTCAGAAAACGTTGTAAGATATAAATATAATTCAAATGTTGAGGAAGGATTTAATATTTTGTTGTCGATTTCGTAGCAAATTGACTGGAGTTAGAAAAGTTATGTTCATAAACATGTTTGCAATTTTGCAATTTTATCATTTGATAAAAAGAACAAAATATCATTTCTTGATTAATGTAATTGATGAATTAGTATAAGACATTGATGTGACGTGTGATATGATTTCAAAAAGATGGATAGAAATTAAAATAAATAGCCAAAGTTTAGAATTTTGAAACCTTCAAAAATATTTCGTATTAAACAAAACTGTTTGTTCAGAAAACGTTGTAAGATATAAATATAATTCAAATGTTGAGGAAGGATTTAATATTTTGTTGTCGATTTCGTAGCAAATTGACTTGGAGTTAGAAAAGTTACGTTCGTAAACATGAGAGTGTTGTTTGCAATTTTGAAATTTTATTATTTGATAAAAAGAACAAAATATCATTTTTTGATTAATGTAATTGATGAATTAGTATAAGACATTGATGTGTATAAGACATTTCAAAAAGATGGATAAAGTTAAAAGTAAATAGTAAAAAGTATAGAATTTTGAAACTTTACAAAATTCATCTGTTTTCAAAAGTTTTATGGTTACTACACTATTTATTATATTTTTTTATGATTTTCTTACTTTTTTAAATCTATTTCAGGTGCAATCAGTTTTTTGTCGTATCCTCAGATATATTTTATTAATTTTTTTTCAATTTTTCAATTATATTTTCAATATTTTCAATTTTTACTTTTTATAAATTTGTGTGTAGTCTAAATTTTCGGCCGAGGTTGTTTACTTACATCAGTTTCTTTTACCATGATTTACAGTTTGAAATATTTTACACGAAAGATGCCATATAGCTTTTGTTTTTGGCAAAAGTCTTATTAACAACAGGAAATTGCACTTTTTTGTACTTTAGCAACACTAATTTAAATTTAGTATTTTCCTTGCGTATAATGTTATGTAGGTACAAACACCTACACATACGCAAGTGATATAAGTGGAAGTAATATTGTCGAAAAAGAACAAATAGACTACTCCGTGTAATTACATGCGACCTTACGGAGGACAACGTCTGTCAGCCTAAAATATAACTTTAATTTGAGTATATGATCTGTAAAATGAACGTATCTCGTCTAGTAAATGACATCATCTGTCTTCTTCCACAATTCTATCTTCCAGCGCGACTGTGATTTTGATTTACCTAAGCAGGTGCGGTTCCAGTGGGCTTGGGGGAAAGAGGAGGTGTATATATATTCAAAATTCATCAATTATTTCTAATAAATAACTAGAAATACGCTCATATTTATTTTTATGAATTATCGGATACTATAACTAACATTTCGACTGTAAAAAAATGCATTGTGCAGAACATGTCATGGTCGTCTAAAAATCCTGGGGGTGTCATTGCGCACGTGCCCCCTCATGAATGCACCACTGTATATATATAACACATACATAACCCATTCGAATATTTTTGTAGTGTTATAAACGACAAATTACAAATTTTCTATAGTTAATTTCGGCTTATTATGTGACTTTCGAATTTAAACAAAGATTTTTTAATGGTTGTCCGAAAAATCGCCCTCGAACATTTATTTGATTTTCCTGACCAAATCACAAGTTTCATATAGTTCGGATGGAAATTTTCTTATCTGAAAAGTATAAACAATATTTATTTTAAAATTATCACTACGGTATTAAATTATGGTATAGAATATCACCCAAATACCGTAACTTAAAGCTAGAAAGAAGCTAGATGCGCATTTCCAAAGCTATGCCCCCATCTTCAGTAGCACAAGATAAAAATTAATAAAATAACTGTCTGTCGCACTAATTGTGATTAATATATACTATATATATTATATACAATTTTAAACAATATAATAAAATTTGTGTTTGTACATGATAATGTAATGACTAATTAAGCGCAAGCTTGCTAAAAGTAAAGACTATCTAGTGAATTTCAAGTGATCTAATAATAGAATGATTAATCTGCATGTTACAAAGGTGTACTTAAAAAAAAATAAAAATAGTAAGTGCCGGCTAAATATAGTTCCTTATTTCAGCAACTTCAAAAGTGGCTCATTTCATATAAATCAATATATACATTTTATAAATGATCACTACGGAGTTAAATAATAGTATAGAATATCACCCAAATACCGTAACATTGAAGTAAATAATATCCGAAATATAGCAGTACAAAATGTATATTTTTATAAATTTATAAATAACATATTAAGAAAAATAAAAGAACAAGTATTGGTAGTTTAGAACTTTTTATTTAGTTTATTCCACTCAATAAAATATTTCCTTCAATTAAATTTGCTTACGAAATTGGAAATAATAATCAGTTACCTTTCTTAGATATTTTAGTCAATAGAAATAATAATATATTCGAATTTGATATATATATATAAAAGCTATAAATACGGACTGCTATATACACAACGATTCAAATCATGGTCGCCAACATAAATATGCTGCTTTTAATTTTTTAATTAACCGCTTTTTAAATTTTCCTTTATCTAATGATAAATATAACGTTGAATTAAATAATATCCGAAATATAGCAGTATAAATTAACTATTCTTATAAATTTATAAATAACATATTAAGAAAATTTAAAAGAACAAGAGATATCAAAAATATTAGTAGTTTAGAACAAAGTAATAATTCAACTCCAAAATTTGTTAAATTACCATTTGATCCTATAATTGCACGTGGTTTAGATGGTAATTTAAATAAATATAATTTTAAAGTATCATAAAATAGTCTTGCTAATTTTCTAGGAAATCCCAAAAATTTTATTGATTTCAATAAAAAATCTAGTATTTATGAAATATATGGTTCTAGTTGTCCTAAAGTATATATAGAAGACAAACACGTAGACCAATTGAAACTAGATTTACTAAGGAGCTCATTTCAGATTAAATAGAAAAGGTAAAAGTGCTGTATCCGAGCATATTTTTGACTAACTCAGGTCATCCTATTCAAATTAGTTCACGTAAATTACTTTTTTGAAATACTTCTGTCATGTTGACTTATTTATTTAATAGTATCAATCAATCACGATTCGTGACAAAGACATTTTATTTCGTTTTAATCTTGTGCTACTGAAGATGGGGTATGCCCCTTTATAAGGCTATGCGCCTTCGAAATGCGCATCTAACTACTTAATGCTTTGAGTTACGGTTTTTGGGTGATATTCTATATTACAATATATACACATTTAATTTCATATTCCTATTTGTTTTTGATTTAACAACGTCGTTGTTTAAATTTCAAAATAAATCATTTTTATCCATCTCCTTTCGACACCATTGATAAACCAATGATAATAATAATGCATCGTATTCGATTTTGCGCATAAATTGTAATGGGAATTACAGACTTGTCAGCTTCATTTAACAACTGTAGAAGATGCATATGGCTTTGCTAACATTGGATTATTTTACTATAGTCCGTAAATAGCAAGACCAATGATACTATATTTTATTTATTACCAGTAATAACCCTGATATATATTTTACATTAAGTTATAAATTTTGAAGAGTTAGCTGTTGCAATGTTCCAAAGATGAAGTATATTATTTTACTGGGTTTAACAGTACAGTTTTTTTTTTGTGACGAGTTTCTAAGGACGTCGAAAGTGCATCAAACATATAAGTTTTTACAATTTTTACACCATATTTAATCTTACAGTGTAAACTAGATTGTATAAAACATCAGTAGAAAAACACTTTTACCCTAAATTAATTACTTAATTTTTTGAGACGCTTTTAAGTTACTTTTATATTACTCAATAATTAATTTAGATCGAGATATACAATGCTTATATATATTTAGGATATCATTGACGATGTTGTGTTTTTTTAATATTATTAATTAATTTTTATTAATTAATTATAATTTAAGAAGATATTGCTAAAGATTATTTATAGGAGATTAGAAAATAAAGTAGAGGAAAGGCTAGGAGAAGATCAGTTTGGTTTTAGGAAAAACAGAGGGACGAGGGAGGCGATTTTAGCACTAAGAACAGTAGTAGAAAAAAGAATGAGGGTAGGAAAGGTAACTTGCATAGCTTTTGTAGATTTAGAAAAGGCATTTGATAATGTAGATTGGGACATAATGTTTAGAATTTTAAAAGAAACGGGTATAGATTATAAGGATAGGAGAATAATTTTTAATTTATATAAACACCAAACTGCCTTAGTTAGAATTGAGGGGGAAGAAGAGGTAGCAAAAATAGGGAAGGGAGTTCGGCAGGGATGTACACTCTAATCGTTATTATTTAATCTATATATAGAAGATGCAATAAACAAAGTAAAAGAAGAGTATAGTGTAGGTGTGAATGTACAGGGAGAGAAAATATATATGTTGAGATTCGCCGACGATATAGCTATATTGGAAGAAAGCGAAAAGAATTTAGAAAGGGTATTGAATGGTATGCAGGCAGTATTGACTAGGGATTTTAACATGAAAATAAATATAGGTAAAACTAAAGTGATGAGGTGTGACAAAAAGGAATGCAGTAGAAAAATGAGGATCACAATAGGAGATAATAGAATCGAAGAAGTGTCAGATTTTTGTTATTTAGGCAGTAGAATCACAAAAGATAATCGAAGCAAGGTAGATATAAAGTGTAGGATAGCACAGGGTAGGAAGGCATTCGTAGAAAAAGAACAGATTTTAAGATCAAATATTGACTTGGGTATTAGAAAAAGATTACTGAAGGTATATGTTTGGAGTGTAGCACTGTACGGGTGTGAGGCGTGGACTATAGGAAAGGAAGAGAAGCGTAGATTACAAGCATTCGAAATGTGGTGTTATAGCAGGATGATGAGGATTGGTTGGGAAGATAAAGTAACAAATGAAGCTGTACTAGAGTTAGTAGGGGAGAAGAGAAGTATTTGGAGAGTGTTACAGCGTAGGAGAGACTGATTAGTAGGGCATATCCTTAGGCATGGGGGGATTATACAATTGATCATAGAAGGTAGAGTGGAGGGAAAGAGAGGGGTAGGTAGGCCTAGATTGGAGTATGTGAGTCAGATAGTTGAAGACGTTGAGATGAATAGCTATAGGGAGATGAAGGGATTAGCTCAGGATAGATCGGCATGGCGTGCTGTTTCCAACCAATCTTTAGGATTGCGGACTCTTTAACTAACTAATTTTGGTAGTGCTAGAATAGATGAACTGCTTCTAATAGACCATTGCAGTCAAACATAGAGTTGTAAAACGTTTAAAATAAACAATATTGTACTAAAGAATTTCTAGAATACCTTTAGTGATTTTAGTATACATACTTTAAAAATCTGAAGAAGGTATATATTGTTAATTGGTACTGAAGATACATGGAAGATTTTCACAATAATTTAAAAATAAAAATAAAACAGTAAGCATGTATCTATTTAGTATCTGATAAAAAATATATCAATGTAGAAATATTTTAATTGTACCCAGATATAGATCATGAATATATGGATAATAGGAACTAGTTTATTAAGAAGACAGTACAGGATGTAGGAGAAATATACATCTGTTAGTGAATTTATATGGGTAATTATATAAATTCATTTCACCTTGTTTTTTCTTTTGTGTATCACAAAATTTTATTTTATGCCAAATTACGACGAAATATTAAGCAAATCTCTAACATAAATGAAGAAATTCATAAAAAAATGCGATTTATCCACATTTACGCAAAAGAAAATATTTAAATATGTATTAATTCAATTTTTTTCCACAAAATTTCAGTATATCATACTTTAACTTTAGTTCATAAAGATGCTCTTGCTATCAAACTGATTTTATTTACTTTTAATGAAATTAATAAATATCTTCAAGTTTAAACCGTCACATATTTCATATATTGCAACATTCGTATACGTACCTGAACAAATTCCCATACAGACTAAAATTCCTTCGAGTATGTACCAATTCAAGAACATACATCATCTATATTGCTATCTTAACATGATATATAATTATCCAGGTACGAGCATATATGAAGAATTTATTTAATGTACAGAATTAATTCAGTCTACATCATTTCTGAAGTATTCGAGTAGTAATTAACAATTTCTTCAATATTTTGAATTGAAAAATTAAATCGATCTTCCACAATATAAACAGCTTGTAGTACATTGTTTATCATGGGTCGTAACTTATACAGTTTGTCTTTTTTGTTTTTATCCGTACGCATATTGGAGTTATCATTTATTTGTAAATTACTAAGAAGCGAATCAAATCTATTTTCTAAACATTGCAGAAGACACAATGGGAATTCCTAAATCTTTTGATGTTGACCAATAATGTCACCAATTAGGCAGTTTGTGATATCCCATGAACATATTCAATCCTATAAATACTAAAAATTCATCTTTGTTGGTATTTTAAATCTTACTTCTTTGTATTTGATTGTTCAATCAATTTTTCTAACAGAGGTCTTATGGTTGATATAAAAGTATCTGTAGATATCTCATAACCCACAAATTTATCTTCTGCACATTCTTCTGAAAACAAATAGTCTGGAATAAAACTTGATACCTTCTTCTTCTTCCACTTTCTATCCACTATAACAGTATCCTTTTTACGAATTTTGTTTTTGCAGGTACATTAGACATTTCGTATTTATTTCGGCAAAGCTAGATGGAACTACATTCTCTTATTCTTCAACTTCCTCACCAAATACTGCTTCAACTCTTCTTCTAGAACAAATTCTTCTACACTAGCTGCACAATCTTTCAATATGTTATTTTGTTCTAAATTATTTCCATGTATTTTGTCTTTAAAAATTTCATTCTCTTCATATTCATCATCAATTTCAATATCAGTATTATACTTGTCATCATCCGCAATATCATTGATAGCAGTGGACATTTTAATCGAGGGGGGCGCGTTTCTTAAAAAATAACATAATAGTAAGAAATCTGACCTAAAATGAATGCAAAATGATTAAATTCAATCATTTCTTGAAAGTGGTATTCCGCTCTTCTATCTTTCATTGATATAAACACTCCTTGCACAAGTTTGTGATCAATTTAAATCAGGCAATGGCCTACCTAATTCTTTAATTTTTACTGTGTCCTCTAGAGAAAGTCTACAAAACTCTATTTTCAATAAAGAACGAACACTGTTCATTTTCATTAAATTAATTCTATTAAATATATTCTTGGAGAAACACGTGGCAAAATCGTACATACGTACCTACACAAAACAATGCAACTGTCTTATCTGGCTATTCTATATCAATTTTCCTGTATACTACACTAGACTTCTCTGTTGGGACGCTAAAGAATTGCAGTCGGCAATAGCTTAAAACAACGATATATTCTTAGCTGTAGAAGCAGCGTGACGACTATTTTGTTTGCGGTGCATACGATACGCGAACCAAAGACACACATGTTATCCTGCATACGGTCGGCTGTTACTCTACCGCTTGCAGGGGATAGGATGAGTGCATATGCACTTAACTCATTCTTGCTCGTGGCCACACCGTGTTGTGTTGAGTGCTATCGCAACGCAAGCTTTATCTTTAAGGAAAAATAATGCCGAGTTAAAATATCACAATACAATTATATATCTACGGTGATGCGCTCTCAATGTGCGGGGAGGGCGCGCGTGCGTACGGCCTCGAAAGAAACTGCCACTGATTGATAGTGAAATTGTTTATGATTTCCAATAGCTTTGCATCAGTCAACAGTTTTTTGATGTTATATTAATTAATATACTTTGATGTAGACTTTGAAGTACTGGACAGATTTGATGCTTTTTTTAAGTATTAAAGTAATTAGCTGAGTAGGATTTTTATATATACACGGCCCGTCGATATGGCTAACCAATTACCATGACAACCGAAGCCGCACCAGTGCATTGGTACATGCCATCAGAAATAGCAGTTGCTGATATGATACTAGAAATATATTGTGGCCAGTGTTGGTTGCTGTCGTTTTACGCTTTGGTATATCGTAATTAGTTCTGCAAAAATACAGAACCGGTGCCGCAGCAAATTATAAACACTAAAAACTCGCTATGTTATTAATAAGAAATCTACAAAAAAAAATCTATATAACTGAATATATGTATTACATGATATAAAATGAATACTAGATAATAATGATGGTATCGTATCAAACCATTCCATTTAAATATGACTTACGGATAAACCTAATACTTATATTATTGCAGATGGAGGCATAGCTTTTGAAATACGGAATTCGGTGATTGAGTGCCAAAAATGCCAGGCGAACACTGCAACAAAGAATAACCAGTGATCAGTGACTTTTGTAATTCCGAAAACACTATTCCATTACTTGAAATAAGACCTTCATTACATACTAAAGACTTAAAGACCTTCTAAAGGCCGGATATAATGTAAAGATGCTACACGAAGAAGCTTTAAAAATGTTAATTAAAGCCAATACAATCATTCCGTGGTCGTTTAGTTAGTTAAGGAACTTGGAAGAAATTAATTGCGTATCGGTAAAAACCGTCCTGGCATCGTTGGCTTCTTAATTAACTAAAATAAAAAACAAATTGATTAAACAAGAGGCCGGTGAAGATTTTGTAGTGTATTTATAGTTTCTAGCAATTCAGTATTGGCGCGGAAAAATAATTAGGTAGCATGGAAATAAAATCATTTATATCAAGGGGTTCACATGTGAACGGGTTTGAACCAAAGGGGTACAAGTGACATATTTGCAGTTCTGCGTTAAAGTTTTTTTGTTGTATTTAATTTTAGTCTTAAGTCATTTTATTGTTTTTGTATTTAATATGTTTGTTGGTCTATTATAACGTCTTTTGCGCAATTAAAGTAAAATAAAAAGAAAATCTGTTATAAAACAAAATAAAAAATAATCAAGGTGAGTCTTCACAAAAAAGTCTTAACAAAAAAAGTCCGATAGAGTGCGGCACTGTCTAGGAAATCAGTTATATCCTTCTGCCAACAACATTTTGTTCGTATCTAGTTTCCATTACTGCATTTATCACCATTTTTTTAGCAAATGTTACTTGTACCCTTTTGATTCTAAGCTAGTCAATTATATAGTGGATCCTTCGATTTATTTGTATTTTTTAGGATATGTCTGATGCGATGTAAGAATCTATTCTAGAATAGTTTAGAATATCACCAAAATACCGTAAATTAAAGCACTAAGTAGCTACATGTACATTTCGAAGGCTATGCCCCCATCTTCAGTACTAAATCTGTAAGTTCCTAAAATTTTAAATGGTTTTAAAAGATTTTATGTTAACTTTTTAAATTTTTTGTATAAGGAGCCGTATATACTATATATGAAATAATGTTAAGAAATCCGGGCAAGCTTTTTCATTTTAATAAGTTTTATGCTTATACAATTATTGACACTCGCAATGAATTATTTTGTAGTTTCCAAATGATTCCTACTATACATTTTAAAGAAATGATAATTTAATTTTGAACCGTTAAAGAAGGATGCGGGATCTGCTCCTGATATCGGGATAAAAAAAGTGCAGAATTGTGGAACATTAGTGATGGTTAGACTGGAAGTCTTATAATGCTGTTTATCTCAAGAATTATGATGATCAAAGCATGTTGTAATATACTAATAATATACTGAAAAAAATTCTTTTTCAATTTCTTCTAAAATTAGACTCTGAACATTTCGAGATTTTGAAATTATTAGTAATTATTAACATTGCTTCATGTGATTGATAATTGTCTGTTTAATTTCAATTTATTTTTAGAACAATAAATTTGTTGCAAAATCTAGTAGTTAAAAAGTTTTGTAATCGCGCCAGTAATGCGCGATTCTGTAAGAATGATGCGCATTTTTTTTTAAATCGAAATATTTTGTATTCGTTATTTTTTAGACATCATCAACTCCAAAAAATAAATATTTTTAAAAATAAATACTATAACGATTCAATCATAATGTAAGTATAAACAGATTACCACAGCGAAGAAAACAAAAGGGACACACTATTATTTAACCTTCTGTAAGTTACAACCTATAAAGTAGAGCAATATCTGAAGAAAACATGCTCCTTGGTGTTGGTAGCTTGTGGTAAGTAGTAGCAATGCGTGATTCCTGAAATTTTACCATTTACAACTGTACCCGGTTCTGGATAGCACTGAAAGGGGAACAATCGTACTGCGCAACGACAGTCAATGATTACTTTGGCGATTCCCACTCTGGAAAAGGCGTGCGCTCCTCTGATGGAGGAGCTCCTCCTTCGGAACATAGCAGCTCCATGTTAAACTGATTAAGTTGGCAGCGGTAGTAGTAGTAGTAGTGATTGAACAGCCGATGCGGTGTTTATATGCCTTGATATCATTGTTGTGTTCCACTTCAACTTGGTACAAAACGGCCGTCGGAAGTTGATCCTTGTAAACAATTGAACATGTGTTGACACAAACAAACAGTGCCATTTTATGTTGAGTGTTGTACATACGTGTTACGACGTTCTGGCGTGCCGAAATAAATGCTGAAGCCACCATCAACATTGGTAAATACGAACAACAGCAGCAATAAGAACACCCCATCTCCCAGAAGAATGACCATCCAAAGATTGGAAGTAACAACCGCCGCAATGTACAAGCCATCATCTGAATCAGCTGCACCTCGACATAGACTGGAAACACCTCCACAGCCGGCGCAACAACCGTCAGCAGCAGCTGCATCTAACCGTAATGGACATATCTCCTTCAGTGTAGCTTCTTTGTTGGCCGACACCAGGCCCAGAGTAACACCCACAACGCAGCAATTGATTGATCATCATAATAATAGCACCTTAACTCATAGTGATCAGGAAGATCAGGAGCTGGATCAAGATGATGAATGCTTAACGTACGATAATGACAGTAATTTGGATTCCAATGACTCCATCGTGGATGTCGAGGATCTTAATGGCAATAACAATAAATCTAATTCGGACATTGATAAAGAGATGATAAAGGGCATTGATAGTAGCACTGTAGGCCCAATAAGACCCACGCCATTTTCGGCGCTGGCCGCTGCAATGTATGCATCTAGCGGAGGGCCACACCATCATCAATGGCCGCCAGGACATGCATCTGGTCCACCTCCTGGACATCATGCAACTATGGGCTCAGGGCCTCCTGGAGGACCGTTTGGTGGGCCTGGTGGTCCAGGACCTGCTGCCATATATGGTGGAGTTCCGTTTGGATTAACGACTGGTAAGATTTTAAATATGCATGGCTTTTTAGTTGTCGATTTTCGCCAGAAAATCTACGAAATATAATATTATTACTACATAAAAAAATCGAATCAAGTTTAATGAATGTTCGTTATCTTCAGCAAAAATAGGTCAAAATTTTGGACAATCCAAAATAGATCTCCAAGGAAAATTTAGCTGATATTGTAAAATCAAATTTTTTTCTTTCGATTTTTATATATATATAATAGTATAGAATATCACCCAAATACCGTAACTTAAAGCATTAAGTAGCTAGATGTACATTTCGAAGGCTATGCCCCCATCTTCAGTAGCACAAGATAAAAACTAAATAAAATACCTCTGTAACGAATCGTAATTGATAAATAAGTCAACATGACCGAAATATTTAAAAAATGGCATATAATATGACATATATAATGGCATATAATCATGTAATAGATGTAGTTGTCCTAAAGTATATATAGCATACAAACACGTAGATCCATTGAAACTAGATTTAAGGAGCATTTAACTCATTTCAGATTAAATAGAAAAGATATGAGTGCTGTAGCCGAGCATATTTTTGAATCCTATTGAAATTAGTTCACTTAAATTACTTAAAAGTGTTTTGAATTATTCCGAGTTTATAAAAGTATATACATATGCATAAATCTAAATCAAATTTAATGAATTTAGATTCGGGCCCAATTTTATCTTGTCTATTTAATTAATTTAATAAGCACTATTCTTAAATTCATTAATATTATTTTATTTATTTATTTATTTTTGGTTATTTTAGGTTGGACAAACCAATTTTTATTATCGTTAATTGTAAGTTTCGTTAATTATTAATTTGTATTATTTTAAATGATTTATAGGTCATATTATATGCCATTTTTGAAATACTTCTTTCATGTTGACTTATTTATTTAATAATATATCAATCTCGATTCGTGACAGAGGTATTTTATTTTGTTTTACTTGTGCTACTGAAGATGGGCGCATAGCCTTCGAAATGCGCATCTAGCTACTTAATGCTTTAAGTTACGGTATTTGGGTAATATTCTATACTATTGTTTAACTATTCTATACTATTGTTTTGTGATGATTTAAAAAAAATATATATATATAGTCACTAAAAAAAATAAATATATATATTATATTTGCATATTATATGAATCAAAATGTAACACTCTTTTGAATTCCCATTGTTAACATGCAAATATTGGAATACCCTTGGAATACCCTTCGTGATGAGGAAGAAGTATATCGCGAAATGAAAACAATGAAGATTAAATTAAAATTTGGGTTCTAAATTCTCTAGTGTGTCTTTTTTAGATAATGTTGAAATTCGTGGTTTTCTATAGAGCTTGATTTTTACCGCTTTGTTATTTTGCTCAGGTATTATCAAATATTTTCAGTCGTTTCTTAATTGATTAGGATATATAGTTAGTTTTATACGACATACAAAATATAACCTTTCGTTTTTCAGTTGTCAATGAAGCTTTTTTAATCTTCCGTCGGTAGGTTTCGTTCATTTCTTTCATAAAATATTTTTATAGTTTGTTTATTTTGTTCAAATTAAGGCTGAATTATTTTTTTCTACCACCACAAATGACAAAGACCTTTTCTAAAGACAACGCGACAAGAAGGTTGATTATACTTTTATGTTTTGAGACGAAAACCAGATAGCTAATTTATTTTAATTAGATATTTTGTTCATATTTAATCATACATATCATTCCTTACAAACAACAGAAATTTTATTGAAAATCTTGTCACAATTTTGTAACCTCCCGTATAATATATTCATTGTGAATTGATCAAACATCTGTCAGTTAGATCCCTTGACATTTGTTTGCAAAGCTCACATTGTTTCGAGTTGGGTTTTGTTTTCAACTCAACCACTGAAGATGTGTGCCGAAACGCTTCAAGAGGAATAAACCTCGAATTATGCTTAACCCGAATGAACATATACAAAAATGAAACATCAATTAAAATGTTTATTACGTGTATTCTAATCATCTTTTATAATTACTTTTATAAAGTAATTATTTAATAATTTTTTAAAAATTTAACTGAATAATTTCCGTTTATTTAGCCTTTTTCATTAATATCATTAAAATTAGATCATGTCAAAGAAAAACAAATTCTAGTCTACCCAAGCATTTTCAAATCATACATTTTATATCTTAAAGACATTTTTGAACATCCAGTATACTGTATACTGGCACGCAATGCAAAGTAAATTAGACTACATTTAATTATACAACTTTCTCGCGTGCTTAGTGGCAATATACTGGGTGTTTACTGACCAATAAATACACACACACATTATGCCGTATGCAATAAACAGCTGGTCATTTGAATATTCCGTCAAACACGGAATATCTAACTTATAATGTATGTATATAATATATTCAATTTGTTTTGTTTGAACATATATGGTATATACCCAGTGTAACCCAAAAAAATATATATAACAATCTATTCTAAGCCGCGGTTTTATAATAGAACTTTTCACATGAGTGTACGATTAAAATATTTAATATGATATACCTACTATAAATTTGATTAAATCTTCTTGCGACTAGCTTTCGTATGCACCCTGTAACTTTCTTGTTTATTTTAATAAAGCTAATTAACATCTCTACCGCTTTTACAAATTCAAATTAAATTGTGTGTAGTTTAAAATCAGTTTGTTTTGCCATTAAATTTTGGAATCTTTCTTTGGTCACTGTGTATACATGTCTGTTGACTTATTAGACTTATTAGTAGTCTATTATCAGTCTTTTAGTACGTAAGTATATAATAGATTAAACTATAGACGGGCATAGGTAATGCAACTCTTTCAGCATTTATAACTGAAGAAAGAAAACAAAACGCGCTTTTAGTAGTTTAATAAACGATTATTTTCCTTTGTTAAATTATCACTACGGTCTTAAATAATACTATAGAATATCACCCAAATACCGTAACTTAAAGCATTAAGTAGCTTGATGCGCATTTCGAAGGCTATGCCTCCATCTTCAGTAGCACAAGATAAAAACTAAATAAAATACCTTTGCCACGAATCGTGATTGATATACTATTAAATAAATAAGTGAACATGACAGATAATTGTTTTTATTAAATAAATTAAATAGACAAGATGAAATTGGGCCTGAATCTAAATTCATTAAATTTGATTTAGATTTATGCATATATATATATACTTTCATCACCATTTAACTCGGAATAATTCAAACACTTTTAAGCAATTTAGTGAACTAATTTAAATGGGATTCATAAATATGCTCGGCTACAGCACTTTTATCTATTCTCTTAAATCTGAAATGAACTAAATGCTTCTTAAATCTAGTTTCAATTGGTCTATGTGTTTGTCTTCTGTTATATATTTTAGGACAACTAGAACAAGATATTTCATAAATACCAGATTTTTTTTTTAAATCAATCAAATCTTTGGGATTTATTATTTGGCGCGAAATTCCTCAATAAAATTGCTTATTACAATCTACGAACTGTTTCATCCTGACACACTTCCATCGCTTCTTCAGTATTCATACGTCATTTCATAAAATTTAATTATATTTTAATTAAACTAAATTAATATTTGCCACCGGAATGAGATATAATTTGCCAATTTTTAATTTTTTTTGTATAGTCGATTGTGTCGCTAACCTATTACAGAACTAAATTAGTTATTAATTTAAAAGAATTATACGGATATGGAATTTGTAAATGACCAAAGCCCACGCGAAAATTCTACATAGAAAAGTAATTAAAACGCCGTGTTTGTTTCAATGCGTTCAAGCCAGAGTATAATAAACCAATTTGCAATAGACTATATGTTAAATTCTACACCAATCCTTTATTGGTAGCTGTAGTTTTACAAGAAGTTTGTTTTCAAGCAAGCGATGTAGATATTGTAATGCGGTATAATGGCAGAGGATGTCACCTGAATAATTAAAGAGTATTAGGTGGATGTTTCCCCGTAGAAGCAAAAGCCTTTAATAAATGAGTGGTCTAGTATCAAAACCAGCCATATCCATTTTATAAAAGTTTTCAGGAAAGCCAAAAAACTGATTGCACGGTTTCTGTTTTCAGTTCATGTTATGGGTATTGGATACTACATTAGTTAGTTAAAGAGTCCGCAATCCTAAAGATTGGTTGGAAACAGCACGCCATGCCGATCTATCCTGAGCTAATCCCTTCATCTCCCTATAGCTATTCATCTCAACGTCTTCAACTATCTGACTCACATACTCCAATTTAGGCCTACCTACCCCTCTCTTTCCCTCCACTCTACCTTCTACGATCAATTGCATAATCCCCCCATGCCTAAGAATATGCCCTACTAATCTGTCTCTCCTACGCTGTAATACTCTCCAAATACTTCTAGTCTCCCCTACTAACTCTAGTACAGCTTCATTTGTTACTTTATCTTCCCAACCAATCCTCATCATCCTCCTATAACACCACATTTCAAGTGCTTCTAATCTACGCTTCTCTTCCTTTCCTATAGTCCACGCCTCACACCCGTACAGTGCTACACTCCAAACATATACCTTCAGTAATCTTTTTCTAATACCCAAGTCAATATTTGATCTTAAAATCTGTTCCTTTTCTACGAATGCCTTCCTACCCTGTGCTATCCTACACTTTATATCTACCTTGCTTCGATTATCTTTTGTGATTCTACTGCCTAAATAACAAAAATCTGACACTTCTTCGATTCTATTATCTCCTATTGTGATCCTCATTTTTCTACTGCATTCCTTTTTGTCACACCTCATCACTTTAGTTTTACCTATATTTATTTTCATGTTAAAATCCCTAGTCAATACTGCCTGCATACCATTCAATACCCTTTCTAAATTCTTTTCGCTTTCTTCCAATATAGCTATATCGTCGGCGAATCTCAGCATATATATTTTCTCTCCCTGTACATTCACACCTACACTATACTCTTCTTTTACTTTGTTTATTGCATCTTCTATATATAGATTAAATAATAACGGTGAGAGTGTACATCCCTGCCGAACTCCCTTCCCTATTTTTGCTACCTCTTCTTCCCCCTCAATTCTAACTAAGGCAGTTTGGTGTTTATATAAATTAAAAATTATTCTCCTATCCTTATAATCTATACCCGTTTCTTTTAAAATTCTAAACATTATGTCCCAATCTACATTATCAAATGCCTTTTCTAAATCTACAAAAGCTATGCAAGTTACCTTTCCTACCCTCATTCTTTTTTCTACTACCGTTCTTAGTGCTAAAATCGCCATTATTGAGTACAAAAATTATATGTTTCCAAATTTTAGAAAAATTTATATTTTTTTGAAGTGTCCGAGTTTGAAATTAAATTGGGGGAGTACAGTGTTACTTTCTACTTTTGAAACACAATTATACTTTTTTTTTCAAATTTGCTGCATAGCTTTTGAGTGACTAACAATAAACTCTTGTCTCAGCAGGAGATGTCCTAGTTTTAATATGTCACATACAACAAGGATTCTATTTTTTGACAACGACAGAGTATTTAAAAATGCATTCCTACAATCTTTGAATTGCCTTTCCACCATTTGGCTTATTTTGATTCATTATAAATGTTTTCATATGTCTAGAATGACGAAAACTGGTTGAAAAACGCAAAAAACGAAATTTAAAAAATTTGGATTTGGCTGGTCTTGATACTAGACCACTCAAATATTAATAAGGAAATTAAAAATAATAATTGGTACGTATAAATTACGTTTTGGAGAAAAAAATGTGCATATTTTAGCCGTCGCCTCACTGATTTAGCTTAATTCACCTATTACCGTGGGTTAGTCTGAAATATATCCTACAGGCCGGGATCCCTTTATAGAGACGCTCTACAGGCCAAAGTATCGTAGTCTATAGCTTCTTCCTAGGACACAAATGCTGTGCATTGGCACAACATCGACAGCCATGAATATATGTCTCCTTCTTCCATTAATGTCATTTGTTAAAAAGAAAAAAATTCAAGTGAAACAAAGAACACTAGAAAATTAAAGTACAAACCTTATTTTTAGGTTCGTATTAAAAAAATATTTGATTTACTGTGCCTTAATTCGCTGAGCAAGGGTTAAAAAATTTCCTACATTCTTTGTTGTTAATTATGTCCCTTTGAATATGTTAAAGTAAGTTAAAATTCAGGAAATTTTTGTACATATAATATATTTAACATATAATATATTGTACATATATATATAATATATTTTTGTTATATATAATAAAAACCTGGTTACTGTTCAAGGCTTCAAAAGATTACCTCCTTTTCAGAACATGAAATGTTACACATTTATAATTTAAAAAAATTGTTCTATAATATTGGTTTGTCGTAGAAAAAGAAATTAGTATTCCCTACTAAATGTAGAAAGCTTATTTTAATTTCATAATATAAAACTTGCCTTCCGACACTTTATAGTAGCGATGTGTAGTTCACTCGCGAACCGTTCACTCTGAACGGTTCAATCAAATGACGGGCGTACTGTGACGATGTTTTGTAACGACCTATAGGTCACTATGACCTAGTTCGTGAACTATCTACTACATGGTGCACGGTGTACGTATTGATGTACTTGTACTAGGTCCTGAACCCGTCGTCTACTAAATCACAACAGCTCGTAAACGATGCAGTATAGTATACATTACATATACAGTACCAATAGCAGTACTAGCATTTATGTGATAAAGTGTGTTGGTGAATGGAACGAAATTATATTTCCTTATATATATGTTTTGTATAAATTATAAACATAGTTCACGACCTATAGTTCGTGAACGGTACATTGAAATGAACTATGAACTACGAACTAGGTCCTCAAAGTGACCTACAGTTTGCCATCGCTACTTTATAGCCTTCAAAAGATATAAGAAGGCATCATTAAACAAAATAACAGAAATTGTTCACTTCATAGCAGAGAAGTAAAATCAACTGTGAAAATTAATCTGAATCAATCTGCAATATATCATTAAATCATAGGAAGACCAAAAAATCTCAGGAAAAAATCAAAAGGTATTTTAGTAAGCAATAAATTGCTGGTTAAAGTAGATGGTTGGATTTAGTGGATATTTGATAACAAGTTGGTACTTTTTTATCTTTTAAAATTTACTAATTCTGGCTATGTCCATTGTCAATACCTCGTCATAATACTTAAAAAATATAGATGCATGTTGAAATTATATGGATTAGGTTAGATGGGAACACTATGGATATATTTTGGGACGTATAGACTCACAAAATGTAGGAATGGACCCAACTATTGGTGCTATAATTTTTTTAACTTATTGCCTAGCAATGTAAGATGTCAATCAAAAATAGAGCTCATTTTTTTTTTAATTGGCGGAGAATTTTGGTAGTCGTCTGCGCATAGGGTTGTGCTTATCGGGGTTATACAGTACCAGTGGTGCCAGACAACCAAAAATACTCTAGGTCTAAGAATTTAAATTTGTCACTATTTTATAGGTATTGTACAAATTAATTATGACATAAATATAATAAGTATTTATCAACATTTCTTATATTCTAGTATAACTTTTGTATTAATTTCAAAGAATTCATTCTAATTGCATAAAATGGTTATAACTGTGCGTGGTGATTTGTCAACACTGTATTTCTTAGGACGCACACCTTCTGCACTAGAACACCTACTTATTCTTTGGAGAAGACAGAAGCGTAGCGTGTTTGATTATATTTTTTAATAAATTAATCTTTTATATCTCTTATCTCTAGTTAATATTAA
Source organism: Leptodirus hochenwartii (assembly GCA_947310635.1). Lineage (NCBI taxonomy): Eukaryota > Metazoa > Arthropoda > Insecta > Coleoptera > Leiodidae > Leptodirus > Leptodirus hochenwartii. The sequence continues at coordinate 43,886,833 of OX371176.1, forward strand.
TCGTTTTAAAACATAATTATCTAAATATTCCTTCGTTAATAAAAATACGAACATTGAACAATATTTTCAATACGTGAGATATAAATATATAAAATGTCAGCAGAAGTTTAAGTGATTTTATTTCGAATTTATTTTCAAATTTTATTAAGTGATAAATTTGACTTGATATAATTTTAAAATAATATTAGTGATACTTTTCATGAATTTGCAAAAAAAATGCACTGCACTGGAATATTCAATATGCTACACGACTGATACCATACTATTTCGAATAGCACTGCTCCGTACTGTATTGGTCAAGCCATTATGCCGGTTTTGATTTATGATGCGTATACTTCTGTCAATCTCCGCCAATTAAAAAAAAAAAACGAGCTCTACAATTCAAGTTAAAGCTAAAAAACTTCTTAATAAAAAACGCTTTTTATTATTATACCGATTTTCTAGACTGTGATATTGCTAATCTATGACATAATTTATACATATACATATGCATTGGGTATTTATTTAATTTTTTATTTATATTTTATATTTATATTTTAAAGTTTTATTTATTTAACAATGTGTGTGGTACACCATATGTTTTGGATAATTCCGATTTTTATTCTATACTAATTTGACGATTGTAAATGTATTGTAACATATATAGCATGAATAAAATTGATTGTTTGATTGATATAGAAGAGTTGTACTTTTCTAAATGAGTTTACTAGGCGCACTTGTGGATTAACTCTTTTGTTTATTGCTATATTACAAAACAAAATAATTTATTGGCAGTACAGCTAATTGCGAATAATGTTTATTTATTTCATTGTATCATCTATTTATGATCTACCTAGTTTTCTATGTATATTCAAGTAGTAACTTGGTATAGAATATGCAAATGAGATTTGTATTCTATGTGTTAGAAACGTAAAACTATTTAAAAGAGACTTTATTTAGCAAAAATAAAAATTTGTTTCGTGAAACCAATTTTTTTAAGATATTAAAAATTAAATAGTATGGAACTCGGTATGGGAAATTCAACTACAGGTACATGTATTTGTTTGTAGGAATTTTGAAAATTTTACAAACTATTTACGACAAGCGTACCGATATGCATTTTTGCAATTTATTCATTCAGATAGTTCAAGGTTTTGTAAAAATTTGTAAATCTACTACTTCTTAGATAGTAACTTAATACGTTTATTGAAAAGATTATTAAACATTATGAGTTTATTGATATGAAAAATTAACAAAAAAATCACGCTGGATAACTGGTTGATACAGATTTTAATCAAATGAATAAAGGGACGATTTGATCGAAAAGATGTCGGATGTAATTTCATGTCTGCTCCCCCCAATTAAATTTACAAAATTAGTTCATTTTTGAAAATGTATTTTTAACAACTCGTGTGCAGTTTATTCTTCACTAAACCAGATTTTATGAATGGAAATCCGTTTGTATTATATTTATATTTATAGAGATTGATTCTAGAGATAGGCATATATAAGATATGACAGATGAAGCCAGCATTGACAGTTAATAAATGATCTTTAATTAACCGCGTCTGTTTACATTTTAGTTTATAAATCGTGTACGCTTTCCTGCGTATTTTATTTATTTAGGTATATATCAATCTTTTTTTAATTACTATTTAATTTAGACCACAACTTTTAATAGACTATAGATTTATGTCCAAAATTTCAATTTCCTTCAGATACTTGTTTGAAAACTAAATTGATTAAAAAATAATAATAGGGAACAAGTATTTCCAACTGAATTATTTTATTATATTTTTGGCTGTATTGATTTAAGCTTTTTACCATATTTTATTTAAAAATAAAAATTAATATCTATTTCATTTCGATTTTAAAATAATTCAAAAATCAAAATATATTTATACCTTCAAAATCAGTTGTAAAATGTTCTCAAATAAATATCATAATTTCAGTAATTCGAATGGCAGCAACACTTTCTTAACTTTTATGCACACCACTGAATATCCTGCATGTAAATTGAATACGATATTATTATTAATGATAGGAATTATCATTTAATTAAGTTTATTATGACATTTAATAAGTGTTCTAATCGTGGATGATCCTCAGTTACTGAAAGCATTAATTCGGAAACTATTACTTGCATTAACTAGTAATTATATTTATGCTCATTATGTTGTACACATCATTTAAAACCCGTATTTATATGATTCAAATAAAACGACATTAATTCAATCGGAAATTACTTAGGAAAATTGAAATATTATTTTTATAGAATATACATGTCTATTGACTTTTATAGTTTTATAATATAATAAAATATTAATGAATAAAGTTTATTTGATGTAAAAAAAATTATATATGTATGTGTTTGTGTGTGTGTGTGTGTGTGTGTGTGTGTGTGTGTGTGTGTGTGTATATATATATATAGCATGTATATGTGTAAAATAATGGTCATTTTTGTTAATTGAAGTTAGTTAAAGAGTCCGCAATCCTAAAGATTGGTTGGAAACAGCACGCCATGCCGATCTATCCTGAGCTAATCCCTTCATCTCCCTATAGCTATTCATCTCAACGTCTTCAACTATCTGACTCACATACTCCAATCTAGGCCTACCTACCCCTCTCTTTCCCTCCACTCTACCTTCTATGATCAATTGCATAATCCCCCCATGCCTAAGGATATGCCCTACTAATCTGTCTCTCCTACGCTGTAACACTCTCCAAATACTTCTCTTCTCCCCTACTAACTCTAGTACAGCTTCATTTGTTACTTTATCTTCCAAACCAATCCTCATCATCCTCCTATAACACCACATTTCAAGTGCTTCTAATCTACGCTTCTCTTCCTTTCCTATAGTCCACGCCTCACACCCGTACAGTGCTACACTCCAAACATATACCTTCAGTAATCTTTTTCTAATACCCAAGTCAATATTTGATCTTAAAATCTGTTCCTTTTCTACGAATGCCTTCCTACCCTGTGCTATCCTACACTTTATATCTACCTTGCTTCGATTATCTTTTGTGATTCTACTGCCTAAATAACAAAAATCTGACACTTCTTCGATTCTATTATCTCCTATTGTGACCCTCATTTTTCTACTGCATTCCTTTTTGTCACACCTCATCACTTTAGTTTTACCTATATTTATTTTCATGTTAAAATCCCTAGTCAATACTGCCTGCATACCATTCAATACCCTTTCTAAATTCTTTTCGCTTTCTTCCAATATAGCTATATCGTCGGCGAATCTCAACATATATATTTTCTCTCCCTGTACATTCACACCTACACTATACTCTTCTTTTACTTTGTTTATTGCATCTTCTATATATAGATTAAATAATAACGGTGAAAGTGTACATCCCTGCCGAACTCCCTTCCCTATTTTTGCTACCTCTTCTTCCCCCTCAATTCTAACTAAGGCAGTTTGGTGTTTATATAAATTAAAAATTATTCTCCTATCCTTATAATCTATACCCGTTTCTTTTAAAATTCTAAACATTATGTCCCAATCTACATTATCAAATGCCTTTTCTAAATCTACAAAAGCTATGCAAGTTACCTTTCCTACCCTCATTCTTTTTTCTACTACTGTTCTTAGTGCTAAAATCGCCTCCCTCGTCCCTCTGCTTTTCCTAAAACCAAACTGATCTTCTCCTAGCCTTTCCTCTACTTTATTTTCTAATCTCCTATAAATAATCTTTAGCAATATCTTCGATGCATGTGATAGTAGACTAATGGTCCTATAGTTCTCACACAAATTAGCTCCTATTTTCTTCGGCATTGTTACTATTCTACTACGCTGAAAATCCTGTGCTACTTCTCCCTTCTCATATATTTTACAAACTAACCTGTATAATCGCTCCTGCATTTTTTCCCCTGCGTGTTTTATTAATTCGGCTGGTATCATATCAATCCCCGCTGCTTTGTTATTCCGTAAATCATTTAATGCTCTATGAAACTCTGACCTAAGTATGCTAGAAATTGAAGAGGATACCATTAATAATGTATGGAGTTGAACGGTTCAATAAATTTCCGAATAATATTTTTCATTGTGAAATTCTAAAAATACGATGTCCCTTTAATAATTATGCCTACTTACATCTGGCAACGTTATTTTTTGAGAAGGAATAAGAAGAAACAACAAGATTAGATAGGAAATTACAAAAAAAAAAAAAAAATGAAATAATTTAGTGTAACTGTTATGTTAAGACCCGTCACAAATATTTATTCAACAAAATATCTAATATTTAGAATTTTGAAGAAATTCTTGTAATTCTGTATGTTAGCGATGGCAAGCTGTAGGTCACTTTGAGGACCTAGTTCGTAGTTCATTTCAATGTACCGTTCACGAACTATAGGTCGTGAACTACTACATCTATTAAAAATGAACTAGTTCACCACCTATATGACCAAATACATGCACATACTGAAAATAATATCTTTTTTCTCAATATAAAAATTTTAAATGGTAAATAATAAATAAATTGAAATATTACAATACTTATTTTGAATTAGGAATGAGGAAGAAAAGACAACAATGTTTATAATTTATACAAAACATATATATAAGGAAATATAATCTTCTCTAGGCACTCACGATTATTTATAGGAAGTTCTAAAATACTTATTGGTAGTTACTGATGAAAATGTTTACTACTTTACTATCACTTGAAAATTAAATGTACAAACTATAATAAAATGAACTAGATAGAATCGTTTTGTTTGGCGTTATAAATTATATTTTCTATTCGGAATCTTCTCTGTTCAAACTTCAAAGATTTGATTTGATATTAAGTGATTGCATTGCACTCAGTATGAAATAGAAGAACTTTAAGGTTTAGATCTTTATTTTTGCATTATTGCAAAAATTTGCTATTGCATGACATATTTAAGAACATCTTGCGAATATATTAATTATATTATTCCAAATGAAATCTGATACCAACATATAAATTGTGACTCAGCTCGGCAATGCTGCTGTTGCAATATCGCATCGAGTTTCCTATTTCGTTCCGTTCACCAACACACTTTATCACTAAATAAATGTTAGTACTGTATATGTAATGTATATTATACTGCATCGTTTACGAGTCGTTGTGATTCATGAACGGTTAGTACACGACGGGTTTAGGACCTAGTACAAGTACACCGTGCATCATGTAGTTGATAGTTCACGAACTAAGTCATAGCGACCTATAGGTCGTTGCAAAACATCGTCACAGTCATTTGATTGAACCGTTCAGAGTGAACGGTTCGCGAGTGAACTACACATCGCTAACTGTATATTGCTATATATGTTATATTTATAGTGCTTTTTCAAGTAACTTTAAAATGTCATACCTGCGATTGTATTTCTTCACAACTTGTGTTATATTACCTTTAGTTACGTTTTATCAACTTTTTTAACGTTATTTTAACGTTATTTAAGTTAAGTGGTAGAACAGCCTAAATTACGTATTTAATTCGATTTTTTTGGTAAATTAAGAGCTGAACTTTGCCTTTTCGTTTGTAACAAATAAGCACCTGTCTAATTGTTCTTGTATTTTGTTATAAACAAATAAAGATTATTATTATTATTATTATTTTTAACCAAAGTACAGATTTCAAACATAATAAAATAAAATAGACAAAGCGTGAGATAAAGTGTAGGACAATATTCGATTTGCAGCGCATGTATTTAATATAAATTTGAGTAATTGACCACAAAAATAACATTTGTTCGAAAAGTTGCTTTTGCAAACCATACTCAAAATATGTCACAAATAGTGTAATAAAATCTTACATCTCCCGTATAATTCCATCGTCTGTGGTAGTCGAGTAATTAAGTTAACGTCACATGAAACATTGAAAGGCTAAGACGCTAAGATAACTATGTTCTAGAGAGCAAATGAGAATGTAAGCTAATCAAGCAGTTAATAGTTTTAAAAATAACCGTGTTAAATATGTCTGAACGTCGCTGAGCAGCAAACAGAGCGTCGTTGTCGTCCCCAACATATAAGACAACTAAATCGTGACCGGATCTAGCTAATATGTCAAGAAATTTCTACGTGTCAGCTAATTTTGTTTGTAATTTTAAATCACGGGTGAGGTTACCCTATACGTCGTATAGATATATCGAATTTGTTGTAAACAAAGTCCAGTCAGATAGCAAATAAATGTTTTGCATCAAAATATTGTTCTACCGAAATTTTGCGAATAAATTATATTTTCTAATCTCTGTTATATACAGTGTGTTAAAAAAAAATTCTAATCATGTGATGATTAGAAATGTTCAATGTGTGTTGAAAAGATAACCCCTTTAAAATATATATGAGCTTTTAAATTTTTTGTTTTAAATAATTTTAAATAATTGCCAAATTAAATAACATTTTTCATTTAATTAGCGATGCAATTTGGAAACTAAATTATTTATTTGTTAACTCGAATTCAATAAATTTGTATATGTGTTTTGTAAAAGAAAAAAGCTTCTTGTAGCGCATAATGATTCGTTTTTTGTTCATATTGCCACGTATACACGATTTAAAAAATATGACAATTTTAAGAGCCTAAATAGATCATGTTTTGTTTTCGTACGCGAAATTACCAAAGTGGACTCGAGTATTTTTGTTATAAATATAATCGAAAGATATAATTGGAATACGGGTTGCGAATTGGAATTTAAAAGAACCATATGTGGTATTTGAAATGTAGTCATTCGAGAAACAACTCATAATTAGTGCGGTATCAAAATGAAGTCGTGAAACAAATGTTTGTGCAATTTATTTGATACTATTCCAACATGAAGGCTCCTTCGAAAATGGCGGCATAAGAGCAGAAATGTAATGGAAACTTTCATTGCTTTAATAAATGATTTTTCTATTTGCACAATTTGATTATACACTTTTATTTCCAATGTTGATTTTCTTTTGTTGGATAAAAACAAACGACATGCCATAAATTCATGCACGTGATAAATTAAATGAAGATCTAATCGTATTAAAGCGGGTAATTTAATGAGTGAAGAGAAAGTAGCAATTGCGAAATTATGCAGATTCCTACATTTAATTGTCTGGAATGTTATAACAATATTAATCAAGTGTTGGAATTACTTCACTAAAATCTAATTATAAACAGAATCAGGAAAATATCTTTGAAATATTTGGGTTGCTAAATTTTCAGTCTATAAGGAGGAGTTTGAATTAAATATTGTAGCCATATTTTTATAGTTCTTTTATATGTAACACACTGTACCTAACGGATTAGTGAAAAATTGTTTATCAAATTCGCGATGACCAGGTTGAAAGAATATAAATTTTGTGTATGATGCACTAGTGGGTGCATTTCTATTTCTCGATGGCTCGGCTGTATCAGATTCATTTCGTTGATCTCTCACACCGCGTGTATCTTCACGTGCCTGAATCAGTGGCATTCAAATTCTCTATACCACTCACTGTGTCCTCACTTAACGACGGTATCGATTCACCCAGTGTATTTGAGGTCGTTGGAAGGTTATGTTGTCCACTGTGTTTCTTTAACGCCATTTGCCTGGCTCGATACTCTCTACTTCTTTGCAAGGTACTTGTTGGCACTTTTATTGGCGGTTTATTCGCTTTCTTCCATTCACTAAAGGCTCGCACTCTGTCTGTACTTGTCTTTCTCAATTTTCACACAGTGGAAATTGTTAGCTAAAAGATTGAGCTGTGTTTGTGTAATATATAATAAAATACGCAAGCGTCTACTGGTTGCCTTATGCCACGTATACACACAGTACAGGCGGCGCATGCGCGTAGCGTGTTTCACTTTTCGTGACGTTCAGGCCAATTTGCCCTACCGCGCCTATAAATGTTTCACTTCAAAAAAAATTGATCTTAAATAACCAGAAGTACAACTTATAAGAAGAAAAATATATTTTGATTCACAACCCTAATTAAGACAGTTTTACTTCACAATCGCATGTTAATAACAAAATACAAAAGAGTTGCTTAAAACTTTAACTTTTCAAATATTTTTATATACATTTATTAGTCACTTATCTGGCTTCTATTGGATGATTGAACAGGAAATGTTAAAGCTCCGCGAACAATTTAATTATAATTATTCGTTACACATCACTAATTACCAACTAAAGGAAAATGTTACTAAAATTTAGATGGTCTTACAATATGCCAATCCAACTCTGACTGTAGCACGAGCATCATCAATAAGAACAGCAAGAGTTAATATAGAGTGAAGATTGGTTGCATTTGTGTAAGTACGTGGCACATACATCTCTATAAGGCTGTTGTTATTCCTTCTAAAGAAAGTGCGCTTTTCTGGAAATAAAAATATTCGTTTTAGTGGGCAAATTTAGGATTTTTATGTTATTTTGCAAGATTTTATATAGTATTTCTTACGAATGAAGAAAATACGTTTTTACACTACTATACACTTTGCTAACTATACAGTTAAGAAACTTATTAAACTTCCCGCGTGATTGCTACTATTCTTTTTTTTTTAATTATCACTGCGGTGTTAAATAATCGTATTTTTATTAATCGAAAATTATCTGAATTTACGAACACGCTTTAATAAAGTATCTGACGTCCAATCGACTTTTCGTTGTTCCATCGATTTAATAAGCCCATCATCTTCGCGGACCGATTCGAGAATCATTGTCTTACGTCGAATAACAACAGGCTATGGCACTCATATGTGCGATGAAGAAAACATAGATGCATGTTGTTGCGGAGGAAATATGCGAGATATGCCACTATATCACCAGCACCTATTAAGACTATTAACTGTTGTACGATCATTGCTGTGTATAATGTATATGTGCATTTCGACTATGCCTCCTGTGTCATAATTCATTCGAAAGGATCACAAACGGAGCTCGACTACAAACTTGTCTTGTTAAAGTTAAAGTTTAATACATGAAATAGATTAAAAATAGATGCAACATATCTGCAGAAATAATATTTGGCGGGCATAGAAATTAATTTAATGTACATAATAACGATCACTGGAAAATTATTTGCGATATTATCGAATGGTTTCTTTTTTATTACACGTTTTATTAAATTTGAACAGATATTTTAGAAAATGAAACGTTTAGACCAGGGGTGGCCAACTCAAATGATCTTTCGGGCCACTTTGGAAATGCATCATAACTCCGCGGGCCACATATAAAATTATAAATCCCCATATTAGATTTAGATACACTATAGACATTTTTTTGAGTGATATAATTTAATATATATATATATATATATAATTAGTTAAAGAGTCCGCAATCCTAAAGATTGGTTGGAAACAGCACGCCATGCCGATCTATCCTGAGCTAATCCCTTCATCTCCCTATAGCTATTCATCTCAACGTCTTCAACTATCTGACTCACATACTCCAATCTAGGCCTACCTACCCCTCTCTTTCCCTCCACTCTACCTTCTATGATCAATTGCATAATCCCCCCATGCCTAAGAATATGCCCTACTAATCTGTCTCTCCTACGCTGTAACACTCTCCAAATACTTCTCTTCTCCCCTAGTAACTCTAGTACAGCTTAATTTGTTACTTTATCTTCCCAACCAATCCTCATCATCCTCCTATAACACCACATTTCGAATGCTTGTAATCTACGTTTCTCTTCCTTTCCTATAGTCCACGCCTCACACCAGTACAGTGCTACACTCCAAACATATACCTTCAGTAATCTTTTTCTAATACCCAAGTCAATATTTGATCTTAAAATCTGTTCCTTTTCTACGAATGCCTTCCTACCCTGTGCTATCCTACACTTTATATCTACCTTGCTTCGATTATCTTTTGTGATTCCACTGCCTAAATAACAAAAATCTGACACTTCTTCGATTCTATTATCTCCTATTGTGATCCTCATTTTTCTACTGCATTCCTTTTTGTCATACCTCATCACTTTAGTTTTACCTATATTTATTTTCATGTTAAAATCCCTAGTCAATACTGCCTGCATACCATTCAATACCATTTCTAAATTCTTTTCGCTTTCTTCCAATATAGCTATATCGTCGGCGAATCTCAACATATATATTTTCTCTCCCTGTACATTCACACCTACACTATACTCTTCTTTTACTTTGTTTATTGCATCTTCTATATATAGATTAAATAATAACGGTGAAAGTGTACATCCCTGCCGAACTCCCTTCCCTATTTTTGCTACCTCTTCTTCCCCCTCAATTCTAACTAAGGCAGTTTGGTGTTTATATAAATTAAAAATTATTCTCCTATCCTTATAATCTATACCCGTTTCTTTTAAAATTCTAAACATTATGTCCCAATCTACATTATCAAATGCCTTTTCTAAATCTACAAAAGCTATGCAAGTTACCTTTCCTACCCTCTTTCTTTTTTCTACTACCGTTCTTAGTGCTAGAATCGCCTCTCTCGTCCCTCTGTTTTTCCTAAAACCAAACTGATCTTCTCCTAGCCTTTCCTCTACTTTATTTTCTAATCTCCTATAAATAATCTTTAACAATATCTTCGATGCATGTGATAGTAGGCTAATGGTCCTATAGTTCTCACACAAATTAGCTCCTATTTTCTTCGGCATTGTTACTATTCTACTACGCTGAAAATCCTGTGGTACTTCTCCCTTCTCATATATTTTACAAACTAACCTGTATAATCGCTCCTGCATTTTTTCCCCTGCGTGTTTTATTAATTCGGCTGGTATCGTATCAATCCCCACTGCTTTGTTATTCCGTAAATCATTTAATGCTCTATGAAACTCTGACCTAAGTATGCTAGGACCTAAGTCATCCTCATCTATCTGTTCCACACTTTCTAGCTCCTCCATGTCCAGCCTACCTTTATATAAATCTTCAAGATACTCCTTCCATCTTCTAGCTTTTTCCTTATTTTCTGTGAGTTCCTTACCCTGCTTATCACATATAATGTTACCCTTTGGTTTTACTTTAGAAAAATGTGACTTAATTTTCCTGTAGCCCAAATCTACTTTACCTCTTCTCATATCCTCCTCAATATCCTCACAGTTTCCTTTTATCCACTCTTCTTTCGCTAGCTTGCATTTCCTATTAATTAAGTTCCTTAGTTCCTTATATTTTTTCTGTCCTGCTTCTGTGTTTCCAATTTTAATTTTCCTTCTTGCTTCAATCATTTCCACTATTTCTTCCGTGATCCATTCCCTCCTACCTGCCCTTTTCTTTGTGCCTAATACTTCATTTGCTGCTGTAGTTAACCCATTTCTGATTTCCCTCCATTCGCAATCTATGTCGCTCCTAGATGTATAGTATATAAAATAATATGGATTGTTCTTAACTGCTTACCAAATTTAATGAAAATATGCATAGTTTCGTTTCCCGAAACTAGTAGATCTTTTTACACCATATAAAGTGCTAATTAGATATTTACTTCTTGTTACACTTTTTGTTTCCCAAATATAGTAAATGTTCACCAAATTTAAGACGATATCTAATTTTAAATCAATAACCAAATTGCGATTTCTTGTGTTACTTTTACCATTTGTAAGCAAAATAATATTTTAGGAACATTGAAAATGTTAGGAACTTACAGATTTCCTCCACTTCGCTAACCATAGAGTAAAAGAATATTAAATCTGTTTTAAAAATTACACGTGATTCTTTTATTGCGTGAAAATTATGTGAAATTTTCCAATGATTATCAAATGACATGTCAAAACGAACATTGCAATTCTATCAACCCCTATCAAAATTTATCGAACCCTGTTGGAAGCCCCCGATATAATATGTCAACATATAATATGCCTGCACGGTCTGCGCATTAGTTAGTATAATGACGTAGGTAGTATTTAAATGTGTGAAGAGCATGATGCGCATGTGTTATATATATTTTTTCTCCGTCTTTCAATAAGTTTTGTGGTATTTTGCATCATTTAAACACTTGCTTTTATTTTCATTTCTTTAATGTAGTGATAATTGCTGTAGATATCTTAATATCCCTACAAATGCTACCAATCAAACCAGGAAAGCATTTTACAAGATTTGGGGTTTCTAAATTTCAATTTCAATTTTTTATTCCAATTGTTAGTAGAAAATAAATACAGTGTTAATGTCATAAAGCCAAAATGTTGCTTATTTATACTAATCTTTTAATTATGTAGATATAGACTTAAAATAACCTAAAATAATTTTTCTTTTTATAAATTTTTATAGTCATAGAATATTTCCGAGAAACAAAAAATAATAATATATATAATAACATATGGAAATACAAAGATAAATAACGATAAATCTATATGTTAAAAAGAGATTCGATTTCGTAGTAGTATTGTGAATTAACCCAGGATCGGACTTTATATTTAAATTTATGTTTCTCGTATTCTTTCAGGAAGTAGATTATGTAATCTGCGACCTAGATACTCAATAGTAAAAAAATATTCCATATTATCATTTTTTTATTCTCTAATAATTTGAATTCTGACAATCAAATTGGCAAAAAATTACATTAGTTAAGATGCACATTCTGGATTTATTGCTAATTTATTTATGAGTTATTTTGAAACTAAATTGAAGGAAACTGAAATTTATTTTCCTAGAGTTTGGATTAGATATATAGATGACATCTTTGCGATTTTTGATAATGAAAAATCTAATATTTATGATTTTATTAAAATTTTAAAATCTAAATTTCCTTCAATTAAATTTATTTATGAAATCGAAGATAATAATCAGTTACCTTTCTTAGATGTTTTGGTCATTAGAAATAATAATATATTAGAATTTGATATATATATATATATATAGAAAAACTTCAAATAAGGACTGCTATATACAGAACGATTCAAATCATTGTGCTGTTGTGCTCGGCAATTATTTTATTTCGTTCCGTTCACCAACACAATTTATCACTAAATAAATGTTAGTACTATATATGTAATGTATACTATACTGCAAGTATATATATAGTACAAGTACATCAATACGTACACCGTGCACCATCTAGTTCATAGCTCACAAACTAGGTCAAAGTGACCAAAACATCGTCACAGTACGACCGTCATTTGATTGAACCGTTCAGAGTGAACGGTTCGCGAGTGAACTACACATCGCTACTTCGTACATGGTTCAAATATCGTTCTTCATACGTACCTTTAATGTGGTACTTCATATAATGCAGCGTAGTGATCATTTGAAGTCTTTCGCTATTAAAAATCATAGCGGTACCATATTCAACATGCTCTTGCAGAGCTAGTTGTTTTGGTTGTTGCTGACGGTGCGACTTGCGTCTTGACCGATGACGCAAGAAAGATTGTACCGCTGAAGAGCACTATTGAGACAGACGACGCATGTTCATTTAGTTCAAGTAGGCAATTACCATTTCAATTGTGCCATGATTATTAGCGGTGAAAGGATAAACAATTAATTGAGTTTGATGATTCGGAAAGTACCTTTCTATAGGTAATTTTGCAATTACCCGACTTAAATTGCGTGCAAGTGGTAAGACTAAAAGTATAATAAGCAATTTGCAATTAGTACCATTCGTAGATGAAGTTATTATCGGTCTTAGTAGTGCCAACCAAATGTTCCTCACTTGTCATGTTTTTCTAGGTGTAGTTTAAATTTCATGTAATTAATTTATTTACCATGCCAACAATCGATTATTTAACTTAAAATCGTAGCTGGGCAGATATTAATTAAAAAATGAACTAATACAGTCATTAGTTAGATCCGCGTCTCTCTCTCAGCATCGTTCGAATAGCCGACAATATAAACTTTTTGAGATGAAAATTAATAATTAATAACTGTTAATTTATGCGATATTAAACTGGCAAGATTTCGCCGTCAGGGCATTATCATCGTCAGACACGACGAGATAATTACTTTGCCGCATACTGTAGTATTATATTATGTTAGTCATTAATAATGAACAGAAATTTGTCCAGGGAAAATAATATACATTATTATGAACGAAATGTTAATAATGCGGCCGTTGAATTTTTATAAGGCCCATATCTGCGAAATACAGGATGATTTTAAAACATTCTTTTTCGAATTTTCAATAAACATCGAATCCTGGAACGTGTATAATTTTTACACCCATAACTTTTCAAAACGGTTTCGTAGGAAATAAAATATATTCTTATTTTTTCCATACTAATATTATATTTCATCTTATTTATTCAATCTGCTTCTGTAAATTAATTTAAATTATCTATTCTACCCAGCCTGAATAATTATTGTAAATATTTTAAATAAATTATCACCGCGGTGTTAAATAATACTATAGAATACCTTATCTTAAACCACTAAGTAGCTAGATGCGCATTTCGAAGGCTATGCCCCCATCTTCACTATCACAAGGTAAAACTATATGTATTTTTTTTTAATATTCATTATATGTACCTAATAATATATCTAATTTTTTTTGAGACTTGCAAATATTGTGCATACTAAATTGAACATATGATTTTTAATGTAAAATATTGTAAAAACATTTTTTTTCTTTCGCTTTTTGTATATATAATAGTATATCACCCAAATACCGTAACTCAAGAAGCAGGATGCGCATTTCGAAGGCTATGCCCCCATCTTCACTAGCGCAAGATAAAAACTGAATAAAATACCTCTTGTTACGTCGATATTCTATACTATTGTAAATAATGTTTGATGTTATGAACAATTCGGGAAATTGTCTTATGTTAAGAAATTTGCATTCACAGGGTCAGTAAGAAATCTTTTTAAAGATATGCAATCGTATAGTTTACCAGATAAAGTAAATTATGTGTTGACGTTGACAATATTATGTGAAACTAAAGTATTAAAGACTTTTTTTTTAAAACGCATTTTTGTTAACTGTCATTGGTACAATATAACAAGTTATTTATTTGTATATATAATTATTTCTAAAATCCATTTACAAAATGGCAATCGAGATTATAAATAGAGCTTATTTAATTACATTTAAACTGTTATAATTCTTGCGTAATCTTTTTAATATAATATGTATTTTTTATAATTATTATTTGATTTGATTTTCACATATGTTGGTTTGTTTTGACACTATGTATGATGAATGATCTGACCGGCCTTATTTATTAAAATTAAGTCGTGTATCTCTCGCGATGTTATACTCTCTTCTACTCTTCTGCGGTAATTTGAAGGTGGCAAATCTATTTTAATTAGTTGGGCGGAGAAGACATAACCTATAAAACTTAATAACTTTATTAACTGCCATGAAAAGGGCCGCTTACTCGACTTTTTCTACCAAACCAAATGCCATCCACATGAAAAGTTATGCTATGAACAAGTTAGATTTTTTTTTGTGGGATTTATTTTATACTATAATTTACCAACGTTAATTATTATAATTTATTATATAGGCATACGTTGTCTATAAAACTTTTGCAAAAATGTTATAGTTGGTTAAGTTAACTAATTCTATAAAAATCGAAAAAAAAAATTTTTTCAACAGTGCTTTCGTTCTAACCCCTTCCGTTCATTTTTGTAAAGAAAGTATAAAATAATTTAGTCAAAAATTTCATTAACTCTGCTGGGTGTCTTCATTTAATTAAATTTAATTTGCACACTGAAATTATGCCCTGAATTTAACGGAAATAATAAAGAAATTTAAACAGTTATATATTTCCATGTTATAAATAATTGCGGGCCGTATATAAAAGTATCTGACACAAATTATATAAACCATAATTGTTATTTTCTTAATCGTTTTGGGAAAGGTTTAGCATCAAAATTTACTGCTAAACAGATTCAACTTTTATGTACATATAGTACCTGTATTATATCGAACAAGGTACTAAAAATATTATTTATAGCATGTAAATGTGAGCTCGGATGTGTTTTAATATTTATAAATAACGTTTAACGTGGCTTTTTTTGTCGGACACTTTGAGTCTAAAAATACAAAAAAAAATTAACCCAATAACAATTTTTTATGAATATCTATTGAGTAATTTCGGTTTTATTGATATTCTTTATAACACGTCCACAAAAAAGCTAACTAATTTGAAAAAATCGCCGACAAAGCATCGGCGTGTAAAAATAACTAAATATTTTTAGGGTCGTAATTTGAATGTTGATCGTAAAAACGGATGTAATTGTCTGCGTATTATCTATTCAAATTGTTGCTATACTTTTTAATGATTAGTTTCTTGTTATATTGGAACATATAAAAATAAATGCGGTACGTTAATTTATTTAAATCTATCTTTTGTAAACCAAAGTACCTCATTTTGTATCAATCTACGACATAGTTACGTAGATAAATAATAAAAAAATAATTAGTAACAAAATCCTATACTAGTTATATCGGCACTAAAAGATTAGATATTTTTTTATTGAAGGAGTAAATATTTGTTGAGTGTGCAAAGAACAAGGTGTTAATAAGTTTGGCCAATATAAACGAAAATGTAAAGCTTTCAAAGCATTTCCTTTATTATGTTAACGAACCTTTTTCAAAATTGTGTTTCTAACGAAACAACCGCATCTAAAAAAACTACAAATTATTCTAACAAATCTTGTCATTTTCTTGGTATCCATAATGTGGGATTCAGATAAATTCCACTTAAGACCAGTTTCGATCCTTATTATAGAATCATCAGGCAGTTTTCTGTCTACATCCACATAATATGTAAATGGGCCCAGACAAGACTTCTGTTTATTCCAATAACCATATATACTTATACAGCTATCCAGGTGAACGCATCTGAAATACCTCGTAAACAGAAGTTAAATCCATTACCTCGAAGATTCAACAACAGAATTGTACTGAAGAAAGGTGGTACTACTACTTGATGAAAAATACGCGAAGGATCAGATCTTTATAACTGATATTATTTAGAAAAGGTTTTGTATAAAGCTTGTGAAGTGGTTGGTCGTGTATGGGATTTGTTGATTTGTCAATTTCGTCGACTTTAATGGCTTAGGATGGCATTAATTATGTCAATATTTATGGATTATCATTTAAATTGGATGATGATATGGATTTGATAAGTTGCGCTGGTGATATTGTAATTTTAATAAATAGGCAATGTAAATTAGCGAAAGCAGAATGGATAAAAGGAAAATGTGAGAGTATTAAGGAAGATATGAAATGGTGTAAGGTAGCTATGGGCTATAGAATAATTAAGACTCATTTAAAGACAAAGGGGTAAGGAGATAAGGTAAGGAGCTCACAGAAAATAAGATCAAAGCTTGAAGACGAAAAGAGTATCTCGAAGAATTACATAGACAAAGGCAGGCAATGGAGGAGCTAGAAAGTAACAGTAACAGTCTGATAAGTACCTAATGAGATCAGGATGAGTTAGGTCTTGGTACTCTTCGTTTAGAGTTTGATAAAGCATTATATGAGTTAAAGATTACAAAACAGCAGGAGTAGATTTGATACCAGCAGAATTAATAAAACACGCAGGGGGAAAAGATGCAGGATCTATACAGCCTAGTTTGAGAAACATATGACTAGGGAGAAGTACCTCAAGATTTTATTATGGATTATTTATAGAAGATTAGAAAATAAAGTAGAAAATATTGCAGGGAGAAGATCAGTTTGGTTTTAGGCAGGATAAAGGGACGAGGGAGGCTATTTGAGCACTAAGAACAGTAGTAGAAAAAATAATGAGATTAGGAAAGACTACATTCATAGCTTTCGTAGATTTAGAAAAGGCATTCGATAATGTAGATTGAGATATAGTGTTTAGATTCTTAAAAGAACGGGAATAGATTATAACGATTGGAGAATTAATTTAAATCTATACAAACATCAAACGGCTTTAGTTAGAATTGACGGGGAAGAAGAGGTAGCAAGAATAGGCAAGGGAGTCAGGCAGGGATGCACACTTTGGCCGTTATTATTTAACCTGTACATAGAAGATGTTATAAACAAGGTAAAAGAAGGGTATAGTGTAGGTGTGAATGTTCAAAGAAAAGAAATATATATGTTGAGGTTCCCCGATGATATAGCTATCTTGGAAGAAAGGGAGCAGAATTTTGAACAGGTATTAATGACTAGGAATTATAACATGAAAATAAATATTGGCAAAACCAAAGTGAAGAGTGACAAGACGGAATGCAGGCAAATGGTGAGGAGGAGCGAATGTTAGAATAAGAGATGATAGAATAGAAAAAGTATCAGATTTCTTAGTATCGGGATTATAAAGGATAATCGAAGTAAGGTGGACATAGAACGTAGCAAAGGAGCAAATTTTAAGATCAAATATTGAGTTGGGTATTAGAAAAAAAATTCTAAAAGCAAATGTGTGGAGAGTAGCATTGTACGGCTGTGAGGCATGGACAATACTTTTGAAATACGGCATGGTTGGTTAAATTTAATGGGGTTTGTGGATATATAAAACAAATTTAAACAAAAATTCGAGGAATAGAGGAAAAGTTAGTAAAAGACATTTATTGTTTGTATTAAAAATATTCACTTAACTTCGTATTATTTACATATAATATTTAATAGGTTCAACTATTGCAATATTTAGTATTTTTTAGTTATAGTTTACCTTATTCAACTATTATAATATTTTTAATTTGAATATAATAAATTAAGAATGAAAATAAAAACAACAACTTTAGCAAATAATCATACAAATACTTTTAAATATTTACATTCCGTTGTCTACTATATTATATCCCCTTATTATTATTAATTTTTATTTTATCCATTTTTATTAGTCTCAATTTTCCTTACCAATTTTAACGGTTTTAACTAAAATATTACATTGATGAAAATTTGAATTTGTTAGTTGAAAATATTGTATTGTGATTTAATTTATTCTATGATTTATTTAATTTACTTAATTTAATAAAATTAAAAAATTGAAATTTAATAATTTAATTTATTCTATTTACTCTTGTGTAAAAAATGCAAAAATGTATACGCTTGCTATACAATATGTAATTCTGATAATCAAAGAAATTTCCATAGTATAAAGATGGTTCCTATGCGTTTATAACGGATGTAATATATCTTATTTTTCGCATTACCAAAAGTCATTTATGATATTCAATGCAATGGCTATTCTGCCTCGATTTGATGAAGTCTCAGTTTTCTACCAGCGAAGAAATGAAGCCTTTTAAGCTGTAGAAGGTTCAGTAATATTTATATATATATCCATAAATTAAAATGATCAACATTAATATTGTGAACTTTTTTTTTTAGTCAAAAGTAATTAGTTTTGTAAGGTTGTACTTTTTTAGAAACCGTTATTGTGTGTTCGAAAATAATAAAATGGACGTTGAATAATTCAGTTATGTTGCAAGAACATATTGATAAGAAAATTTGCCAAAACCAAAAAATATTCACGAAATTCTCGGAATCACTCGTTACAAAAGCTATAAGATAATATTTTTTGATTTAGTTGCAAAAATACATTTTAACATTAAATAGAATTACTATATATTGTGAAGTTTCTCAATTAAGATCACAAATTCACTGTGAAATTCAAATTTTGTCCACAGTTTAGGTTTGGTAAATAAAAATGCATTGGAATATAAAGTGATTGAATAAACTGAACCGTTAAGATAAAAAAATCGATTGTTTTTTAGAGTTTAATCTTGCACCCTGCCAATGTATAATATATGTCCAGCATATCTTAATTATCGAATAATTTTGCAGTTAAATAAAATGTGACTTAGTGATCATTGGTAATTTATTGCAACTGGAGGCAATCAACATTAATTACACCGGCTGATATATCAACGGTTATATCAACGACCGTCGTTGCTTTTAGGTTATGGATCTATATTCAGGGCAGTCTTAAGAAATGTTCGCACTTAAATTGTGCGCTCTGCGAAAATTATATGATCTTTTAATGTGAATATTTGCAAGTCTAGTGTTTGATGACTCGAAGATAATTCGTTGGTCATAAGAAAATTTCTTCCCATAATATATCTCGGATATAATTTGAATAGTGCTTTTTTTCAAAGAACAATCCAGGATAAATTTTCTATTAAAAATATCAAAAATAAAATATTATTTTTATATTGTTTCTAATAGAAATTTTCTAAAAATTTGCCGATTATAAATTAAGTTATTGAATTTTTAATGCAAGAGTTTAAAAATATATATTTGGTATCATAAATGATAATTTGGAATTTTTTTTTTTTTTGCAAATTACAGTAAAGTTCTTGTTTTTTTTTATATATAACTTAAAAATCATAGATTTTCTTAGAAAAATATGAAAATTTTGCAAATTACTGTAAATTTCTTGGTTTTTTATATATTACTTAAAAATCATAGATTTCCTTAGAAATTTTTGAAAATTTTGCAAATTATAGTAAATTTCTTGATTTTTTTATATAGAACTTAAAAATCATAGATTTTCTCAGAAAAATTTGCAAATTACAGTAAATTTCTTGATTTTTTTTTATATATCTTAAAAATCATAGATTTTCTTAGAATTTTTGAAAATTTTGCAAATTACAGGAAATTTCTTGATTTTTTATATAACTTAAAAATCATAGATTTTCTTAGAAAAATTTGAAAATTTTGCAAATTACAGTAAATTTCTTGAATTTTTTATATATAACTTAAAAATTATAGATTTACTTAGAAATATTTGAAAATTTTGCAAATTACAGTAAATTTCTTGATTTTTTTATATATAACTTAAAAATCATAGATTTTCTTAGAAAAATTTGCAAATTACAGTAAATTTCTTGATTTTTTTTTATATAACTTAAAAATCATAGATTTTCTTAGAATTTTTTGAAAATTTTGCAAATTACAGTAAATTTCTTGATTTTTTTTATATATAACTTAAAAATCATAGATTTTCTTAGAAAAATTTAAAAATTTTGCAGATTATAGTTAAGTTCTTGCATTTTAGATGCAAGAGTAAAAAAGTAAAAGTAAAAGTAAAAGCAAAGTATATTTTCTATCAGATGATATTTTGGAAATATTATGTTCTTTCTTTTTCTATTAACATTAACATTACAAAAACTAAAAATAAAGAGTATTACTTTCCAATAAAAATAATTTAATATCTTCAACAATTCAAACTATTGTAACGTTTCTATAAATTAATTAAGAGAAATTATTATAAAAATATGTGTATTAGTTAAACACCATAAGCGAGTGCTGAGTATACGACTTTTAAAGGAAATATAGATTGATTTTTCTAAATATTACATAAACTAATATTTATTTACAAATGATAATTCATTAAGAATTATATGTACTTTTATAATTTTAGCATAATTTCCATACAAACAAAAACCTTAACTAAGGAATTATCTATATTGGACAATTTCTAAATGATTTGCATTTTAGAAATTTGCAAAATTGATTATTGCAATCATTATACATAGTTGTATTTTTAATCAAAATTAAACTTCCTCAATATTGTTCTAAACACATATTCTAAAAAAACCTAGTGTTAAAAACATAAATAATTAAAGATAAGTACATATTTTTCAATTTCTAAATATAAATAATTTTTTAGTCATAAAATATTTAGTCATATAAACATACACTTTATATTCTTGGATACAAAGTGAATATGTAGGATCTGCAAGAAGCTGAATTATAAAAATTTCTATAAATAATCTATAAAAATTAAAACTATAAAACTAAAATAAAACTAATAAAAATTAATAATAAAAAGTTGATATAATATAGTAGAAAGGGGAATGTAAATATCAAAAGTATTTGTATGATTATTTACTAAAGTTTTTTTTTTTATTTTCTACTTATTACCAACTCTAATTAATTATATTCAAATTAAAAATCGTCAAAACAAAAATATCTAACGTAAACTATAGCAAAAAAATACGAAATATTGTAAAACCACTATAGTTAAACCTATTAAATATTATATGTAAATAATACGAAGTTAAGTGAATATTTTTAATACAAAAATTAATGTGTTTTAGTAATATTTCCTCTATTCCTCGAATTTTTGTTTAAATTTGGTTTGTATATCAATAAGCATTAACATAAAATACAGAAAAATCAGAAATGAATTCTGGCAATTTTAGCGTTAATTAAATCAAATTTAGATGCAAATCATGACATGAAAATATATTTTAATCGTATCAATGCCTTTAGTTAGTTAAAGAGTCCGCAATCCTAAAGATTGGTTGGAAACAGCACGCCATGCCGATCTATCCTGAGCTAATCCCTTCATCTCCCTATAGCTATTCATCTCAACGTCTTCAACTATCTGACTCACATACTCCAATTTAGGCCTACCTACCCCTCTCTTTCCCCCCACTCTACCTTCTATGATCAATTGCATAATCCCCCCATGCCTAAGAATATGCCCTACTAATCTGTCTCTCCTACGCTGTAACACTCTCCAAATACTTCTCTTCTCCCCTACTAACTCTAGTACAGCTTCATTTGTTACTTTATCTTCCCAACCAATCCTCATCATCCTCCTATAACACCACATTTCGAATGCTTGTAATCTACGCTTCTCTTCCTTTCCTATAGTCCACGCCTCACACCCGTAGAGTGCTACACTCCAAACATATACCTTCAGTAATCTTTTTCTAATACCCAAGTCAATATTTGATCTTAAAATCTGTTCCTTTTCTACGAATGCCTTCCTACCCTGTGCTATCCTACACTTTATATCTACCTTGCTTCGATTATCTTTTGTGATTCTACTGCCTAAATAACAAAAATCTGACACTTCTTCGATTCTATTATCTCCTATTGTGATCCTCATTTTTCTACTGCATTCCTTTTTGTCACACCTCATCATTTTAGTTTTACCTATATTTATTTTCATGTTAAAATCCCTAGTCAATACTGCCTGCATACCATTCAATACCCTTTCTAAATTCTTTTCGCTTTCTTCCAATATAGCTATATCGTCGGCGAATCTCAACATATATATTTTCTCTCCCTGTACATTCACACCTACACTATACTCTTCTTTTACTTTGTTTATTGCATCTTCTATATATAGATTAAATAATAACGGTGAAAGTGTACATCCCTGCCGAACTCCCTTCCCTATTTTTGCTACCTCTTCTTCCCCCTCAATTCTAACTAAGGCAATTTGGTGTTTATATAAATTAAAAATTATTCTCCTATCCTTATAATCTATACCCGTTTCTTTTAAAATTCTAAACATTATGTCCCAATCTACATTATCAAATGCCTTTTCTAAATCTACAAAAGCTATGCAAGTTACCTTTCCTACCCTCATTCTTTTTTCTACTACTGTTCTTAGTGCTAAAATCGCCTCCCTCGTCCCTCTGTTTTTCCTAAAACCAAACTGATCTTCTCCTAGCCTTTCCTCTACTTTATTTTCTAATCTCCTATAAATAATCTTTAGCAATATCTTCGATGCATGTGATAGTAGACTAATGGTCCTATAGTTCTCACACAAATTAGTTCCTATTTTCTTCGGCATTGTTACTATTCTACTACGCTGAAAATCCTGTGGTACTTCTCCCTTCTCATATATTTTACAAACTAACCTGTATAATCGCTCCTGCATTTTTTCCCCTGCGTGTTTTATTAATTCGGCTGGTATCATGCCTTTAACCTTCAAAATCGGTTGTACCTATACATGTTCGAAAAATTGAATATTTTCATTTTAAAGAATATTTCATATCTCATATAAAAGCAGAGTAAGAGATTTTTTTGCAAACGAATGAGATGTCCAATTTATTTTCCAATGATTTAAATTTAATTTGTCGTGAATTTAATCAAGAGATGTCCTGTTCGTCACCCTTAGCTAGGACCGGCTCTGTACCTTTATAAATATATATATAAATAGATTTATCTGCATATATATCTATATTATATCATATGGGAAGTCGATTATAAAAACGAAGTTAACGAGCTAATGTATTAATTACATCTATAATGTCAGATATTAGACATGGAATAAGTGAATAAGACACTGTGAATAAGTTTCGCTGAATTATTTTTAAGCCAATTGTTATTAAACATATAACCATACATTGTCTATAATTAGCAAATATTTTTAATTGTTATTATGAACACTTGTTACGAATGAACTTACTTACTACGCAGAGTATATTTATTTACAAGTATATAAATACATAATTTTCCGACATTAAATTAACGTAATATGTTATTAGATTTTAGATAAACACGCGTTTCCTAATTATTTATTGTAATATAAAAAAATTACGAATATATGAATATTTTATAAAGCATAATTATAAAGTGTTGTATTTCACGGTTGTGAGATGTGGACTATAGAAAAGGAAAGGAAACGACTATAGGAAAGGGAAACAAACGAAACACTTTTAAGTAATTTAAGTGAACTAATTTGTGTAGGATGACCTGAGTTAGTCAAAAACATGCTCGGCTACAGCACTTTTATTTTTTCTATATAATCTATTTTTCTATTTAAAACGTATATTTTAGTTATTTGTAAACTAATTAAAATTTATGCATAATATAAAATAGATTGTGTGTACTTGACAGTAATTGTAAATTGTCTCAATAAAGACACATGCAGTGCGCATTTTATTTTAGAAAAAAATTATAATAAGTTTAATTTAAAGTAATAAAATTGTAATGCAGTGTAATAAAGGGTATGCGAGATTGGAAAATTAATTGGTTTTATTGCATAATTGGCATACAATTTAATCAATTTGATAAATAAATGTCAGAATTTGCATATATTTAAATGTTTCAAATTTAGAAGTAATTTATCAATTAAACAAATTATTATAAATTAAATCATCTGAGTATCTTTACAGGATAAACAGTTTTGAAATATTATTATAGACAATATTATAGATTTTTTATTAGTGGAGTGAATCGTGAAAGCCCAATCATTCGAAATAATGTTAAATTATCTGCAAAATGAACAAAGCATATTCACTGAATCTTTTCAATTAACCTGTATGGCTTTTAAATAAAATATGTATTTTTACTGGCACAATTTATAACAAAATTTTAATAAATTGGTATATTATTCCAAAATATTGTTTAAAATCAAAAATATAAAGTTGAAAGGAATATATAAAAAAATATATTAGCAAAATATAATTGATTAATAATTTTAGTATTTAGTAGTAAGGTCGACGCCAAAATTTTCTTTATTTTGTATTTTATAGTATTTTATAAATGGTAATATAAATCATTTTAATACTTATAATATTAAATTTTCCTAGTTAAAAAAAAATCACATTTTCTTTGCGTCTCTTTATAAGTTCGATCGAATTTTTCACTGTGCCTATTTTGAGCGGGCTTCTTCATGTTGATGCTATGACATTTCCAAATGATACTCATGTCAAAACCTATGCTGTCGCTAAGTAACCCCGCTTTTTAAATCACGAAAGCGGCAGTATTTTAGTTCTATTTTGACATCTGTCAGAGAGGAGAACATGTGTCAAATGTCAGAATGGCAGTTTAAATAGTCATTCATAAATTTAAAAATATAGGAAAAGGAAATATTAGACGAGTTTTCTGTAAAAATATATATACACAACAGGTCAATAAACAATTACGGTATATATGGCTTAGATTACCTTATTGTGAAGTTGCATATACGTCACAGTTTTAGAAAAAAATAAAAAATAATAATACACGCCTTTTTAAAAATATTTACATCGATTAAATATCAAACATTTAATAAATTGAGAATCGTATGTGTAGAATTACTTAAATAATATGAACTGACAGAAAAGAACGAAACTGTATCAATATTTATTGTATTATTTTCTTTAAATCTATAGATTTTTTAAATATTTTTGTAGGAAATATGATTGTAAATCATGTCAGTAGGTCGGATGCATTATCAACAACGCGTATGGCCTGTCCAAAATGCCTACTTTGACGAGATAGGTTCATGTTGTAAATGCTTCTAGTACTTTAGCGATGGCAAACTGTAGGTCACTTTGAGGACCTAGTTCGTAGTTCGTAGTTCATTTCAATGTACCGTTCACGAACTATAGGTCGTGTACTACTAACATCTTTTTAAAATGACTTAGTTCACTACCTATATGAAATACATGCACATACTGAAAATAATCTCTTTTTTCTCAATATAAAAATATTAAGTGGTAAAAAATAAATAAATTGTAATATTACAATACTTATTTTGAATTAAGAATGAGGAAGAAAAAACAACAATGTTTGTAATTTATACCAAACATATATATAAGGAAATATAATTTCGTTCCGTTCCCCAACACACTTTATCACATAAATGTTAGTATTGCCATTGGTACTGTATATGTAATGTATACTATACTGCATCGTTTACGAGCTGTTGTGATTTATTACACGACGGGTTCAGGACCTAGTACAAGTACATCAATACGTACACCGTGCACCATGTAGTACATAGTTCACGAACTAGGTCATAGTGACCTATAGGTCGTTGCAAAACAGCGTCACAGTACGCCCGTCATTAGATTGAACCGTTCAGAGTGAACGGTTCGCGAGTGAACTACACATCGCTATATATGTCGTTATCTTATATAATTTAAAAAAATATTGCAATATCTCGATAATTCCAGACAAGGCAATTAACTTTATATATAATTAAAAGTTATAGGAAATCTACTTGAAAATATACTCGTATAAGGGTAACTATTTGCAATTACGACACAATTATTTTTTGTTAGATTCTTGTGTAATGTAGACGTGGCAAACGCGCATATATATATATATATATATATATATAATGTGACAGGTCCTAATGAACTCAATGCCGTCGCCTAGTTTACCATCCGTCCAGCGAGAGTCGCCGGAAATTGCATATATGTGGGCAATTAGTTGCCTATATGCCTATATTTATAGACTTGTATAGATTACATAAAGACTGCAAATGAAAAAAATTCTGTATCGGTAATGAAACTTTTAGACATATTTTTAAGTAAATTATTCGGAGATTTTAAATGCGCTTATAATATAGTTTTTATACTAAAGATCTATTTAAAAAAAATGTTTTTACATAAATTAAAAATTCTTAAAAAATTAAATAAAATCGCATAAATTCAAGCACAGACTGATATTTGTTCCTAAATTATCGATGTTCGTAATTTTTCTTATAGTATTGCAATTTTTGTGTTTACATAAGCCATTGTTCTATGGTTATATATTATTATTATTATAGATATATTTTTTATTAGTTTCACTATTTATTTTACATTTTCTTAGAGACATATTTTGAAGTAAATTATTTGGAGATTTTAAATGCGCTTATAGTATAGTTTTGCTATTAAAGATCTATTTTGAAAATGCTTTTACATAAAATAAAAATTCATAAAAAATGCTTAAAATCGCATAAATTCAAGCACAGACTGAAATTTGTTCCTAAACTGTCGATGTTCTTATTTTTTTCTATGGTATTGCAATTTTTGAGTTTACATAAGCCATTGTTCTATGGTTATATATTATTATTATTATTTTTTATTTTTTTTATTAGTTTCGCTATTTATTTTACATTTTTCATAGACATATTTTCAAGTAAATTATTCGGAGATTTTAAATGCGCTTATAATATAGTTTTGATATTAAAGATCTATTTTTGAAAATGTTTAGGCATAAAATAAAAATTCATAAAAAAATGATTAAAATCGCATAAATTCAAGCACAGACTGAAATTCGTTCCTAAATTATCCATGTTCTTAATTTTTCTTATAGTATTGCAATTTTTGAGTTTACATAAGTCTTAGTTTTATGGTTATATATTATTATTATTTTCATTTTTTATTATTTTTTATTTGTTTCGCAATTTATTTTACATTTACATTTGCTGTACATCTTATTTCTATACTTAACACTAGACACTAGTTTTTTTTTTGTGTGGAAACTACCTCAACAGAATATAATCCTAATTACAGAGTGTAGTTATACAGGATATTAGATACATATGGGAAGGGTGGGAAGCCTGTTACTACAGAGCGGTTCGCTACTCCGCTAAAGCTTAGCCAATTGTATCCCAACTATGAATGGTATCGAGTATAGAGGAGAGGTGGCGCGCTGAGCTACTGTCACCCATCCAAGCGCTGACACCTAGTGGGATGTTGCTTAACTTTGATTATCGACGCTAAATGCATTACCCGCATAGGCCACTCGGCGCTTGAAAGTGTGTACTTATTTTGTGGGTTATATATTTAAATTGTGAATATTGTAATTTGTAACAATTTGTAATACAAGAATTTAAGTCTTACAATATATTATCGTAATGTTTTAGTAAATTTGTTTAAAGATTTTTGGATTTGGACTTGCTTTTATTTCATTTGGTAAGGAGTTATAATTTATGGTGTATTCTTCGTTTACCAACTTATCGTGTGCCAACTTGGAAAATGTGGATTTTCGCTTTTTGACGAGTGTTATGGAAATGGTATTCTAAATTAGTATTTAGTGTAATTGAATATTTGATATAGTTGTTTCTAATTTTATACATTACTTTCTATTTTAGCTAGTGTTTGAGGATATCCATTTGTTGAGTGAGAGGAAATTGTTGTAATTAGAGTCGTATTTAGCCTTTCGAAAGGAAATGGAAAACTAACACTTGGTCAGCTTTCATAGTCATTCATGGCTGTTTAATTATATCATTTGATTATGAAATGATCGTATCAAACATTAAATTTTAATGAATCTGTGCGTGCAATCTTTAAAAGTTGGAAGTAATTTGAGATATTAATAATTCTATGGTTATTATCGATTCGTTTTAGGACATACTAATTCAAAAATATTTTTTTAATCGATATTGTTATTAATCGGTTATTTGTATCTTTCAGATAGTAATGGAGAACCAACAAAACTTAAATGCAATCTTCGAAAACACAAGCCAAATAGGAAGCCACGGACCCCATTCACGACGCAACAGTTACTGGCGTTGGAGAAGAAATTTCGGGATAAACAGTACCTCAGTATAGCGGAACGAGCTGAATTCAGTAGTTCCTTGAGGCTCACGGAAACACAGGTACTTAGTTCAAAGATGTCTGTTTGTTTAAAACAGCGTTTCGCAATCTCTTCTTGTTCACCGCCTCCATAATTATCATCGTTCTTAGTTGATTAAAAAGCAGAATGTATATAACATTATCATCTATCACTTTGTTAGATGTATACAGGGACGTATTTCGTTTGCAACATTAAACAGCTAACAGCTAAATTATTATTTTTTATTAGCGGAACTAAACAAAATTCTATTTTAAAAAATATCTATTTTTCTAAGGATACATATTTTTTCATTTTTCAAGTTTTTTTATCTTTAATGACAACTTATTGAAAAGTTTAGTAGACATATAAATTGCAAATTTCGAAGCTTACAACGACTTTGTTTTATCATTAAATGATTTATTGTTGGATAACAACGAACAATTTCATTATATTATACTTCTAGATTGGAGAAAATTTTAAAGGCTCACCGAGCTAATTGGAAAATATTATTAAAAGCATATGTGTGGAGTGTAGCATTGTACGGGTGTAAGATGTGGACTATAAGAAAGGAAGAGAAACGTAGAATATAAACGCATTCGAAATGGGGTGTTATAGGAGGATGATGAGGACTGGGTGGGCAGATAAAGGAACATATGCAGTCGTATAATATTACAGCTTAGGAAAGATAAACTAGTTCTTACATATTGAGGTATTAGGCAATAAGTTGTAGGAGGTAGTAAGAGGAAAGGCCATATATTACAGTACGCAGGTTAGATAGTGCAAGATGAATAGTTATGACGAATTGAAGATGTTGGCTCGGGATAGATCGGGGCAGCTTGCAATTTCCAATCGACTCCTACGATTGAGAGCTATCCTACCGATCATATGTAACATTGGACGTATATGCTCCTGTGTTATTCAGCTGGTGCGCGATTGAAGTTCTACATATTTGGCGTTTCTTATGTTACAACCAGGTGAAGATATGGTTCCAGAACCGTCGAGCTAAAGCCAAACGGCTCCAGGAAGCAGAAATTGAAAAACTGAAGATGGCTAGTTTAAGACACCCACACCATCATCCACATCTCCCACACTTATACCCGCACCCTGCTTTGCAGAACTACTTCGCAGCCGCCGCCGCAGCCGCAGCTGCAGCAGTGGTAGGTAATAATCTTCAGTCACAATCGCCACATAGCTACCCACACCCTCATCCATTGGCCACGTTGTTAGGGGCTGTAAATAGGGGTATACCTCCACCACCTAATCAACAGCAACATCAAGTGCTACAGCAACAACACAGTTTACCTTTAAATCCAAATTCCAGGTACAGTCCACCTCAGACTTTGTCCTCTCCCCCTCATAATATGCAGCATCATTCGCGCAATAGTGCGGTAGCTAACGAAGGCTCTCCCATCTCCAATCAAGGATTGTTGAGGGTTAGAAGCCCCAGTCCTAATTCCCAGGTTAGAAGTTAGATGATTCGTTGCCATGAATTGAAATTGTGTTTTTTTAGTAACCAGTGTCGAAACTTTAATTTAATTTTGGTAAAAATTGCTAGAGATGGGGTTTTGTGCAGAAAATATCCTCGGTTTGAGTGTGTCCTAAGATTGAAATAAGTTTGTATTAAATTGAGTCTGTTATAGTGATTTTCATTAATAATACTTGACGGAATTTAAATTAACTTTGTGACTGCATGGGGAGTATGAAAATCACACTTCTAATATGTGCTTTTTGTACTTATTAAATAGTTTTCTTTTAAATTTATGAATGTATAGTCTGTCTTGTGCACTAGATATCGATATAGTTAAAAGAATATTAATGGTACATATATTATGTAGTGGTGAAACAACAAGTATATTGCATCACCTAAAAATATCTAAATTTATGGGATTCAAAAGAGTTGCCAGCACAAAATCTGAGTTTTAAAAACGATAGGAATCAATCCTTGCGTATTTGGAAATGGCATATGATGACCAAAATCACAGACAAAATATCATATATTTAACAGTATGTAAAACATTTCAGAGCATGAAGCCATTTTTGATTTTTTTTTTTGGACTATGGTGTATGAGTACGATACTGGCAAATGGCAGTCATGGATTGATAAATCTAATGTTTAGAAAAAAACAACAACACCTAAATGCAGATTTTCGTATGGAATTCTTATTTTTTAAAGCAATAGCTCGATCTACATCGTTTCATTGGCTTTTGTTGCACTTTTGATTATTACTCCAAAAAATCCGCTCAAAAAATTAGTGGATTTTTGTCGGTAGCCAACGCTATATAAACATCAAATGTTCCACTACTATATATTTATGTATACTGTTAAAAATATAATCACGCAGTTAAAATTATTTCCATCTATAATTTAAGATTTCGAAAGGGACAGGGAACGAGTTTTTTAATTGTATAATTCAAGATCATCGTCAAAGACTTTGTTACTACTCAATTGTCCCATCTCTAGACTACCAATACAATACGTTTCAGTATACGACGATTTAACTTTAAATATATATACAGAAGAGCCCAAATATGTTTCTAATTCCTCTTACTTTTATTGTAGCCATGTATATAAAAACATTATATAATATGTTAAAACTGTGATTAATAATTTTGTAAATAACCTATATAATCGTAGAAAAGTTAGTACTATCTTATTTATTGTAAATCGAGTGTAATATTAATTTTAAAAAATATTTTAAGGGTTTCTAAGACGATAATTAAAGATTCGTGAAAATGGAATGGCATATGAGCGGCTTTTTGTGTTTTAAGAGTCACAAACCTATTTATTATATAAGAAATTAAAAATTGTATTTACTTATTGAATTTTCTGGATTTTTTTAAAATAAATTGCCTTCGGGTATTTCAGAATTATTGGGTAAGTAGAAATATGTTTGATATCATTTTACATGTTGCTAATTAGCTGCCCTTGAATGCATCAGGTGTCCGATAATTTAATTTTTAATATTTAATTTTTGGTTGTTTTTATTTCGGCGAGTATTGAAACTGGTTCCTATTACGTAGAAATATGTTTTCTTCCACCACATATGGCAAAAAATGATATTTTCGGTGCCAATTGAATTTTATATCGTATGTTTTTAGGTTCAGTTTTAATCTATATAAATTGATATATTGATGGTGATAAGATTTTATTTTTCTCATCGTCAATTATGAGTAGAATGAATATAGAATATCAGCCAATGAAATTAAAAAAAAAAAATTTAATTAGTATAAAATAATAACTACTAAAATATTGAAATAATTTCAGAACATGTAGTAGTAAAAAGTATAGTTTTAAAATGTTGGTTTAAAATTAAAGCGATTATATTCGCAATTAGTCAATGCTAACATTCTTGCCAAGTTTCCTGCGCAAATAAACGACAAATATTTGGCACTAAAACAACATTTTAAGTGATTACTAAACGACAATCATTTGTTATATAGTCCGCAACAATTATTCAAAACATTTTTCGGAAAAATAAGAAATTGTAATTAATTAGATCATGCAGCGAGAATTTTTTTACGCATAGCAAGTTCCTGGTATGAAAATGACAAGATTTGACATAATAACAAGCAAATAATTTACATGAAGATGATGAAATTATTATTAACAATCCTTAAAGCAATAATATTACTATAATATCTCCATTAAAAACGCTTGTTTTATGTATATACAGGGAGTTTTTTTTTGTTTTTTTTTCGAAAAGTGGCTTTTTATTTTATATACTATGATATATTGCTAAGAAAAAAAAATTCTTAAGCAAATCAGTTTTTAAAAAATCCTATCTTCATTTTAATATAAATTTATTTAATTTGTGCTAATTATTGATTGATCGTAATTTCACATTTGTCTACTTCTGAATTGCGAAATTTGTAATTTTTTCCTCAATACAGATTCTACTTATTTTTCGCTTATAATAAGGCAACATTCTGTATAATAATCCAACGACATACTCAATTAAATAATATTTATGATTACACTTTCAATTATGTGATATATTATTATGTCGACCGCGTTTCCACTTATCGACAAACATTAATTATAAATTAATTGACTATTAAAAAGAGGGCGCAATATTTTAGAATCGCTAGTTTCCATACAACACGCCAATAAATTACTCGAATATATCATCATTATTTGAAAGCTGGCTATTATATTATTATTGTTGTCATTCCGTTTGATAATCAGGCGAAAAGTAATTAATTTTATCAGCAGTTGATGTAATTATTGGACTGTTCATTAGCTGCAACGCAAAATTTAGTCTGCCATGTTTTACATCTTTTATTGTTCAAAAACTACCTTTATTATCATTTTTCGATGTGAAATCCTGCGTTTTTATATACATATTGTATGTAATATGCGTAATTTTAGTAGAAACGAATTTCTACACTCCATAAAAACAACATTTCGTCGGGAAATATTCAATTGAGAAATGCGGTTTTTCAAAAATATATTTAAAACGCGACACATTTTCAAATAGCCCTCTTTTCTGACATTCAACCTGACAGACTTTTATGGGAATTTACAATAAAAAAATGTTCTTTTCTGACATTCAACCTGACAGACTTTTATGGGAATTTACAATAAAAAAATGTTCTTTTCTGACATTCAACCTGACAGACTTTTATGGGAATTTACAATAAAAAAATGTTCTTTTCTGACATTCAACCTGACAGACTTTTATGGGAATTTACAATAAAAAAATGTTCTTTTCTGACATTCAACCTGACAGACTTTTATGGGAATTTACAATAAAAAATGTTCGTACCTATATTTACAAAGTATTAAAGTTTTTTTTTTCATTATGCATTAATTATTTTTAACTTTCAAATTTTCAATAACTTTATGGTTTCCGTTGAAGAAGAAACGAACTATTGCGCTAAGCATCAAGTCCAAATTAAATCTTTTCCTTTAGTTTTAAAAACGTTTCCAAGATGTTATAAATATCATTTTAAATTCAATTTCTACATGTAGATTTAACTTGTAGTTGTAGCATGATCTAAAGTTCTTTTAATTGAAGCCCAACAAGCAAATTTCTGCTGTTGAAAAGGCCTAGAAATTATTAGTTTAGATTGGTAGAAATGTTGCCATGAATACTGGTTAAGTTCTTTTGAAAACATGATCGGGAAAAATTGATATATGCAAGACACCCTTAAGACAAACCCTTAGAAAGCACGTTTGGCGCTGCTTTGTAAACATATTTTCATCGTAAGATGATCTGTTCTTTTGGCAATGGATTTTATTTGATGTTTTGAGAATATCTAGTCATATTTAATCTATTAAGAATTCAGTTTAGTGTACCAAGATTAACAAGAACTATTAATTTATTTTCTCCAAAAATTTCTTGCAATGGAATTTTGTATTATAATTCTTTCGGTAAATGACACGTTATGCCAAAAAATAAATTAATATTGTAGTTTTTGCAGAAAATGTCCTTAATTTCAAAAAATGAAATTATTTGGTGAGTGTAGGAATTAATTTGCGCAATTATTTTTGAAAAAAGGAAAATTAACACAATTATTTCGTCATACTGAATTATTGGGTTATTAATTTGAACTTGTATAGTATATTCACATACTTCTTATAATTTGTATGATATTTTTAAAGAAGATAAAAGTTTATCAAAATGTCAAACCAATAAATTTAAAACTCATTAATCACGTAGACACTATGTGACAACCGATTGGTTGGTTAATTATTGAAATAAGCAAGTAATTATTTTTACCATCGATTTTGTTTTTAAAATATTTTGATAACGACAAAAAATTATGCCGAGATTTAAGAAAGTAACATGTTTGTATAGTGAAAAGTATTAACATTTTTAGTATAAACTTATTCGACTAAGTGTATGAAATTTAATTTTTTCCAATATTGGTATTGGTATATAAATAACAATAATTTTCAAACTTATACATAAACTAATATTTTTACACACGTATTTATTGAAGAGAATTAACAACAACATTCTGACGAATTCGAAGAACATTTTCTTTATTTTCATGATTTGAAATATGGTGGCTTTCTACACAATGTACACAAGTAACAACGAAATTCGTAATTAATATTTGATAAAAAGACATAAAAATTATATTTACAATTTGAGATATTTACTTAAACCGACCTTTAATATTCTTTAGAATATAATTCGTTGTTGGATTCCAAATTGCAGCTCATTTTTATTACTTTTTATCTTTTATGTTTTTCTATAGCCCTTATAATAAATGAAATTCTGTTGGTAAGTATCTTGTATGGTTCACCCAGCAGTGGCGGTTCCTTATGCGCCCCTCCTGAATATTGAGCGCACCACCATACATATATAATTGTATTGTGATATTTCATCTCGGCATTATTTTTCCTAAAAGATAGAGCTTGCGACGCGATAACAATCAACACAACGTAAGTTGTGGCGTTCGTTGTAGTATCCGTTGCAAGTCAGAGTAGCGACTGATGCTGTATCTATCTGTATCTATCGTTCGCGTGGTATATATATATCGCTATGCTGCACTCATCCTATCTATTGGAAGCGCTATATATATATCCTATCTAGTGAGAGCGACCGTATGCAGTATATCATCTGTTTCATCTGTCCGCATACAAACTAGCCGGCCGGGTTGCTATGGTAACGTGACGTCACGCTGCGTCTATAGCTATGAATATATCGTTCTATTACGCTATTCTGGAGTACGATTCTTTAGCGGCGTCCCAACAGAGAAGCCTAGTCTAGTATACAGGAAAATGGATATAGAATAGCCAGATAAGACAGTTGCATTGTTCTGTGTAGTTACGTATGTACGATTTTGCCACGTGTTTCCCCAAGAATATATACATAATAGAAATAATTTAAGAAAAACGAATAGTGTTGGTTCTTTATTGCAAATAGAGTTTTGTAGACTTATCTCTTGATGACAAAGTAAAAATTAAAGAATTAGGTAGGCCATTGCCTGATTTAAATTTATCGCAAACTTGTGCAAGGAGTGCTCAAAACCGGACATTTACGCGGCGTTTTACAAGAGACATTTACAAAAATAATTATAACACAGATGAAGGACAGATTCTCATATCGTGGCCATCTACAAGCCGTTGAGTTATTTAACACGAAATCGATGCCAACATTTTCTAAACAATTTCCAGTGGACCTTTTGGAAACCGTGTGTCACGCAAGTCCATTTTTGAATAAAACCAGATTAAAAACAGAATTAGAAGTCATTTACTCGCGTCCGGATTTTTATCAACTAATTGGAGCCACAAATTTTCTTTCGTTATTGCTACAAAATAATCTCAGTGAAACTTTCCCGGTTAGTTAAAGAGTCCGCAATCCTAAAGATTGGTTGGAAACAGCACGCCATGCCGATCTATCCTGAGCTAATCCCTTCATCTCCCTATAGCTATTCATCTCAACGTCTTCAACTATCTGACTCACATACTCCAATCTAGGCCTACCTACCCCTCTCTTTCCCTCCACTCTACCTTCTATGATCAATTGCATAATCCCCCCATGCCTAAGAATATGCCCTACTAATCTGTCTCTCCTACGCTGTAACACTCTCCAAATACTTCTCTTCTCCCCTACTAACTCTAGTACAGCTTCATTTGTTACTTTATCTTCCCAACCAATCCTCATCATCCTCCTATAACACCACATTTCAAGTGCTTCTAATCTACGCTTCTCTTCCTTTCCTATAGTCCACGCCTCACACCCGTACAGTGCTACACTCCAAACATATACCTTCAGTAATCTTTTTCTAATACCCAAGTCAATATTTGATCTTAAAATCTGTTCTTTTTCTACGAATGCCTTCCTACCCTGTGCTATCCTACACTTTATATCTACCTTGCTTCGATTATCTTTTGTGATTCTACTGCCTAAATAACAAAAATCTGACACTTCTTCGATTCTATTATCTCCTATTGTGATCCTCATTTTTCTACTGCATTCCTTTTTGTCACACCTCATCACTTTAGTTTTACCTATATTTATTTTCATGTTAAAATCCCTAGTCAATACTGCCTGCATACCATTCAATACCCTTTCTAAATTCTTTTCGCTTTCTTCCAATATAGCTATATCGTCGGCGAATCTCAACATATATATTTTCTCTCCCTGTACATTCACACCTACACTATACTCTTCTTTTACTTTGTTTATTGCATCTTCTATATATAGATTAAATAATAACGGTGAAAGTGTACATCCCTGCCGAACTCCCTTCCCTATTTTTGCTACCTCTTCTTCCCCCTCAATTCTAACTAAGGCAGTTTGGTGTTTATATAAATTAAAAATTATTCTCCTATCCTTATAATCTATACCCGTTTCTTTTAAAATTCTAAACATTATGTCCCAATCTACATTGTCAAATGCCTTTTCTAAGTCTACAAAAGCTATGCAAGTTACCTTTCCTACCCTCTTTCTTTTTTCTACTACCGTTCTTAGTGCTAGAATCGCCTCTCTCGTCCCTCTGTTTTTCCTAAAACCAAACTGATCTTCTCCTAGCCTTTCCTCTACTTTATTTTCTAATCTCCTATAAATAATCTTTAACAATATCTTCGATGCATGTGATAGTAGGCTAATGGTCCTATAGTTCTCACACAAATTAGCTCCTATTTTCTTCGGCATTGTTACTATTCTACTACGCTGAAAATCCTGTGGTACTTCTCCCTTCTCATATATTTTACAAACTAACCTGTATAATCGCCCCTGCATTTTTTCCCCTGCGTGTTTTATTAATTCGGCTGGTATCATATCAATCCCCGCTGCTTTGTTATTCCGTAAATCATTTAATGCTCTATGAAACTCTGACCTAAGTATGCTAGGACCTAAGTCATCCTCATCTATCTGTTCCACATTTTCTAGCTCCTCCATGTCCTGCCTACCTTTATATAAATCTTCAAGATACTCCTTCCATCTTCTAGCTTTTTCCTTATTTTCTGTGAGTTCCTTACCCTGCTTATCACATATAATGTTACCCTTTGGTTTTACTTTAGAAAAATGTGACTTAATTTTCCTGTAGCCCAAATCTACTTTACCTATTCTTTCCCGGAAACCATAAAAATACTTAAAATTATTTTAACAACCCCGATGATCACTGCTGAATCAGAACGTTGTTTTTCTACACTTAAAGGAATCAAGACTTTTTCGAAATGCTATGGGTAATGATCGTTTAAACACGTTGGCGTAGATGTGTATTAATAAAAACGTGTTGCAAGAAATTTACAATTTTAACGAAAAAGTTTTGGAAAAGTTTATATCAATGAAAGATAGAAGAGTGGAAATTCACTTTCAAGAAATGATTGCATCCATTTTAGGTAAGATTTCTCACTATTATGTTATTTTTTAAGAAATGCGCCCCCCATGATTGAAATGTCACGAGCCGCCACTGTCACCCAGTGACTATTGTATTATAAGATTCTGAAAAATTAAATATAGTGTTCTAAAATTAATTACTTACGTTTTATGAATCATCTCGTTATCCAAAATTGATTAATGAGGAGTTACTTAGTTAGATAATCTATCCCGAGCTAATGTCTTTTGCTTTTTTGCTAACTAATTTTACTCAACATCTTTCAAGATATCGTCGGCGAACTTCAACATATATATTTCCTGTCCCTGAATTTTCAAACCTACACTATACTCTTCTTATACCTTATTTATTCCATATTCTATATATAGATTGAATAATAACGGCTAAAGTGTGCATCCCTGCCTGACTCCCTTTCCTATTCTCGCTAACTCTTCTTCCCCCTTCAATTGTAACTAAAGCCGTTTGATATTTGTATAAATTGAAAATAATTCTCCTATTCTTATAATCTTTTAAGATTCTAAACACTATGTCCCAAACTACAATATCGAATGTCTTTTCTAAATCTACGAAAGTTATGTAAGTTGCCTTTCCTACTCTCATTCTTTTTTCTATAACCCTTCTCAGCGCTAAAATAGCCTTCCTCGTCCCTTGGTCCTTCCTAAAACCAAACTGATCTTCTCCTAGCCTTTCTTCTTAACATAGTACATAAACAATCCTTAACATAGTACTCTTCTTTATCTATAATTCTCTTACAAATTAGCTTCTACCTTCCTCGGCATTGTCACTTTTCTACTGCGCTGAAAATCCTATGGTACAATCTCCTTCGTCGTTTATTCTGCAAACTAATAGTCGAGTAATTTAAAAATTAAAGTTAGGTTTTAGTGCAAAAATCAATTACAATTTTTCATTCTAAAAACTTCCATGAAATATTTTAATACTTTTTAAAAAGTCAATATCGCCAATATGATATATTTTCATAAATTAAAAAAGAAACCTAGAATTTCAACGCATGAAAGTTTTCGCCTTTGTGTTTATATAGATTGATAATTGTGGGGCCTCGCTGGGGGACTAATTATGTGTGGTTATAAAGCTACTATAAACCATTTTAATGTTTAATGTAATATATATTAACTATTTGTAAATAATTTTACTTTTTAAAAAACAAAATTGACGTAGCATTTATTCGTGTTATTTTTTGGCAACAAGTAACGCATTAGCTTGAAAAAAATAAAAAAATAAAAGCGATTAGGAAATTAAAAATTGTTTTTAATTAAAGAAACTTACTATATATTAAATTTTATGTTTTGAGAGTTCGATTTTTTAATTCATTCGATATATTTGTTTAATATACTGTTTTAACTTTAAAAAGTATCACTTTGAAATTATTTATATGACGTAATTTTTGACACTGTTATTATATAGCAAGCAATGTAAATGACCAATGGCACATTATTCAATTGCTATTATCTGTTGACATATTTTAACACCACTTCTTTTACACTGAACTGTCGTATGAGGATTTAATGAAATTACTTAATACTTAAAACAACTTTAAAAAAATTATTTATTACGCCTGAATTACGTCATTTTATTGCTAGTAAATGAGTATCAAATAGGCACATAATAAATATCTTCAAAGACATAAAGAATATATTTTATTTGAACATAAAGTATATAAAATTATCCCCCGATTAAAATTATAATGCGTTTTCCGGCGCTGATTTTACGATCGCAAAATAATAAATTATAATATTAACTTTACGACCAGTGTTTTATGCTTGTGCTGATGTCCTCACGAAAATATAATAGCTGCGAATTTTGCAATAAACATGGCCATGTTTACGATGACAAACCAATAATAAATTGATTGGAAATACTAGAAAAATATAAGACGAAATCGAACTGATTGGTGTATACTACTATATTTTATAAACTGATTTTGCAAATCGATTTAATGGATTTTCATACTGTAAAAGTATTGGTGTTTAGTGTGGTATTATTAATTAATTTATTTAGATTCGTTATTAAAACAGCGTTGCAATTTATACACTTAAAAAAATTTTTTTTGCTAATATCAGATAAATACATAATTTTCTAGATTTGACTGCTGCTAAACAATCATAGAAAGGTATGAAATAGTCAGTCAATAATACATTTATATAATACATTCTACAGCCTAATTATGTCTACGTAACACTGGCGGCTCGTGACATTTCAATCAGGGGGGGCGCATTTCTTAAAAAATAACATAATAGTGAGAAATCTTACCTAAAATGGATGCAAAACGATTAAATTCAATCATTTCTTGAAAGTAAATTCTGCTCTTCTATCTATCAATGATATAAACTTATCAAAAACTTTTTCGTTAAAATTGTAAATATCTTGCACCACATTTTTATTAATACACATCTACGCCAACGCGTTTAAACGATCATTACCCATAGTATTTTGCAAAAAAGTTTTGATTCTTTTAAGTGTTGAAAAACAACGCTCTGATTCAGCAGTGGTCATCGGGGTTGTTAAAATAATTTTAAGTATTTTTATAGTTTCCGGGAAAGTTTCACTCAGATTATTTTGTAGCAATAATGAAAGAAAATTTGTGGCTGCAATTATTTGATAAAAATCCGGACGCGAGTAAATGACTTCTAATTCTGTTTTTAATCTGGTTTTAATCAAAAATGGTTATGCATGACACACGGTTTCCAAAAGGTCCATTGGAAATTGTATAGAAAATATTGGCATCGATTTCGTATTAAATAACTCAGC
Organism: Leptodirus hochenwartii; assembly: GCA_947310635.1. Taxonomy (NCBI): domain Eukaryota; kingdom Metazoa; phylum Arthropoda; class Insecta; order Coleoptera; family Leiodidae; genus Leptodirus; species Leptodirus hochenwartii. The sequence goes on from OX371176.1 coordinate 43,927,680, forward strand.
GGCTTGTCGATGGCCACGATATGAAAATCTGTCCTTCATTTGTGTTATAATTTTTTTTTGTAAATGTCTCTTGTAAAACGCCGCGTAAATGTCCAGTTTTGAGAACTCCTTGCACAAGTTTACGATAGATTTAAATCAGGCAATGGCTTACCTAATTCTTTAATTTTTACTTTGTCATCAAGAGAAAGTCTACAAAACTCTATTTTCAATAAAGAACTAACACTATTTATTTTTATTAAATTATTTCTATTATGTATATATTCTTGGAGAAACACGTGGCAAAATCGTACATACGTAACCACACAGAACAATGCAACTGTCTTATCTGGCTATTCTATATCAATTTTCCTGTATACTACACTAGGCTTCTCTATTGGGACGCTAAAGAATCCCGGCCCGGTATAGCTTAAAACAACGATATATTCTTAGCTGTAGAAGTAGCGTGACGTCTATTTTCTTTGTGGCTCATACCATACGCGAACCAAAGAAACAGATGTTATACTGCATACGGTGGCTCTTCCTCTACCGCTTGCAGCGGATAGGATGCGTGCATATGCACTTAACTCCTACTTGCTCGCCGCCACACCGTGTTGTGTTGATTGTTATCGCAACGCAAGCATTATCTTTTAGGCAAAATAATGCCGAGTTAAAATATCGCAATACAATTATATATCTACGGTGATGCGCTCAATGTTCAGGAGGGGCGCGCGGCTATGCGGCCTGCATAAGGATCCGCCACTGCTACGTAATTGTAATTATTATAATATAATGTAATGTAGTTGTTAAAAGAAAGTTACTTATCCTTAAAATAAATTTTGGTGTACATATATTTTCTTACATTTTTTGAATTGCACGATTGTTGTCGCATTTCTTGCTTATTCTTGCAGATTATTGTATTCTTGTGCGGCTTTAAAAATAAAGTTATTGTGCCCTTTGTTACTGCTCACGCACACTCACGCACTAAACTTTTTCCTTATTCGCGTTCCTAATCAGTGGATGTCTGTGTTCAGATGTAGTTTTTATTTTCTTGTTTATTATTTTATACACTAATATACAGTTTTCTATAAAACGTATTTGGTTCATGTTTGGTAGCTCTAAATTTTTGTACAGTACTGCCATATGACGTATTTTGAATATTGTTTTAATTGCTTTCTTTTGAATTACAATAAGTTGTTTCATGGTTGTTTTTGAGGGCAGTTTTCTATTTGCGCACTAATCCCATGTCATAAACGACGACCCAGCGCGGCACCCTTAATCCTACTATTCGTTTGCGCACACGTATAAGCAGGTATACGGACGGCTGGCTTCCTCTGGTTATCAAGGGTATATCTATACCTCTATCAGTACAGTATCTACGACAGTACCTACCGTTTTGTTTTTTATAATGTGGAACAAAAAGAGAATGTAGCATTGTGTCATTCTTAATCAATTAAACGTCATTAAACAATCAATTTAAATACAATAATTGTAAGTATAAAATATTAAAATACCACATGTTAGAATAGTTAAATATATAATACAGTAACGTATGTATAGAATAACATTAAATTATGTATCATTAAAATCACAAGACAAGAAATCTGTATGTTTATAAAGTGATTTTTTTTGTAAGAAACAATTTAACAGTCTTTTAAAAATTTTTTTGAATCTAAGGATCGTATTCTAGTAGGCAATACATTTAAAATTTTAAAGCTCCAATAATTAGGATGATTCATACATTTTGTAAATCTGTATTTTTCATTGTATCAGTTATTTTTATTTCTTTTATTTATGTAATCATGCAAATCCGTATGACTATAGATTTTAATTTTAAGGATCTAAACATGTCTCTCCAGAATATAAACAGACGGGAATATAAGAATTTTTAGAGCAATAAATGTCGATCCAAAATGTGAGGTTTGCACAAATTCGAATGCACCGCCTTTGTAATTTAAAGACGCAGTATGCTAGGTTAAGATATATAGGCATGTATATATATATATAGGCATATATAGTCGTTTAGTTATGTCTGTATTTTATTTTATTTTTGATGTTGCTAGTTCATAGTTAAGACTGGAATCGATAATAACACCTAAATATTTTGTGTTGTCTTTCCGATTTAGAGGTTCATTGTCTATGTTAAGCTTAATTTGTATATCACGTTTGTTTTTTTGTTTATGCACTATATATTCCGTTTTAGAGATGTTTATGGTGAGTTTGTTTTTCTGTAGCCATTCGCAGTATTTTTTAAGATTACTGTTTATCACATTTTCAATTTCAGTTGGGTCTTTTCCGTTGTACAGATGCAGGGTATCGTCTGCGAATTGTTCCTCTCAGTCCAATTTCTTGTATACTTTGTATGTAGAGTATAAATAAATATATACAACATACAGTTAACATTAAAAATATTGAAGAGATGAACGATTTTTTCGTTGCTTAGTTAAAGAGTCCGCAATCCTAAAGATTGGTTGGAAACAGCACGCCATGCCGATCTATCCTGAGCTAATCCCTTCATCTCCCTATAGCTATTCATCTCAACGTCTTCAACTATCTGACTCACATACTCCAATCTAGGCCTACCTACCCCTCTCTTTCCCTCCACTCTACCTTCTATGATCAATTGCATAATCCCCCCATGCCTAAGAATATGCCCTACTAATCTGTCTCTCCTACGCTGTAACACTCTCCAAATACTTCTCTTCTCCCCTACTAACTCTAGTACAGCTTCATTTGTTACTTTATCTTCCCAACCAATCCTCATCATCCTCCTATAACACCACATTTCGAATGCTTGTAATCTACGCTTCTCTTCCTTTCCTATAGTCCACGCCTCACACCCGTACAGTGCTACACTCCAAACATATACCTTCAGTAATCTTTTTCTAATACCCAAGTCAATATTTGATCTTAAAATCTGTTCCTTTTCTACGAATGCCTTCCTACCCTGTGCTATCCTACACTTTATATCTACCTTGCTTCGATTATCTTTTGTGATTCTACTGCCTAAATAACAAAAATCTGACACTTCTTCGATTCTATTATCTCCTATTGTGATCCTCATTTTTCTACTGCATTCCTTTTTGTCACACCTCATCACTTTAGTTTTACCTATATTTATTTTCATGTTAAAATCCCTAGTCAATACTGCCTGCATACCATTTAATACCCTTTCTAAATTCTTTTCGCTTTCTTCCAATATAGCTATATCGTCGGCGAATCTCAACATATATATTTTCTCTCCCTGTACATTCACACCTACACTATACTCTTCTTTTACTTTGTTTATTGCATCTTCTATATATAGATTAAATAATAACGGTGAAAGTGTACATCCCTGCCGAACTCCCTTCCCTATTTTTGCTACCTCTTCTTCCCCCTCAATTCTAACTAAGGCAGTTTGGTGTTTATATAAATTAATAATTATTCTCCTATCCTTATAATCTATACCCGTTTCTTTTAAAATTCTAAACATTATGTCCCAATCTACATTATCAAATGCCTTTTCTAAATCTACAAAAGCTATGCAAGTTACCTTTCCTACCATCTTTCTTTTTTCTACTACCGTTCTTAGTGCTAGAATCGCCTCCCTCGTCCCTCTGTTTTTCCTAAAACCAAACTGATCTTCTCCTAGCCTTTCCTCTACTTTATTTTCTAATCTCCTATAAATAATCTTTAACAATATCTTCGATGCATGTGCTAGTAGACTAATGGTCCTATAGTTCTCACACAAATTAGCTCCTATTTTCTTCGGCATTGTTACTATTCTACTACGCTGAAAATCCTGTGGTACTTCTCCCTTCTCATATATTTTACAAACTAACCTGTATAATCGCTCCTGCATTTTTTCCCCTGCGTGTTTTATTAATTCGGCTGGTATCATATCAATCCCCGCTGCTTTGTTGCACAAAATATATATTTTTAATATCTTGCTTAAGTTTTTTCTACATTTCAATCGAATGAAAATCAAATTTGGTCGAAATTTGAAGAAATTTACTAGATTCAATATAGCGCAATCATATTTGACAACACCGCCATATATAATCTGATAATTTATGTCCGTTTGGATCTTTATGTTGGCTGCAGACAGCATCACTAGCGGTGATCGCAGTTAGCCTGGCTCGTACAATCAAAGCAGAGTTTGCCTGTAATCAATATCAATTCAACAATTCAATAATTCAATTCGAAAGGGGACGCTGTGACAGGTAACAAGAAACACACCAAACACGGCCGACCATATTATTATTGTGTCCGAGTCGGCGTAGAGATCCGACTCGGATCGCCCAAGTCAAGTATTTTGTTGCGGTACTGCCAGGGAAATTGACAATAATTTTTCTATTATTTTTTGAATAATTTGCGTTGATACTTTTGATGGTTTTTTTTGTTTGTAAAATGTGATATTTAATAAAAAAAATTTATGTTAGTTATCGATGAGAATAAAACAAAATGCACAAACTATTTATTATTATCATTTAGAGTATATATACAATGTTCACTAAACATTAGCGATGTGTAGTTCACTCTGAACGGTTCAATCAAATGATGGGCGTACTGTGACGATGTTTTGCAACGACCTATAGGTCACTATGACCTAGTTCGTGAACTATCAACTACATGGTACGTATTGATGTACTTGTACTAGGTCCTGAACCCGTCATGTACTAAACCATTCATGAATCACAGCGGCTCGTAAACGATGCAGTATAGTATACATTACATATGCAGTACTAACATTTATTTAGTGATAAAGTGTGCTGGTGAACGGAACGAAATAGGAAACTCGATGCAATATTGCCAAGATGAGTCACAATTAATATGTTGGTATCAGATTTCATTTGGAATATATGTTCTTAAATATGTCATGCCATAGCAAATTTTTGTAATAATGCAAAAATAAACATCTAAATCTTATAGTTCTTCTATTTCATACTGAGTGCAATGTAATCACTTAATATCAAAACAAAGCTTTGAAATTTGAACAGAGAAGATTCGGAATAGAAAATATAAATTATAACGCCAAACAAAACGATTCTATCTAGTTCATTTTATTATAGTTTGTACATTTAATCTTCATGTGATAGTAAAGTAGTAAACATTTTCATCAGTAAACTACCAATAAGTATTTTAGAACTTCATATAAATAATCGTGAGTAACTAGAGAAGATTATATTTCTTTATATATATGTTTAGTATAAATTATAAACATTGTTGTCTTTTCTTCCTCGTTCTTAATTCAAAATAAGTATTGTAATATTTCAATTTATTTATTTTTTACCATTTAATATTTTTATATTGAGATAAAAAGAGATTATTTTCAGTATGTTTATGTATTTCATGAACTAGTTCATTTTTAATAGATGTAGTAGTTCACGACCTATAGTTCGTTAACGGTACATTGAAATGAACTACGAACCGCGAACTAGGTCCTCAAAGTGACCTACAGTCTGACATCGCTACTAAACATATAGAAATATTGGTCAGAAAATCGTGTGGTGAGTTCAAAAAATTGTTTTTACAAAATGCTTGCAGATCTGTCTATTTGCGGTTGCTCTATTATCCAAATGGTTGAACCTTTCCGAACCAAACTAAGAGGATTAAGCTTTTAGTAGTATCATTCGTAAGGGATGATTAGATTTTGGTTAATAACTATTAAACGGAAGTTTAATCTTTTATTTAAACTGATGTAAACTATGTTGTAATATAATTAGACAATAAAAGAAAATACATCGCTGAAGATCTGTTGCAAATCATATAGTTTTTAATTATAAGTTGATACACTTAGATTGGGTGAGATTACGATAACATTTTAAGTAGAGATTAGCAAAGAATTGCATTCATAATTGAGGGCATGAGTGGATAAAAGATTCATATAAAAAAATCATTTAAAAAGAAAAAGTAAGTAAAAATTTATAGAAAATGGATATCACTATATATTATCTTTTCAAAATATGATATAATTATTTTAATAGTGGGATAATAATTTAATTACGACACACTGCAAATATTCCAGAAACGTAACGTCCAAAAAATATTTGAAAAAATATTTTGACACCTTTATATACCCATGTCTTCGATTCTTATTTAATAAATTACATTTTTGTTGTCCTGAACTGTACCTCCTATACAATATTGTTTAGTATATTCTATATCTATGTTATGGAGAAGATAGAACCATTAAATATTAATTACAAGATCAATATGTTCAATCAGAGAACGTGCTACAGTCAAATAGGCTTCATAAATTAGAGATGTGCAGTATCACGTGAATTTATTTCACCTTTAGCTTAAAAGGAATTCATTTTGAATACACTCGATCGAGACGATTTTTTATTTAATGTGATTTTGATTTAGAAACTGAAATTCAATTCACATATTGGATGCATGTAGTTGTTTCAGAAAGAGCTATTTATTATCTGCAAAATAGGCGAAAAAGGAGATTTGTACGAGATGAATATAAATATGAGACCTCGTTCTATATGGAAGAAATAAGTATTATTTCTAACGGTAGAAACTAAATAAGATTAATAGCCTTTTAGTTTTCGGTATTTTGTCTGCATTGAAAAATTGCTTGAGGAAGAGGAATAAAAAATATAATTTACTATATTTTTTATTTCTCTTCCTTAATATGGAATAGCGGCAAAATTTGTAACCTATATAAAATTGCTTAGTTAAACAGCGAAAATTAAGACAAAGAGATGATATTAAGACGAAAATTAAGACAAAAATTAAGACAAAACTTCCTCGCATCTCTACTGTTACTAGTGTCAGGTCCATATGATAAATTTACATCTTTATTTGAGAATAATTGTTGGAGAATAATACTATGATTAACATATCAATAAAGAAGCAACAAAAAACTACAAAATGAATTGAGCATTATCATTTAATACAATAATAGGACTAATAAGAATAGTTTTAATGGTCAAAAATGATAATAAATTATGCCGTTTTTATATTTGCTTTTATGGCACTGTATAGCGCTGCAGAGATATTAATAAATTCCAAGGAGAATTTTAATTTGCAATTTAGTTTGAAAAATTCAACGAAAAAATCGAAAAAAAAAACTGAAAAATGAGAAAAAACGTGAAAAATATGTGAAAAAAACGAAATAGCCTGATAAAAAATGAAAAACGAACTTGAAAATCGGTCGAAATTGTACAGCAATCACTTATAGTGAGAGAAGTATTTCATTAAGATTTATATTGTGATGGTGGGAGTCTAGTTTTCAAAATACGCATCTAGCTATTAAATGCTTTGAGTTACGATATTTGGGTGATATTCTATACAAACATAAAAGGGTCAAGAAGAACACTCTTTTTTTTAATAAATGTTTATAACCTTCATAAGGGTAGTATAGAATATCACCCAATTACTAAAAAATAAATAAATATATATTTAACACCGTAGTGATATTTTTTTTAGTTCATAAAGTTGTAGATCTCCTTTAAAGTACAGTACATGTTCAAAATAAATTATCCCATTTTTATACTTGCTTTTATGGTTTAAATATAAATTTAACAATTTGCGGCTCCATAAATTGCACTAAAAATTTCTATTTCTCATCTATGATTCATATTTTAAAACAATAATCTAATTTCCTGAATAACTCATTATCGTAGAAAAAAAACCTCGTAGATTTATACCCTGCATCATCACCGACAAAAATCATCAGTTTCTCATCAATTTGCAAATATGTCAGCTGCAGCTGCAGCTGCACTGTATAGCGCTAAGAGCTGCAGAGACATTAATAAATTCCAAGGAGAATTTTAATTTGCAATTCAGTTTGAAAAACGTATAAATCTCTATGGTAGATTCGGTGAAAGTTGGGAGATTAACAATTTTCATTGCATTTTTTTTTTCGTATAATTATACGAACTGAATAGAATTACAGCACATAAGATGATTACCCATCGAATCAACACGTGCGATATAGTCACCCCCGTAGCACATTGCACCCTCCACCCCTTCGATATAATATAAGCAATCCGAATGTAATAATATACAGCTCAACAATAATCACCAGCAGGGGTCGCGCATAATAGGATAAGTGAATACATTTAATAAACTGTCAAAAATCGCTAGTGTAAATGTGTCAGCCACACTGCCCTCCTCACCCTCCATCATCCCTTATCAAGACTAAGTGTGAGCGGCAAGCGAATCATAGGATGTTAAACAGGGTAGTGTAATGTTGCAATGTAATGTATACTTGTAATATTTAATCAAGGGTGGCAGGGTTTGTTTATATATATTTCCATTTGATTTTTCCAAGAACGTCGAAAAAATATCCGCAGGTTTTTTACTATATCTAACACAAGTAGCAAAAATCGAAGAATTTTTTATTAATTTGCAATTTTATTATTCACTCGAGATAGGAAAGTAAAATGTATTTTTTTTTTGTAGACGTCGAAAAAATAAACGTAGCTGTGCTGATCAAATTTCAACATCAGAATAACTTTTTTGATAGTTAAAAATTGTAAATTAAAAAAGATAATTTGATGCTGCAAATATATAATAGTTTTAAACGATGGTAGTCCACGATAAGTTCACTTGGAATATTTTCCATATTTGTCGCAAACTTTTAATAGCTGACAAATACTTATCAGGACAATAAATTGTAATAAAGTAGGGTGATAATATAATTACTAAAAAGAATATTCGAATTTATTTTCCGTTTACGATATACGCGAACCAATTAAACTTGTAAAATTATCACTACAGTGTTAAACAATAATATAGAATATCACATAAAAACCGTAACTCAAAGCATTAAGATGCGCATTTCGAAGGCTATGCCTCCATCATCAGTAGCACAATTTAAAAACGAATGATAAAATATGGTATATGGATGATATTCTATACAAGTAACTCCAAAGTAGTTATTAGCTAGAAACGCATTTTGAAGGCTGGGCTCCCATCATTATAAAATAGAACCCTCTGTCACTAATCGTGATTGCTTTACAATTTAGATCGATTTCTTCAAGTTTTTTTGTTTTTATCCGGCTATCAATTTTTTTCACATATTTTTACGGATTTTTCGCGTTTTTTCTTATTTTTTTCGATTTTTTTCGCTGTTACTTTGATATTTTTTCGGTCAATCCAATTTTGTATATATTGTATTTAATTTTATTGTAGCCATGAAATATTTTAGCTACGCTATTTATATCTTTAATATCCTATACAAATTAAGCTTATTGAGATGCTTCTAAATATAGTTTTAAACGTTTATTTATGGCATTATGCATTATTTTATTCAAATTAATAAATATTTAAGGAAAGCGATTCACCCTGTATTAATAAAACCCAGACTGTTCTTAGTTGTGGTTTCGGTAGGCAGCAAACAAATCGTATTGAGGGCCTGGGCCTTGCTGACGGACCTCGAATATACAAATACCGAGGGTAGGCCATGTTATACTTATTTAGCGATTTAAAGTCAGCTATTGTATGATTAGGGACTTTATACATAGTATCATTTATCCATTCAATACAGCTGACTGTACATACATACGCTGCATAGATAAAGGCCTAGATCGATTGTCTATTGTCTGTACTGATTATTTATCTGTCAATCATCGACAGTGCCGGCTCGTGACAATTCAATCGAGGGGGCGCATTTCTTAACAAATTACATATTAGTAAGAAATCTTACCTAAAATGGATGCAAAATGATTAAATAAAATTAAATCATTTCTTGAGAGTGGTATTGCGCTCTTCTATTTTTCATTGCTATAAACATTCCTTGGACAAGTTTGTGATCAATTTAAATCAGGCAATGGCCTACCTAATTCTTTAATTTTTACTTTGTCCTCAAGAGAAAGTCTACAAAACTCTATTTTCAATAAAGAACTAACACTATTCATTTTTATTAAATTATTTCTATTATGTATATATTCTTGGGGAAACACGTGGAAAAATCGTACATACGTAACTACACAGAATGATGCAACTGTCTTATCTGGCTATTCTATATCCATTTTCCTGTATACTAGACTAGGCTTCTCTGTTGGGACGCTAAAGAATTGCCGCATGTAATAGCTTAAAACAACGATATATTCTTAGCTGTAGAAGCAGCGTGACGTCTAGTTTGTTAGCGGCTCATACGTTACGCGAACCAAAGAAACAGTTGATATACTGCATACGGTCGCTGTCACTCTACCGCTTGCAACAGATAGGATGAGTGCATATGCACTTAACTCTTACTTGCTCGCCGCCAAACCGTGGTGTTGTGTTGAGTGCTATCGCCACGCAAGCTTTATCATTTAGGAAAAGTAATGCCGAGTTAAAATATCACAACACAATTATATTTCTACGTTGATGCGTTCAATGTTCAGGGGGACGGGGGCTCGAAAGAAACCGTCACTGATCATCGGACATATGGATAATAAGTCTATGATGTTTACTTTAGGCATAAATGCAGAATAAGGGTGTCAACATGAACGAAGAATAAGTATGCTTATTAAGTATTTCATTGGATATCACACCTAATCTCATTTTCTTCGCTAAAGTAGGCATTTTCATTTATGGGCCATTGCTTATTTGCGAAATAGCTCATTCGTATCCAACCTTGCCATTTCACATGTTACAATTTTCCAATTAGGGCCTTATTACATTGCCATGCAGTGTAGACGATAGCATTAAACACTGGAACCTTTTGAAGCCGGTAATTGGTTGCGCTCTGAAGTTTTGCCCAGCGTTATCGAATTGATGAAGTAGTTGTCTATACGTAGAATAGTAGTTAGCACATACCAAAAAAAATGCAGGCCTCTTGCTATATATTGTCACGAATGAGAAAACCTCACAAATCCACATTTGTTCGAAAATGAGATTTTAGTGCCATCTAGTGCGAATCATTGTAACGCATCATTACAGAAAACCTCTTAATAAAAATGTGAACCTCGCATAACCGTCCTGATTTGATTTCAACATTAGCACCTCTTAAATCCATTCGCACATATCCATCCGTTAATTAATTTGATATATAAAGCTTGTAAATCCAATCTTATATTAAAATAAAAAAGAATTTCTGGTATATCCACGATAAAATGAAATATTATTATAAACTTAAAAATTCTCTTGAATATTAATATCTCAATCTTCTATCGATATTAGATTTGTTTTTTATGAAAACAAACAAATAATGCACTTTTTTACCTCTCCTGAAAAATTGATCATTTTGGATTTAAGAGTTTTTCTCATGAGGGTGACGATATCGTAAACATCTTTATGTGAAATAGAAATGAAACAATATGTTTGAAGACATAAAATATGTATAGATTATGTTCCCGCTTCAGGGATGGTATACCGAGTGTTTGAAGTTAAATCAGGCAAATGAGGCCCTCGTATCTGAATTATGTAATATTTTATGGTATTTCCTAAAATGTACCATAGAAAATAATTCCATTAAAATCGCTAAGCTCCCTGTGCCATCTAAATTTGTAATTTGCATTAAAAATAATAAGCTTAACCTATATAAATGCTCCAATTTTTAATGTTAAACTTATTATCGTTACATTGATGTCGAATATTTCAGAATTTCAGCACGTAGATGCCCACGCAATAGCTTATTCTTGTTATAAATCATGCTGTTTCTCTTCCGCAAATTCGTACAGATCAGTTATCCTTGTCCGTTCAATGTACACACATAGCTGTAGGTATAAAGACCTCGTTTGTGGCGGCGGCGATTTCCGGTTTAGCGCCGACCGGATATTGGTATACGATATTTATTAGGCAACCCTCAATACTACCCTTATTACTGACGTATATAACATTTTGTGGCGCGCAAACAGTTTCGTCCGTGATATGGAAAAGTATTTGATATATTCTTCTTTCAAAGTACGCAAAATGAATACGAATCATATTTTATAGTTTTTCGATTTTATATTATATGTTGCGTTTCGTATAAATTTTCATTTGTTTATTAGGTATTATTGAATGATATGTTATTCTATTCGCGCTTCTGAAAAAGCAAATAAATATTTATAATCCCCTGACGAGATATTGAAAATTGAAAACTTTCGTATGCCGCAGATAAAATTGTTGTTGACCATGTTAGAAAAAGAGATTCTATAAACTTGAAGTATAATATTTGCAAATATAAAGTTTTAAAATTGTCACTATAGTGTAAAATAATTGAACAGAATATCATCCAAATAACGTAATACGATGCATTTAATAGCTATATGCGCATTTCGAAGGCTATGTCACCATTTTCAGTAGCACAAGATAAAAACGAAATAAAATACACAAGTATTTTATTTAGTTGATAGCAATATATTATTATATTAAATTGTTGTAAAACATCTGACAATTTTCTTCTGATGATGACATAAATGTCGAAACCGGTTAAGGATTTAAATTATATAACATCTTTTTATTTTTTTACCTTTAAAAATAAAAATTCTTACCTACCTATGAGGAATTACTTTAATTATTTATTTAATTATTAAGTTTATGTCCATTTTCTACATTATATAAATCATACAATATGGACAAAAACACATACAATTTAAATAAAATAGCTCTCCTACTGAAGATGGGAGCATTTAATACAACATTTAATGGCTATAATAAAACTAAATATATTATCTCTGTCACTAACCGTGATTGATATACAATTGTCATACAAAAACAGGATTTGACCGAAAAAAATCAAAGTAACAACGAAAAAATCGAAAAAACAACTGAAAAAATGATCAAAAACGTGAAAAATCTGTAAAAATATGTGAAAAAACGAAATTGCTCGATAAAAAATAAAAAAAATACTCGAAAAATCGGTCTAAATTGTACAACAATCACTTATAGTGAGAGAAGTATTTTATTAAGTTTTATTTTATGATTATGGGAGCCTAGCCTTCAAAATGCGCATCTAGCTATTTAATGCTTTGAGTTACGATATTCTGTACGAACAAATAAGGTTCAAGAAGAACACTTTTCTTTAAAAATAAATGTTTTTAACCTTCGTAAAGGTATACACCGTTTTATTGAAAGTGGCAGGAAAGTGACAGAGGTTCACGCATCATAAATCAAGACCTGTATAATGGCTTGACCAATACAGTACAGAGCAGTGCTATTCAAAACAGTATGGCATCAGTCGTACGGCACATTGAATAGTGCTCTGGGTACGCTTGTGTATTGTCAATATAAAAACTAGGTGTGGCTGAGTACCTTGTGTATATAAGTATATCTATGTGTATAAGTGATGTGTATAAGTGCAGCCCTTATGCGCAGTAGTGGCCGATACTGGTCCGCCACTTAAAAAAAAACGATGTATAGTATAGGATATCACACAAATTCCAAGAAATAAAAAAATATTATTTAACACCGTATTTTTTAATTTCATAAAGGTGTAGATGTCCATTAAAGTACAGTACATGTTCAAAATATCTGATATAAAACAAGCATTTCTCTGTGTTCTGAAGATATCCTAGACCCAGTTAATTATTTTCTCTTTCTCATTTGTTTCATTGCATAACGTATACGCAAGTCTTTTGTTTTGTTGGTGCAGTCACATTTGAACTTATCATAATAATTTGTATGCGTGGAGATGAGAAAATTATTAAATTGTTGCAAAATAAACGCTAATTTTTATATAAAGTGTACTTGTAACAATTATATATACTTGCGATGTATTTTACTTTATTTTTTAGTTCATGAAATGCCAAAAGACTGGTTCGTTTTTTCATGCTACAAAAAGCAATAGTCCGTGAATTTTATAATGTGCTTGAGATATGAACCTGCAGTCCATGGATTGCAAAGTAGCGATGGCAAACTCTAGGTCACTTTTAGGACCTAGTTCATAGTTCGTAGTTCATTTCAATGTACCGTTCACGAACTATAGGTCGTGAACTACTATATCTTTTAAAAATGAACTAGTTCACGACCTATATGACCTATATATGCACATACTGAAAATAATCTCTTTTTTCTCAATATAAAAATATCAAATGGTAAAAAATAAATAAATTGGAATATTACAATACTTATTTTGAATTAAGAATAAGAAAGAAAAGACAACAATGTTTATAATTTATACAAAACATATATATAAGGAAATATAATCTTCTCTAGGTACTCAAGATTATTTATATGAAGTTTTAAAATACTTATTGGTAGTTACTGATGAAAATGTTTACTACTTTACTAACACTTGAAAATTAAATGTACAAACTATAATAAAATGAACTAGATAGAATCGTTTTGTTTGGCGTTAAAATTTACATTTTCTATTCCGAATCTTCTCTGTTCAAACTTCAAAGCTTTGATTTGATATTAAGTGATTACATTGCACTCAGTATGAAATAGAAGAACTATAAGATTTAGATGTTTATTTTTGTATTATTGCAAAAATTTGCCATGGCATGACATATTTAAGAACATATTTAATCTTGCGAATATATTAATTATATTATTCCAAATGAAATCTGATACCAACATATTAATTGTGACTCATCTTGGCAATATTGCATCGAGTTTCCTATTTCGTTCCGTTCACCAACACACTTTATCACTAAATAAATGTTAGTACTGTATATGTAATGTATACTATACTGCATCGTTTACGAGTCGTTGTGATTCATGAACAGTTTAGTACACGACGGGTTCAGGACCTAGTACAAGTACATGAATACGTACACCGTGCACCATGTAGTTCATAGTTCACGAATTAGGTCATAGTGACGTATAGGTCGTTGCAAAACATCGTCACAGTCATTTGATTGAACCGTTCAGAGTGAACGGTTCGCGAGTGAACTCCACATCGCTATTGCAAAGTGGAAGATCAACTTACAAAAATGCAAGTAAAATCCTTTTAGTTTATACTTAAGGATATGATAAACGGGTTTTTTCAAGTTGTTGATAATATTAATAAAATTATAATTCAGCATAATTCTTTGAATATTTTCTACATTCTTGATGTAGACTGCATATGGTAACATATATTGTTTAATGCTTTGTTTTCCCTTATATATGTTTTTTATGTCGATTTTTTATGTATTTATTAAAGCAATGCATTGCAACAATATTTTAAGACTTGGGTATTTAAGTTAAAACAGTTGCTGAAGATTGTCAATACCACATCAGTAATATTGTTACAAAACAGTATCCATTTTTATATACAATGGAAGAAAAAATTACAAAATCTCACATAGACTATTTTTCAGAATTAGTCTTAAAATTAAAACAAATAAATAAACGAGTCATGGAGCTTTTGCAAAATACACTTGTTCTCATATTTGTGAAAAATATCAATTTAATATACTTTCCTCGATACGATTTTTGGTGCACTATGTAATGTAATGCAACTTGTAAAACAAAAATTTATTTTTATACAATTTTATACATGTTGGTTTTTAATTTTAATAATTTTTATATTCTTCAAAGTAATTAGTCTATACAATTTGGATTAGCGTTATTCCTATTCGGTGTTTTATTAATATCCGATTTTTTAAAAGTTGCTGTTTTTTATTTACTTTAGGAACATAAAAAATATATGCCCACTTAATATAATTCCTTATAGTCAAAATTTACTAAATTTATTCATCTATATTAATAATTATATGCATTCGCCTGTTTGATTATATTGATTTTGTTTAAATACAAAGTTAAAGGTAAATTGCAACATTGTACAATTTCTAGCTTATTATGAAGTTTTACGAGTTGCATAGTCATACAATTGACCAAAGATACTGTAGCCCAAAATCACTGGTGTATTTAGGCAGAAATTAAATATGAAAGAACTATCAATTTTTTTATGTACAATGTCACTAATTGGGAATTTATCAATAATTGGGAAAAAAAACTAAACTAATGGAATTCTAAATTAGTTTAATTTTACTTTGGTTTTTAATTTTGAATATAACTAAACTGAAACATCGAAATAGTTGTAAAAATTCTTTTCTCGCGCGACAAAGTATTCCATTACGAAACTTTTTATAATCTTTGTTTAATGCGTCTGTTTTATGACGTTATTATCACATAGAACATGTCCGTTTAAATTCAGATCAGCCAACATATTCGCAACATTTTAGCATAGCATTGGTTGTGCACAAAGTGTTTTATTATCAAATTTTCAATTTAAATTACTGCAGTCTATATGCGTTGGATTTCCATCCCCAAACATTTTAATGGATTTTTTGTCTATGATCTGCATCTCTATTGTACTAGTTGCAGCGAAACAAGCAACACTGTACCTATACCATCACTGCTAACTAGATGACGTGTTATTGCATCAGACTGGGCATTTGTGAAATGCAATTTATGTCAAACTGACATGTATAGTGGATATTTCACTGTGCGACTTTTTTTGTTTTGTTTTACGCTCTCTCGAAAAACAATAAATTCGACGTGATATATATGAACTAGATGGAAATTTAAAAATTAAATTGCAAAATGGTAGCACATTATTCACGAAAAATAATGACAGTTTTATGATATTTCTATCTCTACATGTACATTTAAAACTAAAAATTGATATTGACGCGTTTTCGTATTGTTTTTCAAATCAACGGCACGTTTAAACTAAAATACACAACCTGTTCGGGAATTAAAAAAAAATCACAATAATTCGCTCCATATTCTAGAAATAGAGTGCGGGCAAAGGAAATATTACTATTTTTTATAATAAAAAGCATTTTGGAAAATTTTGAAAATTCAGTTATATCGATATGAAATTATTTGCAATTAAATATATTAGTTAAAGAGTCCGCAATCCTAAAGATTGGTTGGAAACAGCACGCCATGCCGATCTATCCTGAGCTAATCCCTTCATCTCCCTATAGCTATTCATCTCAACGTCTTCAACTATCTGACTCACATACTCCAATTTAGGCCTACCTACCCCTCTCTTTCCCTCCACTCTACCTTCTATGATCAATTGCATAATCCCCCCATGCCTAAGGATATGCCCTACTAATCTATCTCTCCTACGCTGTAACACTCTCCAAATACTTCTCTTCTCCGCTACTAACTCTAGTACAGCTTCATTTGTTACTTTATCTTCCCAACCAATCCTCATCATCCTCCTATAACACCACATTTCGAATGCTTGTAATCTACGCTTCTCTTCCTTTCCTATAGTCCACGCCTCACACCCGTACAGTGCTACACTCCAAACATATACCTTCAGTAATCTTTTTCTAATACCCAAGTCAATATTTGATCTTAAAATCTGTTCCTTTTCTACGAATGCCTTCCTACCCTGTGCTATCCTACACTTTATATCTACCTTGCTTCGATTATCTTTTGTGATTCTACTGCCTAAATAACAAAAATCTGACACTTCTTCGATTCTATTATCTCCTATTGTGATCCTCATTTTTCTACTGCATTCCTTTTTGTCACACCTCATCACTTTAGTTTTACCTATATTTATTTTCATGTTAAAATCCCTAGTCAATACTGCCTGCATACCATTCAATACCCTTTCTAAATTCTTTTCGCTTTCTTCCAATATAGCTATATCGTCGGCGAATCTCAACATATATATTTTCTCTCCCTGTACATTCACACCTACACTATACTCTTCTTTTACTTTGTTTATTGCATCTTCTATATATAGATTAAATAATAACGGTGAAAGTGTACATCCCTGCCGAACTCCCTTCCCTATTTTTGCTACCTCTTCTTCCCCCTCAATTCTAACTAAGGCAGTTTGGTGTTTATATAAATTAAAAATTATTCTCTTATCCTTATAATCTATACCCGTTTCTTTTAAAATTCTAAACATTATGTCCCAATCTACATTATCAAATGCCTTTTCTAAATCTACAAAAGCTATGCAAGTTACCTTTCCTACCCTCATTCTTTTTTCTACTACCGTTCTTAGTGCTAGAATCGCCTCTCTCGTCCCTCTGTTTTTCCTAAAACCAAACTGATCTTCTCCTAGCCTTTCCTCTACTTTATTTTCTAATCTCCTATATATAATCTTTAACAATATCTTGGATGCATGTGGTAGTAGACTAATGGTCCTATAGTTCTCACACAAATTAGCTCCTATTTTCTTCGGCATTGTTACTATTCTACTACGCTGAAAATCCTGTGGTACTTCTCCCTTCTCATATATTTTACAAACTAACCTGTATAATCGCTCCTGCATTTTTCCCCCTGCGTGTTTTATTAATTCGGCTGGTATCATATCAATCCCCGCTGCTTTGTTATTCCGTAAATCATTTAATGCTCTATGAAACTCTGACCTAAGTATGCTAGGACCTAAGTCATCCTCATCTATCTGTTCCACACTTTCTAGCTCCTCCATGTCCTGCCTACCTTTATATAAATCTTCAAGATACTCCTTCCATCTTCTAGCTTTTTCCTTATTTTCTGTGAGTTCCTTACTCTGCTTATCTAATATTAAATATATAAATATTAATATATAATTTAATATATATATATTTAATATATATATTAAATATATATATTTTTTAATTTAATTGGCTTGATGTTTTCCGCCAGAAAATTAATGTTAGTTGACAAAATGAACATACTTATTTATACATAGGGTGTTTGAACAGACAGTCAATTATTCGGTGGTTCAAAAAATCAGTAGGCCGTAACTGCTGCAGATGAATGTAGCTTCTTTGGTTAAACAGATTGTTGTGATAACAAACCTGCTAGTTTATATACGCAGTGATTTCATTAAACCCTAATTGTAGTATTCATTTTCTCAAATTTTAATCATACTAATTCTTACGGCTGAATTTAAACAATTTTAATGTTAAATAAATATAGTAAGGACTTTATTAATTTCTTGTCATATAGATCTTTTTTCTGCTTAGGTTGTACAATTTTTTTGTGGACCACCCTGTAGATTATATAAAAACTCATTAGTATATTACTGTTTAAGTAATCTATTATATTTTGGCAATGGTTTGGAACATTTTTGGAAATGGTCCATATATTAAATTAGTGAAAAGAGATTTTTAAATATGATAAAGTTTATATAAACGATTAACATATGCAAAAATAGAATTAGCAGAAATATACATAAAATTTTCATCGTAAACAACCATAAAAGAAGTTCATTTTATCAATATAATAAGAAAAATATTTAATTAACTATTTCTTATTGAATTTGTTCTACGTTTAACTTTTTTAAGAAAAATCGTAATAAAAAAAAATCCTACTTATATCTTTTTCAACCAACACAATATTATTTGTTAACATGACAGCGACGTCAATTTAGTATGCCTATACGTTGTATTATCCGAAAACGATATCATACTGTCAGTATTGTTGTGGTGGATTCGCGTTGGTTGTCACCATCGTACAGTAGCGTCCGCAGAAAAGAGTTGGGAAGGATCGAGACATCTAAGAATTTTTAATTTTTTTTAAATTATCACTACGGTGTTAAATAATAGTATAGAATATCACCCAAATACCGTAACTTAAAGCTGGAAAGTAGCTAGATGCGCATTTCCAAAGCTATGCCCCTATCTTCAGTAGCACAAGATAAAAACTAAATAAAATACCTCTGTCACGAATCGTGATTAAATAAATAATTCTAAATAAACTCGGAATAATACAAAACACTTTTAAATAATTTAAGTGAACTAATTTGAATAGGATGACCTGAGTTAGTCAAAAATATGCTCGGCTACGGCACTTTTATCCTTTCTATTTAATCTGAAATGAGCTAAATGCTCCTTAGTAAATCTAGTTTCAATTGGTCTACGTGTTTGTCTTCTATATATATTTTAGGACAACTAGAACAAAATATTTCATAATTTGATAAGTTACGGTATTTGGGTGATATTCTATTGTATATTTTATTATTATAAATTCACAAAATTTTAACATAATTCGCTTAATTAACAAGCTCCTCGCGAGCCTAAATTAACAAGTTCCCACAATTTTTGTTCCTTATTTAATTAAATATCTAACAATCTAGTATATTATGCAGAAAAGAATGCTTGAAGGTCTCGTATAAAGCTACTTCTTTTAATGTAAATTGTCTCCGACTACTATCGTAAAGATACAGCGAAACTTTGTAACATTTCTTTGAAAAAATTCATAGATATATTACATTTAAGTCAGAAAAATTCTGGATCAACTATCAAAAATCCAAGACGTATCAAGTTTACCTGAAAACAGCACGTCAAGCTGATCTTGCCTAAGTTTATTCCTTCATCTCTCTATAGCTATTCATCCCACACATGTCCTCCACTATCTGATCCACATATTCCAATCTAGGCCTACCTAACACTTTATTTCCCTATACACTACCTTCTATAACTAGTTACATAATACCCCTATGTCTAAGAATACGACCTACTAATCTCTCCTGCGCTGTAATACTCTCTAAATACTTCTCTTCCTCCCTACTAACTCTACTACGGCTTCATTTGTTACTATATCTTCCCAACCAATCCTCATCATCCTCCTGCAGCACCACATTTCGAATGCTTCTATTCTACGTTTCTCTTCCTTTCCAACAGTCCACGCCTCACACCCGTACAATGCTACACTCCACACATATGCCTTCAGTCATCTTTTTCTATTACCCAAGTCAATATTTGATCTTAAATATCTTCCTTGATCTTAAATATCTAACTTGATCTTCCTACCATGTGCTATCCTACATTTTATATGTACCTTACCTCGGTTATCTTTTGTGATCCTACTTCCTAAATTCCTATAAAATTCCTATAAATATGGGGTCGGGTAGAAGAAACCGAAGATGTGTATGGTCAAATTCCTACAAACGCCTGTTGTCTATCGCCTTCCTCTTCCCCACGAAACATTTATTTCTTGCACATGTAACTTTATTTCCTCATGGGGTGATCATGCAATAAAATGCAGGCTTCTGCATTCTGAATTTCTGTACTTTCACCAACTGGGTCATCTGGGTCATTGTTAATTGGGTAATTGTCACAATCGTTAAATATATGGGAACCTATATCTATGTCTTCTTCTTCAATGTTTGATTTCAATTGGAAATATTTCTTTTGAATATCAGTAACGAGCGATTAAGGAGCTTATTTTCTTGGCGACAGAACCTTATAGGAATTTACCTGTACCCTTGTAGGAATTTGACCATCATTAACTCGACTACCTGAAAATTATAGGAATATATATACACCGCTTAAAAGCCTGATACTCAAATATTATACGAAAATGTTAAACATTTAACTTCTAATGAATTTTCTGTAAACAAACAACCTTCCCATGACAGAATGTTGCGTAGGCCTATGTATATGCTTCTATTGGTAGATGGACGCTTTTTCATTGTTAAAAAAACTCTTCTCGCTTGTTTTGTACTGTGTCAACAGTAGAATAATCGGAAATTACTCCAGGTCTACGTGATCAATCTCTATCATAGAATGCCAACACTGAAGAGACGACAATATGTGGGACGTAAAAAATCTCATTAATATAAAATGATAGTAGTATCGATTACATTTTTGCTTTACTTCTTAAATTTTTAGAATTTTCAACTTTACATTTGTATTTTTTTAAATAATTGTTAAGTCCAAATATTTAACTTAGCAGCTGTTTTATTTATTGGTAATTACAATAGTTAGGTTATCTCATTAGTCTCTTCATTTTTACAATATTCAATCGTTCATTAGTATATAATATAATATAGAATATCACCCAAATACCGTAACAACCATTAAGTAGCTAGATGTACATTTCAAGGGCTATACTCCCATCTACAGTAGCACAAGATAAAACTAAATAAATGATAATTGGTAATAGTATATCAATCACGATTCGTGACAGAGGTATTTTATTTAGTTTTTATCTTGTGCTACTGACGATGGGGGCATAGCTTTGGAAATGCGCATCTAGCTACTAAATGCTTTAAGTTAAGGTATTTTTGGGTGATATTCCATACGAACTTTCCTAATATAAATGTCGGGTTACAGTTTATTAATTAGGCAATACGTCTTAGAAATATATGAATAGTTAGATTCAACTATTCAAATATATTTCTTGCGCTTGTTCGACGGGTGATTTGCGCACACACGTGATGATAACGATATAATGTGGTTATTGTCGTTTGCCGTCTTCTGCTGTGGCTTTCATTCCGTACAATTTCGGTATAATCTTGTTGTTGCTACGTTGGTGAAGTGAAGTGAAATGTCGGTCCAGCTCTTTAGATATATCATTATTTAATCAGAGGTATTTTATATGTAAGTACTAGTTCAATCTCTTTAATAAATCGATTATATTGCTTAAAATAACGTTTGGTATAAATCTGGGGTATTTTGCAGTTTATCAAAATGTTCTAATTTTGACTAAAAACACATGTTTTTGTTATTTTCAGGGTCGCTGATTACGAAAAACTTAGTTTTATTGTGCGGAAATATATTTTTGATTGTGTTTTTTTGTGTGTTTGTAGTGATGGCGCTTAATTTTGATGATATTGCGAATTTGTGCACTGATAGTGATAAACTTCACGAACATTTAGTTATTTGGGGACTAGTTCCTGCGGTTGGTGGCTATAAATGTAAAAAATGTGGTTCATTCTTAAAATTGACGGAGAATTCGGACGCAATTGATGGAAACAGCTGGTATTGTAGTAATATGGTGTCATTTCGGAAACAAAAACGGAAGCTTGTGGTTATTCTGTTTAGCTTTCAGTGGTCAGGTCAGGTCAGGTTAGGTTTTATACTGAATATAGAAGGTGAATTTTTACCTATTGTAAAAACAGTATATTACTTGTAAAAAAATTATAGGTTGGTTCCCGCGCAATAAAACTTATTTTTTCATAAACTGCGATGTTTAAAATGGCAGAAAAATGTGTTTTAAAAAAAAAATGGAACATTTTGATAAACTGCAAAAATTCCTATTCCATTCCATCTGAGTAGTTACAAAATAGTTTGAAATTTGTAATAATCGATATATATTTGCGATAGAAGGTTTTGTGGAATTGCGATTGATTAAACTACGTTGCATAGGCCAGTATAAAATAAATAATTTTTTAATACGATATTCGTAAACAAAAGGCTTACAATATTTTAGTAACTTTTTAAGTATATTTTTTATATAATTCGCAGTTAGCTTGACATTTATTGTTAAATAGTAATCTATAGTTTATGAGGGCTTATGTAAAAGGTTGTTAAAAAGCTATGGCGGCTATAAAAATAAAACATAATTTCTATGTACGCGAATTTATTTTTGAGGCAGTTTTAAAGGGTGTGTACATATTCCTATAATTTTCAGGTAGTCGAATTAATGATGGTCAAATTCCTACAAAGGTACATGTAAATTCCTATAAGGTTCGGTCTCCAACAAAATAAGCTCCTTAATCCCTCGTTATTGACATTCAAAAGAAATATTTCCAATTGAAATGAAACATTGAAGAAGAAGACTTAGATATAGGTTCCCATATATTTAACGATCGTGGCAATTACCCAATTAACAATGACCCAGATGACCCAGTTGGTGAAAGTACAGAAATTCAGAATGCAGAAGCCTGCATTTTATTACATGATCACCCCGAGGAAACAAAGTTACATGCGCAAGACATAAGTGCTTCATGCAAGAGGAATGGACAACAGGCTTTTGTAGCAATTTGACCATACACATGTTCCGTTTCTTCTACCTGACCCCATATTTATAGGAATTTACCATCCTCGGTTTTAAAAATGATTGATAAAGTCGTAACGAGACTACTTAGGATACAATCATTACAAGAATACAATCATCGGCAATTATATATATCTGTACTTTGGTACAAAAATGGCCAATATTATAATATGCTGGAAAATGGAATTTTTAATCATTTTCGTAATGTTTTCGCATTTTCAAAAGATTATATAACAATTTTCATAAAATTGCTTTTCAAAGTTTTTGTTTTAATTATTCATTTCATTTGGTGAATAGGTTCTTACAATTTTAAATTTTTTGAATTTGCATGCATATTTTGGACATTGGCCCTTTCGTTCCAAGGTGCAGACACACACACACACACACACACATATATATTTATAAAGCAATGTAGATGTATTTTTGCTTTTCATATGTCTTTAAACAGTCTTTAAATTACTCTAACTTTGGGACATATCTTATAAATACTAAGCAGAGTATTAAAATGTTGAATTGTGCTTTAATTTCGAAAAAATATCAAATTTTATCAAATATTTTTTCAAAAATATTTAATAAAATTATATCGCCCTTTAATGCTTCTAAACTTTTTCTAAAAACGATTCAATGCCTGCGTCCTATTTTCTTAAAATCTTCATTATATGCAAACTGTAAATTTGTTTTGATTTTGTTATTTATTACTTTATGAATTAGTTCTTTATAAAAGTAATTTGACTAATGTTTAATAGATTAATACTAGATGTAATTCACTTTATTTCGAACATACACGAGTTTTTATTCACTGCGAAGTCAACTGTATATAAACAATGATATTACTAATTTAAAATATTAAAGAATGAGATATGCCGAATTTCTTTATTATAAATATTTCAACATACAATCAATAAGTCAACTAATAATAATAAGTCAACTCGGTTAGTAAGTCAAAATAGCTTCGGTCCCAACCCAAGGTTCATATACTCTATGTATTATGACTTCGGATAATAAGTCATCATACCTCGCTTGATAAGTCATTATGTTGACGACATTATGTTGACATCTGTTTAGAAGATTAGACGGGTTTTCTGGTAATTACCGACTAATGAAGTTGTTTAATAGCTTGCAAGCAAAATGCAAGTAGACATCAAATCAGTTTTGAGTTTGATCTCTTAGAGAACGAAATGGCAAGCCTTAAGCGTAAAGCAATAACCTTAGAAACAAAACTGGCAGTGGTGAAAATGTTAGAAAGCGGTGTAAAGAAAAGTGAAGTGTGTAAGTATTTCAACTTAGTAAACTCATCGGTGGGTTCAATATGGACGGCTCGAAATAAAATCAAAGAAAATGAAGGAAGCGAAAGTGTGAAGCGTATGAGGAAACCTACTCACGAGGATGTAGATGCTGCTTTATTGACCTGCTTTACACAACAACGAACCCTCAATTTACCGGTAAGCGGACCTATTCTCCAAGTAAAAGCTGGAAAATTGGCTGAATTGTTGGGAATAGAAAATTTTGAATATTCCCCGGCATGGATAGACCGTTTTAAAAAACGGCATGAAATCTATTTTGGAAAAATGATTGGGGAAGCCAAGACGTCAATTTGAATATCACCAGTGCGTGGATTCAAAATGAACGGGAAGAAATCCGGAAAAATTTTAAAGACGAAGACATCTTCAACGGAGACGAGACAGGCCTCTTCTTCAAGCTGACACCAGACCACACATTAAAGTTCAAAAATGAAAAATGCATTGCCGGAAAACTGCCAAAAGAATGGATCACAGTTTTTGTTTGTGCTAATGTAAGCGGCACTGAAAAAAACGATTTGTTAGTGATCGGCAAATTAAAAAACCCACGACGCTTCAAAAATGTAAATAGAGCTTGCCTGTGACATATGAAGTGTTGGATAACAAGCGAGTTATTTGAAAAAGGAATCCGACGTTGGGAAGAGGACCTCAAAAAAGCAAAGAGAAAATTCGTTCTACTTTTGGATAATTGTCCAGCTCATCCTCGCCTACTAGAATTGAAATTTATAACTTTGAAATTTTTGCATCCAAACACAAGCAGTATTCTACAGCCGATGGATCAAGGAGTAATAAGAAGCCTGAAATGTGCGTGCAGAAAAAGACTGGTTTTGAAAATGATGGAAACCGACGGCGCAAACTTTAACTTGAGCAAAGTAACTCTACTTGATGTTCTGAAAATTCAGAAAAAAAAATCTGGAAGGACGTCACCGGTGCTACAATTAGGAACTGCTTGCGAATTAGGCATGCGCGTTTACGCGACCATCATTTTGATGAGGAAGATGATTTACATCTGAAATATTGGCTATAATCTTTCGATATTCCCACTTCAAATAATTTAGAAGATTTTATCGAAATGGATGAAGACCTTCCAACGACTGGAGAAATGTTTGATCTGGATTTAGTAAGAGACGTACAGACAAAAAATGAAAATCAGATGACGAACAAGAAGAAGAAGAGATAATGCCAGACCCAAAACCTACCAACTCTAAAGCATTGTTACTTATTCGTAAATTAATTACATATTATGAAGCCGAAGAAAAAAGTCTACATTAAGATAATTTACATAAAATAGAAGAGGATTTATAAACAAAAATTTGGAATTCTAGAAAAAAGCAGACAATGATAACCGATTTTTTTTTAATGCTTAAATGTTTAAACATCTAAATGTTGGGTATTATTAAAATAAAATTCAAATAAAAATCTAATTCATTAAATTTGTATCCATACCCTACCTCAGATAATAAGTCACCTCGGTTAGTAAGTCAAAATTGCTCGGTCCCTGCAATGACGTTATAACCGAGTACGACTGTATATACAAATATAAACAGCGATTGCTGATAATCAAAATAAAAATGAACTGCTTTTTATTGCATTCTTTTGTTCTTTTATATAAATAGATTTATAAATTCTTTTATATTCTTTTTATAAAACATTTTATTTAAACAATGCAGCTAATTAAGTATTGTATTATTCGATGAATTGATGGTCGATATTGGCTTCCCTCCTTTTTGAGTGCGATATCAGTCAGAATCAATGGCTTTTGTTGCGTAATCAGGTATCTGCAATCTATAAGGCCATTATGGACACGTGACGGCGCTTATCAGGCGATTACTAAACGCGCTCTCTGATCAGTCTCCGATGACGAAAGGGAACGCACAAAGGGTCAGGATCAGTTGACGAAAATAATATGCGATGTTGAGTCATATGTATTAATTGCGTAAATTCTCTAGTTGGTTTTTCTTGATGGAATATTGCAGTATCTAACCTAGTAATTAGTACGGTCGTGGGGTTGGATGATTTTTAAATTCTCTTGTGTAAGGTGAAACAATTTACCATGTTAATATGCCATAAAAATCGTAATAACATTGGAATTTTTTTTTCCATACAATCTATGAATTGATTGTAAAAGTGCTTTAATTATTAGCTGAGAGATTGAGAATATTTTAGTCCAATATCAAAACAATAGTTAAAATCAGTTTGAGCTAATGACAGAATTTTGTGTTTAAAATAAATTATGCATTCATTAAAGATGTGTTCTAAAAATGAAAAGAATGTTGGTAATTTCGACTTCACGTGTTATTTTTATAACGTTACGAAATTTTGCAGAAATTTGAACAAAACATGCAAAATGCATTTTCAAAATTATCACTACGGTGTTAAATAATTGTATAGAATATCACCCAAATAGCGTAACTTAAAGCACTAAGTAGATAGATGCGCATTTCAAAGGCTATGCCTCCATCTTCAGTAGCACAAGATTAAAATAAAATAAAATACCTCCGTCACGAATTGTGAATGATTGATACTATTAAATAAATAAGTCAACATGACAGAAGTATTTCAAAAAAGTAATTTAAGTGAACTAATTTGAATAGGATGACCTGAGTTAGTCAAAAATATGCTCGGCTACAGCACTTTTATCTTTTCTATTTAATCTGAAATTAGCTAAATGCTCCTTAGTAAATCTAGTTTCAATTGGTCTACGTGTTTGTCTTCTATATATACTTTAGGACAACTAGAATAAGATATTTTATAAATACCCGATTTTTTATTGAAATCAATCAAATTTTTGGGATTTCCTAGAAAATTAGCAAGACTATTATATGTTACTTTAAAATTATAATTATTTAAAATACCATCTAAACCACGTGCAATTATAGGATCAAATGGTAATTTAACAAATTTTGGAGTTGAATTATTACTTTGTTCTAAGCTACTAATATTTTTGATATCTCTTGTTCTTTTAAATTTTCTTAATATGTTATTTATAAATTTATAAGAATAGCTATTTTGTGCTGCTATATTTCGGATATTGTTTAATTCAATGTTATATTTATCATTAGATAAAGGAAAATTTAAAAAGTGGTTAATTAAAAAATTAAAAGCAGCATATTTATGTTGGCGACAATGATTTGAATCGTTGTGTATATAGCAGTCCGTATTTGTAACTTATATATATATATATATCAAATTCTAATATATTATTATTTCTATTGACTAAAATATCTAAGAAAGGTAACTGATTATTATTTCCAATTTCGTAAGCAAATTTAATTGAAGGAAATTTAGAATTTAATATTTTAATAAAATCATCAATATTAGATTTTTTCAGTCGCAAACATGTCTTCTACATAACTAATCCAAACTCGAGGAAAATAAATTTCGGTTTCCTTTAATTTAGTTTCAAAATAACTCATGAAAAAAATTCTAAACATGCAAATCAATTTAAATGTTTCCATATTTAATCATTCTTCAATGTTTTTTTTTCTGATTCTTTAATGACTATAATGTTTAAATATAATTTATGCCAATCGAGCTTTATTTACTATAAAATTACTTATATATGATTAAATACGAAAATGTTCTATAATTTAGTTAAAATATAATATTTGTTTTTACATGCTAATCATTTGCGCATGTTAATAGCGAAAAATATCTGATAAAAATCAGGTATCTTCGTAAAAACTTAACTTGTATACTTTCTGAGATAATGCAAGAATTTATTTTATATATTTAAGTAAGTGTTGAGCCTAGTTTGCTAATTGCTTAGTTGTTGTGTGACGATCTTATAATAGATGCTAAAATAACAAATGAACAGCGTGTAGGAAACGTGGAAATAGCCTCTTGAATGACCAGCTGAAGACTCTTAATCTGTTTCTAATCTATTTTCGCTTTCGCAAATACAACAAAAAAAAAATGGAGGTAATGGACGACAACACGGTCGAAAATAAATCGTTTTCGTCGAATACCTCACTCGAGCTATTTTCACATCAATGAATGAAAAGAATGAACAATAAAAAAATATATCACGAAAGCAAAATATAAAACAGAAATCCTCGAATGAAACATTTAATTAGCGAGTAATGAGAACATAAGCAATTCGTTATTTTTAATGCGCAGCTAGATTCTCGTAAATTTTTGCCACATACAAATACCTATATCGAAAAAGACTTATACGGGGTGTTATTTACTGTATGGGAATTGAAAGCATATTCTCATATGAATATATTACACCCTCTATGAATGAGGGTGCGATCGGATTACACTAGAAAACCACCCTTAATCTAATACAAGCATAACAAAGACCGATATTGTATGTACGAGGGATGCAGCGCATACGAGGGGATACATTGCTAAATAAGGGCTGTGATTGATTATACAGGGCTTTAATTAATCAAATAAATTAAGAGGAAAAGACGTCGGCAACTTGTGGATAAGAATTTGTTAAATTATATATTTTTTTCAATATAAAAATGAAACTGTACTGTATAAAATAAAGTACCTACGCAATTCTTCGGAGATTTTTTAAAATATAAATTACCCTGTATTAACGATTGAACATAATATTTGTGGTGTTCTTATTTACTATTATACTGTTGACTT
This sequence comes from Leptodirus hochenwartii, assembly GCA_947310635.1. Classification (NCBI taxonomy): domain Eukaryota; kingdom Metazoa; phylum Arthropoda; class Insecta; order Coleoptera; family Leiodidae; genus Leptodirus; species Leptodirus hochenwartii. The sequence goes on from OX371176.1 coordinate 43,957,082, forward strand.
TTGCGGATTAGTACATTATCGTTACAATAAAATTATGTTAAAAAATAGATATATCAATTTTTCAAATTCATTTGCTAGCTTAACACGGCCAAATGAAAAGATCAAAATTTGTATTAAAATTGCACTGCATTTATCAAAGTTTTAAAAATTATGTTCAAAATATGTTATTAAATGATTTTAGATTGTATACCTTTCAATTTATCCAGTGAATTATTTGTGGTTATTAATGAAGAATTGGACCGCAACATGATTTTAATTTTTATATTACTATATCAAAAATGATTGAAGAAAAATAAATGCGCGTCAAAAATGATACATAAAAAATTATTTATAGATGATGTGGCAGTTTATCAAAGATATTCTCTTGTAATAACGTAAATAAAAACTTTTTCTTGTACTTATAAATAGTCAGAGGAAAATTCAAATATACCAATCTTAGCTACTATTTTATAACATATATCTATTATCAGATTTTTAATTTGTAATAGAATATAAAAAAAAAATAAGAAAGAATCTATTTTAAAAATTATTACTTCACCGCAACATAATTTAAATTTTTATATTACTATATCAAAAATGATTGAAGAAAATAGATGCGCGTTAAAAATGTTAAAATTCAAATATACCAATCTCAGCTACTATTTTATAACGTATATCTATTATCAGATTCTTAATTTGTAATAGAATATAAAAAAAATTAAATAAGTAACATTCTATTTTAAAAATTATCACTTCACCGCAACATCATTTAAATTTTTATATTACTATAAGAAAAATAATTGTAGAAAAATAAATGCGCGTCTAAAATGATACATAAAAATTTATTCAGTTTATTCAGTGGCAGTTTATCAAAGATATTCTCTTGTAATAACGTAAATAAAAACTTTTTCTTGTACTTATAAATAGTCAGAGGAAAATTCAAATATACTAAGCCTAGCTACTATTTTATAACGTATACTTATTATCAGAATTTTAATTTATAATAGAATATAAAAAAAAATTAAAATAAGTAACAATCTATTTTAAAAATTATCACTTCAACGCCACATCATTTAAATTTTTATATTACTATATGAAAAATAATTGAAGAAAAATAGATGCGCGTTAAAAATGTTAAAATTCAAATATACCAAGCCTGGCTACTATTTTATAACGTATACTTATTATCAGATTTTTAATTTGTAATAGAATATAAAAAAAAAAGTAACAATCTATTTTAAAAATTATCACTTCACCGCAACATAATTTAAATTTTAATATTACTATATCAAAAATAATTGAAGAAAAATAGATGCGCGTTAAAAATGTTAAAATTCAAATATACCAAGCCTAGCTACTATTTTATAACGTATACTTATTATCAGATTTTTAATTTGTAATAGAATATAAAAATAATAAATAACAATCTATTTAAAAAATTATGCTAGATAGCTATATGCGCATGTCGAAGGCTATGCCCCCATCTTCAGTAGTGCAAGATAAAAACGAAGTAAAATACGGTATTTGGGTGATATTTAATACAAGTAACAATCTACATTTTCTTTTCACATCTGTATTTCACGTAGAATATTTCAATGTTCCATTGTAGCTTCTTTATTGGTACGTCGCGTGGCTACAGGGGCTTAAAACTTAAGCTCGTATTACACACAAAAATGATAGTATTAAAAATCGAAACATTCATTACATGGGTATAGGTTACGTTTCGGCCGTCAGCGAATAATAACGTATTTGACTTTCCCATGGAGCGTTTTGTGGTCCATCCCCTCAGAACAATTGGATTTAATTGCTTTTTTGGTGGTAATCCTACATATTGAATATGTTTTATTATACGGCAATATTGGTTTTATGGATCTGCCTATTAATCATCCGCTTATTGCTTATGTAAGTAGTTTTATTCCTATGGGAAATGTCAATATGTAAAGAAGAAAAATTGCTACTGTTCTTCATTTATCGGGCGTATTAAGACTTTACCGAAATAAACAAAAAATACTTAGTAATTTGTAGAAATTAACGAATTAAGCGATATTTAAAGAAAAATTTTTAATATATGCACTTTTGTAAGCAGCTGATGAATAACAAAAATAATGTTAAAAAGGCGAATTTGATCGAATATTGACAATTTTCCGATTTTTTGTCTTAAAATCTATATTTTAGTCTTCAAATTTTTGTCTTAAAATCGTGACAGGAAACTATTCCTGTCACGATATACCAGTCTTAAATAATATTTCATCGCGGTCTTAGTAAAAAAAAAAAGATTAATGATCTACTTATTTTAGGTTATATTGTAAAATTTCCGCACAATTTATCTCTGAAAATTTCATTTCTGGAAATTACGCTGCTTTATGGATTCCCATTTTTGAATAATGCAATATTCCTTATTCGCAATTTCCTTGCAAACAATATTCGTACGCGCGGCGCCTTTTATTCAAATGTGATTTTATTAAGTGGCGTCCTCTATATCGCTGGTAATAAAGAAAGGTAATAACAGAAAACCCGAGCAGCCACTGGCATAGTCCTATAGAATTGCCGTAATAAGATTGACAGTGGCGCCCGTTGAAGAATATATTTAATAAATAGCAAACTAAAAATTTTTTTTTAAACGAGCGCAATGTAGACGATTTCCAATAATTCTAGTTTTTTTTTCGTATCACTAATTAAAGAAATCACTAAAGAAAAATAAAGAATTTTCTATTCTATTCCAAAAATATTTATTATTACTATTTTAGGTGTTTTATTAATAGAATGTGCTCGCTGATTTTTCCATGCATAATAAGAAGAGTAAACCGATGACCAGTGACCAAGTTTTATTGATTACGTTAGAAATATCATCATCTTAGTCTTATTATTTTATATTCCAAATATTTTGTAAAGAAAAAATTCTATCGTATATAGTGAATTATGTAAAAAATGAATCAAAAAAATGTATAAAACATCACCTAAAAACCGAAAAACAAAACATTTATTAGCTAGATGCGCATTTCGGACGCTATACCTCCATCTTGTGTTACGGGTGATGTTTTATACAATTATTTAACGCCGCTGTGAAAATTTTACAAAATAATATACATTTTTTTGTAAAGCTCGCTTTTCGCACCTTAATATATTTTTTTAATCGGTTTTTTGGACTGTCACTGTTTCGACACACTTTATACGATTTTAATATGAATTTTGTAATATGACGGCCGCGCCTATTGCGACTTCATCTTGCTGGTGAAAATTCAACGTGCGCTCAAACAGAAATTTAATTTCTTTGCTCTATAATTCACTGAACATTTGAATTCCTGCGGGAAAGGGACATTTTTATGATATGCTCAGCATTCGGAATTACTGAGAACTGTGCCATATATCATTCTAAGAAGAAAATTGTCAAAACAGGGTGCTCCAGATATAAATAAATATTTATTAAACTAATATAAAGATAATATTAATTGTTGAAGGTCCTTAATATAGGGTATTGTATAGGATATATATGGTACTTCCTTATAATACTAAATAATTGATTTATCGACATGTTTCGTAAAATTAATTTAACATCTTCTCGAGAAAATTGACAGTAAACGTAAGAAGTTAACAAATTTTGCATAATAGATTAAATCATTCACCAGTACTACTTTTTGTTATATGGTTATTATCAATATATTACAGTTATTAAAATTATAAGTATGAAGTCTAAAAGTATGTAATTATAATAAGTAGTAAATGTTTTAAAAAAAAAACGTGAAAAAATCTGTCAATCACATAAACATAATATGTTTCTTTTTTATTATTCATAATTTTTTTAATCATTATTTTTGACAATGTTCTCCTGAAAATGTTAATGTAATTTTGAGCATTTCGTTCAATTCAGATTAAATAGAAAGAATAAAAATGCTGTAGCCGAGCATATTTTTGACTAACTCAGGTCATCCTATTCAAATTATTTAAATTAATTTAACGAAAATATAAATCAATTATCTAACATTATAAGTAAGTACAATTTATACAACCATATATTCTCCTATAAAGATAATAATCATTTTAGATGAAAAATCGATTATATATTTTAATTAAATTAATATATTCTAGATCTAATAAAATCCCAATTTTCCTTGTTTTTTAACGATGTCTGTCGTAAGTTCGAATTCCTACAGCCAAACAATTTTCGTGTAAAAAAAAATATCTCTTATAAAATCCGAAACACTAATACAAAAAAAAATTGAAATAAAATCAAATTTAGTCGACGATAAATAGCGAGAAACTAAATTTAAAATTGTACATGAGAGTAGTTTGTTATTAGTTAAAATGAATCGGTCTATGCAAATATAATTGATACCAACTCCAAAAAGTCTTCAACAATTTTCATTGTTTCATTTATTTTTGGAATAAGAAATAAGTCCGTTTGTGACACTATGTATTTTATGGTAAGCGGCAAAAGAAAATATGTATTCAAATTGAAATTGTTAAAATATGACGTCTTTATATGCCTCGTAATACGACATCGTAATACATTTTCTTTTATTTCTCTTCGTACCTACACCATGTATGAAAAGTGCTATATTAAATTATTGTTAATAGTACATTTATTATTAAGCAACAATATTCCCATCATTGAACTTTTCAAGAAGAGCAAGGATGAGCTTTATATCTTATAAAGCATAATATTTAATGGCAATCCTTTTAACTGTACTTTCTTAATCTAGTATATGCCAATAAATGGATTTATTATTATTATTATTAGTGTTTTTTTACGAAATACGCACTTTTTACAATTCTATGTTTGTTTGATCTTCTATTTATTTATTTATTTATTAACATTTACCTTAGAGGATTTTGTATACTTGAGTCAGGTTAAATTATATAAAGATTGACAATAAAGATTGTTCGTTCTAAAAATAAACATTTGAGAAAATTTGAAATTTTGCCACTATCTTAATTAATATTGGAAAGATTTATAATGTTTGATCCACATGATCTGCACTTCTATGGAAATTGGCTTACGATATCAATTATCTCTTTAAACATTTAAATAAATCGTCGTTTTTTAACAATAATGAATAAGATGGAACACAATTAACCTAAATTAATATATTCCTAAGGTATATATAAGACAAACACGTAGACCAATTAAAACTAGATTTACTAAGGAGCATTTAGCTCATTTCAGATTAAATAGAAATGATAAAAGTGCTGTAGCCGAGCATATTTTTAACTAACTCAGGTCATCCTATTCAAATTAGTTCACTTAAATTACTTAAAAGTGTTTTGAATTATTCCGAGTTTATAAAAGTATATACATATGCATAAAATAAAATCAAATTTAATGAACTTAGATTCGGATATTGTTTTAAAAGATTTATGTCATATTATATTAAATTCCTGCCGTATTTAATATTATATGCCATTTTTTAAATATTTCTATCATATGAACTTATTTATTTAATTGTATATTAATCACGATTCGTGACAGATGTATTTTATTTAGTTTTTATCTTGTGCTACTGAAGATGGGGGACATAGCCTTCGAAATGCGCATCTAGTTAGTTAATGCTTTAATTTACGGTATTTGGGTAATATTCTGTACTACAATTAACCTGACAAATTTTCATAGCCAGTTCAAATTTATAGCATTCAAATTTTACCATTTATTAATGTTACTAACAATGTTCTTTATTAGTTCCTAAAGAGGTTATTGTTATGTTCAACATTACAAATCCCCGTACAGTGCACCGCATATCACGACAAGAATTATAAAGGCATTTCTCTTGTTGTACGCGATATTCCTTAATAAATCTTTACATAATAGAGATATTAATATCGAGGTAACATGAAGACAAAACACGACCGAATCGACCATCGGACAATGCTCACTTTATAATGTTCCAACATATAACCAGCTCATCGACATAGCCAATAAGATACGTATAATAATAAATGTAATTGTTGAAATGCTTATTTTCTCTTGCAGTTAGAATTTCAATTGACCAATGCGTGAAATTAAACCATAGGGTATTTTGTAATATATTTTTACGTTAATATATTCGGCTTAAAATGAATGTGAATTTACAACATAATAAAAGTTACGGGCCAAATAAAACAATTTCATTGTAAATATATGCTATAATAAATTCGGCTACTGTCAGTGGCGGCTCGTGCCATTTCAATCTGGGGGGGGCGCATTTCATAAAAAATAACATAATAGTGAGAAATCTTACCTAAAATGGATGCAAAATGATTAAATTCAATCATTTCTTGAAAGTGAATTCCACTCTTCTATCTTCCATTGATATAAACTTTTTCAAAACTTTTTCGTTAAAATTGTACATATCTCGCACCACATTTTTATTAATACACATCTACGCCAATGCGTTTAAACGATCATTACCCATAGCATTTCGCAAAAAAGTCTTGATTCTTTTAAGTGTTGAAAAACAACACTGTGATTCAGCAGTGGTCATCGGGGTTGTTAAAATAATTTTAAGTATTTTTATAGTTTCCGGGAAAGTTTCACTGAGATTATTTTGTAGCAATAACGAAAGAAAATTTGTGGCTCCAATTATTTGATAAAAATCCGGACGCGAGTAAATGACTTCTAATTCTGTTTTAAATCTGGTTTTATTCAAAAATGGATATGAATGACACACGGTTTCCAAAATGTCCACTGGAAATTGTTTAGAAAATGTTGGCATCGATTTCGTGTTAAATAACTCAGCGGCCTGTAGATGGCCACGATATGAGAATCTATCCTTCATCTGTGTTATATATATTTTTGTAAATGTCTCTTGTAAAACACCTCGTAAATGTCCGCTTTTGAGCACTCCTTGCATAAGTTTGCGATAAATTTAAATCAGGCAATAGCCTACCTAATTCTTTAATTTTTACTTTGTCCACAAGAGAAAGTCTACAAAACTCTATTTTCAATAAAGAACTAACACTATTCATTTTTATTCAATTATTTCTATTAAATATATTCTTGGAGAAACACGTGGCAAATCGTACATATATACATATCGTACATACACAGAACAAATGCTACTGTCTAATCTGTCTATATATTTATATACATATATATATATACTCTCTGCATATATATACTACTCTCTGTTCTCTCTGAACTTCTCTAAGACGTTAAAGAAGCGCGACATCCAATAGATGATATACTACATAGGTTGCCTGCACTCTATGATACACTCATCTCATTGCATATGTACTGTATATATGTATTTAACTTGTACTGGCATTGGATAGCCGCTGGAATGTGTGGAACATATTAGACGATGAAGCAAGGAGAGAACCGAAGAAACAGAAGATATACTGCATACGGTCGCTCTCACCGATTGCTTGCAATAGAGTGAGATGAGTGCATATTCATTTAAACTGTACTGTGTGACTGGGTGGCGCTGAACACGCAGCGGCACCAAATTAGCGATATATCTATACCACGCGAACGATAGATACAGATTATATACTGTATCGGTTGCTGCTTTGACTTGCAACGGATACCACAACGAACGCCACACCGTGTTGTGTTGATTGTTATCGCGGCGCAAGCTTTATCTTTTAGGAAAATTAATGCCTAGATAAAATATCGCAATACAATTATATATGTACGGTGATGCGCTGAATGTTCAGGAGGGGCGCGCGGCCCTGCGGCCTGCATAAGGAACCGCCACTGGCTACAGTGGAGATATTATTCCGAGCAATTTGTATGAGCGAGAATTTAGTCCAATAAATAAATAGCAAGGAAGCGAAGAATTATTAGGAATAAAGAAATGATCAAAATCCACAAAATATTACAACCAGTACATTGATGATATAAGAGCAAACTCAACAATTAACGAACGAATTTGTCGATAATATCTGAAACTCGGAGAATCGTTTCGAGCGAACAAGCATGCGTGCCAAAGATGACACGTGCGAAATTTTATTGGCACTTGAACGATTTTTTGTTGATATCAGTTTATACGGTAGGAAATTGTTTATTTTTCAATTCAACGGATTAAAAAACGTTTTTTAGTTTTCATATCACGAAATTATAATATTAGATACCTAGTTTCGGTCCTGCGAACATCTTCAGTTATATTATAAAATTCATTTTTTTAATGTAAAAATAAAAGTAAAAATTGATATCTCTAATTATACCTGAAGATGTTCGTAAGAGCGGTACCAGTTGCCTTTAAAATTAAAAACAAACTGAATAAGGTTTAATAAACTATTCTATAATGAATTAACTCAATAAAAAACTAAATGACTAAACAAAAATCACAAAATAACTAAAGACTGTATCAAGTCATTTTCGTATTGTTCAGATACATTTAATACACGCGAATGAAATTTATTTTCTTCTAAGTCGCGTCTCCGTCAAAAAAAATTCTTAAATATTTTCACAGATCAGTAAATTTGTTGAAATATTAAAATTTATTTTGTATTTAGACACGTCAGGAAATAATCACATTATCGAGATTTTCGAGTGGCTGACTTTCGATGGAATTATATAATTAATCGATTTTTAATCTTGATCTATTTATTGAAAATTTGGTTTCCCAATTCTATTTTCTATTTGGTAGTCGAATTTAAATCTTACCTCTGTAAAACTCATCACTGATTCTTTTCCCCGTGAAAAATTGATGTTCTGTGGTTTATATTAGTATAAATTTAATAAATAAATAAATTTATAATATAATTTATAATTAATTAATTAATTTAAGGAGTAATTCAATTTTAGTAACAAGTAACAACAATAAACGTTGGTTTATCAAACCTAAAATAACAAAAAAAAAATAAATAAATAAAAAAAAATTTAAAAATAGTTCTTATTGAATAAATTCTTGATCTCTTGTTCTTTTAAATTTTCTTAATATGTTATTTATAATTTTATAAGAATAGCCATTTTGTACTGCTACATTTCGGATATTATTTAATTCAATGTTATATTTATCATTACATAAAAGAAAATTTAATATGCGGTTAATTAAAAAATTAAAGCAGCATATTTATGTTGACGACAATGATTTGAATGATGGTGGCTGAAGGACCATTGGTCGATGGCCGATTGGGACTGAAGCTGGACCATCTCACTTTATATTATATTATAAAATTATTGTAACACACTTTTTATTTTTTTGTAATTTTCCAACACCCAATAAAACTCTTCTTATATATACTTTATATCAAAGAATACATTATGAATAATTGTAACAGATATACACCCTGTATATGTTCTGTTTTGTTTTATTTGATGCAATTATATACATACGTACATTTTACACATGTGAGTTTACAAAAAAAATAATAGTAATAATAATAATATTAATAGTAAGAATTGACCACCAAGATAAAAGTATTATATTAAAATTCCGAACAAATAGAACCAACAGTTTAAAATAGTAATTTAAGAACATGATTTTACATTTTACATTAAATAGACACAAACAGTTTAAAATAGTAATTTAAGAACATGATCAATTATAGATCACTAAAATCATTTGCCATATATTCTTGATGACTATAAAATACCTTTTTGATCAAATATGATTTAACCTTTGCTTTAAAAATATTGTGGTGATGTTTTCTAACTTTTAGGGGCAGTACATTAAAAAAATGTATGCACCAGTAGTTTTCCCCATTCATGCTTTTTGTTAGTCTTAATTGTTTTAAGCATATGTTTTCTTTAAGTCTTGTGTTGTGGATATGATTCATTTCATCACTTTGGTAATTGGAAGAATTTTTGTGAATATGTAGTAAGCAATTAAAAATATATATACATGGAAAGTTTAAGACATTTGGACCAATAAAAATAGGTTTACAGTTTTCACGATATGGAATTCTTGCAATAATTCGAACGGCTTCTTCTTTGAAGACGGAAAACACGGCCTATGGTAAGATACGTAAAAGATATTCTCGCACTCGAGTAATATGACCCTTGTTAGTCCAAATGTCTGATGCTAAGATCCTTTTCTTTAGAACATAAGAGAAAATTTCTTGTTGGTATATGAGTGGTATGAGAGGTAATGTTGGGGCGCCCCCTGCAGTGTGACCTGTCAACATCTTAACTTGGCCCGCGAATTGAAATATACTTCAGTATTTCCGATTATACAGTTACATTGCTAGTATTAATAAATCCATTCCTTTAGTTGTATTTCTCATAATAATTGGTTCGAACTGTGAACAGATTTTGACCATCTATTATGTTCATATTTCAACGCAATTTTACAAAACCCTGAAAAAAAAAAATTTTTTTTTTTACAATAAATCCAATAAATTCGGTTAGGTAGATTTTTATTAAATAACTAAAGCTCTTATTTATTTATTTATTTATTTAGGGTGTAATCGTAGCTTGGACGTACAAATTTTCTTACAACTGATATAGATATTATAAAAAGGCCATTTCTCTAACAGAACAGGCTGAAATTAATTCTCCTACCTGATATAAATCGAACATTAGCTGACCAATAAATAAACCAGCAAGCCACTTGATTAAGGGTCATCGTTATATTGAATTATTGGTAACAAGTGTTGAAAAGGAATTTTCGTCCGTGAAAAATTAATGAAAAATTATTTAACGATTTTTTTTAAATACTGGACATACCTTGAATAATCCTACTTGTTGCATTTAAAAAATAGTAGCGAGTGACCACTTTCGATTAGTTCGCAAAAATTCTGCTATATATTTTTTTTGTGTTTTTGTTATTTTTCCTATTACCTGTTAATAAATTATTCACTACATTATACATACGTTCGAAATTAATCATGGGCTCAAATCAAGTAAATTGAAACAAATATTATAAAAAAATCAATTAGAGCCTCCTAAAGCGAATGTGTCACATTTTATTAGTTAAAGAGTCCGCAATCCTAAAGATTGGTTGGAAACAGCACGCCATGCCGATCTATCCTGAGCTAATCCCTTCATCTCCCTATAGCTATTCATCTCAACGTCTTCAACTATCTGACTCACATACTCCAATCTAGGCCTACCTACCCCTGTCTTTCCCTCCACTCTACCTTCTATGATCAATTGCATAATCCCCCCATGCCTAAGAATATGCCCTACTAATCTGTCTCTCCTACGCTGTAACACTCTCCAAATATTTCTCTTCTCCCCTACTAACTCTAGTACAGCTTCATTTGTTACTTTATCTTCCCAACCAATCCTCATCATCCTCCTATAACACCACATTTCGAATGCTTGTAATCTACGCTTCTCTTCCTTTCCTATAGTACACGCCTCACACCCGTACAGTGCTACACTCCAAACATATACCTTCAGTAATATTTTTCTAATACCCAAGTCAATATTTGATCTTAAAATCTGTTCCTTTTCTACGAATGCCTTCCTACCCTGTGTTATCCTACACTTTATATCTACCTTGCTTCGATTATCTTTTGTGATTCTACTGCCTAAATAACAAAAATCTGACACTTCTTCGATTCTATTATCTCCTATTGTGATCCTCATTTTTCTACTGCATTCCTTTTTGTCACACCTCATCACTTTAGTTTTACCTATATTTATTTTCATGTTAAAATCCCTAGTCAATACTGCCTGCATACCATTCAATACCCTTTCTAAATTCTTTTCGCTTTCTTCTAATATAGCTATATCGTCGGCGAATCTCAACATATATATTTTCTCTCCCTGTACATTCACACCTACACTATACTCTTCTTTTACTTTGTTTATTGCATCTTCTATATATAGATTAAATAATAACGGTGAGAGTGTACATCCCTGCCGAACTCCCTTCCCTATTTTTGCTACCTCTTCTTCCCCCTCAATTCTAACTAAGGCAGTTTGGTGTTTATATAAATTAAAAATTATTCTCCTATCCTTATAATCTATACCCGTTTCTTTTAAAATTCTAAACATTATGTCCCAATCTACATTATCAAATGCCTTTTCTAAATCTACAAAAGCTATGCAAGTTACCTTTCCTACCCTCTTTCTTTTTTCTACTACCGTTCTTAGTGCTAGAATCGCCTCTCTCGTCCCTCTGTTTTTCCTAAAACCAAACTGATCTTCTCCTAGCCTTTCCTCTACTTTATTTTCTAATCTCCTATAAATAATCTTTAACAATATCTTCACATTTTATAATTGCTTAAATTTCTACACTATACATAATAGTCTTATATTTTAACATATTATAAGCAGAAAATTCAAGTGATAACAAAAAGATATATTAACAAAGATTATCGACATATATTATAATAATCATATTATATTATACTATACATTTTTGGATGAAAAATAATGTCAAATATTTCAGCGCATGCGATTGCATTGCATACCGATATATCTTCATATTTTTTATGGACACGGGTTGAATATTGAATAACATTTATTATCATCGACCATGCGCAAGAATCGAAATATTTTATTTCGATCCGCCAAATGATTTTTCCAATATATTCGATTCCGTTGCTTAAATTTTAATCGCATTGTCTTCGTGCTTTGTTTCGTATGTTGACTTTAATTATATAGAAATAAACGAAGATTAATAAACCGGCACCTTAATATAGTTTGTATTTCATCTCATTGCGTAGGGTTATATCAATCCAGCTCCTTAAATTTTAACCTTTTTTTCTTACTTTATTACCTTTTAAGATATAGAAATTTAAAAAATATATTTATATGAAATTCCACCGTCCGTTTTTAATAAAACTGCTCAAATCTTTAATTTATTAATCATGTTAAATCATAAAAAATATTTTCACATTGTAATAGCGATGGCAAACTGTAAGTCACTTTGAGGAACTAGTTCGTAGTTCATAGTTCATTACAATGTACCGTTCACTAACTATAGGTCGTGAACTACCACATCTTTTTAAAATGAACTCGTTCACGACCTATATGAAATACATGCACATACTAAAAATAATCTCTTTTTTTCCAAATATAAAAATATTAAATGGTAAAAAATAAATAAATTGAAATATTACAATACTTATTTTGAATTAAGAATGAGGAAGGAAAGACAACAATGTTTATAATTTATACAAAACATATATATAAGGAAATATAATTTCGTTCCATTCACCAACACACTTTATCACATAAATGTTAGTACTGCCATTGGTACTGTATATGTAATGTATACTATACTGCATCATTTATGAGCTGTTGTGATTTAGTACACGACGGATTCAGGACCTAGTACAAGTACATCAATACGTTCACCATGTAGTTCATAGTTCACGAACTAGGTCATAGTGACCTATAGGTCGTTGCAAAACATCGTCACAGCACGACCGTCATTTGATTGAACCGTTCAGAGTGAACGGTTCGCGAGTGAACTACACATCGCTTCAAGTAAGGACACAATTTGATTTAACCCAGAGTCAGTCATGTAATGAAATTATTATGTTAGAACTTAAAATGTTGAAATATCACAGGTTACTTCAAAGAATTGAAATGCGAAAATATCACAGATTAACATCAAAGAATTCTTGTATTTTTAATATTGATAAGCATTTTACGGAACTTATATCCCATGACATGGAATATAAGTTCACTAATTCGTGAATTATTTCGAAAATTTGCGTTTGTATATACTTTCAAACAAATAAAGCGAATTAAATTTCTTTTTTTGTATTTAGATTTAAAGCGAAAATTTGTTTGTAATTCCCATCACAAAGATGATTCTTAAATAATCACAAAGACGCAACTAATAATGTCTCGAGTAGGCAGGAATAGGGTGAAATTATAATTGGAAAATAAAATTCAGGCATTATAATTAAATGTTATAATTAAAATTGGGATGTTTTTGTAAATGGTCGTTCATATTTGGAAAATCATCAAAATATTTTTGTTTTGGATCCTCAATCAACATGACGCACTGACGTTTATAAGCATTAATGCAACTAATCATGTTTATTCATCGGAACGAAATTATATTTCCTTATATATATATATATATGTTTGTATAAATTATAAACATTGTTGTTTTTTTCTGCCTCACTCTTAATTCATTATAAATTGTGACTCAGCTCGGCAATGCTGCTGTTGCAATATTGCATCGAGTTTCCTATTTCGTTCCGTTCACCAACACACTTTATCACTAAATAAATGTTAGTACTGTATATGTAATGTATACTATACTGCATCGTTTACGGGTCGTTGGTTTTGTAGACGACGGGTTCAGGACCTAGTCCAAGTACCTCAATACGTACACCGTTCACCATGTAGTTCATAGTTCACGAACTAGGTCCTAGTGACTTATAGGTCGTTGCAAAACATCGTCACTGTACGCCCGTCATTTGGTTGAACCGTTCAGAGTGAACGGTTCGCAGTGAACTACACATCGCTACACTGTAAGAATCTTCTAGCATTACCTTTTAATAGAATTGGGAAATAAAAACAACTTTATACTTTTATTATCAAGTAGAGGTATATTAAATGTAGTTTCATAATTTCGGCTATGATGCCGCCATCATCAGAATGTTCATTTGGTCATTTAGTATAACTTCTTAATATTTCTTAATAGTTCTTAATATTTCTGTGTGTTTCTATGGATTCTAGAGTAGTTAATTGTTTACTTTTTACCTTTTAATGCTTATAGTTTCATCCTGATACTATCCTGATAAAACAAATAACGTACGCGTGAACAAACTTATCTTCTTTTGTTGTAATATAAAAAAATAATAATAATAATAACAAATATCTATATATATATAAATAAATAAAATTTGAATAACTGGTTATACATTATACAAATTGAACAAAATGTACAAGATATTCCTTAAAATCTATTTAACACTTTAATAAAAATGTAGATGGTATGGGCTAAATCCAAGGGTTATTTAAAAAAAAAAAAAAACTTATCGATGTTGGGGGTTGCCTTGCGGTATAAAATAAGTTCATCCTATCGTACGAAACAAACGAGCTCAATTACTGTGCCGCTTACGTCCCCCATTAATCTACCCTACAATACAGGAGAGGGGTTATTCAGCCCTTATTTACCGTAGGGTACATAGTATGAAGTTTCAACCAATCTCCAAACAAACCCTGATAGATTATTAAATTCGATACCAAAATGCCAGACTATTTTCTTACGTCGTGTTAGTAATCGATTTTTTAGAAATCGTAGAATTGTAAAATGACTATTTTTTAGTTATTTTGTATTTGGCTCTTTATGTTCGAAATGCACAAATTAAATAGTATAGAATATCACCCAAATACCGTAACTTAGCATATAATAATCTTGCTAATTTTCTAGGAAATTGATTTCAATAAAAAATCTGATATTTATGAAATATTTTGTTTTAGTCGTCCTAAAGTATATATAGAAGACAAACACGTAGACCAATTGAAACTAGATTTAAGAAGCATTTAACTCATTTCAGATTAAATAGAAAAGATATGAGTGCTGTAGCCGAGCATATTTTTGAATCCTATTCAAATTAGTTCACTTAAATTACTTAAAAGTGTTTTGAATTATTCCGAGTTAAATGCTTATGAAAGTATATATATATGCATAAATCTAAATCAAATTTAATGAATTTAGTAGATCAGGCCCAATTTCATCTTTTCTATTTAATTTATTTAATAAGAACTATTTTTAAATTTATTTTAATTTTATTTATTTATTTTTTGTTATTTTAGATTTGAAAAACCAACGTTTATTGTTGTTACTTGTTACTAAAATTGAATTACTCCTTAAATTAATTAATTAATTATAAATTATATTATAAAATTATTTATTTATTAAATTTATATTAATATAAACCACAGAACATCAATTTTTCACGGGGAAAAGAATCAGTGATGAGTTTTACAGAGGTAAGATTTAAATTCGACTACCAAATAGAAAATAGAATTGGGAAACCAAATTTTCAATAAATAGATCAAGATTTAAAATCGATTAATTATACAATTCCATCGAAAGTCAACCACGCGAAAATCTCGAAAATGTGATTATTTGCTCACGTGTCTAAATACAAAGTAAATTTTAATATTTCAATAAATTGACTGATCTGCGAAAATATTTAAGAATTTTTTTGACTGAGCCGTGACTTAGAAGAAAATAAATTTCATTCGCGTAAATTAAATATATCTTAACAATACAAAAATGACTAGATTCAGTCTTTAGTTATTTTGTGATTTTTGTTTAGTTATTTCGTTTTTCATTAAGATAAATCATTATAGAATAGTTTATTAAACCTTATTCAGTTTGTTTTTAATTTTAAAGACAACTGGTACCGCTCTTACGACCATCTTGAGGTATAATTGTATAATATAGAGGTATCAATTTTTACTTTTATTTTTACATTGATTTCCATTAAAAAAATCAATTTTATAATATAACGGTATATCTGAAAATGTTCGCAGGCCCGAAACTAGGTGTCTCTAAAATTATAATTTCGTGATATGATAACTAAATAACGTTTTTAAATCCCTTCAATTGATTTTATACTATTATTGATCAGTATTATTCTATACTATTATTATTTTAACTAACGTCGTGATAATTAAAAATGCACAAATTAAAGTTCAATTATTTCGCGCATCTCTAATCGTCTATATATAGGGTGCTTTGTTCGTTGGAGTCTCGGCGACTAAAACAATGGATAATCGGCGTCTGGATGCCATCTAGTAATTACCGGGATAATTACTCTTGTATATACCGAGTGTTTAAACGTATCATGATCCAAAATATCAACGAAATGTTAAATGTATTAAACATTTTTCTTCATCAGTTTAGCCACGAGCACAAAATATTTTATGGGTGCTTGTCCAATGATGAAACATTTCGTATGAAGAATGATTGAGGACAAAATGCTTTTTAAATGTGGTGTTGCAAGGGTGGGTAGACCAATTGCAAAATTTTCACGTTATGGTATTTTAAGCGCGAAAGTTATAGAAGGCACGACACAATAGAGGGGAAAAACAAATTTATGCAGTACATAAGTTATTTATAGCGGGACGACAGAATGTTTTTCTTTCTAATTTAATTACGAATCATTTAAATGTATTAGACATTTCCCGTTTTGTTTTTCTTTTATTTTATTTTTAGTAACTAATATATTGATAGGGTGGACTAATTTATTAGTTGTGTAAAGTGGAATTGTGTGATTTAAATTTTTTTATATATTTAAAAATAAAAATCATTTCTACATCAAGTTCCTACATTTTGTTCCGAATTTTGCGAATGTCCAATTTTATATAAATTGAACATTCACAAAATAAATACAATTTTATCAAATATATATAAATATATTCTATATATTAATTCGTCGCTTATATATCGAAAAGTTACATATAAATATTTTTTATGGATTTTTGGAATGTTTGTCAGATTTGATTTGCGTTGTCCTTCCTGTATATATTTTTCAGAGACGCAGAATCCAGAATCAGAATACTATGGCTGTGTAACAATTTAATTTGGCCATTAGCACAGTGGGCTATCCAATCCCCATATACAGGTTGAATCGAAATAAAAGTCACTGTTTAGAATATAATTATTAAAGATCAATCGCTGCTATATTCGAAGATAGTTATTTTATTAGCAATTCCTTGTACAACCAGAAACATATTAACGTTTTGGAAAAAGATAACGCAGATAATGGTATTTAAAAAAAAAAAAAATTTAAACCAATTTTGGTACTGTATGTATTTACAATTATTTTAACAAAAATATAAATTATTAGTTTTTAGTTTTTTTTGCCATTCGTTTTAACATTTTATCAAATATTTATAAAGTAATCATTTCGATTGTTGTGCCATTTAGGCACAATAATTTTTCTATGTATTTTTAATTTTTATATATTCATTTTCCACTGTTACTTAACTTTGTAAATAAATTAAATTAAAAAAATATATATATTGAAGCTACATTAAAAGCAGTACAATTATGGAAACACCCTATATATTAGTATCCGACAAGAGAAAGGAGAGCCTGAGAATTAATTAACACTAGGTATTATCTGCCATCATCTGTTTTAATTGCCTATGTTATATAGTTGGTGTATACGTGCCTATGCGTTGGAGAGAAAAAGATAGCGGTATGGGGTGAATGGTGGTTATTATGGGGTGGTTAGGGATATTTGGGACGATGGGGAAATAAGGGACGGTGGCTCAATTCACCCGCATACGAGCAAATGGCCGCCAAGTGTAATGGCCGTATAGAATGAATTTAATACATGGTGTTTTTAAGTGAAAAAAATTCGCAAAAAATTTTATTCTTTGCAATAAAAATGCAAAATTCAATAAAAGAGGAAAATACAATAGGACCACCTGTAAAAAAAAAATAGATATCACCAATTCGTAATAATTGATTATTACTTTAAAAAATATATGAACATTTAATATTATAATGAATTTAATACATACTGATTTTAAATGAAAAAAAAAATCGCAAAAAAAATGTATGCTTTAGTAATTTCGCAATAAAAATTTCGCAATAGGACCACCTGTAAAAACAATAAAAAAATACATATCACCAATTCGTAATAATTGATTATTACTTTAAAAAATATATAAGTTGAAGCTTTTGATTGCGACAATTGATTGAAAAGTTAATTATCACGAGTTAAAAACTTTAAATATTACAATGAATTTAATCATGGTGTTTTTTATTGAAAAAAAAATCGCAAAAAAACTTTATGCTTTAGTAATTTCGCAATAAAAATGCAAAAATTCAATAAAAGAGGAAAATACAATAAACTTTTAAAATTTCAGATATTTTTATTGTCTTCCCGAATTCTTATTTTTAGCCTTTTTATGCTTATTATCTGAACTAATTATTTTACCTTTTCTGAAAGGTAAAATAATTGTAAAAAATACATATTTGTACACCGAAAATAAAAATTATTTCCAATATATTTTTAAATATTAAAAAAAATAAAATTGAAAACCGAAAATTAAGATTAATTGAATTTAATAAAAGGGGCGCATAAATTGCCTTAGTTAAAGAGTCCGCAATCCTAAAGATTGGTTGGAAACAGCACGCCATGCCGATCTATCCTGAGCTAATCCCTTCATCTCCCTATAGCTATTCATCTCAACGTCTTCATCTATCTGACTCACATACACCAATCTAGGCCTACCTACCCCTCTCTTTCCCTCCACTCTACCTTCTATGATCAATTGCATAATCCCCCCCATGCCTAAGAATATGCCCTACTAATCTGTCTCTCCTACCCTGTAACACTCTCCAAATACTTCTCTTCTCCCCTACTAACTCTAGTACAGCTTCATTTGTTACTTTATCTTCCCAACCAATCCTCATCATCCTCCTATAACACCACATTTCGAATGCTTGTAATCTACGCTTCTCTTCCTTTCCTATAGTCCACGCCTCACACCCGTACAGTGCTACACTCCAAACATATACCTTCAGTAATCTTTTTCTAATACCCAAGTCAATATTTGATCTTAAAATCTGTTCTTTTTCTACGAATGCCTTCCTACCCTGTGCTATCCTACACTTTATATCTACCTTGCTTCGATTATCTTTTGTGATTCTACTGCCTAAATAACAAAAATCTGACACTTCTTCGATTCTATTATCTCCTATTGTGATCCTCATTTTTCTACTGCATTCCTTTTTGTCACATCTCATCACTTTAGTTTTACCTATATTTATTTTCATGTTAAAATCCCTAGTCAATACTGCCTGCATACCATTCAATACCCTTTCTAAATTCTTTTCGCTTTCTTCCAATATAGCTATATCGTCGGCGAATCTCAACATATATATTTTCTCTCCCTGTACATTCACACCTACACTATACTCTTCTTTTACTTTGTTTATTGCATCTTCTATATATAGATTAAATAATAACGGTGAAAGTGTACATCCCTGCCGAACTCCCTTCCCTATTTTTGCTACCTCTTCTTCCCCCTCAATTCTAACTAAGGCAGTTTGGTGTTTATATAAATTAAAAATTATTCTCCTATCCTTATAATCTATACCCGTTTCTTTTAAAATTCTAAACATTATGTCCCAATCTACATTATCAAATGCCTTTTCTAAATCTACAAAAGCTATGCAAGTTACCTTTCCTACCCTCTTTCTTTTTACTACTACCGTTCTTAGTGCTAGAATCGCCTCCCTCGTCCCTCTGTTTTTCCTAAAACCAAACTGATCTTCTCCTAGCCTTTCCTCTACATTATTTTCTAATCTCCTATAAATAATCTTTAACAATATCTTCGATGCATGTGCTAGTAGACTAATGGTCCTATAGTTCTCACACAAATTAGCTCCTATTTTCTTCGGCATTGTTACTATTCTACTACGCTGAAAATCCTGTGGTACTTCTCCCTTCTCATATATTTTACAAACTAACCTGTATAATCGCTCCTGCATTTTTTCCCCTGCGTGTTTTATTAATTCGGCTGGTATCATATCAATCCCCTATAAATTGCCTATAGAAAAAAAAAGATTAATTAAAAATTCTTAGAAATTTAGGAATTGGAGATTTTTAGAAAAATTAATTTTTGGCGTTTTAATTAGAAAATCTTAAATTTGATGTGCCAATGATCTATAAATTATGATAAAATAATATCGACATTAATTAAGAAGATATTTTTTATAATCTATTATTATCTTATTACGATAACTTTAAATATTTTCATTATTTCAATTTCTGTTCAACATAAATATATATATGTATATATATATATATTATAAAAATCCACAGAAATTTGAAAATATTCTTCTTAGAAATTGACAATACTATTTAAATAAAAATAAACTCAATTTTCAGATTGATAAAAATTTCCCGATATTGTGAATATTTAATCATTTCCATTTTGAACATTTTGAATTTCCACCCCCATGGTGTATTTCAACCCCCTGTAATATCCACATTCATACAGCCAATGCGAGCATTTAGCTAGTGACTCGTCGACTGGCAAAACGAAGTCATTAAAACTATAAAGGACCAGGTTAATTGCTTCCCCCTCGGTCCCTTCGCTCGACTGCGCCTCTGTTTTAGGGGGGGTGAGGTGCCATATAAACCCCTCACGTACGTACAAAGTCTGTATTATAGCCGCCATGTAAATTAACAAGAGAAGGGCAATTAAGGAACGCCATTGTTTTCGCTAAGTGAAAATGTTGAGGATATTATATGATGGGATTTTTTTTATTCGTAATTTTGCCACGTTAAAAATTTATTGATATTTTAGGATGTCAAATGAAAATATAACCTATTCTCAATTTAACCAAAAAAAACACGTGATAAACATTATCCACTAGTCAAATTTTTTTTATAAGTTTAAAAGTAATTATTAATTGTAAAAAATAACACATGCCATATGTAAATAGCACCTTTATAGTAATATGTATAAGAAACAACAAGAAAGAATGAAACTAATGAATTTTATATACTAAATTTTATAACTTGACAATATTGTACTGAAGATGCTTATGCGAAATCGGTAAACAATTTAAATAAACCGAATCATACAATGAAATTTAAACAAGGAAAATTATACAAACAAATTATACATTAAATATTAAATATGTTAAACGAGGATGGTAAATTCCTATAAATATGGGGTCAGGTAGAAGAAACCGAAAATTTGTTTGGTCAAATTCCTACAAACGCCTGTTGTCCATCGCCTTCCTCTTGCACGAAGCACTTATTTCTTGCACATGTAACTTTGTTTCCTCATGGGGTGATCATGCAATAAAATGCAGGCCTCTGCATTCTGAATTTCTGTACTTTCACCAACTGGGTCATCTGGGTCATTGTTAATTGGGTAATTATCACAATCGTTAAATATATGGGAACCTATATCTATGTCTTCTTCTTCAATGTTTGATTTCAATTGGAAATATTATAGGAAACCATATAGGAATTTACACGTACCTTTGTAGGAATTTGACCATCATTAACTCGACTACCTGAAAATTATAGGAATATGTATACACCCATATTAAATATACAGTCAGTTCTCGACTTACGACGGGGTTCCGTTCCGCCACCTTGGACGTACCGTAAAAACCCACGTATAAGATACCACTTTTTTTTGGAATTTTCGAGGTTAAAACTTAGGGGTATCTTATACGCGGGTACAAGCAATTCAAAATCTGGAAACACTTGCAAAAGATGTAAAATGTGATGTTTGAAACATGTTACACACTCTATTTTGATTAATACATTTCAACAACATTTCTTCAGGCATAGAATAAATCTTCATCACAATCCATTTCGTCCTCTAATCCTATATTGTTCCCAAAAAACGATATCATCTTCAGTTCCATCCAATTCATTGGAAATGCAGCATTTTTTTAATGCTTTTTTTGATAACATCCACGGATATCTCATCCCAAGCGCGATGGATCCAGCGGCAGATTTCAGACATTTAAACTTTTCTCATAGCTCCACCTTTTTTTTTTGGTCAAAAGCCTTCAAAAAGTAGCGGGTATCTTATGCGCGGGGGTACCTTATACGTGGGTTTTTACGGCAAGTCGAATTTCATACAAAAAATAATTAGAAATAATAGACATAAAAGGTATGTAGTACGTTAATAGTTCTAATTTCTGATTGATAATTGTTAAATACATATAAGTAAATAATTACATACATAATATATTAGTTAGTTAAAGAGTCCGCAATCCTAAAGATTGGTTGGAAACAGCACGCCATGCCGATCTATCCTGAGCTAATCCCTTCATCTCCCTATAGCTATTCATCTCAACGTCTTCAACTATCTGACTCACATACTCCAATTTAGGCCTACCTACCCCTCTCTTTCCCTCCACTCTACCTTCTATGATCAATTGTATAATCCCCCCATGCCTAAGGATATGCCCTACTAATCTGTCTCTCCTACGCTGTAACACTCTCCAAATACTTCTCTTCTCCCCTACTAACTCTAGTACATCTTCATTTGTTACTTTATCTTCCCAACCAATCCTCATCATCCTCCTATAACACCACATTTCGAATGCTTGTAATCTACGCTTCTCTTCCTTTCCTATAGTCCACGCCTCACACCCGTACAGTGCTACACTCCAAACATATACCTTCAGTAATCTTTTTCTAATACCCAAGTCAATATTTGATCTTAAAATCTGTTCC
Source organism: Leptodirus hochenwartii (assembly GCA_947310635.1). Lineage (NCBI taxonomy): Eukaryota > Metazoa > Arthropoda > Insecta > Coleoptera > Leiodidae > Leptodirus > Leptodirus hochenwartii. The sequence goes on from OX371176.1 coordinate 43,980,083, forward strand.
TTTTCTACGAATGCCTTCCTACCCTGTGCTATCCTACACTTTATATCTACCTTGCTTCGATTATCTTTTGTGATTCTAATGCCTAAATAACAAAAATCTGACACTTCTTCGATTCTATTATCTCCTATTGAGATCCTCATTTTTCTACTGCATTCCTTTTTGTCACACCTCATCACTTTAGTTTTACCTATATTTATTTTCATGTTAAAATCCCTAGTCAATACTGCCTGCATACCATTCAATACCCTTTCTAAATTCTTTTCGCTTTCTTCCAATATAGCTATATCGTCGGCGAATCTCAACATATATATTTTCTCTCCCTGTACATTCACACCTACACTATACTCTTCTTTTACTTTGTTTATTGCATCTTCTATATATAGATTAAATAATAACGGTGAAAGTGTACATCCCTGCCGAACTCCCTTCCCTATTTTTGCTACCTCTTCTTCCCCCTCAATTCTAACTAAGGCAGTTTGGTGTTTATATAAATTAAAAATTATTCTCCTATCCTTATAATCTATACCCGTTTCTTTTAAAATTCTAAACATTATGTCCCAATCTACATTATCAAATGCCTTTTCTAAATCTACAAAAGCTATGCAAGTTACCTTTCCTACCCTCATTCTTTTTTCTACTACTGTTCTTAGTGCTAAAATCGCCTCCCTCGTCCCTCTGTTTTTCCTAAAACCAAACTGATCTTCTCCTAGCCTTTCCTCTACTTTATTTTCTAATCTCCTATAAATAATCTTTAGCAATATCTTCGATGCATGTGATAGTAGACTAATGGTCCTATAGTTCTCACACAAATTAGCTCCTATTTTCTTCGGCATTGTTACTATTCTACTACGCTGAAAATCCTGTGGTACTTCTCCCTTCTATATATATGTGTAACAATTATTCTGGAGTATTTTCATCATCTGTGTTACTGACATCCATTTGTGACTCCTGAGATTTTTCAGCGATTGTAGTGATAGTGCTTGTTTTTCTTATAAACATGTCTAGATTTGTTTGTTTAGTTTGTTGTTTCTTTTCCATATAAATTTCATTATAACAGGCAAGTGCTTGCTGAATGAGGCGGCGTACTTTCGAAGATCTATCGGTGTCTGAATCACTATTTTCCATGTTGAATTAGCTAAAAACTGCAGCCATGTCTTTTAGCACCATTCTTTGGGTGGTTCTTCGACTTTATCCAGTTCTTTCAACGCCTTTAAAAAAAAAATTTGTAACTCGTTCTTCCTCAATCTCAATCAAGACTTGGTTCGTGAGTTCCTCAACATTATTTTCCAAAAGTTGAATTACATCTTCATAGTCAACTTCCAGATTAAGTTGTTGAGCAAATTGTACAATAATATTGGTTATCTTTTCTACTGTTCAAATACATATTGTTATTATACCGTTTTATGAGTTTCTTCCGTATGCCGTTCATACATGACGTCTGATCAATTCAAATTCTCTCAATGTCTGATCTTTCTCTGTTCCTGCAATTGCTTGGGTAAAAGTGATTCTTAAATAATGCGCTTTGAAGTTCGCAATACCTCCTTGATCCATCGGCTGTAGAATGCTTGTGGTATTAGAAGGTAAATAAACCACTTTTATGTTTGGATGTGATTTCATTAAGTATGGAGGGTGACCTGGAGCATCAATAATATTTTAGAAGCCATGTCTTATTCATCACAATATTTCTTTACTTCTGGAATAAAACAGTTATCAAACCAGTCTTCTAAAAGGCATTGTGTCATCCAAGTCTTTTTAGTCCAACGATAATGTAGCAGTAAATTAGACTTATCGATTCCCTTGAAAGCTCTTGGGTTTTTAGAATTATACATCAAAAATGGCTTCAGTTTAAACCCGGCGACATTTCCACCCAACAAAAGGATCAAACGGTCTTTGAATGCTTTAAAGCTGGCCATGCGTTTAGCTTCTTTATGAATGTATGTCCGTTCGGGCATTTTTTTTCCAAAATAGAGCGGTTTCATCGACATTGAAAATTTGCTACTGCAAATAATTCTCTTTTTCAAGCATCGCTTACAAATTATCTTTAAATGCTTCGGCACTTTTCGAATCTGCACTTGCTGCCTCTCCACAAATCTTCACATTTTTTAAATCTTTCAAGCCAGCCGGAGCTTGCATTAAAATTTTGGTTACAGTTATCACCCTCCTTATTCAAATCTTAGAAAAGACTGCGTGCTTTAGTTTGGATGGTCACGAAATTAAGTGCAACATTCTTTTGTAATAAATCCAATTCTTCAAAGATTTTCCCATTTCATGTATGGTACCATTTCGTTTTTTTTGTGATGATCGTTGATTTTGCTGATACCGATTTTTTTACTGCTTCGTGAATTCGATCTTTGTCCTTTATTATAGTTAAAACGGTTGAATGGGACAATTTAAGTTCCCATGACAAGTTTTGCCACACTCTTTTGCCGCCCTCATGCTGGTTTATTATTTTGATTTTCATCTCTAAATCTATTATTTTTCTCTTATTTTTATCACTCTTATTAGACATTTTGCGATTAAAAAATCAAAGTGGAACTCCAAATATATACCGCGAGTAATCAACCGTCCACAAGCGCACAAGAAGGGTGACTAACTGCACGTTGTTTACAAACTAAAGATGACGCAATCGATTGCGTCATGCAACATTGCAATCATCTTATTTAAGGCGCACGCAGAGAATATTTGACAAAAACTGAAAACAACGGTTTTTTTTACGAGTTTTCTTTTCGTCGTAAGTTCGAAGGTAAGTCGAGAACTGACTGTATTAAAATATATTTAATATATATATAATAAATATTAAATAAATAATACATTTCTCAACAACCCATACATTCCCACCTTGTAATAGATACAACAAAACAAATAATTCTTAATTTGTTTTAAGATTTAGATAAAATGAACTTTATTATTTGGGAATTAATATACATATTTATTTTCATATCGTACTGATTAGTTATGGAAAACACCTTAATCCTGCTATACATTTACCTTTCCTTCTGCTACACCTTCTATAATTAAATGCATAATACTTTCGTGTGTTTTAAACACTTTGTTTTGATTGTATTTGTAATTTTATTTCGTGAAATATTTTATACGCCATCTATTTGATCTTCTCTTATTTTAACTAATCCCTAGTTATTAATTCCTCTATTCAATTTATTTTACTAGATATAATAAATTGTGCTCCCTTCCTTCTGAGTTAGATTTAACGTCTAAATTTTCACCCCCTTTAATTGTATTTTTTTTATTTTCATATTTGAGAAAAATACGTTTACAATTTATTTGTTCGAAATAATATATAGGATTCATTCTAAGATTTTTTAACAAAATTTTAACAAAAAAGTATTAAATACGTGCTTCGTTTTGAAATGCATTGAAATATTAAAATATCATTTCACTTCTAATTGCAATCATCAATTTCCTGCACTTTTTCTAACTTCCTGAATGTCAAGTCAAGTAATGATTCATTTCCATCAACGAATTTTCTTCTTACGTATTTTGAATTATAATAATTTGCATTTCGAATATAATACTATTTGCTCGGTTGATCCTTAAACACGACGATACTAAAAAAAAATTTTTTTTTAAACTTTCTACGGTTTATACAACTTCGATAATATTCAATTTAAATTTTACTATTTGGAAATTGGAAATGGATCCAATTTCCAATTTTCCAATGCTCTAAACGTCTTGGCCTTTTACCCATAGACGTATAAATATCTTGCCACCCTTATACTGAGTATAGGGGGTGATAATAAGTATGCAGAGCAAGGAATCGAATGATATATCATGGAACGCCCATCTGCATGTAGATTGTTAAAAGATGTTGTACTGTCAAAAACTTAAAATTGTTTGAAACAACAAATTCGATTCTTTAAAAAATTCATTGAAAACTATTAACTCTCATAAAATTTATATTTTATACTTCTGTATATATATATGATTTGTTGGGGGTCTTCTTTGGTAGCTGTAATGTTAATATTTTTGATCTAATTCATAATTATAATGCATTGTAATATAAAGCAGAACAAAAATAAAAAAGGAAGTGCTTAATTAATTTTTTAACCACTTTAGAAATGTTCGCAAATTTTTCTGTTCTTCTATGATTTGATTTTTTGACTTTTGTGTACAGTTGCTGTACCATATCCAAGAATAAACATGGATGTAATATGGTGGCCATTGGCAACGCTAGCGCCATTTTATTACAGCGATCCACTTTATATTTAAATTCCAGAAAGCAATTCAATATTCCGGCAATTTCGCTTATTCAAATGAACTACCATTCGATTCTGAAAATGAAACTCGATATAAACTCAACTAACACGTGCACTTTCAAAGTTATCCACAGACTTTGCTGTAATAGAATTCTGAAATACTTCAATAAGTACCAAATAGTTTTATGATTCAAATTATAATCGTAATCCTTACACCCCTATGTCACTATTCCTAATTTTTTATTTATTCAAAACGCAATTTGAAACGGTCTTTCCTCGCTTCCTCTATATTCATACATCTTTCCATATACTTCCATAAATACACGATTTATAATTTTTTAACACACCATCAATTTTTAATAATACAGAAATATGACTATACATTTCACATCTTTGTTTATTTTGATTTTCGAGTTGTATGTTCAATGAAAAAAAGGTGTTTTACCAGAAGAAGGAATGTGTCATATTATTTATTTAAATGCGTATGCTTAAATAAATATGCGTTTGTTTTTAACATTTGTTGAAACAACTGTTGCCAATGTTCAAGAAAAACGATAAAAAATTCAATGAGTTTGTTGATGAAGCAAAAAGTTTTGTTAAAAAATACAAATTTAAAGTAGGAAAATGGACGTGAAAAATATATTGATTAGTATTTGTTAATTCAAACAACTTACAACTAGACAAAACTTTACTACAAATTGTTCAGAACGTTGAAGATTTGGATATTTTTTTAATTGTCGCATAATAATTTAATTAATAAAACACGCAGGGGAAAAAATGCAGGAGCGATTATACAGGTTAGTTTGTAAAATATATGAGAAGGGAGAAGTACCACAGGATTTTCAGCGTAGGAGAATAGTAACAATGCCGAAGAAAATAGGAGCTAATTTGTGTGAGAACTATAGGACCATTAGTCTACTATCACATGCATCGAAGATATTGCTAAAGATTATTTATAGGAGATTAGAAAATAAAGTAGAGGAAAGGCTAGGAGAAGATCAGTTTGGTTTTAGGAAAAACAGAGGGACGAGGGAGGCGATTTTAGCACTAAGAACAGTAGTAGAAAAAAGAAATAGGGTAGGAAAGGTAACTTGCATAGCTTTTGTAGACTTAGAAAAGGCATTTGATAATGTAGATTGGGACATAATGTTTAGAATTTTAAAAGAAACGGGTATAGATTATAAGGATAGGAGAATAATTTTTAATTTATATAAACACCAAACTGCCTTAGTTAGAATTGAGGGGGAAGAAGAGGTAGCAAAAATAGGGAAGGGAGTTCGGCAGGGATGTACACTTTCACCGTTATTATTTAATCTATATATAGAACATGCAATAAACAAAGTAAAAGAAGAGTATAGTGTAGGTGTGAATGTACAGGGAGAGAAAATATATATGTTGAGATTCGCCGACGATATAGCTATATTGGAAGAAAGCGAAAAGAATTTAGAAAGGGTATTGAATGGTATGCAGGCAGTATTGACTAGGGATTTTAACATGAAAATAAATATAGGTAAAACTAAAGTGATGAGGTGTGACAAAAAGGAATGCAGTAGAAAAATTAGGGTCACAATAGGAGATAATAGAATCGAAGAAGTGTCAGATTTTTGTTATTTAGGCAGTAGAATCACAAAAGATAATCGAAGCAAGGTAGATATAAAGTGTAGGATAGAACAGGGTAGGAAGGCATTCGTAGAAAAAGAACAGATTTTAAGATCAAATATTGACTTGGGTATTAGAAAAAGATTACTGAAGGTATATGTTTGGAGTGTAGCACTGTACGGGTGTGAGGCGTGGACTATAGGAAAGGAAGAGAAGCGTAGATTACAAGCATTCGAAATGTGGTGTTATAGGAGGATGATGAGGATTGGTTGGGAAGATAAAGTAACAAATGAAGCTGTACTAGAGTTAGTAGGGGAGAAGAGAAGTATCTGGAGAGTGTTACAGCGTAGGAGAGACAGATTAGTAGGGCATATTCTTAGGCATGGGGGGATTATGCAATTGATCATAGAAGGTAGAGTGGAGGGAAAGAGAGGGGTAGGTAGGCCTAGATTGGAGTATGTGAGTCAGATAGTTGAAGACGTTGAGATGAATAACTATAGGGAGATGAAGGGATTAGCTCAGGATAGATCGGCATGGCGTGCTGTTTCCAACCAATCTTTAGGATTGCGGACTCTTTAACTAACTAATAATTTAATTAGTCATATATTTTATACATTATACGCATTCATATACATTAATATTAAAAGTTATCAAATTTTTTAATAACAGTTTAATTTTGTGTAAATATTCATTTTTACCACACAAAAATATTATTGCAACTTAAAATATTTTTTAATAAAACGTTTAGTTTTGGCTATTAATATTTTAAGAATTATTATTCAATGGAAACAATGGAAAATTGTTAATTTTGTGATGATAATATATCATTATATATATTGTAACTTTAGAATTATTTATTATTATCAATTGAAATTGTAAAATTTAGCTTTTTACTTATTTATTTTGTAATGATCTAGTTTTAGTACACGCTTTCTTATTTTATATGATAATCTATGGTGCTCCGAAATCGTTTTCTAGCAAATAAATTTGGAAAGGTTTCCAGCGGGAATCTTTCCACCTCGGTTGGGAAATCTCATCCCGTATTCACAGTTGCATAACTGCGATTTTATTCAAAATATATTCGGAGAAAACGAGTTCTCCACTTACATAGTAAAGTTCTTTTAATTCGTTTAGAACTTACTTTGCAGTATATATATGCTATTTCATGTACACTCGTGCATGATTTACATACTGTAAAAAGATTATTGAATGCTAAGGAAAATTAAGAAGGGCTTGTCAAAATGGAAAGTAACGTAAAATTGCATTTTTAAATTGGTTTTCCTACATAGTTAGTTTAAGCATATTTTCACGTAGATTCTTGCTGCTATACGAAAAGTTTTTAAAAAAATCTTCGATATTTTGTATTGTTGTATATTTTATTAAGTATCTATAAAAATAAGGAAAATTTTTTTTAGTACGCACATAATATTTTATCTTAAAAATCTTGTCAAAAATTTTTTTAATTTTTTTCGTCACATAAACCTTTGCTCCTATATAATACAACTCACGGAGTTTTATCACCACAAGACTCCAATTTACCATTCGAATTTTTCTTCGGCTCAATTTACCCGACTTTGATATAGGCAATCGAATCGACATTCTTAGCAGAAAATTCAAATACGAAATGCTGAAAAATCTATTTGCTTTCGCGCTGGATATCTACTGACAGATCTTTAGATTACTCTGAAGAGACGGTTTGAGTGAGTATTGATGTGAATGAATATACCGGGTGGATAGGCAAAAAATTACTATGGTCTTAAAAAAAGAAGCTTTCAAATTTTACAATACAAAAATAACGTCCTTACAAATTACGACATTTAAATATCAAACATGTCAAAATTAAGTTCACTTTTTGCATTTTTTATTCGCCCAGTATATCGCAACAATAGAGGACCTTCTCTTGGGACCTTTTCTCAGGGATAAGGGAAAGTATTTAAATCTCCACGCCTGTTTGGATTAATGATCAATATATCGTCGATTTCATGTCAAGTACATTGACGCTTGAACTGAAATCAGTTTAGTTCGCTTTAGAATTTTTTTTTTATCTATTAATGTGGATGATAACTAAATGTAGATATATAAATTTTTCGCAATTTCAAAACGATTTTGGGGAGAAAATGGAATAAATCTAGAAATTGATCCGAATGTGAAATTAAATATATTAAATTCAAATCTTGATTTCGAATAAAATGCACAAAACTATTTTTGAGCACAGAATGCATCGAAAACTCGAAATTTTACTTTTAAGTGAGTAATCAAAAAAAAAAAACCGTAGCTCGTTTTGCACATTATTGAATATTTTCTATTAAATTATAATTCAATTAATAAGCGTATTCCCTCATTTAAATCTGATTATTTTAATATAAATAATAATATAATTACATATCATTAATATTAAATTAATGTGAAAATGACGCGAATTTGCGTAAATTAGTGTACGGATTATTTTAATATATGCAACATTAACATCGGCATAATTACGTAAATTGGTTTATCATCAATTTCTCCTTTCGTTGAAGGCGCAATATTATTATCACTTTATTATATGCAATAAATTAAATAGTACATGATGTGTTATTGACCGGCAATGATAAGTATTAATTAACAATATAAAAAAAATGATTTGTTGATTTTATATCGCATGATAAATGATATTTATAATGGTCAATTTGATTGCGGAAAATGAAAAAAATATATTAATAATGAAAATCAACCAAAGGTGTTTTACATTTACAAATGAAGCTTGTTTGACGCTAAAATACTATTGAAATTATTTGTATGTATTTTAAAAGAAAATTATTAGAAAAACTCACTATTCCTTAGATGACCAATTTGCATCATATTTGATCCTAAGCAAATATTTTGTGATGACGTAGGTAGTATTTAAAAGCACGTTGCGCATATGCATAGCAATAGACCCATCCATCGTTGCCATATCGAATGTATATGCTGATTTTCAGAGAAACATGATTTCCTAAATTATTGTAAACATATTACATATTCTAAACAAAATATATCCAGGGCGGGTATTTTCTTGAGGAGAAATTAATTCAAGAAAATAATAAGAAAAAATAATGATATACGTAAAACGTAAGGCCGTAAGAATAGGAGAGCTCATTCTTTTTACAAAAAAAAAGGAGAAAAAAAAGAACTAATGAAAATACTTATTATTTTTAGCTTATTTTAAAGCTTACTGAATCTCAATAATTATTCCTTAACCTATGATGAAGAAGGAAGAATTTGTTGGCAATGTAAGTCTACTCTATATGTCAGTTTTGGCCTGATATTGAAAAAAATTGCCATTATAAAATGTAGAAATTTTTTTTTTTAAATACATATAATAAAAATGTTTCATATGTGATTTTTTCAAGATGTGTCACAAATAATGGAATAATATCTATAAAAAAAATTAAGAGTAATTGTTATTGATTGATGTGGAATACTCCATAGGCAGGCAAATCAATTATTTTTTGTAAATTATGAAAAATTGAAAAAAAAATTATATTATATACAGTCCCCTTGCTCAGTTTGCGTGATATAAAATAATTGCTTATTTGAAAATACGTATAAAATATTCCGATATTGTCACCTTTAACGAGGTAAAACTTTATTGCCAAATTACATAAACTAGTCCTACTAAAATTGGTACAACTGAAATTCATTCTATGCTTCCAAAAATATTCTTAAATTTATATCTAAGCAACTTATATGCTTACATATACATAATCAACATATACGATCGAAATTACTTACATTTTTCTGTGACTTAAAAATTAAATTTTAAATTTTGTCTTTCTGTAGTGTGTGCAAAATTACATCCTTCGAGTATATGCTTATTTTATCGCTTATTAAGGACAACCAATACTCATTTTAAGCATGTATGGTGGCCATGTTAATATTATCCCATTCCAAAAATCAAACTATTTGTACCAAATAAATGAAATTTTAACCGAAATCAAATTGGTCCTTTCTAAATAGAAATACATAGAAAAAATCCTATTATCTTCATGTAAGTAAAAGATAATTGACTTTGAATATAACACCATTTTGCAGGAACTTCGTGACGTCCTATTTAAATTTCGTCCATGTATTTGTTCGCGCAATAGTCTGATAAAGTATCATACAAAAAATTAGATCTCTATATAGCTTAATTAAGCTATGGCATGGTATCATAATTAGCAACAAAAACTTGCGAGACTCCAGTTCGCCCTTAAGACATAATTTAAGAACGTAATTTCAAATATGCGTCGAAATAACGACATCTACAAGATTTGTTCACATTAGTCAGATGTTTTCCCCAAAAAAATACCTTATTAACAATTAACGATAAATAGTGTAATAAATAAACTTTGTAAATTTTTAATTTTTTTATAACTCTTTAAAATAATATAACGATCTTGCAAAATAAATTTTATGTCAAAACTTATTAGTATATAAAACATCACCCAAATATCGTAACTTAAGTAGCTAGATGCGCATTTTGAAGGCTATGCCACCATTTTCAGTAGCACAAGATAAAAACTAAATAAAATACCTTTATTTATCTTTATTTAACTTTATAAAACTTAAATCTTTATAAAACAATAAACATTAGTTTGTCAAACCAAAAGTAACTAAAATAAAATAAATCTAAAACTATTTTCCTCTTTATATGGTGCAATATCTATATGTACATTGAGCTCTACCAACTTCTTCTGTTTGCTATTTCTAGCGCCCCCTGGTGCCATATAACGATAAAAAAATCATAATTCCAACCGCAGCTCTAATCGTCCACCACCCGCCCCCCTAGGGACTGGCAACCGTTCCTATGGTAACCCACCCCTAGCGATTATATACAGCAAGTAAAAATATACCCTTAGTCCATTGCATGAAAAGTCATATGTATGTTGCGAAACATTTTCACGAAAGTAAACAAGAATAAATCGTAAGAAGAAACTTTGGTGGAAGTTTTTATGGACTTTTCAAATGTTTGGCAGTTAGACAGAATATAAATGTTGCTATTTATGTGTTTATTTAATTAAAACTTAAAAAAAATCAATAGCTTGGAATGTGATTTAATTTAATTTCATTATTTAGAGTTTTTTGTATAAAGGGTTTAAAAAAGTTTCTATATAAGTCGCTTGAAAATCGTTTATGGTGTCTTAACAAATTTTATTAACCTATATCATTTACATGATTGAGATTCTATCGAGTTAACCTTTTGTGGGTTTCTAAAGACCCTCGAATTGTAATTATATGCAAAATGCATAGTTTTGCATATCTTGCATATTTTAGCCTTTTCTTACATATCTTATGCAAAATGCAATTTTGTGCAAATTTATCTTATTTCACGACATATTTAATTAATTTTTATTGTGCATATTTTGCACATATTATTGCATATTTTGACCATATTTCGCCAAAAATGCTGCATATATATGCGCATATTTTAATCAAATTTCTTGTATATAATTAACAAAAAACTTAATATGCTTGTTATATGCTATTTTCGTAGAAATATTTAGTTATATTTGTTTAATTTTTTTATAGTATTTATCCAACTAGTAAGTTAATTAATTTCGTTTCAAAACAACAAAAATCAATATTAACTTTTTCAATTTTTCATCCTTTAAAAGTAGTACTCTTCAATTAACTGAATATAATTATTTGTTATTAATTAAAACTAATATTCCACCAATCATCTATTATAAGTCTTTCGATTATTCTGCTCACATTACACAATTCAATATAACTTATACTGGTGGGTTATATATTTTTTACGTTACTTTACTACGTAATTAACTTTAACCGAGAGGATACTTGACTTAATACCTACTTAACGAACAGATGTTTTCATCTGTTTGAACATAGTTTACTCAGTGTCTACACTACTTGACATTTGACAGTATATGTATATAGGGCTTACTCTTGTGGTCTCTTCTCTTCGGAGCCACCGAAGCGCCACCATCATGCTGAAGTTGAGGAAGGCACACACGAACACCTGTATTTGCCTTTTGACTTATGTGCTTTCATCATCACACTGATCAAGGCAAGCCGAAATAAACAAACAACATAAGTAAAAAAAGGGAGCGCCATTCGTTTTGAATCTATGTATATATAATTATAGGTTATGGAATTATGAAATAGCATAATTTATATATATATATATCCTTAATACCCTTAATCCTTAAAAAATATACTTAAATCTAGTTTCAGTTGGTCTACGTGTTTGTCCTATATATACTTTAGGCAACTTGAACAAGATGTTTCATAAATACCAGATTTTTTATTGAAATCAATCGAATCTTTGGGACTTCTTAAAAAATTAGAAAGACTATTATATGTTGCTTCAAAATTACATTTATTTAAAATACTATCTAAATCACATGCAATTAAGGATCAAATGGTAATTTAACAAATTTTGGGGTTGAATTATTACTTTGTTCCAAACTACTAATATTTCTCATATCTCTTGTTCTTTTAAATTTAACTTAATGCTTGTTACGGTATTTGGGTGATACTCTATATTATAATTTAACACGGTAGAAAAAGTAATATATATATATATATACATACATATATAAATATTAAATACATAAGGTTTTTCTTTCTTTTTCTTAAAGGCTTAAAGATTTACACAGTTCAGTAAATTTGCTTAAACACCAAAATTTATTTTACATACGGTCAACGTATAAGCAAATAAACCAACTTTGATTATTTAAAAATAAAATAAAACATGCGTGAGACTCTCACGGGGTAGAAATGAAACTACTTAGCTCCTAGGAAAAGTTGATTTTTTGCATTGTTTTTTTTTCTCCATTTGTTAATGATTTGATTTTAATTGATTTTGATTGACACTCTGATCATCAAAGAAAGCATTATTAACTGTAATGTCGTACAGTCTATAAAGAGGAGTTTGGATTAAATTTTGTGTATGATGCACTAGTGGGTGCATTTCTATTTGTCGATGGCTCGCTCAGCTGTATCAGATTCATTTCGTTGATCTCTCACACCGCATGTATCTTCACGTGTAGACCGCATGCCTGAATCAGTGGCATTCAAATTCTCTATACCACTCACTGTGTCCTCACTTAACGACGGTATCGATTCATCCAGTTTATTTGAGGTCGTTGGAAGGTTATGTTGTCCACCGTGTTTCTTTAATGCCCTTTGCCTGGCTCGATACTCTCTACTTCTTTCCAAGGTACTTGTTGGCACTTTTCTTGGCGGATTATTCGCTTTCTTCCGTTCTCTAAAGGCTCGCACTCTATCTGTCCTTGTCTATTTCCCCATTTCACTTTTCACACAATGGAAATTGTTAGCTAAAAGATTAAGCTGTGTTTGTGTAATATATAATAAAATACGCAAGCGTCTACTGGTTGCCTTATGCCACGTATACACACAGTACACGCGGCGCATGCGCGTATGGTGTTTCACTTTTCGTGACGGAAGCGTTTCACTTTTCGTGACGTTCAGGCCAATTTGCCCTACCGCGCCTATAGAAGTTTCACTTCAAAAAATAAAAAACAATGGCTATAATATAAATTTTGTACTCTACATATGCGTATACAAATGGAATAAAAGACAGTTTTAGAAATAGAAAATAACTAATAAATATAATTTTTTCTGGTCGTGTTGGTCAAATATTGTTGATATTTAACGAATTTTTGTCATTTTGAAAAAGTATTAAATTTTATTTGATCTCCAACCAAAAGTAAATAATGAATTTTTAGTCCTGTCCAAATATTGAAATAAACGTTGTTTTCTCAGTTTGAAAAATGGCTTTGAGTTTAGAATGATCTTTAATTGTGTGTGGTGATAAGATTGCAAATAAATAAAATTAGAGAACTTGAAATACCATCCGTTAAACCTTTTCAGTTGTGAAGAAATAGAGATTTCTATATCAAATTGTTATCAAGGCTAGCCCTCTGAATTATTAACTATATAAAACACACCAAGGTTTAATTAGTTGATTCAACTAAGGGTGATTATTGTCTGTTCTTATCGCTAACTCTGTTCCTCGCTCATCTACCCTCTACCCCCGGCTAGCAGCTACCCTTAGTGTCTAAAATCTAAGGGCAAAAAGCCGCCGATATGTGCCACCCCTTGTAATAGGCGATAATAGCTGAAGATAATATAACAGTTAAGTAGATGCTGCTCTCCCGGTGATTCCTTGTTTGAGGGGTTTCCTATACCTAATATCATATACAGAAGATAATCTGTAAACTAACATACAGGGTGACTTGCAAATTAAAAACGCATTTCTATATTTAAATATATTTTATATGCGTAATGTATAAAATTGCATTAATATGAAACTTATATGCCTAATGCATAATATTGCAATTAAAGTTCCATTTTACATAATTTATAATTGATGCTTAACGATACACACACACTAAGATTTTGTTTAATTAATATAGTCCGTTATATAGTATAATAAATTGATTTCAACTTTTTACATCATTATAAACAGTCTTAAAGTTATTTTATAAATGATACTATTTAAGTCACTATTTGTTACAAGAAACAGTTATTATCAGTGCGGTAAGTTACTTGGTATTTTAGACGTTTGCTGAAGAATGAATAAGTAAGTTTAGTACCGTGGTATAGTCGTTAGATTGGCACCAGGGTAGCTGTGGGTTCAAATCCCGCTCCGGTAGGGATATATTCTTGAGGAAAAATCCGTTGCGGACCGTGGATGTTGTGCATGTTGCCATCCAGGAATTCCTGGATGAGCATTGAGACAGATGTTCGTCAGAATTGGTTTATTTCAAAAATATTCAAAAAATATGCACGAGACTCTCGCGCGGTAGAAGTGAAACTTCTTAGCTCCTAGGAAAAGTTAATTTTATACATTGCTTTTTTTCCATTTGTTAACGATTTGATTTTGATTTTGATTGATTTTGATTGACACTCTGATCATCCAAGAAAGCATTATTAACTATAATGTCGTCCAATCTATAAAGAGGAGTTTGGATTAAATATTGTAGCCATATTTTTATAGTTTTTTTTCTCACCAAACCAATTAAATAACTCGATCCGTGTATTTTTCTTCTTTTTATGTGGACATTAATACAATGATCATCATCAATGTCTCTTGGCAAATGATTCACCATCGTATTCACAGATATTGGAACATTAATAATTTGCCCATAAATCCCATGTACATATCGTAAACTTCGAATTTGCATAAATGGAATTCTGGGTGAAATTAACCTCTCTGACACTAAATCTAATTATGGTAGATGACCAGGTCATTCTGGGTAGACAGAACCATTTGACTTCGATAACATTGGAATGGTAATCCGAGTGCGAGAATTTCGGCATGAATTGCACGCTATCACATCTTCAATGATAATGGCTGGAAACGCAGTATGTAAAAGTTGCTCGTGCTTAGGATCAATAGGTTTCACATTGTTCTTAAACCATATTCGATCACATATGGAACACACTGTACCTAGCGCATTATTGAAAAATTGTTTATCAAATTCGCGATGAGCAGGTTGAAAGAATCTAAATTTTGTGTATGATGCACTAGTGGGTGCATTTCTATTTGTCGATGGCTCGCTCAGCTGTATCAGATTCATTTCGTTGATCTCTCACACCGCGTGTATCTTCACGTGTAGACGGCAGTGCCAGAATCAGTGCCATTCAAATTCTCTATACCACTCACTGTGTCCTCACTTAACGACGGTATCGATTCATCCAGTTTATTTGAGGTCGTTGGAAGGTTATGTTGTCCATCGTGTTTCTTTAACGACCTTTGCCTGGCTCGATACTCTCTACTTCTTTCCAAGGTACTTGTTGGCACTTTTCTTGGCGATTTATTCGCTTTCTTCTGTTCTCTAAAGGCTCGCACTCTGTCTGTACCTGTCTTTTTCTCCATTTCACTTTTCACACAATGGAAATTGTAAGCTAAAAGATTAAGCTGTGTTTGTGTAATATGTAATAAAATACGCAAGCGTCTACTGGTTGCCTTATGCCACGTATACGCACAGTACATGCGGCGCATGCGCGTAGCATGTTTCACTTTTGGAGACGGAAGCGCGTTTCACTTTTCGTAACGTTCAGGCCAATTTGCATTACCGCGCCTATAGAAGTTTCACTTCAAAAATTGTAAAGATTATGTAACATGGTAGTAGCTGAATCTGCTCATATCCAATAAAAAGACAAGTTATTAACAATGTATTTTTGTCGAATTTCTTTTAGCCACTGATCGTTGATTTGTGGATTTGTTGTTGTTTTGTGAACCAGAGGTGTAAAATATGCCGAAAACCTCAAAAGTGCCAAAAAAATGTCAGAAAAATCTAAGTGATAGAAATATCAAAAGTTGCAAAATTGTTTGACCTTGTTACTCTCAAATTAAATTTTGGTGTAAAATTTTATGAAAATAGTTTTTATTGACTACTCTTCAAAATTTCTTGGTTCTTATCGCAAGTTTTTCCAATAAATTTGTTGGGAAAATGTCATACTTTTGTGCTGCTTCTGACATTTCTGTCATTTAATGTTTTTGCCATATATCACACTTTTGCCACTTAAAAAATCACTGATTTGTAATAGCCTTTTTAACTAATATCAAATGTAAATTATACCACTTAAGAAATTTAATACGAAAGCAAATCTACTAAAGAAAATGTTATTTGTACGATAACTATAGATAATAATAATAATAATAAATCCATTTATTGGCATATGCTAGATTAGGAAAGAACAGCCAAAAGGAATACCATCAAATAATAAGATATAAGGCTCATCCTTGCTGTTCCTTACACCCCTGTGCCATCTTTTTTAAAGATAGCGTATAAAAGATTTTGATGACTAATTTTTGAACTCTAAAATGAGATTTCGTAAAATACTTTATTTTTCAAAATTATCAATATTTTGCCGATTGTTTGAAATATTTGCCCTATAATACAATAAATATAGTATAGAATATCACCAAAATACCGTAACTTAAAGCATTAAGTAGCTAGATGCGCATTTCGAAGGCTATGCCCCCAACTCATTATATAACATTGAATTAAATAATATCCGAAATATAGCAGTACAAAATGGCTATTCTTATAAAATTATAAATAACATATTAAGAAAATATAAAAGAACAAGAGATATCAGAAATATTAGTCGCTTAGAATAACAACTCCAAAATTTGTTAAATTGCCATTTGATCCTATAATTGCACGTGGTTTAGATAGTATTTTAAATAAATATAATTTTAATGTAACATATAATAGTCTTGCTAATTTTCTAGGAAATCCCAAAGATTTGATTGATTTCAATAAATATTTATGAAATATCTTGTTCTAGTTGTCCTAAAGTATATATAGAAGACAAACACGTAGACCCATTGCAACTAGAGTTAAGGAGCATTTAACTCATTTCAGATTAAATAGAAAAGATTAAAGTGCTGTAGCCGAGCATATTTTTGAATCATATTCAAATTAGTTCACTTAAATTACTTAAAAGTGTGTTGAATTATTCCGAGCTAAATGCTTATACATGCATAAATCTAAATCAAATTTATTAAATTTAGATTCAGGCCCAATACTTGTCATATTTGCCATTTTTAAAATACTTGTCAATACTTAAAATACTCTGTCATATTGACTTATTTATTTGATAGTATAGTTAAAGAGTCCGCAATCCTAAAGATTGGTTGGAAACAGCACGCCATGCCGATCTATCCTGAGCTAATCCCTTCATCTCCCTATAGCTATTCATCTCAACGTCTTCAACTATCTGACTCACATACTCCAATCTAGGCCTACCTACCCCTGTCTTTCCCTCCACTCTACCTTCTATGATCAATTGCATAATCCCCTCATGCCTAAGGATATGCCCTACTAATCTGTCTCTCCTACGCTGTAACACTCTCCAAATACTTCTCTTCTCCCCTACTAACTCTAGTACAGCTTCATTTGTTACTTTATCTTCCCAACCAATCCTCATCATCCTCCTATAACACCACATTTCGAACGCTTGTAATCTACGCTTCTCTTCCTTTCCTATAGTCCACGCCTCACACCCGTACAGTGCTACACTCCAAACATATACCTTCAGTAATCTTTTTCTAATACCCAAGTCAATATTTGATCTTAAAATCTGTTCCTTTTCTATGAATGCCTTCCTACCCTGTGCTATCCTACACTTTATATCTACCTTGCTTCGATTATCTTTTGTGATTCTACTGCCTAAATAACAAAAATCTGACACTTCTTCGATTCTATTATCTCCTATTGTGATCCTCATTTTTCTACTGCATTCCTTTTTGTCACACCTCATCACTTTAGTTTTACCTATATTTATTTTCATGTTAAAATCCCTAGTCAATACTGCCTGCATACCATTCAATACCCTTTCTAAATTCTTTTCGCTTTCTTCCAATATAGCTATATCGTCGGCGAATCTCAACATATATATTTTCTCTCCCTGTACATTCACACCTACACTATACTCTTCTTTTACTTTGTTTATTGCATCTTCTATATATAGATTAAATAATAACGGTGAGAGTGTACATTTGATAGTATATTAATCACGATTCGTGACAGCGGTATTTTATTTATTTTTTATCTTGTACTACTGAAGATGAGGGCATAGCCTCCGAAATGCACATCTAGCTCCTTAATGCTTTGAGTTACGGTATTTGGGTGATATTCTATACTATTATTTAACGCCGTAGTGATAATTTAAAAAAAAAACAATAAATACAATGTCATGAACCTCGACAAAGCAACAGCCTGTATAATAAGTACCCTTATTTTTCTTATACACAATACAATATAATATACATCTAAGAGGTAATGAGGTGCACACATTAGCTGCTTTGGGGATGCATATCATCTCCCGTTCTAGACTAGTTGGTGCAGCAACCCCATGTACTAGATTGCCTTTGTTTTCCCCTAATAATAACAATCCCTTTATAACTGCAAACGATAATCCCGAAGTGAGCTTGCTGTTGCAGCCTATTATTCACATTTAAGCGGATCGTACAAACAGATAAAGGCTGTTTAAACACAGATAACACCCTGTATATTATATTGAATAGGGGTTGGTGGTCGTAATTGAGCTGAGAAATGTTGTTATTGTTGATTACATTATGTGCGTTTAGTGATTAGAAAAGATAACGTTGAATTTAACATATATTAATATACAAATAAATAAGTTGGTCGAAAAGATTATAAATTTATTTTATTGACAAATTTTAAAGGTTTCGTTAAAATTGATCAAATAATTTGTATATAAGAAATTTCTTATAACACATCAAATACTTTTGGAATTGCATTTTAGCTTGGTTTTCCCCTAACATACTTTCTAATATATGCGGTATTTTCCAAAATTAATATCCACATTTCAACTTGTGTCATTTTCGGTGCCAAAACGGACAATGTGACACTAGCACAGTTTTCTGTTCCACATCGTTTCAAACAAAATTTTACAGAAGCTAAAAATAACAAGCTAATAAAACAAACAAAAGTACAAAGTTAGTAGAGTTCGGTTAAAATATGGGGCAAAGTATTCCAACATCAACATTTCCAACATTTTACCTTCGCTCTAACAAACGCATTAACCAAAGACGTAAATTAATTGATGCCGAGGCTCAAAGACAGAGACAGAAGGAGGAACAGAAACGACAACCCATCGTTGATAAAGAGATTCCTGAAATAATTGAAAGTAAACTGGATGAAACTATTGTTTGGGTTGATTCCGTGGACCAAGATAATGTTAAAGTAAAAAAGGTATGAAATAACAATGGAAAATTGAAAATATTGATTCTCGAACGTATTCTGTTATATATTTTATATATTTTAACGTTATATATTGCAAATGTTTCTTTTCCCCCTAGTAATTCAGTTATCTTTGAATAACTGGAATACTATTTCTTTACGAATACTGTTATTTTCGTGATAGTTATGAAAACCTTTTTTATTTTTGTATTTTCGAAAATTGATTCCCGATTTAAAGCATTTCCGATACTAATTCTTTAATTGCACTTGCTTATTAGTTCAAAGTTTTTATTTCGCCAATTGTTGTAAATTTAAAATCAACTTTCATAAATACAGCTTGAAGATACTTTTCAATTCCTTAATAATTATGAGGTGAATTTATTCTCGGCTATCCTACAATTTATTTTTATTATCCTTTGCATCTCTACTTCCTGATTAGCAATATATTACAATGCAGAAAAAGTTAAGTTACCTAATGTTCTCAAACTAAAAAATGCTCATACTCTTGCAACGAACCACAAATTTGACGTTTCAATGTATAACTTTACTAACCTTACGATAAGAGTTCGTGAATAGTTTTAGTAGTGACTCATACAAATCTTAGTTTTTTTTTTTAATTTCTAAATGTAGATTTCATGGTTTAATTTGCCAACCAAATGGCGCATAACAAAATATTGGCACAGGTGTTTGGAAACAGATACGGAAATGACGGACGATTTCATTCATACTCCTTTTGGGTTTCTCATACTTGTATTTTTGTTTATGTTATTATTTTCTCTGTTCATAACACCAATGTTAGCTAAATAATGAAATAAATGTGTATCATTTTTATATTAAAGTTAATTATTTAATTATATTTTAAACATGAGTTATTCAGATTTTAAAACCAAGGAATTAAAAACAATATTATGGGTACTGATTGTACCAAACTGATTTGTGGGTACCAAACAACAGCTCGTTTTTTTTTAATTTAATTTTTTTTTAATATACGCATCATAAATTAGAATAACCTGCATAATGGCTTCGCTTCTGTGTTCTAAACAAAAAAACAAGCTACGCTTCTACACTGCACTGTGTAAAATAGATGATGAGCTTGGCGCATATACTGAGTCTAGGATTGCAAAGAGCTTGCGCCAGTCACTGGACAATGTATAAAATTCCGCAATTTTATATCGTAAATTAAAAAAATTCTTTAGAAACGCGTAATTGTTTATAAATTTAGAGTGAACGTAAATCAATATAATTTCATGTGTACTTTAGTTTTCAAAGTTCTTCAAATGCTTTCCATTGTAATGTTCATGCAGTTTCCAACTAATCCTTATAGTTGAAGATAAATATATATAATCAGTGATTGCATATAGCAGACATGACTAAACATAATTTACAATATAAATATTTTTACAAAAGAATTTCGCCTTATATCTCTTTATATTCGCACTTTTATATTGGAAATTGAGTAAAACTTATTAAAGTTTGTAATATACTTTCTTTCTATTTTTTTTTTTAATATTTTTCCTAACAATGTACTTATTCAATTACTTGTATACAATGCTATTACGCTTGTATTATTTATTTTAATTATTTACAAAGAAGGTATATATATGCCTGTCGAATTTTTTAAATTATTTACAAAGAAGGTATATACCTGTCGATTTTTATCAAAATTATCGAAAAAGTACAAAGGTATATTCCTGTCGATTTTCATCAAAATTATCGAAAAATTATCGAAAAAGATGAGAGGTATATACCTGTCGATTTTCATCAAAATTATCATTTCCCATTAGAAAATGTCCCATTCAATCATTTTTTCACGTTTAATAAAAATTTATAATCTAAGCATGGACAGTCCATATAAAAATGTTTCTAAATGCTGCCATTGAAATTGAACACGCAATTAACATCGCGTATTAATTTACAGTTGCTGATCGTGTTGCTATCGCCATCTACATATTTTAATATTAGATGTGTGTGCGACAACGACGATAAACACACACACAGATTACATACTATTTATTCTCGACGAACAAGGCGGGAATGCAAGTCTAACTACATGGTTACGTGAATGCAATCCCATCTTTGCACATGCTATTTTATATGGGCAGTTTCAATGGCACCTTGAACGGTAAGTTGAAGCGAAGAATATAAACTCGAAAAAGTTGATTGCGTTGGTTGAAGCGAGACTTTCGCCGTTTTCTGAGAAAGTTCTCGCTCTAGTGGAGTATTCGTTATCAAGGAACGCGTTTTTATTATCCGAATTTTATCTATACACTAGTACACCTACTGCCAAGAATATGGCAAATCAGACATAAATGTATAGTTTAAAAACTGAAAAAAGAAAATACAATTATTGACCGATTGTTTGAGGACGCTATTGTGTATTTATTTTGTAATTCATAAATCCAACATAATTTGCTATAAAATATTTGACAAAAATCAAAATAAAATATTTAAAAAATTTAAATAAAAGAAATGTATGTAAAAAATTATTAGATATATATATATATATATCATCGCCAGGTCTCGCCTAGAATAATTTTAAGTCAGACACTTTAAGCCACAATTATTGACTATGTCTTTGACTCGATTGTACATGACAAATGGCCGCTATGCCTTTGATTATGATATACGAGTCTATATGAATGTAGAGGAAAATTAGTCATTCTTAATTTTCAATTTCCGACCAATTTAGCAAATAGACTTAAATTTTGAACAAAATGGGCAAAAATAGACATAATCACTTTAATATAACACCAAAATCATTGAAATCTGTCGAGCCGTTTCGCAGAATTTTTTTTATACGGGTAAATGGTAAACTTTTGTAGTAAGCATGGAAATAATGATTTTTATCTTTAAGCGGGACAAATTACCGAAAATCGGGATTGTCCCGCTAAAAGCGGGACGTATGGTCACCTTACTTATTTGTGTTATTAATTTTATTCCAATAATAATATATAATACGATTTTGCCACGTGTTACTTCAAGAATATATTTAATAAAAATGAATAGTGTTAGTTCCTGATTGAAAATAGAGTTTTGTAGACTTTCTCTTGAGGGCAAAGTAAAAATTAAAGAATTAGGTAGGCCATTGCCTGATTTAAATTCATCACAAACTTGTGCAATGAGTTTTTATATCAATGAAAGATAGAAGAGTGAAATACCACTTTCAAGAAATGATTGAATTTAATCATCTCGCATCCATTTTAGGTAAGATTTCTTACTATTATGTTACTTTTTAAGAAATGCGCCCCCCTCGATTGAAATTGCAAAAGCCGCCACTGTTTAGCATAAATGTTAACCTGCAGTCTACACTGCAGCGCAGCGCAATAAGGCCTTTACATAGCATGTACCTACCTCACCTATCCATAACATCTCTTCAAGTCAAGCGAGTCAATGCGTATATCTATCTACCAGCCGATATTATAGAAATATCGATGCCCTGAGCCATGAACCCATTCTAGACAACCTTCTAGATACGGGGCGCATTTCTGGCGGAAGCAACGTCGTAATCTCGCCTTTCCGGTCGATTAGCGGCCGACAATATAACCGCCATATTGGATTTTGATTTAAGAAGTCGCATCACTTTGTACTGTACACTATAGGACATGGAAGCTATCCAAACTTCATAAAAAAAATGTGATTGAAACGAACCGATTCCACGGGCATAAATATATCTACCTTGTAATATTCACTGAAGTAAATAGAGGCGGTTGAACCTTTGGTAATGATACCTTTCATCCGCTTTAATAAAAATTTATTTTCTATTCGGGCTGAACCGTTTTGAACCATAATTCTATAATTCAGATATTATTTACTGAATCTATTATTAATCTGAGCGATATGATTTTTTTATTCATTGGTAATTCTAAATTAAATAAATATGTGATACAATTAAGCAATGATTTTTATGACTTAAGGTAAGGTCCATCCAGATGCTCAAATTATTTGGCCAAACTCGTTTACATAAACAGGTTGAACAAACACGTTTGTCCTCGCGAAAGTTTTAAATTATGAAAATCCAATTACAAAAAATTGAGGATAGGAGAGTAAAGATAAAAGTTAGAGTAATAATATGTAGGCGTTCTATTTAATAGAAACAATATATTTGCTATTACATTTTGGAAAACTTTCAAAGGCATAACGAACGAACTAAGTAAATATCTTTATGATAACGTAGGTAGTATTTAAATGTCTGATATGGGTCATTCCATACCAAGTGGCCTAACGACCATTTTGGTACCATCTTGGATCTTGATGAAATTTGGTGTAGGTGTTGAACATTCCTTCAAATGATGTTGTGCAAAATCTCTCGTTTATTAGTAGTATAGATAGGGCGCTATGGCCTATCTCTCGTTTATTAGTAGTATAGATAGGGCGCATATGCATAGCAAAAGTCCCATCCAGCGTTGCCATATCGAATGTATATGCTGATGTTCAGAGAAACATGATTTCCTAAATATTTTGTACAAGTTGTTGTAAACATATTAATTGTCTAGAATTGTTATTTAATACAGGAACTAATGGCGGGCAGCGTGACACTAGCCATTACGTAATGTCAGCGCTATGCTACGTCACGTCACGCTGTTCGCGAGTTCGAATCTCGCTCCGGTCGAGATATTTTCTGCAGAAAAAAACCTTCTGGACCATGGATGTGCTTACTGTGTATGTCGAAAGCAAAGTCCATGTCCCTAAGTGTCGCCGCTCAGGTGTACCCTGAAGTGTGCATGGTAACAGTTCAAGAAAAAATTATGATACGGGCTAGTAATACGTGGAGTGTACATCCATCGGAATGCAAGAGCCTTCAGCGCCCATTCTTTTAAAAAATACATGTTCTATTCTTTGTTCAAACCAATAAATATATATGTAATGTACAATTAGTAACTTAAGAAATGACCCCATATAGGAGATTCATTCACGCTTAGAACATAGTGTAGGTATATACGAGGTAAGTTTTAAAAGTAGTGAGAACGCATGCACAGTGCGCGATTTGGCAACATTGCAAGTTTTCCCTCCAGTTAGATAAACATTTAATCTACCTCCAGTACAAGTCTCAACTACCCGCTGCTACAGCACTTTTTTTACTACGTGTTCTTGTGAAGCTAGTTTTTTAAGTGTGTCACGGAAATGGACGTAACAAAATTGGAACAACGTTATGCGATAAATTTTTGTGTCAAACTTGCCGAAACCGCAACGGAAACTTTTCAAAAATTGACGCTAGCGTATGGGGAGCAGGTCTTATCGAAAGCTCAAGTTTTTAGGTGGCACAAGGCCTTTTTAGAGGGACGTGAAAACGTTAATGATGAAAATCGGAAAGGACGACCGTGCAGTTCAAAAACCGACGAAAATTTGGAAATAGTGCGAGTTTTTGTGATATCTGATCGACGAATGACTGTCTGAATGATCAGCAGTGAATTGAATTTGAACATTGCCACTGTCTATGACATGTCAACTCAGGATTTGGGCATGCGAAAGGTATGTTCGAAGATGGTTCCCAAAATCCTGATACCTGAGCAAAAACAACATCGGATAGCTGTGTGTTCACATCTTCTGCAGAATATTGAAACTAACAAAGATTTACTAAAAAACGTGATCACAGGTGTCGAATCGTGGGTACTTGAATACGACCCTGAAACGAAACGCCAAAGTCAAGAGTGGCACACCTCCGACTCACCACGTCCGAAGAAAGCACGGATGAGCAAATCCAAGATTAAAACAATGCTCATTTGCTTTATCGACAGTTATTGTTCATAAGGAATTTGTGCCCCCGGGGCAAACTGTCAATCAGCAGTTTTACCGCGAAGTTCTCGAGAGACTAAGGAAAAGAGTTCTTCGAGTCAGACCAAGCATTTCTGAAAGTTTGATGTTGCATCACTCTATTAGGCAATTTTTGACACAAAAAGGAATTTCAGTGGTTCCTCAGCCCCCCTACTCACCTAATCCATCACCCTGTGACTTCTTCCTTTTTCCCAAGTTGAAAATTCAACTCAAGGGACATCATTTTGGCACTATAAACGTCATTCAGAAAACCGTGACGGACCAACTTCGTTCGATCCCACTTAACGACTTCCAACACTGCTATGAGCAGTGGGTGCAACGTCTCCGACGCTGTGTGGCCTCAGAAGGGAACTATTTTGAAGGTGATAAGGTTGAATTGTAAATATAAAATAAATAAATAGTTGTACTGAAACAGTCTCATTACTTTTTAAACACACCTCGCACACTGTAGCGCAGCACAGCGAGAGAATTCGAGCTCTAAACATGATTAGTGATAGTGTGCGGTATAGCATTTAGATTATTCTATTGCCTGTGATTAATTGTATAAAACATCACTCAAAAACCGTAACACAACCGCAACTGTTGAAAAAACAGTTGCTCACTGCTCCAATGATGAAGAAAAGGCTTCTTTGGACTATAAAATATGCAAGTTGGACTGCAGATGATTGGAGGAAGTTGTTGTTCTCAGATGAGGCACACTTTTTAGTGCTGGGGCAGCGGTTACGATATGTCATAAAATCAGACAATAAAAAACTAACAGCATCCCCTAAAAAAGATGTTGTGGGGTTGTTTTTCTTACATGGGACCTGGAGCTCTTGTCCTAATTGAAGGAATGATGAATAGTGACAAGTATAAACAGTTACTGGAACGTAAACTAGTCAGCAATTTGGAAAAAGTTGTTCCCAATGGTGAAGCAATTTTTCAGCAAGATTTAGCTCCGTGCCACAAATCAAAGAAGATGATCAAATATTTTAGGGAAAGTAATATTATTTGCCTTGACTGGTCTGGGAATTCACTAGATTTAAATCCCATAGAAAATCGGTGGGCTATTTGCAAGGCTAGGCTTCGAAAGATGGACTGCATAACAAAAAATCTGATGATTGGAGTGTGATTTCGGAACGAGCTGTTACTGGAAAATTGTAAGAAATTGGTCGATTCTATGCCAAATCGAATTTAATAAGTAATTAAAACTAAAGAGGGATACACTTCCTACTAAAATAAAGAGTTATGCGTGTGTAATTACTTATTTCTAAAATTTTATAAGTAATAAATACATTTTTTCTAACACTTTACTTCTGTTCACATTAATTCGCACACCACTGTAGCTTAAAAAGATATATTCTTAGCAGTAGAAGCAGCCTGACGTCACGTTGCCATTGCAACCCGGGCCGCTAGTTTGTTTTCGGCTCATACGATACGCGAACCAAAGAAACAGATGATATACTGCATACGGTCGCTCTCACTCTATCGCTTGCAGCGGATAGGATGAGTGCATATGCATTTAACTCCTACTTGCTCGCCGCCACACCGTGTTGTGTTGAGTGCTATCGCGGCGCAAGCTTTATCTTTTAGGAAATATAATGCCTAGTTAAAATATCGCAATACAATTATATATCTGCGGTGATGCGCTCAATGTTCAGGGGGGGCGCGCGGCCGTGCGGCCTCGAAAGAAACCGCCACTGCTAATGATACTAATTGTACATTATAATAAAGTTGTTTGCTGTCAATTTACATATCACAACCTATTATCGGGTAACATGTATATTAGGCGGAGAGTTCGAAGGCGGTCTAGGACGTCGTTATAGCAATGAACGAATACTTCGTCCTATTCATATAATATACAGCGCCGATACATCATTGCCTGGCGACGGCGATGCTTCGTGCCATGCCGTGCCGTGCCAACGACGGCACGGCGATGTCGCGTGGCAGTGCTGCACGCTTCCACGCCGCCCACTCATTTTATTGACTTGTGTCAAAGAAATATGCCCGAAGCTGCACAATATACAGTACGCGTTTTGAGTGATTTTATTTTTTTTCAAATCAGAATTGTACAAATAATTTACAATTTTAATGTTTTGTCGAAATGTCCAATTGAATGGATTAACTTTTACTGAAATTTTTCATTTTTCTACAACAATGATTGTATAGGGAAATAATGCATTAATTCGTTATTTTTTAAATAAAATCAAGAAAAATCGAATATTATGTATTTTTATAGATATTTATTAAATGGATTAGAAAGAAAAGTTAACGTGGGATCAACAATAAAAATTGAGTGTGAAAAATCGTTGAATGAATACATTTGTAGTGGGGTGGCATTGTTGCTTATCATTCCACAAGAGATTTTGGAAAAAATTGTTTATATAAATAGTAAATATTAGCGGAGGATCATCAGACTATTGTAATTATCTGCATAGAGCAAACGGAGCACCGTTTCGTTGACTCAAAACGGAATTTTATGTAATTATTATGTACAAAACACCTCTTATAGTTTTGGTCTATTGATATCAATTTAACGGTAATTTTTTGTAAATTTGTAGCAATGAATTTTCGAACAAATATTTAGTAAGGTTTTTATTTTTTCGTATGTTTTCACGTATATATTAAAATATATGAAATTCTTGATGAAATTTATAAGGACTAAGGTCCTTATAAATTTCATACAAAGGTCCTTTGTATGAAATTAAATTCTACAGAAATAAGGTCTAAATATAATTTTATATAGCATTTTTATCGAAATATCTTCGATTTAATAAAAAACTCTTCATAAGATACGTTCGCTCGTTACGTCTAATCTTTTTTAAAATATAATAAGTTCAGTTTTATTCCATTCACTTTGTTTTAATATTATAAATTTTTATTAATATAACTTCCCCAATATAGGGCTAAATAACAATAGATTTTTTTGATAAATTTGATATTGCTCACATATTTTTTCGGTGAGCATCTTTTCGGTGATCTCGAGCTCTCGTTGAATATTCAGTTTCTCAATTGCAAAATTGAAAAAAAATATATATATATAACTTTATTTTTTCATTTTTATTTTAATATTGACTTCTGAAATCCTTTTAATTATTGACAAACATCAACTGAAATGTTGAAATAATATAAATTGAAATATTTGATTTAATTTTTAATTTCAACAAACCGCTCGTTATTTTTTTTTATTACCCGATATCATTTTTCTATATTCAGATGTAATTAATTTAATACACCCTGTATATCATTTAGTACGCACAATTTTATCCCACCAATATTTATTCAAATTTTATTCATAGTTTAGTTTGCGTTATGAGACTCATCAATCTTTATTATTTCAATCGCTTAGTACGTTAAATATTCCGCCCTTTTGTACGAATATGTGTATGACAGCGTATCAGCGTTGTCAATCTAATAACACCCAGTATAATGAGCGTAATAATGACGGCAATAGACCATAAATCAATAGTCTAATTTCGTAATATTAAATACACAATTAATATTAGCATACATATATTTATGTAATGCATTAAATCCGAAAAAAATCTTAATTAATTTTTTTTTTTTAATTTATACTCTAGAGTAATATTTACTACTTAGTTGACTGTCATTTTAGAAATAACTAAAGAAGAATTTTTTTAATAATTACGGGTATTTTTAAAATATTTTCTTAAAAACCTTTTGAAAAGTCAATTTTTTATTGTCATTTTGGTGTCGAAATTAGTGCGTAAAGATTCTGCAAAAAAATATTTAAAAATTTTGAATTTACATAAATAAAAATATGAAAAAATCGGAGAAAAGAAAAGAACACAGAAATTCAACTATTTTTGTATATTAAAAAAATTTTTTTTAATAAATTTATTCTTGGAATTTGAGAGGACAGTTTTTATGCACCTTTCATCTTATGTGTATACTAAAATACGTGCTAATTAATATTTTTTCACTTTTATTCTAAAATTTAACTATTTTCTCCACAAAAATGTTTTAATCTTATAAAATATGCTTAATATGCTAACAAAAGTCGTAGTAGATAAACAATTTTTATCAACTACGACTTTTGTTGTTGAACGAACCGTTAACATTTTTCTTTTGCTTAATTTATGTAGCGAATCTGCAGATTATTTTAAATTCACATATAAAGCAAGATACATTTCTGAATATTTCAATAAAATAACACTGTTAAAATCCGAGAATCTTTCCTTACTTGCAAATATCCTTACCGATATGAAATGTGATTTTTAAAAGACATTTAGTGGATCTATGATGTCCAGTACAAAGCCATGTCCTTTCCAAATGAAGACATTTATATTCCATATTTTATTTCAAGCAAATACTTTATACACCTTGCATCATTTTAGAATAAAAATTGTGAATAGAATTTTTATGCATTCGTTTTGAAGGTTTTCTAGAGAAATACCTCTTATTCAATTGAATATTTACTGAAGACTTACTGTTCCAAGAAAATCCGTCAAATGTATATAAAATCAAAAGCACATAAAAGATAAAAATACTGGTCTTTTTATTTTCTTGGAAAGTATTGTAGGAGTATTTTTTATATGCGACTTTTTTCATAAAAATCGAAATTTGTCTAATTAAACTTCTGAAAGATATTATTTAAATTATTGATATTCTGTAAAAACTGAAACTTTTACATTTTGTAATCAGATATAAATTTATAACGGTTAGTTTTTGGAATTAAATTATAAATTAAATATAAATTAAATTTATAACAGTAGTAGAAAAAAGAATGAGGGTAGGAAAGGTAACTTGCATAGCTTTTGTAGATTTAGAAAAGGCATTTGATAATGTAGATTGGGACATAATGTTTAGAATTTTAAAAGAAACGGGTATAGATTATAAGGATAGGAGAATAATTTTTAATTTATATAAACACCAAACTGCCTTAATTAGAATTGAGGGGGAAGAAGAGGTAGCAAAAATAGGGAAGGGAGTTCGGCAGGGATGTACACTTTCACCGTTATTATTTAATCTATATATAGAAGATGCAATAAACAAAGTAAAAGAAGAGTATAGTGTAGGTGTGAATGTACAGGGAGAGAAAATATATATGTTGAGATTCGCCGACGATATAGCTATATTGGAAGAAAGCGAAAAGAATTTAGAAAGGGTATTGAATGGTATGCAGGCAGTATTGACTAGGGATTTTAACATGAAAATAAATATAGGTAAAACTAAAGTGATGAGGTGTGACAAAAAGGAATGCAGTAGAAAAATGAGGATCACAATAGGAGATAATAGAATCGAAGAAGTGTCAGATTTTTGTTATTTAGGCAGTACAATCACAAAAGATAATCGAAGCAAGGTAGATATAAAGTGTAGGATAGCACAGGGTAGGAAGGCATTCGTAGAAAAGGAACAGATTTTAAGATCAAATATTGACTTGGGTATTAGAAAAAGATTACTGAAGGTATATGTTTGGAGTGTAGCACTGTACGGGTGTGAGGCGTGGACTATAGGAAAGGAAGAGAAGTGTAGATTACAAGTATTCGAAATGTGGTGTTATAGGAGGATGATGAGGATTGGTTGGGAAGATAAAGTAACAAATGAAGCTGTACTAGAGTTAGTAGGGGAGAAGAGAAGTATTTGGAGAGTGTTACAGGGTAGGAGAGACAGATTAGTAGGGCATATTCTTAGGCATGGGGGGGATTATGCAATTGATCATAGAAGGTAGAGTGGAGGGAAAGAGAGGGGTAGGTAGGCCTAGATTGGAGTATGTGAGTCAGATAGATGAAGACGTTGAGATGAATAGCTATAGGGAGATGAAGGGATTAGCTCAGGATAGATCGGCATGGCGTGCTGTTTCCAACCAATCTTTAGGATTGCGGACTCTTTAACTAACTAAGTTTTTGGAGTTTTAACGTTTACAAAAAATAAAATCACAACCTTAAAGCCTTGAAATTTTATTCAAGAGTAAAATGCCGAAATGTAATAATTACTTATGTTATTCATTATTCATCAAAATATGAATAAAATTAAAAGGACAACATGACGTATACTTTCGCCAACAAGACACTAAAAAAAATCTTTTTTGAAGAAATTTACTTAAATTGGAATAGAAAGGTTGCAAATTGCAATATTTTAAACATTAATAATTTTCAAATATTTCCAATACAAAAGAAATTATTTTTCAAAAATACCGATAATATTTTTCCGCAAATTTTGACATTTATTTAAAGAATATGTTGAATTGTATGATTCGATATTGAATAATAAAACTGTTAATTAATTTAAACGTTGCTCCGACCAATTAAAACAATTTAAAAAAATCATAAAATGTTCTTCTACCTTTATATAAATAAAACATTTTAAAAATATGCTTTGAACCTGTAAATGCATATCTTTAATATATAGTAAACTAAGTAAGGTTAAATATAAAATTCCCATGGGAAAGTGTAAGTAATCTTTTTTTTCTTTTCTAAACTCTTGGGAGTTTTTGTAATTTAATTGTCCAAATAATAATTGCTTAAAATAGCGATAAATTTGCGTGGAAAACTGTACCATTTTACAAATGAATAAAAGGCCATTAAACACAATTCTTAACAAAAAATTATTAACAGAAGAATGTATAGAATTCTTCAAGTTAAGACATTCTGAAAAATACCACAGAAGTAATAAGGTGTAGAAAAAATTAAAAACACAAACAAATTCACATTATTCAAAAATGTATTGTTTTAAATGAATGAAGTAAACATTATTAAATGAATTAATTGATGATTTTCAATTACTCTTTTATTTTTTTACTTTATATTTTTTTATTAGGAAAAAATGCAGAATTTGTTATACTAAGATCCACCACCTGACAACATTTTAATTGTTTTGAATTGAACTCTAAAATTCTTCTGTTTTAAATCTGTAGCTTTCACTTTTTATTAGGTGACTTCCCATATCCAAAGGCTGTCGAGAAAAAATCTGTTCTTAATTTTTCAAGGGATAGTTCTCTTGAAAATCTAAAGTAGGTAGCGACCAATTTGTAAAGGACCTGTTGAATAATGGTCCCAGGTCATTTTATCATCCATTATGATATGATATATGGCCTACAGGTGGTCAAAGGAATGCATCATCGTTCTAGTTTAAGTTACAAAGAAATCTTTGAGAGAATCTTTGAATGTGTGTAAAAAATACTGTATGTTCAAATAGAAGATAATGAACAGGTAGAAATCTAAAGAACAACGAATTCGTGCAATTAGTTTAACGAATTAAATAGATGAATATGTGCTGTTCAAATTTATATCCCTCTAGCTAAAATATTCTTAAGAGTTCATTGTTTGTCTAAAATAATTTCGAATAAAAAATATTCCACTGATCTTTCTTTTTTTAATACAGACTGAAATCTACATTTTTTTTACCATCACACATTTTAGCACGTTATATCACACATCATACACGCTGGCAATGTTAAAGAGGTACAGTTTCGTTCCCTAAACTGAATGCGGTAGATCTGTGCCAATTTGTTCAACATTAAATCATTCTTTTTTACAAACAAGTACGTTTTTACAATCTCTTTTCATAAATGAAAACATAATTGACGTGTATACATGCTTATACATAATCCTACATTTAATCGAATTTACCTGAATTTTCCAGTCATTTTTTATTTGCATATTTTATTTGTCATAGGTTGGTACCTAAATTAATTATTTTTTCATAGCGTCATCTGCAATATTTGCTAGTACTAGTAAAATAATTACGTTCAAAGTGCCTTATTAAATATAAAATTCTAGAATTTTATTGTTGAGAAAATATAAAAGCATGGCACCTCTTAAATAAAAAATACAGAACGCAAGCGCCAAAGGAACCAAATAACTCAGTAAAATGTTTTTCAAAAAATACTATGAAATTTTTGATATTTCATGATTGATTTTCTGCAAAATTTAGAATATCTCTAAATCAACTTCCATGAAACTTACTATTTATAATCAAACATGTCAACTTTTTTGCAATGAGAGTAGAAAAATTTATACAAAATGATACAATAGATACAAAATGAAATTTGCTTCAAATTATGTCATACTAAAGCATTTTTTAAATTTTATTTTAAAGATGTAGCAAAATGTTGAATTGTCGGAAATTGAAGACTAGAATTTTTTTCAGAAAACTCTTAAAATATTAGTGCGCTTAATTAGTTTATAACAAAACCCTAACTACAAATGATTTATAGATTTTAGCTTTGAAATAATAAGTGCATGCATTTTTTCTTAAAGTTATTTGCAAAACTTTACTCTTTAATGTTTTTTTTTTCCTTTTATGTCTGCACTTACAATACAAAATGAAATTTGTGTCAATTATGTCATACTAAAGCATTGTTTTTTTTTTTTTAAGATGTAGCAAAATGTTGAATTGTCGGAAATTAAAGAATAGAATTTTTTTCTGAAAACTGTTAAAATATTAATTTATAACAAAACCCTAAATACAAATTATTTACGGATTTTTGCTTTGAAATAATAAGCGCATGCATTTTTTCTTAAAGTAATTTGCAAAACTTTACTCTTTAATGTTTTTTTTTTCCTTTTATGTCGGCACTTACGATACAAAATGAAATTTGCTTCAAATTATGTCAAACTAAAGCATTGTTTTATTTAATTTTAAAGATGTAGCAAAATGTTGAATTGTCGGAAATTAAAGAATAGAAATTTTTTCTGAAAACTGTTAAAATATTAATTTATAACAAAACCCTAAATACAAATTATTTACGGATTTTAGCTTTGAAATAATAAGCGCATGCATTTTTTCATAAAGTTATTTGCAAAACTTTACTCTTTAATTTTTTTTTCCTTTTATGTCTGCACTTACAATACAAAATGAAATTTGTGTCAATTATGTCATACTAAAGCATTGTTTTTTTTTAATTTTAAAGTTGTAGCAAAATGTTGAATTGTCGGAAATTAAAGAATAGAATTTTTTTCTGAAAACTGTTAAAATATTAATTTATAACAAAACCCTAAATACAAACGATTTACGGATTTTAAATTCATTTCTAAAAGTCCTGAGTATTTTTCTTTTAGTTATAGTAGTGTTCAAGAAAATTGATTTTTTTTTACCAAATCTCTGTTTTATAAACAAAACTAGCCATCTTAATTCGTAATTATCATATCTATCACATTGCATACAATTTTCTCTGATAGAAATATTTTCTATAAATCTATATTTTCTATAATTTTCTATAGATCTATAAATAGATCAAAATAACAAGATAAAAAACTGCTTCCAAAAGGGCAGATTTTGTCGAAACTTTCTTTCCATTTTCATAAAAACTATGCTGCGATTAATTAAAAAAAGAAGATTTTTAGAATTCAAGTATAAAATCTGTAATGTTCACATTTCGAATTTTTGGCTTTTTTGCAGCCAGTCTTTGAAGAGGTCGAATGTGGTCGAATGAAGAGGTCGAAGAGGCCATGTTGTGTTCGCCGAGTTATCACTCGGTATATTTATTATTAATCTTTCCACTTATTATTTTTTAACAATTGAACTAATTTTGCATTCGATCACATTGCGTATTTATGCAATAGTGTTATATCCATACAAGAATATATATATTTAAAAACATAGCATTGAACTCTTCAAGCTTCAACTCCAGAGTCCATTCTTTCTGTATGGTAATTTGGAAACAGTTGCTTTTTAAATGTTTCAATTCTACATTATGTATACTAAGTTGCATATGCAGGGCAATCCAAAACGTACAATCGTGATTATTATCGTCATCAACCTTAACGAATTTGCTAATTATATACTCAACATATTTAATTAAAATAAATAAAGAATATATTTTTAATAATCTATCTATTTCCATCAGCATTCTTACACAACATGAAATATAAATTCAACAATATTGTCTACCCTGTATATTATGATTATACATCTGGACAGACTGACAAAACCCACTAATTTTCAAAAAATATATATAAATAAACGAATTTTTCTTCAACTTAAAAGGCAACTTAAAAATAAATAAAATTCCATTTTTTTGCTGGTCTTTAGATCACTTAACCCATGCATTTTTTGATTTGTTTTTGTTTTCGATAATCCATTTTTAACGCTTTGAAAGTTTACACTTTTTTTAATTTATTTATTTTATTTACAGCTTTAAGTAACAATTTCTTATTTTATTTATTTTTACCTAAAATTCATTCCTTTATTAAATTGTTTATTTTAAGTTATTTTACCCATTATAAATGAGTATAATGCGAAGAGTATTGTTGATGAAAAAAAATATTTTCAACAAATACGTATTTTCATAAATGATAAATATTTCTCATGCGTTTTGAACATATGGTGATTTTGTTGTAGGATTGGAAGTTAAATAGTTCTTTTTTAATAATTTATTCAAGTTTTAATAATTTTTATAAATGAATTAAAAGCACATTTTAAACATGGTCACAATGTCCAGTCTACTATTAAAAAATATATTAATAAATATATTAGAAACATATTATCAAAATGTTGACTGTATCTTCGCAATTAACTGTTCTTTAACCAAACTGCCTTAGTTAGAATTGAGGGGGAAGAAGAGGTAGCAAAAATAGGGAAGGGAGATCGGCAGGGATGTACACTTTCACCGTTATTATTTAATCTATATATAGAAGATGCAATAAACAAAGTAAAAGAAGAGTATAGTGTAGGTGTGAATGTACAGGGAGAGAAAATATATATGTTGAGATTCGCCAACGATATAGCTATATTGGAAGAAAGCGAAAAGAATTTAGAAAGGGTATTGAATGGTATGCAGGCAGTATTGACTAGGGATTTTAACATGAAAATAAATATAGGTAAAACTAAAGTGATGAGGTGTGACAAAAAGGAATGCAGTAGAAAAATGAGGATCACAATAGGAGATAATAGAATCGCAGAAGTGTCAGATTTTTGTTATTTAGGCAGTAGAATCACAAAAGATAATCGAAGCAAGGTAGATATAAAGTGTAGGATAGCACAGGGTAGGAAGGCATTCGTAGAAAAGGAACAGATTTTAAGATCAAATATTGACTTGGGTATTAGAAAAAGATTACTGAAGGTATATGTTTGGAGTGTAGCACTGTACGGGTGTGAGGCGTGGACTATAGGAAAGGAAGAGAAGCGTAGATTACAAGCATTCGAAATGTGGTGTTATAGGAGGATGATGAGGATTGGTTGGGAAGATAAAGTAACAAATGAAGCTGTACTAGAGTTAGTAGGGGAGAAGGGAAGTATTTGGAGAGTGTTACAGCGTAGGAGAGACAGATTAGTAGGGCATATTCTTAGGCATGGGGGGATTATGCAATTGATCATAGAAGGTAGAGTGGAGGGAAAGAGAGGGGTAGGTAGGCCTAAATTGGAGTATGTGAGTCAGATAGTTGAAGACGTTGAGATGAATAGCTATAGGGAGATGAAGGGATTAGCTCAGGATAGATCGGCATGGCGTGCTGTTTCCAACCAATCTTTAGGATTGCGGACTCTTTAACTAACTAATGGTTAAAGCAAATTATGATTTTTAACAACATATGACCATTTTTTCTATATATTTTTTTTTTTCAATTTTTTTTTAATAAGACAAAAACTAGTCGGAAAATTAAAATAAAATAACATATTTCCAAAAACTGTGAGGAATAACCTCATATAATGAACTATTACAATTTTATATTATGATTTGGTATATAATTTTATGTATGTTTAAATATTCCTAATTTGGAAATAAAAAATAAATAGTAATCTGAATTTCGTTGATGTTTCATGAAACCTGTACGCCAAATATTTTTCAACAAAAAAAAAACATTCTTATGCTATATGAGAGTGTAAATAATTTGCATAGTTTTGGTTTATTTCTTTTGCAATTTTCACAAATAACACTTCCATTGAAAATATATAAAATGAGCGTAACAGAAATATTATTAAGCGACATTCTTAGACATGGGGGGGTGTTATGCAAACAATTACAGAAAGTTCAGCAGAGGGAAAGGAAGGAATAAGTAATCCCAGAGCACAGCACGTAAGTCACATAATAAATCACATTATTTCGAAGAAATTTGAAGAGTTAGTCCGTTAGTCCATAGAATTGATGACTAACGGACTAACACTCGAACCATACTATATAGAACACGCGAAGGACGTAGATAAATGTAGACAAAGATCTATTAGCCACAAACAACTATTATATATGCTTAAATTGGTTTTTCTTAGTGTAGAGCACCCTGTATAGTTCAACCTTTATAATATACAGATATCACGTGACTTGTCACCGAGAGGAGTCGAGCATTGTTTAGCGTATGCTGGCGGTGTCAGCATCTAGTTATCCTGGCGACCAGGACTTTCCTGCGCCGTGACTTGAGCTGATTTATCCCTCGCTAATAATATTTATGAATGCCTTTTTCAATATATTCTGTATTGTATATGTTTTGTATAGAATATACATGCATAAATAGAGATCGAAACATACAAGAATATCGAAACTTTATGTTAACAATATGCAACGTTTCAAAATGTTTTTTTTTTGCACCAACTACTGTATTGAATATTTGAAGAAAACGGTTTTTAATCAAATATATCGTACTTTTAAAATAAATTGATATGATATCAAATACAGCAAGTATCTACAAAATTATTCATATTCTATTTATTTATATATATAGTCGAACTCGGTTAGTAAGTCATCAGTTAATAAGTTAACTTGGTTAGTAAGTCAAAATGGTTTGGTCCCAACCCAAGGTTCATATACTCTATGTATTATGACTTCGGATAATAAGTCATCATACCTCGCTTGATAAGTCATTATGTTGACGACATTATGTTGACATCCGTTTAGAAGATTAGACGAGTGTTGTGGTAATTACCGACTAATGAGGTTGTTTAATAGCTTGCAAGCAAACTGCAAGCAGAAACATCAAATCAGTTTTGAGTTTGATCTCTTAGAGAACGAAATGGCAAGCCTTAAGCGTAAAGCAATAACCTTAGAAACAAAACTGGCAGTGGTGAAAATGTTAGACAGCGGTGTGAAGAAAAGTGAAGTGATGAAGTATTTCAACTTAGTAAACTCATCGGTGGGTTCAATATGGACGGATTGAAATAAAATCAAAGAAAATGAAGGAAGCAAAAGTGTGAAGCGTATGAGGAAACCTATTCACGAGGATGTAGATGCTTGACCTGGTTTAAACAACAAAGAACCCTCAATTTACTGGTAAGCGGACCTATTCACCAAGTAAAAGCTGGAAAATTGACTGAATTGTTGGGAATAGAAAATTTTGAATGTTCCCCGGCATGGATAGACCGATTTTAAAAATGATGAAATCAATTTTGGGAATATGATTGGCGAAGCCAAAGACGTCAATTTGAATATCACCAGTGCGTGGATTCAAAATGAACGGGAAGAAATCCGGAAGAATTTTAAAGACGAAGACATCTTCAATGGGGATGAGACAGACCTCTTCTTCAAGCTGACACCAGACCACACATTAAAGTTCAAAAATGAAAAATGCATTGGCGGAAAACTGCCAAAAGAAAGGATCACTGTTTTTGTTTGTGCTAGTGTAAGCAGTGCTGAAAAAAACGATTTGTTAGTGATCGGCAAATCAAAAAACCCACGATGCTTCAAAAATGTAAAAAGCTTGCCATTTTGTGATCTATGAAGCCAATAAGAAATCTTGGAAGACAAGCGAGTTATTTGCAAAAGAAATCCGACGTTGGGAAGAGGACCTCAAAAAAGCAAAGAGAAAAATCGTTCTACTTAATCCTCGCATACATATTATTTCGATTTTGAACAGAAATATAACTTTTATTTCAATAAATATAATTCTACCAAAACACGCTACGCTTCTGTCTTCTCCAAGGAATAAGTAGGTGTGTCTAGTGCAGAAGGTGTGCGTCCTAAAAAATGCAATGTTGACAAATCACCACGCACAGTTATAACCATTGTATGCAATTCTTTGAAATTAATACAAAATGCAGAAAAGTTATACTAGAATATAAGAAATGTTAATAAATACTTATCATATTTATGTCATAATTAATTTGTACGATAGCTATAAAATAGTGACAAATTTAAAGTCTTAGACCTAGAGTATTTTTTGTTGTTTGGCACCACTGGTACGGTATAACCCCGATAAGCACAACCCTATGCGCAGACGACTACCAAAATTCTCCGCCAATTAAAAAAAATGAGCTGTACCTGTAAAATTATTATTTTTTTACACAATGACATAATAAAATTCCTTGAAAATCGATATGTACTTGAAGTATATATAAGACAAACACGTAGACTAATTGAAACTATATTTAAGGAGCATTTAACTCATTTCCGATTAAATAGAAAGATAAGTGCTGTAGCTGAGCATATTTTTGACTAACTCAGGTCATCCTATCCTAAATTGCTTAAAAGTTATTTGAATTATTCCGAGTTAAATGCTAATGAAAGTATTAAGAATCTTTTGTTTTTGAAAATTTAGCTTCATAGAGGAGAAGCAAATTTTTACATACCAAAAATATAAAAAATCCTTTATATCCTACTATATGCCAAAATTGACACTTACTCTCAAATTGATTAAAAAACTAGCATTTTTTGATGTTTAAAGATTCCATTTTAAACTAGTATTTTAATCAATTGTCAAAATCATTTTATCAATATATATCACAGATGGCGCCTAGATCATCGGACGGTGATAACATTATTATCCTACATTTACATTCTGCTGTTTAAAATGAGTAAATATACAGATGCAACCAGGATACTGCATACATGCAGCATCCCCGTGATCCTGATGATGGTTGATTAATTGTTCTGTCAAAGGCGAAACGCCGGCAGA
This sequence comes from Leptodirus hochenwartii, assembly GCA_947310635.1. Classification (NCBI taxonomy): domain Eukaryota; kingdom Metazoa; phylum Arthropoda; class Insecta; order Coleoptera; family Leiodidae; genus Leptodirus; species Leptodirus hochenwartii. The sequence continues at coordinate 44,020,139 of OX371176.1, forward strand.
ACTTTACGACCATCCGAAGGCATCCCAAAGCCTTGTTCGTCTGAAGAATTGAGCTGGATGGAGTATAGTGTTATCTCTCAATGATCTCACGTGTTATTCCATTTGGCTTTTCATAATTATACAACAAGATATGGTCTTAAACATCATAGGTACTTACATGGTGTTCCGATTTTGTTTTTTTTATAGATTTTAATTTATCTTGTTTTGGATGATTTTGTGAATAGGTTTATATTTTCTATCAACGAATATGCAAAAGCATGTAGATGGTATAGACTTAATCAGCCTAAATCCTAAGAGATATATTTAAAACATATAAAAAATATGCAAAAACAAATCTTCTTTTCGATTGATCCTAAAAATATGGCCGTTTTGGCGAACAATAGTACGTAGAAAAGGATTCTAAAAAAACACCTTTCGTGCCTCGTCTACGTTTATTGTTTTCTGCTTTTGTGGACTTTATTACTCGGATTAATAAAATATTGGAGACCATGTATATAATATCTAATACACTCGAATATATCTGTATATATTAAGTATTATATTAATTTAAGACATGTCCCTTTGGCAGCGGGCATTGTTTTTATACAAGATAGCCTGTATATAGTCCAGACTATGCACTGTCGGAATTTGCTTGAAGATTCCTTTGTCCGAATATGTCACAAACCTTTAACAAGCATATTATACGAAAGATTTATTAATGAGTTTATAATACCTCGTAGACAAATCAGTTCTTAGTGTTGTTGATACTCACTCGCCAATAGATTTATTTATATAATTTTTCGATTATCTTTGGATGTCCCGATTATCAACAAGAACTAAAATACGCTCGATTGCCCATTGAATGGAATTATAATTTGAAATAAAGATGGTAACGATTAATTAATTATATCGCTTAATCGTTTCAATATTTTGTGCGGATTAATTATTTAATAATCGTGTTTGTGTAATATTTGTAAAAGAAGAAATTGGAATTTGTGCGGTAGGGGGGGGGGCACCATAATCAATGGCAATAAAAATACAGGTTACTATAATACATATTTAATATTTTCCTACATATTTGGATTCGAGATTTTAATTTTCCTTCAAAAATAAAATCTATGTTATTCAAAGATAATTTGCTATTTGCCACAACACTTCAATTTTAATATATAATACACACAACATTTTTTTTTTTTATATTTATATTTTCCTTTTTGGTAAATAATTTGCAATTATTTGTAAAAAAATTGCCCAATAAATTATTGATTAACGTTATAAAAGTGTACATTATAAAATGGTCTATAAACTTTGCACCTCGAAATTAAAAAATTAAAAATAATTTCCAAAGATACAAAAAAGAATTTTTATATATTTACTTTTTAGTTTAGACTGATAAATTCACGATAGGCAACTATAAATAGAATTTAGTGAAAAATAATATGGGTGGTAGAAAAGTATTTCTTTTAAGACCTCAGGTAGACGTATAAAACTTTTTCCTTAAATGGTAAATTCTTTGAGAAAAAATAAGGTACAACTATGGGAAATTGTTTACGTCCATTTATTGCAAATTTATTTATGAGTTATTTTGAAACTAAATTAAAGGAAACTGAAATTTATTTTCCTGGAGTTGATGACATTCCTGGAATTGATGACATCTAGATGAGATGTTTGCAATTTTTTATACTGAAAAGGTGGAGGCTTTTGTATAAAAACAGTAGAGGAAATTATATCGCGAAAAACTAATTTAGCTTTAAGAAGAACAAAGAAGAACAAAAGATGGAATTTTTAAGAAATCTGATTAGTTATCCATATACCAGGATTACTTACAATTTCTTTGAGAGGCCGTGTTAATTTCCCATAAGGAACAGGCCATATTTTATTTGGGCGAGGAAATATTTCTACCGAAAAATCGTTAGGACGTAATATTTTTACATATATTATAATAGATAAATTGAGCTTCTTTTTTGATTTTGTTCTGAACTTTTAATACCACTAAATTTGAATATTTTAAACAACTGACCTACCAACTCCCATTTCATAAATCTCAAACTATCCTAAAAAAATCTTTAAATTATTTTAAATACGTTTTGTGACCTCAAACGTAAAGAAAATTTTTAATCATCGAATGGAATCGATTTTTAAATATTTTCTACCATCTCTATACACACACGTGTTTTTCCATTCCATTTCACTTTACAAGAAGTAAAGCTAATCTAGTCTTCATCATATCAAATATATTATTTGTAACTGTACTTTCTTAAAAATTACGATATTTTCTAATACTTCTCAAAAATTTATTTAGATTTGAAATTCAAATAAAATATGAACTGTGATGTTGTTTATAAAAAATTTTATATCGCAATATCGTAACCATAAAAAAAAATGCTAGGGGAAACACAGATTTATTTTTCAAAATATCACTATTCTTAGTTAAAGAGTCCGCAATCCTAAAGATTGGTTGGAAACAGCACGCCATGCCGATCTATCCTGAGCTAATCCCTTCATCTCCCTATAGCTATTCATCTCAACGTCTTCAACTATCTGACTCACATACTCCAATCTAGGCCTACCTACCCCTCTCTTTCCCTCCACTCTACCTTCTATGATCAATTGCATAATCCCCCCATGCCTAAGAATATGCCCTACTAATCTGTCTCTCCTACGCTGTAACACTCTCCAGATACTTCTCTTCTCCCCTACTAACTCTAGTACAGCTTCATTTGTTACTTTATCTTCCCAACCAATCCTCATCATCCTCCTATAACACCACATTTCGAATGCTTGTAATCTACGCTTCTCTTCCTTTCCTATAGTCCACGCCTCACACCCGTACAGTGCTACACTCCAAACATATACCTTCAGTAATCTTTTTCTAATACCCAAGTCGATATTTGATCTTAAAATCTGTTCTTTTTCTACGAATGCCTTCCTACCCTGTGCTATCCTACACTTTATATCTACCTTGCTTCGATTATCTTTTGTGATTCTACTGCCTAAATAACAAAAATCTGACACTTCTTCGATTCTATTATCTCCTATTGAGATCCTCATTTTTCTACTGCATTCCTTTTTGTCACACCTCATCACTTTAGTTTTACCTATATTTATTTTCATGTTAAAATCCCTAGTCAATACTGCCTGCATACCATTCAATACCCTTTCTAAATTCTTTTCGCTTTCTTCCAATATAGCTATATCGTCGGCGAATCTCAACATATATATTTTCTCTCCCTATACATTCACACCTACACTATACTCTTCTTTTACTTTGTTTATTGCATCTTCTATATATAGATTAAATAATAACGGTGAGAGTGTACATCCCTGCCGAACTCCCTTCCCTATTTTTGCTACCTCTTCTTCCCCCTCAATTCTAACTAAGGCAGTTTGGTGTTTATATAAATTAAAAATTATTCTCCTATCCTTATAATCTATACCCGTTTCTTTTAAAATTCTAAACATTATGTCCCAATCTACATTATCAAATGCCTTTTCTAAATCTACAAAAGCTATGCAAGTTACCTTTCCTACCCTCATTCTTTTTTCTACTACTGTTCTTAGTGCTAAAATCGCCTCCCTCGTCCCTCTGTTTTTCCTAAAACCAAACTGATCTTCTCCTAGCCTTTCCTCTACTTTATTTTCTAATCTCCTATAAATAATCTTTAACAATATCTTCGATGCATGTGATAGTAGACTAATGGTCCTATAGTTCTCACACCAATTAGCTCCTATTTTCTTCGGCATTGTTACTATTCTACTACGCTGAAAATCCTGTGGTACTTCTCCCTTCTCATATATTTTACAAACTAACCTGTATAATCGCTCCTGCATTTTTTCCCCTTTAAAAAAATATTCTTAAAAGCATTGTTCTATTTCTCATCGAGGAACAAAACAAACGTACTAAGCAGATAAATACTTCGTCTAGACTCTGTCATAAATCCATTTTAAAGTTAATAAAATGAGACAAATAGATTAACCGCGGGCGCCTTTTTCATAAAGCAAAATCGTACCGATTTCGCGGGCTGCTTGTTTTTTATTAATTACCGACACATATCGTTATTTATGGCTGCCCAGCCTCAGACAACATCCCATCCCAACCAAGAGACCGCGCATCGTATATTATATAATACAAATTTAAAAATATTCAGTAGCGTTACATCAAAAATTACATCTTCTTCTACTTGCGAATATATTCGACAATATACCGCAAATTTGTTAAATGTTATTTTTAACCATTTTTAATGGTTGCTGTTATAAAAATCGAATTGAAAATGTGAAATAGTCATGGTGGTGGTACCTATACATTTGAATAGTTCATTTCTTCCTCGCGGAAATAGCCCCACTATCGCATTATCCACACGACTGCACCAAATGGAATAACTTTGACACGTTTACGAATGGGTGGCTCAAATTTTCACAATTAAAATTGACTAATTAGAACTGGCTCAACAAGCATTATTTAGTTTGTGATGCTTTAAAAAGTTTCATTTCCCATTTCATTATCGTTATTTCTGTTTTTCTACACCATTGATTTCTATTATAGTATCCTCTCAAAGTGCGGCGTTATAAATAGTGAGCCTTGATAATTACGTAACAATCGCCGGTCGATTGGTAATTACGAAATTGTTAATTAATGACTTAATAATGACTATACATCTTGAATAAATGACGCTTATTATTATTGATGGCTCAATCTCGAATGAAGCAGTTGTATGTTACTCCAACTCTTCGTACGAAACATGATGTATCTATTATACAACGAAAGATACAAAGATCCAAGAAGTTCATGCTTTTGAGAACCGCGAAAATGTTGTACAGGTACGTCAATTATGGAATTTTCATTTTTTTACACACACAATACCGCTTTTTTGATCATTTTTCCAAAACTATACTTTCGTTTCTAATCGAAATCATTACATAGTCTTCCAATTATTTTACATGAAATGTTGCAACATTGCATTTAATTGTGTACTTTGTCTTAGTGACAACATACTGTCTAAATTTTTTATACGGAATGGTAATTTTCAAACCCAAACACAGCAATTATTTTTTAAGGATCTCTTGTTTATTATTTAGCCTAGAGATTCAGATGTAGTATGTTTGAATCTGTCAAATGTCATTTTGAATATAAAATTTCTCTTGTCGATATTTCTCGGCAAAGTAGGCATATTGCACAGGTCATACGTTGTTCATAACACATAAGAACTAACTAATGTACTGACGTTACTCATCAAACATCCACCATTATCTGTTGTTTCATAATTGACTACCGACTAGACGTGATGCCTACTTTGGCGAAAATTCTGTATCATCCTGTATATCCCAACCAAGGATTATATAGGTTAGGTTAGTTGAATTATTAGTGATACTGTGCGAAGTTTGCATTTAATTACTTACGTATAATTAAAACATCGATATATAAAACATCGAACAAGCGGCAAGTGAGACGAAGATGATGATTATTCCGTGGTTGTATGTGGTACATAATTGCGAAGGAATAGATAAAAAAATATATAAAATTGCAGGTCCTTAAAGAAGTCTAAGTACGCATTTTAATAACTGATCGGCTGGCGTTTGTAAAAATGCTAATTCGTATTAATACGTCGCCAAAATTAATTGACGAATATTCTGCCGTGGCTGGGATTCGAACCCGCAACCTGTGTATTGAAAATACGACAAATATCTCACTAATCTAGGCGTGATGAATCCACCTCTGCGCGAACGAATCTATTTGTGCGTTCAAAAATTTTATTAACATGAAAGCATCACATGGTTTTAATCTTTAAAATAAATACTAGTAGAATTTTATTAATATATTCTTAGACATGGGGGTATTATGCAATTTGTAAGAGTAGGTAGGTAAGAGGGAAAGAAAGGGGTTTCTAATCATTCCCTGGGATTTATAACCAACGATGTAATTAATTCGAATTTAGTGATAAATGTGATTTTTTTATAATCTTCCTGCGAAAATATCCTTAATATTTAATTTAAAATCATTTTATTATTATTTTGAGTTTTGAGTTCTTCTTTATAAAATTCCACGTTAATTTTTTAATATATCTCAATAAAATTATACAATAATAAATTTGTTTGGGAATAAAGTAAACCCTCACAATTTTAAAATTGTATTTATTTTAATTTTCCAACTAGATTCGATATTTCATATCATCATCGGGAAAAAGTGGTAAAAAATTTAAGAATTTCAAATACTGTCATTAAGAAACCACTTTTGTAATAGCAGAAGATATTTTAGAATTATAAAAACCTATTTATTATGTTTATTTAAGACACTATGTGAATACATATTTATTTTTAAATTTTTCTAACCATTTTTTTGGAATTTTTTTAACTAGTTGGAAAATTAATTTAAACATAATTTCACACTACGCGGATTTATTAAATCAAATATTCGAACCTTACAAAAATGGATTACTACAGCTACAAAAAAATAACAATGCTTTTTATAGCAAATTAATTCATATTTTCATATTAATCCATATTTTCTGTATTTCGATAATCGTATTAATATATTTCCACCAGAGAAATATAGTTAGTTAAAGAGTCCGCAATCCTAAAGATTGGTTGGAAACAGCACGCCATGCCGATCTATCCTGAGCTAATCCCTTCATCTCCCTATAGCTATTCATCTCAACGTCTTCAACTATCTGACTCACATACTCCAATCTAGGCCTACCTACCCCTCTCTTTCCCTCCACTCTACCTTCTATGATCAATTGCATAATCCCCCCATGCCTAAGGATATGCCCTACTAATCTGTCTCTCCTACGTTGTAACACTCTCCAAATACTTCTCTTCTCCCCTACTAACTCTAGTACAGCTTCATTTGTTACTTTATCTTCCCAACCAATCCTCATCATCCTCCTATAACACCACATTTCGAATGCTTGTAATCTACGCTTCTCTTCCTTTCCTATAGTCAACGCCTCACACCCGTACAGTGCTACACTCCAAACATATACCTTCAGTAATCTTTTTCTAATACCCAAGTCAATATTTGATCTTAAAATCTGTTCCTTTTCTATGAATGCCTTCCTACCCTGTGCTATCCTACACTTTATATCTACCTTGCTTCGATTATCTTTTGTGATTCTACTGCCTAAATAACAAAAATCTGACACTTCTTCGATTCTATTATCTCCTATTGTGATCCTCATTTTTCTACTGCATTCCTTTTTGTCACACCTCATCACTTTAGTTTTACCTATATTTATTTTCATTTTAAAATCCCTAGTCAATACTGCCTGCATACCATTCAATACCCTTTCTAAATTCTTTTCGCTTTCTTCCAATATAGCTATATCGTCGGCGAATATCAACATATATATTTTCTCTCCCTGTACATTCACACCTACACTATACTCTTCTTTTACTTTGTTTATTGCATCTTCTATATATAGATTAAATAATAACGGTGAAAGTGTACATCCCTGCCGAACTCCCTTCCCTATTTTTGCTATCTCTTCTTCCCCCTCAATTCTAACTAAGGCAGTTTGGTGTTTATATAAATTAAAAATTATTCTCCTATCCTTATAATCTATACCCGTTTCTTTTAAAATTCTAAACATTATGTCCCAATCTACATTATCAAATGCCTTTTCTAAGTCTACAAAAGCTATGCAAGTTACCTTTCCTACCCTCTTTCTTTTTTCTACTACCGTTCTTAGTGCTAGAATCGCCTCTCTCGTCCCTCTGTTTTTCCTAAACCCAAACTGATCTTCTCCTAGCCTTTCCTCTACTTTATTTTCTAATCTCCTATAAATAATCTTTAGCAATATCTTCGATGCATGTGATAGTAGACTAATGGTCCTATAGTTCTCACACAAATTAGCTCCTATTTTCTTCGGCATTGTTACGATTCTACTACGCTGAAAATCCTGTGGTACTTCTCCCTTCTCATATATTTTACAAACTAACCTGTATAATCGCTCCTGAAATATATTTTACATATTTTATAAATGGACAATGACTCTGCAAAAGGAATCCAATTTGATATAAATTATAAAATGTAAATTAGATTATTAAATAATGCAACCGATATTTAAATTACCGTGCAAAACGTTAGTGAGTGGACAAAATTTAACATATTTTAATTGTTTAGTTATTTGAAACAATATAAGATCGCTGTTGCCGAAATTTATTTATGGCTCCGTCCATATAATATTTTTTTTAGATAGTATTCGATCACAAATTTTTGTGAACATTTTTTTGCATATTTTTCATTTATCGAACAATTTAACCCCAATTTGCCAAATGCTTCACAATTTTTTTAATTTATAGAAATAATTGAAATTTTCTCGAATATTCGCACGCAATACTATTGAAATATTTACGATAGTATTTTTCGTTATCTGAACTAAAATAGATCTGATTTTTTCAGAAACGTTTGCGATCTGAACGTTCATTTCAAATTTATCAAATTTGGAACGCAAAATGTATGTGGTAGAAATTAAGTCGATTATATTTACATACATAAATTATATGGATTTTTAATTAATCTAAGATCAATAAAAATCAAAAATCAAATTTATTTCGTCAGTGGTTCGCACCATATATGTTTAAATGAAGATGTTGATGCCAGTTTATAAAGCAATAGAACAATATGGACAGGTACGAAATGGTTGTGGTTCTAGAAGCTCTGGCACAATGCAAAACAAACGAAAAATTCGAACTGTTTCGCCATTGTTTTAACTGAGATATTGCATAGTTTACTGAGACTAGCATTTCACGTTGTGTTCCTACAAATTTATAGATTTTATTTATTCGAGAATGTCTTCTTGCTTTATTGCCATTGCATTGGTGAAATCGTTTGTAAAATACCCACTCGCGAAGAAGGAAATATCTGGAGTGATCACACATGCAATAGGGAATGGTTTTTTTTAATTGATTTACCTCATTAATATGATCAATAATGTAGTATATCATTAATTTCTTATAGGTTGCTCTTCATATACTAGAAACAATATAATCCACAATCAGTGGCGGTTTCGTTCGAGGCCACATGTCCCCCCCCCCTGAATATTGAGCGCATCATCGTAGATATATAATTGTATTGTGATATTTTAACTCGGCATTATTTTTCCTAAAAGATAAAGCTGGCGCCGCGATAGCACTCAACACAACACGTTGTGGCGTCGAGCAGGTATGAGTTAAATGCATATGCACTCATCCTATCTATTGCAAGCGCTAGAGTGAGAGCGACCGTATGCAGTATATCATCTGTTTCTTTGGTTCGCGTATCGTATGAGCTGCAAACAACCTAGCGGCTCGGGTTACAATGGCAACGTGACGTCACGCTGCTTCTACAGCTAAGAATATATCGTTGTTTTAAGCTATTCCGGGCAGCGATTCTTTAGCGTCCCAACAGAGAAGCCTAGTAGTCTAGTATACAGGAAAATTAATATAGAATAGCCCGATAAGACAGTTGCATTATTCTGTGTAGTTACGTATGTACGATTTTGCCACGTGTTTCTCCAAGAATATATTTAATAGAAATAATTTAATGAAAATGAATAGTGTTAGTTCCTGATTGAAAATAGAGTTTTGTATACTTTCTCTTGAGGGCAAAGTAAAAATTAAAGAATTAGCTAGGCGATTGACTGATTTAAATTAATTCACAAACTTGTGCAAGGAGTGTTTATATCAATGAAAGATAGAAGAGCGGAATACCACTTTTAAGAAATGATTGAATTTCGCATCCATTTTAGGTAAGATTTCTTACTATTCTGTTACTTTTTTTAAAATGCGCCCCCTCGTTTGAAATGTCAAGAGCCGCCACTGTCCACAATACAGTACACTAGAAACATATTGTAGATTTAATTCCAACAAATCATATCGAAAATAGAAACGAGAACTAATTATTGGTAATAAATTAATAAAATTGTGTACCATATTTTCAATCTCTTTTCTGTTTAACAAAAAAATCATCGCAATTTTTTATTAGCGGTTTCATATCAAATACCGAAGCAATATTTATTTACATCTTCGTTACTGTTGGTACATCTCTTAATTTATATTATATTGATTTTTTTTTTGTAATTCGAACATTTATTTTTAATTATTAATTGGATAATTGTTATCTTTCGCAACTATAGTAATATTTATCACGATACGTGTTTTTTTCTTAAATCAGTTTGAGGCATGATGCCAACATTAAATTGTAACACTCTGTATATAGTGAGTAATACCAAACACAATAATCTAATAGTAGGTCTGGCATACCACTAATGACATATCACCGCATCATCTCAGTCGGCTTATTAATAATAAATGTCTGTCGTATCCAAGAAATTGACCAGGCGTTTAATTTTCTTTTAACCCACACCATAAATCGCTTAGTTGAGTAATTATTATTTATTCAAGGAACATAACGCGGTGATTATTTTATATGCCAAAAAAATTACAAATAGGATTGTTCGAGTTGGTGATGTGCCGAGCACTTTTGAGAATCGCGAATTTTTTTATTAGAACAAGTTGATATAAATTAACATAAAATGTCATAATGAATATTCGTATGTTTTTAATTATAAATGGCAATTGCAGTAAGCAAGAAAAAAATTCAGAATAGCGCATGGTGGAAAGGAAGAAATTTGTATAATAATATTATTTGATTGAATAAATAAGGATTTAAGTTAAATCAAACTCAGAATCTTATCGGATTATCGGATCAATATTTAAAAAATATATATAATTAGAATATACATAGTTTTAAGATTTAAGCAAAATTTAAATTTAGTTAGTTAAAGAGTCCGCAATCCTAAAGATTGGTTGGAAACAGCACGCCATGCCGATCTATCCTGAGCTAATCCCTTCATCTCCCTATAGCTATTCATCTCAACGTCTTCAACTATCTGACTCACATACTCCAATTTAGGCCTACCTACCCCTCTCTTTCCCTCCACTCTACCTTCTATGATCAATTGCATAATCCCCCCATGCCTAAGAATATGCCCTACTAATCTGTCTCTCCTACGCTGTAACACTCTCCAAATACTTCTCTTCTCCCCTACTAACTTTAGTACAGCTTCATTTGTTACTTTATCTTCGCAACCAATCCTCATCATCCTCCTATAACACCACATTTCGAATGCTTGTAATCTACGCTTCTCTTCCTTTCCTATAGTCCACGCCTCACACCCGTACAGTGCTACACTCCAAACATATACCTTCAGTAATCTTTTTCTAATACCCAAGTCAATATTTGATCTTAAAATCTGTTCCTTTTCTACGAATGCCTTCCTACCCTGTGCTATCCTACACTTTATATCTACCTTGCTTCGATTATCTTTTGTGATTCTACTGCCTAAATAACAAAAATCTGACACTTCTTCGATTCTATTATCTCCTATTGTGATCCTCATTTTTCTACTGCATTCCTTTTTGTCACACCTCATCACTTTAGTTTTACCTATATTTATTTTCATGTTAAAATCCCTAGTCAATACTGCCTGCATACCATTCAATACCCTTTCTAAATTCTTTTCGCTTTCTTCCAATATAGCTATATCGTCGGCGAATCTCAACATATATATTTTCTCTCCCTGTACATTCACACCTACACTATACTCTTCTTTTACTTTGTTTATTGCATCTTCTATATATAGATTAAATAATAACGGTGAAAGTGTACATCCCTGCCGAACTCCCTTCCCTATTTTTGCTACCTCTTCTTCCCCCTCAATTCTAACTAAGGCAGTTTGGTGTTTATATAAATTAAAAATTATTCTCCTATCCTTATAATCTATACCCGTTTCTTTTAAAATTCTAAACATTATGTCCCAATCTACATTATCAAATGCCTTTTCTAAATCTACAAAAGCTATGCAAGTTACCTTTCCTACCCTCTTTCTTTTTTCTACTACCGTTCTTAGTGCTAGAATCGCCTCCCTCGTCCCTCTGTTTTTCCTAAAACCAAACTGATCTTCTCCTAGCCTTTCCTCTACTTTATTTTCTAATCTCCTATAAACAATCTTTAGCAATATCTTCGATGCATGTGATAGTAGACTAATGGTCCTATAGTTCTCACACAAATTAGCTCCTATTTTCCTAATTTAAATTTAAAAACTAAAAATTATTTATACATGCCAACAATTTTCAAATAATATTTATCTAGTTGCACATGTACCAGATAAAATTATTGCAGAATTTGATTTAAACGAATATAAAGAAAAATGTTATAAATCGTTGTAAATTGTATCGTATAAGAATTAATAAACATTATTTAATAATAGGCATTATTAAAAAACATTAATCAGTTGTTATACATTTTATGCAAAATGTTTTAAATCGGGTTTATAATTTGTCACAAATTTTGAAACTGAATTTTTGATTGAAACTGTCTAAAAAATCAAATATATATATACTTGAATTTTTAAGTTTTTGTTATAATTCTTTTAGGGTTATGTATATATATATATATATATATAGAGAGAGAGGGTGTGGAGAAAGAGGAAACCAATTTTTGACACACTTTTTTACGTTAAGTTAAATTAAATTAAATTACGTTTAAATTACGTTTCGATAATTTTTATATAGATTTTGATTTCGAGGTGATTTCTAATTATTTATTTTTTTGTAATAATCGATCAATTCATTTTTCATATTACATTTTTTACTATTTCATTATATAGAAAAAAATAATTTTCATTATGGAACTGTGTTATAGATCACTTTATTGCGTGCCTTATATATAATATTGCTAAAGTGCGTTTTCGAAAATCTTCAAATTGAGTTTATTTGCTGAAGTATTATTTAGATGCTGTCCGGATAATTTCGAGTTTTCGCTAATTGTCCGAATTTCTTTAGGAAAATTCATTTAGTATGGACAATATCTCGATTAACGCGAAGAGGAAAAATTATATTTGACTGGTCGATTTCATTTGTGCAAAACTAATTTTATTTATACATTTATACATACCTTAACAATCAAAATAGGAATAATTTATAAGTTTGTAAAATTATCTAACTTGTAAATCGTTCAAGAGGAAAGAGAATTTTTGTACGTGCCACCACTGGCACGCATGCCATAGATTTACCATGCCTGGTAGAGTGCTTCCAAAAATCGTCTCTCTATTTTTTTCATTAACGATGTAGAACTCTCGATATTATATTTTACAAAATTTTTGGTACACTGGAAATCTTTTTTCATTGGACAATTGCAGAAATGTTTTTGGTGCTTTGCGGTGTATATCTGATGTTAGAAAATTTTATACAAATATAAATGAACATATTCTAAATTACACTAACTAACGAATAGTTTTCGCTTTTTATTCTGAAAGCGGAGAAAATAGTGTTTGACAAACATGATGTATTAATTTCTCTTATAGAAACAATGGAGCTTGCATAATGGAGAGTACATCAATTAATCTACACCTCAAATAGTATATCAAGTTTTCCTTACAATTCTGAACAAACCCGGTCGTTCAGCGTACAATTCGCTCATCTCTAATAAAGCGCGTCATCATTACTCTTCACTCGTCACAACATTACAAAAAAAATTCCACATCAAATCAATAACTCTGTATATACAAAACCATTTACCATATGAGTCGGCATCATATTACATCAGTTTTATTGATTAATTTGTCCGTCAGGACAAAGAAGCTCGCAATATGCTTAGTTCAATTTAGAAGCCCATTATGTCTTATTATTGCCGCGTACATAAAGAACATATATAAAAAATCGTTACGACTGCGCCAATTATCTAATTGTATAAGTGGCGCAATCGTTGAGACTATATAGATCAATTGGCGTAGTCGGTAGGATTGTGTAGATAAACTGGCGCAGTCGGTAGGACTGTATAGAACATACCAGCATTTTGTGGGACTGTGTTGTGGCTAATAAAGTCCTCAACAAGACTTCGCTATATTCCCGATATAGGTCGACTATAGCTTCGTCATCGCCGCCGCAAACGCTATACAGGGTCTTCATAATATCCTGATCTAAATCCGGTTGGAATAAGTGAACATCCGGTAGACAGAAACGAATTTGGCTAAATCTTATACCAAAAATATATATTTTTTTAATTTGAATTTTTTTTTAATGCATAATTGTAACAGAATATTAGCTGGCACTTATTACATTAAATTATATGTTATTTGATTATTATTATTTTGCTATTGTAAAAACTCGACTGAATTTTACTCCTTTTGTTACAGAATTTCTTAAGCGTCCATGTACGCTGGGGCACTCCAGGATCAAAACACAACATTGTGTATCCAGATCTAGTCTGTAGTTACACGGCCGTTACGTCGCCACGATACCACCAAGACATGACCATTGATTGACCACAGCACCAGCGATCCACACGACCATCCAGTGCTAGCAATCACTTCGGTCAGTGAAGAGGGCCTCAACAACGTATAGAGAATATACAGGTAACTACGTAACAATTGAATCAATTGTCGGAAGATATTTGTATATTTGTATTATTTGATTGATGTCAATACAAACTTAATGATGATGATTCGACAAGTTGATGATCCGTTGATTGTTTCTTATTTTTTAAATATAATATTCTAAAGACCTCCAATGTGGAGTTGCATTAGACCGAGTTTTTCTTAATTTTTTTAGTTTGAGTTTTTTTTTTGAATTTTTAAAATTAAAATGAAGGGCTAATTTCTAAAATACGCTGAAGCAAGAAAAAGATGTCAATTTTTTACAATTACGTTGATAAAATATCTGGAAGCACATTCTGTCTTTATTTCATTATTTATTAATGTGTTAATTAATAAATGAAATTTTTTATTAATCTTTGCTTCTGCAATTAAATATTTAATATTTGGAAAATCTCTTCTAAAAAATATAAATATATATAGAGCATTGTGTACCAACCTTATTAAGATGGTGGAATTGTGAAATTTGTACATTTTGGCACCCCTGTTGGGTATCACTATAATATACTGGGTGTTTCATCCAAAGAACAAATCAAATTACAATTAATTTAATTTCGACTTGGTCATTTGACCAATATTTAAAGCTAATATTTATTAACTTCCCTAAAGTCCTAATTTTAAAATATGAACTGAAAATCCTAGTTCCAAATCTTTAGCTTCCGTAGTTTTCCAGAAAATTGCAAAATTCCAGGTTAGGACTGAGAAAATTAGGAATAATAAATTATATGACAGGATTTGGAACATCATAAATATTTGTGTTTATGATTACTATGAACGAAATGGTCTGATAATAACTGTCAAAGTGACAGATATTGACCAGGAATGAATTTAGTTAATCTGCTTTTCTGCCATTTAATATAACAAAATTTTTGCAAAAGTCCATTTCATTTTTCTTAAAAAAAAACAAGCAAAGCCAAATATTTCAAATAATAAGTTTTATATGCAAACTTCATTTCACTAAGTACTTTGTGTTTATTGTTTTCCTAATGTAAAATTACTAGGGGAGATTAATAAATATTTTTATTTGTCCACCATTTCTATCAGAGTTATTATACGATATTTAAGTCTGTTTATAAGGACCACCCATTGAACACCTCCATAAGGAGATGCACACAACACAACTGCTTCATGAACAACAACAAAGGTGCACTTGTGTGCATTGTTGCCATAGTTATAAATAAGGATAATAAGGTTAGCCACATCACCAGATGATCTGGGATATCGCGGCAAACTATTCCTTGAGTCACAGACGACGCTCAGACAGGCAAGACAAACGGACAGAGAGTCAATTGTCTTTCAGTTCATACTAAGATGACACTTCGAGATTTTGGAGAGAGCATATGCGTGCAACAAAGAAGAGGTAATTATTAATTATGCTCGAATAAACGTTAAAAATATTTTAACGAGGTGGTTAAAATTAACACCTGTTAACAAAACGTTTTTGGATTTATTTTATATTGTGGCGGCATCTAATATTAAATAGTTCAATTATAATTCAAAATAATAATTATATTGAATGGTAGCTTATATTTTTTGTTTATTTGTTTTGTGGAAACTATTAATATAGGCTACCATGCTAACTCAGTTAACTCATTCACAACGTTGCCGCATATTGCAATCATTGAAAGGAATCGTTTCAAACTGAATTTATAAAATGTTGAGTTTTTATAAATTTCTTCAACCTAGTATGAAAATCTTTTGTATTGATCTTTAAATACTAGTGAATTTTACCAAATTCACTAGTGATGGTGGGAGCATGGTCATCGAAATGTGCATCTATCTTTAAATACTTCTTACGGTATTTGCGTGATATTCTATACAAAAATATTATTTTATGCCGTTTCTATTTTTTTTTGTCTTTTTTCGAATTTTTGCCTTGTTAATATTTTTGATTTATTTTTAATTTATAAAAATATATCATTATTTATCAAGTGTATTGAAAATATGTATTTAGAGGACATTCGTGAATTGCAACTCTGGCATTTGATCAACGATATACATAATATGACTGTACGCCATCTGTATTTCAATAACTCAAGCAAGAGTTTACGATTTCTAACAAATCTTCGATCAAATGTTTCATGCAATTATGTGTCAAAACAAACAATATTTTCATTTCGTTGTTTAAAAGGTAACTAATATAAATAATGTTTCCAGAATTCTGTCATTTCCCAATATGAATCTTTCTTGAAAGTGTGATAAAATATTACGCCCTCACGACCTTTCTGTGGAAATTTTTATTGATTTACAATATACCATGTTTCTTATGGAAAATTAACATTGCAAACCACCTCGTTTTACTTTTTTTTTTGGCGCGGCAGTGACTAGTCGTAAACTACTCAAAAATAGTAAAAAATCAACACAGGGTGTATCGAATACGACATATCATAAATATATCGTATTCGATACACCGTGTGTTGATTTTTTCGCGCATAGAAATTTTACTTATAACATTATATTCTAAAATATTTTTTCTCGATAATAGTCAAAAATAGTAAAAAATCAACACAATATGTCGTATTCGATACACCGTGTCTTGATTTTTTCGCGCATAAAAATTTTACTTATAACATAAACTAAAAAAAAAAATTCTCGATAATCAGAAATAGAAAGATAATATTGAAAATATATATACCTCATGAAACGAGCACTCTGTATAATGTCCTAAATGTATTTTTTGTATATTCAAACTGTTAAAGTGATATTTATTAGAATTTAGTATCCACAAAATCATTTCTTTGAAAATAATTTATGATCACTTTTAGTTCACATATCCGGCGGTAATTTCGACACCTTTTTATGCTACACACTTCCTATTACACTTAACAATCCATTTAGAACCATTTGCACTATTTTAGCGCCCTCTGTAATCGACACTAATGTCACTTAACTGAAAAAAGAAGCAACCACTTTAAAAAGCGGGATAAAAGTGGTGCGTAAGTACATTTAGTTTACAATTTAACCGAAAATAACAGCTAGCTAATGGACATTAGTATTAGCAGATAACATATTGGGAAAAAACAAATGAAATAAGTCGCTTCTTTCTTATTTTAGAGATGGTGTTTCGTTTTTTTTGTAATTTTATTTTAGCAAACTAAATATGAACAATATATTTAATTTTAGCCTTCGAAATGCGCATCTGGCTTTTAAATACTTTTTACGGTATTTGCGTGATATTCTATACAAAAATGTATTATTATTTTATGCCGTTTCTATTTTTTTGTCTTTTTTCGAAATTTTGCCTTGTTAATATTTTTTAATTTATAAAAATATATTATTATTCATCAAGTGTGTTGAAAATATATATTTAGAGGACATTCGTAAAACTTAATGAATTGCAACTCTGGCATTTGATCAACGATACATATAATATGACTGTACGCCATCTATATTTCAATAACTCAAGCAAGAGTTTACGATTTCTAACAAATCTTCGATCAAATGTTACATGCAATTATGTGTCAAAACAAACAAAATTTTCATTTCAATTTCATTTCATTAATACCTCGTTTCAATATACGAGGGATTATTTTTCATGGTATTATTGTATTTAGACAATTTATTGTGTTGCAAAATTCTTTCGAAAAATTATGAACGGAAGACTGCTAGTATATACAGGATAGGCCACTATTGTCACTGCGAAATCTTCTCTACAAACCAATATAAATAGAAATTTGAAAAATATGGATTCACAAATATAGCATATTGTTCTCGGCTATACAGGGTGTTTCAGTATCGTAATGTACACACCAACTTTATAATTTTAAATATAATATAATTCTTTTCTAACGAACAATGATACGCCATTATCTTACTTTTAATTTGTAGTTGTCTAGTAATTAATTATTTTCTGAAGAAATGAATAGCTGCTGGACTTTATGGTAAATGTTGTAACTGCGAAATTTAAAACTATGACGAATTGAAACTTTCCTGTTGCATGAATAAAGACATGGTCCTTGTTGACTTAAATTTTAATTCAAACATATTTTCTAAAAATAAAGATACTTGGCTTATAAGAACTAATTAAGTAATATTTTTTCAAAAAAAATTCTGCATGTCTATAACTTATAATAACAAATTTATAAAAAATAATGTACACTTTGGAAATTTATTTTAAAATCTTAATAGAGGTAGTAAAAATATATCAATAATAGTATTAAATATATTATTATGCCTTTATTGACAGATATAGCGGTTACAAAAATGTAAAAAATACATTTTAATTAACTAGCCCCGAAAATATGCAACGTTTGAAAGTCATGAATCTTGGTATATATATTTTTTCTAAGAATATTTCACTTTATTTATAATAAGAGTATGTTTAATAATTATGAAAAATACGTCACTCTAATACTCAAAAGCATTTATAAAATTCTAATATTTTTAAGGTATTAATTACTTGTAATATTTGAAGATTTTCTTGAAAACTAAAATATCTCTCGAGTTCTATATAAATTAAATTCTTTCTTTTATCTACTTCTTTTGGTGTGGTATTTAGAGACCTATCAAAACTACTCTTTTTATGCATTTGTCATATTCGATATTTATATATAAGTGAGCTTCACATAAAGCTGCATGTGTCTCCTAATAATCCCTTAATTACTAAATAAACACAGCAGGCCGTAAAGGTCTAAACTAACACAATAAAAATATCCCCCGTAGTTGTAAATATCGTTTAGAAATTATATATAAGGCGTCAATGCGAAGAATATTTAAATATAAATAAAAAAATTTATAGCATTTAATGATATTTATGTATTTATATAGATTATAACGCAACTCAAAACATTTACGCGGTAGATGCGCATTTCGAAAGCTATACCTCTTCAGTAGTGACACATATAACACAGTAGTGATAAATTCGTAAAATAATTATTTATACTTGAAAAAAAGCGTCATATTGAATATTATATACGAGTATAAAATATCTTTTCGTAGAAAGAATTTAGTAGGATATAAAGAATTTAAAAATCTGAATATAAATCACCCTGTATCTTACAGACACAATACTTATGAAGAGAGTAAATATAACAATTGAATTGTCAATATTGGCATCCGATTTAGCAGCTTCTGTATCAAATTACTAACATATCCAAAATTTGAAGAGTAGTCCCATGTCAATAGAATTCTCAATTAACTTGAACAAAATTTTATTTTAATATTGTATTGTTTGTTACTAGTAAATCGTATTGTAATAAGCGTGAGTGCGAAGTTTCAAAAATTTATATTTATATTTAAATTTGAAAAATCTATTGCGATATAAATTATTTGCTAATCAAGTAAATATTTGATCTTAATATTTGCTCCTTTTCTATACACTTTTTGTGCCTTCCTACCCTGTACATTTTATCTCTGCCATACTTCGGTTATCCTTTGTAATCCTACTTTCTAAACATCAAAAGTCGGACACTTCTTCTATTCTATCAACTATCAAATCTTTCGGCTGCATTCCTAGAAAAAAAAAATTTATATGCGCCATCTGTACGAATATGACTATACTAAATTTATATTCTGTACCTGCTTTCTGCTAAAATCAATATGTAAAACTTAAGCGCTGTCTGAAAATAGATAATATCACTACATTTGTTTTACCGCACAATACCACTATATGCACGAATTCATATACTTACAGTGAAGCAGTAAAGTAATAGAGGGAGCCATATAGCATTAATGTTACTATAGAAAATGAGACGTAAAGTAACCTTGCTTTATTTTCTAACACGTTAGCATTGAATTGAGACCTCGTGCGGCCCTGTTCAATTCTTTTATGTAATATAAGTATAGACTAATAATAAAAGTAAAAGTAGGTCGCTATGCATTGAAAAGAAACTTATTTACAACTCCAATTACGAAATACATAAAAATAATTAATTAATTAATTATATCAAGATTATTTCTACAATAATATGCACAACTGGGACGGCAAGTTAGAAAAAAAAATTAACATTAGGAATGAATGTACATGTATGTTGTAAATATTTGAATTATATTCTTATTAGAAATTAAAAAAGGCATAATTAGTGCATACAATGACCTCAATTTCGATTAAAGTTAATTTTACTAAATATCTAAATGCAAAATCGGTTTTAATTTCGATTTTTTAAGATCAATGTTAAAACTTATCATTGGCAGTCATTCTGTATAATCGATACAGAGCATAACTTTCATATATAATAACTTTATTGAGCACATAATCGTCATTCAGCATAAAAACTCGCCATTTAATGTAGACTTAACAGTTTTTTGTTCTTAACTAAAACACAAATGTGTGTAATATTTTTTAACATTTCTTCTGAATACAGATCATCTTCATTTCACTGAAAGAACTTATTGCTCTAAGGCATCTAGCCGAATGGCGATTATGTCGTAAGGTATTATATCGAGTCTCTTAATGGATTAGTTTACGCTTGTTCGTCCATTATATTAAAATCTTTCCTATCTTAATCGGGATTTTTGACAGAAGCCAGATGTTTGTTTCCATGGATTTATGCGGGTCGGGATAAATGCGTCGCTTTGATCAGTTGCGAGTTGGTCGGTCGTAAATGATGGGTCTTCTATAAACAGATGTATTTTAAAAATTATTAAATTAAATTAAATTATAGCAGTGTATTTGAACTATAGTAGTGGTTGACTTTTCCAAAAATTATCAATGAATCATTATTCATGTGAGGATGCAAAAATGATTGCATCGGCCGGGAATCGAACCCGGGCCGCCCGCGTGGCAGGCGAGCATTCTACCACTGAACCACCGATGCTTACTATATATGGATGAACTTCATTTATAACTAGAATTCGTTTACCACCTTTATGATAGAGTCAATACTATTTCTCTCTCCCTCTTTCTCTATATAATATTCATTAGTATAGTTCATTTTTCTTAGTAGAAGTGTACTACAAAATACATACACTGAAAATTATTAGGTTACCCTTAATCTCTGAATGTTTCGAAATAAGATCATTCATAGCGAATTTTTACCTCCTCATTTTCGTTACATCTTATTGATGGAGTAATGTCAATTATTCAATCATTTAATCACGTTATAATCAACGAGATTTATTAATTCATTATACAGATACAAGTACTGTAAAGTGTACTGGCGGAATCTGGGCCATAAAATAAAATTGCACGCAGCCACTGTAATGGCTGTACAGTGATTTCTAATTTATAAAATATTATTACTACATATTTACATATTTTTAAATATATTTTTTTAAATGACTAATTAAGATAAGTGCATGTGTAAGGTCAGTGTATAAAATTACTATTATTTCCTTAATTTTCTTATAGAATGGGCTTTTAGAATGAATGTGGCCATTTGAAATAATAATTTTCGTTTATACCAAGTTTTACTTGAACATCTATCATTATTTAATAATAATATTATTATTATTATTATTCTTACTTTATTATTATTATTACTATTTTTACTTGTATGGAATATCACCCAAATATCGTTACTCAAAGTTTTAAATAGCTAGATGCGCATTTCGAATAAAAAATTGTATAGCAATCACGATTAGTGACAGAGGTGTTTGATTTAGATTTCATCTTGTGCTACTGAAGATGGTGGCATAGCCTTCGAAATGTACATCTACCTACTTAATGCTTTAAGTTACGGTATGTGGGTGATATTCTATACCATTATTTGACATCGTAGTGATAATTTAAAAAAACTATTTTTACTATTATTACATTACATTATATTAGGTCAGGGTCAGGGTTAGGTCAGGTCAGTTTATTACTATATTTTTACCTAATCTTCATAATATTGTAATTTTTTTTTCTTTTCTGATAACTTATTAACATCGCCATATAATAAATATCCAGTTATAACTATTAAAAAACTTTCAATTCACAGATCATTTTACATCAAATTTAATCGTGTTCAAAAGAGCAGACGGATTGAAAATAAACCTTAACGTCCAACTAATATTATTATTCAGAAGATATACTGTCGGTTAGGAAACATCCTGTATCTAAATTTTGTAGTATATATATATATACATATAGCCAACATTTTTTGTCAGCTAGGAAAATTTATGGTAAAGAATAGTAACTATTGAGCCAGCCAAACACAGCGGTATAGTCGCGCTTTTCGCGGGTTCGAATCCCGCTATAGTCGGGATTATTTCTGCATATTTTCTGGAAGTAAAATCCCTTCCGGACTATGGACATTATGAATGTTGCCATTCGGGCATTACCTGGATGAGCATTGAGACAAATACTTAAGAAAATTGATTTGTAAATAATATAAGTTAATAAAAATAGTTGATGGCATATAGCGCAACGTTAAATCAAAGAGTGTAATTTAAAAAAAATACTAACTATATAATAGTGCATCGTTCATAGTAATATGATAATAATACAATTTGAAAAATAAATATCCTGGAATAACACGGCCATTATCCATAAGCGCCTCAAATCATTTAATTAGCAAGACATTCTTTACGTTTCAATTTACCGTTATCATTCATTAACGTCTTATTTGAACGACTCTGCTATGTTTTAAATGCACATTGACACGTTAACAAATTGGGCACTTGGCAATTTTTGGCACGCCGCGATAATATAACGTATAAACATGTTGCGGAATGAGTGGTCTACGACTGTTTTAGGGCGACAGCCTTATCGGATTATCGCTAATGTAAGGGATGTTTAATGGCGTCACCGCATCCCCTAGGATAGGTAGCTCATCGTAAACACTAAGCGACGATGTGACTACGCGTAATGCGTAGTTTGGCTCCTACTGAAGTGTGCTTATATTATGGCTTGTTTAATTTAACATCTTTATATTCGGTGATCTATAGTTTCTCTAGTATATATCTGTGGTAAGATGCAGTGGCGGCTCTTGACATTTCAATCGATGGGGGCACATTTCTTAAAAAATAACACAATAGTAAGAAATCTTACCTAAAATGGATACAAAATGGTTAAATTCAATCAATTCTTGAGAGTGGTATTTTGCTCTTCTATCCTTCATTGATATAAACATTCCTTGCACAAGTTTGTGATAAATTTAAATCGGGCAATAGCCTAGCTAATTCTTTAATTTTTACTTTGTCCTCAAGAGAAAGTCTACAAAACTCTAGTTTCAATAAATAACTAACACTATTCATTTTTATTAAATTATTTCTATTCATAGAGAAACACGTGGCAAAATCGTACATACACAGAACAAATGCAACTGTCTTATCTGGTTATTCTATATCAATTTTCCTGTATACTAGACTAGGCTTCTCTGTTCGGACGCTGAAGAATCGCGGCCTGGAATAGCTTAAAACAACGATATATTCTTAGCGAGAGTTCTCTTTCAAAAACGAAACAAATTCTGAAATAATAGCTTTTTATTCTGCGTTAAAATACCATGCAAACGTAATGGAATAGAATAGAGGATATTTCTGGCGCCGTCCCTACTAACTATGATATAAATAATAATAGTAATAGGGTTTTTTTTTTCTTCAAAATATTCAGATAAACGAATTATCTTAAATAATGTCCCATTTCATGTAACTATCGAATTGGCCTTAAAATTGCGTAGGTTTTTTTCTAATTTCTAAATTTCAATTCGTTGTCAATATTTCGAAGTGTCGCATGAACAATATGATTTGCACATTATTCGCGGTCTGCAATTATTCACCAGATTTTCCAGTCTCCTGCTAAGTGACAGAGATATTTTATTTAGTACTACTGAAGATGGGGGCATAGCCTTGGAAATACACATTTAACGCTTTGAGTTAGTGTATTTGGGTGATATTGTATGTAATTATTTAACAAATTTACAATCTTTTATTGGCCTTTTTGCAACTTTATTTGAGAAGTCAGAATTATGATTCACGCAATGAAATTTGGCAGATGATTTTCACTTATTTTCTCTTGTATCATATGAAATATAATCGATAATTAATAACCAAGTTTCGTGGTCTAATGATTTTTTGTAAATTTATATAATATTTATACAGGCTGAATCTAAAATGTATATAGGCCAAGTTGCGCGGATTTTGACACATGTAAAATGAAACTTATGCAAATATTGACTCTCCTGTATATTCTACAGCAAAACGGTAAAGAAACAATTTGTTCAATATTTAAAAAAGGTACTTATTACTATATTTGTTTTACCAAAATTCATTACTGTTTCCTATTAAAATGAAAAAAACTTGCGGAAATCGACGCATTTATTTACAGCTTACTAAGACTTTTACATATTTGATCGAATATCTTTCATATTTTTTTAGGAAACGTAATCAAAGTTTACAGGTTAATTTTTATAGTACATAATTGTAGGAAATATATCCAAAATGTACCCTTAAATATATATATATATATATTTTAAGCAAATTAAGTGGCCCTACAGATAAAGATTGTATAAAAACATATAGTAGAAAGTATTCAGTACTACTGAAAATATTAGAGCTGTGTTTCGATTAAAGCGAATTGATTATATAATTATTTATAATATATTATTATATAATTATATATTATAAAATACATATTATATAATTATATAAGTTTTTTTCCAAAAGTAATTAGAATCGAATTAAATACATGCAAATAGATAATCCTATATTTAGTCGCATTTACATCTCCATTTTTCACTGAAATCAAAGTTTAATTTAGAAATTTTCTGTGTGTGTACAGAAAATTACATCTTTTTAATAAGTGTTTGTTTTATCACTTTACTAAGCCATTTATTGGTACTTAATGTTTTTTTTTGTAAACATAGCGACATCTACAATATTTGCTAGTACTAGTAAGATTTTTACGATCAATTAGTACCATATTATTGCACACGATTAACAATAGATGGCGGTGAGCAGTGCAATAAATTTCAAACACATTTTTATCAAAAGTTTAGAAGTGTGATTCGCGCTAAATGTTTTTTTTTGTTTAAATTCACACCTGTCTTTTTCCACGCACAAAATATTCGTTTTATGTCTCACATTTTTTAAGCTTATTAGATATTTTACTTCATCAATTTTTGTCATGTTCATTTATTATTCAATTGTATAGAAATCACGGTTAGTGACAGAGGCAATTTCAGATTTGATCTTGTGCTACTGAAGATGGCGGCAGATCCTTCGAAATGCGCGTCTAGCTACTAAATGCTTTGAGTTACGATATTCGGGTGATATTCTATACAATTTCAATTTATCATCCCTAACTGAAGTGATTCTCTATATATTTGGCTACTATACAGTGTCAATAGTACTCAAGTACAAGAGACAGAACCGCCATGGACTTGGGATAATGGATGCATGTTGTAATAAAAGAATATCACAAACTAGCGGCTTTACTAGCGGCTTTCATCCTGGTCCCAGGGACCAGGCCCCCGTCAGACCACATTATAGTACCAAAGCTTTGTGGTATGATATGTCATAGATGGGATATATCATATAGCGAACATGAACGTGTTCTGGCGCCGTCATACGTCAAAATAAATCTGTCAAAGTGACAACCACATCGCACTGAAGCAAAAAGGCAGACTGGAGCAATTTGGTGGAAATTGGATGGATGGTAAACGATATTGTGATTTAATGTAATGGATAAGAAATGTAAACAAACAAAAAAATTGCTTAAAATCGTTTAATGCTAATATAATAATAATTATAATAGATGAAGTAGCGAACGAAACCGTGGGCAACATTTTTAATTCATTATTTAATATACGATTTTGATAGATATTGATTGCAATCGTTTTATCAATATGCTGAAAAAGTATTTTTCCTTCGGGATAAGCTTTATATATATAAAATTTTGTAACTAGTACAAATTGAATACTTCATTTTACAGAGTCTATGAATTTTTCACATTTTCATTGCTGTGATTATTTGTGGAAAACTAGTTAGTTAAAGAGTCCGCAATCCTAAAGATTGGTTGGAAACAGCACGCCATGCCGATCTATCCTGAGCTAATTCCTTCATCTCCCTATAGCTATTCATCTCAACGTCTTCAACTATCTGACTCACATACTCCAATCTAGGCCTACCTACCCCTCTCTTTCCCTCCACTCTACCTTCTATGATCAATTGCACAATCCCCCCATGCCTAAGAATATGCCCTACTAATCTGTCTCTCCTACGCTGTAACACTCTCCAGATACTTCTCTTCTCCCCTGTAATGTCACTCTTGTAATGACGCTTTTGTAGCGTTTGCCGTCGACTGCGCCAGCGGTTAAAATAAACCGCGAAATAAAAGACTTGTTGTTAGATTCTTGTTTATTCACTGAAACAGTGTTTGATGTGTGAACTCTTAAAATTGCTGAATCTTGAATGTTGGAATTAGAAATGTCGATGTGAACTGTTGACCTGGGACTGAGGAATATGATTGATTATTCTGAGGCGGAACTGAGCTCTGGTGTTTGTATATATAGTATATGGTCACAGGTAGATGTAGTTAAGGGTGGTTGTATGATGCGCGGGGTGTGTTTAGGTAACGATGGTTAATGCGTACAATGGTAAATGGTACTTTGCCTATCTTGATTACGGGGAAAGGATAAATAATATTTAAGCAAGGTAGAATGGAGACTTCCTAATAGCACAAAGGATGGCGATTCTTGGGAAAATTAATAGAATGGAAAGATTGAATACAAGTACGAATGAAAGGAAAATATTGAAATTATATCTAAGAGGGTTGAATAAGAAATATATATACATATGGGGATATTACACCCCTACTAACTCTAGTACAGCTTCATTTGTTACTTTATCTTCCCAACCAATCCTCATCATCCTCCTATAACACCACATTTCAAGTGCTTCTAATCTACGCTTCTCTTCCTTTCCTATAGTCCACGCCTCACACCCGTACAGTGCTACACTCCAAACATATACCTTCAGTAATCTTTTTCTAATACCCAAGTCAATATTTGATCTTAAAATCTGTTCTTTTTCTACGAATGCCTTCCTACCCTGTGCTATCCTACACTTTATATCTACCTTGCTTCGATTATCTTTTGTGATTCTACTGCCTAAATAACAAAAATCTGACACTTCTTCGATTCTATTATCTCCTATTGTGATCCTCATTTTTCTACTGCATTCCTTTTTGTCACACCTCATCACTTTAGTTTTACCTATATTTATTTTCATGTTAAAATCCCTAGTCAATACTGCCTGCATACCATTCAATACCCTTTCTAAATTCTTTTCGCTTTCTTCCAATATAGCTATATCGTCGGCGAATCTCAGCATATATATTTTCTCTCCCTGTACATTCACACCTACACTATACTCTTCTTTTACTTTGTTTATTGCATCTTCTATATATAGATTAAATAATAACGGTGAGAGTGTACATCCCTGCCGAACTCCCTTCCCTATTTTTGCTACCTCTTCTTCCCCCTCAATTCTAACTAAGGCAGTTTGGTGTTTATATAAATTAAAAATTATTCTCCTATCCTTATAATCTATACCCGTTTCTTTTAAAATTCTAAACATTATGTCCCAATCTACATTATCAAATGCCTTTTCTAAATCTACAAAAGCTATGCAAGTTACCTTTCCTACCCTCTTTCTTTTTTCTACTACCGTTCTTAGTGCTAGAATCGCCTCCCCCGTCCCTCTGTTTTTCCTAAAACCAAACTGATCTTCTCCTAGCCTTTCCTCTACTTTATTTTCTAATCTCCTATAAATAATCTTTAACAATATCTTCGATGCATGTGATAGTAGACTAATGGTCCTATAGTTCTCACACAAATTAGCATGTGGAAAAAAATAGTGGAAAACTATGTCGACTAAATTTAAATTTTCTGCTCAACATTTTTTTGAGAAAATCACATTGCTACGAAATGAGATAAATTCACAGATTTTTACAACAATGAAAAATCGTTTGTTTTATTTCAAAATCCTTTTGAGAATGTTGATGTAAATATGCAACTAGAATTGATGGATTTGCAATCAAACAATACGCTAAAATCATTATTTAAAAATGAAAACTTGATTAAGTTATATACTTTGTTGCCAGAACGTAAATATAGGAAAATTAAGAATTTTGCAAGAAATTTTATTTCGAGCATTTGCGAGCATTTTCCAGGATGAAACATATTAAATCCAAAAACCCGCTCAAGATAGAACGATAATCATTTTAAAGATTTTTTTTAAATAGGTGTTTCTAATTTAACAAATAATATTGATAAAGTAGATAAAGGCAACAAAGAAACAAGCCCATAGTTCTCATTAGCCATATTTCAATGCCGGTGGCGAATTATAATATCTGAATAGTTTATAAAATATTTATTATGTCATTATAATGAAAAATTTATCAGTTTAGTTATACAGGGTTGGGCAGTTCTAACGAATCCGAAACCCTTGCTTAAACTAATTCAAATATAAATGTGAAAAATTGCAATCCTATATAGAATTATGAGCCGCACACTATAAAATTAATTTCAAGTATACAGGATGAACCATGAAAGCCCATGGTCTTATTTTTTTAAATGGAACACTATGTAAATTTTGATCCCATTTCATAGCAGTGTAATGTCACTCTTGTAATGACGCTTTTGTAGCGTTTGCCGTCGACTGCGCCAGCGGTTAAAATAAACCGCGAAATAAAAGACTTGTTGTTAGATTCTTGTTTATTCACTGAAACAGTGTTTGATGTGTGAACTCTTAAAATTGCTGAATCTTGAATGTTGGAATTAGAAATGTCGATGTGAACTGTTGACCTGGGACTGAGGAATATGATTGATTATTCTGAGGCGGAACTGAGCTCTGGTGTTTGTATATATAGTATATGGTCACAGGTAGATGTAGTTAAGGGTGGTTGTATGATGCGCGGGGTGTGTTTAGGTAACGATGGTTAATGCGTACAATGGTAAATGGTACTTTGCCTATCTTGATTACGGGGAAAGGATAAATAATATTTAAGCAAGGTAGAATGGAGACTTCCTAATAGCACAAAGGATGGCGATTCTTGGGAAAATTAATAGAATGGAAAGATTGAATACAAGTACGAATGAAAGGAAAATATTGAAATTATATCTAAGAGGGTTGAATAAGAAATATATATACATATGGGGATATTACAGCAGACATAAAAGTACTTATGAGCACGTAAATTGTAGAATGCGGCGTTGCCAAAATATTAGCAATTTTGTTAAAAATTGGTTCATTGCAAGCCCAATTTTAAAAAATCATAACTTACTTGGGTAGCGAATTTAAGTAGCACAGTTTTAAACCTGAGTAGCCACTAACATGGCATTATTTTTTGTAAATCAGTTTTTCTCCTGAAACATACAGGCGTATATAAGAGTCATGTTCAATTGGGGCATTTTCCTTGAAAGGTAAGTCCGATTTTTTAAATGGAACACCCCATATATTATTATTCTGAAAGATAATACGATTATAATAGAACAATTTTCAATAAATATGTCCTATCGTAAAACTACTAGTTTCTGATATATTGCCATATTTTTGAAAAATGCAGCATCCAAACAAACAATTCAATTAAAATTAATATGAATCTTTAAGATTGCCATGGAAGATAATGTCAACTGTAATATTTGTGATTCGACAATTAAAGTTTACTTAAACCTACTTTACATTAAATACCATAAAGATATGGCATACTCTTTGCAAGAAAGGATCGACATGATCTGGCGTTTAAGAGAGTGCCACAAGAGCCCTCTATTGGCCAGTAAAATATACAAAGCAAATTTTCCAAATAGAAGACATCCAAATGCAACTAGATTTCACCATTTATTAAATACTTTCACAACGACTGGATCTGTTAAAAATGCAACACACGAGAAAAACATAAAACTGTAAGAACGGAAGAAAATAAAATAAAAGTACTTCAATCTGTGATTGGAAAACCTTCTACGGAAATAGAGAACGAGGAAAAGATTTGCAATTTTTCGCATTTTTATTTGAATTAGTTTGGGCAGGGGATTCCGATTCATTAGAAATGCCCAACCCTTGTATATTGCAATTATTAGAGTTTAAATCTTTAAATCGTTGTTAAATTTATGTAGTTTTCTATGTGAAAAATTTTTTTTTAACCGGCGACTTAGTAATTTTAATACCCTTATATGGCGCTATTCTTAAAAAGTTTGGGGACCCCTGTCGTAGACAAAAGATAACTATATGGACAAGGCATTAAACTGTTTTAGTGGAATCCTTTTGATGTGTGACATTTCTCGCCAAAATAGGCAAATTGCACACGTCATATATTGTCGATAAAACATAAGAACTACTGACTAATGGAACAGCGCGCTCCTCTACAAACAGTGGCGTACTTAGAGCTTTTGCCACCTGGGGCGGTCCCCAATTTGCCGCCCTTTCTAAGTCAATGAAAATCAAGGGTGGTTATTAACAATTATTGAACAGAAATTGAATACTCATTATAATCATTGATTTTGTTGATTACAACATTATTATTTTTATATCATTTAGACAAAAATATTAAAAAAATGCCGCCCGAGGCGGAACGCCCCCACCGCCCCTCCCTAGGTACGCTACTGTCTACAAATAATTAAAATACAAACTGATCAAAGCTATCGATGAATATTTATTAAAATATATAGCGAAATAATCTGTCGGACTGATTTAAAGTACTTTAGGGTTACTGAGAAATGACGAAATCGTTACGTGTCAAATATCGCCGTTGTATACGAATTATCTTTTCATTTCATAAATGACGGCCGATGAGTTAAAAAGACTGCTTTGGCAAAAATTTTGAGGTTAAGTATCTAATAGAATACGTGGCAAGTATAAGAAAAGACTTGTACATGTAAGATATGTACTTTTTCCATGCGTTATTAATAATTTATTTAATGTGCATATTTCACTCGATATAAAAGTGCTTTTCTAACTTATCTGAATTAAGCGGCCTAGCTACAATCGTCTGTCAAACATAAACGAATTGCAGCAAAAGTTAATAAAACTGTCAACTTTGACTACGATAAAAATAATATAACAAAAAAATCAGTTAATATAACAAAAATGGAGCGTCACGTTACTTTAATATACCTCGATACTAATATTGCTTTTTATTTACTACAAACATTTTGGTCGGACCTTTTAAAAGGCGCCCAACCGCACTTCGTGCATATGTCACTGCCTTCTGTAATTTTCAATAAAACAAATATTCGAACTTCTCACGAATAGTACTTCAATCTGAAGTACTATCACCCGCACAGTGACCTGAAGCCCATATAATGTTAACATACGCGTACACATGAATATAGCAGCGAAGAATCTTAAGAAGAAACGCCCATCATTCTATATCTGTATATTTATTCTTGATCGGAATTCGAAATTACCTAAACGTCGTAAATTAGTCACTACGGCGTTAAAAATTATATAACGCATCACTGAAGTACTGCAAGTTGCAGCACTTAAAAGTTAGATGCGCTTTACGAAGTCTAAGGTACTGTCTCAAGAAGCACACTAGCGATGGCAAACTGTCGGTCACTTTGAGGACCTTGTTCGTAGTTCATTTCAATGTACCGTTCACGAACTATAGGTCGTGAACTACCAACATCTTTTCAAAATGAACTAGTTCACGACCTATACGAAATACATGCACATATTGAAAATAATCTCTTTTTTTCCCAATTTAAAAATATCAAATAGTAAACAATAAATAAATGGAAATATTATAATACTTATTTTGAATTAAGAATGAGGAAGAAAAATCAACAATGTTTATAATTTATACAAAACACATATATAAGGAAATATAATTTCGTTCCGTTCACCAACACACTTTATCACATAAATGTTAGTACTGCTATTGGCACTGTATATGTATTGTATACTATACTGCATCGTTTACGAGCCGTTGTGATTCATGAACGGTTTAGTACACGACCTAGTACAAGTACATCAATACGTACACCGTTCGTTATAGGTTTTTTTTTTTATTCGTTTTTTTTAGCGTTATAATTTATATTTTCTATTCCAAATCTTCTCTGTTCAAACTTCAAAACTTTGATTTGATATTAAGTGATCGCATTGCACTCTGTACGAAATAGAAGAACTATAAGATTTAGATGTTTATTTTTGCATTATTGCAAAAATTTGCTATGGCACGACATATTTAAGAACATATTTAATCTTGCGAATATATTAATTATGTTATTCCAAATGAAATCTGATACCAACATATAAATTGTGATTCAGCTTGGCAATGCTGCTGTTGCAATATCGCATCGAGTTTCCTATTTCGTTCCGTTCACCAACACACTTTATCACTAAATAAATTATAGTACTGTATATGTAATGTATACTATACTGCAAGTATATATATAGTACAAGTACATCAATACGTACACCGTGCACCATCTAGTTCATAGTTCACGAACTAGGTGATAGTGACCTATAGGTCGTTGCAAAAGATCGTCACAGTCATTTGATTGAACCGTTCAGAGTGAACGGTTACGCGAGTGAACTACACATCGCTAAAGCACACCAATCAAACGAATAATCCTCGTTAGAATTAATATGGAAATTGTATAGCAATCACGGTGAGTGATGTATCTGTGTAATTGTTGTGCTATTGATGATGGTGGCATGACCTTCGAAATGCGAATTTAGGTTATGCGCGCCCAGATTATTCAAAGCAATAACATAAACGGTATTTTTATAATCGGAAAATCGATCAAATAAATCGATTGATTTTGTAGATTGGAAATTCACATTTGAAATAAAAGAATTTGTTCGAATAAATAAGGAACATCGTATTCTCCATTTTTATGAGTAACAATCCAAATTTGAATAGAAATCATAATTATATTTTTATCCAAATTTGATTAGAAATCATAATTATATTTTTATCGTTTATTTTATGATTGAAACAATTTATTTATATTATTAATTAAGTTTTATTATTAGTAGCCTAATGTAATCATAAAATAATTTTCTTAATTTACCATCATAAGTTCAGTATATAAACTTCAATTTTTATTTTTAAATCAAAAGTCTTTTACAATTTTCGAATCAAGAAATGTTTTGATATATTATTGCAATTTATTGTATTAAGAGTTCAATAAAAAATTGTCATGTTATATTTTGAGGAAAATGAGGCTTTATTTGATTTGATTTTTTAGTATGTCAGAATATATTATTACAAAATTTGAACTTTTCTTAATATGTGCTTGAAATATTACGACCTTATGACTTTTTTGTGAAAAAATGTTAATATATTAAAAAATAGAACTATTTGATGCTTTTCATCGAAAATTAACGCAATAATAAATAGCAATGAAGTTTTTTTTTTATAAATACGAATTAGTCATATTAAATTATATTATATTTATTATAAAAATGTTTTCACTATTTTATAAAACATTCAAAATGAAAGATGGTAGATGGCTTAAAAACTTAACAAAAAAATTACCACTAAAATTTTATTTTATTACAGTTAAAATATTGTTTAAAAAAAAAATCACCGGTAGAATGTTACCTACATTTCTTAACTACACATTAAATATGTGATTTAAAAATATCCGCCATTAAAATGGAAATCTAATCTAAAAATACGTAGTTGAAATAAATATTAACTTCTATTTAGACGAAAGGAACAAATAAAAGAAGTGTTGGAAGAAATGGCAAATACATTTTCATCTGATTTATTAAAACCTAATATTAAATGTGTCCTTTTATTGCCGGTAAAATGTTTGGCGGCTACTTTTAGCATAATTTTATTTTGCCAAAAATAATTTTATTGTGTTTGTTCTTCTTATCATTAGTATTCAGATATTCAGTAGCATTGTACGAAGCTAATTTTTTTTTACAAAATTTATTTAAAAACTAATTAAAACATGTACTATTTACTTTAAAAAAAACAAAATATATTTACTATATTTTATATTGATCTTGCAAGCACGTAAAAATGCTATTTCGCACCTTTCCAGCATAAAAAGTGATTTATAAGAATTAAAAATATTTTAGTATATATAAAATGACATACAAAATCAGTTTTATATGCGTTATGCGTTTGTCTAATGTAACTACCTATACATTTTGATGATCCCTCGAAAATCCATCTTCCCATTCCTGAAGCGCACGAATCATAAGCGCTCTTTTACCCATCATTCGAAACAGTTGCAAGCGACATGGAACCTTAAAAACAAACGAATATAGTTGAGGATGGTATGCTAAGCAAGCAATCTGTGCACAGCAGGAACCAAGCGGGAACCGAACGGGAGAGCACCGACGCTTATTATTCCTGCCGCTCATTAGTAAAACCGATTTGAGCGCATTCGGATACAAAACAATTAATTAAACATACTTTTCGCTACGCTTACATATTGCAAAACAATGTTGGGTGATTCGTACGATACCCTCACTCCTCAAACTGACCAATACAACCCCGCTAGTTGTGAAAGGACCGGCGATCAAGTCACCCCATTCTCAGTGCGTGACATTCTCAGCTTAAATTCCGATCCCGACTATTCGAACCATTATTACTTCAACGGTCATACATCGGGGTACTATTACCACCATCCGCAAACGTTCTGGCAACACCAAGGTGGTCAAACAACCCCTTGGGACACATCGCAGACACCGTTAAATTACAATTCGAGCGAGTGTTTCGGAAGTGCCGAGCAATCGAATACGAATGCGCAGGTGGTAACGTCAGGTGGTTTTGTTGAAGGGGTTGATACTAGTGGTGCTGTGGAGGGTGGATTTTATTGTGAAGTGCCGGTAAGGGATGATTGTGCTAGTGGTGAGAGACAGCAGTGTCGGTTTTATGATGCGGAAAAGGGATTGGAAAAGAATATTGATAGTCCGAGTATGTATTTGATATTGTTTTTATATCAGAAATGTTTGTACGAATACTAAATCTTTGACAAAACTAAAATCGAAGACATTTTTTGTTTTCAAATTGGTTAGAAGACAGAAGAAGTAGTCAAATCTAGAAATTTAAAAATCGAATATTTGCAAATATTTTAACTGTACATTTTGTTATATTTTTGTGAGAGTTATAGGGTATTTTGTAGTATTTTTATATATTTTTTTAGGGCACCAACAGGTTACAAGTACGAAACCTGACGTACAGCAGCGTAGTAAACCATCTTCGAGCACTTCTTCGGGTAAACGCGGTGCGACATCAACAAATAGTGGTCAACGTGCGAAACGCAAACCAAGAATTTTGTTCACACAAGCACAAGTGTTCGAATTAGAGCAAAGATTCAAAATACAACGCTACCTGTCCGCCCCAGAACGCGAACAATTGGCTTTTGGCCTAAAAATGACAGCGACACAAGTCAAAATTTGGTTTCAGAATAGGAGGTTTGTCCCCATCCTGTATATATAATAATATCAACGTGTAATATTTTATTTAATATTAGGAGGTTCGTCCCCATCCTGTATATATAATAATATCAACGTGTAATATTTTATTTAATATAAAGGATCTTTTCAAATTGAGATAAAATATGGAGAAAAAATTATGTACGTGTGTGTATCAAAAAACGCTTACGTTTTAGGCCAAATTTTAAAGGTTTCTTTAATCAAAGTGAACCTAAATTAAATCGAAGATTTTATTTCTATAAATTTCTATCACGATCACTTCTCTTGTTGCTTGAATTATGAATCATCCTGTATATTAAATCGCCTAAATTGTGCACTTTAATTCATATAATTTTTAAATGCTTGTGTGACAAAAAAACTATTTTTTTCAGATATAAAAGTAAGCGTTTAAAATCAGATCCCATGCATGAGCTAGCGACATCGAAACAAAAGACTATGCCCAGTTTGGCGATTGTTTCTAGTAGTGTGCCAAGTCAGAGTTTAGGAAGTGTATATTCCTCGATAAAAGAGGAGTTGATGGAGGAGTATCCGCCGAGCTACGAGGAGGCGTCTTCAGCTGTCGCGTCAAATTATATGAGCAATTATCAAAGTCAAAGAATTATTGCTGCTGAAGCGACATCTGCGCCAGATTGTGATGTTTCCGAGTACAATGAATTTTATGTATAAATTTCAAATAGTCTTTCAAAATTTAGACATCTCTTCTAAGTTGGATTATTGAAGGTTGTGTCATTTTGTATTTATTTATGTCTAATTTTAACAGTCGATTTTGAATAGGCTAATGGGTGGTCGCTTCTTTCAAAATCGCCCTGTATAACATCTTATTATTACGACTTTTTTTTGGTAATAAATCTATTAAGATTACGTGAAAATCTATACAATATTAAGTGACATTATTGATTTATTACGATCTAGTTTAAATTTTACGTACTTATTCGAAAAATGTTATTTTGTATATATTTTCTAATTTCGTTATTGTCATATTTAATATAAATTACAGAGCCTGATTGTTCAAATTATTTGATAGGCTTTTGTTTGTAGTTTAATAATTTTATTGTTTATTAAAAGTAATATATTGGAAAAGTGTACTTAAAAATTTTTGTATGCCTACATCAGATTTAAAAAAAAAGATTTGTCACCATATACAAATTTTTTAGAGACAGAACTCATTTTTGTTTAAGCTGTTTTTAATATATTTTTTTAAGAAAATATATTAGTATTTCTAATACTATTTTATATTTATTACATTGCGCTTAAGAATATTTTTTATAAAAAATAAATGTTATACTTACAAAGAATCCTCGTTTCTTACTTTTAAATTTATATCGTGCTAGTTCTATTTTTAAATTCTATCTGTTTAGTTTATTAATAAGTCATCCATTTCCATTGATATTGAACAGTGAAATTACGGAATATACTCTACAGGGTGTGGGTGTTTATCAAATATCGAAATTTTCAAAAACACAACTATTACTATTTTAACCAAATTTTCATATTGCGATTCACTTTAGCGCTTGATTAAATTAAAAATCAACATATTAAAAATTTAAAATATCTTTCAGATAACATTTCAATAAATTCCTTGCAAAATAATTATTTACAATTTGTAATACTAAACTTTTAAACTAAAAAGGACAATTTTTCTTCAAATCCATATTTGTGTCAAGTTTCGTCAATTATTGAAATCGAACTAAATAAAAACACATGCCCATATGACTATGACGTTTTTTCAACTGTCTTGTCTTTATGAATGCAAAGCTATTACCCGGTCATAACTCGTATCCATCCCTGACAACTAATCTTCCGTTTAATAGTCCTCTGCTTGTCTGTTCTCTTCTTCTCATAGCCAACTGTACAATAGCATGTACAGCGTATCTGCAATCAATGAAATCTGCGTCCAATACATACGATATTTATATTTCCCAAGTTTTGTTTCCTCTTGTGGGGATTTGAGATTTGTCCTTATATTCTGTTGCTTTAGAAAAGTGTTGAACATTCGGTAATAAAAAATGAGAACTAGTTTTTAAGCGTTTGTAGTTATTTTCTATTGCAATACGAAATAGCCATAAAAAAGAAAACTGTTTTATTGATTTTGCTTTTACAATGCGAAATAGTTTTTAAGCGTTTGTAGTTATTTTCTAACGCAATACGAAATGGCCACAATAAAAAGAAAACAGTTTTATTGATTGTGCATTAACAAGTGTTTATAGAACACCCTGTATATTTGTGTTTAAGTGGTGAAATGTTGCTGCGGATATTTGATTTCGTTGGGCATGGGCTACTGTATATTTGATGTATCACATGCCCGATTAAGATAGGTATTTAATGTATACATAATCGCATAAAGGCGGCTAATCAAGACGCCTTTAGCCCACGAAACGACGCCAAACGACGTGGTGGGGTTAAAAGGTGATCTAATGATGAACATTTACGCCTACGACTACGATTACGCATACTGGAGGTATGTTATATTAAGTCAATACTAAAAATAAACGTATAGTAAGATTCAATAAATATATTAGATTGAATGTGTAAATTTACGCAGCACCCGGTATATAAAATATATACCGGGTACTGCGTCAAATACTAATTTGACATGCTAATTTCGATCTGTTCAAACAAATTCGCTCTCAAAATTAGTTTACAACGAGATATTAAATGCGAAACAATTAGAATTTTGAATTGTCAATTCAAAATCGTTTGTTTGATTTTTATACCATCAGTATTCATGAAGATAATCGAAGAAGTCTAGACAGAGTGATATTATAAGCTAGACTTGAATGATTACGGCAACAAAACATCGTAATTCAATATATGTCAATATCTGTCACTTTGAAAGGTTTTTTCTCCGTTATTTTTAATGTTTAAAAAATAAATATTTGGAGTTATATTAAAACTTAGTGTGACTTGAGAATTGAATGCGAGAATATTTTTATAGAATAGAATAGAATATTCATAGTCATCAAAATTTTACATGACATATCGTAAAATTAATTGTTTTATCTACAATTGAAATGTGTA
Organism: Leptodirus hochenwartii; assembly: GCA_947310635.1. Lineage (NCBI taxonomy): Eukaryota > Metazoa > Arthropoda > Insecta > Coleoptera > Leiodidae > Leptodirus > Leptodirus hochenwartii. The sequence continues at coordinate 44,058,808 of OX371176.1, forward strand.
GATTGTCTAGATTTATTTTACAACACAGTTGCAACGTAAGTTGCCTATATATAGAAGAAAATAAAACATTGTAAACAAGTTTAACCATAACATTTGTACATTATCTTTTAAAACATTATTTGAAAATACTCATCCAGTGAATATATAACGAGTGTTTCAGTAATATGTCTTTCACGTGACTTGTGAAGTTTTTCTTTGGCAATTGTTTCAGTTGCTCCGGTATGTTTTATTGAAAATTTTTACATATACACATTTAAAATTTTAAATATATGCATATTTATCAAATTTCCACAAGGAATTATCGATGTAAATTCATCTTATGTGGAGAATTTGTGAAAATACAAAAATTCTATTACATTCTAAACAAATCTTCTAAGTTGTTTAATTTTATGTACTCGCATATTAACGTCTAACAATGTTCAGATTAAGTTCCTATTGTTCAGGGGAAAACAAGAATAACTCAAATTCTATGCTAATATTTACGAGGTGCATTATGGGGGAGGTTAACTAGATTATGTTACCAAATAATAATCAATCAGGAAATGTTAGATGATGAACATGATTTCATAATATATTCGTATTTGCACAAATAAAAGTAGGAAAATCGATTCGGATAGTATATCTTTAGGTTTTTTTTTAAATATATTGTTTTCAATTATATCGATGGACATCAACAATCATTTTGATACATTATTTATATTTCAAAATGCCAATGGTCGCAAAAATATATGTCTTTCAAATTTCAGGAAATCAAAAATAACAAAAAATTCTGAAACGTACTTTTTTATTATATGTATTTTAAAAATTATCACTACGGTATTAAATAATAGTATGGAATATCACCCAAATACCGTAACTTAAAGCATTCATTAGCTAGCTAGATGCGTATTTCGAAGGCTATACCCCCATCGTCAATAACTAAATAATATACATATCGTGATTGATATACTATTAAATAAATAATTCAACATTTTTGGTGATATTGTATACTATTACATGTATGTTTTAAATTTTCTACGAAATTTTTTAAAGATTAGCCTTTTATTTCGTTCGTATAACGTTGCTACCATCTGTCGCACAATTTCTTTAAAATGTACGTGGACGCTGAAACTCCCAGAGGGAATTCAGTTTACTAAAGCTCGAATTTGTGCCTCAAAGATGTCGCCACGGAAAAATAATATATTTCTAATGAAAAAAACGTTATGAAAACATTGTTTTGGTTCAATTCATATAATTATTGTTTAATTTTTTAATACTATATTTATGGATAATAATTATATATTTTTAAATATTTCAAAAATTTTTAAGGGAAGGTTTCAATAAAACCCGATTGGTTTTCTTAAAATTCTTACCATTTTAAATCTATCAGTAGTTTTGTTGTAGCGTTAATAGTTTTTTACGTATCGGTCAAAAATCTGATATGAAAATTTTATGATTTTTTATGATTTTTCTAATAGTTTTTGATTCATTGATTTAGAAGATGTAAGTGGTTTTGATAGGAGATGAATATTTCTTAAGATATCAATTTTTGAAACGAGCAGTTTAAAATATTTTATAAGGACGTCTCTTGTAAAAATTTTCAATTTTATTTTCATTTGATAAAATAAACGAGTGATGCATTTTCTAGTAGAAAATTATCTCGGAATTTTAAATCTGCAAGTGGCTTTGTTATAGGTTAAATAAAATTGAAAATTAAAAAATTAAAAATCTCTCTTTGAATCGTTTTAGTAAAATTTTCACGTTTTCAAAAACGAGTATATAATTTCGCTAATAGTTTTTGATTCGTCGATTTAGAATAGATAAGTGGTTTTGATAGGAAATTAATATTTCTTAAGATATTAATTTTTGAAACGAGCAGTTTAAAATATTTTATAAGCACGTCTCTTGTCAAAATTTTCAATTTTATTTTCATGTGATAAAATTCTAAAAAAGAAAAAATGTCAAAAATCTGATATTTTTAAAAGCAACAATTTTGCTTTAAAATCTCCTAATATAATTCTATAAATGAATATATATCTTTTGCCAGAAGCCACGTGCATTTCTAATTACCGTTTCTATTAACTGACAATGACAATATTAGAATTTGAATTCGAAACGCTTTGCTGGTTTTACTTTGATTACAGAATAGGTAATAATTCACTCCAATGTCTTCAAAACTTCCCCTAAAGCAAAGTAATAATATGACGCGTTGACAATGTAATTTCCGGTATTGTAAACATGCAATTAATAAATTAAGTTTGATTTTATATGCACAGCTTGCTTTTCCAAATGAAACGGTAAGGTTTTAGTCAATGAAGAGTGACCATATAGTTAGTATTCATTGATTTAGGGGTCAATAGCAAACTAGGTTAAGTAAATATAAATAATTTCGATACTTCATTAAAATTTTATTTTACTTTATTATCTGAATATAATAAAGTAAAATAAATGATGTACACTCTCACCGTTATTATTTAATCTATATATAGAAGATGCAATAAACAAAGTAAAAGAAGAGTATAGTGTAGGTGTGAATGTACAGGGAGAGAAAATATATATGCTGAGATTCGCCGACGATATAGCTATATTGGAAGAAAGCGAAAAGAAATTAGAAAGGGTATTGAATGGTATGCAGGCAGTATTGACTAGGGATTTTAACATGAAAATAAATATAGGTAAAACTAAAGTGATGAGGTGTGACAAAAAGGAATGCAGTAGAAAAATGAGGATCACAATAGGAGATAATAGAATCGAAGAAGTGTCAGATTTTTGTTATTTAGGCAGTAGAATCACAAAAGATAATCGAAGCAAGGTAGATATAAAGTGTAGGATAGCACAGGGTAGGAAGGCATTCGTAGAAAAAGAACAGATTTTAAGATCAAATATTGACTTGGGTATTAGAAAAAGATTACTGAAGGTATATGTTTGGAGTGTAGCACTGTACGGGTGTGAGGCGTGGACTATAGGAAAGGAAGAGAAGCGTAGATTAGAAGCACTTGAAATGTGGTGTTATAGGAGGATGATGAGGATTGGTTGGGAAGATAAAGTAACAAATGAAGCTGTACTAGAGTTAGTAGGGGAGAAGAGAAGTATTTGGAGAGTGTTACAACGTAGGAGAGACAGATTAGTAGGGCATATTCTTAGGCATGGGGGGATTATGCAATTGATCATAGAAGGTAGAGTGGAGGGAATGAGAGGGGTAGGTAGGCCTAGATTGGAGTATGTGAGTCAGATAGTTGAAGACGTTGAGATGAATAGCTATAGGGAGATGAAGGGATTAGCTCAGGATAGATCGGCATGGCGTGCTGTTTCCAACCAATCTTTAGGATTGCGGACTCTCTAACTAATCTGAAAATTATAAACAATGTTTATTTAAAAATTATCACTACGGTGTTAAATAATAGTATAGAATATCACCAAAATACCGCAACAAGCATTAAGTAGATAGATGTACATTTCGAAGGCTATGCCCCCATCTTCAGTAGCACAAGATAAAATCTAAATCAAATACCGCTGTCACTAACGGTGATTGCTATACAATTGAATAAAAAGAGTAAAAATTATGAAGATTTTCAATTTATTGTTTTATGAAAATGATATGCAGGGTGTTTCAGTTAAAAACCCCTGGCCATATATCTCAGGAACGAAAAGAGCGATTTCAGTTCTGCAAACGCCATTTGTTAGAGACCGTGAACAGCTTCAATTCTGCACTAGAGTCGCTTTTTATTATAATATAGTAAAGATGGCGCTGCGTTCGAAATAAATTTTTGGTGCACACGGACGTTGAGGTGCCACGCATTTGAAAGAGTATTATATTCTAAGAATATTTTATTATTTCAATAAGTTTCGAAAATCTAATAGTTTTCAAGATATTTCACTTTGAAAAGTATCATCTCAAGATGAGTAAAATGTCAAGAGCCGCCACTTTTTATATTAATTCTATCGATATGTAATTAGATAGTGTTCGAATTTGCTCCAATATGCCATTGTGCCGAATCAACATGGTTTTAAATTATTTTCCTTAAATATATAAATTGGTAGCGAAAATATCTAAATGAATGTAGCCTGCTGTAATTAAAGAAAATTCGATGTTTAATGGTCGTTGGCGATTTCCACGCATTAACCAGTATTGCAACGTATTGCATATTATTGGATTAACAGTAAATACGAGAGTAAATAGCTAATAAACGCCCGGTTAACGGTTTACGAGCTGAAATAAACGGTTCAACACTGCTTAGACAAATAATCAAAGAGGCCATAGAGTATTTATATGCGCACGTAGTGTATATCGAGCGAGTATATACCAGGTGGACAGAACACACTGTACGCAGCTTTAATTGAAATTTACATAGAAACTTTTTTTATAATGATTTTTACAAGATAATGCGGTGTTATAAGAAACGAAAATGGTATCAAATAGATGTATTTACTTTCTACTTTTCGAATATGTTAGATATAAAATGCAGGATAATGCGGAAATTGGAGGTTATTTAGAGGAAAATATCAAATTTGAAGATTTAACATTGATTGCATATGTGTGGACTTTACATTGTACGGCTGTGAGGTGTGGACAATAGGATAGTCGTTTTAAAATAAATTTATTTTTTTCGACAGAAAAGTTTAATAAGATTGTTTCAAAGCGGCGGTTTTTCATATTATTTTTTTATAAAAAACGCGTTACATTTTGAGGTAATAAAAATTTTCACTAAAAGGACGTAAGGACATAATATTTTTAACAAACATTAAGAACGGTTCAGATTAGGGATGACAGATTCTAGGAATATTGTCTATACTATTTTTTTTTTAAATCCCAAAAAGGAGCTTCATTTTTGCTAAAGAAATTTTCCACTTTGACACTTGGCCAGGAAGTAGGACGCTATCCAAGAATCATGCCGAACAGTTGGAATGTTTGGCAAATTTACTTCACCGAACTTTTTTATTTAATTTACAATTAGTAAAACACTTTCGAAAGTGGAAAGGCGTGAAATATTTGATCAAGAGTCGTTAGAAATCGTTTTTTTTCCCTGTTAATGGCTTAGCTATTTGCTGTTTCTTAGTAAATCGAACTTTTTTTTTATAATTTTTATAATTAATTTGTTCGTTCCCGAAAAATGTCATACCGAGTGGGATTCGAACCTACAACCTCCGCGGTGCCGTAAATTCATAATTGAGTGATTAAAATATAGATGGCGTACAGTCATGTTATGTTTATAGTTGAACAAATGCCGAGTTGCAATTCACCAAGAATCAAAAAAATCCTCTAAGCATAGATTTTCAATACACCTAAATAGATAATATATATATTTTTTTATTAATTATCACTACGGTATTAAATAATAGTATAGAATATCAACCAAATACCGTAACTTAAAGCATTAAGTAGCTAGATGCGCATTTCGAAGGCTATGCCCCCATCTTCAGTAGCACAAGATAAAAACGAAATAAAATACCTCTGTCACGAATCGTGATTGATATACTAAATTTATAAATTACCTGACCTGACCTGACCTGACCTGACCTGACCTGACCTCACCTGACCTGACCTGACCTGACCTGACCCGACCTGACCTGACCTGACCTGACCTGACCTGAGTTAGTCAAAAATATGCTCGGCTACAGCACTTTTATCTTTTCTATTTAATCTGAAATGAGATAAATGCTTCTTAAATCCAGTTTCAATTGGTCTACGTGTTTGTCTTCTATATATACTTTAAGACAACTAGAACAAGATATTTCATAAATACAGGTTTTTTTTATTGAAATCAATCAATTCTTTGGGATTTCCTAGAAAATTAGCAAGACTATTATAATTGGAAAGTCAGCAATAAATTTAAAATGTGATCCAGGTAAGATTTCGAAAAAAAGAGTTTAATTCCGGAAAATAAATGGTACAAAGTAATATTTGTGCTTTTCGTTAATTATTATTCTATTAATATTTTTAGTGTCAATAGAAAATAATATATCATATAGAAATAGTACGTCACGAAAACATATCGAGTAAAGATGAGTATAAATATGCATGTTATGAATTTGTTAAAATTGTATTAAAACTTTTAATACAAAAGACTTTTACAATAGGTAGAATAAAATGATAAAAACTCATCTTTATCTGCACATTTATAAAATTAGTTAAACGATTCCTTCCATTAATTGCAATATGTGGCAACGTTGTGCATCAATTAAGTTTAATATAGACTGCCATCAATACCAAAATCTTTTGTATTATAATTAAACTGGTAACAATTATTAGACGACGCCATAAAATAAAATAATAAAATAAATTCGACAACTTGTTATTATATCAACTGTTGTCCCCAATCACCCCTTAATCATATGTTGAATTTTAGACAAATTAATATATTGATTTTCTTAAATTAATTTTTTTTTAAATTTCTTCGTTTTCAAATTTATTCGATCAAATTTTGTCAAAAATATGAACATGATTGAAACGCTAGCTACTTATATTTATACTTATATTTGACTATAACTACTTATATTTGAATTTGACTTAAATTACCATTTAAACTATCTTTTAATTTGAAAAAATATTTATCAGCTATGTCTACTTTTGCTATATGAATAGAATCGATAGTTACACCTATGGGTGTAAATTATAAAAGTCAAGAAGTTCATTTTTAATGATCCCTAATTTAATTCTATTAACTACCCTAGATCTTCTGTGCGGTGTTTATTGTGAATACACTGCAGGTTTCGACGGCTTTATTGGCCCTCATCCGGCAATATATACTTTTAATACATGTGCGTAGGGTTGTACAATTTTTTTATAGCACTTTCATTTATATAATTATTTATTTAATTATAGAGCCCAAAATTACAGGCGGTCGCAATTTTACTGTATGGAATTTTTTAATTAAACAAGACTAAAAATTTGAATTAGTTAAAGAGTCCGCAATCCTAAAGATTGGTTGGAAACAGCACGCCATGCCGATCTATCCTGAGCTAATCCCTTCATCTCCCTATAGCTATTCATCTCCACGTCTTCAACTATCTGACTCACATACTCCAATTTAGGCCTACCTACCCCTCTCTTTCCCTCCACTCTACCTTCTATGATCAATTGCATAATCCCCCCATGCCTAAGGATATGCCCTACTAATCTGTCTCTCCTACACTGTAACACTCTCCAAATACTTCTCTTCTCCCCTACTAACTCTAGTACAGCTTCATTTGTTACTTTATCTTCCCAACCAATCCTCATCATCCTCCTATAACACCACATTTCGAATGCTTGTAATCTACGCTTCTCTTCCTTTCCTATAGTCCACGCCTCACACCCGTACAGTGCTACACTCCAAACATATACCTTCAGTAATCTTTTTCTAATACCCAAGTCAATATTTGATCTTAAAATCTGTTCCTTTTCTACGAATGCCTTCCTACCCTGTGCTATCCTACACTTTATATCTACCTTGCTTCGATTATCTTTTGTGATTCTACTGCCTAAATAACAAAAATCTGACACTTCTTCGATTCTATTATCTCCTATTGAGATCCTCATTTTTCTACTGCATTCCTTTTTGTCACACCTCATCACTTTAGTTTTACCTATATTTATTTTCATGTTAAAATTCCTAGTCAATACTGCCTGCATACCATTCAATACCCTTTCTAAATTCTTTTCGCTTTCTTCCAATATAGCTATATCGTCGGCGAATCTCAACATATATATTTTCTCTCCCTGTACATTCACACTTACACTATACTCTTCTTTTACTTTGTTTATTGCATCTTCTATATATAGATTAAATAATAACGGTGAAAGTGTACATCCCTACCGAACTCCCTTCCCTATTTTTGCTACCTCTTCTTCCCCCTCAATTCTAACTAAGGCAGTTTGGTGTTTATATAAATTAAAAATTATTCTCCTATCCTTATAATCTATACCCGTTTCTTTTAAAATTCTAAACATTATGTCCCAATCTACATTATCAAATGCCTTTTCTAAATCTACAAAAGCTATGCAAGTTACCTTTCCTACCCTCATTCTTTTTTCTACTACTGTTCTTAGTGCTAAAATTTGAATAGACAAATTAAATATCATTTAATGCCGAAATATCAAATATTTGTTTATAAAGATTATGGACATTCATGTAGGGAAACTTGAGGATGAGGAACCTGTATTTTGACATATTTTTGAATAACGGGACATTTTGATTTATTTTTGTGCGATTTTTATATAATAATTTATATAATAAATTATAATATATAATATTAAAATATTTTCAAAGTGAAAGTGAAAATATAAATTTTAGGAGAGAGCAAACGTGAATTTGGACACTCCTAATAAGCTAGTGTTTTAATTCTTTACTAGGAATGAAAGTGTATGTTTACTAGGAGAGCCTTTGAATCTATCTGGCATAAAGCTTAATCTGGTGTTTCAGCCTTCGGGAGTGTTTAGCCATGAATAGGCAACCCGCCCCACATGACCGGAAACACATCACCAGCCTGTTTACACTCATCACCATTAAATGGGACTCAAAGAACAATTTAAAAATAATATACACAAAATAGTAAAAACACGTTTCTAAGACCGAATGTAAAACCATTTTTTTTTTTTATAAAGGAATGTCTTGGAATATAACATTAGTTCCTATAACAAAAAATGAATGGAATGACTGAAGATTAAATCAATTAAAAAAAGAAGTCTTTAAATCGTTTGGTAAAGTATTTTAAGGGAATATTGGCACACAAACAAATTCAATCAAACTAAGATTCTGACCATAATTTTGTAAAAAAAAATTAATTACATTTTTTTATATCTTCTATCTGAAGATTGAAAATTGGTAAAATATTTTAACGGAATATTGACACACACAAATTTCAATCAAATTAAGATTCTGACCATAATTTTGTTTAAAAAAAAGAATTTCGCCAAAATATGGATAGATTTTTTGAAAATTATATACCGGGTGTGCAGAATAGAACCGTCTGCTAAACATTTTTTTATTATAATCTACACAGTGTCTTCTATCTGAAGATTAAAAATTGGTTAAATATTTTCAGGGATTACCGACACAAAATTTTTTCAATCAAATCAAGATCCTGACCATAATTTTTTTTTAATATTTAATTTCGCCAAAATAATGACTAATTTTTGGAAATATATATACAGGAAATAGAACCGTCTGCTAACAAACATTTTTTATTACATTCTACACAGTGTCTTCTATCTGAAGATTGAAAATTGGTAAAATTTTTAAGGGAATATTGGTACAAACAAAAAATTCAATCAAATTAAGATTCTGACCATAATTTTGTTAAAAAAAAGAATTTCGCCAAAATATGGACCGATTTTTTGAAAATTAAATACCGGGTGTGCAGAATAGAACCGTCTGCTAAACATTTTTTTTATTATATTCTACACAGTGTTTTCTATCTGAAGATTCAAAATTGGTTAAATATTTTCAGGGATTACCGACACAAAATTTTTTCAATCAAATCAAGAACCTGACCATAATTTTTTTTTTAATATTTAATTTCGCCAAAATAAAGACTAATTTTTGGAAATATATATACAGGAAATAGAACCGTCTGCTAACAAACATTTTTTATTATATTCTACACAGTGTTTTCTATCTGAAGATTAAAAATTGGTTAAATATTTTCAGGGATTACCGACACAAAATTTTTTCAATCAAATCAAGATCCTGACCATAATTTTTTTTTTAATATTTAATTTCGCCAAAATAATGACTAATTTTTGGAAATATATATACAGGAAATAGAACCGTCTGCTAACAAACATTTTTTATTACATTCTACACAGTGTCTTCTATCTGAAGATTGAAAATTGGTAAAATTTTTAAGGGAATATTGGTACAAACAAAAAATTCAATCAAATTAAGATTCTGACCATAATTTTGTTAAAAAAAAAGAATTTCGCCAAAATATGGACCGATTTTTTGAAAATTATATACCGGGTGTGCAGAATAGAACCGTCTGCTAAACATTTTTTTTATTATATTCTACACAGTGTTTTCTATCTGAAGATTAAAAATTGGTTAAATATTTTCAGGGATTACCGACACAAAATTTTTTCAATCAAATCAAGATCCTGACCATAATTTTTTTTTAATATTTAATTTCGCCAAAATAATGACTAATTTTTTGAAATATATATACGGGAAATAGAACCGTCTGCTAACAAACATTTTTTTTTACATTCTACACAGTGTCTTCTATCCGAAGATTGAAAATTGGTAAAATTTTTAAGGGGATATTGGCACAAACAAAAAATTCAATCAAATTAAGATTCTGACCATAATTTTGTTTAAAAAAAAGAATTTCGCCAAAATATGGACAGATTTTTTGAAAATTATATACCGGGTGTGCAGAATAGAACCGTCTGCTAAACATTTTTTTTATTATATTCTACACAGTGTTTTCTATCTGAAGATTAACAATTGGTTAAATATTTTAAGGGAATATTGGCACAAAGAAAAAATTCAAACAAATTAAGATCCTGACAATAATTTTGTATAAAAGAAATTGATTTTCGCTAAAATATGGACAGATTTTTTGATAAATCAATTATATCGAAAGCTCGGTGTATATTTTGTAAATACATGCAGGAAGTTAAGAGAATTATAATAATACCTAAGTCGGGTTATGAGGTCGAATTTTCCACACGAGCTCATTCTAAAATATGCTGAAGAGAAGGTTCGTGATAAATAAGATGAATTATTCCCGAATTCGAATGTCAAAAATTTTACACAAATACACAAAGAATGTACCATTAAATTTGTACGAAGAGCGTCTTTGTAAATTAATAGATTAATTATCTTAGCCCCAACAACAGAAAAAAAAAATTCCAATTACAGTTGAGTATATAAACAATAAGAATAAATATAATAATACATTTCAACAAGAGGTATAAAAGAATTTATGACAAAAAATGGTTTATACATATTGTAGAATATAGTAATAACAAAAATGTACAAGCCAAATATGAATAAATAAATTTATATATAAAAATTTATTTTGTTGTTTTTATAAGGGAAAATTGACTATGTGTTTGTTTTCAGGAATCCAAATGAACATCATAAACAAGAGCCGGTCCTGGCGGCGTCACTGGAAAGAAATTGATTTCGACAAATCGTTTGGGACGAATACGACACTGTACATCAAAAATATTTAGAAATCGGTAAGTTTGTGAGGAGAAATATGATTGCGGAGAAAATTTCTTTCGAAACCATAAAAAAAAAATTTTTATATACATTAAAAAATCGTAAAAGCTGTAAGTGTTGTTAAATTTATGATAAAACCATTCTTCGTTAAATTTATTTGAACTCAAACAACGAAATATTTGTTAATTAATTCACGAGCATTGTCAATTAGAAACAAACTATCATCCGATTGAACAAAATAAAATTTTAATGCAGGAAATTTGTTTTTACACCGAGTGGGTAATTATAAAATTGAATGGATTACTTTCTCGTTCGGAAAATATCGAAATTTCATGCAGAAAATATTTTATTTGTTTAAATTTCTGAAAATTATTTTAAAATTGTTATTTTTTTGGTCGGCATAAAACAGTTTATTATACCCGTGTCCTTCTTTGTTTTTTAAATTAAATTTTCCGTTCGAAATTTCATGATAACGCGATGACGCAAATATGACTATAATTATTTTTTAGACTTTATATACTGTTGAATGTGTAGAAATAGTTTTGATCACTCCGGAGTGCACTAAACTAGTTCTGAGCATTTTAAATATTTTAAAAATAAATAAAAAAATAAATTCTAAAAAATAATAATGCTTATCAGTAAGCTAAGAAAGTATATTCTTGCTTCCTTATCCCAAAAGTGCTCTTCCAAGGACGTAATTGCTCATTTTAAGAACCGCTGGTCTGTAGGTGCTTAAATTTTTAATTTTTTGTTTCGTAGATAATCTCCAGAAGTTTATATGTTAGCTACAGCTATGGGAAATTGTTAAAGTCCATTTATGGCTAATTTATGTATGAGTTATTTTGAAACTAAATTAAAAGAAACTGAAATTTATTTTCCTAAAGTTTGGATTAGATATGTAGATGACATCTTTGCGATTTTTTGGTACTGAAAAATCGAATATTGATGATTTTATTAAAATATTAAATTCTAAATAAAAATCTTCTTTTTTTGCATTTATTCGGAAAATAAAACTTTTTATTGGGGGGTGTGATACATCATTGAAAAGGAAATAAATTGAAAGGAAATATTTGACGTCTATAAGAAAATATAAAGTTAGTGGTCGTATCTTCAAAATAAAAAGAAGAAAACTAATAACACCTGTAAAAGCGTTTTTGAAAGATGTCTTAAGAAAGTCAAAGTGTCACTAATGAAAAAATATTAATAATGGAAATATCGACGTTAAAGAAAATGCATAATATTAGTTTTTTTCAGATATCTAAATAATTAAAAAAGTTATTCAATATCTAAAGGCAGATTTGGAATCAGCATAAAATTGTGCAAAACATTGCCCATTTAACCGTGTTTCTATCTATTATAATAACGGAGTTACCAATAGTGGTAGCTCGAAAATGGGACACACTGTATAAATATACTTCGAAAATATTTAAACAGTTTATAGAATATGTTTACATTAATACAAAAATTATAAAGATTTACAAAATACAAGCCACTACCTTAGGTATAACTAAAATTTCTTTTTTTGAAGTGAAACTTCTATAGTTAGGACAAATTGGCCTGAACGTCACGTAAAGTGAAACACGCTACGCGCATGCGCCGCGTATACTGTGTGTATACGTAGCATAAGGCAACCAGTAGACGCTTGCGTATTTTATTATATATTACACAAACACAGCTTAATCTTTTAGCTAACAATTTCCATTGTGTTTAAAGTGAAATGGAGAAAAAGACAAGTACAGACAGAGTGCGAGCCTTTAGAGAACGGAAGAAAGCGAATAAACCGCCAAGAAAAGTTCCAACAAGTACCTTGCAAAGAAGTAGAGAGTATCGAGCCAGGCAAAGGGCGTTAAAGAAACACGGTGGACAACATAACCTTCCAACGACCTCAAATACACTGGATGAATCGATACCGTCGTTAAGTGAGGACACAGTGAGTGGTATAGAGAATTTGAATGGCACTGATTCAGGCGTGCCGTCTACACGTGAAGATACATGCGGTGTGAGAGATCAACGAAATGAATCTGATACAGCTGAGCGAGCCATCGACAAATAGAAATGCACCCACTAGTGCATCATACACAAAATTTACATTCTTTAAACCTGCTCATCGCGAATTTGATAAATCCGCTAGATACAGTGTGTTCCATATGTGATCCAATATGGTTTAAGAACGATGTGAATCCTGTTGATCCTAAGCACGAGCAACTTTTACATACTGCGTTTCCAGCCATTATCATTGAAGATGTGATAGCGTGCAATTCATGCCGAAATGCTCTCACTCGGAATACCATTCCAATGTTATCGAAGTCAAATGGTTTTGTCTACCCAGAATTGCCTGATCATCTACCAAAATTAGATTTAGTGTCAGAGAGGTTAATTTCACCCAGAATTCCATTTATGCAAATTCAACGTTTACGACATGTACGTAGTCAACATGGAATTTATAGGCAAATTATTAATGTTCCAATATCTGTGAATACGATGGTGAATCATTTGCCAAGAGGCATTGATGATGATCATTGTATTAATGTCCACATAAAAAGAAGAAAAATACACAGATCGAGTTATTTAATTAGTTTGGTGAGAAAAAGAACTATAAAAATATGGCTACAATATTTAATCCAAACTCCTCTTTATAGACTGTACGACATTGCAGTTAATAATTCTTTCTTTGATGATAAGAGTGTCAATCAAAATCAATCAAAATCAAAATCAAATCGTTAACAAATGGAAAAAAGGCAATGTATAAAATCAACTTTTCCTAGGAGCTAAGAAGTTTCACTTCTACCGCGCGAGAGTCTCACGCAATTTTTTTTTTAATTGAAAGTCTAAACCTATATTATATACTTGTATCGTGTTCATTAATAAAATTGTAAATTGATAGAAATAAATAAAAGTTCAGCTAAATGAATTTTTGAAATAATAACTGAACAAACTATTTATTACAATTTATGGCGAATAATTAATTCGAAATATCGAATACAATATATTAAATTTTGCAAAATCGAAAAGCGAGCACTTAATATAGGCAATTCCCCTTGCTGTTACCTCTCAAAATAAGAAAATTGTGAAGTGTTTTCAGAAGAAAGCAAGCAGGACAAAATGACGAGACCTCAGTGAATGGGCAATTTAGGTCCAATTTACACAAAGAAAGAAGATACTGCTAGAAAACCATTCCACATAATATGGGGAAGCGTATATATCATACAGGGTGAAGCAACACGCGCAACTAATTATATTTACCTTGTTAAAATAAAATAAATCCTTTGCCTCTACCAACCATTATATTATATATGGTAACTTGTTAAACGAGTTTTAACAAACAATTGGAAAATATGTAAATAAAATACAAAAAAACGGAAAATACGTCATATGGTATATCTAACTGAAATTTTTGTTCGTGATTAATTAGATTTAAAAATCAAATGTTAGAGACGTATGTTGTATTATGTAATATTTTGTAATGTTGTATTAATAGTCTTGATCTAGTATATAGGTCTATAGTAAACCATCATCTTTACTTCTTCAGTGCTTAAATTCGACGCTTCCAGTGGAAAGTATTGCTGGAGAATAGCACTCTTGATTGGCTAAGAAAGAGCAAAAAAGTTTGCGGTAGATATTTTACCGCTTTTCGCCGGGCCGATTTATACCGAGTGCTCAAAAGGCCAATAAACACACCCAAAATTATTCAATTTCGAACGTGCTAACAATAATCATTATTCAAATATTGAAAAGTGATTTTTCTAAGAAATTGTTTTTTCAAAATAATTTGTGACTATTCCTCTTTATCTGCCATATCCGGACATACTTCCCTCGCCTCCTCTATTTTGATATATTTTTCAATTAAAGCTTCTAATTTAAGCTTAGTATTTTTACATCAATTAGACTTTATGGATTATATATAAATATTACTTAAACCGAACATTTGAAAGATTACGCTTTGAAAGATTTGAAAGATTACTCTAATATTATTAAAGAAGATAATATGTACTTTTTCGCCATTATAGGAGTTTGACTATTTCTTGAGAAACATTCGGTACATTTGAACCAGCAAATTGGGCAGTTGACGTTGTGGAAAGAAGCTGTGGTTAACGAAAATTGGTCTCAGCGGAGAGGAAGTCAAATACGTGAGTATTATTCGATGAAATCGTATTAAATGAAGATCAATGTGTTGCTCGATATAAGTGAGAAAATTGAGTAAATTTTTGGTATAAGATTTGTGGCATTAATTTATTAAGAAATTATATTCACAGTACGCTCTAATCTACGCTCTAATTTAAATCTAAATACTAAAAAGAAATTTCATTTGATTACTTTTCTTGAAAGTTTATAAAAACGTAAACTTTCGAATTAATTCACGAAACGCTAAAAGCGTTCGTTTTTTACATTTCAAAACAATTGTCGAACAATTAAGACATCACATTTTTACAGATCCTCATAGAATTAATTGTTGCTGTGTAGAATATTCGAAGATACTTATAAAATCTATCGAAATAAAATGATCGAAATCTTTTTTTTTAATCTAGTATTTTTGAATTGTTCTTTTTTGTTTAGAAATTTAGATAATTGTCGAGAAATAGAAAATATTTAAAATTCTCGCTAATATTTTAGATTAAGTTAGATTAAATTATTTCACCACTTTGTTCATGCGTGATGGTACAAATAATTTTTGATTCAATAAACTGATAAAGATCAGTTTTGTTGCTTTTAGATTTTTCTAAGGCTTTTGACCTCATTAATCATAATATTCTTTTGTCTATTTTTAATCATATATGTTTCTCGCAATCATCAATTTCTTTTATACAAAATTATCTTTCTAACAGGACACAGTGTGTGAAAATTGATAACAATATTTCTTCATTTGTCAGTGTAAATAATGGAATACCTCAGGGTTCGGTGCAGGGTCCTTTGCTGATTTCTCTATACACATCTAAACTTTTTGATGGTATTAGACATTGCCATATATACATTGTTTTTTATCTTATCATTGTCATTATCTAAAATTAAAATAAGGGAGGTATTACCCCTTAAATTTAACATGGTAATATTTTAAAGATAATTTTGAGAAAACTATTAGGAATATACAAACAATATTTTGTGGCTATATTTCTAATTATGGTACATAGGGAATAGGCGGCTCATTTTTTTGAAAAAAAAAATTAAAAAAAAAAAATATTTTTTGAAAATACATTTCTGAAATATTTAATAAAATATTAATAAGTGAGAGAACTTGACAATTATTCACAAAATCGTTAGTTTCTTATAACTCAGAAATATCTCTATAAATAAGGCTGATATTATCTTTCAAAGTTAACATTGTAATTTTTATATATATAAGACAACCAGTCGGTGTAGTTCAGCATTTTAGTGGTAGATGGCATTATTTTTGGATAGTAATTGGAGTGTAGTTTGTGCTCCGATCAGTACGAGTATATAGTATATACCGTCCATGTGCACGACTTGCAACTCAAGCGGAATATCATTTAACAAGGATTTTAATAAGATAATATTTGTATGTTTAGAGGCGATAAAATTAGTTCAGCTTTTATTGCGTTGCTTTGCATAAATAAAAATGATATGGAATGAAGTAGGCTAAGTTTGCGACACAAAAATAGAATACAATTTATAAACATTTTATTATAGAGTAAATATATATCAATATCTTTCATTATCCATACTTGCTAAGAAATTAATAAAATATATGTAAGGGCTGGAAGATGTTGAAAATTGGTATAACAAGCAGTGGCGGCTCGTGCCATTTCAATCTGGGGGGGCCCATTTCCTAAAAAATAACATAATAGTGAGAAATCTGACCTAAAATGTATGCAAAATGATTAAATTCAATCATTTCTTGAAAGTGAATTCCACTCTTCTATCTTTCATTGATATAAACTTTTCCAAAACTTTTTCGTTAAAATTGTAAATATCTCGCACCACACTTTTATTAATACACATCATCGCCAACGCGTTTAAACGATTATTACCCATAGCATTTCGCAAAAAAGTCTTGATTCTTTTAAGTGTTCGGAAACAATGCTCTGATTCAGCAATGGTCATCGGGGTTATTAAAATAATTTTAAGTATTTTTATAGTTTCCGGGAAAGTTTCACTGAGATTATTTTGTAGCAATAATGAAAGAAAATTTGTGGCTCCAATTATTTGATAAAAATTCGGACGCGAGTAAATGACTTCTAATTCTGTTTTAAATCTGGTTTTATTCAAAAATTGATATGCATGACACACGGTTTCCAAAATGTCCACCGGAAATTATTTAGAAAATGTTGGCATTGATTTCGTGTTAAAGAACTCAGTGGCTTGTAAATGGCCACGATATGAGAATCTGTCCTTCATCTGTGTTATAATTTTTTTTTGTAAATGTCTCTTGTAAAACTCCGCGTAAATGTCCGGTTTTGTGCACTCCTTGCACAAGTTTGTGATAAATTTAAATCAGGCAATGACCTACCTAATTCTTTAATTTTTACTTTGTCCGCAAGAGAAAGTCTACAAAACTCTATTTTCAATAAAGAACTAACACTATTCATTTTTATTAAATTATTTCTATTAAATATATTCTTGGAGAAACACGTGGCAAAATCGTACATATGTACATATCGTACATACACAGAACAAATGCTACTGTCTAATCTGTCTATATATTTATATACATATATATATACTCTCTGCATATATATACTACTCTCTGTTCTCTCTGAACTTCTCTAAGACGTTAAAGAAGCGCGACATCCAATAGATGATATACTACATAGGTTGCCTGCACTCTATGATACACTCATCTCATTGCATATGTACTGTATATATGTATTTAACTTGTACTGGCATTGGATAGCCGCTGGAATGTGTGGAACATATTAGACGATGAAGCAAGGAGAGAACCGAAGAAACAGAAGATATACTGCATACGGTCGCTCTCACCGATTGCTTGCAATAGAGTGTGATGAGTGCATATTCATTTAAACTGTACTGTGTGACTGGGTGGCGCTGAACACGCAGCGGCACCAAATTAGCGATATATCTATACCACGCGAACGATAGATACAGATTATATACAGCATCGGTTGCTGCTTTGACTTGCAACGGATACCACAACGAACGCCACACCGTGTTCTGTTCATTGTTATCGCGGCGCAAGCTTTATCTTTTAGGAAAAATAATGCCCAGATAAAATATCGCAATACAATTATATATCTACGGTGATGCGCTCAATGTTCAGGAGGGGCGCGCGGCCCTGCGGCCTGCATAAGGAACCGCCACTGGGCTTGATCCTAATAAACGATATTTCAATATCAAACTACAATATTGCTTTCGTTACGATAGAGGTGATGGTAAAGGCGCACTGGCTATTCTGCTTAAGAGTTTAGTAATATTAACATTCAGGTATTCTAACATAATTAATTTACTTATTTCAAAAATTATCACTACGGTGTTAAATAATAGTATAGAATGTCACCCAAATACCGTAACAAGCATTAAGTAGCTAGATGAGCATTTCGAAGGCTATGTCCCCATCTTCAGTAGCACAAGATAAAAACTAATATCTTTTAAAACAATATAAATTAATAATTAACGAAACTGACAAGTAACAACAATAAATATTGGTTTGTCAAACCTAAAAGAACTAAAAATAAATTTAAAAATAGTTTTTATTAAATAAATTAAATAGACAACATGAAATTGGGCCTGAATATAAATTCATTTAATTTGATTTAGATTTATGCAGGTATATACTTTTATAAACTCGGAATAATTCAAAACACTTTTAAGTAATTTAAGTGAACTAATTTGAAGAAAATAGGAGCTAATTTGTGTGAGAACTATAGGACCATTAGCCTACTATCACATGCATCGAAGATATTGTTAAAGATTATTTATAGGAGATTAGAAAATAAAGTAGAGGAAAGGCTAGGAGAAGATCAGTTTGGTTTTAGGAAAAACAGAGGGACGAGAGAGGCGATTCTAGCACTAAGAACGGTAGTAGAAAAAAGAAAGAGGGTAGGAAAGGTAACTTGCATAGCTTTTGTAGATTTAGAAAAGGCATTTGATAATGTAGATTGGGACATAATGTTTAGAATTTTAAAAGAAACGGGTATAGATTATAAGGATAGGAGAATAATTTTTAATTTATATAAACACCAAACTGCTTTAGTTAGAATTGAGGGGGAAGAAGAGGTAGCAAAAATAGGGAAGGGAGTTCGGCAGGGATGTACACTCTCACCGTTATTATTTAATCTATATATAGAAGATGCAATAAACAAAATAAAAGAAGAGTATAGTGTAGGTGTGAATGTACAGGGAGAGAAAATATATATGTTGAGATTCGCCGACGATATAGCTATATTGGAAGAAAGCGAAAAGAATTTAGAAAGGGTATTGAATGGTATGCAGGCAGTATCGACTAGGGATTTTAACATGAAAATAAATATAGGTAAAACTAAAGTGATGAGGTGTGACAAAAAGGAATGCAGTAGAAAAATGAGGATCACAATAGGAGATAATAGAATCGAAGAAGTGTCAGATTTTTGTTATTTAGGCAGTAGAATCACAAAAGATAATCGAAGCAAGGTAGATATAAAGTGTAGGATAGCACAGGGTAGGAAGGCATTCGTAGAAAAGGAACAGATTTTAAGATCAAATATTGACTTGGGTATTAGAAAAAGATTACTGAAGGTATATGTTTGGAGTGTAGCACTGTACGGGTGTGAGGCGTGGACTATAGGAAAGGAAGAGAAGCGTAGATTAGAAGCACTTGAAATGTGGTGTTATAGGAGGATGATGAGGATTGGTTGGGAAGATAAAGTAACAAATGAAGCTGTACTAGAGTTAGTAGGGGAGAAGAGAAGTATCTGGAGAGTGTTACAGCGTAGGAGAGACAGACTAGTAGGGCATATTCTTAGGCATGGGGGGATTATGCAATTGATCATAGAAGGTAGAGTGGAGGGAAAGAGAGGGGTAGGTAGGCCTAGATTGGAGTATGTGAGTCAGATAGTCGAAGACGTTGAGATGAATAGCTATAGGGAGATGAAGGGATTTGCTCAGGATAGATCGGCATGGCGTGCTTTTTCCAACCAATCTTTAGGATTGCGGACTCTTTAACTAACTAATTTGAATAGGATGACCTGACTTAGTCATAAATATGCTCGGCTACAGCACTTTTATATATTCTATTTAATCTGAAATGAGCTAAATGCTCCTTAAATTTGGATGATATTCTATACAATTGACTTATTAATTAAGCAACCATTTTTCTTCTTTTGTAAAAACGATTGTGTTATTTAATACACGTACGTACATAAAATATATTTGCAGAATTATAAAATAAAATCGTGTGTATTGGTGATTTTAAAATTGCTCATAATTTTGGGGTATATTGTCGCTGTAAATATTCTGCAAGTATGAAAATGAATTCTGCAATGATCAACATTTTTATGATAGTACAACGCAAACGCATTAGTTACAAATTAATTATTGGTACATAATTTTCTCCACCACTGTCACAACGGGTACTCCACTTGATCTCCCATTTGAATTCCAAAGCTCTTTATGAAACTCTTCTTGTAATTCATCTCTTCAATAGATCTTGCATTAGACGACCTCTTCTCTTAGCTAATTGAATCCTCAAGCTCGGAGCATCTTTGGTTCCTTCGTAAGTTCTTTAGTTCTTAATTCTGGAACACTTATGTGGAACGAGGCTACTGTTCCAGCTAAGTACGCACTTGATTCCTGAAGAACGCTTTTATTCGTACCTGCCATGTGTTTAATATAATCACCACAAAGCGGTTCGAGGTGGCCTCGGAGGAGATCTAAACCGCTTCAACTGAATAACAATATTGTTGTTCTATAACCAGCGATCTGTATTGAGAAAGTAGAACTATTCATATGTTTATGTTTGTTTTATTAAAAAATAATAATTTACTGTCGAAAGGCTGATATAGTACTGTCGATCCATCTGTACGCTAACCCCCTGCCAAACATTCTTAAGGGGTTACCGCACGTTTTAGGTCCTTATATATGATGGCAATGTTAGCGAGATACAGTTTTCACGAAAACTACCTACGCTAGATCTGTGCAAATTAGTAGAACATTCTATTCCGCATATAAATATACAGAACATTTTTGAAAATACTAAATTAATAAAAAATTCAATTTTTTCTCTATTTGAGAAAAAATATATTTACTTCACTATGTGCGAGTACTAGAGATATGTGTAGTAATATATATAGTTGTTCAACTTATAATATTAACAAGCATACTTTTTTTGAGTTGAAAGAGCATAAAATAAAAATAAAATAGAAAACAAAGCCTGAAAATGAGAAAATGTATACTTTTACGTTTCATTGCTTTATCATTTTTTTTTTATATAAAGAATGTTTGAGAATATTTTAATTATTGAAAATTTTTTCTTATATAAAACTATCTATCTATCTATCTATTTATCAATCTACAATTTTTCTATTTTCTATAGCGGATATTAAATCAAAAATAATTAATAGGTTTTGAAACATTAAAAAATCCGCCGTAACGACAAGTTTTTTATTTAATTTTTCAATTTTGATATTTTAATTGAAATGGTATTCTCTAGTGCAATTATTGAAAAATATATATAATATGGGAAGAGAAATAAAATTGCAATGTTTTATATCACAATTAAATTAAAATTGTGATATAAAATGTCTTTTCCCTAATATGAAACGTAACGGCAAAATCTATAACCTATTTATATATAATATGACAGTATTTTGTATGTTCCTCTTCAATTGCTGTCAATTTTTTTTATGCAGCCTGATAATATTTCGCAATATAATTAAAATATGGATTCTAGGTTTATCACATATCTATCTTCTGTAAATCTGACAAAAACCTGGAAAAATCATCTTCGTCTACTTAAACCTGCTTGTTTATTTTGAAAATATGACACGATGACAGACAGGCCATTTAACAGACGTTGTGTACGCGGCTAAATCACCTAAGAAACGGTTTGTAAGTGCTACCAACCGATGCAGGTAAGCAAGACTTAAGTTATACAGCCAATTTTTACGTGAGATAATTTTCAAAACTGTTAAAGATATATGTCGCGTATATATACGAAATATTTGATTATTTTAGTTTACAATAACAATTTCAGCAAAATATTTTTAGAGGGAATACTGTTTTGATTTAGTGCCTATCAACGAACTAGTAAATTTATTGGATATATTTAGGTTAAGATTAGAAAAAGATGAATTATTATTGCGAAATTTCTTAAAACACGTTTATAAAATTTGGCCGACTACTATTTAAAGTTATTAAGAATATTCTGGCTAAAGCTTGTTTGAACAATTACATATACTGGGTGATCAATATATGTTGAATTAATTACACTGTGCTTATATATATTAATATAATAATGAATGTTGATTTTATATTATAAATTAATTGGTGTTACAAATAAAAGTAAATTCAAAACGACTTTACTTTTATGTCAAACTTTTGAAATGCAAGAACGGGTAGATACAATCTGGTCGCGTTTAATTTGCCTGGCCATGAGATGCGCACATGTCCAAAAATAGTGGGGCTGCAATTGCTATTGCTTAAGACGCGCCTACAATCATTCATTCCTTGGCACTACCCTTCAGTCTGTATACTATCAGTGGCTTACTACCACAATGAGTTCGCTTTTAAATGGTAAAGTAATCCATAGCCAATAAAAGGGAATTGATTTTCAATGTGTATAAATACTTTAAATCTGATGGCAATTTGTCATCGAAGGAAGTAAAGGAAAGAGTGTCCGCAGCAACCAAAGTGGCTATCAGAACGGTAGCTACAATTATAAAGGAAGGTAACGAAAGTGAACCGAAATTTTCTACATCGGGAAAGAAGCGTATTCGAAAGGCGACATTTAGAAGATTTTGAAAAGTGTGACTTTCGAAATATAATATATAATTTTCACAAAACCGAAAATACAAGAGTTACGCTTAAAACATTACGTGAAAAACTATACAGTGACTTAGGATGGGAAGGACATAAAACTTCCTTAAATCATATTGTGCATGATTTAGGATTTAAGTTTAGAAGCACAAAATAAATTTCTTATATTACGAACATGGTAAGAACGACAAATGTATTGGGAACGCCACTGGTTGACAGAGTTGAAGAGAAGAACCGCCTTCTCTTCACGGAGAATGCCGAATATCCCTTCGTTATCTGCGCGACCCGAGGCAAACTTATAGCGAACAAACTGTACATGGAAATGATTTCATGTGTAATAATATGGTCATCTTACAGCTTTTATTGTGACAATCAATGGTCTATTATTCAGCGATTAGCGATTGTTCATTGCATTATAGAGGGTTCTTACAATTGGGGGCCAAGATTAAGCATCGAAGCATGAAAATTGTACAGGAGGATCCATATAAACGTATAATATATCCATAGTATATATAATAAAAAGATTTCGTATTTTGTGATTTTTTTGGTTTTTACGCAATAAATGGAAAATCTGTTCAATAATTATTAGTTAAAGAGTCCGCAATCCTAAAGATTGGTTGGAAACAGCACGCCATGTCGATCTATCCTGAGCTAATCCCTTCATCTCCCTATAGCTATTCATCTCAACGTCTTCAACTATCTGACTCACATACTCCAATCTAGGCCTACCTACCCCTCTCTTTTCCTCCACTCTACCTTCTATGATCAATTGCATAATCCCCCCATGCCTAAGAATATGCCCTACTAATCTGTCTCTCCTACGCTGTAACACTCTCCAAATACTTCTCTTCTCCCCTACTAACTCTAGTACAGCTTCATTTGTTACTTTATCTTCCCAACCAATCCTCAGCATCCTCCTATAACACCACATTTCGAATGCTTGTAATCTACGCTTCTCTTCCTTTCCTATAGTCCACGCCTCACACCCGTACAGTGCTACACTCCAAACATATACCTTCAGTAATCTTTTTCTAATACCCAAGTCAATATTTGATCTTAAAATCTGTTCCTTTTCTACGAATGCCTTCCTACCCTGTGCTATCCTACACTTTATATCTACCTTGCTTCGATTATCTTTTGTGATTCTACTGCCTAAATAACAAAAATCTGACACTTCTTCGATTCTATTATCTCCTATTGTGATCCTCATTTTCTACTGCATTCCTTTTTGTCACACCTCATCACTTTAGTTTTACCTATATTTATTTTCATGTTAAAATCCCTAGTCAATACTGCCTGCATACCATTCAATACCCTTTCTAAATTCTTTTCGCTTTCTTCCAATATAGCTATATCGTCGGCCAATCTCAACATATATATTTTCTCTCCCTGTACATTCACACCTACACTATACTCTTCTTTTACTTTGTTTATTGCATCTTCTATATATAGATTAAATAATAACGGTGAAAGTGTACATCCCTGCCGAACTCCCTTCCCTATTTTTGCTACCTCTTCTTCCCCCTCAATTCTAACTAAGGCAGTTTGGTGTTTATATAAATTTAAAATTATTCTCCTATCCTTATAATCTATACCCGTTTCCTTTAAAATTCTAAACATTATGTCCCAATCTACATTATCAAATGCCTTTTCTAAATCTACAAAAGCTATGCAAGTTACCTTTCCTACCCTCATTCTTTTTTCTACTACTGTTCTTAGTGCTAGAATCGCCTCCCTCGTCCCTCTGTTTTTCCTAAAACCAAACTGATCTTCTCCTAGCCTTTCCTGTACTTTATTTTCTAATCTCCTATAAATAATCTTTAGCAATATCTTCGATGCATGTGATAGTAGACTAATGGTCCTATAGTTCTCTCATTATTATAATGAACATATTTCTCTATTGTGTGTTGCCTATAAAATTTTTTTTTCCGTTTTAAAATAGTAAATATCGAACATTCAATTTTCAGAAGTTTTTACAAATAATTAAATTTTATCACTTTTCTGGAAACACCGTGTGTATAGTTGATATTCATGAGGTATTTTGTGGACGGGTAGGTTTCTTTTCATGGCCTACTTAGTGCGTACTGCATATACCCTCCGGATATGCCATCCGATGGTCTTTACAGTAATTGCAATCTAGAAGTCGATGACTCGTCAAATCGATTCTAATGAAAATTACTGCAATTGTCTTTTTGCCGAAGAGCATACAGAAAAAGAATACAAAGTGGCATCTGCTCAAGCTCACCACATTCTTTTATCAATTGGCAATTAAATTTTGAATGAAATATACCGAAGGATAATAAATAAATGGTGAATCGCGAAAATGAATTGTCTAATTTGGCAAATGGCGAATTTTCCTATGCGTTTATATTTTTCAGACAGCAAGTTATAGTGATTTTTGCAATAAGATAAAAACATTAACTCAACACGTCAGTAGCGTACCTAGGGGATAGGTCCGCCTCGGGCGGCACATATTTTTAGGCGGCATTTTTTAAAAATATTTTTGTCTAAATTATATAAAAATAAAAATAAATAATATAATAATGTTGTAATCAATGATTATAATGAGTATTCAATTTCTGTTCAGTAATTGTTAATAACCACTCTCGATTTTGATTAACTTAGAAAGGGCGGCAAATTGGAGGCCCAGGTGGCAAAAGCTCTAGGTACGCCACTGCAACACGTGATTAATGATCTGTATTAGCTTCTTAGGAGAAATATTTTGATCAAATTTCAATATACTGGTATATTTATTAGAGGGTTTGAATGTAAAGTACGAAATTTCTGTTCTTGTAATAAATAAATAAACAAATAAGACATTTATTTCAACTGTGTATAATGAAGATGCTGTATCATATATATCTACTTAAGAAGACGAATATTTATAAATTTAGAATTGCATTCTTTGCAATCGAAAGAACTTTGCAATTTACTCTAATCAGTTTAATGCAGTTTAATATAAACCTTTAATATAAATATATAAGGCATTAAATACTTTCCAAATTTTTCTTTTAAATTTTCAACTTTTTATTATCAGTTTTTTAGATACTAGTGCTATTATAATCAACCTTTTCAATTTTTATATTATAATATTTCCTTTCACTTTTTATATAATTTGGTAATTGTAGTTTTCATTTCTTCATTTATTTAACACTTAATCATTTCTTCATCATCAATACCTTTACTTGCATTGTATAAAATTTTGGAGATATAGAGAATTTTATATGTTAAATTAAATTTTTGAAGATAATGGTTTGAAGATATTATATTTTAATTAAAATGCAAAAAAAGTAGGTTAATAATTACATTGAGGAGAAATTTTTTTTTTTTTTAAATCTTAACATGTGGGATTTTAAACGATTCATTTATCGCCTGCCATTATAAATATATTTGGCATAATTTAGCACATTGACAATCAAATACCAAAATTACCACCAATTTTGTCGTTACTAAAATGATAAAGCGCTATATACAATTTGCTTCATACTAATAAATTTAAAATTACAAATGCAAAAATCTTTTCTTCTGCAATCTTCGCATTTCTAAGCGAGAATTTCCGTTCTTCAGCAATATTGAATTAGACTTTTGAAGCGGCGAATTTTGCGTAATTCGCTCTGAAGTTTTCAAGTATTTAAGAGAGCCGTACCGTTAGCATTCATATGTAAATCAGAAGATTTATGAGTTCTTATGTAAGGGTCCGTATAATATAGCAGAAAATTCAAATTAGCTGCTGAATAAGAGAGCTAATTTCGATATATACAGCGTGGTTAGTTATAAAATTCAAAAAAGTGCGTTAATAATTATACTCACCATAATTGATGGGAATTACACATTTTTTTATAAATTTATATTGATTTATGTTATTTATATCTATAAACATTAGTCAATAAAATTAGTACAATTTTGGCAAATTTTTTTCCTAAGAATATGATATCATTATTTTTTATATTTAAATTTGAATATAAATTAAAGTAACATATGAAAATGTTGAATGCAAACTATTTTAGCGTCTAAAGATATCGAAGGAAAAAAATAGTATATTAATTTTTCAATTATTTCATTTATTTAATCTATACATAAACCATATTTTTTAATTTTATTTCGGTGCAGAATATTATATATTAATTTACGAAGGAAATTAGGTATATTTTCCAAATAAAACAACAAAATAATTATCAATTAGTATATTTTTGAATATTTTCTAATAATATTGTGCGTAAAATTTACAAATGAAGTTGCTGGTTTCAATTTTATCTTGCTTTATTGATATTTTTTACTTTTTGTCAAATTTAACATTTTCGATTATATTTTTAATATCCATATACTTAAGTATTATTGGCATAAATTGATAAAGAAAATAAATAAATAAAAAACATAACAATAAATATAAATAAACTACTATGTACAATATATTACAAATTATTATACTATAAATTAAGTTAAGTAGTATACATTTTTTAATTTTAATTATACAACATTTTTGCAAGCTCGCATAAAATGAAAATGTTCCCAATATTTTTATGGGTTTATTGTTAGAATTCGCTAGTTTTTTCTATTCAGCAAACATTAATCTATTTATGGACATTTTCATTTTCTACAATTGTTCGTTGTCTATATATATATATGTACGCTGCAATAATTCAAAATTCAAAAAATAAATTTCATTTATTTTAACTAGTTTCTCATAAGTGAGGAGCAATATCACTAATTACGGCATAGTTACGTATATTTGAAGATATATTATTTATAACAATCTACAGCATTATTTAAGTATAATGATATTTATTGCACATTCTTAATATTCTGGCAAACGCTATACTATATTAAAATTTTGTCATTTTAGAAATATTGAATTTGGGAAAAATAAAAGAGCGAATGGAATTGATTAGAATTTTTACCTGTCAAAAATATAAGTATATATATATATATCCTATATTACCTATTTTATATTTATTTTCTTTGGAAAATTTCGTTTTCCAAAATAAATATTATTATCACCCCCGACAATAATATAATATGTTCGGATTTTAAATAATAATTTCATCAAATTAAATTGGAAGCAATGTCATGTGTCATATTTTGACAGAAATAATAATATAATATTTTACATATATCGTATAATTCGTATTCGTATAACTGTGAAAATATATTTATTTATTTATACTATTTGTTGCCACAAAACAATTCGAACATATTCAAAATATAAATATTTTACGTAAATTATAGTTTATATATTTAAAAAACTTTCATAATCTAGCTATCATTCTATCATTCATGACAGTGGACATTTGAATTAATTTTATCCTTATATAAATTTCTTTTTGTCTTTTGTTTAAGTTTAAAAAAAACGGACACGCTTGTGTGAGGCAAATATAAGAGCCACCCTGTATAAAAGTCCCTACGGATGCAAATATCGATGGTCAGACTAGATATTTTTATCGATATCCATTCGAATTATCGATACCGGTTATAAGTACCGAAAGAAAATAGATACCTACAAATATACATCGTTTTTTTTTTAAGTGGCGGACCAGTATCGTCCACTACTGCGCATAAGGGCTGTATACTTATATACACAAGGTACTCAGCCACACCTAGTTTTTCTATTGACAATACACAAGCGTACCCACAGTACTATTCAATGTGCCGTACGACTGACGCCATACAGTTTTGAATAGCACTGCTCTGTACTGTATTGGTCAAGCCATTATACAGTTCTTGATTTATGATGCGTGAACTTCTGTCACTTTCCGCAGTTTCAATAAAACGGTGTAGATCTAATCGATACTTATCAATTCGTTAAATTTATCAGAGGTTAATATAACCGACTAATTGTCCGTGAAATGAAAATGTCCTACTGGGATTAGACAAATTTATAATTAGTACATTAATATGAACCAATATTGCTTGTCTGTATTTATAAAGATTAAAAATTTTCAATTTATGAGATATTTGGTATCGAAAATAAGTTTCATAGAAAATGCGCATCTACAATATTTTTTTGTAACAATCTCTCTCGGTAAATAAATACATATTGGTAATTTTTTTCCAATTGGCGAACGTCCGCGGCTGCAAGGGTATGCGCACTCGTCTTACAGCCCTGGAGTACGCTGTATCTAATTATTATTCGATTTAACTAATAATTCGATAATTTAATTGCTTTTATTACCGGTACTATCGATCATAGCCTGTTCGTTTTCCTCCTGGCTACCTAAATTATTCGCTAAACCTGGATGATAATAGTTAAAATACGGGAACAACTGTACAGTGCTGCTATATTGTTGACACAATGTTTGCAACATTGATTCCTGTAAAGATTTCACACCTTCGATCGATCCTAAAGTGTCGTAATACTTACTATTGCCGTATATATGTTTACTGCCAGCATTGCTGGTTGCCGAATACAGATTTCCCTGCTTATTAGTTAAGGAATTCAAATGATTTTGTTGCAAATAAGAAATCAAAGGTAAAGGAACGTCATCTTTAACGAGCACTTTCACAGCTACCTTGCGTGCTGAATTGTTATTGCTAAGCAAATTGTGATTTAGAGATGGGTGCTGACCATGATGGTGGCCATGATGATGATGATGATGATGATGTGACGTCAGATTAGTACCTAGTAAACTCGATTCCTGTATTTGAAGAGCTTTTCGTTTGGTTTTATATCGCCGATTTTGGTACCAAATTTTCACCTATTGGATTAGAAATTCACAAAATCTGTACGGTGATTTATAAAATTTTATATGATTTCCTCTGTTATTATTTAAATAACGTAACGTGAAAATAGTCGTATATATTAACATGCAAGTACTTTTCTAAAGCTTTATATTTGAAGTGATTGATTTGATTCATGAGAATAAAAAAATTAATACGAATTATTAATTGTAAAAATCCACTAATATTCAATTGTGTTCTAGAAATTTATACTATTATGAATTTCCAAGAAAAATTATAAATATATACAGGGTGTAGCACAAGTTATGTATGGGTCTCTCCTTTATAAACTAATAAACCTAGAAAATTGATGAATATTTGGATTTATTTTGAGGGTTTCGAGCAATTTGCATGTGATTTTTTTAAATTTCAGAATGTAACATTTAGTAACTGATAACTAATAAGTATCTTTACAACAATATATATCACATCCTTATTTTCCGTTTCAGGCTTTTTCGCAAAAAAAATATTTTTCGAAAAATTGGACCCATTCTAGGAGTTATAGAGACTGCTATAACTACAAAATTAAATCATATAGCGATGGAACTTTCTTGTTACGTCATTATGATTTGTCGAATTCAAAATTTCCTTGGAAAAAACCAGAAGAGGACATTGTGGGATCCAAAGATCCAAAGATTTCTTTCTACTTCAGGTACAAAGCCACATATGTTTTGCAGAAAACAACACTGTATAAAATATACCTTCATTATCTTCTTTATTTGTTTGTTCGTTTGATTTTACCACTAATTTGCAAGAATAAAATCAAAAAACTTAACATTGTCAAACTACTCATTTCAAAATAAAATGTTCTTGCAGCTCATTTCCATTCACAGCTGGTGATTTCACATTTTCAATTCATTTTCTACCCCTCACTCACCTGTGTCTCTGTTAGTTTAAGTGCCTGGGCCAGGTCCGCCCGTTCGGGTCCACTCAGGTACCGTTGCTGGCTGAATCGGCGCTCTAGTTCAAATACCTGCGCATGAGTGAATGCCGCTCTAGATCGTTTCTTCCGGTTCGTCGAGGAAGAGGTGGGATTATTTAAGGCTGACGAAGGATTACTAGGGGACGAAGGACTGGGTGATGTCGAATTAGGTGGAGTTGCTCGAGGGGAGAGAAGGAGATTGTGATCTGGTGAAAAGAGATTATGTTAGAGGTAGGTGTATTGACTTTAGATTGGATGTTTTTATGTATTAACGTTTTGTTAGGTTACATCCGTTATATAATAGTACGCTTGAAAATGTTCAGTGCATTTAGATTGTGTAAGTATTTAAATTGACGCAATTGAAGAAATTGCTATAAGTAAAATCTGTTCTTTTTATATTTTGTTGATTTAAACTCAGGTTTGAGCTAACTTTATATTTGATATATTTCGCTAGAAAAATGTGTTCAATTTTTATCGCACCTTATATCATTTATAAGTTCTTAACTTATAAGAAAATGAATATAAAATATTTATAAGTTTACCCAAATTATTTGAGCGTCCAAATGCAAACTAACTTTAGCCTACTAAATCACAGTAGAATAAAATGTTACAATTTTACCAAACAATCATTGGCCTTTATATATCGATACAATCCACATTTCAATTTGCCTTTCACCACTTTTTTCGCAATATTTAGTTTACCTTGATTTCTTCTGCAGTCTATGATTCCTATATGTACAGGATTGCCATGGTGCCTTACCATTTCTTCATCCGATGCTAGATTTCGTTGCCTGAGTAACAGTTCTTGCTGGTGGTGTTGCAAGTGCAGCTTCACCTGTTGCTGCTGTTCATCCCGCTGGTGGATATGTAGATTCGAAACGGGTATAGGCGAGTACGCATCGTGGGGATAGCAGGATATGGATATTGGATATCGAGAACGGTCATCTAGATAGGTAAAATATAATAAAGTTGTCAAAATACGATTAATTTAAGTGATTTAACGTTTTTTAAATTATCACTACGGTGTTTATCAATGTTACTCAAGATTGGGGCATAGCCTTCGAAATGCGCATCTAGATACTTAATGCTTTAAGTTACCGTATTTGGGTGATATTCTATACTATTTAGTTTATATTGTTATGGTAATTCGTTTTGTTGCTTTGGCTGTTTTGAAGCTTTGTATGTTTCATAATCTTTTGCAAATTAATTAATTAAAAAAAACAGGTTTTTAAATCATTTTATATTTTTTAATATATTTTATAATATAGAATATACATTTTATAATATATAATTTCACCCAAATACCGTAACAAGCATTAAGTAGCTAGATGTACATTTCAAGGGCTATCATCTTCAGTAGCACAAGATAAAACTTAATAAAATACCTCTGTCACGAATCGTGACTGATATATTATTAATAGTATATATAGGTTTTTAAATAGTAATATATCACTGGAAAGAATACGAGCATAATAAATTAATATAGGAAATTAGTAATTCAATCAATATAAAATAAAATAGGTGAACCGCTCAAATAAAAATAGAACACCCTCTATACGTAAAAAAAATTATAACGTAGAATTTTAAGACCTCTAAGCTGTACATATTATGAATCCAAATTTTCTAAATTCTGTAGCATTTTTGATGAACTACTCTGTGCAATTAATTATAAACGAATGTGTTCTTGAAATATACTAGAAAATTAATATCCACTTCATTTAGACTTCGATATGTCCATAACATTTCTTTATACACTTATTAAAGTATAGATCAAAGTATAAGAAGTATGGAAGATCAAATTAGTACAGAACATGTCATATGAAAATATAAATTCCATCAAAGAACAAATTTTGTTTTATAAATCACATTTAAATTAATAATTGGAAATATGTAATGTCGTTTTGCAACGAATATAGTCAGAGTTTATTACAATCGATATTTGTAGAATTTTTTAAGCACACAAATTTTATTTTATTAAACGCAGGATACTAACTAATTTTTATTAGTTCGCACGTAGATTCAATTACATGAAAATGTCAAATTTAGATTTGTTGTTAAGTGCAGTTATAATCATATTTTTAATGAAATATTTACGGAATTTATATCTAAATTAGCGCAAAATTGCAATCATTTATAGGATCTCAGGTAATTACAATTGCGGCGTGAATTAATTCAGTAAAATCAATTCATATGTTGTACAAGAATGATTAACAATCACATACGTGCGAGCTTATACCATGAGTATATAGGGTTGCATATATTAATTTATATGACGCGCATGGGACTGGTACTTATTTCAACAAAGTGCAAATCATTGAAGTTCATAGACTGACAATAGTAGGTTATATAAAATGGTGGCTGTGCGAATAAATTGTGCTAAGGACAGCGATTATACTTATCCAAGTTTCTCCCAACAAAATAATATTCAATACACTAATAAGAAGCGTTATAAATATTGTTAAACCACGGAAAGTTAGTGGACGACTGTAATTATAGTTCCCAGGACAAATGGGTTTTATCCATTTATTTTATAAAGGGTAAGAAACTATAACCAATTCTATAATAACCTTACAATCATAATAATATTTCGCTGGAATTAAAATGACTATAGATACATGAGGATTTCATATAAGAGTGAATGCCCTTGGGGAAAATTAACCATAGAACGAGAGAAACCAAATTATCCGATAGAAAATGAACCATAAATTGTTAGCGTAGTAAAGGAAGCAAAGGCGAAGAATGTACTTAAGTGAAACGTCTTAAGAATCAGTCATACGATCAGTCATTGATTTGTGGTGAAGGGTAAAGAATTAGATGTCAAATAGGCAGAAGGAATGTAAAATGAGGGCTACGAAATTGTAGCTTATTTCGCGAAAGGAAATAAATTGATCATGCCAATAGGCAGCAGTTTCCATATTTCCATGTATGAGTATTTACATGCATTTTTAGACATGATTCCTTACGTACAATTTTATTTAATTGTAATTCTAATTAAAATACTACAACATTAATTAAATTGAAATATTTTCGAGATTTTTTCATTATTCCGATATGATATTTTCTCGAAAAAATTCATTCTACCAGTGTTCTATTTAGACTATTCTATCATTCCAGAATTGTTGATCAAAGAATCTGAACAATTTTGTATTTGCTACTTCTTTTCCGATTATATTTACCTCTGTTAAAAGATTTAACTAAATAAACGTAAGGTTTAATTAACATAAATTATTTTCAATTAGCTAATTAAAACAAAACGTTTTTAGATATAATGAAGAGTTCTTCAGGTTTCTTCAGACATATTTGGATTATTAATTTTACCTCGCATTTAAATTTCACCATATGAGAGCATATCTAAAATGACGTAAAACTGAATTTTAGATCTTCAAACTTATTTAACATTTTTCTATATTATGTAAATAAGGAAAGTTTAAGGTATACCGTTTGCACTAATTTGGATCATATTTTAATTTTAGTTCAAATGAAACGGGGAAATGAAAAATATTTTGAATTCATCGCCTGCATGATATCAACAAAAGGAAGGCATATTTTTGCCAAGTTCCAATAATATGTGAATTTATTCAGCGACGTTTTTATTAATATAAAATCATAGTAACTGTTAGCTCATATTCCTATTGAAACGTACATTTTTCTAATTACGTTAAGTTTATTTGCAATTATCTTTTTACTCTCGATTTTGTTATTCAATTTCGTTTAAAAACTTTTTACCCACACATATTATAAGTTACTGTTATCTACTTTTATGTCGTTACAGAATTGTTACGGTTCCATACATTTCTGGATTCGAATTTAAATTGGATAATCGTTGGTAACTTTGAGCCAGCCTTCAGAAATATATCATAATATATTCGTTATAAGAAATGATACTATCTTCATGTCAAAGTGATGTCATTCAGACAGAAAAGTTGCTTTTAATATTACATGTTAGGGAAGCCCATGGTAAATCGTGGCTTCTACCTTCCCTAAAGGTTCACTAATGGTGCAATCTCCGCTGTCATATGACAGCGCGTAGTGTATGTCACGTGACCATCTTGGTACTGGATGGTACGCAACTTACGTAATATATAGATAGATATTCATATCTATCCACACAATATACGTGTGGAAAATCCTAGCTTTCAAAAGCTATCGCGATTCGGAGCAGCGTGGGTTTTACTTAATTTCGGTAATTGCTGTTCTTAATATACATTAGAGACCATTATATCGAATTCGCACCATACAGGGTGTCAAAATCTGTGCCTATGTTACCAATGGCGTTATTTTGAGAATACATTAAGTTGGACAATTCATTAGTAAAATATTTACCGCCAAACACATTAAGAATATATTTCATACATAATATGCGGTGATGTTATATGAAAATGAAATACAAGAATATATTTAAATTACAACTTTTAGATCAAAAGCTTTTAATGCAAAATAATTTAAAGGCATATGTATAAACGTTAGTTTCGCAAGAGCTAAGTGAGATGACATTTTAAGTCGTTTGGAAAAAGATTGTATCAATGTACCAATTTGCTTTGTTATATATACAAACTCTTGTCATG
Source organism: Leptodirus hochenwartii (assembly GCA_947310635.1). Taxonomy (NCBI): domain Eukaryota; kingdom Metazoa; phylum Arthropoda; class Insecta; order Coleoptera; family Leiodidae; genus Leptodirus; species Leptodirus hochenwartii. The sequence goes on from OX371176.1 coordinate 44,094,057, forward strand.
CAGTAGTTGGAATTAATTTTTTTTCGAAATTATTTGAACATTAAGCAGGGTTTTAATGATAAATAAGAAACGTTAGTTTAGAATGCAATTAATTCGTATATTTTTCTTTTCGAATGTTGCGAATCGTTTAAATAAACTTATTCTTATTATCTTGGTCAATATCATGTATATAATGATTGCACCCTGTATAGTCAAACTTGCTAAGGTATACTGTCAATCTAAAACGCATTATATATTGTCAAGGTATATATTTTGAACCCATTTCCTTTAGAAATTCAAAGTTTTTGAAAGGATAAAAGCTTCCATGCCATCAATTTCATTATTCTATATGATATGCGGTACGTAGTTGTCCCATCAACAAAAAGTGTGCCTTTTATGGGACCATACACATATATAAGATAGATTGACGTAGAGCAATTTGTTACGAACTCTATTACATATAGAGCGTGTCCGTTTTATGCAAATCCTAACACAAAAATAGTCAAATACAAAATACGTTTTCAAAAATTCACGATAGACTAATTTTCTAACGAAACAATTTAAAAAATAATGATTTTCTTAACGATTTTTAGTAATGATTAATAGTAACGTACAGCTCATTTTTTTGAATTGGCGGAGAATTTTGGTAGTCGTCTGCGCATAGGGTTGTGCTTATTGAGGTTATATAGTACCAGTGGTGCCAGACAACCAAAAATACTCTAGGTCTAAGAATTTAAATTTTCCACTATTTTATAGCTATCGTACAAATTAATTATGACATAAATATGATACTATAATAAGTATTTATCAACATTTCTTATATTCTAGTATAACTTTTCTGCATTTTGTATCGATTTCAAAGAATTCATTCTAATTGCATAAAATGGTTGTTATAACTTTGCGTGCTGATTTGTCAACATTGCATTTCTTAGGACGCACACCTTCTGCACTAGACACACCTACTTATTCTTTGGAGAAGACAGAAGTGTAGCGTGTTTTGGTGTGCTTATTTGTGCTTATTTTGGATATCTAAAGAATATTTGATTTCGTATATCAAATTTATTATTAAATCTATTAACTAGTACAATTAATTTATCTTCAAACAATCTATTCGAACATTTGTGGTACCCTACGAATCACCTTTTACAATCGAAATAAATCTTCAGTACCTGTAACCGAATTTCCTGGTACTCCCAGCACACCCGTTGGTCCGATCGCTACATTTGATGCTGTAATCGTGGTACCATCCGATGTCATTCCCCCTCCCAACGTTATTCCACCAATCATACCACTACCACCTGATGACACAATGGGTACGATCGCCAAGTGAGGTACCATTTCCCCACTTGAAGCAGCTTTGCTTGTGTTCTCGTTCCTTCTCGTAATTGAGCTACTCGCATTTCCATATGTGGTACCACCAACTGTTGAATGACATTTGTTGGTATGATAACTCATATCTAGAGCTCGAATGGTATCACTGTCATTATCAGAATTGTTATCAGTATCTGCGTCATCGTTATTTATAACAATATGGCTATATTTTAATTCCGAAGATGTATCGTCAATTTCTATATCAGATTCTTCGATAAGATCAGATTTTTGCTCATTATCAGAAGTGTTACAATCACCATCTTGGTTTTCGCCGTTATCACGCTCAGAGCTTATATTTAATTCTGCCATTTTATGTTGGCTTGATAAACCATTTTGACTTTCGTATCTTCTATATTTATTTTTCTCCATTTCCATATTTGATCGATTATTATTCGTACTTTTCAAACTTTTGTTCATTTCCCGTCGATTGGTATTTAGTAGTTTATTACTTAACATTTGATTGGTTGTAATCATTGCGATTGATTCATTAGCTTTAGCGTTTCTCTGATTAAGAATGTCGTTAATTGAAAAGGGGGTAATATGTGAGCAAGATGATGTAGATGATATAATGGTAGTACCACTAGAAGGGTGCGAGTATATTTGGTTCGGGGAACTCTGAGAACATGTATTTTTCGTAGAAATGCTCTGTCAAGATATAAACGGTAAATAAATTTGGAGAAAATTCGTAAGGTCTTACAATGATAGTTTTCTGAATTTAGTCTAAAATAGTATATCAATAATTCTATCTGAATGTGAATCAATCTGACAAATGTTGGCAAAAGTAAACAGCAATTTTCAAATAGATTATATTTTCGAAAAGAGCAATAGTAATTTCTTTTTAAATAACGAATGTGTAGGATTTTCAATGATTTTAAACCGGTTTTTCCTAAATTTTAACAAAAATTCGGCTCAAATCAAAGATAATTCTACGATTAGATTAAAATGGGAAGGTAGATGATATACATTATTTAAGGAAGGTTGACAGTTGATTATTGATGGTTTTCCAAAGAAAAACAATCAAAAATCATTACACAAAACGAATAATATAAAGCTTTTTATAGGAAATTTATAGAAAGCTTTTATAGCAGAGTATTTAAATAATTTAGCACAAAAATACCTGAGTTGTTTCCTCATCCATTGTTGTTATTTGCCATGCATTGTTTTTAATAAAATCTTCATCAAACATATAATTAACACGAGATTGTTGAAATCAAATCCAATTTACACTACAATGCCACGTCAAAAATATATTTTAAACACCTCATTATAATATCAAATTATCGTCATTAGAGTCATTATCGTCAATGTTCATAAAAATTTCTGGCTTTTCTTAATCATCACTATAACATGTATTTGCACTGATTTTAAAAATAAACCAAAACAGAACTTTATAACCGTCGGGAAGATCATCTAACATCTGACTTAAATCTTAGTCACCACTTTTAAAATTCATAGCTCATTATTAACTTCATGATAATCCCACACACGACCACTTTGCCTCTTCCTTCCTCAAATGCCAATTTCAAACTACCGTTCCTATTTATCATCAAACTATCGCTCAACGTGAAATCATTCAATTCATAATTTGACCGTACAGAACATCTACTTGCCTTTGTTGCTCAATTGAACTATCCAATGGATTGAGCAGGATAGAAAAGCAGAAATATAACTATATAAATAGGCGCCTGTACATGTGGTATCTCTGGAATATTTCTCTTCGTTCGGTAAATGGGAATTTGGAATGTTCTGTCTTTGTTTCGGGTCGCGGTTCAATAAGTGGGATATATCTATGGATCTTGAACGGATTCCCCTTCGGACTTGCGCTTTGGTATTAATTTGGGAATATCTAGGATGGGAATTGGAAATGTATGTGAATTGTGGGCGGGCTTAGAAATGTAAGCGTTCGTACTCAATGTGTGGTAAGAAAGCATTTTCTGTATTTAAGGACTGATGAGTAGTCGTTACAATCTGTGTACAGGGTGTATCAAGAAAATCACATTAGTTAATTGAATTGCTAAAATCATTTTTGAGAATTCTTGTAAACGATTATGCGAATTAAATTAATCTTCCTCTTATCTTTTGCTTCTTTCTACAAACCGTTGATTCCGCCATTAATATCTACAACGATAAAAAAATGCGATAAGAATTAAAACTCAAAATTATTGATCCTTCAATGATTTTTTATGAAATTGATGATGGAGTTCCTATTTATATTATTATATATTCATTTATTTTATAGTAGTGATATCTTGAAACATTTTTATTTTAAACATCATGATACGTTCCGTTATAATTAAAATAAAAATTTTGAAGTAATTTACAATCTTTTCAACGTGGAAGTGTTTAAAAAGTCGCAAACGTTCATCGTAATTTTTCTGCAATAATCATTTAATTCGTTGAAATGGCCTCCTAAATTTAAACGCATTTGGATGCTCGTTAATCGTTTCTACATGTAAACAATTCGTATTCATTTTAAGATTTCGTAGAGATCACATCATTAACACTACACTGCGAAAAATGTTTTTTTTTTCCAAAAAAATGAAAAAAAAATCTCGTATAGGAAAATATACATAATTTGTATATAGCAAATGTTTGGGACCGCATCGAAACAATGAATCTGAAATTAGAAATGATCATCTACTTTAAAATAAAAAAATATGTATGAAGAGAGTAGAAAATACATAAAATAAAGAACTCTGCAATACAAATGTATATGATTGATATTTAGTCAAAATTTTAATCAGAAATTAAACTGAAAAATACTGAAAAGTAAAATGTAACGTTTGTATTTATTGTGGAATGTTAACGTTTGTTTTTTGATTTACCTTTACACAAAATATGGGCTCAATTAATCGTATAATTTAACTCTAACAAATTTGAAGAGTTTTTATTTTATATTTCTTCAGTGTATATGAACAAAGCGCGATGATTGACGGACTGTTTTTACGAGGATGTTCCCGGTGTAAACAAGTGAATTACGTTATTGCGTTTAGACTTTAACGATTTTAAAGTCATCTTTAAAACGGCTAGAATCCCGAACAACTCAAAACCATCACACATCACATCCAGATGGGTTCATATATATTTTACCAAATACTCAGTTTTAACACATACATATAGGGCATTATATTTTCCACCACAAATGAAAACCTTTTGAAACACAATACTATTGGTAAATTTTTTCCAACTGGCGAATGTCCGCGACTGCAAGGGTATGCGCACTCGTCTTACAGCCCTGGAGACGTTCGCCAGTTGGAAAAAATTAATTGTTTGTAAATGATCCAAACTTATCAATACGATACGGTAAAACAAATAGATAAAAATAAATAAAATAAAACAAATACAGGGGGAAGAAGAGGTAGCAAAAATAGGGAAGGGAGTTCGGCAGGGATGTACACTCTCACCGTTATTATTTAATCTATATATAGAAGATGCAATAAACAAAGTAAAAGAAGAGTATAGTGTAGGTGTGAATGTACAGGGAGAGAAAATATATATGTTGAGATTCGCCGATGATATAGCTATATTGGAAGAAAGCGAAAAGAATTTAGAAAGGGTATTGAATGGTATGCAGGCAGTATTGACTAGGGATTTTAACATGAAAATAAATATAGGTAAAACTAAAGTGATGAGGTGTGACAAAAAGGAATGCAGTAGAAAAATGAGGATCACAATAGGAGATAATAGAATCGAAGAAGTGTCAGATTTTTGTTATTTAGGCAGTAGAATCACAAAAGATAATCGAAGCAAGGTAGATATAAAGTGTAGGATAGCACAGGGTAGGAAGGCATTCGTAGAAAAAGAACAGATTTTAAAATCAAATATTGACTTGGGTATTAGAAAAAGATTACTGAAGGTATATGTTTGGAGTGTAGCACTGTACGGGTGTGAGGCGTGGACTATAGGAAAGGAAGAGAAGCGTAGATTACAAGCATTCGAAATGTGGTGTTATAGGAGGATGATGAGGATTGGTTGGGAAGATAAAGTAACAAATGAAGCTGTACTAGAGTTAGTAGGGGAGAAGAGAAGTATCTGGAGAGTGTTACAGCGTAGGAGAGACAGATTAGTAGGGCATATTCTTAAGCATGGGGGGATTATGCAATTGATCATAGAAGGTAGAGTGTAGGGAAAGAGAGGGGTAGGTAGGCCTAGATTGGAGTATGTGAGTCAGATAGTTGAAGACGTTGAGATGAATAGCTATAGGGAGATGAAGGGATTAGCTCCGGATAGATCGGCATGGCGTGCTGTTTCCAACCAATCTTTAGGATTGCGGACTCTTTAACTAACTAAAACAAATATACTTTTCGTAAATACCCTCAACTCGGTTGGGGTGAGTTCTTATCAATTTATTTTCCTTACGTTTTCCTTTCAATTCTACAGAATAACATTCAGTATAACATAATTACAATAAGTTATAATAATATATTCAATAATCATCATAATTTTGATTTTGTTTTTCAAAGAATAGTAATATCAAATTATTCGAATTAAGAAAAACCTTTAATAATATTAAAAGTCTGTAGTATTTTCTGAGTGAAATTATTTTTAATTCGGGTAATCTTAATACATAATTTTCTTTGTCAGTTAATTCGTAAGTATGACTTTTAGGTTCAATAAAATGGTCTGTGTAATAGAAATGTTGCTTTACGATTTAGTTCTTCGTTACTGGTGGAAAATTAGAAGTCCGATGTGCAGTGTACACAAACACAAGCTTAGACCAGGAATCAAATGTAAAACTTCATTTAAACACAATAACAATCTAACTATCTCTATTTATCTATTTAGAAATCTACATTCGTATTACTAGGTTGATTTTATTATATATCTACACGAAAAGATTCGACAAGATGCAGGCAAATTAAATAATTCAATGAAGTAAGTTATGTCATGAGAAATAATATTATAAAAGCACGGATGAGCTAGTTCGTATTTTTTAATATAAAAAATTTACAAAACTAAACTTGAATGCTCAACAACCCAATCTCTAGTTCCATGATTTATAATGGCATCGTAACTTTAGGGTATTTTTGACCATTTTTTTTTTAAATATTACTTCATCAAAATCTAATTATTAATTAGATTAATACGTCTACTATGATTTTGCAATAAAAATTAGGTTGCTTCAATTTTCAAAGCGATGTAGAATAGGTCGGTCTCATTTAATTTTAAATATGGTGTTTTCTAAATTGTGGTTATGGTGAAAAAACTTCTAGGAAGACAATATATGGCGTGACCCCTTACGTTGTGAGTTGAAACACTGCGACCTTGCGTTTCGATTTTATTAACCACAGCATATCACATATAGTCAGAGGTTTATCATAAGAGAAAAATGAAGGGCTGTATGAAAAGTTCGAAGCCATTCGAAAGGCATTCGAAAGAGCGTCTACTTTCATCATTTTGTTGCATGACATACGGCATAATTTCAGTGTGATCTGTCAAATAGTTTTCGCCTGACAACTGATCTAAGCCTTCCTACTTATGTAATTTGAGAAAAATGACAATAAATTACCGAACACCTTGCTATTATAATATAGTTGTTTAAGAGAAGGGCTTAAAACCTCAAGCCATCCATCAAGATATGGCGGAATGTTTGGGTGAATCTGTACACCATCGTATTCCATGCTTAAGAAATTAATAGCACATGGATGGGTGAGCATGGAAGACGACCTGCGCAGTGGACGGCCACCACTACAGTGACGACAGAGAGTTTTGATAAAGTACATGATTTAGTTATGGCAGATCGCTGGGTGTAGGTGCGTGAGATAGCTGAGGTAGTGGCCATCTCAAATGAACTGGCACATCATATTTAACTGAAGAATTAGGGTGCAATAAGGTCTTGACAGAAGGGATGTCACATTTGCTATAGTAACACGCTTCCCATATGTTCCTAATATCCGCAAGATGACATATTCTTCATTGGCCTCGAGCTGTTTGTAAATTGATCCGATAACATAACATAACTGATCAGACGTCTCAGACATCAGATTTTGCGCAAATGTTTGGACCAGTTTAAAAGAAAAACGCATCATCGATCTCATGAGAAAATTTATCATTGCAGCTGAAACTTGGTTCATTAGAGACGAAAGAACAATCTAAACAATGGAGGCACTCTGATTTACCGCCCCAAGGAAAGCGAAAAATGGTCGTTTCAGCTGGAAAATTAGGCGCCAGTTTTTGGGACTCAAAGGGAATAATGATTATCGATTACTTCCTAAAGCATGACACAATTACTGGAAATTACGATACCATATTATTGGATCGCTTGAAAGAAAATCTCATTACAAAAAGACGTTGTTTGGCTAAGAAAAAGTCATGACAATGTGCCAAAACTGCTACAATTGAGGAGTTAGACTTCAAATTGCTATCTCACGCACCATACTCTTCTAATTTGGCCTCCTCCGATTATTATCACTTTTCAAACATGAAAAATTTTTTGGCGGGGCAAAAATGGTCATCCAATGAGAAGGTCAGCTCAGGTCAGGTACAATTGAGGAGTTATACTTCGTATTGCCATCTGACGCACCACACTCTTCTGATTTGGCCTCCTCCGATTATTATCACTTTTCAAACATGAAAAAAATTTTGGCGGGCTAAAAATGGTCATCCGATGAGAAGGTCATAGTAGCTGTAGAAATATAGTATGCAAACCTTGAGGTTAGTTTGTAAAATATATGAGAAGGGAGAAGTACCACAGGATTTTAAGCGTAGTAGAATAGTAACAATGCCGAAGAAAATAGGAGCTAATCTGTGTGAGAACTATAGGACCATTAGCCTACTATCACATGCATCGAAGATATTGTTAAAGATTATTTATAGGAGATTAGAAAATAAAGTAGAGGAAAGGCTAGGAGAAGATCAGTTTGGTTTTAGGAAAAACAGAGGGACGAGAGAGGCGATTCTAGCACTAAGAACGGTAGTAGAAAAAAGAAAGAGGGTAGGAAAGGTAACTTGCATAGCTTTTGTAGATTTAGAAAAGGCATTTGATAATGTAGATTGGGACATAATGTTTAGAATTTTAAAAGAAACGGGTATAGATTATAAGGATAGGAGAATAATTTTTAATTTATATAAACACCAAACTGCCTTAGTTAGAATTGAGGGGGAAGAAGAGGTAGCAAAAATAGGGAAGGGAGTTCGGCAGGGATGTACACTCTCACCGTTATTATTTAATCTATATATAGAAGATGCAATAAACAAAGTAAAAGAAGAGTATAGTGTAGGTGTGAATGTACAGGGAGAGAAAATATATATGCTGAGATTCGCCGACGATATAGCTATATTGGAAGAAAGCGAAAAGAATTTAGAAAGGGTATTGAATGGTATGCAGGCAGTATTGACTGGGGATTTTAACATGAAAATAAATATAGGTAAAACTAAAGTGATGAGGTGTGACAAAAAGGAATGCAGTAGAAAAATGAGGATCTCAATAGGAGATAATAGAATCGAAGAAGTGTCAGATTTTTGTTATTTAGGCAATAGAATCACAAAAGATAATCGAAGCAAGGTAGATATAAAGTGTAGGATAGCACAGGGTAGGAAGGCATTCGTAGAAAAAGAACAGATTTTAAGATCAAATATTGACTTGGGTATTAGAAAAAGATTACTGAAGGTATATGTTTGGAGTGTAGCACTGTACGGGTGTGAGGCGTGGACTATAGGAAAGGAAGAGAAGCGTAGATTACAAGTATTCGAAATGTGGTGTTATAGGAGGATGATGAGGATTGGTTGGGAAGATAAAGTAACAAATGAAGCTGTACTAGAGTTAGTAGGGGAGAAGAGAAGTATCTGGAGAGTGTTACAGCGTAGGAGAGACAGATTAGTAGGGCATATTCTTAGGCATGGGGGGATTATGCAATTGATCATAGAAGGTAGAGTGGAGGGAAAGAGAGGGGTAGGTAGGCCTAGATTGGAGTATGTGAGTCAGATAGTTGAAGACGTTGAGATGAATAGCTATAGGGAGATGAAGGGATTAGCTCAGGATAGATCGGCATGGCGTGCTGTTTCCAACCAATCTTTAGGATTGCGGACTCTTTAACTAAACCTTGAGGAATCGGTTTTAAGAGATTGTATAAAAAAATTAGAACATCGTTGGAATAAACGTATGGCACTTGAAGGAGAATTTGTTAAAATAAAAGCTACTTTAAGTGTATTGGATGAGTATTTTTATGTTAGGCCACGAACTTTTCGAAAAGCCCATCGTATGCACATTGCACATCTCAAAAGTTTCAAGATATCTCGTAATATACGAGTATTCAAGACCGACCTAAGAAATGATGGATTCAAATTCTGCCAAATAATGCATGATTTTTAATCTAGTGGAGATATTGAGACATTTCCAATATAATTTATAATTCATTGGTAATTATGAACTTTGGAGTCCTGGATAAAAAAAACATGCGTGAGACTCTCGCGCGGTAGAAGTGAAACTTCTTAGCTCCTAGGAAAAGTTGATTTTATGCATTGCTTTTTTTCCATTTGTTAATGATTTGATTTTGGTTTGATTGATTTTGATTGACACTCTGATCATCAAAGAAAGCATTGTTAACTGTAATGTCGTACAGTTTATAAAGAGGAGTTTGGATTAAATATTGTAGCCATATTTTTATAGTTCTTTTTCTCACCAAACCAATTAAATAACTCGATCTGTATATTTTTCTTCTTTTTAAGTGGACATTAATACAATGATCATCATCAATGTATCTTGGCAAATGATTCACCATCGTATTCACAGATATTGGAACATTAATTTTGGTAGAGGACCAGGTAATTCTAGGTAGAGAAAACCATTTGACTTCGATAACATTGGAATGGTATTCCGAGTGAGTGCATTTCGGCACGCTATCACATCTTCAATGATAATGGCTGGAAACGCAGTATGTAAAAGTTGCTCGTGTTTAGGATCAACAGGTTTCACATCGTTCTTAAACCATATTCGATCATATATGGAACACACTGTACCTAGCGGATTATTGAAAAATTGTTTATCAAATTCGCGATGAGCAGGTTGAAAGAATGTAAATTTAGTGTATGATGCACTAGTGGGTGCATTTCTATTTGTCGATGGCTCGCTCAGCTGTATCAGATTCATTTCGTTGACCACTCACACCGCGTGTATCTTCGCGTGTAGACGGCACGCCTGAATCAGTGGCATTCAAATTCTCTATACCACTCACTGTGTCCTCACTTAACGACGGTATCGATTCATCCAGTGTATTTGAGGTCGTTGGAAGGTTATGTTGTCCACCGTGTTTCGATAACGCCCTTTGCCTGGCTCGATACTCTTTACTTCTTTCCAAGGTACTTGTTGGCACTTTTCTTGGCGGTTTATTCGCTTTCTTCCTTTCTCTAAAGCCTCGCACTCTGTCTGTACTTGTCTTTTTCTCCATTTCACTTTTAACATAATGGAAATTGTTAGCTAAAAGATTAAGCTGTGTTTGTGTAATATATAATAAAATACGCAAGCGTCTACTGGTTGTCTTATGCTACGTATACACACAGTACACGCAGCGCATGCGCATAGTATGTTTCACTTTACATGACGGAAGCGTTTCACTTTTCGTGACGTTCAGGCCAATTTGCCCTACCGTACCTATAGAAGTTTCACTTCAATAAATAATACTTATTTTTGCAGGCTAAGGTCAGGATATAGTGTTTTAATAAAAAACGAATATAAGAATTTTTTTTATTACTGTTTTCTAATTGTATTAATACTACAAATGTTAAAGCTTAATATATATACTGTATATTCAAGGATTTATGAAAGGACTTCTGCAAATGCTAACTTAAAATGCAGCATAACTGAATTTTCGGTTGATTGTATTAGAAATGTTACAAAATCCCCTTCTTTTTGTAGTGAGTTCGTATAGAAAAATACTCATCACGTTACAGTATTTAATTTTTTATTATCATTGATGTACTTTAAATGCAGCATTATATTAATTGAATGCAGTTTTAATTATTAAAACGAATTTTACTACTTTCACTTCAATTTATTTAAATTTCATTTTAAATCGTTGGATCCTATTGCAAAATACATTTTTAAATTATTTTTCAATAGAAAATGCTCACGACTTAATCAGCTATTATAATTTAAAACAGAGTTTATTGAAGATAATTTTTTTACAATTATTGGCGCGTGTAGACTTAAAAAGAATTAATATTTTCATGGAATTAATTAATAACTGCTATTGTAATCTTATATAAATGCAAAGGACAAGAATTTATTCAAAACAAGATTTAAAAGATGGTTTAATTTTGAAATGCATCAAATTAAACTTGTCATAACAACAGGTTCAATCTCTTCGGTTTTCCTTTTTCAGAAAATGAAATTCAATTATTTTAGTGCATTTTAGTGCATTTTAACTAACATAGCACCTAATATATTTTTTAAAATATGCCATAAATTGCAAATCGTTAATAGAGATTTGTGTTTTCGAATTTGTTGCATAAACCTAAATTTCACATATTTTCCAGTTTGGAAACGTATAGTTTTACATCTTAAAATAAGCACCCTGTAGGCGATATCTAATAGTTGAAACTTTTAAACTCAGTATGAACTTGTTTTCTGAACATTTATACATCTCGACGTTTTTATGTTCTCTTCTAGAACGTACAGTATATAAAATTGAACGGATATTATTGTTAACGCATCACTCAGTAAAATTACATAGCTTTTATTACACAGACGTAGTTCGAGCAGAACGGTTCTAGATTGGCTAAACCACGTACTAAAGAATCAGCCAAGTTGTTCTATATCCTCATGGCATGTTTATCTTTCTATATAATGATTGTAGTAGCGTACTAAATTTTTTTTTTGGAAAAATAAAATAAAGGTCGTCATAATTTTATAAAAGTTCAACTTCAAAACATATTTATTTAATGAAGTGTAAAAAGTTTCTGTAATTTGAAATAAATAGATGATGGCTTCCATTACATTTGTGGTGAAGAAATAGTAGGAAATTATTTGTCAATTCAAGAAATTTTTGGAAAATAGGAACTTGAAAATGTTCGTCTATTTAAAATACGAGTATAATTACGAATATAAAATTTTATAGAACGTTGAAATGATAATTCTATGTTTTTCACAAATTTCACCGAGTACGTGACTGTTGACATTTGATCTAGTGCTCACAAAAATTCAATCACAACACGAAGATATGAATGACAGGACCATTATTACCCCGATTAAGCGTCAAAGCGAAGTGGACGATATTGATTTCATTTGCTTTCGTATTTAGGGCAACGAATGGCGCCCTAAATGTATATGTAATATTTATAGACAACACTCAAAGTTGAGAAGAATTATTATTGGCTTTTAGTTTTCGCAAATATTGATAATAGTCAAGTGTATTGCGAAAAGTGAAATACCGAGAGTATTAAAAATACATACGAAAAATGCTGCACACTGAACGAAATTGTATCGCACGAAGAATTGTTGAAAATTACCGTGTAGGTACCATAAGAAAAGTTATCTTTAAAATAAACTTTGTATATACGAGGTTTAAAGTTAAACTTACAAACCAGATGAACACCTACATTCGATTTTAGATTTTAGTATTTAGAGAACATTTGAAGTCTGTCCTCTTTAGTCTTTTAGCGCAATAGAAAAACAAACAATAGATCTAAACACACGTTAAAAGCCCCATCTGAACCGACTAAACGTTTGTTTACATTATATGCTTCTTCAGACCATAGTAACTATATGCGATGACATTTAAATGATCATCGAGGAAGAAAAATAATAACATAGATAAATGTGTCAAACATATGCCAAAAATGGTACTCGAATTACACATGCCTGTAACCGTTTAAATCAATCATTTTAGCATACTGTCTTAATTGAATAAAATTTACTGTTTTATTTTTGGATTCATCCAAAAATTTGAAGATTTATACAAAATATAATATTACTTCATTTTACGTTCAAACACTATCTAGATTCTAACTCATTATTTTTGTCATTGATTGTACATACATTTTTCGGTCTTTACTAAAATATTATATATGCATTAAAACATTTGTTGATAATTGAAGAGGATGTATAACTTCTAAAGCAGACTTGTCCACGAATTAAAATTCTATAAAAATTGATTTTCAACATTTTCAAACATTTGTGAATTATCTAAATGCTTATCAGAACAAATTTTAAATGGCTTAACTAAGCAATACTTATATATTTACTAAGCAATACTTATAATACAATATTTTAACTATTATAACGATTTATTTATAAATAATATAAAATCAAAATATTGCGGTTTATTTTCGAATGTTCTTTTTGCGTTAATTTTTTCTTTCCTACATTAATTTGATCAAAATGTGCAGTCAAACTTTTGATCTAAAATTGCGAAAGATAATTTTTTTTTAGGCGAAATGAATGTGGAATTTCGTAAACCGAAAAGTCATGTATATTTAATTGTAATTGATCTTTTCTTGAAATTGTTTGAAATCTTTCAAAGCGTTCTGTTAAAAAAAAAGTAATCTGTAATGTAATTAGAATTCTATCCTGATTAAAGATGCCTGTAACTTCGCTCATTTTTTAGCAAGATTGTAGTGGTCCAGCAAGTACAGAATATATACGGTCATCTTCAGAACGTGCAGAGTTTGCTAGTTTGTTTATAAGCTCACAGATGTCAGTACATGCCTGAAATTGTTAGTTGTATCTTTTATAGGAACCAAAAAGATTGCGAAATTAAGAAGTAATAATAAATTAATGAAATATATGGGCCATTTTGCCAAATTTTATACAGTTATTATTTTCAGAAAAAATATACATTAGACAAATATCTTCATTAATTTTGCAGATTTGCCAAGAATAATATTGCAGTGACTTTCATCCGCATATAGTTTTTTTTTAGCTAAGATTTTTTTGAAATAGTAATATAATAATAGCTTTTATCATTTGCGAAAACATGCATTAAAAATGCAACTTTATACCTCAAGAATCTATCTTTTAAATAGAAGGAGGACGAAACGCTCTTCCAGCAAACAGGAGACTTTAATAATATTCATGTCATGAAGAACATTTCTTGATTTCAAAAGTAAGCGAAGAGTGTTTATTATTGTCGCAATCATTATATTTTAAATACTATAATGGTTTCTGCAAATTTAAATTAATTATATAAAAGTATACATAGTGATTTATTTTGTAAAAATTAGAAAATTGTTTCTTATTGTTATTTAGTTAGATGGTATAGAATAGGAATATGTCAAATATTACCACCCCGTACATGTCATATGAAATATATGTTAATTATTATTTGTGTGAAAGTACGTTTGAATAAATGTTTCGTAAAAATCGCTAGTGAATTAGAATAAGCTAGTGGTAGCAAACACGCTTTTTCAGAATCACAAGCGCAGGATATATACGTGGAAAATGCCAGGAGATATAGGGAGGTATCAGATAGATTACATACTGGTTAAAGAGAGGTTTAGGAACCAGATTAAGAATTGTAAGAGTTACCCTGGAGCAGATATTGATAGTGACCATAATTTAGTAGTCCTGGACTCAGAGGTCAAATTCAAGAAATTACAGAAGTCTAAACAGGTCAGAGTAGATGTCGATAGGTTAAAATTAGCTGATGTATGTGAAAAGTACAAGCAGAAAGTAGAAATCATGGCTAATGGGACATCTAGGAGCGACATAGATTGCGAATGGAGGGAAATCAGAAATGGGTTAACTACAGCAGCAAATGAAGTATTAGGCGCAAAGAAAAGGGCAGGTAGGAGGGAATGGATCACGGAAGAAATAGTTGAAATGATAGAAGCAAGAAGGAAAATTAAAATTGGAAACACAGAAGCAGGACAGAAAAAATATAAGGAACTAAGGAACTTAATTAATAGGAAATGCAAGCTAGCGAAAGAAGAGTGGATAAAAGGAAATTGTGAGGATATTGAGGAGGATATGAGAAGAGGTAAAGTAGATTTGGGCTACAGGAAAATTAAGTCACATTTTTCTAAAGTAAAACCAAAGGGTAACATTATATGTGATAAGCAGGGTAAGGAACTCACAGAAAATAAGGAAAAAGCTAGAAGATGGAAGGAGTATCTTGAAGATTTATATAAAGGTAGGCAGGACATGGAGGAGCTAGAAAATGTGGAACAGATAGATGAGGATGACTTAGGTCCTAGCATACTTAAGTCAGAGTTTCATAGAGCATTAAATGATTTACGGAATAACAAAGCAGCGGGGATTGATATGATACCAGCCGAATTAATAAAACACGCAGGGGGAAAAAATGCAGGAGCGATTATACTGGTTAGTTTGTAAAATATATGAGAAGGGAGAAGTACCACAGGATTTTCAGCGTAGTAGAATAGTAACAATGCCGAAGAAAATAGGAGCTAATCTGTGTGAGAACTATAGGACCATTAGCCTACTATCACATGCATCGAAGATATTGTTAAAGATTATTTATAGGAGATTAGAAAATAAAGTAGAGGAAAGGCTAGGAGAAGATCAGTTTGGTTTTAGGAAAAACAGAGGGACGAGAGAGGCGATTCTAGCACTAAGAACGGTAGTAGAAAAAAGAAAGAGGGTAGGAAAGGTAACTTGCATAGCTTTTATAGATTTAGAAAAGGCATTTGATAATGTAGATTGGGACATAATGTTTAGAATTTTAAAAGAAACGGGTATAGATTATAAGGATAGGAGAATAATTTTTAATTTATATAAACACCAAACTGCCTTAGTTAGAATTGAGGGGGAAGAAGAGGTAGCAAAAATAGGGAAGGGAGTTCGGCAGGGATGTACACTCTCACCGTTATTATTTAATCTATATATAGAAGATGCAATAAACAAAGTAAAAGAAGAGTATAGTGTAGGTGTGAATGTACAGGGAGAGAAAATATATATGTTGAGATTCGCCGACGATATAGCTATATTGGAAGAAAGCGAAAAGAATTTAGAAAGGGTATTGAATGGTATGCAGGCAGTATTGACTAGGGATTTTAACATGAAAATAAATATAGGTAAAACTAAAGTGATGAGGTGTGACAAAAAGGAATGCAGTAGAATAATGAGGATCACAATCGGAGATAATAGAATCGAAGAAGTGTCAGATTTTTGTTATTTAGGCAGTAGAATCACAAAAGATAATCGAAGCAAGGTAGATATAAAGTGTAGGATAGCACAGGGTAGGAAGGCATTCGTAGAAAAGGAACAGATTTTAAGATCAAATATTGACTTGGGTATTAGAAAAAGATTACTGAAGGTATATGTTTGGAGTGTAGCACTGTACGGGTGTGAGGCGTGGACTATAGGAAAGGAAGAGAAGCGTAGATTACAAGCATTCGAAATGTGGTGTTATAGGAGGATGATGTGGATTGGTTGGGAAGATAAAGTAACAAATGAAGCTGTACTAGAGTTAGTAGGGGAGAAGAGAAGTATTTGGAGAGTGTTACAGCGTAGGAGAGACAGATTAGTAGGGCATATTCTTAGGCATGGGGGGATTATGCAATTGATCATAGAAGGTAGAGTGGAGGGAAAGAGAGGGGTAGGTAGGCCTAGATTGGAGTATGTGAGTCAGATAGTTGAAGACGTTGAGATGAATAGCTATAGGGAGATGAAGGGATTAGCTCAGGATAGATCGGCATGGCGTGCTGTTTCCAACCAATCTTTAGGATTGCGGACTCTTTAACTAAAAATCGCTATGCTAATATTTTTATGTTGAAATACATTAAATATTTTAAAAGTGCGTAAATTATGCTAGGAATACTCAATTGGGATCTCTAAGTACTAGCGATAGCAAACTGTAGGTCACTTTGAGGACCTAGTTCGTGGTTCGTAGTTCATTTCAATGTACCGTTCACGAACTATAGGTCGTGAACTACTACATCTTTTAAAAATTAACTAGTTCACGACCTATATGAAATACATGCACATACTGAAAATAATCTCTTTTTCTAAATATAAGAATATTAAATAGTAAAAAATAAATAAATTGAAATATTACAATACTTATTTTGAATTAAGAATGAGGAAGAAAAGACAACAATGTTTATAATTTATACAAAACATATATATAACGAAATATAATCTAGTCTAGGTACTCACGATCATTTATATGAAGTTCTAAAATACTTATTGGTAGTTACTGATGAAAATGTTTACTACTTTACTAACACTTGAAAATTAAATGTACAAACTATAAATAAAATGAACAAGATAGAATCGTTTTGTTTGGCGTTATAATTTATATTTTCTATTCCGAATCTTCTCTGTTCAAACATCAAAGCTTTGATTTGATATTAAGTGATTACATTGCACTCAGTATGAAATAGAAGAACTATAAGATTTAGATGTTTATTTTTGCATTATTGCACAAATTTGCTATGGCATGACATATTTAAGAACATCTTGCGAATATATTAATTATATTATTCCAAATGAAATATGATACCAACATATAAATTGTGACTCTGTTGCTGTTGCAATATTGCATCGAGTTTCCTATTTCGTTCCGTTCACCAACACTGTATCACTAAATAAATGTTAGTACTGTATATGTAATGTATACTATACTGCATCGTTTACGAGTACGGGTTCAGGACCTAGTACAAGTACACCGTGCACCATGTAGTTGATAGTTCACCATGAACTAGGTCATAGTGACCTATAGGTCGTTGCAAAACATCGTCACAGTACGCCCGTCATTTGATTGAACCGTTCAGAGTGAACGGTTCGCGAGTGAACTACACATCGCTACTAAGTACTCGTAATTAAATATATTTGGCTTAAGTCGTAATTTATTGTAAAAAAAAATTTTTTTTCAGCGTACATTACGCATACAAATTAAAACAGTTTAAAGTAGATGATTCAAACAATAATCAAAGAAAGTATACTTTATCTAATAAATAAAAAATTATTAACGAATCAAAATACCAACTGGCTTAGGAGTAAAAATATTTAAAGTTTGAAGGAACAATTTTGTGTAATTATAAATAAAAAAATTATATATGTGGATTTAAGTATTTACAACTAATTTAGACGAAATGTTTATATAAAATTTATAAAATCTGATACTGACTTTATGATATCACGGATAAACATTTCGTTCACAAACAATAAATAATTTTATATAAAAACAATACAACTAGGGTTTATTCGAATTTAAAGTCTTGTAGATAAAATAAAATATAATAAATTAATATAAAATTAAATAAAATAATCTTTAATATTATATTATTATTATTATATTATCTTTAATATTTTAATATTATAAAATAATATTTCGAGTAAGTCTCGAAATATTATTTAAAAATACAAGAAAAAATATAAAGATGAGGATTAAAAGAGGGCACGGTTTCTATATTTGATTTTCGTACATATAAAGTTTTCATTGACCGAATGTTAGTTATGTTGATGTGGAGCAAATGATAAATTCTATCTTTAATTGTATAAAAATTCATAATTTCTATCCTACTAATTATTTCAAAATGGACATAATTTTATACTATAATTACAAAGCCTACACTTCTATACAATTGAATAGAATAAACGGTTTAAATACTACACATTATAAATTATTAAATTATTAATAGCTAAATTATTCTCTACCTACTAATCCACCACGAGATAAACAAGCTGCAGAAATTATCTTTTAAAGATATAATACCTCGTTGTGCTTCGTTGCTAATCAGCTAATGTGGCAATTTCATGTGGATATACAATGCCATGGCGTATGCAAAGTAGATATACAGGGCCATACACAAATCGCTATTGACACAAAAGAAAAAGAAATATACTGCAGTACAAAAAAAAAATTAAGTTCACATTTTGAGACGATTTTTGTTATTTAATGCCATCAAAATCATTCAGATTCTGGAATACAATATATCTTTTTTTTTTTTTACAAAAACCACAAAAATATTTTGTCTAACGCAAATAATATAAAAAAAAAACTGAAGAATTGTATTATGTAGATTTAGTTGCTTCAACATTAATCTATTATTAGGGATGAATAATATGAATATGAAGATCATATTTGAAAAGGATCTTGATCATGATACTTTTCAAAGATATCTCATCAACATCTTTTTATTAAATTTGTTAGCAGATTTTTAAAAACTCCAACATTCTTTTGTACGATTTACACCTGTAAAGAATTAAAGTGCAAATGTTCAGGAATTTTATATTTTAATAATCTTTTCAACGAAAGCATTTTTTTATATCTTACAATAGATACAAAATTGAAAAATCGAATTCGTATCAATTTTATGCAGTGTATTAATGAAAATAGACATATATATTTTTTATTTGTAATTTATTTCAAATTGCGGCGTATATTCAACAATATTTCTCATAATGCAAATTTTATACTGACTAAATTATCGAATAATATCCCAAAATATTTTTTTTTAACATAAAATTAAAAGCACGTGCTTAATTTTACCGGACACTCTATATATTGACTAATTTACATATTCTTGGTTTCTCAGCACCACCCATTCTATCTGTTATTATTCTAATTAAAGGTTTGGTTCACTACGTAGTTTATTAGTTGCTAATGATAGTGCATATCCTCGGTTAACGATGGATAAATTGAATCTGCCCGCCGGCTCTGCCAGTCCAAGTACAATTTATTTATTCATTATGTAAAAAAATGTTTAATAGTGGCAACTTAAAGCGCATTTAATAAGCAATATCATTTCCTTTAACTTTCGATCCACAAGCAGCTACAAAGAACACAAAATGGTTCCCAATAGATGATTGATTTCGTTTTTTTTTGTTATAAATATATTTTCGATAATACTCCAATAGTGGCTACTTGAAATTTCACGATAATTTTTGTACCTTGGTTCCCAACCGCTTCATAACCGATGACCAATCGGGTACCTGATCAAAAGCTACCCTTCTCTTTTGAACAAATTAAAAGTGTAAAACTTGTAAAGTTCAGCGTTAAAATTAAATTGTTATTTCTTCATTTGACGGCTAATAGCGATTTTTATCGAATAGTAAAGTTTCCCCTCATCCAGCTTTATCTTCAAGTATACCTTGAAAAAAAATTATTTCGTAAAAAAAACTGTTTATTTGGAAATTTTGTTAATATCTTGAAAATGTAAATTTGTCACTTCGGTGTTATATAATCTTGAATTTAACGAAATATTTCCCTTGTATAATTTTTAAATAAGGCATTTGTATTAGCGATGGCAAACTGTAGGTCACTTTCACGACCTAGTTCGTAGTTCATAGTTCATTTCAATGTACTGTTCACGAACTACAGGTCGTGAACTACTAACATCTTTTTAAAATGAACTAGTTCACGACCTATATGAAATACTGAAAATAATCTCTTTTTTTCTCAATATAAAAATATTAAATGGTAAAAAATAAATATTTTATAAATATTTCAATACTTATTTCGAATTAAGAATGAGCAAGAAAAAACAACAATGTTTATAATTCATACAAAACGTATATATAAGGAAATATAATTTCGTTCCGTTCACCAACACACTTTATCACTAAATAAATGTTAGTACTGTATATGTAATGTATACTATACTGCATCGTTTACGGGTCGTTGGTTTAGTACACGACGGGTTCAGGACCTAGTACAAGTACATCAATACGTACCATGTAGTTCATAGTTCACGAACGAGGTCATAATGACCTATAGGTCGTTGCAAAACATCGTCACAGAACGCCCGTCATTTGATTGAACCCTTCAGAGTGAACGGTTCGCGAGTGAACTACACATCGCTAATTTGTATGTATTTCTTTTATATTCGCACAATTGGCGGTATTTGCACATTTATAATGATTACGACGATTTTTAGACAGTATATAACATAATAATAAAGCGTGGTCTGTTCTATTGTCATTAATCAACTTAAATCAGAAATTGCTTTATTAAGCATATGGCAATTAATTATCTTTTCTCTTTACTAGATGTACATATTAATAAGTCTGGTACAAGCTATGATCGTATAGCAGTGGTAGCCAAACATTTGATAAAAATCACTATTATTTAAGGATTTTGCCTGAGCAGGATTTTCTTTCGTTTTCCAATATTTGCTCCTTCCTATTGAAATCTCTTATTGTAATTTTTTTCTAATAATCTTACCTTACAAATTATTCTAATGGGCATCTGCACGTGCATAACAAAACAGAAAAATCCATGGACAAATCTTGTACTAATTTTTTAATTTTATTATTGTTCAACATTATATTTATGTAAATATTTTGTTTGCAGAAACTTATAGAGGTGCATGTGCGGCGGAGTTTCGGATTCTACAGTTCTGATGCGCTTGAAATGTGGTGCTATAAGGAGATGATAGGGAATTGATTGGGTAAGTAAAGGTCATTCTATTAGCCAATATTTTATTTATTTGGAGAATTGGAGTATATTATATAAGTTAGATATTGCAGAACGTTCGGATTAATAAATACGGGGAAATGAAAGATTACGATTTGGACGTGAATAAATTTTTTTTTTCTAAACAGCTCAATGTCAATATATCAATTAGTATTGTGAAACATATTCTGGTGGCAAAAGGGTTATTTGTTGAATACTACTGGTATGTTTTATGTATGCTGATTACAATACGAAAGGTATTCATTAGATAAATTGCAGTAGGAAATTAGTTAATTAATTAGTTCTGGCTTGAAACAGTGGAAGAGATTGTGAAATAGAAAAGGAAGACGTAATCTTTGCATAGATAAATCAATTTATTGGTATAATACTATTTGTTTTTATAATTATTGAACATTGGTAGCCGCATTTTTTAAAAAACAAAGAAAGTCAGAAATGTCGTATGAAACTTTATCTACTTTCATTCAGTGAAGTAAATATTACAGTTAAAAAAAATGTTTTGTAATGATGACCATTACAGCACTATTGCTGTAATGATCATCGTTGCAACACTAGTGCTGTAATGAGTTTTTGATTAATAGAGTAACATTTAAAAATTATTTATTATATACATTTATAACACATTTTTTGCAATTTGAAATTTGCAGACCAAAGGTGGACATCACTGAGTTATTCAGGTTGGCGTTTTGAACCGTGATGGTTTTTTTGGAACCCATAATCTTGTTTGCTATTTATTTCTTATTTTCTAAAGAACTCTCAACATATCCCTCTGCAGTAGCAGAGGATATCCACCCTCTGTTACGCTTAAGCATTTGCATATCCGCCCCACCATCTACCAGCATGAAAGCAGAGGACCTCCGAAAACAGTGCCCCGTATATTTTTCGGGTGTCTTCAAGCCCAACTGCTTTGCAATTAATTTTGGTATATTTCCAAAGGTATTGATCCCAACAGGCTGCGAGATACATTTTCCTTGCTTATAGAAGACAAAAAAACACCTGTGAGTAGCACTAGGAGGACGAAGCTCAGCATATTTTCGAAAAATGGTTAAGTAGCTAATACCTGGCAGGTTTCCCTCGGTAACTATAAATTCTCGTACGATTTTCGTTTTTGTAGATGGGATCACGATTTTAACATATGATACTTTGTCTTCAATGTGATCTAGCATTAACTTCGTAAGTCCGTCTTGTCGACAGGCCACAAAAATGCCAACGATCATCACAACTTTCATAAGCAAAAACAATTCATCCTCTGCTGTGCCCAAAAACTTACATACTTCTTCTTAAGAAAAAA